>JACCLO010000004.1:0-1280861 GCA_029448655.1 Wolfiporia cocos
ACATCTAGCATCCTACAGCGCTAGACTTAACAATTGCCGCTAGGGCATCCATATTCTCTATGGGGGCGTTTCCCCTACTTTTCTTCTAACCTCCTGCTGGATGACTTATGGTCTGATTTGAGGCTTACCCCTTGGTGTTATACTATGTACTGGCAGCTTGAGACGTCAACTTGACACATACTACTCACATCTGTGGGACCGGTCCTACTGGGGACCCTAACCGTCAGACGAGGTGCGACCGCGCCGTCAGCAGTGATCCTAGAACCTATGTGACAGAGGTTGCATAGGCCTCCCCAGGCCTAAGGTGACATAACAAGGTGGTGACCCTCGGACTAGCAGTCAAAGAGCCAGTAAGGACCACACCAGCACACAGAGAGGTAAGGAGTAAGAGGGCCAAGCCCTAATGCCGAGAATCTTAGACTTGAGGCATAAGGCAACAAGTCGACATACTTATATACATGAGGTAACTACCTAATGGCTGGCCCTAAAGTCATAGCCTGTGTGCAGTAACTAAGGGAGCACATGATGAGTAACTACCGTAATGTAACATGTACATAGTGTGACCGTGATGTAAGTACCTGAGACGCGTGCTACCCTACAGTGCTAATCTACTGGGTCGGGTGGTCTGATAAGATAACAAGGAGTGGACGAGAGGAAACTGTACGCTAAGACTTAGCCCCATGCCTAGGGGCACTTCCACAATACAGAAAGGGATGTCGAGAACCCCTCACAGAGAATTCTGTGACACAACTAAGACATTGGATTAGTGTGACAAAACGGTTCTAAGGAAAGTACACCTTAGAAGTCAAGCTTATATACATAAGGTGCAGCGATCAGTAATCGTCTGCCCTGAAGCTAGATGGTCTGTGCATAAGCAAGTAATGACAAGCACACATTTGTTTGGACGCCCTATAATGAATGATCCAAATCATGGTTGTGTATGGGACTGTAGGTCCTTGTTTGTCCAGTATGACAAAAGATGTTAGTTAGCAGGCCATGAAAATGTACCCAGACCACTGATATAAACCAGCTTGGTAGTGTGTTTGAGATGTGTCTGATAATTGTTATGGTCTTTGCAGGTACACTCAGTTTATTCCTTTGACACCTCACTGTGTATCAGGACTTGGCCTTCAACCGCTCCACTGTGTGCTCTATTCTACGGACCTCCACTCAACCATAGGCCCCTGTTTCATGTATAACAATCCTATGCCCATAGTCTACTTACTGTCTCGTTGCCTTCTAGCTGATATCGTATGTCTAATCATATGTCTTCTCTGTTTCATTCCTTGTCATGCTCAACTGCAGCACTTCTCATTTGTTACTTAGAATGCTAGCTCGATGGACTTAATAGTAGCAGTACCAAGGACACTATGACCCCGATTATCGAATCACAGTATAAAACTTGATGTACATACTGATCAAGTTCCTCAGCTCAACCTTGTTGAATAACAAGCATCTTATACTCATTCTCAAAGGCTTGAGCAATCAAGTGCCCAGCTTCTATATCCACACTCTGACTCTGTGGAGTCCAATGAGTAGTGCACTACTCAATATGCTGAGTAACTCCACTTGGTTATTTCAGCTAAACAGATATTTGATCCGTAACAATAATCAAGTGACCATGTGTCACAGATCCTGTGACATGGGTCAGCCGCTCTACCCCAGCTTGAACCTACAGTAGATTACATTGTAAGTAGCAGAGTTAGATATACCTCAGCCTGGTCATCTAGATGTGACTGCTTACATACAGGGTATCATACATCGTGCACAGACCATGCCTTTAGGGCTGGTCCAATTACTTAGTGTAGTGATCCCCAATGTATATATACCATATGCTGAGGTCTTACAACCTCAGTCTGAATATACTCGACTTGGGGTGCATGTGCCCCCAGTCTTGCATCTCATTACCATGTCTGCTCATCTACAACACATTCTCTACGTTATACCCTTGCTAGTCTGTGATGCAACCTTAGCAACCAAGACAGCCATTTTGGTGTTACCTTATAGGCTCTGAAGATAGGCAACAGACACAGATGTAGCTCTGTGTCGCTGTGTATCTCATGTACCTTCAAATTTGTTGTGATCTAGACTGTACTTCTAAGCTAGGCGCGTTCTGGTGGCTTGTAAATATAGTTATACAATCTGGTACCATGATAATGCTTATCTAAGCTATTCCCACAGCCACAAGTTGATATGCAATATTGTAGCCCTGTAAGAAAACCATCATGTGACACATAAGTGCCTGTGTGGTATGTGATGGTTGAAGCATAAAATGTAAAAGATAATCCCAGACACAAGTCTTTTGAATGTAAAATCCTGACAATAACTGTCACAACACTCCAATTATCAAAATCTGCCAACCAGATCTCCCAGAACAGCCTCTGGAAGTTTGGACTACCTATCTTGGAAGCTCAGCCACAGCCCAAAAGGTATGTCAATCAAGTCACATGATGGTGCTGATACTCATCACCTCCCCATTCTGTAGCCTCTCTGACCCTCAAATGCCTGCAGTACACTCTAGAAAATAACACAAGATAACACTTACTTGTTAGAATCTTGGTATTGCTGGTTAGGCAAGGGATAAAGCAGATGTTAAGCAGGATACGTTGAGTGGTTAACTCGTAGTATGAATGCAATGAATAGAACTGAGGCAATAGCGCTCAGCAAGTCCAGTATATATACATGATAAATAAGACCCCTAACAGTCTTTATTAGATAATACTAGTGTCCATATTCGTATGTACAAGTCCCCAGGTACCTAAGTACTTAGTAATATACGATAAATACATATGCCGATCAAAACCGGGATATAGAAAGGTGGCGTAGGCCGCGCGAATGGCGTTTTGCGCTCTTGTCATTACAAAGACGGGGCGTGACCAAAGCCCGGTCCGCTGACGTTTATGCGCTGACTGCTTCCGGACGGAATGTCCGATTGGCTAGAACTAGACATGTGACTGATGGTAACTACTAGTGATAAGATAAGACCGTCGCTACGGGAGATAGCGCGGCCATCATTCGGCACGTATGTAACCGTTAACTTATGAACCAGATAAGCTAGTTATTGGTCTAGAAAGTCGTCGATAATTCGTAGAATTGCCGGAAAAATAGTAAGAAATATAGGGAAACTAGGAGAATTCTTGTGACACCTTCTCTCCTCTGGTCCAAGAGAATTCAAGAAAGATCTCCAGAAATGGAACTTCGAGAACGGCCTCTTACTACACAACGGCAGGGTTTACGTACCCGACATCAAGGAACTACGTCGGAAAGTCATCGAACTACACCATGATCACGCGACAGCGGGTCATTTCGGTAGATGGAAGACGTACGAACTGATAACACGTAACTACTGGTGGCCCAGACTTACCACCGATGTCAAAAACTACTGTTCTAATTGCGATACATGTCAACGCATGAAGAACCGTCCAGAGAAGCCTTATGGCACGCTACAGCCCAATCCAGTACCTGGAGCCCCGTGGGACATCATAACCACGGACTTCATCATGTACCTACCTAAGTCAGTCGAAGGCAAGATTACGTACGACTCGATCATGGTAATAGTGGACCGCTTGACAAAGCGCGCACACTTTTACCCCATCAATTCTAAATTCGGAACCAAGGACCTGGCCAACATACTATACACCAGGTTCTACCCCCTTCATGGGCTACCAAAGCAGATAATATCAGATCGAGGCGTACAGTTCGCATCTCAGCTATTCAAAGAGTTCTGCACTCTTCTGAGCATCGAACATTCAATGTCAACGGCCTATCACCCACAGACAGACGGTCAAACTGAACGAGTAAATCAAATGCTCGAACAGTATCTCCGATGCTACGTCAACATTTACGAGAAGAACGATTGGAGCAAGCTGCTCCCTACTGCGGAATTCGCGTACAACAATGTAGCATCAGAGACAACCAAGTACTCTCCGTTCTATATGGAGTTAGGTAGACACCCAAGGGCTGGACCAGTAGAGGTCCCAACAAACATTTCTCAGGACCTAAACGACATCGCAGGTGAACGCTGGAAAGCGCAGGAACAAGCGAAAGCCTCTATGGCAATCGCCGCAGAACGATGGAAATGGTATTCCGACCAGGGTCGCAAAGATCCACCATTCAAGGTCGGTGACAGAGTTTTGATCAACAGCAAGGATTACCAGGACACGGAACGAGCACTGGCTCCTCGATATATTGGCCCATTTACTATCGTCGAACAACTATCGAAAGTAACCTTTTGCCTAAAGATGAATAGCCAATATCGAGCTTATCACCCGGTATTCCACGCCTCGAAGCTCGTACTATACCAGAGTACAGACGCACCCGCTCCAACTCCTGAGAAGGATGACGAGCCTACAGAATGGGAAGTTGAGTCCATCCTCAGCCACCGCAAACGCGGAAACAAAGTAGAATTTCTAGTAAGATGGAAAGGCTACTCTGCAGGATCAGACACATGGGAACCCAAAGAGAACTTGACCGGCGCGGCCGAAATACTCAATGAGTACAATACCCAACAATTCAGCGCTGAACCCCGCACACGTTCACACCACGTCCGAGTAGCGGAACCTGACGATGATCCCGACTGGAAAGTCGGTGATCGATACCTCTGGCCCGACGACTGGGTACTACAGCAAGACGATGTCGACGATGAAGAATCATCCGACGATGAAGACACGCCACGCAAACCCAGTCCAGGGAGCAAATGGCTCAAAAGAGACATGTTCGGTCAATTCGTAGACGACAACATTGTATTCAACGACTACATGGAATTCTCCGTTGAATTCCCCAAAGACCTCCACCATGATATCAAGTATCCTGAAAAGGGTACTCCCCATTCAGCCGGTTACGACATCTACGCAGCAGAAGCAAAGACTATCCTGCCAGGGCAAACCGAGACTATAGGAACAGGACTCAAAGTACTGTTCCCCTATGGCCATTACGGCCAACTCGCAACACGCTCCAGCATGGCAACAAAAGGTCTTATCGTAGGCGGCGGAATCATTGATTGGGACTATCGTGGAGAAGTCAAAGTAATAATCCATAACTTTGGATCGACAGAATACATTGTCTCACCCACCGACAAAGTCGCCCAACTTCTGGTCCACAAAATGAACGCACCAGAAGTCAACATCTCTAGCCATGAGTCTTACGACTTGCTCCATGGCCAACAAGGATCCAGAGGCAACAAGGGTTTCGGCTCAACAGGGAAGTAGCTCAAGCAAAATCTAACCCTCACATGGGCTCTAGTAACAAGCTACTCTCCAACGAGGGCGTTGGAATCTGAACAGGGGGTAATGTCACAATTTCTCTATATTTTTCCCTAATTTTCCCGGACTTGTACAACGCATCCAACACTTATCTGCGCTTATCCTGTACTTAACATACACATACACACCACTTACAATTACCACCGCTGATCGCCGTCCTTGTCTTATCTTATCTCTAGTTACACTGTGTAGCCACACTTCGTCCACTAGACCAAACATCACATGAGTCTTACTCATCGCTAGTCATACTGATGACAATCGCCGACCGGGATATTACTCATCCTCGGTCGCCACTATCACATGCCCGTACACACGGTGTTAGGGGTCTTCCCCTCGGTCCCTAGGGTCCCGACATACATGTATATATACTGCCCTTCTGAGTCGCTTAGGACTCAGAACTAATCATCTATCGACACTGCTAGTAGCCCCCCAAGCTATTAGCCATTTGTAACTACTTAACTTGTCTGCTTATCGCCTCCAAGCCCCCCAACAAGTCTTATAAGTAAGTCCTTGTCAAGGGTTGTCGTCCATATACGTATAGAACAGTACGAGCATGAATGAGGGTAATCAGGCCTCTTAGTGCATGTCGTTTGTTGCTTTAATGACCATGAGGTACATTTGTAAGCGTGGGATAGCGGATTTGTTTAAGGTCCAGAAAGCGGATTTAGGGTTCTCACCCCCTCTTCCACGTTTGATCTCCCGATCAAACCTATTCCGTTGGTTTTGGTTTTTAAAGAGGTTAAACCGCCTCTATCACCCAAATAAGGGTGGGTGGATGTGGGCCGAAGGTATTATTTGTCATATATCCATGTACGGCTGTATCCAGGTCGTTCGCATGCGACCAGGTTTTTATACTAAGGTTTCCCATGCCCTAGTTTGTCGATACCGAAGAGTTTCTCAGGCTCTTTGTCACAAGAATTCTCCTAGTTTCCCTATATTTCTTACTATTTTTCCGGCAATTCTACGAATTATCTACGACTTTCTAGACCAATAACTAGCTTATCTGGTTCATAAGTTAACGGTTACATACGTGCCGAATGATGGCCATGTTATCTCCCGTAACAACGGTCTTATCTTATCACTAGTAGTTACCATCAGTCACATGTCTAGTTCTAGCCAATCGGACATTCTGTCCGAAAGCAGTCAGCATATAAACGTCAGCGGACCGGGCTTTGGTCACGCCCCGTCTTTGTAATGACAAGAGCGCAAAACGCCATTCGTGCGGCCTATGCCGCCTTTCTATATCCCGGTTTTGATCGGCATATGTATTTATCGCGTATTACTCAGTACTTAGGTACCTGGGGACTTGTACATACAAATACGGACATTAGTATTATCTAATAGGACTGTTAGGGGTCTTATTTATCATGTATATATACTAACCTTGCTGAGCGCTATTGCCTCAGTTCTATTCATTGCATTCATACTACGAGTTAACCACTCCACGTATCCTGCTTAACTCTTACTACTATCCTGCCTAACCAGCAAACCAAGCAACAATCACAAGTGTTATCTTGTGTTATATGAATAGAACTTGCTTTCGCCCCCGCCCTCTTTGAGGGTCTGGGATTCTTTCTTCTTAGGGGTTTTCGTCGCCATCTGCGCACCCCCGCTTGCCGCCAGGCAACGGGGTATCCTTAGTGGGTTCTGGGGGACCGCCTTTGGGCAAATAGCCGGACCGTAGGCTTAAGCGGAACCGGGGACTGGCTGACAAGCCTTTCCCCATATGTTGGGAATCGATGGCAACGGTGTAACCTCTTGACCGGGCCGGAGACGACCTTCTCGCCTATCCCCAGGCGTACAGGGGCCACTCTATTTAGAGTTGGGATGGTGGGCACGAGTTGCCCTGCCTAGAACCGCTGCCGATACGGCTTCAGAACGATGGAGTTCTGGCCTTGGCACCCTCTAAGTCCCTCAGGGCATGGGTTTGGTTTAAACACTGGCAGCCACCTAACTGGAGTGAGGCGTGGGCACATGCGGGGTGTAATACCCCAAATCCTGCATTCCCAGGCGTCAAGGGAAGACGACCTGCTGTATCCCCCACCTGGTAGCGTGAGAGAGACGCAATCCAGTCGCCGACACTAACTCCGGTCGAGGGCGGAGCGCCCATTGACGCCGGAGGATAAGCGCATGACACATCAAGAAGCGACGATAAGCCCCGACAGAAGACCACGTGAATTTCCACTAGAATAGCTTACTTAGACTTCTTTTTACGTAGTCATGCCGAAAGCACCACGTTTCACGGTCACTCCGAGAAACGCCGCTACGGGGGAGCGCGAGGAATGGCACATTGCCTCCTCTAAATCGCTCGACAACCGCATTTCCGCGGTCACAGCCCCAAAGCGAGGAAAGTCCCGAAAGGGCAATAATGTCTTCTACAAGAAGCCAGCCGACCCGGAGGAGATCCGAAGGGTCAACCACGAGGCCGCCCTCGCCGATATCAGGCAAAAGAAGCTCGACAAGCTTTTCCGACAGAAGGAGAAGCTCGAGGCTACAAAAACAGAGCCTGGATCAGCTGATCGCCGAGGCGGCCAGGAAGAAGGTTGAGGATGAGAGAATGGTGAGGAGTCTTCGGGAGCGAATCCAGCCGCCAAAGAAGTCGTTGTTGGAAAGAGTGGAGGAGCTAAGAATCCCGGCCGAGTGGGTCGAGAAGCGGGGCACTCCAAACCCCAGGGACGTCCATTGCACGGAAAAGAAGTGGGACTGGTTCTTGGACGTCGACAAGCAGATGAACGCCGCCCACAAGAACCTTTTCCGGCTATGGAAAGTCCCCGACGCAACCACCACGGCCCCCATAATAGCAAAATTCACCACTCTCGTCACCAATTTTGATGATCTCTCCACACATCTGGAGCAAAGGGTCCGTCAGGACTCCATGAAGAACGAAGATCTCCGCCGCCTCGAAAAATATCTCAGGAGGGTGGAGCACGTTTTTGGAGACCTAGACGTAAAACAGCACATTACGTACTTAAAGACACATCTAGTACATAGCGGTCTCAACTTCGACCTTGGCAAACCCCAGTTGTAGTAGATAGAAAGTCCGGAAAAGTAACACAAGATAACACTTACTAGTTAGTCTTTGTTGGTTTTGCTGGTTAGGCGAAAGAGTAGTAGTTGCTAAGCAGGATACGTCACGAGTGTTACTCGATAGTATGAATGCAATGAATAGAACTGAGGCAATAGCGCTCAGCAAGGCTAGTATATATACATGATAAATAAGACCCCTAACAGTCTTATTAGGTAATACTAATGTCCGTATTCGCATGTACAAGTCCCCAGGTACCTAAGTACTGAGTAATACGTGATAAATACATATACCGATCAAAGCCGGGATATAGAAAGGCGGCGTAGGCCGCACGAATGGCGTTTTGCGCTCTTGTCATTACAAAGACGGGGCGTGACCAAAGCCCGGTCCGCTGACGTTTATACGCTGACTGCTTCCGGACAGAATGTCCGATTGGCTAGAACTAGACATGTGACTGATGGTAACTACTAGTGATAAGATAAGACCGTCGTTACGGGAGATAACGCGGCCATCATTCGGCACGTATGTAACCGTTAACTTATGAACCAGATAAGCTAGTTATTGGTCTAGAAAGTCGTAGATAATTCGTAGAATTGCCGGAAAAATAGTAAGAAATATAGGGAAACTAGGAGAATTCTTGTGACATTACCCCCCCTTAGATTTCAACGACCCCGTTGAGAGTAGAAATTGTGCTAGAGCCCATTGAAGGGTTAGTCTTTACGATTTTTCCACTTTTATCGTCCTGTCGATCCAAAACCTTGTGTACCGCGCTTGGTTGGCTTGTTGAACTGTTCGTTGTAGGGCCCACTTCCATGTAGGTGAGGTCGAATTTCCTTCTCGAACTTCTCCTTGATCATGGATTCCTGTATTTCGGGCGTGATCGCTACTTCGCAGATTAGCTGAGCAATTCTGTCGCCTTTCTTTACTTGGTACGGGTCTCCAGTGAGGTTCATCAACATGACAAAGACTTCTCCGCGGTAGTCATGGTCTATTACACCTGCGAGGACATCGATGCCCTTTTTCGCAAGTCCAGACCTTGGCGCTATCCGACCGTATGTCCCATAAGGAACTTTGATACGAACGGCACTTACGGACGTATCGCCCCCCGCTCTAGTCTTGCCCGCAAAGGCGTAGACGTAATGGGTGGCGTTATCGACCACGATTACCAAGGCGAAGTAATCATCATTCTCCGGAATCACTCCGACATATCTATCGATATTCGGGCCGGTGATAAGATTGCTCAGCTCATCTGCGAAGTTGCTAAGGACCCGCACATTACGCTACACGGAAAATCTTACTTTGAAAAGATTAAATCCGAGCGCGGTACTGGTGGATTCGGCTCCACAGGAAAGTAATCGTTCCATTAGGGACAATGAAACCTGAAGAGGGGGTAATGTCACAGATTTGGGACATGCCAACTATTTTTCCCGTATTTTTACCTATTTATCTGGTATTTCTACGACCTTGTAGACAGTTACGCTGCTAAGCGCCCGTCTACACGTACACGCAACCAAACAACACATACACAACGCGGTATACGTCCACCTGTCATAACAACACGTACATAACACGTTTGTACGCGTCAATGACTCAGCGGACTAACCTCCGGTGTCACGCGCCTTACTCATATCCCGATACCGGGTTATGTCAGTACAATTGGATAAGCGGCCCGCTCGTTATCACATGCCAATGCCCTTAGTATTACTCATATCCCGATACCGGTATATAGTTATCACGTGCATGGCTTACTAACGTAGCTACAGCCACTTCCACAACATGGACCTACGGTCCAAACAAACGATCTTACTGGTGCGGCCATCACCAGCGCACATGGTCTATTGTAGTTTACGACTTAACCATATTAGTTATGTCTGCGCACAGACCACCTTCATGTTTGGCTCCCTTACCGGTAACCAAACAAAGCATGTATATAAGTAGGGCTATCACTGCGGATAAGCCTTAGATTTGTTCTCTGCATTCGCACAGTTACATAACATCTCTGCTTGCGCCCACTAGTCTCCTCACCAACCTTCAGCAACTCCTTCAAGTCGCCTATAAGGTTATAGTGTGAGTCCCACAGTCTAGTCTGTGTCATATGAGTTGCTGGCTGTACCATCCATGGATGGAGAAATTGGACAGTGTCCTAACAGGCATATCTTCTGCACCATCTCCTTTGGTGTCCCTGGCCACTAATGGTCTTGCCCAATACCATGAGGGAGTTGTCTTCTATGGCTTCCTTGATGATATCCCTGGCATCTGGTAGATGTGTTGGGATACCTGATACACATAAATTAAGAACTCACCATGGATGCATGTATCTGTACACTCCACATGAAGCATGATTGTGGCAATCCCAAGTCTTGAGGCTGTTTGGAATGGAACTTCTGAAGCTGTGGAATCTGTGACTGATGCATCAAACAATACAAGAATAATACAGGTCATCACTCTTTTGCCAGCTCTCATCAACAAACCATCACCATGTCCCTTCCTGTAGTTGACATTGTCATCGACTATGAAGGGGAAATCGCAGCATTGGTGGGCCCACCCACAACCATTGGGTCATGGTGACTGTGGGCTGACCAGTGACCATCAAAACTGTCTGGTCGCGGAAGTGGTGGGCCGACCCGCAACCGTCACGATCGTTTGGTCACGGCATTGGTGGGCCGACCCATGACCGTCATGACCATGGAGTCGCAATGGTTGTGGGCCGACCCGCAACCGTCGCAACTGTCTGGTCGCGGAAGTGGTGGGCCGACCCACAACCGTCATGACCGTCAAGTCGCAATGGTTGTGGGCCGACCCGCGACCGTCATGACCGTCAAGTCGCAATGGTTGTGGGCCGACCCGCAACCGTCGCAACTGTCTGGTCGCGGAAGTGGTGGGCCGACCCGCAACCGTCATGACCGTCAAGTCGCAATGGTTGTGGGCCGACCCGCAACCGTCACAACCATCCGGTCGCAGCAGTCGTGGGCCGACCCGCGACCGTTACAACCATCCATTCGTGATGGTCATGGGCCGACCCATGACTGCCACAACTGTCTGGTCGCGGAAGTCGTGGGCCGACCCGCAACCGTCACGATCGTTTGGTCACGGCATTGGTGGGCCGACCCGCGACCGTCATGACCGTGGAGTCGCAATGGTTGTGGGCCGACCCGCATCCGTCGCAACTGTCTGGTCATGGTTGTCGTGGGCCGACCCGCAACCGTCACAACCATCCGGTCACAGCAGTCGTGGGCCGACCCACGACCGTCACAACCATCCAGTCATGATGGTCATGGGCCGACCCACTACTGTCACAACTGTCTGGTCGCGGAAGTCGTGGGCCGACCCGCGACCGTCATAACCGCCCGGTTGCGGCAGTCATGGGTCGACCCGCGACCGTCATAACTGTCTGGTCGCGGAAGTGGTGGGCCGACCCGCACCCGTTGCAACTGTCTGGTCGCGGTTGTCGTGGGCCGACCCGCGACCGTCACAACCGTCCAGTCATGGAAGTCATGGGCTGACCCGCAACCGTCAAAACCATCCGGTCGCAGCAGTCGTGGGCCGACCCGTGACCGTCATGACCGTCTGGTCATGGAAGACATGGGCCCACCCGATGGTAGGCCTGACAGTTAAGGCATGGGCCGACGACCGGCTGACCTGAACCGTTAGGGGTTGGTACAAGCCGGTTGACCTGAACCGTCACCTACCATCGCTGAATGGGCTCCTATGCGTGGGAGAGGGTACCTATTTTTAATGGTCAAGTCGTTTACTTTTCGGTAATCGACTACCATTCGGGCTCCGCCGTCTTTTTTAGGGACGAAGAAGCCCGGGCTCGTGATCGGGGATTTCGAGTGTCGGATGTAGCCCTTCCGTAACTCTTCCTGAATCCACTGATCTAGCGAGTTCGCTTCCTGAGGAGACATCTTGTATGCCTTACTTGGGGGCGGTAGTACCGCGTCATCGGGGAAGTCGATGGCGTGGTCGTATGGTTTCCGCTCGGGCATCCTTTCGGATGCACGTTGAGAAAATACCGTGGGACCAGACTCCTGGTATTCCTCCGGAACCAAGGATTTCCATTTCTGGAGATCCGCATCTGTCAGGAATTCATCGTCCGACTTCTCCGTTATCGACTGAATGGCATCGATAAGGAGTTCCGTTCCTTCGTCAAGGGTGTTCACCCAAGCGACAAAGGGATTCTCAGGCTCCTCTAAGCCGAGGAAATCTATTGGAAAGTCGTTGATGATCTGATAGATGTTGCGGGGTTCGATTTCGTCTTCTTCCTCAGAAATCGAAACCCGTTTGCCATGTTTGCATTTTTCCGTACACCGATATGTGAAGGTTCCTTCCGGCCAGTTGAAGTCCGGGTTGTGTTTCAGGAACCAGTCATATCCGAGGATCACATCCGCATTCTGCACGTCCATTACGTACAAGAATTCGGTGGATGTCACAAATTATTCCACTAATAGTTTGTACTCCCTCGCTATAGGACGCACGCGCGGCGCTAGGCGTACGCCGCGCCTCTGCGCTGTAGCCACCTCCGGCGTCTCCCAGTTATTGCAGGTCACCTGGTCGTTTGGTTAGCGCTGTAGGGTAGCGCGCGCCTCAGGTACCGTCACATATGGTCACATTGTTACATGTCTCGTTACCTAGCACATGACCCATTAGATAGCGGTGCACAGACCACGTCTTTAGGGCGGTCTCGGTAGTATACACAAGCATGTATATAATACGACGAGATGTGGGCTTACACCCCATCTCTCAGATTCTCGACAATGGTGCATAACCCTTTCTCGCTTATTGCTGTGTGATCTACTGGCCCGGGGCCCATATCTCGCCTACCTTGTCTGTGAGCCGCCGCTGCTATCTCGACGTATGACATGCGTGCATGAGCCTCTGCGTTCAGCGCTGGCGCGGTGCCTTGTAGCCTCGATTGTAGGCCTGTATGGATCCCCCTGAGCCCAGGGGTCTGTCACGGTTTTCACCTGACGTTGGGACAGTGTATTCCCCCGGGGTCGAACCCCGGTCCTCTTAGTATCTAGTCACATGTTAGGACTGTTAGCGTTAGTGTAGCGGTTAGCGTTAGCGTACCTTAGCGTCAGCGTATAGGGACACATGACTGTAGCTTAGTCATCGGCGGTTAGCGCCTGCGCACGGACTCTTACTTTAGGGTCGGTACTTACAGTAGTACGGTGCGCGATGACATGTATATAAGCTAGCGACTGAGGTCTTACAACCTCAGTCTAGTTATTGTCGACATTGGGGCGTGTCCCACAGTTCATACTCTTCTTGCGTGCTCTGCTGGCCTAACCATCGACACTCTCTTTGGTCTTTGAGTCTCCCTCATAGCCAGCGCCTCTAGGACGACTATCGTCTAAGACCTTGCGTCTTATATCCTAGGGCATAAGCAGTACGTTGTGTATAACTGCATCAGGGTCGCACAGACAGTGAGTCTGTGTCAGTGGACTTGTGTTCTTCGTGCACCATATAAGCTTTTACTGCCATATTGATGTTACCGGCGGTATTAGAGGTACCGTCAGCGTTGCGAATCTCGAGGGGCGAAGGTAGTTTCTGGGTAACTAACTTTTCCTCATGGACGAGTTTCTTATCAATGACGCTTATTGATGCACCGGTGTCGATTAATGCCATGGCGTTAACTTTCTTTGCATATACCCACAGTTCTACTTCGATGGAGAATGATTTATTATCGTCTCGGGAATCATTTCCATGTACGACGTTATACAAAGTAAAGAACTTGAGCGCGAGTGGGTCAGGATGAAAGTATTGTACAGGAGGGGCACGTGTAGCTAGTGTCCTTGTCCTCCGGGCAAAGTCCGTTGCCGAGTTGCCAAATATACCGAGATGGGATACCGGGTGACGTACGACCGCCTTATCTTCCCACAAGATAAGGGGTCTCTGTGAAGCCTCTTCGTAGAGGTGCGCTTCTTCGGGGCGCTGTACACTCCCAGCCGCTGCGGGGCTGGTGTGTTCTTCACAGAACGTCTTCGAGACGTGTGGTTGGGGCGAGGGGAACCGAGATGGTCCCGACATTGGCGACGGTGGTGGCGGGGGCCGAGGGTCCTGCTGAGCTTGAGTCAGCTGTCACTTCTTCCCAGATCGTTCGGGCACGATACATCTTGCCATCCGCGGGGGGCGCCGAGTACGGCTTCTTGCCAGAAGCCTGTCCCTTTCCACTACCCGAAGGAGCAGCCGTGGTCTTTCCAGACGCGGCAGCTGCATCCTTCGCCCTTTGTTGTTCGGCCCGCTGAGCGGCAGGCACGAACGTTCCCGCAGCCTTATCCGCTGCAAGCTTAGGACACTTGTTGAAATAGTGTCCCGTCTGCTTGCAGTAGGTGCAGACGGCGTTGGCGGTGTCGGCGGGGGCTTTAGCGGGCGCCTTTCCCTTATCCTTCTTTTTCTCCGACTTCTTTGCAGAAGCGGAGGACGTCTCCTTCTTTTCGGCAGGGGCCGAGTCCTTCTTGCCGGCCTTCTCGAAGATCGAACCCTTGATTTTGTCTGGATATGACGTTTGGTACATTTCCAGAGCGAAGTCGATCAGAGGCTCAATGTTGGTGGGGGCCTTGAAGAACGGGGTCTTGCCGAGGACGTTTAAGGTGTCCTTGACCTTTTTGGGGAGAGTCTCGGTGAATTCCCACACCAGAGTCTCGTTGGCGGTTTCAGAGAGTCGGCCGAGGGTGCGGAACCGTTTGCAGTAATTGAAATAGTTCGATTCTGCCAGTTCCTTGCCCTTCGTGCCGTAGTAGCCGCGAATTTCCTTCTTCGCGATCTCCTTATCCGTCATTTTCCCATATTGCACCATGACTGACTTGGTGAAGTCCTCCCAGGTGCCGAGAGGTTCACCGTTTCCTGCCTTCTTGATGAGAGGCGAGAAAAATTTGTATGTGTCCCCTGTGACGCGGAAGAGGGCCGTGGTGATACGGTCATGGTCGTCGTAGACCCTGAGTGTACCGAAGTACAGGCCCATCTTCTCCACCCATTCCTGCGCAGTCACCTTTCCAGATGACCCAGAGAATTCGGGGGGAGGGGGAATTTTCAGGTTTTGAGGCAGACCTGGAATCTGCGGGGCGACGGCTGCTGCAGCAGCAGCTGCAGCTTGTGCGGCGGCAGTGGCCTCGGCTGCACGGGTTCGAGGAGTGTTGGGGGCCGGTGCGGGTTCTTCCGGGGGCGTGCGGACACCTGGAGGGTTGGGAACAGAGGGATTCTTGTGACTCCTCCGAAGTTCTTCCTCAACCTTCTCCATGCGCTCGGCGAACGCATCCTCGAGGTCATCGAGCCGAGACCGGTAGTCCTTCCGGAGTTCTTTCTCCATTGCGGAGAACTTGGCGGTGTATTCCTGCCGGAGTTCCTTGCCAAGGTCCACCAAAGTGGACACAACCTCGTTGCGGACTGAATTGACCGCTTCGTGTAGCTCGTCTTGGGCCATCTGTTCGATTGCCCTGGTTTGCCCAGCCAGGGAGTCGATTCTGTCATGGATGCGCTCCAGGCGGGCGTACACCATTCGTCCGAGGGTGTTCACCTTGTCGTGGGAGATTGCCGCACTTCATTGTACGGCGGCGTCGAGAATTGCCCCATGCAGGGGTGCATCCACCTTGTGGTGATCCTCCTCTAGGAGGTACGACTTGAGGCCTATGTCGACCTCCGTGTTGGTTCGTCGTTCTGGGCCCGAAAACTCTATTTCTAGGTTTGTGACGGGCCCAATCGGACGGATGTAGCGAGCCGGGGGGTACCCGGGGATAGGTGTGCCCGGACGCGTTCCCATGGGGTTGGATGGGGAGTCCCTTTGCGGGGGAACCTCCTCAACTTCATCCTCTTCCTCTTCTTCCTCGCTTAGGTGTTCCAGGGTCACCAGGGGTTGAGTCCCTGAGGGCCCTGCTACCGGGGTCACCGGACCTTCTGAGCGGAGGCGCATGCGACGAGGGGCGAGGGGGGTGCTGACGGAGGAGGTGGAAGACATTTGTGAATCTGTTTATGACGAATGTTAGTTTTCGGTTACTCATTGTCTTAGATTCTTAAGAAGGGATTTTGGTTTGAAAGCTGCAACTTTCGTTATAGATCACACTCGCACTCTATTTCAGAGTTAAAAGATGATAGTATTTCTACTATACAATCGCGAGTATATCCTCTTCTACCGAAGTATTTGAGGGCCCTGCCACCTTGTCAGGTGGTGTTACACCAAAGGCAAAAGTAATTTGTAGCGCTACGCATTCTGCTACGATACGAGCCAAGTCCGTACGCCAATCCAAAAAGGAAATGTTGCCGAGTTGTTTGCAATACTTTTTCATAATCCTCCAGTCTCTATTGGTGATCCTCCCCCGTCTCGCTCTATCCTTTACGTTATCCACCAAGTCCTCCAATTCTACTACCATAGTATGGAAACGCATGTCGTTTTCCATATGGAAGCCTGGGTAATTAGGGGGGTGGTTGGCGAGAGGAGTGAGACGAGTGAGAGTGCCTTCTAGCATGGGAATAACTTGATCGCATGCTTGGAGAGGTTTCTTCTTCCTGAAAACGAGGGAAGGGTCGAGAATCTTGTGGTTGGTCGGAACGGGAGGTCCGGCCGCCGGGCTGGAGAGACGGAGGGCCAGTGAAGAAGCTGCTTGCTTGGCTTCCTTGGCGGCTTGTTTGGCGGCGATTCGCTTATTCAGCTTATCGCGGGCGAGCTTGAGCTTGTTGAGTTCGCGGAGTTCGATGAGATTCTCCATGGCGGTAATACGCTTAGCGAGCGGAACTGGCTTGGGAGGTCGAGGAGCGGGTTTCCCAGCCTCAGCAATGTGCTTTGGCATGTGGACGGGAATCTCCCAAAGATGGAGCTTCCCGGTGTAGTCTTCCTTTACAGGAAGCGTGTAAGTGACGTCCTCTGCCCGAGGAATGTCGGCGGTGTCGATGCGGCTGAGAAGGGACCGCTTCGCCGGCTTAACGTAGGGGGCAGTGGAGGAGCCACGTGTGCGACGGCTAACGCGGGGCATGATTCTAGAAAGTGCAGCCTTCATGAGAAACGAAGTTTCCCAGTGATACGTCCAAGAACAGGAATAGAAGGGATTATGTAAGGTAGGGTAGTGGACTCCTTTTCAGGAGCAAAGAAGGTGTACTACGGGGCATAATTACTCTTATGTTGCGCGCAAACCCTGTGCCGAGACGGCGCGGATATTCGCATGACCCTAACGGTCAGAGGCGCCGACTCCAGGGGTAGAGTTGCTGACTGCCAGGCCGGTTCCTGGGTCAGATGATTGGGAATCGGATACACGACACCGCCCCGGAGGGACGATGCCGGAAAGTGGCTGGGATTTTACATCCCTTAGCCTGTCCATGCTTCAACAATGAGGTTGCCGTCTGTAGCCACATGGGTGTCACATCAGGGATAAAAAACCACTGTTGATCTAGGATCGCGAGACAGCAGCACTCCACATCCCGAAGGAGTGGGCCACGCGCTTCTCTTCCAATGGGGCCCCAAATCCGTTTGACCCATGCTCGCACGCCGAGCTGCCCGGAGGACTTATGCTATTGGCTACCGCGAGTGACCTATGGCAGGGTGATTTTTTACGTCACCCCCCTCACTGCTTTTCCCATAATGGGTTCAAAGCAGGTCCCTTACGCCTGGGAGGCGGCTTTGGAAAATTCCCATGCCATCATAGTGATGACCCTGTGGATAGTGATGGGGCGCTGAACAACGCTTGCCATGACAGGGGGTTGGGCGCACACAGGCAGACCGTCCCCTTTTTTCCACAGGCGGGTCTTAACCGTGCATAGTCCAAGCTTGTCAGCGAGGACCATGTCTCCTTGACCCTGGAGTCCAGGTTAGGTAGGTCTCCTGCCTAAAAAGGCGGTGTGGCTTCCCTGGTTGCCAATCCTCTGCCGAGGATGGCGCTGTATCCCCCAGATCTCAACTATCACCCCAATCGCCTTGTCAGGCAGAAAGGGATGTGCGCAGCAACGAGCAATAAACCCCTGTAGGATAGAAACCCAGGCCCAAGCGCAAGTGCAAGGGCGGGGGTAGGGGGAGATTTGTTCTTATGACACAGACTAGACTGTGGGACTCACACTATAACCTTATAGGCGACTTGAAGGAGTTGCAGAAGGTTGGTGAGGAGGCTAGTGGGCGCAAGCAGAGATGTTATGTGACTGTGCGAATGCAGAAAACAAATCTAAGGCTTATCCGCAGTGATAGCCCTACTTATATACATGCTTTGTTTGGTTACCGGTAAGGGAGCCAAACATGAAGGTGGTCTGTGCGCAGACATAACTAATTTGGTTAAGTCGTAAACTACAATAGACCATGTGCGTCGGTAATGGCCGCACCAGTAAGATCGTTTGTTTGGACCGTAGGTCCATGTTGTGGAGGTGGCTGTAGCTACGTTAGTAAGCCATGCACGTGATTCTTATATTCCGGTATCGGGAGATGAGTAATCGTGAGGTTGTTGGCATGTGATAACGAGCGGGCCGCTTATCCAATGGTACTGACATAGCCCGGTACCGGGATATGAGTAAGGCGCGTGACACTGGAGGTTAGTCTGCTGAGTCATTGACGCGTACAAACGTGTTATGTACGTGTTGTTATGGCAGGTGGACGTATACCGTGTTGTGTACGTGTTGTTTGGTTGCGTGTACGTGTAGACGGGCGCTTAGCAGTGTAAATGTCTACAAGGTCGTAGAAATACCAGATAAATAGGTAAAGATACGGGAAAAATAGTGGCATGTCCCAAATCTGTGACAAGTGCAGATAAGTGTTGGACGCGTTGTACAAGTCCGGGAAAATTAGGGAAAAATATAGAGAAATTGTGACATTACCCCCTGTTCAGATTCCAACGCCCTCGTTGGAGAGTAGCTTGTTACTAGAGCCCATGTGAGGGTTAGATTTTGCTTGAGCTACTTCCCTGTTGAGCCGAAACCCTTGTTGCCTCTGGATCCCTGTTGGCCATGGAGCGAGTCGTAAGACCTATGGCTAGAGATGTTGACTTCTGGTGCGTTCATTTTGTGGACCAGAAGTTGTGCGACTTTGTCGGTGGGTGAGACGATGTACTCTGTCGATCCAAAGTTATGGATGATTACTTTGACTTCTCCACGATAGTCCCAGTCAATGATTTCGCCGCCTACGATAAGACCTTTTATTGCCATGCTGGAGCGTGTTGCGAGTTGGCCGTAGTGGCCATAGGGAAACAGTACTTTGAGTCCTGTTCCTATAGTCTCGGTTTGCCCTGGCAGGATAGTCTTTGCTTCTGCTGCGTAGATGTCGTAACCGGCCGAATGGGGAGTACCCTTTTCAGGATACTTGATATCATGGTGGAGGTCTTTGGGGAATTCAACGGAGAACTCCATGTAGTCGTTGAATACAATGTTGTCGTCTACGAATTGACCGAACATGTCTCTTTTGAGCCATTTGCTCCCTGGACTGGGTTTGCGTGGCGTGTCTTCATCGTCGGATGATTCTTCATCGTCGACATCGTCTTGCTGTAGTACCCAGTCGTCGGGCCAGAGGTATCGATCACCGACTTTCCAGTCGGGATCATCGTCAGGTTCCGCTACTCGGACGTGGTGTGAACGTGTGCGGGGTTCAGCGCTGAATTGTTGGGTATTGTACTCATTGAGTATTTCGGCCGCGCCGGTCAAGTTCTCTTTGGGTTCCCATGTGTCTGATCCTGCAGAGTAGCCTTTCCATCTTACTAGAAATTCTACTTTGTTTCCGCGTTTGCGGTGGCTGAGGATGGACTCAACTTCCCATTCTGTAGGCTCGTCATCCTTCTCAGGAGTTGGAGCGGGTGCGTCTGTACTCTGGTATAGTACGAGCTTCGAGGCGTGGAATACCGGGTGATAAGCTCGATATTGGCTATTCATCTTTAGGCAAAAGGTTACTTTCGATAGTTGTTCGACGATAGTAAATGGGCCAATATATCGAGGAGCCAGTGCTCGTTCCGTGTCCTGGTAATCCTTGCTGTTGATCAAAACTCTGTCACCGACCTTGAATGGTGGATCTTTGCGACCCTGGTCGGAATACCATTTCCATCGTTCTGCGGCGATTGCCATAGAGGCTTTCGCTTGTTCCTGCGCTTTCCAGCGTTCACCTGCGATGTCGTTTAGGTCCTGAGAAATGTTTGTTGGGACCTCTACTGGTCCAGCCCTTGGGTGTCTACCTAACTCCATATAGAACGGAGAGTACTTGGTTGTCTCTGATGCTACATTGTTGTACGCGAATTCCGCAGTAGGGAGCAGCTTGCTCCAATCGTTCTTCTCGTAAATGTTGACGTAGCATCGGAGATACTGTTCGAGCATTTGATTTACTCGTTCAGTTTGACCGTCTGTCTGTGGGTGATAGGCCGTTGACATTGAATGTTCGATGCTCAGAAGAGTGCAGAACTCTTTGAATAGCTGAGATGCGAACTGTACGCCTCGATCTGATATTATCTGCTTTGGTAGCCCATGAAGGGGGTAGAACCTGGTGTATAGTATGTTGGCCAGGTCCTTGGTTCCGAATTTAGAATTGATGGGGTAAAAGTGTGCGCGCTTTGTCAAGCGGTCCACTATTACCATGATCGAGTCGTACGTAATCTTGCCTTCGACTGACTTAGGTAGGTACATGATGAAGTCCGTGGTTATGATGTCCCACGGAGCTCTAGGTACTGGATTGGACTGTAGCGTGCCATAAGGCTTCTCTGGACGGTTCTTCATGCGTTGACATATGTCGCAATTAGAACAGTAGTTCTTGACATCGGTGGTAAGTCTGGGCCACCAGTAGTTGCGTGTTATCAATTCGTACGTCTTCCATCTACCGAAATGACCCGCTGTCGCGTGGTCGTGGTGTAGTTCGGATAACTTAGGCTGCATCAAGCCGCCCCCGGTACTAAGTATCACTTCTACTATGCTTTGTCATTGTGCCTGGTGAAGGGTACCCCCAATCCCTTATACCATTTGGCTTATGACGTGTGTGCCAACCTCTTGAAGGCCCGACTTACACCCTGGATTTTGGGTGCGGGTTAAGGCTATTTAATAGTAGTTTTTACCACGCAAGCTTTGACCAATCTTATCCCCTGATACCTTACGGTTATAGAGGGGCCCCATGATACAGGGGGTCACGTGGTGGGTACTTTTCCCTCAGCCGCCAGTGGTTCGGAAGCGCCCCAGGCAGTGGAAATATTTGCCACCACCCAGGTTCGAACCGGCAACCGGGTGAGCTGTTATTATATCACAAGACGCGCTGCGGACCCAATGCAACGTGCTTATGAGTGGCATAATAGCCACTCCCCCAAAAGGGCTACGTTAACAGCTCATGCTGCTATCGAGGGTCCAGCTATATCTGCAGTTCGTATTCCCACGCTCGGCGCCTATTAGACACTCTATGGTGTAGGCCATGTATGCCGGCGCCACGTACAGGTAATGTACCCTAGTTATTGCTCCGTAACGTCTATGATATTATGCTTTCGCATTATCTGTGACAGATCGTATTCCTTCCGTGTTGGCATCCTGTCAGATGCTTTCTGTGAGAACACGGTCGGGCCGAATTCCTCGTACTCCTTGGGGATAAGCAATCGCCACTTTTCAGTGTCGACCTTGTAATCGTCTGATTCCTCATGACACGGAAACCATCCATGCCACCCGTCCTAACGGGGAACCCCCATATCCGCCCTATCCTATCTCCAATAGCCCCCCACCCTCCATAGGCGGAGAACAAGAAGGCACCTCTATTGAGAGGTCCTGCCGTATTGCCTGAGGTACCGACCCATGAGTGTATTGGTACGCCCCCAGACTAGCAAGTAATAGAGAAGAGAAAGGTTGGATGCAATGAATAGGAGCCCCCACGCCCAAGTAGGACGCAGCAGGCTTTGTCGTCAAGGACCCTGCACGCGAAGACAAGCAGCAGAGGGATATAAAGAGGTGACCAGGGGACACGCCCCCTAGGCCAAAATCGTAAGTCTGAGGAGTAGCCTCAGACGTCGCCAGTATATATACATGTAGGAGACCTCTAGCTAAAGACCTTTTGTCTACCCTAAAGTGACGGTCTGTGCACATCAAGATCATGTGCCTACAGTAACAACTAAGTAACGTCCATGTGACGAGGTAACTACCGTGACTCAAGACGAGACAACGTGACCTTTAGAGATAACGAGATAAGATGAAGACTTATCTACCTATGCACGTGATACCTCCAGCGTCGGTCTAACTAGCCTAAAAATCGGAATAAAAAGCGCAAAAATAAGGGAAAAATCACAAATTATTTCTTGTGACACCTCATGGTGGAGTAATTCGCTGATAAGCTCAGCTAAGAGCTTATTGTCGTCGTTATCAAGGGTGTTAATCCAATTGATGAACAAGTTGTTGGGATCTTCCCTTCCTATTTCGTCCATTGGAAGTTCCCATAGGTAAAGCTCGTTTTCATTGAGTTCCGTGTTTTCCTCGTGAGTTGGCCGAGCTGGCCTTTTCCTAGTGTGGACACATGATCCACCTTCTTGACACCGTGTGTAATCCATTTCGCCTTTTTTCCAATCGAAATGGGGGTTATGTTTACATAACCAGTCATGACCGAGGATGACCTCTTGTTTGCCTAATTGCATTACATATAGTCGCACGGTTTCCTTGTGGTCACCGTGTTGTAAGTAGGCTTTTACTTGAGTGTAAATCCGTCCTGATGCGTTGGGCGAACCATCCGCATTCCTGACGGAAATAGGTGGTTCGGTGTCACAGACTCACCGGTCTGTGCGACCATGGCTACATGGGGAACTCCCACAGCCCTCCACAAGGCCACAACGACGCGCAGCGGCGTACTCAAAGGTCCATCCAAGCGACAGAGTCGCGAGGTGCCCTGACGTCGAAGGCGCAATCACTGTCAAGGAAGAGAAGATGGGGCCCCGGGCCAGCAGTAACACAGACGAGATAGCGAGAAAGGGGATTAACCCATTGACTAGAATCTGAGAGATGGGGTGTAAGCCCACATCTCGACGTAATATATACATGACGATTGTAACTACGAGTCGTGCCCTAAAGTAATGGCCCGTGCGCATTATCTAAGAGGCACATGACAAGTAACGTACATGTAACTACTGTGACCGTAACGTGTCCGTACCTGAGGCGCGCGCTACCCTACAGCGCTAAACTACTGAGTCAGATGATCTATATGGCTGGAGGAGATGCTGGAGGTGGCTGAGGATCAGGAAGACGCGCGCGCACCTAGCGGCGCCTATGAATACCAATAGCGAGGGATGTACAGATACCCCCCAGGAGTGATCCGTGACACGGCAGGACAAGTCGTGATGCGGTGTTTGTCGACAAATTCTTTGTTGATGACGCTTACGGATGCGCCACTGTCGATAAGAGCTAGGGCTTGCACTTTCTGACCGTATATCCAGGGAGTTACGTCAATTGAGAATGACGTTGAGTCACGCGCGTTATTTTTATAAATATTCTCTGGCGAAGTCGTACATGGGCAAGCTTTCACATGCGACTTTCGAAAAAACCCGAGTAGTGACTGTCTCGGTTCAGGGGAGGGAATGTGTGGACGATTGGTGGCGCCACTGTCACAGTGTCAGAGGGTTGCGATCCCTCTTCCTCCGTGACCTCCTCGATGCGCGCGCTTTGAATCGCGCCGACGGTAGCGGTCGACGTGGTCGATTCTTCTTCGTCAGATCCTTCGTAATATTCTTGGATCTCTTGGACGAAGCGCCTCTTGCCATCCTTCGTGCCAGCCGGAGCACGGGATGTGGTTGTTGTTGTTGATGTTGTTGTTGTTGGCCCGGCTGGGGCGGTTGTTGCCGGTTTGTACGGCTTCCAGTTGCACTTGGTGCCCCCGGACTGGCAGTCATTGCGCCCACACATGTTGCACTTGTGCGCGGGCGCCCAAAGGTATCGTGCCTTCGTCTTTGGGTTGACTTTCCTGACCAAGCCTGGAACGGATCCTTCGGGGATCCGGGGATCCGGGGCTTCTTCTCGCCACCGCTGGTGGGCTTGTCAGCCGCACTGGTTTGCGAGGAAGTGATGGTCTGCGCCGTCTTGTCAGACGGGGCGGACGTCTTCTTCTCTCCCTTATCTTCCTTGAAGATACTACCCTGGATGTCGTCGCGGTAAAACTCCTTGTGGAGTTCGATGGCCGTGTCCAAATATTTTTCCCACTCGGTGGGGACGGGTTGGCGGAAAATCTGCATCATTGAAAACCCGTCACGCACTTTGTCGGGGACAACGTCCTTCAGTTTCTCCATGAGTGTGTCGTTAGGCGTCTTTGCCTTCTTTGCCAATTGGTGCAGACGCTCTGCGTATTGATAGAAGTTGACCGAAGCCTTCTTCTTGCCGGCACTCCCAAAGTACCCCTCAATCTCCTTGCGGGCGAGTTCCTCCTCTGTTTTCTTCCCGTATACCCGGGTCATCTCCTCCCCAAATTCCACCCACGTGCCGAGTGATTTAGAAGGGTCGGCAGAATTTCTGATCTTCTCCTCCTGGTAGTCAAAGGCTGACCCTGAAAGATGTTGCAGAGCCTAGATGATTTTTTGCCGATCGTCTGTGATGGGATAGGCTCCGAAGTACATGACGCACTTCTTCTTGAGCCATTCCGTGACCGGGATCTTGGCACCATCACCGGAAAATTCCGGGGGTGGTGTCGCCTTTGGGGCCATGATGAAGGAGGTCGTGGCGGTTGTACCGGTGGCGACCGGAGGCGCCGCGCGGGCCGCAGTCTCCAAGTCGGCAACCCTTTTCAGGATTGCATCGAATTGAGCCTGGGACGGACCAGCGGTGTCACAGATTTGGGACATGCCACTATTTTTCCCGTATCTTTACCTATTTATCTGGTACTTCTACGACCTTGTAGACATTTACGCTGCTAAGCGCCCGTCTACACGTACACGCAACCAAACAACACGTACACAACACGGTATACGTCCACCTGTCATAACAACACGTACATAACACGCTTGTACGCGTCAATGACTCAGCGGACTAACCTCCGGTGTCACGCGCCTTACTCATATCCCGGTACCGGGCTATGTCAGTACCATTGGATAAGCGGCCCGCTCGTTATCACATGCCAACAACCTCACGATTACTCATATCCCGATACCGGACTATAAGAATCACGTGCATGGCTTACTAACGTAGCTACAGCCACCTCCACAACATGGACCTACGGTCCAAACAAACGATCTTACTGGTGCGGCCATTACCGACGCACATGGTCTATTGTAGTTTACGACTTAACCAAATTAGTTATGTCTGCGCACAGACCACCTTCATGTTTGGCTCCCTTACCGGTAACCAAACAAAGCATGTATATAAGTAGGGCTATCACTGCGGATAAGCCTTAGATTTGTTCTCTGCATTCGCACAGTCACATAACATCTCTGCTTGCGCCCACTAGCCTCCTCACCAACCTTCTGCAACTCCTTCAAGTCGCCTATAAGGTTATAGTGTGAGTCCCACAGTCTAGTCTGTGTCAGCACTTATCCTGTACTTAACACACACATACACACCACTTACAATTACCGCCGCTGATCGCCATCCATATCTTATCTTATCTAGTTACATCGTGTAGCCACACTTCGTCCACTAGACCAAACATCACATGAGTCTTACTCATCGCTAGTCATACCGATGACAATCGCTGACCGGGATATTACTCATCCCCGGCCGCCACTATCACATGCCCGTACATACGGTGTTAGGGGTCTTCCCCTCGGTCCCTAGGGTCCCGACATACGTGTATATATACTGCCCTTCTGAGCCGCTTAGGACTCAGAACTAATCATCTATCGACACTGCTAGTAGCCCCCCAAGCTATTAGCCTTTTGCTCACTGCTTAACTTGTCTGCTTATCGCCTCAAAGCCCTTCAACAAGTCTTATAAGTAAGTCCTTGTCACAGGGGCGTCATCAGCACCTCGTGAGCGGCGCACTGCTTGTCACAGTTTACGCCGTTGACTAAGGGTACGCCATTCTTTTTGCCTTTCTTTTAGGCTTCAGCGTACGCCTCGCACCCTAGTCCCCTAGTTCCCCTGTCCTCGTCATACGCTCACCTTAGCCAGGTAGTTACGTGACACCATAGATTAGATAGTAGCATCACCCCCAGACAGCGTTATCTTATTGTTATCGTAGCGCTATCTTAGCGTTACCTTAGCGTTGGCACTAACCTAGCGCCTGTCCTACCGGCGTCAGCCTTACCGCTGACGTCACACATTATGTACAGCCTTGTATCTATGACGATGAGTCTAGATACCTAGGTCTCCAGCCTGGGCCCTTATGGTCCAGGCCTTTATGCTTACCTCGTTACATGTGACCTGTGCCCTTACTGGCGCACAGACCATTACTTTAGGGTAGTACCTTAGATAGTGGTCCGATCCATGTACATATATGTTGCGTTCTAGGGCTTTAGAGCCTTAGAACGATTATTCTCGACTTTGGGGCTTAGTCCCCCGGTTATGCCATCTGCGTCTGCTCGCGCACTTCGACACCGACCTCTGGCCTTAGTTGGCCCCTTCAAGGTCTCTGTTCACAACCTCTGGCTTCACCTTTAGACCGCTAGTCTGTGCAACAGCCATTAGTGGCCGTTACGTCGCCCCTCTATACGGTCCTCAAGCCATGTTAGTGCCTTGTGGGCAATGACGGTATTTCTGCGTCACTGCTGTGGGAGCGGCCTGGGGGGCGAAGAGGTCCGACCGAATTGATGTGGTGATAACCATGAGTGCCGCACCGTCAAGGGTGGAGATATCGATCATGGGGTTGGCTATGACCAGCTCGCGCTGCTCGATGTCATAAGTCATAGCCACTGCCCAGCCGTGGCGCAGGGCGAGGCCCGCAACAATCTTGTGGTGTGCTGCCAGGGCATCAGCCCGATCATCGCCCCGATATTGGCGCATGAGCCGCTCCATGGTGGAGGCAGCCGCTGACCACTCCAGGAAGGAGAGGGATCGTTCCCCCGTGCGGTCAAGACCTTTTGCCGCCAGGCCACCCTGCGACGTGAAGACCAGGGTCTCGTCGCCGGAGATTGCCGCGCGACGGGCCCCGACAGAGAGGGAGTTGTAGGGGACATACTCCCACTTCTGGATGGCGCGTATGACCTTCGGTGGCGGCGCTACGGGTGAACGCCATCAGCGCACTGAAGCAGAGGCGGGAAGGGCGCGCCGCGCAAACAGTAGGACAGAGAGGGGCCAGGCGTGCCACGCCTGCGAGCCCAATGGTAACGGGAAGGAAGATGCACCGGCACCGCCGGGCACACAGGCACGGGAGGCCCGTGGCGGGAAACGAGTGACGGGAATGCAGGGCGCAAGCGACGAGAGGAGCGGGGTTCATCCCGGATGCAGGAAGCGGGCACCTACCGAGCTCGAGGGGGCTACCCTTGTAGCCTTTCTTTATGGGCGGAATGGGTGTAACCTTGCCATCGTCGCCGCCAGCCAGAGCCGCGGCCGCCAAATCCTCCGGCGATTCGAACAAGGCCACGACAGGTGGTGCGCCCGGGCTGATGGCAGGCACGGGGGGTTCGCCGCGCGGGTGCGCGGGGCAGCGGCCGGGGCAGCAGGTGCCGGTGGGGCAACCGCGGGTGGGGCCGCCGCGCCTCCACCCGGGCGCGCCGGGCTGGGAGGCGGCGGTAGGGGCGCTTCTGGCACGCGGGGCACCGGGAGGTTCCCATTGGAGGTCTCGCGGTGCGGGACGTGCGCGACAGCTGAGCCGCCTGGGGGTGCGTCGTGGTCTGCCACGAGATGGATTCGCAGATGCCGCGGCGGGAGAGGCGGAGCGGGCGGGTCTTGCATGTGAGTCAAAAGGGAATCGAAGCAGGAAGGAAACGGGACGGCGGCGTCGCTAAAGGCAGCGGCAGCGGGCTGGTAAGCGACACGCAGAAGGGCGAAGGAAGCAAGGGGCGAGCGCGCATAAGCGCGCGGTGAAATTTGCTTGCTCGCTCGGACGTTAATTCTTAGACCTAGTGACCGTCGCGCATGCGCATCACGACTGCAGAGATCTAGAGATGAGCAGAGAACATATGCTTGCGGTACACAGCAAAACTCGAGGTATAGATACAATGGGTCAGTGTACCTTGACTACGGCTCGTACCTCACTCAGCTCCGACTCCTGCAGTGCTGCATAGGCACGCCATATCACGTCTGGGCATCTTCATGATATCACGTCTGGGCATCTTCGCGATATCATGTTTGGGTTTCTTCGCCATCCTCGCTGCATCATCTCCATCGACTTTGGCCGTACGTTTCCGGTTTGGGAATGCCACTTTGCTGCCTCCGCACACGGTGGTAGGGGGCGGTGCACTCTTCCACTCGCGCCATTCAAGCAGTGACGGCCGCTTCCCGGGATCGTCCGCCCCCAGCTCCTTCGCAATCCTCTTCAAGGGCTCGTCCTCTCGCTCGAGCCTGTCTAGAAGGTACAGTATAACGTTCCCGCACGACCATCGGTCAGCCTTGATCGGACTATACGTCGGCCACTCGTCCTCCACCTCGGGCGCCAACCAACCCTCCGTCCCGCAATAATCACTGACCACCTCGTCTTCAGTCTTCAGACGAATAGCGATGTCAAAGTCAATTATCTTCAAGCAGAACTTCTCGTCGACAACAAGGTTGTCGGGCTTGATGTCCCTGTGAGCAATGCAGAACGTATGAAGATACGCGAGGCCCTCGATTAGGCCCCAGCAGATTCGCGTGGCGCTGTCACGAAGCCGGTGAGGTTTGGTTGTGAGACAAGACCGAACAGAGTTCAGCTTGGGCAGAATGACCCACGGCCCGGAATGACCACAGAATGAAGCAAATAGCGAAATGACGTGTTCGGACTTCGTTTGTTGGGCGTTAATGAATTGGAGGATTGCCAGCTCGTTCGAGTTCTCGCGAACTTTCTTCGCGATCAGTTCCTGGCCAGACTCCGACCGTTGACGTACGGTGAAAATATTCGACAGCGTCTGGGGGTCAAGCGTCGGCGCGATGTATCACAGATAAGAAGGATTGCCACACCTCGAATGGCAGTTCCACCTCATAGCCATTTGCTTTAAGCTCGATGCGACCGTCTATTGAATCCGCGGCTCCACCTCCACCGCTGCCACCTTCTGTAGGGCGAGAACGTTTCCTCGAGGTTCCACGAGTGTCGCCGCTGTAGAACGACATGGTGCCGAATTGCTTTCTATGTTTGTCGACCTCCTGACCATATTGCGAAACATCGTTGGATGTTTTGCGATCTGCATCCTCGCTGCCCCCACGGAGCACATGAACGAGGTTGTACAACAGGAGCGCAAACTGAGCGCGGTCAGTGTTGCGACTCAAGTCAGTATAATCTGGAGTGCGGTAGAAGACCTGCAGCGACTCAGCATGCGAACCCGCTCGTATACAAAGCGCAACGTACCTTTCTGTCCTTCTCCTTCTGAAACAGAAGAAAGCGTCGTGCATCGCCTGTCTTATAAATGTAGGCAACAACGAGGACGAAGTTCTTCCCCTGCTTGAACTCGTCCACGTGATTGTTAGCGAAACGAACGATAGCCGCGCCCTGCAGAAGCATCCGGACAAGGTCATCTGGAAAAACCGGTGTAGGCCAATCTAATGATGATCCTACTGCTGGCTTCGAAGCAACCTCTACGAGCAGTCGAGGAAGACCTGCCTTCGAGAGGAGGAAGTCGCTTTTGGGTTCGTACGTGCGGAGCCCGTCCTCGGAAGTGGGAGCATTGATAAGTTGCGTGATAAGCGTCATAGGGCTCTTAGTATGGCCTCTGTAGAGACGACGCTAATCATGACTGAAGGAGGCGAGCGAGCAAACGAGCGAACACGTACAGTTGACTTTTGATCATGGAGCCCCCTGGGATTTCAATCGCGAGCGGGACAAAGAACATCGCGTTCGCTATACTTTCATTCAACTCTCCTCCGAGCTTCTTAGCACCACTCCAAAGGCTGGGCCATGCTCGTTTGAAAACACACGCGATATGCTCTGCCTCGAGTGGCTCGGCATCGCGCCATGGCTGTCCCTCGCCAGTCGGCCCCTGGGATGGCCCCTGAGAAGTATTGTCGCAAGCGTTGAAAAGATCCGAACATTGAGTATCTTTTACAAAATTGATCACCGTACGCGCCTGTATTGATCTGTGAGACTCAAGAAGTAGATTGGCATGTCAAGCAAACAGCGCACATCAGGCGTCAGTCCTGGCTTGTCCTTCAGTTTGTTCTCGAGCTCCGTAACAAAATTAGGGACCGGCGTCGAGGTGGAACATTCCGTAACCGCATTAACTTCAAGAAGAGAAGTGGCGAAGGTCCTCCATCGATGCACCCTGATGAAGCAGTCCTCGTATATACGGACAAGGGTTGAGCTGGCATGTATTCTGTCTGCATCTTCATCTCCTGCCCTCAAATGTTGTTATGATCGCGACGAGATGTGATGTAAGAGCGAAACTCACGTTCACACAATTCGTTCGGCAGCTGGACAATGACATGCACTATATCCTTGCCAGTGTTAAGCTGCAATGCAGAACCAACAGCTTGACGAGAGTGCAACTCAGTTGCAATAGCATCAAGGCGGTAATCGGCCGCCCTCTTCCTTTCATCCCAGGCAGTCCGTGCCTTGTTGCCTGGCTCGTCTAGTAGTTCCTCATTGGGCTAAGCGGGTGTGAGGGTCATCAAGATGCGGCATGAGGTCGCCACATACCTTCCACAGGTTCAATGATTGTGACTCCACCCTTGATAACCCCAGATCGTCGCCAATGGCCTTTCGCAAATCGTCCATATCCATATCAGCATCCTGGGTAATCCTGACCTTGCTTGGTTTCGCTTTGCCATCGTTTCGAAGATACCAAACTGTGACCGTTGAGGTTGAGGACATGTCTTGGAATCAGTTGGTCGTGGTGGTTGGAAGTTGAACGTGTGTTGTGGCGTCCTTGTCACACCCGTGTGATAATCCGTGACTCCCCGCAGCAATGGTGTGTCACTCACACTCTGTCTTGCTCGCCCGCCACGCTCCCCATCGCGCGCAACGGCGCGTCCGCGGAGATCGCCCCGCGCGAACGAGCGTCCGACCGTCTCGCTCCACGGCGGCCTCACCGGGTGGGACCTCACCCCGTGGACGCCCGTCCTCGACACCGCCGTGGACGCGGACCCTGCCGCGCGCGTCACCCTGTTCACCGCCGCGGAGCTCGCGCAGGCGGCCATCCCCGCCGGCGCGTACGCGTTCTTCGTGCGCGAGTCGCCCGACGGCGAGGAGGGCTTCCCCGGGCGCCTCCGCGTCGAGGTGCTCGTCGCGCTCCTCGACGCGCGCGGGCGCGCCGACGGCGCCCGCGACGGCGAGTGGCACCTCGGGAGCGTGCTCCTCGTCTACCGCGCGAAGCTCCTCGACGGCGCCGTCACGGCCGTGAATATGACGCAGGTGCATGCGTGCGGTGTGCGGCGGGGCGCGGGCTGACGCGCGCTCTAGCACTGGGGATTCAACCTCGACGCGTCCCTCCAGGAGGGCGTGAGCGTCAGGGACCACAGCCTCACGAACAAGGTGCGTCCCCCGCGAGTGCTGGTGGTCTGCGCGCACTGATGCCCGCCGCGGCGCAGGCGGACCACACGCTTGCGTACCTCCCCGACGCCAACTCGGCCGGCGCGCTCGCGCCCGTCGCGGGCACGCACCACGCGCATGCGGAGAAGACGACGCGCACGATCGGGGAGCGGTTCCCTGAGAACGGATACGGTGCGTGTGGTGCGGCCGTGAATGCTGCCCTGGCGCTGACGCACCCGCAGATGAGTTTTACGTGTTCGCGCCGCGCCCGGACTCCCCCGTGCTCCCGCCGCCGCGCGTGTCTGAGGCGGAGCTGGGGCCGGAGGCGGACCTGCTCACGCCTGCGCTCGAGGCACGCGACCCCGTCGTTGAGCTCGCAGGCGCGAAGAGCGGGCTCCGGGTCGACTTTACGACGAACCGTACGTCGCGCGTTTTGTTGGTTTGCCTCTGCTGATCCCCGCCCCTGACGCGCGCGCAGAGTCGGCTGTGCAGTTCTACTCGAACAACTTTGTCGACCCCAAGAAGACCGCGAGGAAGAAGATCCACGGCGGCTCTGGCGAGAAGGGCGACGGATACGAGGCGGGCTCTACGACCGTATTTCAAGTCGTGTGCGATGCTGACATTGGAGTCTCCTCTCTCGTCGCTTCCTCACTCTCAACCGCGCGCACTCCATCCTGCGAATTCCGCATGCCTCGCCCCTTCCTCGAACTGTGGCCTTTGAATCCACCGCACGTCCATAGCCGCCGCGTTCCTCGAGTTCCACGAGCCGCTCGCGGCGTGGATGCACCCCGATACGCTCGGTCCGTCCGGGCATGACACGCTGCTCGCGGCGGGCGAGGTATACAACAGCTTCGTGCGCATGGACGTGTGGTACCGCAGCCAGGAGGGGCTCTGAGCGCCGCGCCGGCGAGGAGCATCGCGGGCGAAGGTGGGAAGCGCGGGGAGAGAAGGTGGCGCGAGGTGTAAGATAGAAGTTGAGAAGGTTGCTGGAATGTACGATGTGCTGATCTTTACTGAGACGATGATGGAATGCGGTGTGCTGGCGCGAGCCGTGGAACGCTGGATGTCGGACGTCGAATGTTGATCCCGTCGCACTGTAGTCGCGTGAGCAGAAGAAGCAGCTTATCGGGAGGCAGCAATCCCTTGTTTGCTGATACGTCGATATGGATGCAGAGCAAGAAATTGTGCGGTGGCTGGTGAGCGTTCTATTTTTCTTCATAGACTACAGATTATGTTACGCTTGGGACTACAACTCTATGAGCTACCTATAATGATATGTACGTCATTTCATATGATGGAACATAGGTGATGTCTACTGGCGGGTATAGTGACTCTAGTCCTTGTATGACATGCTGTCCTGAAAGCGGTGTACAATCGGGACCGTCACCACAGGTACCAGCAAAAGCACTGCCTCTCCAATGGCGCTCGCACAGAATGCGCTCAATACATCCAGTGCCCCACCTGACACAGACTTACAGAGACTGTGCGACCTGCTATAGGCAGGGGAGAACCCCCAAGGTCTTGCGACGAGACAGCGGCGAGCAACGACGAATGCAGAGGCATTCCCTCGGAATGATGGAAGTCGTCGTACAGGATACTTGCATTGTCGAGTCGCTACCAGTCAAGCAGTAGAGGACGCCCTAAGGCGAGTCGCACGGCGCACATGTGAGAGAGGAGCCAGAGGCCCAAACGTCGAGAATCTTAAGGATGGGGAGTAAGCCCCAATCCTGTCGTATCTTATATACATGCGAGAACGGTACGCTAAGTGTCTACCCTTAAGTGCTGGCCTGTGCGCAGCACCGCCCTAACAGCTGAGGTAAGTAAGTACGTAAGCGAGACATGTGATACAATGTGTGACGTGTAACGTGAGTGTGATGAGGCGCGCGCTACCCTACAGCGCTAACCTAACAGTCAGGTGACCAACAATATCGTGAGCGTAACGTGAGGAAAGCGTGAGGCAAAGAGGAGCGGTGTACGCCTAGTGCCGCCCGTATAACCTATAGCGAGGGTTGTTACTATATCCCCCTGGATATTCTGTGACAGCTAATCTGCGAAGTAGCAATCACGCCCGAAATACAGGAGTCCATGACAAAGGAGAAGTTTGAAAAAGAAATTTGACCTCACCTACATGGAAGTGGGCCCTACAACGAGCAGTTCAACAAGCCAACCACGCGCGCTACACAAGGTTTTGGATCGACAGGACGATAAAAGTGGAAAAATCGTAAAGACTAACCCTTCAATGGGCTCTAGCACAACTTCTACTCTCAACGGGGTCGTTGAAATCTAAGGGGGGGGGGGGGGGGTAATGTCACAAGAATTCTCCTAGTTTCCCTATATTTCTTACTATTTTTCCGGCAATTCTACGAATTATCTACGACTTTCTAGGCCAATAACTAGCTTATCTGGTTCATAAGTTAACGGTTACATACGTGCCGAATGATGGCCGTGTTATCTCCCGTAACGACGGTCTTATCTTATCACTAGTAGTTACCATCAGTCACATGTCTAGTTCTAGCCAATCGGACATTCCGTCCGGAAGCAGTCAGCGCATAAACGTCAGCGGACCGGGCTTTGGTCACGCCCCGTCTTTGTAATGACAAGAGCGCAAAACGCTATTCGTGCGGCCTATGCCACCTTTCGATATCCCGGTTTTGATCGGTATATGTATTTATCGCGTATTACTCAGTACTTAGGTACCTGGGGACTTGTACATACGAATACGGACATTAGTATTACCTAATAGGACTGTTAGGGGTCTTACTTATCATGTATATATACTAGCCTTGCTGAGCGCTATTGCCTCAGTTCTATTCATTGCATTCATACTATCGAGTAACACTCGTGTCGTATCCTGCTTAACAGCTACTACTCTTCGCCTAACCAGCAAACCCTCAAGAATAACGTTATCTTGTGTTAACACCTCAGATTCTATTCATTGCATTTGCACTTCAAGTTAACAACTCATCGCGCCCTGCTCTACTAACTCTACAAGTTCTTGTCTACTCGACAACCTCAAAGCTACCGCCTAACCAGCACCTTTGCAAGTAAAGCAAGTTGTTACGGGTCGAATACCTGTTCGTATATTCGAGTCGCGAATATAAATCGTTCTTCTTGTCACAAGATTTTCCTAGTATTAATACGATTTTTCCCATATTTTTATCTACGGTTTATACGTCTACCTAGGGCTTAATTGGTTGGTAACTATTTGTTGCCGAATGATGGCCGTGTTATCTCCCGTAGCAACGGTATCTAATCACAGTAGTTCCCGTTATAAGTCACATGTCTATTCTTGCAGCCAATCGGACATTTCGTCCGTACAACGTCATCCCCATTAGATCAGCGGACCGGCGTTTGGTCACGCATCCAACTGACTAATGATTGCGCACTATCTGCTATTCGCACGATGGTTCTAAGCGAAAAACCCTAGAATAAACATATGGAACCTAATTCTCAGGCAAACCTCGGAGGTGAGGGACCAATGGTGCCAGTGCAACGTCGGCCAAAAGGCAGCGGGCGCATTGGAGTGCTGAAGGTCAGCCATAACGGGAAAAGGGAACCTAAAGGTAGAATTATGACCTAATAGGGCCAGTAACTTATAAAAAGGAAACGGTCAGGCCTCTCAGAGCACTAGTAACCTAATAAAGGCCATACTCTATAAGTCAGGCGTTAAAAGCCATAAAGAGTCAACCAATACGGTGAAAAGCTTGAAAGACAAGAACCAATATTCCCTATAAGTCCAGCACAAGTCCAACGCATACAGGAAACCACTCTATGATAAAAATTGTAACGCCATAAACAGGCAACAGAGGAGATATTAATAGATGGTCAATCCTAGTCAGACAAGTGCATAAAGGGAATACAGTTCAACCTAAGACCAATCCTGAAAATTCATAATTCGGCAAAAGCATAACAAAGCCTAGTCACGTGACCTATCCAAATAAGGGATAGCTCCAACCTTAAAACGACCCAGATTAGCTCGATAAGAGGTAGAATCGAACCAGATTCAAGCCGACAGGCCCTCATAACAAGAGCATATAATCTGCCCATAAACCCATTTGAACCACGGTGATAGCGGTAATCCAAGTAACAACCATCGGTTAAAATGACCATAAAACGTCATAAGCTTCCATCAAGGCTTGAAAACGTCCCCAAAAGTGACAATAACGTCGCAACAGAGATTGCAAGGCAGCGTATCGACAATGTGTCCATAGAACGTCGATTAAATACCTTTGGATAAGCAAGGACGCACGCCAAAACTCTAAGACTAGCCACTAGAAGGACAAGTAAAGTCGAAGGAAACCAGACAATAGACGTTACCATAGATCAAGTTACAATGGAAAACCCGCAATAACCATACATCAAGTAGACGACAAGCAAGGCCACGACAACTTAATTTTTTTCACTATCTACAAACAAGTCAGATAGTAATCAGAAGCCATGCTACAGCCATAAGCGTATCAAGTCTACAAGGTTCAATATGATAACCAAAGAAAATCTGCATAACAGCATCAACGGGCTCGTAACAATAGAGTCCAGCTATCGTTACAAGCAGGTTTTATATACTTCAACAGGGTCGTTGAACAACTCTAAGGGGGGGTGATGTCACAAGAATTTCCCTGCATTTACTGCAATTTTCCTGGGATTAATAGCAATTAACTACGCAATACGTCCTATAACCCGTCATAACCGGGCACCTAACGAATAGTTAGAATCATGCTGATTGATGGCCGCGTTATCTCCCATAACGACAGTATCTAATCACGGATCTGTTCCCATGGATATCACAAGCTAAGCCGCTAGCCAATCAGACGTCTCGTCCGTATCACATCAGCACCACAACGTCAGCGGACCGTGCATAATGTCACGCGTCGGTTTACTAAGACATAGCGCCCTTAACGCTACTGGGCGACGCACAACGCCAACAACCTATATCCCAGTTGATCGGCATATACCACTATCGCGTATTACTCAGTCCCATAATGACAGGGGTCCTGTAGTAGAATACGTACCGAAGTAGATTACGTAATAAGGCTGTTAGGGTTTTATAATACATGTATATATACTGGTTCGCTAAGTCGTTAGAGACTTAGCTCTATTCATAAACATTTGCTTACGGGTTAACCACCCAACCGCCTTGCCTGCTGCTTACTCGCTTACTCCTAAGTTCTCGCCTATCGACGACTACAGAAGACGCTAACGCTGTACAATAAGCCTCTTAGCTGAAGCATAGAGTGAGTAGTAGAGTCTTGTGTCATCAAGATGAATTGGCGGGTTGGGAGATCATGCTCTGCAACTTGCTTCTCATACTGCAACATGTTCTGGTCTCCTCTTGTTGTTCAACTTTGGTCCTTTCGGCTACCAGCCTGTTGACTGCTGAACCCGTGTCTAACAGATTGTAGCCAGAGCGAGTTGCTTTTCCATAGATTAATGCACGGGCATATTCATGTACACTGTGCTCGACGTGAGCGGTGTGGCAAAGCGGTACCTTGTCAAAGGAGCAAGTTCAGGTACATTGATCCTCATAGCATTATAACAAGTCACTCAATTGACTCTTAGATGTATACCGCTGCTGTCATATACATTCTTCATACATTTATTATACACTGTAGAAAGTGCATGGAAAATGAATTGGGGAAGAGACATCTAGCTGAATTTTCTTGGGAGTGGGGGTATGTGTTACGGATCAAATATCCGTTCAACACAAAATAACCAAGTCGAGTTACTCAGCGTATCGAGTAGCGCACTACTCGCTGGACTCCTCTGAGTCAGAGCGTCAATATACAAGCTGCAGGCTTAATTGCTCAAAACGAGTATAAGACCCTTGAATTCAACAAGGTCGAGCTGAGCAACTCGACCAATATTTACATCAGGTTATATACTGCGATCTGTCAATCGGGGTCATAGTGTCTTTGGTACTACTACTATTAAGTCCGTCGGGCTAACGATATAAGTAATAAAGGAGAAGCGTTGCGGTTGAGCGCAACAAGAGATGAAACACGGAACTACTGTGGTTGGACACAGAATATCAGCTAGAACGAGATGCGGACACAGAGAGTGGGCATAGGGTTGTTATACATGAAACAGGGCCTACGGTTGAGCGGAGGCCCCCTAGAAGTAGAGCGCTGGGTACAGCGGTTGAACGCTAAGTCCTCACACACGGTGAGGCGTCAAACGAAATGTTCGAGTGTACCTGGTAGAACTGTAACAGTATGGAGCAGAGAGCAGAGAGTGAGGAGCTGGGACAGGGCGGGGCAGGGACAAGGAGCAATTCATATACCTTAGGATTAGTTGTGATATATCGCTGTTCCTTTCTGAGCAACCCTGGAATACATCCAATTATATTGAATGTATTGGAATCTCCCCTAGGCACCTTTTGATGTATTTGGAGTTGGTAAGATACATTTGGCAAGTATCTACCATGTATCCTCATGTAGTCTATGGTTCAACTAATATCCAGATGTACCCGGTACATCTAGATACATAAAAATACCTTGAATTCTCACTGGGCATTAATCCTCGGCAAAAGCAAGATAGGAGTAGGAGGCAGTCATATCTTCATTCTCCACGAAATGGGTAAAATAAACATGCACATTCTTGATGGCTTCCTTGGCAGACGACGGTGTGTTCTCAGGAACTTTCTCCTCGAGCCTTATAGTACCGAGCAAGGCCCCCAAAAATGCGAGGCTAACAGCTCAGTGACAGATAGCCCTATTGCCGACCTTAACTGCCGCATCGAACACTTGTCTCAAGAAGAGGCCCATAATCAGCTGACCTTTGTTCCCTCTCTCGGCCAAGAGCTCAATTCTCATCGGATCGCGCACGGAGTACGTCACGAGGATCTCGAAGGACTGAGGCATGGTCTGTGAAGTGAACAAAGTGTATACTGCCCGAACCCGACTGTTGGTTGTGAATTTTATTGCTACTGTCAGACCAATCAGGTATCCCTACGACGGCCCCTGTTCAGGAACGCTCATCCATAGGCCAGTGGCCTGGGTCAACAAGACTACATGGATCCATTGCCCTCCCCAAGTCTTCTCCATGATAACGTCGCTTGTCGCGAAACATGGCGTCCAGCCGCGGCACAATATTGAGAAGAAGGTTCCAAGCCGATGGCTTATCCGAACCTACTGGGCCAAACTTGGCGATACCGGCAGACCACAGGTCGTAGGCGGTGAATGCCTCTCCGGACGATTGTTTGCGTGTCCAATGGGAGGTCCCTCTGGGTATTTTTGTACCGCCTGAGAGGGAACCGAAAGGGCCGGTGCTAAGGCTTGCACATGGTGCTGCCAGCGCAAGCACAACCCGGACGATCGGTGGTTTGTAGCACTTCGAATCGAAGATGTTCAACGATACTGGGTCGATGTACTCGAATAAGCGCGCTGTCGCCTTCTCGCCGTAGCGCCGGTCCATTTTGACTTGGACGACAATGGCAGTGATTTTGTCGGGCCTGAGTTCTGTTCCTTCGAACAAGACAGGAATGATTATATCGATGGCAGTTTGCTGAGGGCAGCATATCGCAGCCGCTCCGCGAAGCATGAGGAAACGCAAGTACTGGCAATTGACCACACCCTCTTCGCGAAACTGCAAGAAGTGATTGAAGAATATCTTCGCATCCTTGAAGGCTTCTCCTAGCGTCGGTGTTGGTTCCGCTCGCCGGTGCGGCCAAGCGAACTCCTCTTCCACGTCTTCCGCAAACGAGACGAATGTCGGCTTAGTCTGGGAGGTGTTGCAGCTAGGCCACAGCTGTTCCAGAAATTGAGGTACCATCGCATATCGGAGCTTTTCGAGTGACGTGTAGGACTCCGGACGAGTCAGTTTGTCGCATGCCAGCAGAAGGAGTAGACGTGCAATGACCTCGCCTCGTTCACCTACACTCACATAAGAACCCTTTACCATATCAAGCAGTGCCTGTGGTACGTCAAAGTCCTTATGATGAAATACCACCCGCGCGGCCTCGGCAAGCACGGGTTCGGAAGCCGACAACGTCACCATATCATGGTGCTGGCCAGCTGGAAACAGAGCCACACGCATATGTTTTGCTACCTGATTGCGCTGTTCTTTCAACGCCGATGTGTTCGGCTCGTACGTCAATGCAAGGCGCACTGACAGGCAGGCAAGCTTTTGGGAGAGATCCAGGCTCGTGGCAGGCCACGTCCCGTTGATGAGTTTTTCTATAGCGAAGTAAACCATGTTTTGCCTAACGTTCGTTGATCCAAGCTTGTATCTGGCCGCGAATCTGGCGAAAGGTGCATGCGTTGGAGCAGGCGCATCATGGAATGAATGGGAGACTCACAAGGGTCTTCCTATTAGAACAAGCTGTTTAAGATGTACCACATCCGAGATTTCTGGATAGGTATGCTCATTGTATCTCGTGGCGAAATGATCGAAACCAAGATCCACGAATGCATCGTTCACGAATTCTATCCCGGAACTTATGCGTCTTGAAGGATCGTCATGAGGAAGCGGTGCAAGTTGAACAGCGCTTCCAGTAGTCGATAAGAAGACGGAATACAAGCGGGAGGATTGTGTCAGCTCTCTAAGAGCACGCCGGAGTTCGCCAAAAGTGGACCATGTCTCGCCGTCTTCTCCGTCGCGCTTGATTGTGGCGAGGGTGTGTGCTTCATCGAACACAATGATGATCGCGTTGTCTGCAGTAACACAGCGCACCCTCCACCTCATCCTGACGAATGGGGGCCCGGGGTTGGGTGGTAGTGGGTGGGTGCGTTGGTTTCTCGTGCAGATCAGCTAGTTTAGGTTGCAAAGATGAGAGCAATGAGCGATGATATGCTGCAACACAGTCGGACGCACATTGCTCGCGGAGCTTCTGGAAAGACCACGTCTCCTTACAATCTAGGAAAACGTCCCTCAGATGTGGGTGCTTCTTCCAGGCCTCGCTCCGCGCCTCTTCTGCGATTAAAGGAGATTTGGTGTTCTTGTAGGCATCGACAGACTCCGAGAGGACATGTCGAAATAAGCCACTATCGTCAAAAATTGACCCGAGCGCGGGGGGGATTCGTTCGTCAAGCTTTCGATGGACCTCAGGTGAGATTACAGAATGAATTTGAGAGCTTGCCGACGCTCTTGAACGATCGGAGTGGTTTGATTCTGGTCCAGTGACGATGAGCCCCAATTCGAGCGACCACGCCATGATCATGGCGAACGCGAGGCTCACCGCCGCTAACTGTCCTCGGTCGATCGCCACTAACCAATTTCGGCGAACCGCCGGTTCCTATCTTCGGCCGCTTCGGGTCCTCTGGCTTGTCTTCCGTGCTGTGCCGTTTCCGAGCTGAGACGTCGTCATTCCTACGACGAGATGTGAAGAAAGAGCAAAACTCACAGGGCATATTGAGCTGCACGATAATATCCACCAGTTCGACTTGGCCCTCGTTCCCAAAGGAAGCCATCTTTGTCATATCCAGCTGTGTCGCAATAGCATCGAGGCCCGGCTTCTGCAGCTCCTTCAATCTGTCCATCAGGATATCCCATGCCTTTCGCCCTGCCCCGTCCTCCTTGGGAAGAGGCTCTTTGGGCTGTGGAAGCTGTAAGAGTCGTCAAAATGCAGCAGAGATCATGGCTACATACCTTCCAGAGAATAATGTTCGATGCATCGACTTGTGGCCGCCTCTCATCGCCGATAGCCCTCGCAAGGGCAGTACACGAACGAGCATTGCGGTCGATGAAGACAGATAAAACCGGCTTGGGATCAGGGTCATAGAGGAGATAAGATATTTCGAGCATATCAGACATGATGGAGCGAGTGAGACCTTGAGCGCCTATGCATGTGGCGTCCTTGTTCGTGTTCGTGTTCGTGTTCGAGAGTTACGGGTGCCAACACTCTTGGCTCGTTACTTATGAAGAAATCTGGACGGAGTCATACTGTAACCTGCTCACCGCTACGTTCATCACCTTTCGGAGGATAGGTCTTCTGCGGTTCCAGCAAGGCTGGAATCTGCTCCGAGTGAATGCAATCCTCCCACCAAAAATTGGGACGTAAGGTAGGGGACGCAAGGAACGGGCACCCTTATGTAATACTGTCACGTGATACTTTCCCACAGCCAAATCACGGTGTCCGACCAAAAATCGGGCACGAAGCAGGAGGGAATCTGAAGCAAATAGATGTATTATGTGCCATATTTACTGTGGAATTCAGCTTTCAGCTCCTGTGCTATCGATGCTGGAAGTACACGGTGCCCGTGGTACTTCCGATTGGCCCATGAGGCTTCTGCTCCATCCAACCCCTGTGAATATGCAGATATAAAGCGTGCTGCACGATTGGCATATCTACAACAGTCAGGAATTCAGCAAATTAATCCAAGTAGACTCAGTTTGGCAACTCACCGGTGGATCTGAACAAGTGAGGGCTTTTCAAGGCAGGCTATTATGTTCTCTTCCATCTGCTTGAGGTCTGCAGTTCTTGGACTAATGCGATAGTGATATTGTCACAGATTTGGGACATGCCACTATTTTTCCCGTATTTTTACCTATTTATCTGGTATTTCTACGACCTTGTAGACATTTACGCTGCTAAGCGCCCGTCTACACGTACACGCAACCAAACAACACGTACACAACGCGGTATACGTCCACCTGTCATAACAACACGTACATAACACGTTTGTACGCGTCAATGACTCAGCGGACTAACCTCCGGTGTCACGCGCCTTACTCATATCCCGATACCGGGCTATGTCAGTACAATTGGATAAGCGGCCCGCTCGTTATCACAAGCCAATGCCCTTAGTATTACTCATATCCCGATACCGGTATATAGTTATCACGTGCATGGCTTACTAACGTAGCAACGCCACTTCCACAACATGGACCCACGGTCCAAACACACTATCTTACTGGTGCGGCCATTACCGACGCACATGGTCTATTGTAGTTTACGACTTAGCTGTATTAGTTATGGCTGCGCACAGACCATCTAACTGTTTGGCTCCTCTTCGAGTAACCAAACAAAGCATGTATATAAGTAGGGCTATCACTGCGGATAAGCCTTAGATTTGTTCTCTGCTATCGCATAGTTACACAACATTCCTACTGCGCCTACAAGCGTTCCCTCACCAGCTTCAACAACTCCTTCAAGTCGTTATCAAGCTATAGCGTGAGTCCCACAACCTTGTTTGTGTCATAAGAACAAATCTCCCCCTACCCCCGCCCTTGCGCTTGCGCTTGGGCCTGGGTTTCTATCCTACAGCGGTGTATTGCTCGTTGCTGCGCACATCCCTTTCTGCCTGACAAGGCGATTGGGGTAATAGTTGAGATCTGGGGGATACAGCGCCATCCTCGGCAGAGGATTGGCAACCAGGGAAGCCACACCGCCTTTTTAGGCAGGAGGCCTACCTAACCCGGACTCCAGGGTCAAGGAGACACGGTCCTCGCTGACAAGCTTGGACTGTGAGCGGTTAAGACCCGCCTGTGGAGAAAAGGGGACGGTCTGCCTGTGTGCGCCCAACCCCCTGTCATGGCAAGCGTTGTTCAGCGCCCCATCACTATCCACAGGGTCATCACTATGATGGCGAGGGAATTTTCCAAAGCCGCCTCCCAGGCGTAAGGGACCTGCTTTGAACCCGTTATGGGAAAAGCAGTGAGGGGGGTGACGTAAAAAATCACCCTGCCATAGGTCACTCGCGGTAGCCAATAGCATAAGTCCTCCGGGCAGCTCGGCGTGCGAGCATGGGTCAAACCGAGTTGGGGCCCCATCAGAAGAGAGCCGCGTAGCCCACTCCCTCGGGATGTGGAGCGCTGGTGTCTCGCGATCTTAGATCGATGGTGGTTTCTTAGCCCTGATGTGACACCCATGTGGCTGTAGACGGCAACCTCATTGTTGAAGCATGGACAGGCTAAGGGATGTAAAATCCCAGCCACTTTCCGGCATCGTCCCTCCGGGGCGGTGTCGTGTATCCGATTCCCAATCATCTGACCCAGGAACCGGCCTGGCAGTCAGCAACTCTACCCCTGGAGTCGGCGCCTCTGACCGTTAGGGTCATGCGAATATCCGCGCCGTCTCGGCACAGGGTTTGCGCGCAACATAAGAGTAATTATGCCCCGTAGTACACCTTCTTTGCTCCTGAAAAGGAGTCCACTACCCTACCTTACATAACCCCTTCTATTCCTGTTCTTGGACGTATCACTGGGAAACTTCGTTTCTCATGAAGGCTGCACTTTCTAGAATCATGCCCCGCGTTACCCGTCGCACCCGTGGCTCCTCCACTGCCCCCTACGTTAAGCCGGCGAAGCGGTCCCTTCTCAGCCGCATCGACATCACCGACATTCCTCGGGCAGAGGACGTCACATACACCCTTCCTGTAAAGGAAGACTACACTGGGAAACTCCATCTTTGGGAGATTCCCGTCCACATGCCAAAGCATATTGCTGAGGCTGGGAAACCCGCTCCTCGACCTCCCAAACCAGTTCCGCTCGCTAAGCGTATCTGGACCGAGGAAGAGAAACTAGCTGCTTCCATTACCGCCATGGAGAACCTAATCGAACTCCGCGAACTCAACAAGCTCAAGCTCGCCCGCGATAAGCTGAATAAGCGAATCGCCGCCAAACAAGCCGCCAAGGAAGCCAAGCAAGCAACCTCTTCACTGGCCCTCCGTCTCTCCAGCCCGGTGGCCGGACCTTCTGTTCCGGCCAACCACAAGATTCTCGACCCTTCCCTCGTCTTCGGGAAGAAGAAGCCTCTCCAAGCATGCGATCAAGTTATTCCCATGCTGGAAGGCACTCTCACTCGTCTCACTCCTCTCGCCAACCATCCCCCTAATTACCCCGGCTTCCATATGGAAAACGACATGCGTTTCCATACTATGGTAGTAGAATTAGAGGACTTGGTGGATAACGTAAAGGATAGAGCGAGACGGGGGAGGATCACCAATAGAGACTGGAGAATTATGAAAAAGTATTGCAAACAGCTCGGCAACATTTCCTTTTTGGATTGGCGTACGGACTTGGCTCGTATCGTAGCAGAATGCGTAGCGCTACAAATTACTTTTGCCTTCGGTGTAACGCCACCTGACAAGGTGGCAGGGCCCTCAACTACTTCGGTAGAAGAGGATATACTCGCGATTGTATAGTAGAAATACTATCATCTTTTAACTCTGAAATAGAGTGCGAGTGTGATCTATAACGAAAGTTGCAGCTCTCAAACCAAAACCCTTCTTAAGAATCTAAGACAATGAGTAACCGGAAACTAACATTCGTCACAAACAGATTCACAAAAAATGTCTTCCACCTCCTCCGTCAGCACTCCCCTCGCCCCTCGCAAGATGCGCCTCCGCTCAGAAGGCCCGGTGACGCCAGCACCCTCAGGGAGTCAACCCCTGGTAACCCTGGAGCACCTAAGCGAGGAAGAGGAAGAGGAAGAAGACGAGGACGTACTCGAGTACGCTCCCCCACAAAGGGACTCGCCGTCCAACCCCATGGGAACACGCCCAGGGACACCAATCGCCGGATATCCCCCGGCTCGTTACACCCGTCCGATCGGGCCCGCAACAACTCTAGAAATGGAGTTTTCGGGCCCAGCACGCCGAACCAATGCCGAGGTCGAAACCGGCCTCAAGTCGTACCTCCCCGAGGAGGAACACCACAAGGTGGATGGACCCCTACATGGGGCCCTTCTCGACGCCGCCGTACAACGAAGTGCGGCAATCAGTCACGATACGACTGATACCCTCGGCCGGATGGTGCACGCCCGCCTGGAGCGAATCCATGGCAGAATCGACTCCCTGGTTGGGCAATCCAGGGCGATCGAACGCATGGCCCAAGACGAGCTACGCGAAGCGGTCAATTCAGTCCGCAACGAGGTTTTGTCCACTTTGGTGGACCTTGGCAAGGAACTCCGGCAGGAATACACCGCCAAGTTCTCCGCAATGGAGAAAGAACTCCGGAAGGATTACCGGTCTCGGCTCGACGACCTCGAGGATGCATTTGCCGAGCGCATGGAGAAGGTTGAGGAGGAACTTCGGAGGAGTCGCAAGAATCCCTCCGTTCCCAACCCTCCCGGTGTCCGCACTCCCCCGGAAGAACCCGCACCGGCCCCCGGCAATGCTCAAGCCCGAGCAGCCGAGGCCGCCGCCGCCGCACAAGCCGCAGCCGCTGCTACAGCAGCCGTCGCCCCGCAGATTCCAGGTCTGCCTCAAAACCTGAAAATTCCCCCTCCCCCCGAATTCTCTGGGTCATCTGGAAAGGTGACTGCGCAGGAATGGGTGGAGAAGATGGGTCTGTACTTCGGTACGCTCAGGGTCTACGACGACCATGACCGTATCACCACGGCCCTCTTCCGCGTCACAGGGGACGCATACAAATTTTTCTCGCCTCTCATCAAGAAGGCAGGAAACGGTGAACCTCTCGGCACCTGGGAGGATTTCACCAAATCCGTAATGGTGCAATACGGCAAGATGACGGATAAGGAAATCGCGAAAAAGGAAATTCGCGGTTACTACGGTACCAAGGGCAAGGAACTCGCAGAATCAAACTATTTCAATTACTGCGAACGATTCCGCACCCTCGGCCGTCTCTCCGAAACCGCCAACGAGACCCTGGTGTGGGAGTTCACCGAAACACTCCCCGAAAAGGTTAAGGACACCTTAAACGTCCTCGGCAAGACCCCCTTCTTCAAGGCCCCAACCGACATCGAGCCCCTTATCGACTTTGCACTAGAGATGTATCAGACATCTTATCCAGACAAGATCAAGGGTTCGATTTTCGAGAAGGCCGGCAAGAAGGACTCGGCACCTGCCGAAAAGAAGGAGACGTCCTCCGCTTCTGCGAAGAAGTCGGAGAAAAAGAAGGACAAGGGAAAGGCGCCCGCCAAAGCCCCCGCCGACACCGCCAACGCCGTCTGCACCTACTGCAAGCAGACGGGACACTACTTCAACAAGTGTCCTAAGCTTGCCGCGGACAAGGCTGCGGGAACGTTCGTGCCTGCCGCTCAGCGGGCCGAACAACAAAGGGCGAAGGATGCAGCTGCCGCGTCTGGAAAGACCACGGCTGCTCCTTCGGGTAGTGGAAAGGGACAGGCTTCTGGCAAGAAGCCGTACTCGGCGCCACCCGCGGATGGCAAGACGTATCGTGCCCGAACGATCTGGGAAGAAGTGACGGCTGACTCAAGCTCAGCAGGACCCTCGGCCCCCGCCACCACCGTCGCCAATGTCGGGACCATCTCGGTTCCCCTCGCCCCCACCACGCGTCTCGAAGACGTCTTGTGAAGAATGCACCAGCCCCGCAGCGGCTGGGAGCATACAGCTCCCTGAAGAAGAGCACCCCTACGACGGGGCTTCACAAGGACCCCTTATCTTGTGGGAAGATAAGGCGGTCGTACGTCACCCGGTATCCCACCTCGGTATATTCGGCAGCTCGGCAATGGACTTTGCCCGGAGGACAAGGACACTAGCTACACGTGCCCCTCCTGTAAAATACTTTTATCCTGACCCGCTCGCGTTGAAATTTTTCACTTTGTATAATGTACATGGAAACGATTCTCGAGACGACAATAAATCGTTCTCTATCGAAGTGGAACTGTGGGTATACGGAAAGAAAGTAAACGCCATGGCATTAATCGACACCGGTGCATCAATAAGCGTCATCGATAAGAAACTCGTCCATGAAGAGAAGTTAGTCACTCAAAAACTACCTTCGCCTCTCGAGATTCGCAACGCCGACGGTACCTCTAATACCGCCGGTAATATCAATATGGCAGTAAAAGCTTATATGGTGCACGAGGAACACAAGTCCACCGAGTTCTTGTACGTAATGGACGTACAGAACGCGGATGTGATCCTCGGATATGACTGGTTCTTGAAACACAACCCGGACTTTAATTGGCCGGAAGGAACCTTCACATATCGGTGTACGGAAAAATGCAAACATGGCAAACGGGTTTCAATTTCTGAAGAAGAAGACGAAATTGAACCCCGCAACATCTATCAGATCATCAACGACTTCCCAATAGATTTTCTCAGCTTAGAGGAGCCTGAGAATCCCTTTGTCGCTTGGGTGAACACCCTTGACGAAGGAACGGAACTCCTTATCGATGCCATTCAGTCGATAACGGAGAAGTCGGAAGATGAATTCCTGACAGATGCGGATCTCCAGAAATGGAAATCCTTGGTTCCGGAGGAATACCAGGAGTTTGGTCCCACGGTATTTTCTCAACGTGCATCCGAAAGAATGCCCGAACGGAAACCATACGATCACGCCATCGACTTTCCCGATGACGCGGTACTACCGCCCCCGAGTAAGGCATACAAGATGTCTCCTCAGGAAGCGAACTCGCTGGATCAGTGGATTCAGGAAGAGTTACGGAAGGGCTACATCCGACACTCGAAATCCCCGATCGCGAGCCCGGTCTTCTTCGTCCCTAAAAAAGATGGCGGAGCCCGAATGGTAGTCGATTACCGAAAGGTGAACGACTTAACCATTAAAAACAGGTACCCTCTCCCACGCATAGACGAGCTTATCGATAAGCTTAGCCAGGCTTCGATATTTACGAAGCTCGACTTGCGTTGGGGTTACAACAACGTAAGAATCAAGGAGGGAGATGAATGGAAGACCGCATTCATTACGCCTAACGGCCTTTACGAAGCTGTAGTCATGTACTTCGGTTTTTGTAATGCACCCAGCACGTTCCAACACATGATGAACGATATTCTAGGTGACCTTATCAGAGAAGGAAAGGTCATTGTCTACCTAGACGACATCCTTGTGTTCGGAAACGACCTGTTGGAACACCGTCGTATTGTCAAGCAAGTATTACAAATCTTGCAAGACAACGACTTGTTCGCGAAGCCTGAAAAGTGCTTCTTCGAACAAAGCAGTATTGAATACCTGGGAATGATCATTTCCAAAGGAAAAGTCGAAATGGACCCTAAGAAGGTAGCCGGTGTCATGGACTGGCCTACACCTGCCAAGGTGAAGGACGTCCAAGCCTTTGTTGGCTTCGCCAACTACTACCGTCGGTTCATTAAAGACTTCTCCAAAGTGGTTAAGCCGTTAACCGAACTGTCCAAGAAAAACACGCAGTGGAACTGGGGACCCGAACAAGCGGAAGCCTTCCAAACTCTCAAGGAAGCTTTCACATCGGCTCCAATACTCCGGATCCCAGATCAGGAGTCCCCGTTCCGCGTGGAAGCGGATTCTTCCGATTACGCAACTGGTGCGGTGCTATCGCAATACTCTTCGGAGGATAAGCTCTGGCACCCGGTAGCCTTTTACTCGAAATCTCTATCAGCACCCGAAAGGAACTATGAGATTTACAATAAGGAGCTGCTCGCAATCATCCGCGCTCTAGAGGAATGGAGACATTACCTCGAAGGACACCCACACAAATTTGAAGTATGGTCGGATCATCTCAATCTGACATATTTCAAATCGGCACAACGGCTAACCCGGAGACAGGCACGTTGGAGTCTTTACCTGACAAGGTTCAACTTCACCATGTGCCACAAACCCGGTAAAACAATGCTTACGGCTGATCCTCTGTCACGGAGGCCAGACCATGAAGAGGGGGTGGAACTCGACAATCGCGATCAAATTTTGCTGAAACCGGAATACTTTACGGTTAGGGCGCTAGAAGCGTCACAGCAGGAGATACAATCAGGCGACGAGGACCTTCTCCGACAAATCCGACAAGCCCTCATGGACGATCAGATTACCAAGGATTACCAGGAACTACTGAAAAGTGGTCCCAAGGAATTCGGTAAAGATCTCCAGGAATGGAACATGGAGGCCGGATTACTCCTCAGACGAGGAAAAGTGTACGTTCCAAAAGAGCCTAAGGAATTGCGCACGAAGATTCTGGAGTTACATCATGACCATGTGACTGCCGGTCACTTCGGACGATGGAAGACCTACGAACTTCTATCACGTAATTACTGGTGGCCTGGAATGACCACAATGGTAAAGCAATACGTGGAAGGTTGCGACACATGTCAACGCATGAAGAACCACAACCAGACCCCGTACGGACCCCTGCAACCGCTCCCAGTTCCGGAAGCACCTTGGGACACCGTCACAATTGACCTTATCGTCCACCTACCACCCAGCGGCGAATTGAAACAATTCAATGCTATCATGGTAATAGTGGACCGGCTTACCAAACGAGCACATTTCATTCCCACGTCAGACAAGATAACGGCAAAAGAATTAGCGAACCTCCTGTACCTTCGGATTTATCCGAACCACGGACTTCCGAAACAAATAATTTCGGATAGAGGCCCGCAATTCGCAGCCGCCTTATTCAAGGGATGGTGTGAGCAATTGGGAATCCAACGGTCAATGACAACCGCCTATCACCCGCAAGCGGATGGCCAGACGGAGAGAGTTAACCAGATCCTGGAACAATACCTTAGATGTTACATCGATGTTATTCAAAAGGATAACTGGTCATGGTTTCTCCCAACGGCTGAATTCGCGTACAACAACGCGGCTAGTGAGACAACAAAGAATAGCCCATTCTTTGTCGAACTAGGAAGGCACCCTAATGCAGGACCTACGAATTTACGTCCAACACCATACACGGACCTAAATGTCATTGCTTACGAAAGATGGTCAGCACAAGAACAAGCTAAGGCAGCAATGAAATTGGCTGCTGAACGCTGGTCTTGGTACTATGATCAACATAAGCGCTCGGTACCGTTTAAAGTCGGCGACAAAGTTCTCGTTGACGCCCGTAGCTGGCAAGACTCCGAAAGAAGTCTTAGTCCACGCTATCTGGGACCATTTAAGATAATTGAACAATTATCTCCGGTCACCTTCAGGGTACACATGGACGAGCAATACAGGGCTTATCACCCAGTATTCCACGCTTCCAAATTGGTCATGTACAAGGACCCTGTGCATCAGAAGAAACCAGAGCCTCAACCAGAAATGGTCGACGGCGAGGAATTATGGGAAGTCGAGAAGATCCTAGATCATCGCCTCCGCGCAGGAAGAATTGAATACAGAATCCGATGGAAAGGATTCGGTATCAATGACGACTCCTGGGTACGCGAAGCCGATCTCGACACGGCATATGACATTCTGCAGGAATACAAGGCTTCACACGCCATTCCAATGCAGGATGTCCCCCTCAGGCGATCAGCTAGAAGGAAAGAAGCAGTTCACGTCTTCGACCCTGATAGCGACGACTGGGAAGCCGACGAATGCACATGGCCAGACGACTGGCCGCAGTATCGCGAAGAATTTGCGAAAGATCCTAAGCAGCGCATGGTTAGACACCCCGACGGGGGATGGATGTCAGCTGACATTAACCAAAACGCGGACTTGAAAATCGTAGTCGGTGAAGGCGGCCGAATGCCGGAAAAGGGAACCAAGGACTCGGTTGGGTTTGACCTGTACACTGCAACAGGCGACGTCCTGCCAGCTCACGGGCAGACAGAATACAACACCAAACTGAAGATCCAGGTACCTTTCGGCACTTACGGACGTATCGCCCCCCGCTCTAGTCTTGCCCGAAAAGGCATAGACGTAATGGGTGGCGTTATCGACCACGACTATCAAGGCGAAGTAATCATCATTCTCCGGAATCACTCCGACATATCTATCGATATTCGGGCCGGTGATAAGATTGCTCAGCTCATCTGCGAAGTTGCTAAGGACCCGCACATTACGCTACACGGAAAATCTTACTTTGAAAAGATTAGATCCGAGCGCGGTACTGGTGGATTCGGCTCCACAGGAAAGTAATCGTTCCATTAGGGACAATGAAACCTGAAGAGGGGGTAATGTCACAGATTTGGGACATGCCACTATTTTTCCCGTATTTTTACCTATTTATCTGGTATTTCTACGACCTTGTAGACATTTACGCTGCTAAGCGCCCGTCTACACGTACACGCAACCAAACAACACGTACACAACGCGGTATACGTCCACCTGTCATAACAACACGTACATAACACGTTTGTACGCGTCAATGACTCAGCGGACTAACCTCCGGTGTCACGCGCCTTACTCATATCCCGATACCGGGCTATGTCAGTACAATTGGATAAGCGGCCCGCTCGTTATCACAAGCCAATGCCCTTAGTATTACTCATATCCCGATACCGGTATATAGTTATCACGTGCATGGCTTACTAACGTAGCAACGCCACTTCCACAACATGGACCCACGGTCCAAACACACTATCTTACTGGTGCGGCCATTACCGGCGCACATGGTCTATTGTAGTTTACGACTTAGCTGTATTAGTTATGGCTGCGCACAGACCATCTAACTGTTTGGCTCCTCTTCGAGTAACCAAACAAAGCATGTATATAAGTAGGGCTATCACTGCGGATAAGCCTTAGATTTGTTCTCTGCTATCGCATAGTTACACAACATTCCTACTGCGCCTACAAGCGTTCCCTCACCAGCTTCAACAACTCCTTCAAGTCGTTATCAAGCTATAGCGTGAGTCCCACAACCTTGTTTGTGTCAGATATTTTGAAGCTCTCCAATATTGCTCAATAAAATTGAGCTCAGGATGGTACTTTGGACAGTGTTACGGGTCGAATACCCGTTCGTATATTCGAGTCGCGAATATAGATCGTTCTAACACAAGATAACACTTACTTGTAATGTTCTTGGTATTTGCTGGTTAGGCAAGGGATAAGCAGGTGTTAAGCAGGATACGTTGAGTGGTTAACTCGTAGTATGAATGCAATGAATAGAACTGAGGCAATAGCGCTCAGCAAGTCCAGTATATATACATGATAAATAAGACCCCTAACAGTTTTATTAGATAATACTAGTGTCCGTATTCGTATGTACAAGTCCCCAGGTACCTAAGTACTTAGTAATATACGATAAATACATATGCCGATCAAAACCGGGATATAGAAAGGCGGCGTAGGCCGCACGAATGGCGTTTTGCGCTCTTGTCATTACAAAGACGGGGCGTGACCAAAGCCGGGTCCGCTGACGTTTATACGCTGACTGCTTCCGGACGGAATGTCCGATTGGCTGGAACTAGACATGTGACTGATGGTAACTACTAATGATAAGATAAGACCGTCGTTACGGGAGATAACGCGGCCATCATTCGGCACGTATGTAACCGTTATCTTATGAACCAGATAAGCTAGTTATTGGTCTAGAAAGTCGTAGATAATTCGTAGAATTGCCGGAAAAATAGTAAGAAATATAGGGAAACTAGGAGAATTCTTGTGACATTACCCCCCCCTTAGATTTCAACGACCCCGTTGAGAGTAGAAGTTATGCTAGAGCCCATTGAAGGGTTAGACTTTACGATTTTTCCACTTTTATCGTCCTGTCGATCCAAAACCTTGTGTACCGCGCGTAGTTGGCTTGTTGAACTGCTCGTTGTAGGGCCCACTTCCATGTAGGTGAGGTCGAATTTCTTTTTCGAACTTCTCCTTGGTCATGGATTCCTGTATTTCGGGCGTGATTGCTACTTCGCAGATTAGCTGAGCAATTCTGTCGCCTTTCTTTACTTGGTACGGGTCTCCAGTGAGGTTGACCCAGAAACCTTGGGTCCAACCCTACTACCGCCCAAACGCTTATCTCTATGTCTCACCCCTAACTCAACTCCATCCTAACGTCGAGGAGGGCCTAGGAGGACCAATCCTAGGGAGGGCCTACAAGGCGAGAGTCTGACGCTGAGGTCGAGAATGGCGACACGCAGACAAGCAAGGGTAGTCAAAATAGTAGAGAAGGTGTTTAAGGGGGAATGCACCCCTGTGAGGCTACATTGAACTGTCTGAGGAGTACGCCTCAGACTGGACTAGCTTATATACATGCGACGCAACATAACTAGCTAACCTTGCCCTAAAGCAACGGGGCCTGTGCGCCCGCGCCTAGTAGAGGCTGTGCTACTACATCACATGTCTTATCGCTCTTCATACGGGTTATCTTATCAGTTACTCTCCATCGCGCGCGGCTATCTTTATAAGTCAGGTGATTGAACGTTGAGTTCGTTAGTTCGAACCGCGGGGTGGCCATAAAACCCAGTGCCACAGCGTAAAACTGTGACAGAGGTTCATCAACATGACAAAGACTTCTCCGCGGTAGTCATGGTCTATTACACCTGCAAGGACGTCAATGCCCTTTTTTGCAAGTCCAGACCTTGGCGCTATCCGACCGTATGTCCCATAAGGAACTTTGATACGAATATCGGTGGGGACCGAGGCGGATTTCCATGAATTAATTAGGATATCCTGCGCGGCATATAGATCATAGCCGATCGCATCGGTTGTTCCCCTGGTCGGTAGTTGGCCATTGACTCCTACTTCGATTTGCAAGTCTTCGTTGAACTCAACGTCGGAATGTACCCATTGCCCTGTAAAGGGATCGTGCTTGTAGTACACTTTCGGTTGTGTAGGGTCAACATCGTCTCGATATTGGGGCCAATCATCGGGCCAGACACACGTGTCTGAGTCCCAATCTGGCGAGTCAGGGTCGAAGACGGCTACTGTCTGCCGTGTTCCGCCGAGTCTAGTTGATCGGCGAAGGGGTTGATTTGGGTCGGTACTAAGGGCTGAGTATTTTGCCTTGTACTCGTCCAATATCTCCTTAGCGTTAGCCAAATGCTCCTCGATTTCCCATGTATCCTCCGCAGGTCCGGTTCCTTTCCAATGGATAAGGTATTCCCACCGGCCGCGTCGGTTACGATGGTCGAGAATGGCTTCCACTTCCCGGTCTTCCATTTCCATTGGCTTATCAGCCGCTGGAGGATGACTTTTCTGACCTTCGATGGTTGATTCCTTGTACATGACCAGTTTTGAAGCATGGAACACAGGGTGATAGGCTCTATATTGTGCGTCCATGTACACCTTGAACGTTACCAGTCCCAATTTCTCCGTGATTTGGAATGGGCCGATGTAGCGAGGGGCTAGACTCCTTTCGGTGTCTTGCCAACTTCGCACGTCCACGAGTACTTTGTCGCCTACTTTGAAGGGGACAACTTGTTTCTTTTGGTCATAGTACCAGGACCATCTTTCGGCTGCAATTTTCATTGCCGCCTTAGCTTTCTCTTGTGCAGAGAACCGTGTGTTCGCAATCTCTACTAAGTCTTTGTTTCGACTTGGCTCGAAACTGCTTGGTCCTGCAATTGGATGACGACCTAATTCCACCAGGAACGGAGATTCCTTGGTAGTTTCGCTGGCTGCATTATTGTACGCAAATTCTGCTGTTGGCAGGAACTCCGACCAGTTATCTTTTTGGTACGTATTGATATAGCACCGTAGATACTGTTCGAGTATTTGGTTTACTCGTTCGGTTTGTCCGTCTGCCTGCGGATGGTACGCAGTAGTCATCGACCTTTTGATGTCCCAGCAGGGTACACCATTCACCAAATAGTTTTGAGGCGAATTGTGTCCCTCTGTCCGATACTATCTGTTTCGGTAACCCATGTGAGGGATCTACCTTTTGATAGAGTATCGTAGCTAGGTCTTTTGTTGAGAAGGTATTTTCAATTGGGAAAAACCTTGCTCTTTTGGTCAACCGATCCACCACGACCATAATCGCGTCATGCATTCCCGATGGGGGTAGCTGAGTAATCAGGTCTATTGTCATCACTTCCCACGGGCCTGACGGCACCGGTAAGGGTTGCAGGGGGCCGTACGGCCTCTGCGGGTGGTTCTTCATACGTTGGCATGTGTCGCATCCGTCTACGTATTTTTTGACGTAAACGAACATTCCGGGCCACCAATAGTTGCGGCTTAGCAATTCGTATGTTTTGTAACGTCCGAAATGCCCAGCTGACTTGTGATCGTGATGGTACTCGACCACTTGCCGTCTGATATCTGCTGGTGTAGCTGGAACGTAGACTTTGCCTCTTCGGAGGAGTAACCCTCCTTCGTAGTTCCATTCTAATAGGTCTTTTTTGAATTCACGAGGGCCGGATGAGAGCAGCTCCTTGTAATCCTTTGTGACCTTGTCGTCTAGCAACGCTTTGCGAATCTCTCGGAGTATCGATTCATCTTCCGATTGTGGGGCAGTATCAAGAGCCATTGCCATGTACTCTTGCTCGAAACACTCAGGTTTCAGAAGAACCTGGTCGCGATTATCGAGATCCACCCCCTCCTCACGGTCTGGCCGCCTGGACAGAGGATCCGCGGTTAGCATTGTTTTGCCAGGTTTGTGCTTCATTTGGAAGTTGAAGCGTGAGAGGTACAGTGCCCAACGGGCTTGTCGTCTCGTCAGTTTTTGCGCCGTTTTGAAATAGGTCAGGTTTAAGTGATCCGACCATATCTCGAACTTTTCAGGGTGTCCCTCTAGGTAGTGTCGCCACTCCTCTAGAGCCCTGATGACAGCCAACATTTCCTTGTCGTAGATCTCGTAGTTCCTTTCCGGGGCACTTAGCAATTTGCTATAGTACGCCACGGGGTGGAATTTTTTATCCGTAGGATCTAACTGAGATAGTACTGCTCCGGTAGCGAAGTCTGATGCATCTGTTTCTACGCGGAAAGGCTGATTGTGCGACGGGATTCGAAGCACGGGCGCTTTGGTAAATGCTTCCTTTAGGGTTTGGAAGGCATTTTCCTGCTCGGCGTCCCAATGCCAAGCTTCTGACGTTTTGGTCAGCATGGTGAGTGGTTTGGCTATTTTTGAGAAACCTTCTATGAATCGCCTGTAGAAATTGGCAAATCCAAGGAAAGCTTGAACCTCTTTGACCTTAGTAGGTCTAGGCCAGTCCTGAACTCCGGCGTACTTCTTCGGGTCCATCATGATGTTACCGTCGGAAATGATCATTCCTAGGTATTCGATGGAAGACTGTTCGAAAAAGCACTTTTCGGGCTTAGCATACAAGTCCGAGTCTTTCAGGGTTTGTAGGACCCCTTTGGTAAGTCGCCGATGTTCCTCCATATCATTCCCGAAAATCAAGATGTCGTCTAGGTAGACAACCACCTTGCCGGTCCGAATGAACGGTGCGAGGATAGAGTTCATCATCGCTTGGAACGTTGCGGGGGCATTGCAGAAACCGAAATACATTACCGTTGCCTCGTATAGTCCACGGTGTGTAATGAACGCCGTCTTCCATTCATCACCTTCCTTGATGCGGACATTATTGTATCCCCATCTAAGGTCGATTTTGGTGAAGATGGTCGCGTGGGACAATTGATCGATGAGATCATCGATCCGAGGTATCGGATAACGATTTTTTACGGTTATTTCATTTAGCCTCCTGTAATCGACAACCATCCGCAGTCCTCCGTCCTTTTTATGGACGAAGAAGACCGGGGATGCCATCGGACTTTCGGATGGTCGAATGTAACCCTTCCGAAGTTCGGTGTCTATCCACTCATCCAAGCTGTTACGCTCTTGGGGAGACATTTTGTATGGTTTTACCGGTGGTGGAAGCTGCGCATCTGGTTCAAGCAGTATGGCGTGATCCCAGGGCTTCTGTTCCGGCATCCTCTCTGACGCCTTTTGTGAGAACACCGTTGGCCCATACTCTTGGTATTGTTCGGGCACTAACGATCGCCATTTTTCAATGTCAATCGGTGGTGTGTTTTCCTCACGGTCGTCTGCTTCGTCGAGGTCTTTGTCAAGTACCTCGGCTACCAACTGTGTCAGCAGGTTCATTTCCTCGTCGTCAAGGGTTGCCACCCAAGCGATCAAAGGATTTTCGGGATCCTCCTCTCCTAATATGTCCACGGGAGTGTCCCAAATCGAATTTACTTCGATGATTTTCTGGGAGTTCAACTGCTTCCTCCTCAGAAGGGCGGTTCCCCTTTTTTCTGGCGTAGGGTTGGTCGTGTGTACAGCGTGCATATTCCATTTCTCCCTTCCTCCAGTCAAAGGTAGGATTGTGGAGACGCAACCAGTCATAGCCAAGGATTAGGTCTGGTTCCAGGTGCATGACCGTCAGACCTATTTTTTCCTTATGTGTGCCATGTTGCATGAATGCTTTTACTGATTGCGTTAAGCGGCCGGCGACGTTTTCTGTTCCGTCTGCGTTTGTAACCGTAATAGGAAACGCTAATTTGTCGGTGACCAGCTTATGTTTATCGACCAATCGTTGTGATATGACCGATATGGTTGCACTGCTGTCGATTAAAGCCAGAGCCTGCACTTTTTGCCCATATACCCAGAGTGTTACTTCGACACGGAAAGATCGAGCGAAGTCGCGCGCATCGTTGCCTAAAATATGGTACATTGACTCGAATACACTCTTTACAGCGGGTACGGGACTAAAATTACATGGGAGCACAAGTGGGCAGGTCATCACATGTGCTCAGTGGGAAAACCCGAGGCAGAGCTTCCGTAGATGCCCAGGGTGTTTGCGGAGTCGGCTATCCGCTTGCGAAGCCAGGGCAGATGTGTCCTGATGGAGTCGCCCGACGGTGTAGGCGCAGTCGAAGTCGAACCAGTCGACTGGGTCTGGACGGGGCTGGTGCTTTCTGCCGATCGCACCGGGCTCCCGCTTTTCTCCTCATCGCTGATGCGCGTAGTGGGGGCTAGAGGAACCACCTCTGGTTGCTTCGGAACGTTGGTCCGGATGGTCCCTACGGTGGCTTGGGGGGACTCATCTTCGTCGTCAGTCACCAGTTCCTGGGTGCTGACAATTCGGACCTTGTATTTCTTTTTCGGGTCCAATTTCTTCTGGCCCGACTGTTGCGTTCCGCTCGACGAGCCTGTCGGCTTCGTCGTTCCGCTTCCACTACTGGCTGGCTTGGCTTCCTTCGGCTTGTTCTTAGGGTTCTCAGGACAGTCGCCCCACTTGTGTTGTCCGGGGTGCTTGCGACAGTCCTTACCGTAAGAGCCGGTTTCCTTTGCCTTGCCTTTGCCTTTGTCATCCGCCTTGGCAGGCTTCGACGTAGCTTTGTCGGCGGTCTTGCCAGACCCCGACGACTCCTTCTTCTTTTCTTCCTCAAAGATCTTGCCTTTGAGCTTATCCGGGTATTGCCTCTTGTAGAGGTCGATTGCCATATCGAGGTAAACCTCCCAGTCGGTCGGCATTGTAAAGCCGGGCACCGATTCCAGGGTAGCGAGGGTCTCTCGCACCTTTTCCGGGAGGATCCGTTTGATGTGACTGAACAACGTCTTGTTGTCAGTCTCGGCCAGGCGAGCCAGGGTCCTGAGCTTCTGTGCCCAAGAAAAGAAGTCCGATTGGAGCTTCTTTTTCTCTTCGTCTCCGAAGTACCCTTCAATCTCCTTTTCGGCAATTTCCTTGTCCGTCTTCTTGCCGTACACCTTCTCGATTGTTTCCGCAAATGTTTTCCAGGTGTGACCCGATGTTTGTCCGGCGGCGATTTTATCAACTACCGGCGACATGTACTGGTAGGCCTCGCCCGTAAGCCGTAGCAGGGCTTGGCGAACCTTGTCTTCCTCGAGGGTTACCTTGGCGTCTGCGAAATACATGCCCATTTTTGGATCCATTCTTTCGACGAGATGGAATCCTTAGGGCCCGAGAATTTGGGCGGCTGAGTCGGTTTGGTCTGTTGGAAGTTGACCGTTGTGGCGGCTGCTGTCGCGGCTGCCGGTGCGTTTTTTAGAGCGGTTAACTCCGCTTCGAGTTGGTCAATTCTATTAATTAGTGCCGTGACCTGGGCACCGCTGGGTCCTGCGGTTGGGACTGCCGGACGCTTTTGCAGTACTGCAATATCTTTTTCTATGCGGACGAACCGATTTTCGGAAAGGGTATCCAATTGTTGCCGCAAACTCTCCGCTTCCTCTAGTGCTTCGATTCTGTTCTGAAGCACCTGGTTATGACTCCGAATTTGGTTGGTCTTATTCCAGACCATTTCCAAATCCGTGTCTACCCGGCTTTTGTAAGCCGCGAGGTTGCTGTAGAGGTGGTTCTTGGCTTGGTACAGCGCCTCTCTGTAAGCTTCTTTTCCCACCTGCAGAACTTCGTCTGAGGCGGCCACTTCCAGAGTGCGCTGCAACCTTCCCATCAATTCGTTCTCGCTCCTTTCCGGCTGCGCAACGATTTCCAGAGTCCTCCTTTCGTATGAAGGGAGGAGATCGGGGAGTGTCCCGAATAGGGGCTCCGTGCCAACTGGTTCCTCTGGCCGTGGAGTCTCGCTGCCTTCGGGGGTGATGACTGCTCGGCGTGCGGGTGTTTCCGGGTTGAAGAGCCTGGCGGCTCTCGTGCGTGGCGACGCTTCTTCCTGGGAGTACCAGTGGACATCACCGTAGTAGACTATGAGGTCCGCTAGGGAGATGGCGGTACAGTAGTTGTCCCACCTCCACCACGAGATGTGGTTCCTAGTCGAATCTTCCCCATAGTACTTGATGTACGCCGTATGGTTTACATTCAGGAATGGGCGCACATGCGCCGGAATTGAGTTGAAGGAGGTGACTGACACAGTATGCCTGTGGGACTCACCAAGTGCCTATATTGGCGACTTAGAGAGGAAGCAATACCAGCGCAGCAGGATGTGAGAGGTTATTCTACGGCGCAAGCCGAGAGAATAATAGAACTAAAGTTATAGGGCGTCAAGCCCCTACTTATATACATGTTTATGGGAAGGTCACGTGCTACTAGCTAGTCGTTACCTTTCCGGGTTATGTGGCTTTGCCAAGAGGCGAAGCGCTATCTTATCTGATGTTTATGGACTCTATCTACAATGGCCGTGATGGGCCCTAATGGCCGCACCAATCGTAGGATAGGGATTTGTGTATATTATCATATGAACGCGGGCGCAGCCCGGGTATATGGAGAAGCCGGTTGCCGGATACCTTGCGGTATAATGGCGATTGGCCGGGCTTCATTGGATGACCAAGGCGAGACGCCGAGGTTGTTATGCCATTGGACGGGAAGTACCTTGGCATGTGTTACAGCCCGGACCGGATGGTTACCGGGGCATGTATTGGACTTAGCCGTGAGGCGAGGTCCGGTGTTTGGGCAACGCCGTGATGGCAGAAGCCTGGGACTTGGAGAACACCGAGTCCGTGGGATGGCCGAGAAGGCCGAGCCTATAGCGATATTGCCTTGGTGCTAATATAGTGCTATTTGGCCGTGTTGCCATAATTATGCGAAGGCGTGGCGCGCCTGAGGTGCCATTATGATCGAGGATCTTATGGCGGTGGGAAGCCGGGAAGGCCTACCCAATAGTACAAGGCCATGAGGCACTGTTTGTACATGTGGACATTATTATGCGAGCGTGCCGCGCTCGGCCTATCATTATGATCTAGGATCTATGACGTGGCTGGTCTTGCTCTGACGGGCGAGACCTGTATGACGTATGCTGTAGTGTTGCTATTGGACGTGGTTGTACCGTAGCGTTACGTAAGCTAGTCATGTGGTTGATAAGCCCAGTTAAGAGCTTGTCGTGGTGGCAATGGGAGTTAACCCGTAGATAACTTATAGGTAGACGTATAAATCCCAGGTAAATTGCTATAACCGTAGGAAAAATGCTGTAAGCCCCAGATAAATCTGTGACAGTGACACTCCCCCTAACTCTGATGCCGAATACGACTCGCAGGTAGTCCATCAAGCAGGTTTGCTCTCCGGGCCACGTGTGCTTGCCGACGGCGGGGTGGTAGGCCGTAGCCACCTTGTGGGTGTTGTACAAAGCGCCTGGGACGATTGTGTATGACACCATTGCTGGACAGTATTTGTCAGCTTGAGTTATTTTCTTCCTTAAACGATAATTCAAGAAAAAAGTGCCTTTTCAGGGCTTAAATGCCTTTTCAGGACTTTTCGCAATCAATGCCATGCACCAAAAATAATGCCTTTCCAGGACTTTCTATCTACTACAGCTGGGGTTTGCCAAGGTCGAAGTCGAGACCGCTATGTACTAGATGAGTTTTTAAGTACGTAACGTGCTGCTTTACGTCTAGGTCTCCAAAAACGTGCTCCACCCTCCTGAGATATTTTTCAAGACGGCGGAGGTCTTGGTTCTTCATGGAGTCCTGACGGACCCTTTGCTCCAGGTGTGTGGAGAGATCGTCGAAGTCGGTGATGAGGGTGGTGAATTTTGTTATGATGGGGGCCGTGGTGGTTGCGTCGGGAACCTTCCATAGCCGGAAGAGGTTCTGGTGGGCGGTGTTCATCTGTTTGTCGATTTCCAGGAACCAATCCCACTTCTTTTCCGTGCAATGGACATCCTTGGGGTTGGCAAGACCCCGTTTCTCGACCCACTCGGCCGGCATCCTAAGCTCCTCCACTCTCTCCAACAGTGACTTCTTTGGGGCTGGATTCTCTCCCGAAGACTCCTCACCATTCTCTCATCCTCAACCCTCTTCCTGGCCGCCTCGGCGATCAGCTGATCCAGGGATTGTTTCTGGATCCGAGCTTCGAGCTTCTCCTTCTGTCGGAGAAGCTTGTTGAGCTTCTTCCGCCTGATGTTGTCGAGGGCGGCCTCGTGGTTGACCCTTCGGATCTCCTCTGGGTCAGGATTCGGCTTCCGGTAGAAGACGTCTTTGCCCTTTCGGGACTTTCCCCGCTTTGGGGCTGTGACCGCGGAGATGCGGTCTTCGAGCGATTTAGAGGAGGCAATGTGCCATTCCTCGCGCTCCCCCGTAGCGGTGTTTCTCGGAGTAACCGTGAAACGTGGTGCTTTCGGCATGACTACGTAAAAAGAAGTTTAAATAAGCTATTCTAGTGGAAATCACGCGGTCTTCTGTCGGGGCTTAACGTCGCTTCTTGATGTGTCGTGCGCTTATCCTCCGGCGTCAATGGGCGCTCCGCCCTCGACCGGAGTTAGTGTCGGCGACTGGATTGCGTCTCTCTCACGCTACCAGGTGGGGGATACAGCAGGTCGTCTTCCCTTGACGCCTGGGAATGCAGGATTTGGGGTATTACACCCCGCATGTGCCCACGCCGCACTCCAGTTAGGTGGCTGCTAGTGTTTACACCAAACCCATGCCCTGAGGGACTTAGAGGGCGCCAAGGCCAGAACTCTATCGTTCTGAAGCCGTATCGGCAGCGGTTCTAGGCAGGGCAACTTGTGCCCACCATCCCAACTCTAAATAGAGTGGCCCCTGTGCGCCTGGGGATAGGCGAGAAGGTCGTCTCCGGCCCGGTCAAGAAGTTACACCGTTGCCATCGATTCCCAACATATGGGGAAAGGCTTGACAGCCAGTCCCCTGGTTCCGCTTAAGCCTACGGTCCGGCTATTTGCCCGAAGGCGGGGATCCCCCACAGCCCACTAAGGATACCCCGCTGCCTGTCGGCGAGCAGGGGTGCGCAGACGGCGACGAAAACCCCTAAGAAGAAAAAATCCCAGACCCTCAAAGAGGGCGGGGGCGAAAGCGAGTTCTATTCATATAACACAAGATAACACTTACTTGTAATGTTCTTGGTATTTGCTGGTTAGGCAAGGGATAAGCAGGTGTTAAGCAGGATACGTTGAGTGGTTAACTCGTAGTATGATCGCAATGAATAGAACTGAGGCAATAGCGCTCAGCAAGTCCAGTATATATACATGATAAATAAGACCCCTAACAGTCTTATTAGATAATACTAGTGTCCGTATTTGTATGTACAAGTCCCCAGGTACCTAAGTACTTAGTAATATACGATAAATACATATGCCGATCAAAACCGGGATATAGAAAGGTGGCATAGGCCGCACGAATGGCGTTTTGCGCTCTTGTCATTACAAAGACGGGGCGTGACCAAAGCCCGGTCCGCTGACGTTTATACGCTGACTGCTTCCGGACGGAATGTCCGATTGGCTGGAACTGGACATGTGACTGATGGTAACTACTAATGATAAGATAAGACCGTCGTTACGGGAGATAACGTGGCCATCATTCGGCACGTATGTAACCGTTATTTTATGAACCAGATAAGCTAGTTATTGGTCTAGAAAGTCGTAGATAATTCGTAGAATTGCCGGAAAAATAGTAAGAAATATAGGGAAACTAGGAGAATTCCTGTGACACGTTCTTCTGCACGTAGGCACGTCGCCGTTAGTCGTTCGGTTGCTCGAGTGAGAAATACTGAGCGTAGTTTCCTACGTTTGAGAACGAGTATAAGACTTCTTGTTTGTACAACAAGGTTGAGCTGAAGAGCCTCGACAGTAAGTACATGAGCTTTTATACTACGCTAGGTTTCAGGGGTCAAGTCTGTCCCAGATGCCACCGATACTATCTGCGCTATAGTCCCAAACGTTTGATACGTATGGAGTGATATATCTGAGACGATAGATAGGAATGATGGCGGTTGAACGCCATCTATCAGCTAATAAACGATAAACATGAAACGGTGGCAGGGTTGGATCTGCCAAAGACGAAACGAGCCCTATAGACTAGTACAACTGGGGATGCGCCCAGTAAGATCACAAGTAGCCAGGGGGTTTGGTTGCGCAATAAGTCCCTGTATCGTATTCGCCCAGTGGTGAGTTCTGTCGATATTCGAAAAATCAAAATAACCGTAACAGACAGAAGTCGCAGATATGGCCACGGGACTCAATATACTCCTCAAGCTGTGACTTCTGATTTGTGAAATCATCCCGTGTGAAGAGTAGCCAGTGGCAGCAACAATCAGTGTGCTCAGGCTCACACTTGAAGCCTGAGCATTGAGCATTGAGATCCCTTGAAGGCCACAAGCCACGCTCCTGTATGATAATCTCCATACCCTTGAACCACCCAGGCATTTCTGGATGGTCATCGGGGAAATAGAAATCTGTATCTCACCATTAGGTAGGCGGCCAGCTCGCATCTTGACACCATCCTGGGGGCACCATGTTGGAGATGGGAATTTTGGCATGTACCGGGCAGAAAGGGCATTGGGTGCACGTTTCTGGTGACTTGGAGAATTATCGGACATCCAAAGCCCAACAGCAAAGCCCTTTGTCTTCTCTTCGAAGATGTCGATCGCATTCTCAACCTGCCGCAAAAGGTCATTTGCATTGAAATAGCCATCACGATTCTTTCCAGCGTGAAAGATCACTCTAGCATCCCTAAGAAGCATATAAGTACATATTGAGCTTGGACATGCTCCAATTGAGACTTACTCGCCGTCATGAGTTAGCCGTCCCCATTCCGGAGATATAAACTCTGAAACCATAATAGATGCTCCCTCTCCCTTCTTGACAGGTTTGGGACCCTCGGACGAGTGATGCCACTTGGTCTTGCGTCGATCATTGGCATAGAAAGTCGACTCGTCATGCGTGACAAGTATAAGCCGAAAAGGGCGACCATTGGGTACTGGAAAGCCCTTGGGAATACAAAGTACATTCCCATCATTGTCGTAGGTCACCATACGCTTCTCATACTCCTTCCATCGCTCCACGAACTTGCATCGGTACTCCACAACGTCGGGCCGCTCATGACCATCAATGTACATTCCCTTCGCCATTCTGGAATACCGCCAATCAAGGCTGTGTAGCCATCGTCGAGCAGTGCGTACTGAAATCGTCGTTTTGCCGCTGAGCTTATCTTGCATTTCAGGGGTTGACACGAAATCCACAATATCTTGGGCACAAAAATATCCTCGTTTCGCAACCTCCATCAGGTGGGATTGGATAGCCTTGTGAGAGGTCTTCGTCATCGAGAATGGAAGCACGGGGGCGCTGATAGCGGTGCAATGGGAATTTCCCAGAATCAAGGATCCACATCCGCAGCGTACGTGCATACTTGACACTGCGTCCGAACAATTTCGCAGCTAGGACAGATGCTTCACGCCAGCGATATGACAAGTCCGGGTCAAGGTAGAGATTCAAGGTCCCCACCATGGCTGTAATCCGTGCACAAAATACGACATCAAGATCCTTGTCCTTCGACTTTGCCGTAAGCTTCATTAATGCCACCTGCAGTGTCGGAAAATCCTTATATGACATATTATTCAATTTGTGATCAGCTGCACCCTCCGGCTGCATGTCATGCAGATTCTGAAGAAGTTCATCGATACGGTGCGTTGCTGCAGGGATGTCCGCACAGTGAGGTGCGTTATCTTTTGAGTGATTCTCTCTATCAGTGATCACTGGCATCATAGTCTCGGGCGGTGGCATAGTAGCCATAAACGCATTATCAATAGGGGGCGGTGCAACATCTGGGCTCTCGTTCTCATTGTCGGTTGAAACTTTGTCACTCTGTGCAGGTGAGTCAGCAATTTTTCGTAATCAAGAACACTGACTGACCATTGTGCTTGGGCTATCATCCAGCTTCTGCGATGATGAGCTGAAGAAATGTGCAATGCTTCGATATTCTTGCTTCTCTAGCTCTCTCTGCCTGGCGGCATGTCGCCACTTCGTCCGGACAGAATTGCATGTATAATGTCTTGGGCGGTGGTTATCCTCTCTCTTCGCTTTCTCTCTGGCTAATGCAGCATTGTGTGCCTGTTGTAGGAGGGATGCGAAGCGACTGAGGGCTGCTTCAGGTTCGTGCTCTGATTCCTCCTCCGAATCGTCCTCGTTCATTTCTGAGCTTGATCCTTCTGTGTCCGTCGGTCCATGACCCCCTGGTGCAGGCAAAACAGCTTCGATATGTATGGGCCCATCATCGTCGTCTTCTTCGGCCATCCCGGGTGGTATTACAGGTTCTCGAAGCAGTGCCGTGGGACCTTCTTGAAGTTGGCTTCCCAGGCTGGCAGTGTCATCAGCAAGGTTGGCGGTTGGACATGCTGTATTTAGACGAGATCTAGCTTGACGTAGGTTCGCTATGTGTGCAGAGTGCTTCGCTGAGTGTTTTCCCATTATAATGCAGCAAATACAGGCTACAATTTTCGTTGCTTTGACACAGCGGCCAATCTCTGATTGTGGCGCCCGTCACGTGTAGCGTCGCTATCAGTCACTGATAAGGTCATGTGCAAGACAGATAACAGATAGATCTAGTCACGTGATGCTTATGTAAGCGGCCAAAATTCCCGGGGTGCCAGATGTATATTGCGCCAAATCACTTGTACAGCATTAAAAATGATGTTAGATAGAAATTCATTGAATCGCTAATATCTCAAGCTGTCGTTGGTTTTGTCAAAAATGAGTCAATAGGAATGAAAGCAGACATACAGATGAACCTTTCCTATTGAATAGATGCTCGGAACTTGCATTTTTGATGTGGCAATTTGGAGCACCGTGAATGGTGGCGGATGGCTTACGTAAGGGTGCCCGTTCCTAGCGTCCCCTACCTTAACTCACGTGCATTCGCTCACGTGCAGTCTCCCGACGCGTTGCGCGCAACTCTAGCCTACGTTCTAGGCTCTAGCGAGAACTTGAAGATGTTTGTAGATATTTTTCAAGTATATTTCTCACGATCTATACTGCATTCATATTGTAAACAAACAAGCAACTATAACTGTTGCGCCGAGATCAAGAAAAGTACATCACGTGACCCTAGAGGACAATTTCCTGCTCACCGGCTGCCTCAGCCCGTGTATGAACCTGTGCTTTCGACACGACACTGTTATTCAGATGGAAGACTCTCCTGGGGACTCTACTGTCGATCAAAACTCCGAACGAAAATGTCAGCGCTGTCGCAAGCAGAAGCTCGATGCGGAGTTTCCTTTAAAGAAGCGCAAGAACTCTAATGGCCAGGAGCAAAGTATGACCTGCCAAGTATGCACATTGGCCAAATTAGCCAACAAGCAAAAGCATAAGATGTACCTACTCCCAAGCTCCGTGACAGTAGCGCTTTGCCAGTTGGAGGTCTTTCTTGGCATGCTCGGCAAACAGTGAGGTGTGATGGATTTCGAAGCACGCCTGATGATCGAGCCGCTGCGCCAATGAAGATCTCTGATGATACTACCACTCCTTTACCCACCACTTTGAACTCGGTTTTCGTTGATTGGCTAATGCACTGTCCTCCAAAGTAATGAGTGGGATATATCAACAAACGTATGAGGTATACATATTAAAATTATCTGAGGCGTTGCTGGTGAACGTGTGGAGTATCAAGTAAAACATGTCAAAGTAACAGAATGTCACGAAAACCACAAGTCCTTCACCCAGCATGACTACACCTCAATTTGGAAACTCCGAGTCCCAACCGCGTGCACTCAAGCACTCATTTATCATCATGTTGCAGAAGCTCTCATTCCATACACGTCACTCATTTGTCATGCCTACTTTCCATCATTTTTGGTGGCCTCAATCTCATTCAGATCCTCTACATCATAGAGGGAAATGTACTCAGAAATGGATTCAGTAAATCTGGAAGCTATTAGATTCATGATCTATTTCAACTGTAGACTACAGTTGTTCGAAACATAGTGCATTCTATCTAAATTAGGCAATCACAGATATATGTGTGTTCACTGGCAATGAACCATTTGTAAGAACTTGACGAAGAATTTGAGCATAAGCATATACAAAGGTGCGTTTAAAAATGGGAGCATAATTCAAAGTGGGGAATGATTTGGGTAAAGGAGTGATCATGGGTAAAGGAATGGTAATACACTGTAGGTCGGCTACCCAATGGAAGTGCGCAGATCTCCTTGTTGTCACAGATTTGGGACATGCCACTATTTTTCCCGTATTTTTACCTATTTATCTGGTATTTCTACGACCTTGTAGACATTTACGCTGCTAAGTGCCCGTCTACACGTACACGCAACCAAACAACACGTACACAACGCGGTATACGTCCACTTGTCATAACAACACGTACATAACACGCTTGTACGCGTCAATGACTCAGCGGACTAACCTCCGGTGTCACGCACTTTACTCATATCCCGATACCGGGCTATGTCAGTACGATTGGATAAGCGGCCCGCTCGTTATCACATGCCAATGCCCTTACGATTACTCATATCCCGATGCCGGTATATAAGAATCACATGCATGGCTTATTAACGTAGTTACAGCCACTTCCACAACATGGACCTACAGTCCAAACAAACGATCTTACTGGTGCGGCCATTACCGGCGCACATGGTCTATTGTAGTTTACGGCTTAACCATATTAGTTATGTCTGCGCACAGACCACCTTCATGTTTGGCTCCCTACCGGTAACCAAACAAAGTATGTATATAAATAGGGCTATCACTGCGGATAAGCCTTAGATTTGTTCTCTGCATTCGCACAGTTACATACCATCTCTGCTTGCGCCCACTAGCCTCCTCACCAACCTTCTGCAACATCTTCAAGTCGCCTATAAGGTTATAGTGTGAGTCCCACAGTCTAGTCTGTGTCATAAGAACAAATCTCCCCCTACCCCCGCCCTTGCGCATGCGCTTGGGTCTGGGTTTCTATCCTACAGGGGCTATTGCTCGTTGCTGCGCACATCCCTACTCTTGACAAAGAGTTTGGGGTGATAGTTGAGATCTGGGGGATACATCGCCATCCTCGGCAGAGGATTGGCAACCAGGGAAGCCACACCGCCTTTTTAGGCAGGAGGCCTACCTAACCCAGACTCCAGGGTCAAGGAGACATGGTCCTCGCTAACAAGCTTGGACTATGCGCGGTTAAGACCCGCCTGTGGAGAAAAGGGGACGGTCTGCCTGTGTGCGCCCAACCCCCTGTCATGGCAAGCGTTGTTCAGCGCCCCATCACTGACACAGACTCACTGTCTGTGCGACCCCTGGGCTCAGGGGGATCCATACAGGCCTACAATCGAGGCCATAAGGCACCAACCAGAGGTGAGCGCAGAGGCTACATGGATGGGGCATCCCCGCATTCCTAGTGTACGCCGACATAGCTGATAACCTCACAGACAAGGTAGGAGAGATACGGGCCCCGGGCCAGGAGATCACACAGCGATAAGCGAGAAAGGGTGATACACCATTGTCGAGAATCTGAGAGATGGGGTGTAAGCCCACATCTCGTCGTATTATATACATGCTTGTATCTACTACCGAGCCAGCCCTAAAGATGTGGTCTGTGCACCGCTATCTACTGGGTCATGTGCTAGGTAACGAGACATGTAACAATGTGACCATTAGTGACGGTACCTGAGGCGCGCGCTACCCTACAGCGCTAACCATACGACCAGGTGACCTGCAATAACTGGGAGACGCCGGAGGTGGCTACAGCGCAGAGACGCGGCGTACGCCTAGCGCCGCGCGTGCGTCCTATAGCGAGGGAGTACAAACTATTAGTGGAATAATTTGTGACAATCACTATCCACAGGGTCATCATTATGATGGCATGGGAATTTTCCAAAGCCGCCTCCCAGGCGTAAGGGACCTGCTTTGAACCCGTTATGGGAAAAGCAGTGAGGGGGGTGACGTAAAAAATCACCCTGCCATAGGTCACTCGCGGTAGCCAATAGCATAAGTCCTCCGGGCAGCTCGGCGTGCGAGCATGGGTCAAACGGATTTGGGGCCCCATTGGAAGAGAAGCGCGTGGCCCACTCCTTCGGGAAGTGGAGCGCTGCTGCCTCGCGATCTTAGATCGACAGTGGTTTTTTAGCCCTGATGTGACACCCATGTGGCTATAGACGGCAACCTCATTGTTGAAGCATGGACAGGCTAAGGGATGAAAAATCCCGGCCTGGCAGTCAGCAACTCTACCCCTGGAGTCGGCGCCTCTGACCGTTAGGGTCATGCGAATATCCGCGCCGTCTCGGCACAGGGTTTGCGCGCAACATAAGAGTAATTATGCCCCGTAGTACACCTTCTTTGCTCCTGAAAAGGAGTCCACTACCCTACCTTACATAAACCCTTCTATTCCTGTTCTTGGACGTATCACTGGGAAACTTCGTTTCTCATGAAGGCTGCACTTTCTAGAATCATGCCCCGCGTTACCCGTCGCACACGTGGCTCCTCCACTGCCCCTTACGTCAAACCAGCGAAGCGGTCCCTTCTCAGCCGCATCGACACCGCCGACATTCCTCGGGCAGAGGACGTCACATACACGCTTCCTGTAAAGGAAGATTACACCGGGAAGCTCCATCTTTGGGAGATTCCCGTCCACATGCCAAAGCACGTCGCTGAGGCTGGGAAACCCGCTCCTCGACCTCCCAAGCCAGTTCCGCTCGCTAAGCGTATCTGGACAGAGGAAGAGAAGCTAGCCACTTCCATTACCGCCATGGAGAACCTTATTGAACTCCGCGAACTCAACAAGCTCAAGCTCGCCCGCGATAAGCTGAATAAGCGAATCGCCGCCAAACAAGCCGCCAAGGAAGCCAAGCAAGCAGCTTCTTCACTGGCCCTCCGTCTCTCCAGCCCGGCGGCCGGACCCTCCGTGCCGGCCAACCACAAGATTCTCGACCCTTCCCTCGTCTTCGGGAAGAAGAAGCCTCTCCAAGCATGCGATCAAGTTATTCCCATGCTAGAAGGCACTCTCACTCGTCTCACTCCTCTTGCCAACCACCCCCCTTATTACCCAGGCTTCCATATGGAAAACGACATGCGTTTCCATACTATGGTAGTAGAATTAGAGGATTTGGTGGATAACGTAAAGGATAGAGCGAGACGGGGGAGGATCACCAATAGATACTGGAGAATTATGAAAAAGTATTGCAAACAGCTCGGCAATATTTCCTTTTTGGATTGGCGTACGGACTTGGCTCGTATCGTAGCAGAATGCGTAGCGCTACACATTACTTTTGCCTTCGGTGTAACACCACCTGACAAGGTGGCAGGGCCCTCAAATACTTCGGTAGAAGAGGATATACTCGCGATTGTATAGTAGAAATACTATCATCTTTTAACTCTGAAATAGAGTGCGAGTGTGATCTATAACGAAAGTTGCAGCTTTCAAACCAAATCCCTTCTTAAGAATCTAAGACAATGAGTAACCGGAAACTAACATTCGTCATAAACAGATTCACAAATGTCTTCCACCTCCTCCGTTAGCACCCCCCTCGCCCCTCGCAAGATGCGCCTCCGCTCAGAAGGTCCGGTGACCCCGGTAGCAGGGCCCTCAGGGACTCAACCCCTGGTGACCCTGGAGCACCTAAGTGAGGATAAAGAAGAGGATGAAGTCGAGGAGGTTCCCCCGCAAAGGGACTCACCCTCCAACCCCATGGGAACGCGTCCGGGCACACCTATCCCCGGATACCCCCCGGCTCGCTACACCCGTCCGATTGGGCCCGTCACAAACCTAGAAATAGAGTTTTCAGGCCCAGAACGCCGAACCAACGCCGAGGTCGAAATAGGCCTCAAATCGTACCTCCCAGAGGAGGATCACCACAAGGTGGATGCACCCCTGCATGGGGCAATCCTTGATGCCGCCGTACATCGGAGTGCGGCAATCTCCCACGACAAGGTGAACACCCTCGGCCGGATGGTATACGCCCGCCTGGAGCGAATCCATGGCAGAATGGACTCCCTGGCTGGGCAATCCAGGACAATCGAACAAATGGCCCAAGACGAGCTACACGAAGCGGTCAATTCAGTCCGCAACGAAGTTCTGTCCACTTTAGTGGACCTTGGAAAGGAACTCCGACAGGAGTACACCGCCAAGTTCTCCGCAATGGAGAAAGAACTCCGGAAGGACTACCGGTCTCGGCTCGACGACCTCGAGGATGCATTTGCCGAGCGCATGGAGAAGGTTGAGGAAGAACTTCGGAGGAGTCGCAAGAATCCCTCCGTTCCCAACCCTCCCGGGGTCCGCACTCCCCCGGAAGAACCCGCACTGGCCCCCAACACCGCTCGAACCCGTGCAGCCGAGGCCGCTGCCGCCGCACAAGCTGCAGCCGCTGCTGCAGCAGCCGTCGCCCCGCAGATTCCAGGTCTGCCTCAAAACCTGAAAATCCCCCCTCCCCCCGAATTCTCTGGGTCATCTGGAAAGGTGACTGCACAGGAATGGGTGGAGAAGATGGGCCTGTACTTTGGTACGCTCAGGGTCTACGACGACCATGACCGTATCACCACGGCCCTCTTCCGCGTCACAGGGGACGCATACAAATTTTTCTCACCTCTCATCAAGAAGGCAGGAAACGGTGAACCTCTCAGCACCTGGGAGGACTTCACCAAATCCGTAATGGTGCAATATGGGAAAATGACGGATAAGGAGATAGCCAAGAAGGAAATTCGCGGCTACTACGGCACGAAGGGCAAGGAACTGGCAGAATCGAACTACTTCAATTACTGCGAACGGTTCCGCACCCTCGGCCGTCTCTCTGAAACCGCCAATGAGACTCTGGTGTGGGAATTCACCGAGACTCTCCCGGAAAAGCTTGAAGGACACCTTAAACGTCCTCAGGCAAGACCCCGTTCTTCAAGGCCCCGACCGACATCGAAGCCCTCTAATAGACTTTCGCCTCTGAAATGTATCAGACAGTCATATCCCTGACAAGATCCAGGGCTCGATCTTCGAGAAGGCCGGCAATAAGGACTCGGCACCTGCCAAAAAGAAGGAGACGTCCTCCGCTTCTGCAAAGAAGTCGGAGAAAAAGAAGGACAAGGGAAAGGCGCCCGCCAAAGCCCCCGCCGACACCGCCAACGCCGTCTGCACCTACTGCAAGCAGACAGGACACTATTTCAACAAGTGTCCTAAGCTTGCCATGGATAAGGCTGCGGGAACGTTCGTGCCTGCCGCTCAGCGGGCCGAACAACAAAGGGCGAAGGATGCAGCTGCCGCGTCTGGAAAGACCACGGCTGCTCCTTCGGGTAGTGGAAAGGGACAGGCTTCTGGCAAGAAGCCGTACTCGGCGCCCCCCGCGGATGGCAAGACGTATCGTGCCCGAACGATCTGGGAAGAAGTGACAGCTGACTCAAGCTCAGCAGGACCCTCGGCCCCCGCCACCACCGTCGCCAATGTCGGAACCATCTCGGTTCCCCTCGCCCCAACCACACGTCTCGAAGACGTTCTGTGAAGAACACACCAGCCCCGCAGCGGCTGGGAGTGTACAGCGCCCCGAAGAAGCGCACCTCTACGAAGAGGCTTCACAGAGACCCCTTATCGTGTGGGAAGATAAGGCGGTCGTACGTCACCCGGTATCCCATCTCGGAATATTCGGTAACTCAAGAACGGACTTTGCCCGAAGGACAAGGACACTAGCTACACGTGCTCCTCCTGTACAATACTTTTATCCTGACCCGCTCGCATTGAAGTTTTCACTTTGTATGATGTACATGGAAACGATTCTCGAGACGACAATAAATCGTTCTCTATTGAAGTGGAACTGTGGGTATATGGAAAGAAGGTTAACGCCATGGCATTAATCGACACCGATGCATCAATAAGCGTCATCGATAAGAAACTTGTCCATGAGGAGAAGTTAGTTACTCAGAAACTACCTTCACCTCTCGAGATTCGTAACGCCGACGGTACCTCTAATACCGCCGGTAATATCAATATGGCAGTAAAAGCTTATATGGTGCACGAGGAACACAAGTTGTCACAAAAATTCTCCTAGTTTCCCTATATTTCTTACTATTTTTCCGGCAATTCTACGAATTATCTACGACTTTCTAGACCAATAACTAGCTTATCTGGTTCATAAGTTAACGGTTACATACGTGCCGAATGATGGCCGCGTTATCTCCCGTAACGACGGTCTTATCTTATCACTAGTAGTTACCATCAGTCACATGTCTAGTTCTAGCCAATCGGACGTTCCGTCCGGAAGCAGTCAGCGTATAAACGTCAGCGGACCGGGCTTTGGTCACGCCCCGTCTTTGTAATGACAAGAGCGCAAAACGCCATTCGTGCGGCCTACGCCGCCTTTCTATATCCCGGTTTTGATCGGCATATGTATTTATCGTATATTACTAAGTACTTAGGTACCTGGGGACTTGTAAATACGAATACGGACACTAGTATTATCTAATAAGACTGTTAGGGGTCTTATTTATCATGTATATATACTGGACTTGCTGAGCGCTATTGCCTCAGTTCTATTCATTGCATTCATACTATCGAGTAACACTCGTGTTGTATCCTGCCTAACAGCTACTACTCTTCGCCTAACCAGCAAACCCTTCAAGAATAACTAGTAAGTTGTTATCTTGTGTTACAAGTCCACCGAATTCTTGTACGTAATGGACGTACAGAATGCGGATGTGATCCTCGGATATGACTGGTTCCTGAAACACAACCCGGACTTCAACTGGCCGGAAGGAACCTTCACATATCGGTGTACGGAAAAATGCAAACATGGCAAACGGGTTTCGATTTCTGAGGAAGAAGATGAAATTGAACCCCGCAACATCTATCAGATCGATCATCAACGACTTTCCAATAGATTTTCTCGGCTTAGAGGAGCCTGAGAATCCCTTTGTCGCTTGGGTGAACACCCTTGACGAAGGAACGGAACTCCTTATCGACGCCATTCAGTCGATAACGGAGAAGTCAGATGATGAATTCCTGACAGATGCGAATCTCCAGAAATGGAAATCCTTGGTTCCGGAGGAATACCAGGAGTTTGGTCCCACGGTATTTTCTCAGCGCGCATCCGAAAGGATGCCCGAGCGGAAACCATACGACCACGCCATCGACTTCCCCGATGACGCGGTACTACCGCCCCCGAGTAAGGCATACAAAATGTCTCCTCAGGAAGCGAACTCGCTAGATCAGTGGATCCAAGAAGAGTTACGGAAGGGCTACATCCGACACTCAAAATCCCCGATCGCGAGCCCGGTCTTCTTCGTCCCTAAAAAAGACGGCGGAGCCCGAATGGTAGTCGATTACCGAAAAGTAAACGACCTCACCATTAAAAACAGGTACCCTCTCCCACGCATAGACGAGCTTATCGATAAGCTTAGCCAGGCTTCGATATTAACCGAACTGTCCAAGAAAAACACGCAGTGGAACTGGGGACCCGAACAAGCGGAAGCCTTCCAAACTCTCAAGGAAGCTTTCACATCGGCTCCAATACTCCGGATCCCAGATCAGGAGTCCCCGTTCCGCGTGGAAGCGGATTCTTCCGATTACGCAACTGGTGCCGTACTATCACAATACTCTTCGGAGGATAAGCTCTGGCACCCGGTAGCCTTTTACTCGAAATCTCTATCAGCACCCGAAAGGAACTATGAGATTTACAATAAGGAGTTGCTTGCAATCATCCGCGCTCTAGAGGAATGGAGACATTACCTCGAAGGACACCCACACAAATTTGAAGTATGGTCGGATCATCTCAATCTGACATATTTCAAATCGGCACAACGGCTAACCCGGAGACAGGCACGTTGGAGTCTTTACCTGACAAGGTTCAACTTCACCATGTGTCACAAACCCGGTAAAACAATGCTTACGGCTGATCCTCTGTCACGGAGGCCAGACCATGAAGAGGGGGTGGAACTCGATAATCGCGATCAAATTTTGCTGAAACCGGAATACTTTACGGTTAGGGCGCTAGAAGCGTCACAGCAGGAGATACAATCAGGCGATGAGGACCTTCTCCGACAAATCCGACAAGCCCTCATGAACGATCAGATTACCAAAGATTACCAGGAACTACTGAAAAGTGGTCCAAAGGAATTCGGTAAAGATCTCCAGGAATGGAACATGGAGGCCGGATTACTCCTCAGACGAGGAAAAGTGTACGTTCCAAAAGAGCCTAAGGAATTGCGCACGAAGATTCTGGAGTTACATCATGACCATGTGACTGCCGGACACTTCGGACGATGGAAGACCTATGAACTTCTATCGCGTAATTACTGGTGGCCTGGAATGACCACGATGGTAAAGCAATATGTGGAAGGTTGTGACACATGTCAACGCATGAAGAACCACAACCAGACCCCGTATGGACCCCTGCAACCGCTCCCAGTTCCGGAAGCGCCATGGGACACAGTCACAATTGACCTTATCGTCCACCTACCACCCAGCGGCGAGTTGAAACAATTCAATGCTATCATGGTAATAGTGGACCGGCTTACCAAGCGAGCACATTTCATTCCCACATCAGACAAAATAACGGCAAAGGAATTGGCAAACCTCCTGTACCTTCGGATTTACCCGAACCACGGACTTCCGAAACAAATCATTTCGGATAGAGGCCCGCAATTCGCTGCCGCCTTATTCAAGGGATGGTGTGAGCAATTGGGAATCCAACGGTCAATGACAACCGCCTATCACCCGCAAGCGGATGGCCAGACGGAGAGAGTTAACCAGATCCTGGAACAATATCTTAGATGTTACATCGATGTTATTCAGAAGGATAATTGGTCATGGTTTCTCCCTACAGCCGAATTCGCGTACAACAACGCGGCTAGTGAGACAACAAAGAATAGCCCATTCTTTGTCGAACTAGGAAGGCACCCTAACGCAGGACCTACGAATTTACGTCCAACACCATACACGGACCTAAATGTCATTGCTTACGAAAGATGGTCAGCACAAGAACAAGCTAAGGCAGCAATGAAATTGGCTGCTGAACGCTGGTCTTGGTACTATGATCAACATAAGCGCTCGGTACCGTTTAAAGTCGGCGACAAAGTCCTCGTTGACGCCCGTAGCTGGCAAGACTCCGAAAGAAGTCTTAGTCCACGCTATTTGGGACCATTCAAGATAATTGAACAATTATCGCCGGTCACCTTTAGGGTACACATGGACGAGCAATACAGGGCTTATCACCCAGTATTTCACGCTTCCAAATTGGTCATGTACAAGGACCCGGTGCATCAGAAAAGACCAGAGCCTCAACCAGAAATGGTCGACGGCGAGGAATTATGGGAAGTTGAGAAGATCTTAGATCATCGTCTCCGCGCAGGAAGAGTTGAATACAGAATCCGATGGAAAGGATTCGGTATCAATGACGACTCCTGGGTACGCGAAGCTGATCTCGACACGGCATATGACATTCTACAGGAATACAAGGCTTCACACGCCATTCCCATGCAGGATGTTCCCCTCAGGCGATCAGCTAGAAGGAAAGAAGCAGTTCACGTCTTCGACCCTGACAGCGACGACTGGGAAGCCGACGAATGCACGTGGCCAGACGACTGGCCGCAGTATCGGGAAGAATTTGCGAAGGATCCTAAGCAGCGCATGGTTAGACACCCCGACGGGGGATGGATGTCAGCTGACATTAACCAAAATGCGGACTTGAAAATCGTAGTCGGTGAAGGCGGCCGAATGCCGGAAAAAGGAACCAAGGACTCGGTTGGGTTTGACCTGTACACTGCGACAGGCGACGTTCTGCCAGCTCACGGGCAGACAGAATACAATACCAAACTGAAGATCCAGGTACCCTTCGGCACTTACGGACGTATCGCCCCCCGCTCTAGTCTCACACGCAAAGGCATAGACGTAATGGGCGGCGTTATCGACCACGATTATCAAGGCGAAGTAATCATCATTCTCCGGAATCACTCCGACATATCTATCGATATTCGGGCCGGTGATAAGATTGCTCAGCTCATCTGCGAAGTTGCAAAGGACCCGCACATTACGCTACACGGAAAATCTTACTTTGAAAAGATTAAATCCGAGCGCGGTACTGGTGGATTCGGCTCCACAGGAAAGTAATCGTTCCATTAGGGACAATGAAACCTGAAGAGGGGGTAATGTCACAGATTTGGGACATGCCACTATTTTTCCCGTATTTTTACCTATTTATCTGGTATTTCTACGACCTTGTAGACGTTTACGCTGCTAAGCGCCCGTCTACACGTACACGCAACCAAACAACACGTACACAACGCGGTATACGTCCACTTGTCATAACAACACGTACATAACACGCTTGTACGCGTCAATGACTCAGCGGACTAACCTCCGGTGTCACGCACTTTACTCATATCCCGATACCGGGCTATGTCAGTACGATTGGATAAGCGGCCCGCTCGTTATCACATGCCAATGCCCTTACGATTACTCATATCCCGATGCCGGTATATAAGAATCACATGCATGGCTTATTAACGTAGTTACAGCCACTTCCACAACATGGACCTATGGTCCAAACAAACGATCTTACTGGTGCGGCCATTACCGGCGCACATGGTCTATTGTAGTTTACGGCTTAACCATATTAGTTATGTCTGCGCACAGACCACCTTCATGTTTGGCTCCCTACCGGTAACCAAACAAAGTATGTATATAAATAGGGCTATCACTGCGGATAAGCCTTAGATTTGTGTCACAGACTCACCGGTCTGTGCGACCATGGCTACATGGGGAACACCCACAGCCCTCCACAAGGCAGCAACGACGCGCAGCGGCGTACTCAAAGGTCCATCCAAGCGACAGAGTCGCGAGGTGCCCTGACGTCGAAGGCGCAATCACAGTCAAGGAAGAGAAGATGGGGCCCCGGGCCAGCAGCAACACAGACGAGATAGCGAGTAAGGGGGATTATCCCATTGACGAGAATCTGAGAGATGGGGTGTAAGCCCACATCTCGACGTAATATATACATGACGATAGTAACTACGAGTCGTGCCCTAAAGTAATGGCCCGTGCGCATTATCTAAGAGGCACATGACAAGTAACGTACATGTAACTACTGTGACCGTAACGTGTCCATACCTGAGGCGCGCGCTACCCTACAGCGCTAAACTACTGAGTCAGATGATCTATATGGCTGGAGGAGACGCTGGAGGTGGCTGAGGATCAGGAAGACGCGCGCGCACCTAGCGGCGCCTATGAATACCAATAGCGAGGGATGTACAGATACCCCCCAGGAGTGATCCGTGACAATTTGTTCTCTGCATTCGCACAGTTACATACCATCTCTGCTTGCGCCCACTAGCCTCCTCACCAACCTTCTGCAACATCTTCAAGTCGCCTATAAGGTTATAGTGTGAGTCCCACAGTCTAGTCTGTGTCACTTGTTGTGCGTGTCTCAAATATCATGGGCTACCATTTCACATATGGAATTCTATTCTTGTACCAGTTACTCAATCTGCTCATTGATTCATTCTGCCGAAGTAGTTTGTCACAGATTTGGGACATGCCACTATCTTTCCCGTATTTTTACCTATTTATCTGGTATTTCTACGACCTTGTAGACATTTACGCTGCTAAGCGCCCGTCTACACGTACACGCAACCAAATAACACGTACACAACGCGGTATACGTCCACTTGTCATAACAACACGTACATAATACGCTTGTACGCGTCTATGACTCAGCGGACTAACCTCCGGTGTCACGCGCTTTACTCATATCCCGATACCGGGCTATGTCAGTACGATTGGATAAGCGGCCCGCTCGTTATCACATGCCAATGCCCTTACGATTACTCATATCCCGATGCCGGTATATAAGAATCACATGCATGGCTTACTAACGTAGTTACAGCCACTTCCACAACATGGACCTACGGTCCAAACAAACGATCTTACTGGTGCGGCCATTACCGGCGCACATGGTCTACTGTAGTTTACGACTTAGCTGTATTAGTTATGTCTGCGCACAGACCGTCTATCTGTTTGGCTCCTCTTCGAGTAACCAAACAAAGCATGTATATAAGTAGGGCTATCACTGCGGATAAGCCTTAGATTTGTTCTCTGCATTCGCACAGTTACATAACATCTCTGCTTGCGCCCACTAGTCTCCTCACCAACCTTCAGCAACTCCTTCAAGTCGCCTATAAGGTTATAGTGTGAGTCCCACAGTCTAGTCTGTGTCATAAGAACAAATCTCCCCCTACCCCCGCCCTTGCGCTTGCGCTTGGGTCTGGGTTTCTATCCTACAGGGGTATATTGCTCGTTGCTGCGCACATCCTTTTCTGCCTGACAAGGCGATTGGGGTGATAGTTGAGATCTGGGGGATACATCGCCATCCTCGGCAGAGGATTGGCAACCAAGGAAGCCACACCGCCTTTTTAGGCAGGAGGTCTACCTAACCCGGACTCCAGGGTCAAGGAGACACGGTCCTCGCTGACAAGCTTGGACTGTGAGAGGTTAAGACCCGCCTGTGGAAAAAAGGGGACGGTCTGCCTGTGTGCGCCCAACCCCCTGTCATGGCAAGCGTTGTTCAGCGCCCCATCACTATCCACAGGGTCATCATTATGATGGCATGGGAATTTTCCAAAGCCGCCTCCCAGGCGTAAGGGACCTGCTTTGAACCCGTTATGGGAAAAGCAGTGAGGGGGGTGACGTAAAAAATCACCCTGCCATAGGTCACTCGCGGTAGCCAATAGCATAAGTCCTCCGGGCAGCTCGGCGTGCGAGCATGGGTCAAACGGATTTGGGGCCCCATTGGAAGAGAAGCGCGTGGCCCACTCCTTCGGGATGTGGAGCGCTGCTGTCTCGCGATCTTAGATCGACAGTGGTTTTTTAGCCCTGATGTGACACCCATGTGGCTATAGACGGCAACCTCATTGTTGAAGCATGGACAGGCTAAGGGATGTAAAATCCCAGCCACTTTCCGGCATCGTCCCTCCGGGGCGGTGTCGTGTATCCGAATCCCAATCATCTGACCCAGGAACCGGCCTGGCAGTCAGCAACTCTACCCCTGGAGTCGGCGCCTCTGACCGTTAGGGTCATGCGAATATCCGCGCCGTCTCGGCACAGGGTTTGCACGCAACATAAGAGTAATTATGCCCCGTAGTACACCTTCTTTGCTCCTGAAAAGGAGTCCACTACCCTACCTTACATAATCCCTTTTATTCCTGTTCTTGGACGTATCACTGGGAAACTTCGTTTCTCATGAAGGCTGCACTTTCTAGAATCATGCCCCGCGTTACCCGTCGCACACGTGGCTCCTCCACTGCCCCTTACGTCAAACCGGCGAAGCGGTCCCTTCTCAGCCGCATCGACACCGCCGACATTCCTCGGGCAGAGGACGTCACCTACACGCTTCCTGTAAAGGAAGACTACACCGGGAAGCTCCATCTTTGGGAGATTCCCGTCCACATGCCAAAGCACATCGCTGAGGCTGGGAAACCCGCTCCTCGACCTCCCAAACCAGTTCCGCTCGCTAAGCGTATCTGGACAGAGGAAGAGAAGCTAGCCACTTCCATTACCGCCATGGAGAATCTCATCGAACTCCGTGAACTCAACAAGCTCAAACTCGCCCGCGATAAGCTGAATAAGCGAATCGCCGCCAAACAAGCCGCCAAGGAAGCCAAGCAAGCAGCTTCTTCACTGGCCCTCCGTCTCTCCAGCCCGGCGGCCGGACCTTCCGTTCCAGCCAACCACAAGATTCTCGACCCTTCCCTCGTCTTCAGGAAGAAGAAGCCTCTCCAAGCATGCGATCAAGTTATTCCCATGCTAGAAGGCACTCTCACTCGTCTCACTCCTCTCGCCAACCACCCCCCTAATTACCCAGGCTTCCATATGGAAAACGACATGCGTTTCCATACTATGGTAGTAGAATTGGAGGACTTGGTGGATAACGTAAAGGATAGAGCGAGACGGGGGAGGATCACCAATAGAGACTGGAGAATTATGAAAAAGTATTGCAAGCAGCTCGGCAATATTTCCTTTTTGGATTGGCGTACGGACTTGGCTCGTATCGTAGCAGAATGCGTAGCGCTACACATTACTTTTGCCTTTGGTGTAACGCCACCTGACAAGGTGGCAGGGCTCTCAACTACTTCGGTAGAAGAGGATATACTCGCGATTGTATAGTAGAAATACTATCATCTTTTAACTCTGAAATAGAGTGCGAGTGTGATCTATAACGAAAGTTGCAGCTTTCAAACCAAATCCCTTCTTAAGAATCTAAGACAATGAGTAACCGGAAACTAACATTCGTCATAAACAGATTCACAAATGTCTTCCACCTCCTCCGTTAGCACTCCCCTCGCCCCTCGCAAGATGCGCCTCCGCTCAGAAGGTCCGGTGACCCCGGTAGCAGGGACCTCAGGGACTCAACCCCTGGTAACCCTGGAGCACCTAAGCGAGGAAGAAGGAGAAGAAGAGGAAGAGGAAGAGGATGTACTCGACTATGTCCCCCCACAAAGGGACTCCCCGTCCAACCCCATGGGCACGCGTCCAGGCACGCCTATCCCCGGATATCCCCCGGCTCGCTACACCCGTCCAATTGGGCCCGTCACCAATATGGAAATAGAATACTCGGGTGCAGCACGCCAACCCAGTGCTGAGGTCGAAACCGGCCTCAAGGCGTACCTTCCAGAAGAGGACCACCACAAGGTGGACGGACCCCTTCATGGGGCAATCCTCGACGCCGCCGTACAACGAAGTGCGGCAATCTCCCACGACAAGGTAAACACCCTCGGACGGATGGTGTACGCCCGCCTGGAGTGAATCCATGGCAGAATCGACTCCCTGGTTGGGCAATCCAGGGCAATCGAACAGATGGCCCAAGACGAGCTACGCGAAGCGGTCAATTCGGTCCGCAACAAAGTTCTGTCCACTTTGGTGGACCTTGGTAAGGAACTCCGGCAGGAGTACACCGCCAAGTTCTCCGCAATGGAGAAAGAACTCCGGAAGGACTACCGGTCTCGGCTCGACGACCTCGAGGATGCGTTCGCCGAGCGCATGGAGAAAGTTGAGGAAGAACTTCGGAGGAGTCGTAAGAATCCCTCCGTTCCCAACCCTCCCGGTGTCCGCACGCCCCCGGAAGAACCCGCACCGGCCCCCAACACTGCTCGAACCCGTGCAGCCGAGGCTGCTGCCGCCGCACAAGCCGCAGCTGCCGCTGCAGCAGCCGTCGCCCCGCAGATTCCAGGTCTGCCTCAAAACCTGAAAATTCCCCCTCCCCCCGAATTCTCTGGGTCATCTGGAAAGGTGACTGCACAGGAATGGGTGGAGAAGATGGGTCTGTACTTCGGTACGCTCAGGGTCTACGACGACCATGACCGTATCACCACGGCCCTCTTCCGCGTCACAGGGGACGCATACAAATTTTTCTCACCTCTCATCAAGAAGGCAGGAAACGGTGAACCTCTCGGCACCTGGGAGGACTTCACCAAATCCGTAATGGTGCAATATGGGAAAATGACGGATAAGGAGATAGCCAAGAAGGAAATTCGCGGCTACTACGGCACGAAGGGCAAGGAACTGGCAGAATCGAACTACTTCAATTACTGCGAACGGTTCCGCACCCTCGGCCGTCTCTCTGAAACCGCCAATGAGACTCTGGTGTGGGAATTCACCGAGACTCTCCCGGAAAAGCTTGAGGACACCTTAAACGTCCTCAGTAAGACCCCGTTTTTCAAGGCCCCGACCGACATCGAACCCCTCATCGACTTTGCTCTGGAAATGTACCAAACGTCATATCCAGACAAGATCAAGGGTTCGATCTTCGAGAAGGCCGGCAAGAAGGACTCGGCCCCTGCCGAAAAGAAGGAGACGTCCTCCGCTTCTGCAAAGAAGTCGGAGAAAAAGAAGGACAAGGGAAAGGCGCCCGCCAAAGCCCCCGCCGACACCGCCAACGCCGTCTGCACCTACTGCAAGCAGACAGGACACTATTTCAACAAGTGTCCTAAGCTTGCCGCGGATAAGGCTGCGGGAACGTTCGTGCCTGCCGCTCAGCGGGCCGAACAACAAAGGGCAAAGGATGCAGCTGCCGCGTCTGGAAAGACCACGGCTGCTCCTTCGGGTAGTGGAAAGGGACAGGCTTCTGGCAAGAAGCCGTACTCGGCGCCCCCCGCGGATGGCAAGACGTATCGTGCCCAATACATCTGGGAAGAAGTCACGGCTGACTCAAGCTCAGCAGGACCCTCGGCCCCCGCCACCACCGTCGCCAATGTCGGGACCCTTTCGGTTCCCCTCGCCCCAACCACACGTCTCGAAGACGTTCTGTGAAGAACACACCAGCCCCGCAGCGGCTGGGAGTGTACAGCGCCCCGAAGAAGCGCACCTCTACGAAGAGGCTTCACAGAGACCCCTTATCTTGTGGGAAGATAAGGCGGTCGTACGTCACCCGGTATCCCATCTCGGAATATTCGGCAACTCGGCAACGGACTTTGCCCGGAGGACAAGGACACTAGCTACACGTGCCCCTCCTGTACAATACTTTCATCCTGACCCCACCGCGCTGAAGTTTTTTACTTTGTATAATGTACACGGAAATGATGCTCGAGACGACAATAAATCATTTTCCATCGAAGTAGAATTGTGGGTATACGGAAAGAAAATTAACGCCATGGCATTGATCGACACCGGTGCATCAATAAGCGTCATCGATAAGAAACTCGTCCATGAGGAGAAGTTAGTCACTCAGAAACTACCCTCGCCCCTCGAGATTCGTAACACCGACGGTACCTCTAATACCGCCGGTAATATCAATATGGCAGTAAAAGCTTATATGGTGCACGAGGAACACAAGTCCACCGAATTCTTGTACGTAATGGACGTACAAAATGCGGATGTGATCCTCGGATATGACTGGTTCCTGAAACACAACCCGGACTTCAATTGGCCGGAAGGAACATTCACATATCGGTGTACGGAAAAATGCAAACATGGCAAACGAGTTTCGATTTCTGAGGAAGAAGATGAAATCGAACCCCGCAACATCTATCAGATCATCAACGACTTTCCAATAGATTTTCTCGGCTTAGAGGAGCCTGAGAATCCCTTTGTCGCTTGGGTGAACACCCTTGACGAAGGAACGGAACTCCTTATCGACGCCATTCAGTCGATAACGGAGAAGTCAGATGATGAATTCCTGACAGATGCGAATCTCCAGAAATGGAAATCCTTGGTTCCGGAGGAATACCAGGAGTTTGGTCCCACGGTATTTTCGCAGCGCGCATCCAAAAGGATGCCCGAATGGAAACCATACGACCACGCCATCGACTTCCCCGATGACGCGGTACTACCGCCCCCGAGTAAGGCATACAAGATGTCTCCTCAGGAAGCGAACTCGCTAGATCAGTGGATCCAAGAAGAGTTACGGAAGGGCTACATCCGACACTCAAAATCCCCGATCGCGAGCCCGGTCTTCTTCGTCCCTAAAAAAGACGGCGGAGCCCGAATGGTAGTCGATTACCGAAAGGTGAACGACTTGACCATTAAAAACAGGTACCCTCTCCCACGCATAGACGAGCTTATCGATAAGCTTAGCCAGGCTTCGATATTTACGAAGCTCGACTTGCGTTGGGGTTACAACAACGTTAGAATCAAAGAGGGAGATGAATGGAAGACCGCATTCATTACACCTAACGGCCTTTACGAAGCTGTAGTCATGTACTTCGGTTTTTGTAATGCACCCAGCACGTTCCAACACATGATGAATGATATTCTAGGTGACCTTATCAGAGAAGGAAAGGTCATTGTCTACCTAGACGACATCCTTGTGTTTGGAAACGACCTGGTGGAACACCGTCGTATCGTCAAGCAAGTATTACAAATCTTGCAAGACAACGACTTGTTCGCGAAGCCGGAAAAGTGCTTCTTCGAACAAAGCAGTATTGAATACCTGGGAATGATCATTTCCAAAGGAAAAGTCGAAATGGACCCTAAGAAGGTAGCCGGCGTAATGGATTGGCCTACACCTGCCAAGGTGAAGGACGTCCAGGCCTTTGTTGGCTTCGCCAACTACTACCGTCGGTTCATTAAGGACTTCTCCAAAGTGGTTAAGCCGTTAACCGAACTGTCCAAGAAAAACACGCAGTGGAACTGGGGACCCGAACAAGCGGAAGCCTTCCAAACGCTCAAGGAAGCTTTCACATCGGCTCCAATACTCCGGATCCCAGATCAGGAGTCCCCGTTCCGCGTGGAAGCGGATTCTTCCGATTACGCAACTGGTGCAGTGCTATCACAATACTCTTCGGAGGATAAGCTCTGGCACCCGGTAGCCTTTTACTCGAAATCTCTATCAGCACCCGAAAGGAACTATGAGATTTACAATAAGGAGTTGCTTGCAATCATTCGCGCTCTAGAGGAATGGAGACATTACCTCGAGGGACATCCACACAAATTTGAAGTATGGTCGGATCATCTCAATCTGACATATTTCAAATCGGCACAACGGCTAACCCGGAGACAGGCACGTTGGAGTCTTTACCTGACAAGGTTCAACTTCACCATGTGCCACAAACCCGGTAAAACAATGCTCACGGCTGACCCTCTGTCACGGAGGCCAGACCATGAAGAGGGGGTGGAACTCGATAATCGCGATCAGATTTTGCTGAAACCAGAATACTTTACGGTTAGGGCGCTAGAAGCGTCACAGCAGGAGATACAATCAGGCGACAAGGACCTCCTCCGACAAATCCGACAAGCCCTCATGGACGATCAGATTACCAAGGATTACCAGGAACTACTGAAAAGTGGTCCCAAGGAATTCGGTAAAGATCTCCAGGAATGGAACATGGAGGCCGGATTACTCCTCAGACGAGGAAAAGTGTACGTTCCAAAAGAGCCTAGAGAATTGCGCACGAAGATTCTGGAGTTACATCATGACCATGTGACTGCCAGACACTTCGGACGATGGAAGACCTATGAACTTCTATCACGTAATTACTGGTGGCCTGGAATGACCACGATGGTGAAGCAATACGTGGAAGGTTGTGACACATGTCAGCGCATGAAGAACCGCAACCAGACCCCGTATGGACCCCTGCAACCGCTCCCAGTACCGGAAGCACCCTGGGACACAATCACAATCGACTTCATCGTTCACTTACCGCCCAGCGGCGAACGCAAACAATTCACTGCTATTATGGTAGTAGTGGACCGATTAACCAAGCGCGCACACTTCATTCCCACGTCAGACAATATCTCGGCAAAGGAATTAGCAAACCTCCTGTACCTTCGGATTTATCCGAATCACGGACTTCCGAAACAAATCATTTCGGATAGAGGACCGCAATTCTCTTCTGAGTTATTCAAGGGATGGTGCGAACAATTGGGAATTCAGAGGTCGATGACGACAGCCTACCACCCGCAAGCGGACGGCCAAACGGAGAGAATTAACCAAATTCTAGAACAATACCTACGATGCTACATCGACGTTATCCAAAAAGATAACTGGGTGTTCTATCTCCCCACGGCAGAGTTTGCGTACAATAACGCGGCTAGCGAGACAACCAAGAATAGTCCATTCTTCGTCGAACTAGGAAGGCATCCCAATGCAGGACCTACGGATTTGAAGCCGACGCAATATTCGGATTTAAATCAATTTGCTTACGCCAGATGGTCAGCACAAGAACAAGCTAAGGCAGCTATGAAATTGGCTGCCAAACGCTGGTCTTGGTACTATGATCAACACAAGCGCTTGGTACCGTTTAAAGTTGGCGACAAAGTTCTCGTTGACGCCCGTAGCTGGCAAGACTCCGAAAGAAGTCTTAGTCCACGCTATCTGGGACCATTGAAGATAATTGAACAATTATCTCCGGTCACCTTTAGGGTACACATGGACGAGCAATATAGGGCTTACCACCCAGTATTCCACGCTTCCAAATTGGTCATATACAAGGACCCGGTGCATCAGAAAAAACCAGAGCCTCAACCAGAAATGGTCGACGGCGAGGAATTATGGGAAGTTGAGAAGATCTTAGATCATCGTCTCCGCGCAGGAAGAGTTGAATACAGAATCCGATGGAAAGGATTTGGTATCAATGACGACTCCTGGGTACGCGAAGCCGATCTCGACGCGGCATATGACATTCTGCAAGAATACAAGGCTTCACACGCCATTCCAATGCAGGATGTCCCCCTCAGGCGATCAGCCAGAAGGAAAGAAGCAGTTCATGTCTTCGACCCTGACAGCGACGACTGGGAAGCCGACGAATGCACGTGGCCAGACGACTGGCCGCAGTATCGCGAAAGATTTGCGAAGGATCCTAAGCAGCGCATGGTTAGACACCCCGACGGGGGATGGATGTCAGCGGACATTAACCAAAACGCGGACTTGAAAATCGTAGTCGGTGAAGGCGGCCGAATGCCGGAAAAGGGAACCAAGGACTCGGTTGGGTTTGACCTGTACACTGCAACAGGCGACGTTCTGCCAGCTCACGGGCAGACAGAATACAACACCGAACTGAAGATCCAGGTACCTTTCGGCACTTACGGACGTATCGCCCCCCGCTCTAGTCTTGCCCGAAAAGGCATAGACGTAATGGGTGGCGTTATCGACCACGATTATCAAGGCGAAGTAATCATCATTCTCCGGAATCACTCCGATATATCTATCGATATTCGGGCCGGTGATAAGATTGCTCAGCTCATCTGCGAAGTTGCTAAGGACCCGCACATTACTCTACACGGTGTCACAGATTTGGGACATGCCACTATTTTTCCCGTATTTTTACCTATTTATCTGGTATTTCTACGACCTTGTAGACGTTTACGCTGCTAAGCGCCCGTCTACACGTACACGCAACCAAACAACACGTACACAACGCGGTATACGTACACCTGTCATAACAACACTTACATAACACGTTTGTACGCGTCAATGACTCAGCGGACTAACCTCCGGTGTCACGCGCTGTACTCATATCCCGTTATCGGGCTATGTCACTACAATTGGATAAGCGGCCCGCTCGTTATCACATGCCAATGCCCTTAGTATTACTCATATCCCGATACCGGTATATAGTTATCACGTGCATGGCTTACTAACGTAGCAACGCCACTATCACAACATGGACCTACGGTCCAAACAACGCTTCTTACTGGTGCGGCCATTACCGGCGCACATGGTCTACTGTAGTTTACGACTTAGCTGTATCAGTTATGTCTGCGCACAGACCACCTTCATGTTTGGCTCCCTTACCGGTAACCAAACAAAGCATGTATATAAGTAGGGCTATCACTGCGGATAAGCCTTAGATTTGTTCTCTGCATTCGCACAGTAACATAACATCTCTGCTTGCGCCCACTAGCCTCCTCACCAACTTCCAGCAACTCCTTCAAGTCGCTAACAAAGTTATAGTGTGAGTCCCACAGTCTAGTCTGTGTCATAAGAACAAATCTCCCCCTACCCCCGCCCTTGCGCTTGCGCTTGGGCCTGGGTCTCTATCCTACAGGGGTATTTTGCTCGTTGCTGCGCACATCCCTTTCTGCCTGACAAGGCGATTGGGGTGATAGTTGAGATCTGGGGGATACATCGTCATCCTCGGCAGAGGATTGGCAACCAGGGAAGCCACACCGCCCTTTTAGGCAGGAGGCCTACCTAACCCGGACTCCAGGGTCAAGGAGACATGGTCCTCGCTGACAAGCTTGGACTATGCGCGGTTAAGACCCGCCTGTGGAGAAAAGGGGACGGTCTGCCTGTGTGCGCCCAACCCCCTGTCATGGCAAGCGTTGTTCAGTGCCCCATCACTATCCACAGGGTCATCATTATGATGGCATGGGAATTTTCCAAAGCCGCCTCCCAGGCGTAAGGGACCTGCTTTGAACCCGTTATGGGAAAAGCAGTGAGGGGGGTGACGTAAAAAATCACCCTGCCATAGGTCACTCGCGGTAGCCAATAGCATAAGTCCTCCGGGCAGCTCGGCGTGCGAGCATGGGTCAAACGGATTTGGGGCCCCATTGGAAGAGAAGCGCGTGGCCCACTCCTTCGGGATGTGGAGCGCTGCTGTCTCGCGATCTTAGATCGACAGTGGTTTTTTAGCCCTGATGTGACACCCATGTGGCTACAGACGGCAACCTCATTGTTGAAGCATGGACAGGCTAAGGGATGTAAAATCCCAGCCACTTTCCGGCATCGTCCCTCCGGGGCGGTGTCGTGTATCCGAATCCCAATCATCTGACCCAGGAACCGGCCTGGCAGTCAGCAACTCTACCCCTGGAGTCGGCGCCTCTGACCGTTAGGGTCATGCGAATATCCGCGCCGTCTCGGCACAGGGTTTGCGCGCAACATAAGAGTAATTATGCCCCGTAGTACACCTTCTTTGCTCCTGAAAAGGAGTCCACTACCCTACCTTACATAATCCCTTTTATTCCTGTTCTTGGACGTATCACTGGGAAACTTCGTTTCTCATGAAAGCTGCACTTTCTAGAATCATGCCCCGCGTTACCCGTCGCACCCGTGGCTCCTCCACTGCCCCCTACGTTAAGCCGGCGAAGCGGTCCCTTCTCAGCCGCATCGACACCACCGACATTCCTCGGGCAGAGGACGTCACCTACACGCTTCCTGTAAAGGAAGATTACACTGGGAAACTCCATCTTTGGGAGATTCCCGTCCACATGCCAAAGCACATTGCTGAGGCTGGGAAACCCGCTCCTCGACCTCCCAAACCAGTTCCGCTCGCTAAGCGTATCTGGACAGAGGAAGAGAAGCTAGCCGCTTCCATTACCGCCATGGAGAATCTCATCGAACTCCGCAAACTCAACAAGCTCAAGCTCGCTCGCGATAAGCTGAATAAGCGAATCGCCGCCAAACAAGCCGCCAAGGAAGCCAAGCAAGCAGCTTCTTCACTGGCCCTCCGTCTCTCCAGCCCGGCAGCCGGACCTTCTGTTCCGGCCAACCACAAGATTCTCGACCCTTCCCTCGTCTTCGGGAAGAAGAAACCCCTCCAAGCATGCGATCAAGTTATTCCCATGCTAGAAGGCACTCTCACTCGTCTTACTCCTCTCGCCAACCACCCCCCTAATTACCCAGGCTTCCATATGGAAAACGACATGCGTTTCCATACTATGGTAGTAGAATTGGAGGACTTGGTGGATAACGTAAAGGATAGAGCGAGACGGGGGAGGATCACCAATAGAGACTGGAGAATTATGAAAAAGTATTGCAAACAGCTCGGCAATATTTCCTTTTTGGATTGGCGTACGGACTTAGCTCGTATCGTAGCAGAATGCGTAGCGCTACAAATTACTTTTGCCTTCGGTGTAACACCACCTGACAAGGTGGCAGGGCCCTCAACTACTTCGGTAGAAGAGGATATACTCGCGATTGTATAGTAGAAATACTATCATCTTTTAACTCTGAAATAGAGTGCGAGTGTGATCTATAACGAAAGTCGCAGCTTTCAAAACCCAATCCCTTCTTAAGAATCTAAGACAATGAGTAACCGGAAACTAACATTCGTCACAGACAGATTCACAAAAAATGTCTTCCACCTCCTCCGTCAGCACTCCCCTTGCTCCCCGCAAGATGCGCCTCCGCTCAGAAGGCCCGGTGACACCGGTAGCTGGTCCCTCGGGAACCCAGCAACTGGTAACGCTGGAGCACCTAAGCGAGGGAGAAGAAGAGGAAGAGGAAGGAGAAGAGGAAATGCCGGAGTTCGCTCCCCCGCAAAGGGAATCTCCGACCAACCCCATGGGTACACGCCCAGGCTCCCCCATTGCCGGATACCCACCGGCTCGTCGAACTCGCCCTATCGGGCCCACCACCACCCTGGAAATGGAATTTTCGGGTCCGACACGACAGACCAATGTCGCTGTCGAGAACAACCTCAAGGCGTACCTTCCTGAGGAGGAACACCACAAGGTGGATGGGTCCATACATGGGCCAATCATCGATGCCGCCGTACAACGAAGTGCGGCCATAAGCCATGACACCACCGACACCCTAGGTCGAATGGTGCACGCCCGCCTGGAGCGTATCCATGAACGAATCGATTCCCTGGCTGGGCAATCCAGGGCAATCGAACAGAAGGCCCAAGACGAGCTACACGAAGCGGTCAATTCGGTCCGGAACGAGGTATTGTCCACCATGGTGGACCTCGGCAAGGAACTCCGACAGGAGTACACCGCCAAGCTCTCCGAAATGGAGAAGCAGCTCCGAAAGGACTACCGGTCCCGGCTGGACGACCTCGAGGATGCGTTCGCAGAGCGCATGGAGAAGGTTGACGAGGAACTTCGGAGAATTCGCAAGAATCCCTCCGTTCCCAACCCTCCCGGCATCCGCACGCCCCCGGAAGAACCCGCACCGGCCCCCGGTAATGCTCGAACCCGTGCAGCCGAGGCCGCTGCCGCCGCACAAGCTGCAGCCGCTGCTGCAGCAGCCGTCGCCCCGCAGATTCCAGGTCTGCCTCAAAACCTGAAAATCCCCCCTCCCCCCGAATTCTCCGGGTCATCTGGAAAGGTGACTGCGCAAGAATGGGTGGAAAAAATGGGTCTTTATTTTGGCACTCTCCGGGTTTACGACGACCACGACCGCATTACCACCGCCCTGTTCCGAGTAACCGGGGACGCCTACAAATTTTTCTCGCCTCTTATCAAAAAGGCAGGAAACGGCGAGCCCCTCGGCACATGGGAGGACTTCACCAAGTCGGTGATGGTCCAATACGGTAAAATGACGGACAAGGAAATCGCGAAAAAGGAGATCCGAGGCTACTACGGTACCAAGGGCAAGGAACTCGCCGAATCGAACTATTTCAATTACTGCGAGCGTTTCCGTACCCTCGGCCGCCTATCGGAAACCGCCAACGAGACCCTGGTGTGGGAGTTCACCGAAACACTCCCCGAAAAGGTTAAGGACACCCTAAACGTCCTCGGCAAGACCCCGTTCTTCAAGGCCCCAACCGACATCGAACCCCTCATCGACTTCGCCCTGGAAATGTACCAAACGTCATATCCAGACAAGATCAAGGGTTCTATCTTCGAGAAGGCCGGCAAGAAGGACTCGGCACCTGCCGAAAAGAAGGAGACGTCCTCCGCTTCTGCAAAGAAGTCGGAGAAAAAGAAGGACAAGGGAAAGACGCCCGCCAAAGCCCCCGCCGACACCACCAACGCCGTCTGTACCTACTGCAAGCAGACAGGACATTACTTCAACAAATGCCCTAAGCTTGCGGCAGACAAGGCTGCGGGAACGTTCGTGCCTGCCGCTCAGCGGGCCGAGCAACAAAGGGCGAAGGATGCAGCTGCCGCGTCTGGAAAGACCACGGCTGCCCCTTCGGGTAGTGGAAAGGGACAGGCTTCTGGCAAGAAGCCGTACTCGGCGCCCCCCGCGGATGGCAAGACGTATCGTGCCCGAACGATCTGGGAAGAAGTGACGGCTGACTCAAGCTCAGCAGGACCCTCGGCCCCTGCCACCACCGTCGCCAATGTCGGGACCATCTTGGTTCCCCTCGCCCCAACCACACGTCTCGAAGACGTTCTGTGAAGAACACACCAGCCCCGCAGCGGCTGGGAGTGTACAGCGCCCCGAAGAAGCGCACCTCTACGAAGAGGCTTCACAGAGACCCCTTATCTTGTGGGAAGATAAGGCGGTCGTACGTCACCCGGTATCCCATCTCGGTATATTCGGTAACTCGGCAATGGACTTTGCCCGGAGGACAAGGACACTAGCTACACGTGCCCCTCCTGTACAATACTTTTATCCTGACCCGCTCGCGCTGAAGTTTTTCACTTTGTATAATGTACATGGAAACGATTCTCGAGACGACAATAAATCGTTCTCTATCGAAGTGGAACTGTGGGTATATGGAAAGAAAGTCAACGCCATGGCATTAATCGACACCGGTGCATCCATAAGCGTCATCGATAAGAAACTCGTACACGAGGAGAAGTTAGTCACTCAGAAACTACCTTCACCTCTCGAGATTCGCAACGCCGACGGTACCTCTAATACCGCCGGTAATATCAATATGGCAGTAAAAGCTTATATGGTGCACGAGGAACACAAGTCCACCGAATTCTTGTACGTAATGAACGTACAGAATGCGGATGTGATCCTCGGATATGACTGGTTCCTGAAACACAACCCGGACTTCAATTGGCCGGAAGGAACCTTCACATATCGGTGTACGGAAAAATGCAAACATGGCAAACGGGTTTCGATTTCTGAGGAAGAAGATGAAACCGAACCCCGCAACATCTATCAGATCATCAATGACTTTCCAATAGATTTTCTCGGCTTAGAGGAGCCTGAGAATCCCTTTGCCGCTTGGGTGAACACCCTTGACGAAGGAACGGAACTCCTTATCGATGCCATTCAGTCGATAACGGAGAAGTCGGATGATGAATTCCTGACAGATGCGGATCTCCAGAAATGGAAATCCTTGGTTCCGGAGGAATACCAGGAGTTTGGTCCCACGGTATTTTCTCAACGTGCATCCGAAAGAATGCCCGAACGGAAACCATACGATCACGCCATCGACTTTCCCGATGACGCGGTACTACCGCCCCCGAGTAAGGCATACAAGATGTCTCCTCAGGAAGCGAACTCGCTGGATCAGTGGATTCAGGAAGAGTTACGGAAGGGCTACATCCGACACTCGAAATCCCCGATCGCGAGCCCGGTCTTCTTCGTCCCTAAAAAAGATGGCGGAGCCCGAATGGTAGTCGATTACCGAAAGGTGAACGACTTGACCATTAAAAACAGGTACCCTCTCCCACGCATAGACGAGCTTATCGATAAGCTTAGCCAGGCTTCGATATTTACGAAGCTCGACTTGCGTTGGGGTTACAACAACGTAAGAATCAAGGAGGGAGATGAATGGAAGACCGCATTCATTACGCCTAACGGCCTTTACGAAGCTGTAGTCATGTACTTCGGTTTTTGTAATGCACCCAGCACGTTCCAACACATGATGAACGATATTCTAGGTGACCTTATCAGAGAAGGAAAGGTCATTGTCTACCTAGACGACATCCTTGTGTTCGGAAACGACCTGTTGGAACACCGTCGTATTGTCAAGCAAGTATTACAAATCTTGCAAGACAACGACTTGTTCGCGAAGCCTGAAAAGTGCTTCTTCGAACAAAGCAGTATTGAATACCTGGGAATGATCATTTCCAAAGGAAAAGTCGAAATGGACCCTAAGAAGGTAGCCGGTGTCATGGACTGGCCTACACCTGCCAAGGTGAAGGACGTCCAAGGCCTTTGTTGGCTTCGCCAACTACTACCGTCGGTTCATTAAAGACTTCTCCAAAGTGGTTAAGCCGTTAACCGAACTGTCCAAGAAAAACACGCAAGTGGAACTGGGGATCCGAACAAGCGGAAGCCTTCCAAACTCTCAAGGAAGCTTTCACATCGGCTCCAATACTCCGGATCCCAGATCAGGAGTCCCCGTTCCGCGTGGAAGCGGATTCTTCCGATTACGCAACTGGTGCAGTGCTATCACAATACTCTTCGGAGGATAAGCTCTGGCACCCGGTAGCCTTTTACTCGAAATCTCTATCAGCACCCGAAAGGAACTATGAGATTTACGATAAGGAGTTGCTCGCAATCATCCGCGCTCTAGAGGAATGGAGACATTACCTCGAAGGACACCCACACAAATTTGAAGTATGGTCGGATCATCTCAATCTGACATATTTCAAATCGGCACAACGGCTAACCCGGAGACAGGCACGTTGGAGTCTTTACCTGACAAGGTTCAACTTCACCATGTGCCACAAACCCGGTAAAACAATGCTTACGGCTGATCCTCTGTCACGGAGGCCAGACCATGAAGAGGGGGTGGAACTCGACAATCGCGATCAAATTTTGCTGAAACCGGAATACTTTACGGTTAGGGCGCTAGAAGCGTCACAGCAGGAGATACAATCAGGCGACGAGGACCTTCTCCGACAAATCCGACAAGCCCTCATGGACGATCAAATTACCAAGGATTACCAGGAACTACTGAAAAGTGGTCCCAAGGAATTCGGTAAAGATCTCCAGGAATGGAACATGGAGGCCGGATTACTCCTCAGACGAGGAAAAGTGTACGTTCCAAAAGAGCCTAAGGAATTGCGCACGAAGATTCTGGAGTTACATCATGACCATGTGACTGCCGGACACTTCGGACGATGGAAGACCTATGAACTTCTATCACGTAATTACTGGTGGCCTGGAATGACCACGATGGTAAAGCAATACGTGGAAGGTTGTGACACATGTCCAGCGCATGAAGAACCACAACCAGACCCCGTACGGACCCCTGCAACCGCTCCCAGTTCCGGAAGCACCATTGGGACACCAGTCACAATCGACCTTCATCGTCCACCTTACCAGCCTAGCGGCGAATTGAAACAATTCACTGCTATTATGGTAGTAGTGGACCGGATTACCAAGCGAGCACACTTCATTCCCACGTCCGACAAATATCTCGGCAAAGGAATTAGCGAACCTCCTGTACCTTCGGATTTATCCGAACCACGGACTTCCGAAACAAATCATTTCGGATAGAGGCCCGCAATTCGCAGCCGCCTTATTCAAGGGATGGTGTGAGCAATTGGGAATCCAACGGTCAATGACAACCGCCTATCACCCGCAAGCGGATGGCCAGACGGAGAGAGTTAACCAGATCCTGGAACAATATCTTAGATGTTACATCGATGTTATTCAGAAGGATAACTGGTCATGGTTTCTCCCAACGGCTGAATTCGCGTACAACAACGCGGCTAGTGAGACAACAAAGAATAGCCCATTCTTTGTCGAACTAGGAAGGCACCCTAATGCAGGACCTACGAATTTACGTCCAACACCATACACGGACCTAAATGTCATTGCTTACGAACGATGGTCAGCACAAGAACAAGCTAAGGCAGCAATGAAACTGGCTGCTGAACGCTGGTCTTGGTACTACGATCAACATAAGCGCTCGGTACCGTTTAAAGTCGGCGACAAAGTTCTCGTTGACGCCCGTAGCTGGCAAGACTCCGAAAGAAGTCTTAGTCCACGCTATTTGGGACCATTTAAGATAATTGAACAATTATCTCCGGTCACCTTTAGGGTACACATGGACGAGCAATACAGGGCTTACCACCCAGTATTCCACGCTTCCAAGTTGGTCATGTACAAGGACCCGGTGCATCAGAAAAAACCAGAGCCTCAACCAGAAATGGTCGACGGCGAGGAAGTTATGGGAAGTCGAGAAGATCTTAGATCATCGTCTCCGCGCAGGAAGAGTTGAATACAGAATCCGATGGAAGGGATTCGGTATCAATGACGACTCCTGGGTACGCGAAGCGGATCTCGACTCGGCATACGACATTTTGCAGGAATACAAGGCTTCACACCCTATTCCAATGCAGGATGTCCCCCTCAGGCGATCAGCTAGAAGGAAAGAAGCAGTTCATGTCTTCGACCCTGACAGCGACGACTGGGAAGCCGACGAATGCACGTGGCCAGACGACTGGCCGCAGTATCGCGAAGAATTTGCGAAGGATCCTAAGCAGCGCATGGTTAGACACCCCGACGGGGGATGGATGTCAGCGGACATTAACCAAAACGCGGACTTGAAAATCGTAGTCGGTGAAGGCGGCCGAATGCCGGAAAAAGGGACCAAGGACTCGGTTGGGTTTGACCTGTACACTGCAACAGGCGACGTTCTGCCAGCTCACGGGCAGACAGAATACAACACCAAACTGAAGATCCAGGTACCTTTCGGCACTTACGGACGTATCGCCCCCCGCTCTAGTCTCGCACGCAAAGGCATAGACGTAATGGGTGGCGTTATCGACCACGATTATCAAGGCGAAGTAATCATCATTCTCCGGAATCACTCCGACATATCTATCGATATTCGGGCCGGCGATAAGATTGCCCAGCTCATCTGCGAAGTTGCTAAGGACCCGCACATTACGCTACACGGAAAATCTTACTTTGAAAAGATTAAATCCGAGCGCGGTACTGGTGGATTCGGCTCCACAGGAAAGTAATCGTTCCATTAGGGACAATGAAACCTGAAGAGGGGGTAATGTCACAGATTTGGGACATGCCACTATTTTTCCCGTATTTTTACCTATTTATCTGGTATTTCTACGACCTTGTAGACATTTACGCTGCTAAGCGCCCGTCTACACGTACACGCAACCAAACAACACGTACACAACGCGGTATACGTCCACCTGTCATAACAACACGTACATAACACGTTTGTACGCGTCAATGACTCAGCGGACTAACCTCCGGTGTCACGCGCCTTACTCATATCCCGGTACCGGGCTATGTCAGTACAATTGGATAAGCGGCCCGCTCGTTATCACATGCCAATGCCCTTACGATTACTCATATCCCGATACCGGTATATAAGAATCACATGCATGGCTTACTAACGTAGCTACAGCCACTTCCACAACATGGACCTACGGTCCAAACAAACGATTCTTACTGGTGCGGCCATTACCGGCGCACATGGTCTATTGTAGTTTACGACTTAACCATATTAGTTATGTCTGCGCACAGACCACCTTCATGTTTGGTTCCCTTACCGGTAACCAAACAAAGCATGTATATAAGTAGGGCTATCACTGTGGATAAGCCTTAGATTTGTTCTCTGCATTCGCACAGTTACATACCATCTCTGCTTGCGCCCACTAGCCTCCTCACCAACCTTCTGCAACCTCTTCAAGTCGCCTATAAGGTTATAGTGTGAGTCCCACAGTCTAGTCTGTGTCACAACAGGCGATGTTCTGCCAGCTCATGGGCAGACAGAATACAACACCAAACTAAAAATCCAGGTACCTTTCGGCACTTACGGACGTATCGCCCCCCGCTCTAGTCTTGCCCGCAAAGGCATAGACGTAATGGGTGGCGTCATCGACCACGATTATCAAGGCGAAGTAATCATCATTCTCCGGAACCACTCTGATATATCTATCGATATCCGGGCCGGTGATAAGATTGCTCAGCTCATCTGCGAAGTTGCTAAGGACCCGCATATTACGCTACACGGAAAATCTTACTTTGAAAAGATTAAATCCGAGCGCGGTACTGGTGGATTCGGCTCCACAGGAAAGTAATCGTTCCATTAGGGACAATGAAACCTGAAGAGGGGGTAATGTCACAGATTTGGGACATGCCACTATTTTTCCCGTATTTTTACCTATTTATCTGGTATTTCTACGACCTTGTAGACATTTACGCTGCTAAGCGCCCGTCTACACGTACACACAACCAAACAACACGTACACAACGCGGTATACGTCCACTTGTCATAACAACACGTACATAACACGTTTGTACGCGTCAATGACTCAGCGGACTAACCTCCGGTGTCACGCGCTTTGCTCATATCCCGATACCGGGCTATGTCAGTACAATTGGATAAGCGGCCCGCTCGTTATCACATGCCAATGCCTTTACGATTACTCATATCCCGATGCCGGTATATAAGAATCACATGCATGGCTTACTAACGTAGCTACAGCCACTTCCACAACATGGACCTACGGTCCAAACAACCGATCTTACTGGTGCGGCCATTACCGGCGCACATGGTCTATTGTAGTTTACGACTTAGCTGTATTAGTTATGTCTGCGCACAGACCGTCTTCATGTTTGGCTCCCTTACTGGTAACCAAACAAAGCATGTATATAAGTAGGGCTATCACTGCGGATAAGCCTTAGATTTGTTCTCTGCATTCGCACAGTCACATATCATCTCTGCTTGCGCCTACTAGTATCCTCACCAACCTCCAGCAACTACTTCAAGTCGCTTAACAAGGTTATAGAGTGAGTCCCACAACTAGTTTGTGTCACCCCATCTCTACCAGTAGAGTCGCCATTATGGCGGCATGGGAATCTTGCAAGCCGATCCCCAGGCGTAAGGGGCCCACTTTGGATCCTTAATTGGATTAAAGTGGTGAGGTGGCGCGGCTCGCAAGGCCGCGCCGGCCTAGGTTACTGAGCGGTAGCCAATAGCGTTAGTCCTTCGGGCAGCTCGGCGTGCTCTCTCCCTATTACCATCGGAGGCACCCCCGGAAGACTGCGGCGTGGCCCACCATCTTTGATGTGTGGAGCGCTCGTTAAATCATGTCCTTGTGGCGACGGTGGGATCTGCGCCTTGAGGTTCACAGGGAGGGCCTAATACGGCAAGCCTTGCCATTGAGGCGTGGTAAGGGCTGCGGTGTAATACTGCGGCCCACTTTCCCGCTCTCCTTCTGTTTAGGGGAAGGGCGGTGTATCTTCTTCCCAACCATGTGATCCAGCCGATCAAATGCTGGCAATCACCGACCCTACCCCTGGAGCGAGCGCCTCTGTTACAAGCACAAGCGAATATCTCCGCCTCTTGGCACAGGGACATGCGCATCTATGAAGACACCTGGAGGTTTAATTCCGCGCGGCAACCCCCAAGAGGTTGCCCCTAACCATGCCCCCGTTCTTATTGTGTTCAATGAATATGACCACTCAGCGATAGTTCGCTGATGACTCGCTCTTTTAGGTACCCTGGTATCCCAGTCAAATAAGTAGATAATATATAGTTTTAGCGGCGGCTCCAGTAGATTACTTACTTTGTAAAGTGTCTTAGAAACCGCCCAATAGCATTTGTATTCAGCCTTTGGAAATCCTGCGTCACCTGTTGGTTCCCAGCTTATCTAGGCTGGTTAAGGTCGCTTATGTACATAAAAAGCAACCTTTTACGTCTTAGGTACAATAAGTCAATCGAAAAACGATACTAGTACCTTACTCGACGTAGGATCGCGTACGCTATGGTTAAATATATGCTTATAACTATCATTACTGTGGGAAATACCTATTACCAAGTCGATAAGGATTACCCATAATCCGTCGGCGCCCGTTTGACTTCGGTCTTCACTCCTGAAAAGGGGATTCGGGTTATTGAGCATTAGTCACGGTCATTTCATTCGTTAAGAACCTTAGAACGGGGGCACCCCTTCCGGTAATGGAATTCCTGACAAGGAAATTACCATCCGTTTGGGAAGAGACGTCTGACAAGCGTCTATAAATAATTGGAAACACTGCCGTTCTCACCGGCGTTCCATGTACAAACAGATCGCAATAGATTACTTAATTGAATCTCGCAATCTGGGTTAGAGGAAGGGAAAACAAGGGACACACGCTATTGATACGCGTTCCCTTGAAGTGTAGCGGAGGTCGTCAAGACTTCCAGAATCACACTTCATTCGGCATCTTCGCACATCGCCGAATTCACACCGGTCCCAAACCGGTCCCCCCCGAATTGAAATCGACAACCTCGCACGCCAATCGCAAGAATTGTCACGAGACTCGCTATCTCACTTACGATTTCACTCCAATACGACATTTTCTCTGTGGGGAGAACAACTGTATTTGGAAATTCACACTAGCTGACACAGACTAGACTGTGGGACTCACACTATAACCTAACAGGCGACTTGAAGGAGTTGCTTGAGGTTGGTGAGGAGGCTAGTGGGCGCAAGCAGAGATGGTATGTAACTGTGCGAATGCAGAGAACAAATCTAAGGCTTATCCGCAGTGATAGCCCTACTTATATACATGCTTTGTTTGGTTACCGGTAAGGGAGCCAAACATGAAGGTGGTCTGTGCGCAGACATAACTAATATGGTTAAGTCTTAAACTACGATAGACCATGTGCGCCGGTAATGGCCGCACCAGTAAGATCGTTTGTTTGGACTGTAGGTCCATGTTGTGGAAGTGGCTGTAGCTACGTTAGTAAGCCATGCATGTGATTCTTATATACCGGTATCGGGATATGAGTAATCGTAAGGTCATTGGCATGTGATAACGAGCGGGCCGCTTATCCAATCGTACTGACATAACCCGGTATCGGGATATGAGTAAAGCGCGTGACACCGGAGGTTAGTCCGCTGAGTCATTGACGCGTACAAATGTGTTATGTACGTGTTGTTATGACAAGTGGACGTATACCGCGTTGTGTACGTGTTGTTTGGTTGCGTGTACGTGTAGACGGGCGCTTAGCAGCGTAAATGTCTACAAGGTCGTAGAAATACCAGATAAATAGGTAAAAATACGTGTCACAGATTTGGGACATGCCACTATTTTTCCCGTATTTTTACCTATTTATCTGGTATTTCTACGACCTTGTAGACATTTACGCTGCCAAGCGCTCGTCTACACGTACACGCAACCAAACAACACGTACACAACGCGGTATACGTCCACCTGTCATAACAACACGTACATAACACGTTTGTACGCGTCAATGACTCAGCGGACTAACCTCCGGTGTCACGCGCCTTACTCATATCCCGGTACCGGGCTATGTCAGTACAATTGGATAAGCGGCCCGCTCGTTATCACATGCCAATGCCCTCACGATTACTCATATTCCGATACCGGTATATAAGAATCACATGCATGGCTTACTAACGTAGCTACAGCCACTTCCACAACATGGACCTACGGTCCAAACAAACGATCTTACTGGTGCGGCCATTACCGGCGCACATGGTCTATTGTAGTTTACGACTTAACCATATTAGTTATGTCTGCGCACAGACCACCTTTATGTTTGGTTCCCTTACCGGTAACCAAACAAAGCATGTATATAAGTAGGGCTATCACTGCGGATAAGCCTTAGATTTGTTCTCTGCATTCGCACAGTCACATATCATCTCTGCTTGCGCCCACTAGTCTCCTCACCAACCTTCTGCAACTCCTTCAAGTCGCCTACAAGGTTATAGTGTGAGTCCCACAGTCTAGTCTGTGTCATAAGAACAAATCTCCCCCCTACCCCCGCCCTTGCGCTTGCGCTTGGGTCTGGGTTTCTATCCTACAGGGGCTATTACTTGTTGCTGCGCACATCCCTTTCTGCCTGACAAGGCGATTGGGGTGATAGTTGAGATCTGGGGGATACATCGCCATCCTCGGCAGAGGATTGGCAACCAGGGAAGCCACACCGCCTTTTTAGGCAGGAGGCCTACCTAACCCGGACTCCAGGGTCAAGGAGACATGGTCCTCGCTGACAAGCTTGGACTATGCGCGGTTAAGACCCGCCTGTGGAGAAAAGGGGACGGTCTGCCTGTGTGCGCCCAACCCCCTGTCATGGCATGCGTTGTTCAGCGCCCCATCACTATCCATAGGGTCGTCATCATGACGGCATGGGAATTTTCCAAAGCCGCCTCCCAGGCGTAAGGGACCTGCTTTGAACCCGTTATGGGAAAAGCAGTGAGGGGGGTGACGTAAAAAATCACCCTGCCATAGGTCACTCGCGGTAGCCAATAGCATAAGTCCTCCGGGCAGCTCGGCGTGCGAGCATGGGTCAAACGGATTTGGGGCCCCATTGGAAGAGAAGCGCGTGGCCCACTCCCTCGGGATGTGGAGCGCTGCTGTCTCGCGATCCTAGATCGACAATGGTTTTTTAGCCCTGATGTGACACCCATGTGGCTACAGACGGCAACCTCATTGTTGAAGCATGGACAGGCTAAGGGATGTAAAATCCCAGCCACTTTCCGGCATTGTCCCTCCGGGGCGGTGTCGTGTATCCGATTCCCAATCATCTGACCCAGGAACCGGCCTGGCAGTCAGCAACTCTACCCCTGGAGTCGGCGCCTCTGACCGTTAGGGTCATGCGAATATCCGCGCCATCTCGGCACAGGGTTTGCGCGCAACATAAGAGTAATTATGCCCCGTAGTACACCTTCTTTGCTCCTGAAAAGGAGTCCACTACCCTACCTTACATAATCCCTTCTATTCCTGTTCTTGGACGTACCACTGGGAAACTTCGTTTCTCATGAAAGCTGCACTTTCTAGAATCATGCCCCGCGTTACCCGTCGCACCCGTGGCTCCTCCACTGCCCCTTACGTCAAACCGGCGAAGCGGTCCCTTCTCAGCCGCATCGACACCGCCGACATTCCTCGGGCAGAGGACGTCACTTACACGCTTCCTGTAAAGGAAGACTACACCGGGAAGCTCCATCTTTGGGAGATTCCCGTCCACATGCCAAAGCACATCGCTGAGGCTGGGAAACCCGCTCCTCGACCTCCCAAGCCAGTTCCACTCGCCAAGCGAATCTGGACAGAGGAAGAGAAGCTAGCCGCTTCCATTACCGCCATGGAGAACCTAATCGAACTCCGCGAACTCAACAAGCTCAAGCTCGCCCGCGACAAGCTGAATAAGCGAATCGCCGCCAAACAAGCCGCCAAGGAAGCCAAGCAAGCAGCTTCTTCACTGGCCCTCCGTCTCTCCAGCCCGGTGGCCGGACCATCCGTTCCAGCCAACCACAAGATTCTCGACCCTTCCCTCGTCTTCGGGAAGAAGAAGCCTCTCCAAGCATGCGACCAAGTTATTCCCATGCTAGAAGGCACTCTCACTCGTCTCACTCCTCTCGCCAACCATCCCCCTAATTACCCAGGCTTCCATATGGAAAACGACATGCGTTTCCATACTATGGTAGTAGAATTGGAGGACTTGGTGGATAACGTGAAGGATAGAGCGAGACGGGGGAGGATCACCAATAGAGACTGGAGAATTATGAAAAAGTATTGCAAACAACTCGGCAATATTTCCTTTTTGGATTGGCGTACGGACTTGGCTCGTATCGTAGCAGAATGCGTAGCGCTACAAATTACTTTTGCCTTCGGTGTAACACCACCTGACAAGGTGGCAGGGCCCTCAACTACTTCGGTAGAAGAGGATATACTCGCGATTGTATAGTAGAAATACTATCATCTTTTAACTCTGAAATAGAGTGCGAGTGTGATCTATAACGAAAGTTGCAGCTTTCGAAACCAATCCCTTCTTAAAAGAATCTAAGACAATGAGTAACCGGAAACTAACATTCGTCACAAACAGATTCACAATGTCCTCCACCTCCTCCGTCAGCACTCCTCTCGCCCCCCGCAAGATGCGCCTCCGCTCAGAAGGCCCGGTGACACCGGTAGCTGGTCCCTCGGGAACTCAGCAACTGGTGACACTGGAGCACCTAAGCGAGGAAGAGGAAGAGGAAGAGGAAGAGGAAGAAGACGTACAGGAGTTCGTTCCCCCGCAAAGGGACTCTCCGACCAACCCCATGGGTACACGCCCAGGCACCCCCATTGCCGGTTATCCCCCGGCTCGTCGCACCCGCCCAATCGGGCCCGCCACCACTCTGGAAATGGAGTTCTCCGGACCAATACGGCAGACCAACGCCGTGGTCGAAAACCAACTCAAGGCGTACCTCCCCGAGGGGGAACACCACAAGGTGGATGGGTCCCTACATGGGCCGATCATCGACGCCGCCATACAACGAAGTGCGGCCATCTCCCACGACACCACTGACACCCTCGGTCGAATGGTGCACGCTCGCCTGGAGCGAATCCACGGCAGAATCGACTCCCTGGTTGGGCAATCCAGGGCAATCGAACAAAAAGCCCAAGACGAGCTACACGAGGCGGTCAATTCGGTCCGCAACGAGGTCTTGTCCACTCTGGTGGACCTCGGCAAGGAACTCCGACAGGAGTACACCGCCAAGTTCACCACGCTGGAAAAGGAGCTCCGGAAGGACTACCGGTCCCGCCTGGACGACCTCGAGGATGCCTTCGCCGAGCGCATGGAGAAGGTTGACGAGGAACTCCGGAGGATTCGCAAGAATCCCTCCGTTCCCAACCCTCCCGGTGTTCGCACGCCCCCGGCAGACCCACCAGCAGCCCCCGGTAATGCTCAAACCCGAGCAGCCGATGCCGCTGCCGCCGCACAAGCTGCAGCCGCCGCTGCAGCAGCCGTCGCCCCGCAGATTCCAGGTCTGCCTCAAAACCTGAAAATTCCCCCTCCCCCCGAATTCTCTGGGTCATCTGGAAAGGTGACTGCACAGGAATGGGTGGAGAAGATGGGCCTGTACTTCGGAACGCTCAGGGTCTACGACGACCATGACCGTATCACCACGGCCCTCTTCCGCGTCACAGGGGACGCATACAAGTTTTTCTCGCCTCTCATCAAGAAGGCAGGAAACGGTGAACCTCTCGGCACCTGGGAGGACTTCACCAAATCCGTAATGGTGCAATATGGGAAGATGACGGATAAGGAGATCGCGAAGAAGGAAATTCGCGGCTACTACGGCACGAAGGGCAAGGAACTGGCAGAATCAAACTATTTCAATTACTGCGAACGGTTCCGCACCCTCGGCCGACTCTCCGAAACCGCCAACGAGACTCTGGTGTGGGAATTCACCGAGACTCTCCCCGAAAAGGTCAAGGACACCTTGAACGTCCTTGGTAAGACCCCATTCTTCAAGGCCCCAACCGACATCGAGCCCCTCATCGACTTCGCCCTGGAAATGTACCAAACGTCATATCCAGACAAGATCAAGGGCTCGATCTTCGAGAAGGCCAGCAAGAAGGACTCGGCACCTGCCGAAAAGAAGGAGACGTCCTCCGCTTCTGCAAAGAAGTCGGAGAAAAAGAAGGACAAGGGAAAGGCGCCCGCCAAAGCCCCCGCCGACACCACCAACGCCGTCTGCACATACTGCAAGCAGACAGGACATTACTTCAACAAATGTCCTAAGCTTGCGGCAGACAAGGCCGCGGGAACATTCGTGCCTGCCGCTCAGCGGGCCGAGCAACAAAGGGCGAAGGATGCAGCCGCCGCGTCTGGAAAGACCACGGCTGCTCCTTCGGGTAGTGGAAAGGGACAGGCTTCTGGCAAGAAGCCGTACTCGGCGCCCCCCGCGGATGGCAAGACGTATCGTGCCCGAACGATCTGGGAAGAAGTAACGGCTGACTCAAGCTCAGCAGGACCCTCGGACCCCGCCACCACCGTCGCCAATGTCGGGACCATCTCGGTTCCCCTCGCCCCAACCACACGTCTCGAAGACGTTCTGTGAAGAACACACCAGCCCCGCAGCGGCTGGGAGTGTACAGCGCCCCGAAGAAGCGCACCTCTACGAAGAGGCTTCACAGAGACCCCTTATCTTGTGGGAAGATAAGGCGGTCGTACGTCACCCGGTATCCCATCTCGGTATATTCGGTAACTCGGCAATGGACTTTGCCCGGAGGACAAGGACACTAGCTACACGTGCCCCTCCTGTAAAATACTTTTATCCTGACCCGCTCGCGTCGAAGTTTTTCACTTTGTATAATGTACATGGAAACGATTCTCGAGACGACAATAAATCGTTCTCTATCGAAGTGGAACTGTGGGTATATGGAAAGAAAGTAAACGCCATGGCATTAATCGACACCGGTGCATCAATAAGCGTCATAGATAAGAAACTCGTCCATGAGGAAAAGTTAGTCACTCAGAAACTACCTTCACCTCTCGAGATTCGCAACGCCGACGGTACCTCTAATACCGCCGGTAATATCAATATGGCAGTAAAAGCTTATATGGTGCACGAGGAACACAAGTCCACCGAATTCTTGTACGTAATGGACGTACAGAATGCGGATGTGATCCTCGGATATGACTGGTTCCTGAAACACAACCCGGACTTCAACTGGCCGGAAGGAACCTTCACATATCGGTGTACGGAAAAATGCAAACATGGCAAACGGGTTTCGATTTCTGAGGAAGAGGACGAAATCGAACCCCGCAACATCTATCAGATCATCAATGACTTTCCAATAGATTTTCTCGGCTTAGAGGAGCCGGAGAATCCCTTTGTCGCTTGGGTGAACACCTTTGACGAAGGAACGGAACTCCTTATCGATGCCATTCAGTCGATAACGGAGAAGTCGGATGATGAATTCCTGACAGATGCGGATCTCCAGAAATGGAAATCCTTGGTTCCGGAGGAATACCAGGAGTTTGGCCCCACGGTATTTTCTCAACGCGCATCCGAAAGGATGCCCGAACGGAAACCATACGATCACGCCATCGACTTCCCCGATGACGCGATACTACCGCCCCCGAGTAAGGCATACAAAATGTCTCCTCAGGAAGCGAACTCGCTAGATCAGTGGATCCAGGAAGAGCTACGGAAGGGCTACATCCGACACTCGAAATCCCCGATCGCGAGCCCGGTCTTCTTCGTCCCTAAAAAAGACGGCGGAGCCCGAATGGTAGTCGATTACCGAAAAGTAAACGACTTGACCATTAAAAACAGGTACCCTCTCCCACGCATAGACGAGCTTATCGATAAGCTTAGCCAGGCTTCGATATTTACGAAGCTCGACTTGCGTTGGGGTTACAACAACGTAAGAATCAAGGAGGGAGATGAATGGAAGACCGCATTCATTACGCCTAACGGCCTTTACGAAGCTGTAGTCATGTACTTCGGTTTTTGTAATGCACCCAGCACGTTCCAACACATGATGAACGATATCCTAGGTGACCTTATCAGAGAAGGAAAGGTCATTGTCTACCTAGACGACATCCTTGTGTTCGGAAACGACCTGTTGGAACACCGTCGTATTGTCAAGCAAGTATTACAAATCTTGCAAGACAACGACTTGTTCGCGAAGCCTGAAAAGTGCTTCTTCGAACAAAGCAGTATTGAATACCTGGGAATGATCATTTCCAAAGGAAAAGTCGAAATGGACCCTAAGAAGGTAGCCGGTGTCATGGACTGGCCTACACCTGCCAAGGTGAAGGACGTCCAGGCCTTTGTTGGCTTCGCCAACTACTACCGGCGGTTCATTAAAGACTTCTCCAAAGTGGTTAAGCCGTTAACCGAACTGTCCAAGAAAAACACGCAATGGAACTGGGGACCCGAACAAGCGGAAGCCTTCCAAACTCTCAAGGAAGCTTTCACATCGGCTCCAATACTCCGGATCCCAGATCAGGAGTCCCCGTTCCGCGTGGAAGCGGATTCTTCCGATTACGCAACTGGTGCGGTGCTATCACAATACTCTTCGGAGGATAAGCTCTGGCACCCGGTAGCTTTTTACTCGAAATCTCTATCAGCACCCGAAAGGAACTATGAGATTTACGACAAGGAATTGCTCGCAATCATCCGCGCTCTAGAGGAATGGAGACATTACCTCGAAGGACATCCACACAAGTTTGAAGTATGGTCGGATCATCTCAATCTGACATATTTCAAATCGGCACAACGGCTAACCCGGAGACAGGCACGTTGGAGTCTTTACCTGACAAGGTTCAACTTCACCATGTGCCACAAACCCGGTAAAACAATGCTTACGGCTGATCCTCTGTCACGGAGGCCAGACCATGAAGAGGGGGTGGAACTCGACAATCGCGATCAAATTTTGCTGAAACCGGAATACTTTACGGTTAGGGCGCTAGAAGCGTCACAGCAGGAGATACAATCAGGCGACGAGGACCTCCTCCGACAAATCCGACAAGCCCTCATGGACGATCAAATTACCAAGGATTACCAGGAACTACTGAAAAGTGGTCCCAAGGAATTCGGTAAAGATCTCCAGGAATGGAACATGGAGGCCGGATTACTCCTCAGACGAGGAAAAGTGTACGTTCCAAAAGAGCCTAAGGAATTGCGCACGAAGATTCTGGAGTTACATCATGACCATGTGACGGCCGGACACTTCGGACGATGGAAGACCTATGAACTTCTATCACGTAATTACTGGTGGCCTGGAATGACCACGATGGTAAAGCAATACGTGGAAGGTTGTGACACATGTCAACGCATGAAGAACCACAACCAGACCCCGTACGGACCCCTGCAACCGCTCCCAGTTCCGGAAGCACCTTGGGACACCGTCACAATTGACCTTATCGTCCACCTACCGCCCAGCGGCGAATTGAAACAATTCAATGCTATTATGGTAATAGTGGACCGGCTTACCAAACGAGCACACTTCATTCCCACGTCAGACAAGATAACGGCAAAAGAATTAGCGAACCTCCTGTACCTTCGGATTTATCCGAACCACGGACTTCCGAAACAAATCATTTCGGATAGAGGCCCGCAATTCGCAGCCGCCTTATTCAAGGGATGGTGTGAGCAATTGGGAATCCAACGGTCAATGACAACCGCCTATCACCCGCAAGCGGATGGCCAGACGGAGAGAGTTAACCAGATCCTGGAACAATATCTTAGATGTTACATCGATGTTATTCAGAAGGATAACTGGTCATGGTTTCTCCCAACGGCTGAATTCGCGTACAACAACGCGGCTAGTGAGACAACAAAGAATAGTCCATTCTTTGTCGAACTAGGAAGGCACCCTAATGCAGGACCCACAAATTTACGTCCAACACCATACACGGACCTAAATGTCATTGCTTACGAACGATGGTCAGCACAAGAACAAGCTAAGGCAGCAATGAAATTGGCTGCCGAACGCTGGTCTTGGTACTACGATCAACATAAGCGCTCGGTACCGTTTAAAGTCGGCGACAAAGTTCTCGTTGACGCCCGAAGCTGGCAAGACTCCGAAAGAAGTCTTAGTCCACGCTATTTGGGACCATTTAGGATAATTGAACAATTATCTCCGGTCACCTTTAGGGTACACATGGACGAGCAATACAGGGCTTACCACCCAGTATTCCACGCTTCCAAGTTGGTCATGTACAAGGACCCGGTGCATCAGAAAAAACCAGAGCCTCAACCAGAAATGGTCGACGGCGAGGAGTTATGGGAAGTCGAGAAGATCTTAGATCATCGTCTCCGCGCAGGAAGGGTTGAATACAGAATCCGTTGGAAGGGATTCGGTATCAATGACGACTCCTGGGTACGCGAAGCGGATCTCGACTCGGCATACGACATTTTGCAGGAATACAAGGCTTCACACCCTATTCCAATGCAGGATGTCCCCCTCAGGCGATCAGCTAGAAGGAAAGAAGCAGTTCATGTCTTCGACCCTGACAGCGACGACTGGGAAGCCGACGAATGCACGTGGCCAGACGATTGGCCGCAGTATCGCGAAGAATTTGCGAAGGATCCTAAGCAACGCATGGTTAGACACCCCGACGGGGGATGGATGTCAGCAGACATTAACCAAAACGCGGATTTGAAAATCGTAGTCGGTGAAGGCGGCCGAATGCCGGAAAAAGGAACCAAGGACTCGGTTGGGTTTGACCTGTACACTGCAACAGGCGACGTTCTGCCAGCTCACGGGCAGACAGAATACAACACCAAACTGAAAATCCAGGTACCTTTCGGCACTTACGGACGTATCGCCCCCCGCTCTAGTCTCGCACGCAAAGGCATAGACGTAATGGGTGGCGTTATCGACCACGATTATCAAGGCGAAGTAATCATCATTCTCCGGAATCACTCCGACATATCCATCGATATTCGGGCCGGCGATAAGATTGCCCAGCTAATCTGCGAAGTTGCAAAGGACCCGCATATTACGCTACACGGAAAATCTTACTTTGAAAAGATTAAATCCGAGCGCGGTACTGGTGGATTCGGCTCCACAGGAAAGTAATCGTTCCATTAGGGACAATGAAACCTGAAGAGGGGGTAATGTCACAGATTTGGGACATGCCACTATTTTTCCCGTATTTTTACCTATTTATCTGGTATTTCTACGACCTTGTAGACATTTACGCTGCCAAGCGCTCGTCTACACGTACACGCAACCAAACAACACGTACACAACGCGGTATACGTCCACCTGTCATAACAACACGTACATAACACGTTTGTACGCGTCAATGACTCAGCGGACTAACCTCCGGTGTCACGCGCCTTACTCATATCCCGGTACCGGGCTATGTCAGTACAATTGGATAAGCGGCCCGCTCGTTATCACATGCCAATGCCCTCACGATTACTCATATTCCGATACCGGTATATAAGAATCACATGCATGGCTTACTAACGTAGCTACAGCCACTTCCACAACATGGACCTACGGTCCAAACAAACGATCTTACTGGTGCGGCCATTACCGGCGCACATGGTCTATTGTAGTTTACGACTTAACCATATTAGTTATGTCTGCGCACAGACCACCTTTATGTTTGGTTCCCTTACCGGTAACCAAACAAAGCATGTATATAAGTAGGGCTATCACTGCGGATAAGCCTTAGATTTGTTCTCTGCATTCGCACAGTCACATATCATCTCTGCTTGCGCCCACTAGTCTCCTCACCAACCTTCTGCAACTCCTTCAAGTCGCCTACAAGGTTATAGTGTGAGTCCCACAGTCTAGTCTGTGTCAATACGGGAAAAATAGTGGCATGTCCCAAATCTGTGACATTACCCCCTCTTCAGGTTTCATTGTCCCTAATGGAACGATTACTTTCCTGTGGAGCCGAATCCACCAGTACCGCGTTCGGATTTAATCTTTTCAAAGTAAGATTTTCCGTGTGACACAGACTAGACTGTGGGACTCACACTATAACTTTGTTAGCGACTTGAAGGAGTTGCTGGAAGTTGGTGAGGAGGCTAGTGGGCGCAAGCAGAGATGTTATGTTACTGTGCGAATGCAGAGAACAAATCTAAGGCTTATCCGCAGTGATAGCCCTACTTATATACATGCTTTGTTTGGTTACCGGTAAGGGAGCCAAACATGAAGGTGGTCTGTGCGCAGACATAACTGATACAGCTAAGTCGTAAACTACAGTAGACCATGTGCGCCGGTAATGGCCGCACCAGTAAGAAGCGTTGTTTGGACCGTAGGTCCATGTTGTGATAGTGGCGTTGCTACGTTAGTAAGCCATGCACGTGATAACTATATACCGGTATCGGGATATGAGTAATACTAAGGGCATTGGCATGTGATAACGAGCGGGCCGCTTATCCAATTGTAGTGACATAGCCCGATAACGGGATATGAGTACAGCGCGTGACACCGGAGGTTAGTCCGCTGAGTCATTGACGCGTACAAACGTGTTATGTACGTGTTGTTATGACAGGTGTACGTATACCGCGTTGTGTACGTGTTGTTTGGTTGCGTGTACGTGTAGACGGGCGCTTAGCAGCGTAAACGTCTACAAGGTCGTAGAAATACCAGATAAATAGGTAAAAATACGGGAAAAATAGTGGCATGTCCCAAATCTGTGACATTACCCCCTCTTCAGGTTTCATTGTCCCTAATGGAACGATTACTTTCCTGTGGAGCCGAATCCACCAGTACCGCGCTCGGATTTAATCTTTTCAAAGTAAGATTTTCCGTGTAGTGTAATGTGCGGGTCCTTAGCAACTTCGCAGATGAGCTGAGCAATCTTATCGCCGGCCCGGATATCGATAGATATGTCGGAGTGATTCCGGAGAATGATGATTACTTCGCCTTGATAATCGTGGTCGATGACGCCACCCATTACGTCTATGCCTTTGCGGGCGAGACTAGAGCGGGGGGCGATACGTCCGTAAGTGCCGAAAGGTACCTGGATCTTCAGTTTGGTGTTGTATTCTGTCTGCCCGTGAGCTGGCAGAACGTTGCCTGTTGCAGTGTACAGGTCAAACCCAACCGAGTCCTTGGTTCCTTTTTCCGGCATTCGGCCGCCTTCGCCGACTACGATTTTCAAGTCTGCGTTTTGGTTAATGTCCGCTGACATCCATCCCCCGTCGGGGTGTCTAACCATGCGCTGCTTGGGATCCTTCGCAAATGTTTCGCGATACTGCGGCCAGTCGTCTGGCCACGTGCATTCGTCGGCTTCCCAGTCGTCGCTGTCCGGGTCGAAGACATGAACTGCTTCTTTCCTTCTAGCTGATCGCCTGAGGGGGACATCCTGCATTGGAATAGGGTGTGAAGCCTTGTATTCCTGCAAAATGTCGTATGCCGAGTCGAGATCCGCTTCGCGTACCCAGGAGTCGTCATTGATACCGAATCCCTTCCATCGGATTCTGTATTCAACTCTTCCTGCGCGGAGACGATGATCTAAGATCTTCTCAACTTCCCATAATTCCTCGCCGTCGACCATTTCTGGTTGAGGCTCTGGTTTTTTCTGATGCACCGGGTCCTTGTACATGACCAACTTGGAAGCGTGAAATACGGGGTGGTAAGCCCTGTATTGCTCGTCCATGTGTACCCTAAAGGTGACCGGAGATAATTGTTCAATTATCTTAAATGGTCCCAAATAGCGTGGACTAAGACTTCTTTCGGAGTCTTGCCAGCTACGGGCGTCAACGAGTACTTTGTCGCCGACTTTAAACGGTACCGAGCGCTTGTGTTGATCATAATACCAAGACCAGCGTTCAGCAGCCAGTTTCATAGCTGCCTTAGCTTGTTCTTGTGCTGACCATCTGGCGTAAGCAAATTGATTTAGATCCGAATATTGCGTCGGCTTCAAATCCGTAGGTCCTGCATTGGGATGCCTTCCTAGTTCGACGAAGAATGGACTATTCTTGGTCGTCTCACTAGCCGCGTTATTGTACGCGAACTCTGCCGTGGGGAGATAGAATACCCAGTTATCTTTTTGGATAACGTCGATGTAGCATCGTAGGTATTGTTCTAGAATTTGGTTAATTCTCTCCGTTTGGCCGTCCGCTTGCGGGTGATAGGCTGTTGTCATCGACCTCTGAATTCCCAATTGCTCGCACCATCCCTTGAATAGCTCAGAAGAGAATTGCGGTCCTCTGTCCGAAATGATTTGTTTCGGAAGCCCGTGGTTCGGATAAATCCGAAGGTACAGGAGGTTCGCTAATTCCTTTGCCGAGATATTGTCCGAAGTGGGAATGAAGTGTGCGCGCTTGGTCAATCGGTCCACTACTACCATAATGGCAGTGAATTGTTTACGTTCGCCACTAGGCGGTAAGTGGACAATGAAGTCGATGGTGATTGTGTCCCATGGTGCTTCCGGAACTGGGAGCGGTTGCAGGGGTCCGTACGGGGTCTGGTTGCGGTTCTTCATGCGCTGGCATGTGTCGCAACCTTCCACGTATTGCTTTACCATCGTGGTCATTCCAGGCCACCAGTAATTGCGTGATAGAAGTTCATAGGTCTTCCATCGTCCGAAGTGTCCGGCAGTCACATGGTCATGATGTAACTCCAGAATCTTCGTGCGCAATTCTTTAGGCTCTTTTGGAACGTACACTTTTCCTCGTCTGAGGAGTAATCCGGCCTCCATGTTCCATTCCTGGAGATCCTTACCGAATTCCTTGGGACCACTTTTCAGTAGTTCCTGGTAATCCTTGGTAATTTGATCGTCCATGAGGGCTTGTCGGATTTGTCGGAGAAGGTCCTCGTCGCCTGATTGTATCTCCTGCTGTGACGCTTCTAGCGCCCTAACCGTAAAGTATTCCGGTTTCAGCAAAATTTGATCGCGATTGTCGAGTTCCACCCCCTCTTCATGGTCTGGCCTCCGTGACAGAGGATCAGCCGTAAGCATTGTTTTACCGGGTTTGTGGCACATGGTGAAGTTGAACCTTGTCAGGTAAAGACTCCAACGTGCCTGTCTCCGGGTTAGCCGTTGTGCCGATTTGAAATATGTCAGATTGAGATGATCCGACCATACTTCAAATTTGTGTGGGTGTCCTTCGAGGTAATGTCTCCATTCCTCTAGAGCGCGGATGATTGCGAGCAACTCCTTATCGTAAATCTCATAGTTCCTTTCGGGTGCTGATAGAGATTTCGAGTAAAAGGCTACCGGGTGCCAGAGCTTATCCTCCGCAGAGTATTGCGATAGCACTGCACCAGTTGCGTAATCGGAGGAATCCGCTTCCACGCGGAACGGGGACTCCTGATCTGGGATCCGGAGTATTGGAGCCGATGTGAAAGCTTCCTTGAGGGTTTGGAAGGCTTCCGCTTGTTCGGGTCCCCAGTTCCATTGCGTGTTTTTCTTGGACAGTTCGGTTAACGGCTTAACCACTTTGGAGAAATCTTTAATGAACCGACGGTAGTAGTTGGCGAAGCCAACAAAGGCTTGGACGTCCTTCACCTTGGCAGGTGTAGGCCAGTCCATGACGCCGGCTACCTTCTTAGGGTCCATTTCGACTTTTCCTTTGGAAATGATCATTCCCAGGTATTCAATACTGCTTTGTTCGAAAAAGCACTTTTCAGGCTTCGCGAACAAGTCGTTGTCTTGCAAGATTTGCAATACTTGCTTGACAATACGACGGTGTTCCAACAGGTCGTTTCCGAACACAAGGATGTCGTCTAGGTAGACAATGACCTTTCCTTCTCTGATAAGGTCACCTAGAATATCGTTCATCATGTGTTGGAACGTGCTGGGTGCATTACAAAAACCGAAGTACATGACTACAGCTTCGTAAAGGCCGTTAGGCGTAATGAATGCGGTCTTCCATTCATCTCCCTCCTTGATTCTTACGTTGTTGTAACCCCAACGCAAGTCGAGCTTCGTAAATATCGAAGCCTGGCTAAGCTTATCGATAAGCTCGTCTATGCGTGGGAGAGGGTACCTGTTTTTAATGGTCAAGTCGTTCACCTTTCGGTAATCGACTACCATTCGGGCTCCGCCGTCTTTTTTAGGGACGAAGAAGACCGGACTCGCGATCGGGGATTTCGAGTGACGGATGTAGCCCTTCCGTAACTCTTCCTGAATCCACTGATCTAGCGAGTTCGCTTCCTGAGGAGACATTTTGTATGCCTTACTCGGGGGCGGTAGTACCGCGTCATCGGGAAAGTCGATGGCGTGGTCGTATGGTTTCCGTTCGGGCATCCTTTCGGATGCGCGTTGAGAAAATACCGTGGGACCAAACTCCTGGTATTCCTCCGGAACCAAGGATTTCCATTTCTGGAGATCCACATCTGTCAGGAATTCATCATCTGACTTCTCCGTTATCGACTGAATGGCGTCGATAAGGAGTTCCGTTCCTTCGTCAAGGGTGTTCACCCAAGCGACAAAGGGATTCTCAGGCTCCTCTAAGCCGAGAAAATCTATTGGAAAGTCGTTGATGACCTGATAGATGTTGCGGGGTTCGATTTCATCTTCTTCCTCAGAAATCGAAACCCGTTTGCCATGTTTGCATTTTTCCGTACACCGATATGTGAATGTTCCTTCCGGCCAATTGAAGTCCGGGTTGTGTTTCAGGAACCAATCATATCCGAGGATCACATCCGCATTCTGTACGTCCATTACGTACAAGAATTCGGTGGACTTGTGTTCCTCGTGCACCATATAAGCTTTTACTGCCATATTGATATTACCGGCGGTATTAGAGGTACCGTCGGCGTTACGAATCTCGAGAGGTGAAGGTAGTTTCTGAGTAACTAACTTCTCCTCATGGACGAGTTTCTTATCGATGACGCTTATGGATGCACCGGTGTCGATTAATGCCATGGCGTTGACTTTCTTTCCATATACCCACAATTCTACTTCGATGTAAAATGATTTATTGTCGTCTCGAGCATCATTTCCGTGTACATTATACAAAGTAAAAAACTTCAGCGCGGTGGGGTCAGGATGAAAGTATTGTACAGGAGGGGCACGTGTAGCTAGTGTCCTTGTCCTCCGGGCGAAGTCCATTGCCGAATTTCCGAATATACCGAGGTGGGATACCGAGTGACGTACGACCGCCTTATCTTCCCACAAGATAAGGGGTCTCTGTGAAGCCTCTTCGTAGAGGTGCGCTTCTTCGGGGCGCTGTACACTCCCAGCCGCTGCGGGGCTGGTGTGTTCTTCACAGAACGTCTTCGAGACGTGTGGTTGGGGCGAGGGGCACCGAGAGGGTCCCGACTGTGGCGACATTGGTGGCGGGGGCCGAGGGTCCTGCTGAGCTTGAGTCAGCCGTGACTTCTTCCCAGATCGTTCGGGCACGATACGTCTTGCCATCCGCGGGGGGCGCCGAGTACGGCTTCTTGCCAGAAGCCTGTCCCTTTCCACTACCCAAAGGAGCAGCCGTGGTCTTTCCAGACGCGGCAGCTGCATCCTTCGCCCTTTGCTGTTCGGCCCGCTGAGCGGCAGGCACGAACGTTCCTGCAGCCTTGTCTGCCGCAAGCTTAGGACATTTGTTGAAGTAATGTCCTGTCTGCTTGCAGTATGTGCAGACGGCGTTGGTGGTGTCGGCGGGGGTTTTGGCGGGCGCCTTTCCCTTGTCCTTCTTTTTCTCCGACTTCTTCGCAGAAGCGGAGGACGTCTCCTTCTTTTCGGCGGGGGTCGAGTCCTTCTTGCCGGCCTTCTCGAAGATCGAACCCTTGATCTTGTCAGGGTAAGATGTCTGATACATTTCGAGGGCGAAATCTATCAGGGGCTCGATGTCGGTGGGGGCCTTGAAGAACGGGGTCTTGCCGAGGACGTTTAAGGTGTCCTTAACCTTCTCGGGGAGTGTTTCGGTGAACTCCCACACCAGGGTCTCGTTGGCGGTCTCGGAGAGACGGCCGAGGGTTCGGAATCGTTCGCAGTAATTGAAGTAGTTCGATTCGGCGAGTTCCTTGCCCTTGGTACCGTAGTAGCCTCGGATCTCCTTTTTCGCGATTTCCTTGTCCGTCATTTTACCGTATTGGACCATCACCGACTTGGTGAAGTCCTCCCATGTGCCGAGGGGCTCGCCGTTTCCTGCCTTTTTGATAAGAGGCGAGAAAAATTTGTAGGCGTCCCCGGTTACTCGGAACAGGGCGGTGGTAATGCGGTCGTGGTCGTCGTAGACCCTGAGTGTACCGAAGTACAAGCCCATCTTCTCCACCCATTCCTGTGCAGTCACCTTTCCAGATGACCCAGAGAATTCTGGGGGAGGGGGGATTTTCAGGTTTTGAGGCAGACCTGGAATCTGCGGGGCGACGGCTGCTGCAGCGGCGGCTGCAGCTTGTGCGGCGGTGGCGGCCTCGGCTGCACGGGTTCGAGCATTGCCGGGGGCCGGTGTTGGTCTTCCGGGGGCGTGCGGACGCCAGGAGGGTTGGGAACGGAAGGGTTTTTTCGACCCCTCCGAAGTTCTTCCTCAACCTTCTCCATACGCTCGGCGAATGCGTCCTCGAGGTCGTCGAGCCGGGACCGGTAATCCTTCCTGAGCTGTTTTTCCATTTCGGAGAACTTGGCGGTGTACTCCTGCCGGAGTTCCTTGCCAAGGTCTACCAGAGTGGATAGCACCTCGTTGCGGACCGAATTGACCGCTTCCTGCAATTCGTCTTGGGCCTTCTGCTCGATTGCCCTGGATTGCCCAGCCAGGGAGTCGATTCTGCCATGGATTCGCTCCAGGCGGGCGTGCACCATCCGACCGAGGGTGTCGGTCGTGTCGTGACTGATGGCCACACTTCGTTGTACGGCGGCATCGAGGATTGCCCCATGAAGGGGTCCATCCACCTTGTGGTGTTCCTCCTCTGGGAGGTACGCTTTGAGGCCTGTTTCGACCTCGGCATTGGTTCGTCGTGACGGACCCGAAAACTCCATTTCTAGAGTTGTTGCGGGGCCGATCGGGCGGGTGTGGCGTGCCGGGGGGTACCCGTGGACGGGCGTACCCGGGCGCGTTCCCATGGGGTTAGTCGGGGAGTCCCTTTGTGGGGGGACATACTCGAGTGCGTCTTCTTCCTCTTCCTCTTCCTCTTCCTCGCTTAGATGCTCCAGGGTGACCAGGGGTTGAGTCCCTGAGGTCCCTGCTACCGGGGTTACCGGACCTTCTGAACGGAGGCGCATCTTGCGGGGGGCGAGGGGGGTGCTGACAGAGGAGGTGGAGGACATTGTGAATCTGTTTGTGACGAATGTTAGTTTCCGGTTACTCATTGTCTTAGATTCTTAAGAAGGGATTGGATTTGAAAGCTGCAACTTTCGTTATAGATCACACTCGCACTCTATTTCAGAGTTAAAAGATGATAGTATTTCTACTATACAATCGCGAGTATATCCTCTTCTACCGAAGTAGTTGAGGGCCCTGCCACCTTGTCAGGTGGTGTTACACCGAAGGTAAAAGTGATTTGTAGCGCTACGCATTCTGCTACGATACGAGCCAAGTCCGTACGCCAATCCAAAAAGGAAATGTTGCCGAGCTGTTTGCAATATTTTTTCATAATTCTCCAGTCTCTATTGGTGATCCTCCCTCGTCTCGCTCTATCCTTTACGTTATCCACCAAGTCCTCTAATTCTACTACCATATTATGGAAACGCATGTCGTTTTCCATATGGAAGCCTGGGTAATTAGGGGGGTGGTTGGCGAGAGGAGTGAGACGGGTGAGAGTGCCTTCTAGCATGGGAATAACTTGATCGCATGCTTGGAGAGGCTTCTTCTTCCCGAAAACGAGGGAAGGGTCGAGAATCTTGTGGTTGGTCGGAACGGGAGGTCCGACCGCCGGGCTGGAGAGACGGAGGGCCAGTGAAGAAGTTGCTTGTTTAGCTTCCTTGGCGGCTTGTTTGGCGGCGATTCGCTTATTCAGCTTATCGCGGGCGAGCTTGAGCTTGTTGAGTTCGCGGAGTTCGATTAAGTTTTCCATTGCGGTAATGGAAGCAGCTAGCTTCTCTTCCTCTGTCCAGATACGCTTGGCGAGCGGAACTGGTTTGGGAGGTCGAGGAGCGGGTTTCCCAGCCTCAGCGATGTGCTTTGGCATGTGGACGGGAATCTCCCAAAGATGGAGCTTCCCGGTGTAAGTCTTCTTTTACAGGAAGGGTGTAGGTGACGTCCTCTGCCCGAGGAATGTCGGTGGTGTCGATGCGGCTGAGAAGGGACCGCTTCGCCGGCTTAACGTAGGGGGCAGTAGAGGAACCACGGGTGCGACAGGTAACGCGGGGCATGATTCTAGAAAGTGCAGCTTTCATGAGAAACTAAGTTTCCCAGTGATACGTCCAAGAACAGGAATAAAAGGGGTTATGTAAGGTAGGGTAGTGGACTCCTTTTCAGGAGCGAAGAAGGTGTACTACGGGGCATAATTACTCTTATGTTGCGCGCAAACCCTGTGCCGAGACGGCGCGGATATTCGCATGACCCTATCGGTCAGAGGCGCCGACTCCAGGGGTAGAGTTGCTGACTGCCAGGCCGGTTCCTGGGTCAGATGATTGGGATTCGGATACACGACACCGCCCCGGAGGGACGATGCCGGAAAGTGGCTGGGATTTTACATCCCTTAGCCTATCCATGCTTCAACAGTGAGGTTGCCGTCTACAGACTATCACGGGGACTTTTTCAGGACATTGGAATACCATCGCGTCCACAGGTAAGTGGATTAGCCCTAAGGCGCGCAAGTGTACCCCTTTGCCCTATTTGACCCCATGACGTGCACGCCGAACTGCCCGGAGGACTTATGTTTTGTGGCTACCGCACTTGTCCTTTGGCAGGATTATCCGAAGATGATCCCCCTCACTGCTTTCCCCATGACGGGTTCAAAGCAGGGCCCTTACGCCTGGGCGGCGGCTTTGGAAAATTCCCATGCCATCATAGTGATGACCCTGTGGATAGTGATGGGGCGCTGAACAACGCTTGCCATGACAGGGGGTTGGGCGCACACAGGCAGACCGTCCCCTTTTTTCCACAGGCGGGTCTTAACCGCGCACAGTCCAAGCTTGTCAGCGAGGACCGTGTCTCCTTGACCCTGGAGTCCGGGTTAGGTAGGCCTCCTGCCTAGAAAGGCGGTGTGGCTTCCCTGGTTGCCAATCCTCTGCCGAGGATGGCGGTGTATCCCCCAGATCTCAACTATCACCCCAATCGCCTTGTCAGGCAGAAAGGGATGTGCGCAGCAACGAGCAATATACCCCTGTAGGATAGAAACCCAGGCCCAAGCGCAAGCGCAAGGGCGGGGGTAGGGGCAGATTTGTTCTTATGACACAGACTAGACTGTGGGACTCACACTATAACCTTATTGACGACTTGAAGTAGTTGCTGGAAGGTTGGTGAGGAGACTAGTGGGCGCAAGCAGAGATGTTATGTGACTAGTGCGAATGCAGAGAACAAATCTAAGGCTTATCGTAGTGATAGCCCTACTTATATACATGCATTGTTTGGTTACTCAGTAAGAGGAGCCAAACAGTGAGACGGTCTGTGCGCAGACATAACTAATACAGCTAAGTCGTAAACTACAGTAGACCATGTGCGCCGGTAATGGCCGCACCAGTAAGAACGTTGTTAGGACCAGTAGGTCCATGTTGTGGAAGTGGCTGTAGCTACGTTAGTAAGCCATGCATGTGATTCTTATATACCGGCATCGGGATATGAGTAATCGTAAAGGCATTGGCATGTGATAACGAGCGGGCCGCTTATCCAATTGTACTGACATAGCCCGGTATCGGGATATGAGCAAAGCGCGTGACACCGGAGGTTAGTCCGCTGAGTCATTGACGCGTACAAACGTGTTATGTACGTGTTGTTATGACAAGTGGACGTATACCGCGTTGTGTACGTGTTGTTTGGTTGCGTGTACGTGTAGACGGGCGCTTAGCAGCGTAAATGTCTACAAGGTCGTAGAAATACCAGATAAATAGGTAAAAATACGGGAAAAATAGTGGCATGTCCCAAATCTGTGACATGGGGCGCTAAACAGCGCTTGCCATGTCAGGGGGTTGGGCGCACACAGGCAGACCGTCCCCTTTTCCCAGTAGATGGGTCTCAAATGCTGGCGCCCACAATCCTTGTCAGGATGGAGCGCCTCTCCTTAACCCTGGAGTCCGGGTTTGCAGGACCGCACCGCTGATTAGGCAGGCGCAGCCCCACTGGGTGGCAGGGGGATCAAACCCCCGCCGCTAGTATCCCCCAGAACCCAACCATTAAGCATACCAACCTTTTCAGGAAGGCAGAGGCGGAGTGGGGCGCAATCTCAGACACCTGTGGGGGGAAAAACCCCAGGCCCAACCAGTTAAGGAAGGGCAGGGGGGTAGGAAGTTCTATTATTATGACACAGTATGCCTGTGGGACTCACCAAGTGCCTATATTCTTGAGATAAGGCGACTTAGAGAGGAGGCAATATGTCACAGACTTGCCTCTGTGCGACCCCTGGGCTCAGGGGGATCCCTACACGCCTGTATAGACGTAAGCCAACGGCGACGACGTACTCATACGGCCAACCCTAGATGAACTCATAGGTCCATCCCGAAGGTGCCCAGCCACCTAAGGTCCCGCAGACGACGCAGTCGCTGACCCACAGACTAGGCAGACGAGATAGAGGCCCCGGGCCAGCGAGTCACGCAGGGATAGCAAGAGAGGAGCTTTACGCTCATTGACTAGAATCCTAAAGATGGGGCTGTAAGGCCACCATCTTGTCGTATATATACATGAACGTTGAGACCACGAATCCTACCCTAATGTAATGGCCTGTGCGCCGTAACTAAGGGATCACGGGAAACGTAACGTAACATGTAACTAATGTGACCGTCATGTGTCCGTATGATGAGACGCGCGCTACCCTACAGCGCTAACCGATGCAGTCAGGTGATATACAGTTACTGGGCGCGACGTGAGAGTAACGTTAGCGTAGCGGTGCGGCGTACGCCTAGCGCCGCACATACAACTAAGGCGAGGAGACGTACAGTGGCCCCCTGGGCACATCCGTGACACAATACCAGCGCAGCAGAGTGGTGAGAGTTATTCTACGGCGCAAGCCGAGAATAATAGAACTAGAGTTATAGGGCGTCAAGCCCCTAGTTATATACATGTGTATGGGAAGGTCACGTGCTACTAGCTAGTCGTTACCTTTCCGGGTTATGTGGCTTTGCCAAGTGGCGAAGCTTATCTTATCTACTGTTTATGGACTCTACATAGAATGGCCGTGGCAAGGCCCTAATGGCCGAACCAATCGTATGAGAGGGATTTGTGTGTATTTATCATATGAACGCGGGCGCAGCCCGGGTATATGGGAAGCCGGTTGCCGGATACCGTGAGGTATAATGGCGATTGGCCGGTCTTCGTTGGATGACCAAGGCGAGACGCCGAGGTCGTTATGCCATTGGACGGGAAGTACCGTGGCATGTGTTACAGCCCGGACCGAGTGGTTACCGGGGCATGTATTGGACTTAGCCGTGAGGCGAGGTTCGGTGTTTGGGCAACGCCGTGATGGCAGAAGCCCGGGACTTGGAGATCACCGAATCCGTGGGAGGCCGAGGAGGCCGTGACCTATAGCGATATAGCCTTGATGCTATTATAGTGCTGTATGGTCGTGTTGCCATTATTATGCGAAGGCGTGGCGCGCCTGAGGTGCCATTGTGATCAAAGATCTTATGGCGGTGGGAAGCCGTGAAGGCCGACCCAATAGTACAAGGCCGCGAGGCACTGTTTGTACATGTGGACATTATTATGCGAGCGTGCCGCGCTCGGCCTATCATTATGATCTAAGATCTATGACGTGGCTGGTCTTGCTCTGACGGGCGAGACCATATGGTTTGGCGTTAGCCAAGCATTAGCTTAGCGTGAGCCAAGGGTTACACTTAGCGTTAGCGAGGCGTGAGCCAAGCGTGAGCGTAAGCGTGAGTGGCGTAGACGACTTGTAGTTAGACGTATAAATCCCAGGTAAATTGCTATAATCATAGGAAAAATGCTGTAAGCCCCAGATAAATCTGTGACAGTTTGGGGTATTACACCCCGCATGTGCCCACGCCTCACTCCAGTTAGGTGGCTGCCAGTGTTCAAACCAAACCCATGCCCTGAGGGACTTAGAGGGCGTCAAGGCCAGAACTCCATCGTTCTGAAGCCGTATCGGCAGCGGTTCTAGGCAGGGCAACTCGTGCCCACCATCCCAACTCTAAATAGAGTGGCCCCTGTACGCCTGGGGATAGGCGAGAAGGTCGTCTCCGGCCCGGTCAAGAGGTTACACCGTTGCCATCGATTCCCAACATATGGGGAAAGGCTTGTCAGCCAGTCCCCAGTTCCGCTTAAGCCTACGGTCCGGCTATTTGCCCGAAGGCGGTGATCCCCCAGAGCCCACTAAGGATACCCCGCTGCCTGGCGGCGAGCGGGGGTGCGCAGACGGCGACGAAAACCCCTAAGAAGAAAAAATCCCAGACTCTCAAAGAGGGCGGGGGCGAAAGCAAGTTCTATTCATATAACACAAGATAACACTTACTTGTTATGATCTTGGTATTGCTGGTTAGACAAGAGATAAAGCAGATGTTAAGCAGGATACGTTGAGTGGTTAACTCGTAGTATGAATGCAATGAATAGAACTGAGGCGTGTCACAAATTATTCCTTTATTAATTTAGACTCCCTCGCTATAGGTTGTATGTGCGGCGCTAGGCGTACGCCGCGCCTCTACTCCATAGCCACCTCCAGCGTCACTCCCAGTTATTGCAGGTCACCTGGTCGTTAGGTTAGCGCTGTAGGGTAGCGCGCGCCTCCGGTACTCACGTTATGGTCACAGTAGTTACATGTAGCGTCACTTAGCACATGACCCAGTAGATACGGCGCACAGGCCTCATCTTTAGGGCAGTACTAGTAGTCACATCGCTCATGTATATATTACGACGGAATGTGGGCTTACTCCCCATTCCTAAGATTCTCGACAATTGGGCATAGCCCCTTTCTTACTATCGCTGTGATGCTCTCTGGCCCGGGGCCCGTATCGCGTCGTGCTAGTCTGTGAGCCGCCTCTGTTACCTCGACGTACACAAGGGGACTAGTCACCCCCACGTTGCCTCTGCGTTCAGCGCTGGCACGGTGACTTATAGGCTCGCTCAACGGCGTGTATGGTTCCCCCTGAGCCCAGGGGTAGCACAGACGTAAGTCTGTGTCATAATCTTAGGAATATCTTACCTCCCCTCCGGCGCCACCTGCGCTGGGGCCGAGGGTTCTCCACCTACAGGTCGCCAAGGCAGCATGGCGGGGCAACCGACGGTAGAAGCGCCGTCGGTCCGTAGTTTTACGAGCCCCCACGAAATGCTACACCTGGCAAAGCGACCGTAGGGAGTGAGTAAGCAAGTCCGCCCTCTTTCGAACGCAAGATAGAAGGGGTCGACCGACATAAGCCCCGTTTGAGGACCCGCCGCCGTCACCCCTGCAAAGGGAATGCGCGTGCGCGTGGAGGTCTAGGGCAGTCCGGCCACTTACCCCTGGGCGGCAGGGGTTATCGTCAAGAACTTTGATCTGTGGGTATGCGAAGGGTCCCGCAAGGGTACCCAACCCCACACCAGCGATCACGAAGGTCAGAAAGCAATCCACCACGACAAGACTATCGAATACCAACGAGCGAACCACATACCCCAAGGTCGGTAGGCCACGCGTAGCCATGTCGGCGTCAGTCCTAGGAGCGGAATGATTGGCCATTACCCAACTCCGATGGGCCCGCTCACCGCTGACACGCCTCGTCGACTCACGTTGCGGGATGTAAGGAATCCGGGATGAGTGGAACTCCCAATTCTTCCTGCAGGCTAGCTCACTTCGCTCCACCACCGGCGGACGGACCGTGCACATGGAAGCTCCTCATGAACCACATGAGCCGTGTGTTAAACAAGCAACCAAGGTAGCGAGCGTCGTAGGATTCAAGGTAGAACGTCAGGGACGACGTTTTTCGAGAGGGGGGGTAATGTCACAAATTATTCCTTTATTAATTTAGACTCCCTCGCTATAGGTTGTATGTGCGGCGCTAGGCGTACGCCGCGCCTCTACTCCATAGCCACCTCCAGCGTCACTCCCAGTTATTGCAGGTCACCTGGTCGTTAGGTTAGCGCTGTAGGGTAGCGCGCGCCTCCGGTACTCACGTTATGGTCACAGTAGTTACATGTAGCGTCACTTAGCACATGACCCAGTAGATACGGCGCACAGGCCTCATCTTTAGGGCAGTACTAGTAGTCACATCGCTCATGTATATATTACGACGGAATGTGGGCTTACTCCCCATTCCTAAGATTCTCGACAATTGGGCATAGCCCCTTTCTTACTATCGCTGTGATGCTCTCTGGCCCGGGGCCCGTATCGCGTCGTGCTAGTCTGTGAGCCGCCTCTGTTACCTCGACGTACACAAGGGGACTAGTCACCCCCACGTTGCCTCTGCGTTCAGCGCTGGCACGGTGACTTATAGGCTCGCTCAACGGCGTGTATGGTTCCCCCTGAGCCCAGGGGTAGCACAGACGTAAGTCTGTGTCAAGGCGCAATAGCGCTCAGCAAGTCCAGTATATATACATGATAAATAAGACCCCTAACAGTCTTATTAGATAATACTAGTGTTCGTATTCGTATGTACAAGTCCCCAGGTACCTAAGTACTTAGTAATATACGATAAATACATATGCCGATCAAAACCGGGATATAGAAAGGCGGCGTAGGCCGCACGAATGGCGTTTTGCGCTCTTGTCATTACAAAGACAGGGCGTGACCAAAGCCTGGTCCGCTGACGTTTATACGCTGACTGCTTCCGGACGGAACGTCCGATTGGCTAGAACTAGACATGTGACTGATGGTAACTACTAGTGATAAGATAAGACCGTCGTTACGGGAGATAACGCGGCCATCATTCGGCACGTATGTAACCGTTAACTTATGAACCAGATAAGCTAGTTATTGGTCTAGAAAGTCGTAGATAATTCGTAGAATTGCCGGAAAAATAGTAAGAAATATAGGGAAACTGACGCAGACACTCACTAAGACTGAAATATAAGTGTTGAGGGGCGGTGTCGATAAAGGTGAAGTGTAATAGTCAAGCAGTTGGTAAGAGCAACTAGTCGATTGTCGAGGAGAACTATTCTGAGTCTACAACGTACTCAGAGGCCAGCTTATATACATGAAGGGTAAGACCCGTAACACCGTAGGTAAGACTAGTGATACCGCAGGGCGTAGGGTTATGTACCGGTAATGGTACGACCCAAAGCTTGTGATAGTTCCAAAGGTCGCTGACTGAGCATAAGGCTACAGCATGTGACGTGAGTTAGGCCGCTGACTGAGCGTGAGCCAGCGGCAGGTGACGCGAGTCACTAGAAAGCCATGTGACGTGTGGCAACGTATGTTGTGAACTCTTTGTAAGATCACGTGCAGGAAAGATAAGATAGGTCTATAGATAAGACGAGGCGCCGTGATAGGCGCTGAGCTAACGTGCACAAGAGATAAGATAAGAGTTATCTACGAGAGTGAGATAAGGGTGAGACATAACGTGATACGGAAAGCGAGTAGAACGAGCTGTAGAAAATCAGAGAAAATAGGGGAAAATAGGGAAAAATAAGAGAAACCGTGACATTACCCCCTCCTCTAAATTCAGCGTCCCGATGAAGCAGCTAAAAATGCTAGAGCCCACTAAAGGGTTAGACTTTGCTTGCGCTACTTGCCTGTGCTGCCAAAACCCTTTGTACCTCGTTGACCTTGTTGACCGTGTAAGAGATTGTAGGCGGTGGGCGATGAGACATGTTCTTCGGGATAGTACATCCGATGAACTAGTAGCTGGGCTACTTTGTCTTTTGCCTTAACTTCGTATGCGGTTGATCCAAGGTTATGAATCATGACTTTGACTTCTCCTCTATAGTCCCAGTCGATAACTCCTCCTAGTACGATTAAGCTTTGCTTCGCCATGCTAGACCGGGTTGCCAGTTGTCCGTAATGCCCATAAGGGAACAGAACTTGAAGTCCTGTTGAGATTGTGGCGGTTTGGCCGGGTTGGATTGTTAGTCCTTCCATAGCATAGATATCGTATCCAGCGGAGTGTGGGGTCCCTTTTACAGGGTAGAGTGGAGCCGCGTCCTTGTCACCGAATGGTACGGCGAATTCCAGGTAGTCATTGAAGACGATGTTGTCTTCTACGAAGTTTCCATATGGATCTCTTTTCAGCCATTGGCTGGTGGGTTTGACTGGCCTCTCCTCGTCGGAGTCGTAACCCTCGGATTCGTCGTCTACGTTGTCCGAGTGCATGGGCCAGTCATCGGGCCAGAGGTAGCGATCTCCCACTTTCCAGTTAGGATCATCGTCGGGTTCAGCAACAGCAATTGTTCGGTGTGCCGAGAGGTGGTTTGTCTGAGCGTCGAAGAACCGGGCTTTGTATTCGTCCAGTACTTCCTTAGAGTGCTCAAGGTTTTCTTCAGGTTCCCAGGTATCATCCTTGGACGTAGTGTCCGCCCATCGGACGAGGTACTCGAGTTTCCCTCTTCGTTTCCGGTGGTTAAGGATTTCTGATACCTCCCATTCTCTGTCGTCGTCTTCCTCTAATTCAGGGGACGGCGACCGATCTTCAGTCTGGACGTAAGGTACTAGCTTGGATGCGTGAAATACCGGGTGATAGTGACGATATTGTGACCCCATTTTTAATCTGAAGGTCACCGGCGATAAGACTTCTACAATCTTGAAAGGGCCGATATATCGTGGGGCCAGACTCTTTTCAGATGTCTGGTAGTCCTTAGTACTGAGTAGTACTTTATCACCAACGCGTAGATCGAGTTGTTTGTGTCCTCGATCGCTGTACCATTTCCATCGTTCAGAAGCTACTAACATGGCGGCTTTCGCTTCTTGTTGTGCTTTCCATCGTTCGTGTGCGATGTCGTTTAAGTCAAGATTGACTGTGCGGGGGAGTTCCTGATCGCTAGGGCCAGCAAGGGGGTGTCTACCTAGTTCGACAAAGAAGGGCGAGTGCCTGGTAGTTTCCGACGCTACGTTATTGTAAGCAAACTCTGCGGTAGGCAAGAGTCTACTCCAATTGTCTTTTCTATACGAATTGACGTAGCAGCGAAGGTACTGTTCCAGGGTTTGGTTAACCCTCTCTGTCTGTCCATCGGTTTGTGGATGATAAGCTGTTGACATCGAATGTTCGATATTGAGGAATTGACAGAATTCCTTGAACAGTGTCACAGATAATGCGAAAGCATAATATCATAGACGTTACGGAGCAATAACTAGGGTACATTACCCGTACGTGGCGCCGGCATACATGGCCTACACCATAGAGTGTCTAATAGGCGCCGAGCGTGGGAATATGAACTGCAGATATAGCTGGACCCTCGATAGCAGCATGAGCTGTTATCGTAGCCCTTTTGGGGGAGTGGCTATTATGCCACTCATAAGCACGTTGCATTGGGTCCGCAGCGCGTCTTGTGATATAATAACAGCTCACCCGGTCGCCGGTTCGAACCTGGGTGGTGGCAAATATTTCCACTGCCTGGGGCGCTTCCGAACCACTGGCGGCTGAGGGAAAAGTACCCACCACGTGACCCCCTGTATCATGGGGCCCCTCTATAACCGTAAGGTATCAGGGGATAAGATTGGTCAAAGCTTGCGTGGTAAAAAACTACTATTAAATAGCCTTAACCCGCACCCAAAATCCAGGGTGTAAGTCGGGCCTTCAAGAGGTTGGCACACACGTCATAAGCCAAATGGTATAAGGGATTGGGGGTACCCTTCACCAGGCACAATGACAAAGCATAGTAGAAGTGATACTTAGTACCGGGGGCGGCTTGATGCAGCCTAAGTTATCTCCTTAACCAGAGACGGTTAATCCTTGAAGTGGGGGTAATGTCACAGATAATGCGAAAGCATAATATCATAGACGTTACGGAGCAATAACTAGGGTACATTACCCGTACGTGGCGCCGGCATACATGGCCTACACCATAGAGTGTCTAATAGGCGCCGAGCGTGGGAATATGAACTGCAGATATAGCTGGACCCTCGATAGCAGCATGAGCTGTTATCGTAGCCCTTTTGGGGGAGTGGCTATTATGCCACTCATAAGCACGTTGCATTGGGTCCGCAGCGCGTCTTGTGATAAACAGCTTTGACGCGAATTGGACGCCTCTATCGCTAATGATCTGACGAGGCAGGCCGTGTAACGGGTAAACCCGTGTATACAAGATGTCGGCCAAATCCTTTGTTCCAAACTTGGAACTGATCGGATAGAAATGCGCCCTCTTCGTTAGTCGGTCCACTACAACCATAATGGAGTCGTAAGTCTTCTTGTTATCGATAGACTTTGGTAGATACATAATGAAGTCGATTGTAATGACTTCCCATGGCTGGGTTGGTACGGGATTAGGTTTAAGTAACCCGTACGGCTTCTCAGGTCGACTCTTCATCTTTTGACAGATGTCGCATTCCTGAACGTACTTCTTGACGAACGTTGATATGCCTGGCCACCAGAAGTTACGAGTTACTAGTTCGTAGGTCTTCCAGCGTCCGAAGTGACCAGCAGTGATGTGGTCGTGGTGTGCGGCTACTACGCGTCGGCGTGTCTGCTCGACGTTAGGGACGTAGACTTTGCCCTTGTGTAGTAGTAAGCCGTTCTCGTAGTTCCAGTCTTGGAGCTCTTTCTTGAATTCCCTTGGTCCCGATGAGAGAAGGGATTGATAGGACGAAGTTAGCTTGTCGTCTTGTAATGCTAAGCGGATAGCCTCGAGTAAGGACTGGTTAGAGTCTTGGGCCAAAGACGTAGTTTCGTCAGAAGAGGTTTCTAGGGCCCGAATGGCGAATTCGGTCGCAAAAAATTCCGGTTTAAGGAGGATTTTATCCCTGTTATCGAGTTCCACCCCCTCTTCATGATCTGGCCTCCTGGACAGAGGATCCGCGGTAAGCATTGTCTTTCCGGGCTTGTGATACAACTTGAAGTTGAATCGAGTTAGGTATAGTGCCCAACGTGCCTGTCGTCTAGTAAGCTTTTGCGCCGTCTTGAAGTATGTAAGATTTGCGTGATCTGTCCATACTTCGAATACCTTGGGGTGCCCCTCGAGATAATGACGCCATTCTTCGAGTGAACGAATAATGGCAAGGAGTTCCTTGTCATATATCTCGTAGTTGCGTTCGGCTTCAGTCATAGACTTGCTATAGTAAGCAACAGGATGGTATAAACCATCCTTAGGGTCTAGTTGTGAAAGGACTGAGCCGGTTGCAAAGTCGGAGGCATCGGACTCGATCCTAAAAGGCGAGTCTTGGTCTGGTATTCTAAGGATTGGCGCAGACGTAAAGGCCTTTTTCAGGTCCTCAAACGCCTGTTGCTCCTTCTCGCCCCAAGCCCATTTCTGGTTCTTGCGGGTGAGCTGTGTGAGTGGTTTGGCCTTGTAAGAAAAGTCCCTAATAAATCGCCTATAGAAATTGGCGAAGCCTAAGAAGGCTTGGACTTCCTTAACCTTGGTTGGTTGAGGCCAATCAAGAACCCCTTCGTACTTCTTTGGGTCCATCGCAACGGATTTATGGGAGATAATCATCCCCAAGTACTCGATGGACTTTTGTTCGAAGAAGCATTTCTCGGGTTTCGCATAGAGGTCGGAATCCTGAAGTCGTTGCAATACGGCTTTGACTAGTTTCCGATGCTCTTTGAGGTCGTTTCCGAAAATCAGAATATCGTCTAGGTAAACGATAACCTTTCCCGACTGAATGAAGTCGGAAAGGACGCTATTCATCATCGCTTGGAATGTGCCTGGCGCGTTACAAAAGCCAAAGTACATAACAGTAGCTTCATACAGCCCCCTATGGGTAATGAAGGCTGTCTTCCACTCGTCCCCTTCCTTTATCCGCACGTTGTTGTACCCCCAACGAAGGTCGATCTTGGTAAAGATTGATGCGGATGCGAGTTGATCTATCAATTCGGATATGCGAGGAATGGGATACTTGTTCTGTACTGTGATTTCGTTTAGCTTTCGATAGTCGACTACCATGCGCAGTGACCCGTCTTTCTTTGCTACAAAGAAGACGGGTGATGCTATTGGCGATTTGGATTCTCGGATGTAACCTTTGCGAAGTTCTTCATCAATCCACTCGTCTAAGGAGTTTTGTTGAGCTTCATTTATACGTGTTTCACTCTTGAGCCAGTGTAACTCCACATGGTCTCATTGGCCCTCAAGAATATGCAAGAATCATCATAGCACTGCAATCGACTAAGTTGTTGACATGTCGACTTCGTCTTCATTGTCTAGAGGCTGTAGATCGGGCATGGACTTCATGCTTAGTACTTACACATTGGCATTGTATGCACTGGCCCCCTCCTGCATATATACAACAATCTAGGTAGTTGTTTATTGTAATCCTATGATGCATATAAATATATCTTTGATTCAGTTGATGGGGTCGGCCGACATGTTCAACGTCTGTCAATAATCGTGCAGAGGCGCCCGCTGCAGCCAACGTGGCGGTATACACGTAACATTCGGCGCTTGGTGCTACGCAAACCCGCTGGGTAATTAACCTCAAGTCTTGTTGCCAAAGCTGTTCGCCAGATCGCAGATTGCGGAGGTCAGCGTCGAGACTCAGGACAAAGGGAGCAGCAACGACGGATCGGACGACTCTGACGAAGAGTCGGATCATAATGATGACGCTATTCTGAAGAACATCGACCCTGAGACGCTCCTATATGGCCCATATTCTCAAAAGAGCATTCTTGACCAGCTCCCATTGTCCGACATCAGCGATCACAGTGCTGACGAACACTACGGGAGCGACGTCGATGCAGAGGAGGAGGAGTTCGAGTTGGACAGACGCTACAGGCGACTGTTGCGGCGGTATGAGTTCAACGGATGATGAATCGGATGCCGCTGTCGAGGACAATGGACAGATGTACATGGATGCCGACCCGCAGGACGCGGTTGAACAACGGGTACTTTGATTGTAGATTGTCAATGCTATCGAATGCGCTAAACATGTTACTAGGATGTGAACCTCAGCGTCGCAGCCACGCTCACTGATTCTGATGAACAAGCAGAGTTGGAAGGTTCTGCTACGAGGGTAGTTGCTCTGGTTCCTGATGACCGAGCGTCCGATGAGACTGGTGAAGATGGTGTCATGCCTTCATCACAACCTTCCAAGGAGCAGTCTGTCGTGCAGTGGCAACGATCTCGTCTTGGCAGCGAGGATGAATCAAACACTGGATCTCCTCGCGTGAGCAGCGTAGCCCAAGATACAGCGCAAGTCAAGCAAAATGCTCAACTTGCCCAGAATGGGGACCATACAACCAGATCCGATGCCGTCGCGAACAATGTTCGAAGTCCATCACATACACCGGAGGCTGCAGTCGTTACTCTTGCAAAATCGGGGAAGCTAATCAACGGCGGTGCCTCTGCTGCTGCGAATTCTTCCCGCAAGCTAGTCAAGAAGCTGTCGGATCTTTCCCCCGAGGCTATTGACTCGAGCTCACTGCCCGTTAACAATGACGAAACCTCGGCTCAGACCGAACCCATCGAGACTGCAGAAGATCCTGACCCTGCGGCGCAAAGCGCTGTAGACGATGATCCCATACAGGACGTGGACGGCTTCGTCGCGCCTCCAAACGAGCGTCAGCTGAACCCACCAGTGAAGACTCCAAAGTCTGGTACGATCAAGGACAGGCACAGCAGGCTGCCCGAGGCCGACATCCAGTTGGCTGCTGCTACTCAGTTGACCCCCGCCCCCACGGCAGACAACGAGGCTGAGAGACATATGACACGGATGACCACCCGTCGAGCCGCTTCGACTGCTGCCATGCCTCCTCTGCCACTGCCCCCGATGCTTGCAGCAGCCCCGAAGCGGCGAGTGCACCTGACGGAAGAGGTGAAGGCAGAAAGAAAGGTGGAGAGAGAGCGTGTAGCTGCTGAGAAGAAGGCTGCAAAAGAGAAAGAAAAAGCGGAGAAGGTCGCACAGAAGAAGGCGGAGAGGAAGGGGACAGCGAAGGCGCATCTGCAGAAAGCGCAGACACAGGAGAAGAAGGGCTTGGGGAAAACACAGACCGCGCTGTCTGCAGCAGATGACGATGGCTCGGATATTGCAGACATCTCAAACGCCAACACCATCGTTCCTACTATGCGGAAGACTATCCTGTCGGCGACACAAGGCTCGCCGCAATCCACGCCGGCTGGGGATCAGAATGTGTCGCTGCTTGTTCAGTCGGAATCACAGCCGCCGATGGGACTGTCCTCGCCCAGACTCCCTCGATGCGCGAGGAGTTTATCGATGAGCTGCGGTATCCAAGTAGCTCTGCACTTACCTCAACAGGCGCAGATGGATTGGCTGCGGAGGACACATTGCGCGCTGAGGACACTGACGCTTGGGAGCAAGGGGCACAGAACAACTCTGACCCCTTCACTTTTGATCAGACTCAGAAGCAGAACGGCGCTGCGACGTCCTCATCACAAGTAAAAGCTTGTCTTCCGGGGACCGCTAGCCAGGGCGACATGTCAACCGTGGATCTGCTTTTCTTTCCAAGTAGATTCGCAGAACGGTGCAGACGGATGGGACTCCGACTCCGACAATGATTCTGAGGAAGAGCTGCAGCTGCCGAAGCCTATTAGGGTTTCGCGACCTTGGACGGCCACTGCGCCGTTCCGCCGCTTGTCGGACCTGGCGAGCCAGCCGCTATCCAGCCCTGCACTCAACACCAGTATGTCTTTTTCACTGACACCGATGCCGCCCAAAACCGTGCCTGGTACCACCAAGAAGAAAGTCGATGATACCAGTGACGATGACGATGACGACGATGACGACGATGACGAGACAGAGACGCACAGGATCGATCGCACATCCTGCTCGACGTGCAGGCGCAGGCGTGCAAAAAAAGAAGAAATCTAGCCTTCGATCATTCCGATGCTAGTAGACGTATTCATAGGTTCGCAATGCACTGTACATACAACTTCTTGCCTTTCTCTTCAATAGTTCATCTCGCATTGGCACAAGGACAAATTGTAGCATCTCACGGGAATTCACTGTGCATCATCCTACAATCAAGAGAGCACAACAACATGGAATATGCTATGAGAGACATTTGGGTATAGGTCAAACAAGTGTACAACGTCGAAAGACCGTCTCATGGACGGCTTGACAAACGTTGTCTCGTCGCCTGGGTCACCTGAGAATACAATACAGCTGAGACTACAGTAAGTGACACAGACAACAAACAAAATCGCCGACATCTAATAGGTCGTCCTCGGAAAAAACCCGTCCCACAGGACGCCCGCACTGCTAGGGGCGGCGTTTGGCGGCAGTGGTTTCTTGGGCGGTGATTCGCCCTTAGCGGTAGCGATTGCGCGCACAATGTTCTTGAGGGTGAACACCTCTGATGGCCTTGAAGTAGCAGTGGCACGACAGGAAGGGCAGGAGTATGTTGGCGACGGCGTCTTAGCTTCTATCGAGCTCAAGAGTGCAGTAATATGGTGACGCATTTGGAGGGGAAGTTCAGGTTCGCGAAGCTGTGCGTTGAGCTCCGCAATGCGGAGGTGGTTGTACCCCGGAGTGACGTCCATATGGTGCGCTAGGATTGTACTGAACCACTCTTGCAAACAGCTGTGGCAAAAGGTGTGGCCACAGGAGAGTCTGTAGGGATGGAGATTGGCTGGGCTGTCACATCCACGGATGAGCTTGAACGTACGCATATGGCGTCCACATAGGTAGCAGACAAATTTCGCAACCTATGTGATCCTCCAGCATGGAAATGGGCATCTGCATTTCGTCAGCAACGGAGAAATACCTGAGACCGAGCGAGTATACATACAGACGGCTCCGTAACGCTCGGTTCGGAAGTGGCGCGACGGTGCGTGCTAGGACCAGGGCGCCTGGATTCCTAGACGTGTCCGAGAATATGAGTTGAAAAGCCAGATGGAAACGATTGGGACTCACAGCACGCGTATTTTGGGGCTTCCTCCTGCGGCTCGCAACGGGGCTCGTAGGCATGCACCTGGGAGGCCCGTCCTCCTCGTCCGACGAGATCTCGATGATATCGTGTGGAGGTGGAGGAAGCCTGCCTTTCCCCTTTGCCTGAGTTTTTCTGCGACGGGGCTGGACAGACGATCTCCTCGATGACAGGGTGTCTTCGTCCGACGAGATGTCGATGACATCGTGTGGAAGTGGAGGAAGCCTGCCTTTCCCCTTTGCCTGAGTGCGACGGGGCTGGACAGACGATCTCCTCGATGACAGGGTGTCTTCGTCCGACGAGATGTCGATGATATCGCGTGGAAGTGGAGGAAGCCTGCCTTTCCCCTTTGCCTGAGGTTTTCTGCGATGCGGCTGCGCAGACGATCTCCTCGATGACAGGGTGTCTTCGTCCGACAAGACGTCGATAGCTTCGGGGTCGGGGCCGGGGGTGGGTGACGACAATAATGCCTTGATGTGTGATGGCTGGCGGCTCGCATGTCGTGTGGTGCGTTGAGCAGGCATCCTGCAAGCGGCGGGCGACACAGAGGGGGCGACGGTTTTCGAACGTTGGAGTAGGTAGTCGGGATGTAACGCAAAACAGGCGCCCCTAGCCACCTCAAGCGCCCCAGCTACCACAATCACGGCCTCGGTGTGGACAGTGCAGGGAGGCAAGTGGTACTGCGGCACTCAGCAGTGGGTTGCGCCATGCCACGCCACGCCACACTGCTAGCAGAGCACTGCCCACTGCTCGCACCACGAGACATAACATACAGTAAGTATCTACACTGGGGCATACAGTGGTTAACGACAACACATGCTCGATATAAGTAGCAGTGAGACGGCTCATTGAACATTAACCAACCTACCAGATTCACTGTCACTGCGGCGCAGTGCAGAAGCAGGGAGCCCCAAACTGCTTGCCTCCGAATCAACATGCGACGCCAACCTCCCACCCGAGGCCGCTCCGCCCGATGCCCTCCCATGAGACGCCGACGAGGCGCTCCTTGCCCTCGCACATCCGGCCCTCGTGCGGGCGACCCTCCCAGCGCAGCGCAAGCCCTGCACACACGTTCTGCAGCGCCATCAGGCGCAGCAGCACCGGGTTCGCGACGAGGCGCAGGCGCGGGTGCGTCGGGTCCACCTGCAGGCGGAACGGCGGGCGCGGCAGCGGCGCAGGCGGGTAGAACACGCGCGGGCGCGCGGGTGCGTCAGACACGAGTGGGATCATCGCATGTGCCCATGCGTGCACGCCATCGGGGATGTCTGCATCGGGCACAGGGAGGAAGAGCGCGATATCGGGCACGGTGGCACGGTACCCCTCCGGCTTGAGCACCCCGCTGCCGGCGCACCCTAAGGTGCCCGCAGCAGATGCCCTGCCCCAGCCCGGACGAAAAGCCAAGTGCAAGGCCAAATGCGAGGGAGCAAATGGGTCCCTTCCCATGCTGAACATCGCCACCCTCACGTATGCCCGCTGGAACTGTGCCGCCATGTCTATGAGGCTCGACACTGAGCAGCCCACCCGCTGGACAAGCCCGACGTCGGGTGTTGCCGCGGTCTTGACAATCCTAGTTTGCTCGGTTCGGGTGCAGGTGCGTCCCCGGGTAGGCACCGCAATAGTGGCATGGGGCTGTGGCTTCTGAGAAGAGGGATCCATGCAGAGCGGGTGGTTGGACGGCGGTACAGGGACCAGGCACGAATGTCGACAGGTGAGGTAGACCTGCCGTGGCTCACCATGCAAGACTGACGAGAATGGCGGTGGAGACATGGACACTACTGGTGACTTTAGTGAGAAGATCGAAGAGGACGGCATTGTGATCACCGTCGACACCGACAGCCATGAGCTGCGGCTGCCGAACGAGAACCAGCTGTCTGAGCGCAGGACGGTGGACGTGGTCGACGACATCACGGAGGCATCGGCGGACTCGGATGTGGGCGCAGTCGTATTTGAGCACCCCACACAGCCTCGCCCGCCCCCACTACGCTGCACACCAGTCTGTGTCCGCTCGCGGCTCTTGCCTTTCTTCGACGTTTGCTCCTTGCTCCCGGCCGGCTCTAGAAGAATATTGAAGAGCTCCCTCTGTGACTGGCTGAGCTTCGCCCGAGTGCGCGCCTCGATGCACTCGTTGTCACGGAACAGAGGGCCGTTCATGCTCGCGACGACCTCCGCCCAGCCCACTGACCTATTCAAAGTGCGGGCCAGCTCCTGCTGCATCCTGGGAAGCGTCAGCGTGTGCTCGTCCGGGGACACAGGCAGCGATGCGCTATACAAGGATGACGATGACGGCGATCTGGCGGCAATGTACGGGATCAATGAATACAGCAGTGGGTCCTCCTCGGTGGGGCGCGAGGGTGGCGGCCGCTTCGTGAGGCGCTCGGTGCCCAGCATACTATAGTCGAGCAGGGGGCGCTGCTCTCGCCTGCTGTACCGGAGCTGCCGCGTATGCTGCAGCTCGTGCTTGCGCACAGCGCGCTCCCTCTCACGCTCCTTCGCCTCCCGCTCCACGCGCTGCCGCTGCCGCGCATCCTCCTCCCTCTGCCATGCAATCTGCGCCTTCTCTGCCCTCAGTGTGCACAGGCTCTGCTCGTGTATCCGCCCCAGCGCCCACAGCCGCTCCTCACGCGCAATCCGCCGCTGCCGCTCCTGCTCGTGCAGCAGACTCTCTCTGCACCGCCGCTCGCCCTCCTCGTCCAGCCGCAGCCCACCAGGCGGCAGGAACACGCTGTCAAATTCCTCATCCTTGACGGCGTCGATGCGCGGGTCGTCATCGCCGGTGACCTCATACCCCCTGTACCTCAGGTACAGGACCTTCGCGCGGTGGAAGTCGTCCATTGCGTATGCGACCTGTATCTGGGCCTCGAGTGTGCGCGGCGGTGACGGCGGGCGTTCATAGTAGTCGAGCGGCATGGATGGCCCGGCCACAGGGCCCACGTAGGGGTCCTCGCACTCCAGCGGCGTTAGCGGCCCAAGGGGTGTGGGGTCCGGCGAGAGCAAGTCGAGCGTGCTGAAACACCCTGAGCAAGAGGGTGCCAGATGAACGGGCAGAGGCGAAGGCGGCGTTGATGGCGGTGAGCGAGAAGAAGAGGAAAGCGGAGCCCTCCGGGTGGACGAGTCGTCAGTACGGCGCGTGTGCACAGACGAGCACGAGCGGCGCGTGGGGCGTGTCGACGCGGTACATGGGGACCTGCGCTTGCAGAGATTAGACTGCGGCACGACAGAGACGGATATGCGTGCGCAGAACGCGGGGTCGTTCGTCTTGCGGGCGGGTGACATCTCGCGCGAGCGTCCGCGGCAGCCCATGGCATCTTGGACACTGGCCGGCATCATGACGAGCTGGCGGGGGTATATGAGACTCGGAAGAAGGTAGGACGGATGCTCATACCTTTTGATTGAGATATCAAGCTGGCTGGAGTGGAGGCAAAGGGAGTCAGTAATGGGACGGTGGCGACATCCAGCAGCTCAGTACAGGCTCTTCTGCAAGGGCCAGGTGCCCGCGCGCCCGATGTTCTTCTCTCACCTCATGCTAAGCTCCGTGAGTCGTGGGTTCTGCTGCCGTCATTGCACTCATCACGGCTACAGAGATAACGATCGTAATCATTTGCCATGTAAGCACCCCGTGCAATGAGCTGGCGGGGCATAGCAGCCGCGAGGCAGTGGCAGTGGGAGGAGGGGCCGGGCAGGAGAGGGGACCAGGGGAGGAATAGCGGGGGAAGGCAGAAGGAGCGGAGGTGAGGAGATAAGCTTAAAGTTGGGAGGACACTGGCGCCTGCAACATTTAAATCACCGGCTGTCCATTGGCCGATAAACACACCGATCGCGAACCACAGATCTGCGCAGCTGCAGGGTAACATGCATATTGCCCCGCTACTCCACATATACATCACGTTTATCACAAACAATACAATGATCGATATATGTGACATTATATGCGCTGATTGTACATAAATCGGGAGGTGAACAGTGTGGCGGCATGTGCGACAGTGAGGCGAGAGATGCTATGTATGAGGTGTAATTGATGGATTGACGATCGTGCGTGAGTGAAATGGTATACGAAGGTCCATTCGGAATTGTCACGAATAGTAAATGCTCGTCGTCGACACTCTAAAGTGATGTCATGCAGCCCCCGTCGCCGTAGCGAGCAGCGACCTCAGCTCAGCAATACACTCGTCGCACCGCGCAAGGACCTCCCTTACATTCTCAAGCAGCGGCCGTATATTCTCCGGAGTCATCGCGAGCTTAAACTCGGGCGTTTCCTGCGGGAGGTCTTGAGTGATGATGAGCAGAGTATGAGGGGGGTTAGAAGGGTCCACAGTGACAACGTTAACGTTAGACACCAGGAGGCGCGAACTCGAAGGCTGAGCGCTACCAGCAGATGCAGGCTTTCCCTTGCCGCGAGAAGATGGGCGGTAGGTCTTGTCAGCCCGCTTCCTCAGACGCGCAGGCGATGGCCAGACGAACTGCAGGTTGGGTATACAAGGAGAGGTCCTCCTCTGTGCAGATTGGTCCTCGCTCCATAGAGAGGAACGCGACGCGCCGGTCATGTGCTCCCCTCCTGCCTGCTGCTGCGACGGATAGGGCGACTTCTCCCTGCCGCGGACTGTAGCGAAGCCGTCTGGAGTCATCGCCATCCGCCGAGCGTCGCGCTCGATGTCCGGCGCAGAGTCGACGCGGTCCCAGTCCTCTTCGTCAGCCAGGTTCGTGTCGCTGTCGTTCGCGATCGCCGATTCGTTCGGGATTGTTGACTCATACGCGGACTCGGAGGGCACGGCGAAGCCGAATTTGTCCAGCTGGTGCTCTATTGTCGAGGAGCCCGACTTGCTCCTCTGCGTGAGGCGGAAAATGGACGCTAGAGAGGGCCGGCGCGGCGAGGTCTTGTGCTGCAGAGACATCGACGCTGTGAACAGCGCGTCCGGATGCCCGTCCTGTTCCTGAACAGAGCTGCTCAACTCTGGCCCCGTGCTCGTCTTCGCACGCCGCCGCGTTGGCCACGCTTTGACGTCCTGCGGACTAGCGCCAACTGACGAGTCTGCGCTGGCCGAAACCGAGATCGTCGAGGGTGCCACGGGCACGAGCAAGCCGTGCGAGTTGCCTGAATCCACATACATCTTCTTCAGCGACCGCAGCATGTCCCTGATCCCGCGCAGCCTGCTGTTCCGCCGCTTCTGCCGCTTCTGGTTCGCAGAGGGAGAGTGGGAACCGCTCGCCGGCGAGCCGTCACCGTCGCTCAGCAACATGACGGTGTTGCCCGTGGCGTCACCCCAGCGCCAGCTGCGGTTGACCTTCGTCGCCCGCAGGTCTTCCTCGGGAATTAGCAACTGAGGCTGTACCGCGGGCGTCGCCGAATCTGAGCTGTTGAGCATCTCTCGGAGGAGGAAGAGCTGATGCGAGCTGGGGTCGTGCCGGCCTGTCGTCGCCCGCCACTGTGCTGGGTTTGACGTTCCCGCAGGGGCTGGAGATCCGGGCCCGGGCTTGGGCTCATCACCAGACAGAGTGATCGCCCGTTCACGGCTTGGCCGGCCTTCGGTGGAGAACGCGGGCGCCGACAGCGGGCCTGGAGGAGGCGTCAACGGAGGCGCAGATACTGGAGGGGCGGGTGGCCCACTGCCCAGGTCGATGATGAGCTCGGCGCACTCCCAGGAAAGCTGATAGCGTGTCTCGATATCATGAAATGTAGCTCGGAAATCTTGAGGATTCTTTGAAAACTGAGAGGATGCTGGGTTAGTTTGCGACCGCGAACGCGTCAAAAACCTGTGCGAGTCAAAGAGCGTGGTGGCCGGCGTCCGCCTCTGCGCATCCGACTCCGCGAGCTATTGAATGACGATATTGTGGATCTCGTCAACTATATCGCGGTAAGTCGTCTGCTGCTGCTTGAGTTCTACAAACAATAGAAAAATTAGTGCGTATGTTCTAGTTGTTGGGCATCTGGGACTCACGCTCGACGCTGTTCGCAAACTCTCGCACCATCCCAAGATCCCGCCGCAATCCGATCTGTGCTTGACTTGTCCTGGTAGGGATCTTCAAGTCTCCCAGAGAATTCCGCCGTGGCACCGATGGGCTCGCGCTCGCATCGCGCTCAACCGTGGGCAACTGCGTCGCACGGCCCAACGACGCCACATGCTGGGGCAACTGTCTTGCGCGCGATGGAGATGACAGGGGCGAGGACGAGGGCGAGACATCCAGCGAGGGCAGCGGGGACGATACTGCGGCGGACATCAAGTGGCGCTCGAGTAGGGGGGTCGCGGAGCGAGATTGCGAGAGCACGCGATGTCCGTTGAGCGACCTCGTCGACGAGTGCTCGTGAGCGGACTGCTCGTGCTCGTGCCTTTGCTGCCGCTGCTTCTTGGCTTTGCCAGGAGTGACCGGGGGCGAGGGCGGCCGCAGCTCAGCGGGAGGAAACAGCGCGTCGTGTGAGCAGCGCATCGGGCGTGAGGGCGACCGGGGCATGGTCTCAACGTCCGGGTAGCTCTTCTCGTCAACATGAGCGAAGCTCTTGGTCTTCTTGTGCCGTGCACTCCCGACGAGGCTGATCCGCCGCATGCTCCCTATGAAGCCCCGCCCTATGTCCTTGCCGCCAAACACCTCGTCGACACTCTCGTCGCGCCGCTCGGACTTCGCCCTTTCTGCACGTACATTCGGCGTGGCCCCTGCGTGTGCAGTGGCGTCTTTCGACTTCCGCTTCCGCGGGGTAGAGCTGCGGTCGCTCCGCGCGGCCGAAATAGAGCGTCCCCTGGAGCTGGTGCGGCTGTTCGGGATAGAGGATCTTCCAGGCTGGTCACTTCCCTGCGAGGCGAACCGCGAAACGGTCGGGGGTTTCCAGCTTGGCCAGCTCGAGTTGGAACTCGAATTCGACGATGACTCCTGCATCTGAAAGTGGTGTCCGAATAGCAATGACACGCATGGGACGCGGCTGCTGCCATGGGTCTCGCTTGCACCGTCGTCATGTCCACCCACATCATCCAATCCACCGTCCCCGGCTTTCGTCTTGCCTTTGCGTGAGAGCAATTCCACGCCCGGGACCTCCGCCTCGGCGATCAGCTTCCCGATGCTCTCTTCATGCCTTTGAGGCAACGGCGGGCGCGGCCTCGGGGCGGTCGTCCATCTCGTAGAGGTCGAGCGGAATCGTGGGTGGAGGCCGCGACTTCTTGCGCAGGCGCCGCCACTTGGAGGAGTCGTCCGGGATGCGAATGGGGACGCGGCGCGCGCGAGGTGACTGTGCGGTCGGCGTGCTCCTCCTGGTCGTCAGACGAGCCCCAGGACGCGAGCCGGCGCGGGGCCCTGGCCTCGGGCGAATGGGCGCTGTCAGGGAGCTTTGATGGGTGCGAAGGATATGGGTGCACGAAGAAGTAACGGTGGTTTAGTGCCTTCAATGATATACGCATCAGCGGATCACACAGTAGTACAACAACGGGCTCACCTCCTTCGCGCCGATGCGTCGGCGAGGCTCATAGATGAGCGGCTGTGCACGAGGGAATGGGATCGAAGACCATCTGCGCGTAGCTGTGAGCCTGTGAGCGTGGGATGGTCAGGACAAGTTATAAATTGTACATGTATTATGAAAGCCTTCTACCGTACCAGCTGCAGTTGTGGCGTAGTGGGAAAGCGCTGTGATGCATGTGCATCAAGCAACTGCAGCAGGTTGGGGGTTCGAATCCCCAACCGACCTTTTTTTTCTGCATATCACTCCACAGTCAAGCTCCAACTTTTTTTTTGGTAGAGCATCACACATAGGCACACCTCTCAGCAGTCAACAAAGTCATCTCTCTGGGGCCACTAGAGGTGACAGGGAAATTTGAACCTGTCTGGCTTTGAATCCCACCCAAGGGAGGAAATGTGTTTATGCACACTTCCAGAACCCTGGCCACAGACTGGGCTCTGGAAGTAGTGTGGGACTTGTGCAGCATGAACTGACTGGCCATACCCACTAAAACCCCCTGTGTTATGGTCATTTAATTTTTTGAATGTTGGCGGAACTTACCATTGGGTGAATACAATACAGGGACTTGTTGTGCAACCAACTCCCCTGGCTACTCATGACTCTATTGGGCACATCCCTGATTGTACTAGCATATAGGGCTCATTTCATGTCTGGCAGATCCAACTCTGCCCTCATTTCACATTTATCATCACTGATTGGCAGATGGCATTCAACCACCATTATCATTACTATCTATCATTTCAGATACATTGCTACATACTTATCAAACATTTTGTACTATAGCATAGATAGCATCAGTGACATCTGGGACAGACTGGACTTCTAAAACCTAACACAAGATAACACTTACTTGTAATCTTGCTGGTTGTTGATGGTAGTTGACAAGAGATAAAGTGCTAAGCAGGATATGACTTGCGTGTTATGCGATAGTATGAATGCAATGAATAGAACTGAGGACTTAGTCACTCAGCAAGCTAGTATATACCTAAGTACTGAGTAATACCACCTGGACCTCACATATCCGATAGCTAATTAGCTTGGCACACACGTGCGGTGTGCCAAACTAATTAGCTTGAATTATCCCCCCAGCCCGCACTGCCAGTAGCACTCCGGCCAGATACCCTCCAGGGTATATGGTCATGTGCTCGCTGGCAGCCACAATGAGCCTGGCGCTATTGGTGATAGACGCTTTGGCGCTGCCTCCCGGGTTCCGCGCTCCCCCACGCTAATCGCTGCCGCCCACCACGCACCCCACTAAGTGCCCCACCGCCGCTGTCGTGCATGACGACGATGGCTACCTCCCTCATTTCCCCACCTATAAAACCCGTTCTTTTGGTATTCCCATGTAATTCATACGTGCGAATCCAATGGTATTAATAGAATTCCAATTGGAGGGATATTTAGGGTGGATGTGCAGAGGACACGTCGGATACTATTGGTCATACCTCGGCCATGCCAAAAACAGAAGTGCCACGTGCTCTATCCCAGTGCTTTCTATTGTGCCTGGGCTCTGAGCGCCAAAGTGAGGAGCCTGCGCTTGTGTTTAGCGTCCTGCCACCCCCGCCGCCCCGCCACCCCCGCCCCTGCACCTCTCAATTCTAATGTAATTGCACCAGAATTTTTGCTATTGATCCCCTGTAATCAAATAGTACTAATTATATGATTATTGACACGCGAACGTAGGGTGGATGGCTTGGCGAGGCGTCGGATGACATCAGGCATGGTCCGGGCATGCCATATGAGGCAGGCGCGCGATGCGTTGAGATAGCGCTACGTCATCGGTCCAGAGCACGCACGGTGACATCAGCGATCGATCGTGATCGTGGGGTAAGCGCTGATATTCGCTCGAAACGAAGTGCTCGGGCACCGGAAATTGAGAAAAGAAGCTCGCCGCGCACCAGATTCATGTGGGTAGCGGTTGTAATTAATATTAATTATATCAGCTTGATGCATTTCTCGGCGAGGGTGGTCTGAATGATGTAGTTGTGCGACTCTTTCACTTTTTCAATTCACTACACACTGTAATGTACTACTGTACAATCAGACTCACAGGTGTTGACTGGTATTTATGAATCATAATATTGAACTACTGTAAGTAAATACTACGCGCGCTCATAATACATCGCGAAGGAGGGTCAAGCGCGCTCACCACTCAGAAAGAAGTGCTCGGGCGCCGGAATTGAAAGAGGAGGTTCATTGTGTACCAGATTCATGTGGGTAGCGGTTGCAATTAATATTAATTATATCAACTTGATGCATTTCTCGGCGAGGGTGGTCTGAATGATGTAGTTGTGCGACTCTTTCACTTTTTCAATTCACTACACATTGTAATGTACTACTGTACAATCAGACTCACAGGTGTTGACTGGTATTTACGAATTATAATATTGAACTATTGTAAATAAATACTACGCGCACTCGTACTTATTCCAAAAGACTAGTAGTTCAGCGAATAAAGTTGAAACTCTTAGTGGAACAGAAGGTTGAGTGCACCTCTGAGGTTAAGCCATGATCGGATCACGGCTTCTGTGGAGCTTACCTTGGTGCCTGGTCCTGATCTGGGACATGTGTGGGCACCTGTAGAACTTCTTGCGTGCGCAAAGTCGTGCTCACTCTAACTCCTTGTGCTGACTGCTGTGCTCCCTACGCTGCCTTGGAACTGCTTCTAATGTCTATTTACATAAGTACTTCTACGTTTCTTCCATTCCTCGCTTTATAATGCCTCCACAATGTGATCGTTAGGGCTACTGAGCATTGACTACGGTGATAGGTAAGTTCTCATTATCCATCATCTGTACCTTACGAGGTCCATGCTTCTTCCCAAAATCAGAACGACGCTTGTGCTGTTTGGCATTCAATAGAACCCCCAAGCCATCTGCCACTGTCACAGCATTGATAAAGTTTGCAGTAAGTGGTGTACCGCGCTGCTGCTTGCTGTTGTGATCCATCGTAATCGTGATTGGCATCCCTGTTTGCTGCAGATGCAACATATTTGATGCGAGTGGTAGTGGGGTGAGCATGTAGAGTGGTGTTTTGAGCGTGGAAGCAGGGGACACGAACGTTGGAGGTGGCACAAACGTTGGGAGAGGTGTTGTGGGTGCAGACGACTGGGGTGCGAGTGTGGAAGGTGCGAGCGTGGCAGGTGCGAGAGTAGACGGCGGGGTCAGTATGGTGTTGGATAGATTACTCATATCAGAACCCGAGTCTTCCCTGTTCTCTACCCCTCCAATCGCAGCCTGGAACTGCTCGTCCTGCCACTTCTTGAACTCCTCGGTGCCCATAGTGCAAAAGTGTGCGCTGCTGGACTCGAACGCATGATTCAAGACCATAAGTTCCGTGCGTGATCCAACATCGCTTGAACAACAAAACTTGCTGAGCGGCCAACCCTCGCATACAACCCCATATTTTGCAGTAATACTGGTCTTGAAGTTGCTGTAATACATTCTTGGGACTTTCGTTTTTGCAGCCTCATCTAGAACAGCACTTAATGTCGATATATTGTCATACAAGTTTTGGGCTTACTGAGTTTGCGTGAAATTAATGTGGCCATCTGTTTCTTCAGGTCAAGTAGTTCCTGAACATGATTGCTAACGATGCCTGCTTTGTGTTAGCCTTAGATAAATATATATATTGCAACCTGTCACAAGACGTTACGGAGCAATGAATAGGGCATAATCCCGTAAATCAGTACAACTGATCTACCATAGACGCTTAGCGTGGGAATATGAACTGCAGATATAGCCGGACCCTTGATAACAGCCAAGCTGTTATCGTAGCCCTTTTGGGGGAGTGGTCTAATACACCACTCATGAGCACGTTGCATTGGGTCCGCAGCGCATCTTGTGATACAACCACATACCTTGAATCCTGGATATGAGGTACGCTTCCATACGTAGGCCGATATCTGCTAGGTTTGTCTTGAATGTTGCCTCAAAAAAATCTGCGATGCATTTGCTTGTAGTGTAGTAGTAGGGAGAATTATATGTATCTAAGTCCCCACATGTACCGATGATGGCACACTTGATGCCTGTCCTCAAATTCAACATGTCACAAATTATTCCTTTATTAATTTAGACTCCCTCGCTATAGGTTGTATGTGCGGCGCTAGGCGTACGCCGCGCCTCTACTCCATAGCCACCTCCAGCGTCACTCCCAGTTATTGCAGGTCACCTGGTCGTTAGGTTAGCGCTGTAGGGTAGCGCGCGCCTCCGGTACTCACGTTATGGTCACAGTAGTTACATGTAGCGTCACTTAGCACATGACCCAGTAGATACGGCGCACAGGCCTCATCTTTAGGGCAGTACTAGTAGTCACATCGCTCATGTATATATTACGACGGAATGTGGGCTTACTCCCCATTCCTAAGATTCTCGACAATTGGGCATAGCCCCTTTCTTACTATCGCTGTGATGCTCTCTGGCCCGGGGCCCGTATCGCGTCGTGCTAGTCTGTGAGCCGCCTCTGTTACCTCGACGTACACAAGGGGACTAGTCACCCCCACGTTGCCTCTGCGTTCAGCGCTGGCACGGTGACTTATAGGCTCGCTCAACGGCGTGTATGGTTCCCCCTGAGCCCAGGGGTAGCACAGACGTAAGTCTGTGTCATAATCTTAGGAATATCTTACCTCCCCTCCGGCGCCACCTGCGCTGGGGCCGAGGGTTCTCCACCTACAGGTCGCCAAGGCAGCATGGCGGGGCAACCGACGGTAGAAGCGCCGTCGGTCCGTAGTTTTACGAGCCCCCACGAAATGCTACACCTGGCAAAGCGACCGTAGGGAGTGAGTAAGCAAGTCCGCCCTCTTTCGAACGCAAGATAGAAGGGGTCGACCGACATAAGCCCCGTTTGAGGACCCGCCGCCGTCACCCCTGCAAAGGGAATGCGCGTGCGCGTGGAGGTCTAGGGCAGTCCGGCCACTTACCCCTGGGCGGCAGGGGTTATCGTCAAGAACTTTGATCTGTGGGTATGCGAAGGGTCCCGCAAGGGTACCCAACCCCACACCAGCGATCACGAAGGTCAGAAAGCAATCCACCACGACAAGACTATCGAATACCAACGAGCGAACCACATACCCCAAGGTCGGTAGGCCACGCGTAGCCATGTCGGCGTCAGTCCTAGGAGCGGAATGATTGGCCATTACCCAACTCCGATGGGCCCGCTCACCGCTGACACGCCTCGTCGACTCACGTTGCGGGATGTAAGGAATCCGGGATGAGTGGAACTCCCAATTCTTCCTGCAGGCTAGCTCACTTCGCTCCACCACCGGCGGACGGACCGTGCACATGGAAGCTCCTCATGAACCACATGAGCCGTGTGTTAAACAAGCAACCAAGGTAGCGAGCGTCGTAGGATTCAAGGTAGAACGTCAGGGACGACGTTTTTCGAGAGGGGGGGTAATGTCACAAATTATTCCTTTATTAATTTAGACTCCCTCGCTATAGGTTGTATGTGCGGCGCTAGGCGTACGCCGCGCCTCTACTCCATAGCCACCTCCAGCGTCACTCCCAGTTATTGCAGGTCACCTGGTCGTTAGGTTAGCGCTGTAGGGTAGCGCGCGCCTCCGGTACTCACGTTATGGTCACAGTAGTTACATGTAGCGTCACTTAGCACATGACCCAGTAGATACGGCGCACAGGCCTCATCTTTAGGGCAGTACTAGTAGTCACATCGCTCATGTATATATTACGACGGAATGTGGGCTTACTCCCCATTCCTAAGATTCTCGACAATTGGGCATAGCCCCTTTCTTACTATCGCTGTGATGCTCTCTGGCCCGGGGCCCGTATCGCGTCGTGCTAGTCTGTGAGCCGCCTCTGTTACCTCGACGTACACAAGGGGACTAGTCACCCCCACGTTGCCTCTGCGTTCAGCGCTGGCACGGTGACTTATAGGCTCGCTCAACGGCGTGTATGGTTCCCCCTGAGCCCAGGGGTAGCACAGACGTAAGTCTGTGTCATAATCTTAGGAATATCTTACCTCCCCTCCGGCGCCACCTGCGCTGGGGCCGAGGGTTCTCCACCTACAGGTCGCCAAGGCAGCATGGCGGGGCAACCGACGGTAGAAGCGCCGTCGGTCCGTAGTTTTACGAGCCCCCACGAAATGCTACACCTGGCAAAGCGACCGTAGGGAGTGAGTAAGCAAGTCCGCCCTCTTTCGAACGCAAGATAGAAGGGGTCGACCGACATAAGCCCCGTTTGAGGACCCGCCGCCGTCACCCCTGCAAAGGGAATGCGCGTGCGCGTGGAGGTCTAGGGCAGTCCGGCCACTTACCCCTGGGCGGCAGGGGTTATCGTCAAGAACTTTGATCTGTGGGTATGCGAAGGGTCCCGCAAGGGTACCCAACCCCACACCAGCGATCACGAAGGTCAGAAAGCAATCCACCACGACAAGACTATCGAATACCAACGAGCGAACCACATACCCCAAGGTCGGTAGGCCACGCGTAGCCATGTCGGCGTCAGTCCTAGGAGCGGAATGATTGGCCATTACCCAACTCCGATGGGCCCGCTCACCGCTGACACGCCTCGTCGACTCACGTTGCGGGATGTAAGGAATCCGGGATGAGTGGAACTCCCAATTCTTCCTGCAGGCTAGCTCACTTCGCTCCACCACCGGCGGACGGACCGTGCACATGGAAGCTCCTCATGAACCACATGAGCCGTGTGTTAAACAAGCAACCAAGGTAGCGAGCGTCGTAGGATTCAAGGTAGAACGTCAGGGACGACGTTTTTCGAGAGGGGGGGTAATGTCACAAATTATTCCTTTATTAATTTAGACTCCCTCGCTATAGGTTGTATGTGCGGCGCTAGGCGTACGCCGCGCCTCTACTCCATAGCCACCTCCAGCGTCACTCCCAGTTATTGCAGGTCACCTGGTCGTTAGGTTAGCGCTGTAGGGTAGCGCGCGCCTCCGGTACTCACGTTATGGTCACAGTAGTTACATGTAGCGTCACTTAGCACATGACCCAGTAGATACGGCGCACAGGCCTCATCTTTAGGGCAGTACTAGTAGTCACATCGCTCATGTATATATTACGACGGAATGTGGGCTTACTCCCCATTCCTAAGATTCTCGACAATTGGGCATAGCCCCTTTCTTACTATCGCTGTGATGCTCTCTGGCCCGGGGCCCGTATCGCGTCGTGCTAGTCTGTGAGCCGCCTCTGTTACCTCGACGTACACAAGGGGACTAGTCACCCCCACGTTGCCTCTGCGTTCAGCGCTGGCACGGTGACTTATAGGCTCGCTCAACGGCGTGTATGGTTCCCCCTGAGCCCAGGGGTAGCACAGACGTAAGTCTGTGTCATAATCTTAGGAATATCTTACCTCCCCTCCGGCGCCACCTGCGCTGGGGCCGAGGGTTCTCCACCTACAGGTCGCCAAGGCAGCATGGCGGGGCAACCGACGGTAGAAGCGCCGTCGGTCCGTAGTTTTACGAGCCCCCACGAAATGCTACACCTGGCAAAGCGACCGTAGGGAGTGAGTAAGCAAGTCCGCCCTCTTTCGAACGCAAGATAGAAGGGGTCGACCGACATAAGCCCCGTTTGAGGACCCGCCGCCGTCACCCCTGCAAAGGGAATGCGCGTGCGCGTGGAGGTCTAGGGCAGTCCGGCCACTTACCCCTGGGCGGCAGGGGTTATCGTCAAGAACTTTGATCTGTGGGTATGCGAAGGGTCCCGCAAGGGTACCCAACCCCACACCAGCGATCACGAAGGTCAGAAAGCAATCCACCACGACAAGACTATCGAATACCAACGAGCGAACCACATACCCCAAGGTCGGTAGGCCACGCGTAGCCATGTCGGCGTCAGTCCTAGGAGCGGAATGATTGGCCATTACCCAACTCCGATGGGCCCGCTCACCGCTGACACGCCTCGTCGACTCACGTTGCGGGATGTAAGGAATCCGGGATGAGTGGAACTCCCAATTCTTCCTGCAGGCTAGCTCACTTCGCTCCACCACCGGCGGACGGACCGTGCACATGGAAGCTCCTCATGAACCACATGAGCCGTGTGTTAAACAAGCAACCAAGGTAGCGAGCGTCGTAGGATTCAAGGTAGAACGTCAGGGACGACGTTTTTCGAGAGGGGGGGTAATGTCACAAATTATTCCTTTATTAATTTAGACTCCCTCGCTATAGGTTGTATGTGCGGCGCTAGGCGTACGCCGCGCCTCTACTCCATAGCCACCTCCAGCGTCACTCCCAGTTATTGCAGGTCACCTGGTCGTTAGGTTAGCGCTGTAGGGTAGCGCGCGCCTCCGGTACTCACGTTATGGTCACAGTAGTTACATGTAGCGTCACTTAGCACATGACCCAGTAGATACGGCGCACAGGCCTCATCTTTAGGGCAGTACTAGTAGTCACATCGCTCATGTATATATTACGACGGAATGTGGGCTTACTCCCCATTCCTAAGATTCTCGACAATTGGGCATAGCCCCTTTCTTACTATCGCTGTGATGCTCTCTGGCCCGGGGCCCGTATCGCGTCGTGCTAGTCTGTGAGCCGCCTCTGTTACCTCGACGTACACAAGGGGACTAGTCACCCCCACGTTGCCTCTGCGTTCAGCGCTGGCACGGTGACTTATAGGCTCGCACAACGGCGTGTATGGTTCCCCCTGAGCCCAGGGGTAGCACAGACGTAAGTCTGTGTCACAACATTTGCAGCTAAAGACTGTGAGTACACGTGACCGGTGAATATGAGACTCAACGTACCTCATGCTTCATTTTCTTGAGTGTTCCACAGCCGTCGTGGAATGCTTGAACAGGGAGGTGGTGCCTGGTGGTGGCCTGATTCTCACGTTTGTCTTTAAGCTCCTTGACGGCGTTCGCGGTGACAGTGTCGCGCTCCTCCGGCATCAGCGCCTTCCACTGCGCCAATATTTGAGCTGTCAGCTCGGATGACTTCTTGCGCTGCGTGTCAGGCTGCAGTTCTGTAGAATAAATACGAGTTCATCAATATATAAATATAAACATAAATATAAATACTGCACATACCTGAATTGATGCGGCGGACTTCTTGGCTAAGATACACGTTCCATTTACTGACCTTGCGTGTTTGCGAGTGGAGATGAGACATTTGAAGGATAAGTTGGTGATAATATTCGATAGAATGAGATCCGAATGTCTCATGAAGAGACTGGGCTAGAGCCCACATGGCCTGCCGGGCATTGTCCAACGCCTCCACAAGCTCCTGCTTCCTGATTGCCCAAACTGTCTTCGCCCTGGCCTTCACTTCAGCATCTTGATAAACCCTGTGCTTCACTCAGTATCTGTTTGGATAACACTCCTTCGGTGGCCGTCTTGCGAAGTTCGATTGCAGAAGGTCGCTGACAGCTGAAGAATAACGGGTCATCGGGAGAATGGCCACACATCGAAGCAGAAGCCCGAGAAGCAGCCAAAATTGACAAGAAGCAGGATGATTTGACTGGGATGCTTCTCTTCTGTGATGAGTCTCCGAGGCATTCTCGACCGCAAAACTTTGCAGCACATGACACTTCCCTCCCTTTGTTCGCAAAACTAAACTATTGAACCTCATTTGTAATGCAGTCTATAAGTAATTAATAACACATACGTCTACTTTGATAAAGTCTATTGAAGACTATTCGTGGCCCAGCTTGCATAAGTAGTACAGAAATTCCATCTCGGAAACGATAGCGCCCTGTGAAGCTAAGGTAGAGGTAAACTCATTTTGAGAAGCGCTATGTTTGAATGCGTGCACGATGTACAAGAAATCATAACCATGCATTCTAATGTAATAGTCTGCATACGGACCTAATGAATCGACGGGAGGTGGACGGCGGGGAGCGGGACGATGTCTGACATGCACGCGCACAATATCCCAGAACCCTCGGTCGACGTGATAGACCCATTCCGCTTGCAGAAGGGGTGCATCAACTTCCTTGAGGCTGGTGGGTGGTGGAATCGTGACAGGAGACTGCTCGGGCGCAGCCGACCAAGAAGAGTCCAGAGTATTTGTGGACGATTGAGAAGCAGACGTCCGAGCGGCGTTCTCAACATCTGACTGAACCAGACAGCCCGATTGGCTATCTGAGCCACCACAAACATTTTCGTCATCTTGTGAGTACGACGATCCATCCATTAACAGCCCTGTGTAGTGTCTATGAGGCACCATCAGCTATGTGCACATGAACGTGTATGCACCTGTCATTTGAGCTGTGATCCCAGCGATCTCCCCTTCTCGTGTATTCTCAGTACCTGAGCATCTAAGTATGAGAACTACTATGCAGATTTGAATGACATACGTACCATTGAGTTGAGCAGGTGCATACCAATAAATGTCGTCCTCCACATCTAAACCATCCTTGCCTTTGTAACAATAGAATTTGATCACCGAGCTGAGCTGCTTGAATGACATATGTTTAGATTTGGAGAACCTGCGAACCAGAGGCTTGATTAGTTCCCTATAAAAAGCAGAGAATAAGTGTATGTTTTGTCAGAATGAAATGATACTAACCATTTGAAAAATATGCCTGTCTTGTGTCCATACAGGACTATGTAGAAATCCTTCGCGTCGAGAATGTTCTCGACCCTGCGCGACCCCATGACATGATCGACAATTTGCACGACCGTTTGTGCAGGCGGGTCGTCCATTGTCACATCCTTGAAGAGTTGGCCTTGCAAGGTGAAGAGATGCTGTGCCTCCACCTGATTGTTGCATTGGATGACGATCGGGAATGGGCAAGGCCATTTGTTTTCTGCTAGTCCACTAGGGCTGAATGAGTGCATTAATGCATTTCCTATATCTGCGCCAAGATTTACTAATTTTCAGCTTACCGCACATTGTAGATACCAGGCCTGGAGCCACTGAGTACGATGCAGGGACCGGACATCAGGGAAGAGAAGCAGAGAAGCAAGTGTGAGGAAGCAAAGAAGAGAAGCAGAGAAGCAAGTGTGAGGAAGCAAAGAAGTGAGGTCGATCGACATGCTGAGCAGCCACATGAAGTGCAGTTGCGCCAGATGCATCAGTCCACAGGTGTCCACACCTGTGGACTGACATGCCCTGACGTGCCCTCAAATGTGGGCAACGTTCTGTCTGAGCCCAAACTTATATACATAGGATATAGTGCATGACATCGTGGGGTTCACAATGATATTTGATAAATAATCCAATGTATCGAAATTGAATGCGATGCAACTTCAGCTGCAAGTGTGCCAGTCTCGATTGACACATTTAATGCTGCACTGCAAGATTTGATACAAATTATACTAGTGCGTCCATCTCTGCTTCTCCCTCATCATTCGCAAATTCTTCTTCAATGTCCTCCCCAGCTAAGACACCGTCCTCTCGTGCTACCAAATTCGGTACCAATGCCATAATGTCAGTCGTGGGTACAGAGACGTTCAGCTCTTTCTGGTTTGCCATTCCTTTTCTAGTGCCAGGAAATTGAGTACCTTTAAACCCATTTAAAGAATACAATTTCTCGAGTCGCAGTAGATGTTGTGCGTTAATATTTTGTCATCGTTCGCAATACTTGGCTACGGCACCGTAGATGCGTGACCCCTCGGATTTGAGTCGAGTGAGCACAGTTTTATATTGTGACTCCTCATCATGAATTGAGGTATGTAGTCATCGAGCTTCTACGCTGCAGCGTATGAGCTCCTCTTGTGCGCATTCGATCCTCCGGGCTTGCTTCATCATCTCGCGGATGGCAGGTTTCGTCCATGGTTTGTTGATCACGTCGTTCCGTGTATCCTGTAGTAGATGGAAATTCTCAAGAAAATTATAATGAGATACTTTTTCCCAATCAACTGTAGGCTTTGGAGGATCTAACTGAAGGGCAGCTTTATTATAAGCTTTAACAGCATTTTGAATTGCCTTGGATCGTGCTTGAAGCGACTTCGCAATATGCGTTTGTACACGATAACCTGTGGAACGTCAATAGATGTATGAGTATAATAGTAAACATAATTGTATATGCACCTGTATGTGAGATATTCATCTTGTGTAGTTCGAATACGCGTTGTATCACAAGGCGGTGGAGATTATCTAACACCTTGTGATACTGTCGTTGTGCTATATAATTGACAGTATCCATGTATTCCTGGTCTGTAGCCTCCCATCTCCTCCCTATACCTAGGTAAACCTCCATCTCCGTGATTTCATGCGTGAGAGTGGCATATCGTTCACGTAGATATTTTTGCTGTGTCTCCAACCTATGTATACGGGATGTCTCAGCACTATAATCCACAGAGCCTAGGGTTGGGGGTGTAAAGCAAATACTCGTCGGTGCAGCGCAATAAAATTGCACTGAGACACCTTTGAGCTCGGTGGTAACAGCACGTAGCTCTTGCAGGGCTTCAACGTACGCAATTGCATGCAAATCTTCCATGTGCTTGCGGCCAAGATCCTGAAAATATGCACGTTCTTCTTCATACCAGATCTTGATATTATCTCGTGTAATTTGAAGCGATTCCATTGCTTTGACAAGGGCGAGTGACTCCAAATTAACGATTTCTTGAGCTTGCTTGTAATTATTTAATATCATGATACTGATATTTTGATACTTCTCCACGTCCCATTGTTGAAAGAACATGAAATGTCTATGGTATGCGGATGCGTGTCTTGTAACAGATGCAAGACTGTTCGAGGCACTGAACACTCGTTCGAGTGTCTCGAGATCTTCAATTCCGATACCTTCTATTACATTCAGGTGGTTCCGAGTCTGGCATGGGTAGCAATGAGTATATCCGTGGAACGAATTTACACAGCAGTGACACCTGGCATCTTGCCACTTCGGACTAAGCGAGCTGCGTCGGATCGTGCCTTCAAATTCACAGCTGATATCATAACCGACTAGAATATTCTCGCCGAATAAATCGAGGGCCTTCGAGACAGTAGATAGAGGGTATTTTTCTCTGCTGAAGTTTTAGAATCAGCTCCAGTAAATAAAACAGTACTCACAGTTCACCACTCTTCACCATATCAACCAGCCACAGGATAAACCCATGCCTACAAGCACTAGCAAAGACTCCAGTCTCATCAAAAATCACCCACATTTTTTTCTTCTCATCTGATGCTGCCGCCTTCCAGTTCTTGGTACATGGCTTGTAGTCCGGCCGATCCAGTGTGCCATCTGTTGGGTCACCCTCGGTACTGTGCTGGACAACATCTGTGAGGCTGACACAGACTAGCTGTGGGACTCACCACCTATGTGTTGAGGGAAAATAGGCAATGAGGGGGAGCCAGTCAAGCACAGCAGATATGAGATTATTCTATGGCGCTAGCCAAGAATAATAGAACTGGTTATTCTCTATGACTAGTGTATGCTTATATACATGTTTTTTGTATCGCTTATGTAATACTATGTAGTTATTCCTATAGCGGTTATGTGGCTGTATGCTAAAGGGCGTGCAGCATGCTTTTCTTACATAACATACTTACTTACTTGGATCGTACTACAATGGCCGTGTGGGCCGGTAATGGCTGCACCAATAGTAGAGTGAGGGTTATTCTTGTTTATCTCATGAAAGGGGTGCAGCCTGGGTATAGAGACGTTGCAGTTGCCGGATACCGTGAGGCATAAAGGTGATTGGCCACGTGGGTTCGTATTACCAAGGCTGTGAGGCCGAGGTAGTTGCGCTATTGGACGGATGTACCGATAGCATGTGTTATAGACCAGACCGAGAGGTAACCGGTACATATGTTGGACTTAGCGATGGCACGAGGTCCGGCGTTTGGTATTTGCTGTGATGGCAGAAGACCGGAGGTTGGCAACGCCGTGATGGTGAAGCTGGGGCTTGGTTAGTACTGAGCCGTGGTGACGTGTCCACTGTGTTGGACCAATAGCGATAATGCCGTGAGGCTATTATTGTGCTATAACGTCGTATGGTGCCATGCTGACAAGGCAATGGTATCATAGTGATGTCATTGTGGTCTAGGACCTTATGACGTGGTGGTCTAGTTTGTAAGGGCTGGACCGGGTTAGTGTTGCTGAAGTTCAGTTCAGAACCAAGGTTCAGAACCTGAACCGCCTGAACTGAACCTAGGTTCAGGTTCAGTCCAGGTCCGGTTCAGGGTAGGACATCAAGGTTCGGTTCTTGGTTCAGGGGGGTCATGGGTACCCTTGAACCAGGTTCGAACCGGACTGAACCTTGAACCACATAGCATTAACATATTCTGTGTAGCCACTGGTGGATAAGCATCAATTACATTTATGTTCTTGCCATCTTTGCTATAGTGTTGTTGCAGTAAGTTATGTACAGCTGGCTTCACCATAGCAAGCATCAGCACTCATAAGCTCTAGTCTCCCAATGAGGCAAGGGCTTCAACCCCATGCTGGGATCACCATGCTTTCTGTGGCACTGGGATGCATTTGTTGCTGTCAGATGAAGTAAGAAATGTAGAAGATTATGTTCCACTTCATATCCATGATCCTAGGTTATATACAGTGTTGTCTAAGAATGGTTTGTTATTGAGGTTTGCCTCAGGCTAATTCACAATCATAAACTCTGATTACTGAACTGCTCAAAATGGCTGCCTTGAGTGATTATTGTGCATCTAAAATTTATGTTTACCACTCTACTCAAGATTAAGAGCCACTTTGTTCAGCCCAATAGACACCAAATGGAGGCACTGCAGAACTTGAAGTGTGATTACTTTAGTGGGTTCAATAGTGCCGGGAATGAGGTAGGCAATAGAGGGCAATTGGTATACATAGAAAGGTGCATGAAGTTGGTGTCTAAATTATTATTCTTACACTTTATAGAAGCAAGTAACTTAGCGGTTCGAACCTAGTTCGAACCATGAACCGAACCTGATGAACCAGTTCACCAGGTTCAGTCCAGGTTCAGGTTCAGGTCCAGGCTCCCTGCAGTCGGTTCGGTTCTGGGTTCAGCCCTAGATCCCCCTGAACCTGAACCGAACTGAACTTCGGCAACACTAGACCGGGTGAAGGTGGAGATGCCGAGGCTATCACAAGACGCGCAGCGGACCCAATGCAACGCGCTTATGAGTGGTGTTATAGACCACTCCCCCAAAAGGGCTACGATAACAGCTTGGCTGTTATCAAGGGTCCGGCTATATCTGCAGTTCAGATTCCCACGCTTAGCGTCTATGGGTAGCCTTGTTCAGGTTATACCCACGTATTCCCTCCGTATACCCTAGTTAATTACTCCGTAACGTCCAGATGCCTTTACAGGTATAATCTGTGACAGAGGCAATAGTGCCAGAGGCTGGGGCACGAGCTAACCAGCGTGGGCTTGTGATAACCAACCGGGCTGAATGGTAACCAGTGAGGTGTGTTGGCCATGAGGCCGTGCCAGCGGATTCTCCAATACAGAAGAAGTCTGGTGGTTGGCAATGCCGGTGATGGCGAAGCCGGAGCTAGGGAAGCCCCATGGTTCTAGTGAGGCTAGAGACTGGTGGTGGGATTGTGCTGATGACAGCATGTAGGTCGGTGGATGCCGAGCCTATGGTGTAAGTAGCTTGCAAGGCTTCTTGATGGCCATGCTGCAGAGGCGTGTTGTATGGACTGGACCATTGGTTGCCAGTGATGTATGGTGGGACCGGATCTAGGAGTTGCTGGTAATGGTGACGTAGATGCAGTGATGTATGTAGGTCTAGATTGGAAGCGTCGGGCATTAGCCTAGGAGCGCTAGTGTTGTTAGTGACACAAAACGTGCCTGAATGCCTCTAACCCTCTATCAACCCTCTATCTCCTAGTCCATAACCCCTAAGGCGAGTCGCATGTCGACTAAGTGAGGAGAAGGCTAGTCCCCAGTCTAGCACGCATCAAGGACGCTGGGCATAAGCCCCAGGCGTCGAGTCAGGCGCAAGCCGGAGAGTCGGGCATGAGTAGCTATCGTCCACCCAGTATGTCGGATGCTGGTCAGGAGCGGTGTCCCTCAGAGATCAAGGGGGACTCCCATAGTAGAAGAATAGTTCTGAGGGGTAAGCCCCCAGAACACATATGTAATATACATGAGCGTGGTCCGGCTACTCTACGCTAAGTACCTGCCCTAAGGCGTGGGTCTGTGCACATTGCCATAGCACCCAAGTAATCATAAATATGTAAGCAGCCCGGGGTAAGCCCAGGCCGCATGGCATAGGTCATAGTGGCAATGCTTAGCCCACAGGGCCAAGGCGTGCCGGAGTCAGTAAGAAGGTTGGTGGCAGTAAGGCCAGGCCGACCGGGGCATATAGGAAGCTGGCCAGAAGGGCTGGGGCTTCCGGACATCATAGGGGTGGTGACGCGCTGGCTATATGACACAAGCCAATTGTGAGACTCACTGTTAGACTTGATAGCGACTTGAAGAGGGTTGCTAAGTCAAGTGAGGAGAAAGGCAGGCGCAAGCAGGTGGAGTGCGTGTATGCGAATGCAGAGAACAAATCTAAGGTTATTGTACAGTGATAACCCTACTTATATACATCTGCAGGGCACCTGTAATGGGCCTGTCGAAAAGTCTAAGTCGACGTGTCAGTCAGTAACTACCTTGGTACGGCAAGTGCTGGACCAATGAGAACCGTGCTCAGTAAGCTACACGTGAGTGCTTGGTAAGACTGTATAGGTTGATCCAATAGCGTAAAGAGCTAGGTATATGCTTGATAAGCGGAGTCAGTGTACATGACATAGCCCAGTTGGGATATGAGTAAGCCTATAGAGTAGCTGATGTAGCGACTCGGTCCGCTGAGCAATCCTTATGACATAGCCCGGTATCGGGATATGAGTAAGGTGCGTGACCTCAGTATACGGGGCCGCTGAGTAAGAACAACTACATAGCGTGTTATGTACATGTTGTTTGGTTAGGTGTACGTGTTACGGGCGCTTATAGCGATATTGTAACTGCAAAAGATATATCTACGCTAGAAATACCGGAAAAATAGGGAAAAATATAGGAAAAATATCACTTTGTGACATTACCCCCTCTTCTAGATTCATCATCCCTGATGAACCCTTACTTACTGGTAGAGCCAAACCCTTGTTCTCCTCGGGTGGTCTTTTGTGCCTCGAAATACCCTTTTCTGTGGAGCATGATGTGTGGGTCTCTTGCCACTTCACAAATGAGTTGAGCAATCTTGTCACCTTTGTGAATATCAATCAATATGTCGCTATGATTATGCAAGATGACAATGACTTCTCCCTGATAGTCGTGGTCGATGACCCCGGCCATTACGTCAATTCCCTTTCGGGCTAGACTGGACCAAGGGGCGATTCTGCCGTACGTGCCGAATGGAACCTGTATCTTTAACTTGGTGTTGTACTCTGTCTGCCCATGGGCTGGCAGGACGTCACCCATTGCTGTATACAAGTCGAATCCTATAGATCTGTTGGTTCCTTTCGTGGGCATGATCACGCCTTCACCGAGAACTATCTTGAGGTCTTCGTTCTGATGAATGTCAGCTGACATCCACCCACCCTCTGGGTGGCAGACTAGTTTCCTCTTAGGCTCATTTTTGTGATCATCACAGTACTGTGGCCAGTCGTCTGGCCAAATACACTCGTCGGCTTCCCAGTCATCACTGTCTGGATCGAATATGTGAACTGTTTCTTTCCTTCTCAGCGACCGTCGAAGAGGTTGGTCCTGCATCAGAATACTGTGAGAACTCTTGTATTCCTGAAGCAGTTCGAAGGCCGTGGCCAGTTCCAATTCAGGTAGCCAGGAGTCATCAGAGACAGTAAATCCTTTCCATCAGATTCTGTACTCAACTTGGCCAGCCCTTAATCGGTGGTCCACAATCTTCTCCACTTCCCATATTTCTTCGCCGTCAACTGTTTTGGGTTGAGGTGCCAGCTTCTTCTGCAAGACCGGTTCCTTGTACATGACCAATTTGGACACATGGAACACCGGATGATAAGCCTGATATTGGCTATCCATGTGTAACCGGAAGGTCACGGGAGAAAGTTGTTCCGTAATTTTGAATGGCCCGGCATAGCGTGGACTAAGATTCCTTTCTGAATCTTGCCAGCTGTGTGTGTCAAGAAGAACCCTATCGCTGACCTTGAACAGAACGCTCCACTTCCCTTGATCATAGTACCAGGCCCAGCGTTCAGCTGCAATTTTCTTTGCTGCTTTAGCCTTGTCCTGTGCGTTAAACCTTTCGTAAGCGATCTGATTCAAATCCGCGTATTGAGTTGGTTTCAAATCAGATGGTCCTGCATTGGGGTGCCTTCCATATTCCATGAAGAATGGAAAGTTCTTAGTGGTTTCACTTGCTGCATTGTTGTAAGCAAACTCCGCTGTGGGCAGATAGAATACCCAATTGTCCTTCTGTATCACATCGATGTAACATCGTAGATACTGTTCTAGGACCTGGTTAATTCTTTCTGTTTGCCCGTTGGCTTGAGGATGGTAGGCGGTCATCATAGACCTTTGAATTCCCAGTTGTTCGCACCAGTGCTTGAACAGGTCCAAAGTGAACTGCGGCCCCCTATCCGAGACAATTTGTTTTGGAAGCCCATGAATAGGGTATACCCGCAGGTATAGGAGGTTTACCAGTTCCTTGGCTGTTAGGTTATCCGTTGTAGGAATAAACCTAGCACGCTTGGTCAACCGGTCCACTATTACCATAATGGAGTTGAATTGTTTCGACTTCCCCGAAGGCGGTAAGTGAGTGATTAGATCTATTGTGACTGTGTCCCATGGCCCTTCCGGTACTGGTAAGGGTTGCAGGGGTCCGTACGGACGCTGGTTACGATTTTTCATCCTTTGGCATGTATCACAACCTTCCACATATCGCTTTACATACGTGGACATACCTGGCCACCAGTAGTTCCTGGACATCAATTCGTAGGTTTTGTATTCCCCGAAGTGTCCTGCCATTACGTGATCGTGGTGATATGATCCGTTGGCGTAGGTCTTCTGGCTCCTTTGGTACGTAGACTTTTCCCCTTCTCAGGAGTAGTCCAGCTTCCATGTTCCATTCCGATAAGTCCTTTCCGAACTCCTTTGGACCACTTTGTAGTAGTCGCTTGTAGTCCTTCATGACCTTGTCATCAAGTGACGACTTTCGGATGTCTTGGAGGAGGTCCTTGTCCCGACTGTCGGGTGCTTGCTGCATTGCTTCTAGCGCCCTAACGGTGAAATACTCCTTTTTCAGAAGAATTTGATCTCAGTTGTTGAGTTCCACCCCCTCCTCATGGTCTGGCCTCTGTGACAGAGGGTCTGCCGTCAGCATTGTCTTCCCAGGCTTGTGGCACATGACGAAGTCGAACCTTGTCAGGTAAAGACTCCATCTGGCCTGTCTCTGGGTTAACCACTGCGCAGATTTGAAATATGTCAGGTTGAGGTGATCCGACCATATTTCGAATTGTTTCGGGTGACCTTCTAGGTAATGCCTCCACTCTTCTAGAGCGCGGATGATTGCCAATAGCTCCTTATTGTAAATTTCGTAATTATGTTCTGGAGCCGATAGTGACTTCGAATAGAAGGCTACCGGGTGCCATAACTTGTCTTCAGCTGATAGCTGTGATAAGACGGCTCCCATGGAATAATCCGATGAATTGGCTTCGATTCGGAACGGGGATTCCTTGTCTGGAATCCTGAGTATTGGGGCTGATGTGAAAGCTTCCTTCAACGTGTTGAAAGCCTCGGCCTGTTCCTCACCCCAATTCCATTCCGTGCTCTTTTTGGAGAGGTTGGTCAGCGGCTTCACTATCTTCGAGAAGTCCTTGATGAACCTTCGATAGTAGTTGGCAAAGCCGATGAAGGCCTGGACATCTTTTACCTTGGCAGGTGTAGGCCAGTCCAGCACCCTGGACACCTTCTTGGGGTCCATAGCAACTTTCCCTTTGGAGATTATCATTCCCAGGTACTCAATGCTGCTTTGTTTGAAAAAGCACTTCTCGGGCTTTGCGAACAGGTCGTTGTCTTGTAGGATTTGTAAGACTTCCCTTACTATCCTTCGGTGCTCGGCGAGATTGTTTCCAAAGATCAGAATGTCATCTAGGTATACGATTACTTTTCCTTGTCGGATAAGGTCACCTAGGATGTCATTCATCATGTGTTGAAACGTTGCCGGAGCGTTGCAGAAACCAAAATACATTACTATGGCCTCGTATAATGCATTTGGTGTGATGAACGCAGTTTTCCATTCATCTCCTTCTCGAATCCTTACGTTGTTATATCCCCATCGTAAGTCGAGCTTAGTGAAGATAGAGGCTTGTGATAGCTTATCTATTAACTCGTCGATTCGTGGTAAAGGGTAGCGATTTTTGATTGTGATATCGTTTATTTTCCAATAGTCTACAACCATTCTCGCTCCGCCGTCCTTCTTTGGTACAAAGAATACGGGACTCGCTATAGGTGACTTAGAGGGCCGAATATACCCCTTTTGGAGCTTCTCTTGAATCCATTGATCTAGCGAATTTGCCTCTTGTGGGGACATCTTGTAAGATTTCCCAGGGGAAGGCAAGACTACATCATCGGGAAAGTCGATGGCATGGTCATATGGTTTCCTTTCGGGCATCCTTTTGGATGCGCATTGGGAAAATACCGTGGGACCGAAGTCCTGGTAATCAGGTGGTATTAGAGTCCTCCATTTCTGAAGGTCCTCATCGGTCAACAATTCAGAGTCCGCCTTATCGTAGATCGTTTCGATCGCTTCAATTAGGGCTTGACCTTCCTCACTTAAAGAGTTTACCCATACCACGAATGGGTTGTACTCTTCTTCTTCTCCCAGATAATCAATGGGGAAGTTGGTGATGATTTGTTGAACTGTGCGCGTTTCAGTCTCATCTTCCTCTTCGGAGATGGTTACGCGTCTGCCATGTGGGCACTTTCTCAAGCACCAGTACACAAATGTACCTTCCGTCCAGTTGAATTCTGGATTGTGCTTGATGAACCAGTCATAGCTGAGGATCACGTCTGCATTTTGTACATCCATTACATACAAAAACTCGGTGGATTTGTGTTCCTCGTGCACCATATAAGCTTTTACTCCATTCACGATATCACCGGTGGAGTTATTGGATCCATCCGCATTGCGGATTTCAAGCGCTTTAGAGAGCTTCTTGAGGACCAATTTCTCCTTCTCTACCAGTTTTTTATCGATAACGCTTATTGATGCCCCACTATCTACTAGTGCCATGACATTTACTTTCTTTCCATAGACCCATATGTCCATTTCAACTTGGAAGGACCGGGTGTTGTCTCATGCATCATTCCCATGTACATTATAGCACTGGAAATATTTCATTGCCACCGGGTCTACAGAAAATATTTTTACAGGAGGTGCATTATACGCTAATGTCCGAGTCCTCCGGGTGAAGTCCGTTGCGGAGTTGCCGAATATACCGAGGGAGAAAACCAAAGGTACAGGTTGATGTACTAGCCGAGTCAGTTCCCACGACTGACCGGGCTCTTGTGATGCCTCTTCCATTGAGGCGCGCTCTTCAGGGTGCAATTCATCTACCGACAAGCTGTAGTCGGTGATGTCATCACAAGACATCTTTGAGACGTGTTGTGGGGGTGAGGGCGATGGATATGGTGCCGACAGTTGCCGGCGTGGGAGTAACTGCTGCAGGGGCATCAGCAGTCACTTCTTCCCAGATGGTCTGGGCCTGATAGGTCTTCCCATCTGCAGGGGGTGCTGAGTATGTCTTCTTTGCAGAAGATGCTCCCTTCCCACTACCAGACGCCTGGGCCTTTGGAGCCACAGGTTGCATCTGAGCTACCGGCTTGGACACCTTGTTGTAGGTGCCCGCCTCCTTGTCCTTTGCCATTTTTGGGCAGGTGCTGGAGTAGTGACCTGTCTGCTTGCAATAGTGACAGGTCACCTTGGAGGTGTCTGTCACAAGATGATTTCTTTGTACTAAAATCCTTGGTTTATTGCATAGCAGGCGCTGGGATGCGCGCTGCTCACTGTGGTAACCCTTGCCTCCACGTCAGCCCCTAGCTTATCTTATCATAATGTTATCTCAGTAGACGCACAGCCTGGGTCACGGGCTCCCCTTCGCTCACATGATTGGTCACAGTGTAGTTACATGTGTCGTTACTTGTACATTACTTGTACAGTCACCATCACCCCTAGATACTGCGCACAGGCCGTCTCTTTAGGGTAGGATAACTAGATACTTAGCGATGCCTCTACATATATTTATACTACGGTGATGAGGCCTTACAGCCTCATCTTTGAGATTCTCGACATCTGGGCTAGGCCCCTTCTCTGCTTAACTGGTGTGCGGCTGTGCCTCAACTGAGCCTGACAACCTCTGCCTCTACAAGTGCAACGCCCTCTGGCTCTGATGACTTCGTCACTCTAAGGTGATTGCGTAGTCGTGCAAGGGGGTTCTCCTGGCTTAGGGCCAGTCCCACAACCGGTGAGTGGGTTGTGTCAGTGTCGGTCTTTGCCTTTTCCTTGCCCTTCCCAGCCGCCTTCTTGGAAGCGGTGGCTGGGGTTGTGGTGGTCGTCTCGACCTTTTTCTTCTCCTCCTTCTTCTTCGTTTCCCCGAAAATCATACCCTTGATCTTGTCTGGGTATGCCGATTGATAGACTTCCAGCGAGAAGTCTATTAAGGCCTCAATCTCCTTGGGCTTTTGGAAGAAAGGAGTTCGGGACAGCATGTTGAGCGTGTCCTTTACTTTCTCCAGCAGTGTCTCCATAAATTCCCATACCAGCGTTGCTTGGTCCATCTCAGACAGCCTTCCCAGGGTCCAGAACCTTTCGCAGTAGTGGAAGTACTGCTCATTGGCTAGCTTCTTTCCTGCTTCGCCGTAATAGCCCCGGATTTCCTTCTTGGCGATCTCCTTGTCCATCTGTTGCCCATATTGGTTTAACAGGGATTTGGTGAATGCCTCCCATGTTCCAAGAGGTTCTCCGTTTGCCACCTTTTTGATCATGGGGGACACGAATTTGTATGCATCCCCCGTGATGCAGAAAAGAGCCTGACGGATCCTTTCCTCGTCGTCAAAGATCTTGAGGGTCCCAAAATAGAGACCCATCTTCTCGACCCATTCTTGGGCCATGATCTTGCTGGAGGATCCAGAGAATTTGGCGGGAGGGGGAATCTTCGGGATGTAGGCAGGTGCCGTGGGGATGGTGGCCGCTTGGGCCTGTGCCTGTGCCTGAGTACCGATGGGTGGGAGGACGTGGACTGTGTGTGGTGGAGGGTTGGGGACGGAAGGATTTCGGCGGTTTCGCTTCATCTCTTCCTCCAGCTTCTCGCATCTTTCTGCAAGCGCATCCTCCATGTCCTCCAACTTCTCGTCGAGCCTCTTGGTCAGGTCAGTATGCAATTTGTCAATTGCATCCTGATATTCTGCCCGGAGGTCCCAGCCGACCTGGACCGTTGTGTCCATGATCTGGTCCATGGCTGATTGGACCGCATGTTTGATCATGTCTTTGAGAGCCACCGACTGCTGCGCTAGGGAAGACACCTTATGGTGTATTGACTCCATGCGTGCGTCGACTTCTCTCGCCAGGGTCTCATTTTGGTCGTGTGCTATTGCAGCACTCCATTGTACACAAGCATCTATGAGGGCGGCATGAATGGGGGGGTCTACCTGCCACTGTTCCTCTTCTGATAGAAGAGAATTGAGGCCTAGTTGGACCTCAGTGCAGGTGTGCTGTATGGGGGTGGTGTATTCTAACATAATCTTAGTGTATAACCTGTCGTAGGGGCGTGTTCGGAACACGCCTGGGTATCCTGGTATGGGCGATGCGGCCCTTGATGCCAGGGGGTTGGGAGGTTCAATCTCCTTGATTTCTTCCTCCTCGTCACCCTTCTCGATTTCTGAGAGGGGAACAATGGGAGCCTTCTCACGCTCCTCTTCTTGCCTTGTTGCTGAGCGCAGCTTGCACCGCTGGGCCAGAGGAACGGGAGTGGAGGAGGATGAGCTTGTGGACGACATTTCCTAGATCCATTGTTAGCTTATCCATTGTCTTATAGACTTGGAGAGGAAAATAATAAAAATTATTCTTAGGTTCTTATAGATTTTAATGCCTTTTGTTGACATGTATCTCCTAGCACTCTTGTCAGAGTTAAGAATAGATAGTTATTTCAACTATACTATTGCCAGGATATCCTCCTCTACTGTGGATATAGTAGGTAGGGGTAGGGTGTGCATGGGTGTACCATACGTGAAGTGGATGTCTAGCTTTACTACTTCCGCTATTATCTCCGCTAATTTCTCGTGCCAATCTAGGAAGGAGATTTTTCCCAAGTCCTTACAATTCTTCTTCATAATTCTCCACATCTTATTGGTGACCATCCCTCTCCGCGCCCTGTCCTTAATGTTATCTAGCAAATCCTCCAGTTCCACCACCATGACACAAATTATGTCTATGGGCGTACCGCTATATTCCTATATCCCAAGACCTAGGCTATTCAGCCGACACACGTCGTATCCAATACCGACGACGAGCGGTCGAGGAGGAGGTCACCGTCATACGCATTAAGCATAGTTCATAAGATGAGGGGACTAGCCCCAACGTCGAGAAGAACAACTCTGGGGAGTAAGCCCCAGAGGTCGCTACCTATATACATGCTGGAGCCTCGCGCTATCTACCAGAGACCTGCCCTACAGGCAAGGTCTGTGCGCAGCGCCTATACTACCAGGTCATGTGCTGTAACTAAGGGTAACGTGCATGTGACCGTCCGCTGGGTTGGGCACCCATACCGCTACGCTATAACGACAGTTGTACTTAGGTGCTATCACATGACATACCCGCGCTGCCCGAGAACCTACGTTCGACCTCTCTTAGGTACCATGTCAGAATCTGTGACAATAGGTAGATTGAGATATTTCTGGGGTGCATTCGGGTACCACCGGTAGTATACGTCGATACTTTTGTATGCATTAGGTTACATCTGAATACATATTTTGAGATATATTGAGCTACATTGAAGAATATCTCTGGACCATCTTATGCAACACTGAGGATACACTCAGATATATTTGATGTATTGAAACTTCTCCGAGATACCTTTGGATACATTTAGTGTAGATGAGATACATTGTATGAGCATCAACAATGTATCCTAATGTAGTCTATGGTTCACGTTATATCCAAATGTATCTGACACATCTGGATACATTTAAATACATTGGATTCTCACTGGGTCTTATCTCTAGTCTCATTCACTGCTGTCGGTGACCTGCTGTCCTCGCATCTCCACCTCTCCCTTCTACAATTCCCAATCACAAGTCAAATCGTTCACCCAAAGCTCGCATGCTGGCTGACTATCAGGAAAAGGCGAAACTAGACACTAGCCATCCATCTGACAAGGTGGAACCCTTCAAGTTTGATGTCAAGTGGGAACCCGAGAAAGGTGCATTAGGAGTCATCATTCCTGAGGAAGATAGCTGCATGCCACTCGGTGCACATTCAATTGTAAGCATTGCAAGTAGCTCTTATATGCATTAGTTGACAAGACCATTAGGAATCCGACAGCCTTGATGTCGAGGCACTATTACGCAAAGTGATAGCAAGGCACACGGAAGCCATCCTGAAGGTCATCCAAACCCAGCTTCAGCCTGCCCCCACCACATGTAACATCTTCTCACATCCTGGGGAGATTGTTATAACAGAAGGTTCGGTTTCTCGGTCGTCTAGACGTGCTGACGGCTTCATGTATGAATGCAGAGGGCATGCATGTATTATGCACCTGTCTATGTGTCTATGAGTTTGTTGTCATCACAATAGACCCATGAATGGGACAACTGAACTTGCACAATACCGGTGATCTGGCATCAGCAGGGAGGACTCAAAGATATGCCTATTTGTGGATAGGGTAAATGAAAATCCGACACTGCTGTCAGATATTCTTATCAAGCTCAAACTTAGCGCAAGTGAACCATTCGTTCCGAGTCTACTAGATACTCACACCATGGATAGACTATCATCAACATGGCAGAGCAAAAGGCAGGTCTGCGGATGTTCCATACTCGGAACTTCTTGCCGGAAGGTGAGTGTCCAGTACTCACCTCTCAGTGACTTGACTGATATAAGCACTGCAGAAATCCGCAAACTAGGACTGTCAACACATGGCTTATTGCACATCCAACTTGCCAAGTTCCCCTCCCACCATCTGGTCATTGTCATAATGGAAGAAGATTTCTGATATGCTCTCATCTCGGTGGAAGTGCTAGAAGATACACCGTTCCATAAAATGGTTATGAAAGTCATCAGATGGCTCGATGTCCATTGAGTTCACGAAGATGAGATTGTCGTGACACCTCGGATTGGCGGGAGTGATGATGCTGTAGCAGGGCAAAAGTGCAAATGAGACATGGCTTATGATCTCAGTCAAGTTGATGTTGCACAGCCATACCCCCCATGGTGAGTATCAGAGAAAGATTCTATGAAATGTGATTTTGAATACTATGCAATTAGCTTCAACTTGGACATACAGGTATTAAGGAAACTTTATGCATACTACTGGTGAGCAACAATGTTTTCTTGCTTTGGGATCTGCTGGGATCAAACTGCAAGACAGCGCTCGAGTTGCATATTACAAGATCAAGCAGCAGTTCAAGTTGTGGAATATTCCATATTCGATTGTGAGCTCGACGAATGCTGCGTAATTGTCAGGACTTGCGTCACAATCATCACTGGCATGATCAATCCCAGCCCTATGCATTGAATCATCAGTTATACTCTTGGGAGCACCAGCTGCAGAGGCTGCCATGCCAAATATCCATGTCATACCATTGAACTGGTGGTCAGATCGACAAGCCCAGGTAATCCTGCCGGTAAATATGGATTTTTTGATTAATGCTAAATTGCTATATATATTGCTCGCTGTTGGCTCCATAGATGTGCTGACCCATGTGGCATGCACTGCAGTTGGCGGAGAGCATGTCACAGATGGTGGATCTGATCCAGTTTTCGCATGACCAAGGTCTGGGTCCAAAAGGTATGTCAGTTCTCCACCATGCCCAGCGTCACGCTGATCTATGTGGTGCACTAGAGGCACTGGTCCAATTAGTGAGGAAACTCAGAATTGAAGGGAGACCTCTGCTGCAATCCAGGGGACCAGGCCACGGCCCAGGGGATGGTGGACCTGACGGCCCAAGCGGAGGAGGGGTGGGACCAGGAGAAGCAGGAAGCAGTGCGTTTGGAGGTAATAATGGCGCAAACAGTGCGAATCCTCCAAACGGCACAAACAGCGTGGCACCACCATTGAACTCCCTCTACCCCAACATACCAGGACCATCCACAACACAGGTGCAGGGAAACGGACCCTTGACACCACAAAATACATCGCAGGCTGCTAATACTCCCAAACAAGCGGCAGCGCAACCAGGCCCATCCTCCCAGGCCTCGAGCTCAATACCCACAGACCGACATCGATGCCTGCTGCTGCAATGCCTGCGCCAGGGTCAACCACGACAATGCCGCACATGTCACATGCAATGCTAAAGTGCAAAGCCCCACAATGGCCAGAGGATGGCTTGTCTGCTGTCCCAAATGCTGACGTGCCGTCAGCGAAGCAGACCACTCGCAAGTGCAGTACACGGACTCAGAGTGGATAGGAATGTGTAGTATGTTTTGTTTGTGTTTTCTGTTGCTGTCGCTCGCACTATTGGTCATTTACTTTACGCACACTGCATTAGCGAGGTGTCACAGATCAGTTGGGAGATCATCTAAGTGACATTTCTTTTCTTTCGTTTGTCTGACAGGCCCGTTTCTCTGTTCTTATTACTGTAGTACCTCAACGTCAACCCCTAGGTATCGCCCTAGGACATTACCATTAGGTACGCACGTGATCTGCTTGCAGGCGTGGTGGCTCCGCTGGCAGTAGGTCATATGACGGGTGGCCATTACTGGTCACCTGTCTCACTATATCACATGATGCGTAGCTTAGATACTATAGTTGCGCACGGACGACACCTTTAGGGCGGCCCTGTGCCTTTAGGCATTTCCACATGTATATAGGTTGCAGGCTTGAGGCTTACACCTCAAGCTTTGCATTCTCGGCAATTGGGGCTAGTCATCCCCCTTTATGCTTATTCCCTGCGTGCCGCCAGCTAGGGCTTTGCCCTCTTTCTTGACTTGCTTGTCTGCGCCCCTGGGTCTTGGATGATAGACCCACTACTTGCGGGCTTGCCAGCAGGATTTAGGGTTTTCCCCGGTTCCCGGTCACACAGTAAGCATACTGTGTCATGAGGCAACAGAGGACGCCCAAGAATGGGCCTCCCGTTGCCCTGTCATCACAGCGGGGATGCATGGTGTGAAGCCCAAGGTGCATGACACTCCCAACAGTGTGTGCACAAAGGGCCAGCTGCTCGTGAGCGCACCCGAGGGTGCTCAGAATCAGTCATGTATGTACTGAGACTATCGAAGCAATATATTTGAATCAACTTGGAGATCTTCCTATTTCTTTGTACTTAACAAATCCATGGCTATGAAAATCTATGTTGCATGCTCTCTGAGGAATTGTGCCCATTACTGAGCGAAATTGTCTGCCTTTGAGTTGCTATTAGTAATTCTGTCCTTATTCATCCTGCAATTAGTATGCACGTCCTCGTTAATCCTGCAGTGACCATGGCCGTCCTATTTAATCCTGTAATTAGTATACATGTCCTATATGATCCTGCAATCAGCATACACATCCTCTATGCTCTTGCAAATAATTTATCGTCCTCTTAGTTCATTGCCTGCCAGCTGTCTTCTTGTACGGTCCAAACAATACTCAGTACATCAGATCTACTCAATAGCTATTTACAATGATCTCATGTTTTGCCGATGTATAACCGGTGGTCTATGTAGAGTGCTTGTCCATATCAGCAATTTCACGGGGGTTTTGTCATCGACTTCCCCATCAATGCAGCGCTAGCAGAATCGTTCTGTGGCACCTGCCGGCCAAGTTAGGAACGGCAGGACGGATTCGGAGTGCCCAGTGGCTGGGGCGCCTATTAAACATTACAGTCGTTCCGGAATATAATGACACTTGTCAGTTTTTTTCGCACGTCGTTTCGACGCGTCGATCTTCCGAGCCAATGTTCCGAGCCTGTAAGCGCCGTTAAGCGCCCGTCTCTCACACTTTCACTCCTTCATCCCAAGCACTTTTTCCTGGCACCACGATGCCCCTACCCTCTGCAGACAAAGACGAGCTACTTCCAGATAGAATACCCACTCCTACTCCACAAAATCCCGATGAAGAAATCGATGAAAATGAGTTTGATGAACTAGAATCTAGCAGTGACTATGATACACGCACCTTGTGAATAGAATCCATCACGGCTTGAGTAATGATGCGAATACGTCCTCGCAATAGTGATGGAGATTTGACGACCTGGCCAAAGTCACCCAAGATTTTTTGCTAGCGATAAAGACTGCTACCTGAGACTGCTAGAATCTTGCAATGTCGTCCTCATTCCAGCCTCTATTCCACAGCCGTAGGGCTCATAATCTCACGTCTTCACTAATATCCCTATTTCCCTTGACACAAAGAGCGTGATAGTGCGCATAATCTAGACAATTGCAGTGGAATACAGGTTCGGGCAATGGGCGCTAATGGGCGCTTACTGGCTCGGAACATTGGCTCGGAAGATCGACGCGTCAAAACGACGTGCGAAAAAAACTGACAAGTGTCATTATATTTCGGAACGACTGTAAGCGTTATATCCTGATATTGATTGATTACTTACCTTCAACTTTCGACCACCAACACCCCTTTTCAGAATGCCCGCTCAGCGCACAACACGACATACGAGCCGCCAGCCAGCACACGTCAAGGCCTCATCGTCACCTGCCCTCCACCCTGACCCTGACCGCGAAGTCATTGTCATCTCGTCGGACAAAGACACCCCATTGAGGAAATCGTCTGTGCAGCCGTATCGCAGAAAAAATCAAGCAAAGGGAAAGGGCAGGCCTCTCCCGCCTCCCCGTGATATCATCGAGATCTCGTCGGACGAGGAAGACGAGGAGGACGAGATTCTCAGGCTCTTGTTTACCCCATCTTCCAAACTGAGCGCTAAGGAGCCATCCGTATGTTTACTTGTCCGGCTTCACATACTCCTGCCTTACTGATGAGATGCAGACTCCCATTTCCATGCTAGGGAATTTCATATGCTGTGAAGTCTGTCTGCTACCGATGTGGAGGCCATACGCGTACGTCCATGCTATTGTGCGGATGCGACAGCCCAGCTGATCTCTGCCCCCTACAGACTCTCCTGTGGCCATACGTTCTGCCAGGGTTGTTTGCTAGACTGGCTCAAAAATCTCTTAGCGCACCACATAGACACAAACCGTGTCGCGGGGCTCGGCAAACGGCTTCGCGAACTTGGAGTTCCCATCGATATCCAGACGGAACATTGGATTACTGCAAAATTGAGCTTCTATGCTGGGATACCATCGCCAACATACTCTTGCCCTTCCTGTCACGCTATCATCACCTCCAGGCCAGTAGAGGTATTTGCTCTCAAGAATATCGTGCACGCAATTGCCTCCGCTAAGGGCGAATCACCGCCCAAGAAAGCAATGCGGTCAAATGCCGCCCCAGGCAGTTTGGGCGGCCCATGGGATGAATTCTTCCCTCAGACGAGCCATTAGATGTCGGCAGTTTTGTTTTGTTTTATCTATATGGATTGTTGTATTCTCAATTGTACTGTATATCTCAGATGACCCAGGTGACAAGGAAATGTTTGTCGAGCTGTCCATGAGACAGTCCGTAGACGTTGTACAATTGTTTGACCTATACCCACACATCTCTCATGGCATATTCAATGATTTCAATCCAGGAGGCAGCAGATGAAGGCAGCAGATGAAGGCCGCGGCTCGTCCTGCGGCTGCCGCGTGAGTGACTACACACCTCTGGCCCGCTCTCCCACCCTGATGGTATCTTTGTCTCTAGCCAGCAGTTAAATGTGCCAAATGATGCCCTTGCAAACATCCTCAAGTTCATCGGAAGAGGACGTGATGAGCTAGCCGCATCAGGGCCATGCTCCGCAATGCGCACCAGCAAGCGCCCCCGCTCGCCCGACAGACCTCTTGGGGAGGACCTTCCCCTCCTCAAGAGGCCGCACCTCGGTGATGATGCTCCCACTGCCAGCCCCTCCCGGCGCGAAAAGGGAAAGGGGAAAATGTCGCTTGAGGGAGAGCAAAAGGGAGGACGCGCCAGCGTGGGAAGCAAGGCTGGCCACAACGCTGAGGTGGGCGCGTCGTCGACGCTGCTGCCGAAGGGCTGGAAGGGCAAGGACCGGATGGTCGAGCCCGTAGCTGAGGGCAAGACGAGCGCTACGCACTCCCCTGCTATGCCGTCGCCGCAGCGCTGGAGGTTTCAGAACCAGATGCTCGAGCTTGCGAATGACGACGCGGTGAAGGACAACGTGGCGGCGATCGACGGTGCGCGTTCCCTTGGCTTTTCATATCGAAGCGGGAAATGGGTATCCAGGCCCGCAGCAGGGGACGAGGCGCGGCTAGGGGAGTCTTCGGCGATTGGTCGATCCGCACAGGACACCTATGACTCTGACGCGGAGAGCGGTGGGTCGCACGGGAGCGCTGCTAAGGACGGTGACGCGCTCATCGACGAGTTTGACGAGGACATGATCGACCTGGGCTTTAGGTCGCAATACTATATCAACGCAACCAACCCCTTTGCTGCGCAGGAACACGCCGCGGAGAATGTGGCGAGTAAGGTGAGGTCGGAGGAGGACGAGATCCGTACCGTACAGCATCTGGCGCACGTTCGTGACTGATGGTGGGGCGGCGGGTGCTAGCTTCAAGGTCGACACACGGGGCACGGATATAGATGCACGGGGCACGGGTATAGACGATGGCGCGAGTATGGGCGACGGCACAGATGTGGACAACAGCGCGCTGACCACGATTGTTGATGGGAACGCACCGAGCACAATTGTGGATGACAGTGGAGCCAGCGTGGCCATAGATGACAGTGCGCAGAGCACGGCCATAGATGACAATGCGCAGAGCACGACTGTAGACGCTGTCGCAATCGCTGACAACAACGCACCGAAGGCAATTGCTGACGACAATGCATCAAGCGCAAATGCTGACGGGAGCGCTGTCCGGGACGAGACGTGCCAATCTCACTCAATCAATTCGTCAAACCCCCTCCTCGCACCGCTGGTCGCACGCGTGCTCATTGACGAGGAAGATCGTAGTGGGGCCCCGGCCGCCCCCCTCCCCAAAGCCAGCATCACGAGCAAGGAATTGGCGGAATCGGAATCTCTGGAAGAGACATACGTTGAGTCGATGTTAACCGATATTGCCGGCCTCGACAAGGATGAGGAAGAGGAGGGGGACGGAGAGCGAGCCTACCTGCCAACGGAGCTGACGCAGCCGCTAAACAACTCGCCAATGCGAAGGGTTACGGGACCGTCGATGTGAGGAGTCGATGGACCCCTGCCTACCCAATTGTCACCCGTGCCTGTGCCCGAGCCCATGCCGTCGGCTTCAGCTGCACCCGCATCGGAACCCAAGCCCATGCCGAGTTCACCTACACCTCAACAGGGTCCTCTTGCGGGATGTCACAGATTTCTGTGGCATATAGGTGCGCCCCCCTAGGGTCAAACCAAAGCACTTATGTCTACTAGTCAGGTGATCTTATTAGCGCTACATTACTTGTGGTCTAACGGTTATGCGTCGCGTGTCACAGACTCACCGGTCTGTGCGACCATGGCTACATGGGGAACTCCCACAGCCCTCCACAAGGCAGCAACGACGCGCAGCGGCGTACTCAAAGGTCCATCCAAGCGACAGAGTCGCGAGGTGCCCTGACGTCGAAGGCGCTATCACAGTCAAGGAAGAGAAGATGGGGCCCCGGGCCAGCAGTAACACAGACGAGATAGCGAGAAAGGGGATTAACCCATTGACTAGAATCTGAGAGATGGGGTGTAAGCCCACATCTCGACGTAATATATACATGACGATTGTAACTACGAGTCGTGCCCTAAAGTAATGGCCCGTGCGCATTATCTAAGAGGCACATGACAAGTAACGTACATGTAACTACTGTGACCGTAACGTGTCCGTACCTGAGGTGCGCGCTACCCTACAGCGCTAAACTACTGAGTCAGATGATCTATATGGCTGGAGGAGACGCTGGAGGTGGCTGAGGATCAGGAAGACGCGCGCGCACCTAGCGGCGCCTATGAATACCAATAGCGAGGGATGTACAGATACCCCCCAGGAGTGATCCGTGACATCGCGCACCCCCTGGTCAGGGAATGCGCTAGCTTACGTAACGTAATGTACATGTGACTGACAACTATATCGTGCGCTCGGACCACGCCTTTAGGGCGGGTCCACTTCTCAGAGTAGCACGGTCCCCATGTATATAAGCTAGCGACGTCTGAGCCTTACAGCTCAGACTTCTCATTGTCGACGTTGGGGCTTGTCCCCCTTATCTACCTCTATGCTTATGCCTCTATGGCCTCTATGCTCCAAACCTCTGCGTGCTAGTCTGAGATGACGACGGCTACTACCTCGGCGTGCAATGCCTGAGGGGCAAGAATAGGAAGCCGCACTACTCGTCTTCGACGTCGTCAGTCCCTGCCAAGGGCTGAGACATTAGCGCGTATGTCACTAGAGTTAATCTGTGTCACGGGACCTAGCATGGGTGTTGCGGGTGATCCCCCACGTCGTGAGATGCGCAAGCACAAACCCCCGGCACCAACTACACGCCGCAAACAAGGGGCCCGGAGTCGGAATCTTCCTTAGCCATAGGTGTTGAAGCTGTTGCGGCGGTAACCTGTGTATTGTGTATTAGTAGCTGGTCTTGGTGTATAGTGAATTGGAAACAGTGCTCTAGATCTCTGGTTGGAAGCAACGCAGAGCCCAGGAATGCTCAGGCAGCGCGAGGGAGGCGCAAGGAGAGTTGGATCACCACAGCGGTGAGCTTGAGAAAGCGAGGATGCAGCAATGCAAAATGACGGAACAAGCGGCAGATGAGGCGCATTTCGAGACTAAAATTAAACAGGTCTTTTATCATCGAATCCGTCAGTCGTATGTGTGTATTGGCCATCATCAAATACGCAAGCATCGTTCGCTGAACCACTTGGAGGAAGTGTCACATGTCTGCGCAGTGCGGTATTCTCGGCAATATATTCCTCTCATGATCTAGCGAGTACGATCGGCCCGGAGGCACCACGTGCCACGTGCCATCATTGCAGTAAGCTATTCGCCATTCGGAGTTAGTTGCAAGTGGCTTTCTCGCTTTAATTTCCCATGTAGAGTTCAAATATTGCTACGCTACGGCCACTACCGCCAATGTCGAGGACGCCATTCGTGTTGTTGTTTTTCCGTCTCAAGCTTCCTACTCTGCCAGTAAAACATTCTCGGTGACAGTCACCTTCTCCAAATACCTGTCACAGAATATCCAGGGGGATATAGTAACAACCCTCGCTATAGGTTATACGGGCGGCGCTAGGCGTACGCCGCTCCTCTATGCCTCAGCCACCTCTACGTGCGTCTCTTTAGTTTGTTGGTCACCTGATTGTTAGGTTAGCGCTGTAGGGTAGCGCGCGCCTCATCACACTCACGTTACACGTCACACTATGTATCACATGTCTCGCTTACGTACTTACTTACCTCAGCTGTTAGGGCGGTGCTGCGCACAGGCCAGCACTTAAGGGTAGACACTTAGCGTACCGTTCTTGCATGTATATAAGATACGACAGGAATGGGGCTTACTCCCCATCCTTAAGATTCTCGACGTTTGGGCCTCTGGCTCCTCTCTCACATGTGCGCCGTGCGACTCGCCTTAGGGCGTCCTCTACTGCTTGACTGGTAGCGACTCGACAATGCAAGTATCCCATTGATGATCAAGTCATATCCGAGGGAATGCCTCTGCATTCATCGCTGCTCGCCACTGTCTCGTCGCAAGACCTTGGGGGTTCTCCCCTGCCTATAGCAGGTCGCACAGCCTCTGTAAGTCTGTGTCAATACCCATGGTCCTGACCCGGCACCCCAGGCCCCAAACGCACAAACGTAGTGCACATTCTATAAGCTCTGTCCACCTTCACGACCTCCGACGTCTCCTGGACTTGCGCGCTCGGTGATACCGGTGTTGCAGATGCGTAGCAATGGCGCAAATAGCGCGCCCTGAGAGTGCTCATGAGGTGCCAAATACACCGAGATGACCGTTGTACGCAGTTTGACGTGAAAGCTGCGGCGATTACAGTCTCGCTTTGAGACAGGATGCGTTACACCAAATGCCACGAGCATTCCATCCACATTCAACAAGCAGTTTGTCCCTGAAATAATTCCAGAGGCGAACGACCCCTTTCGTGTTGACTGGATCGTGGGGGATCCTGGAGAGGACCGTTTAGTGGGGGATAAGGTCAGCCCCCGGTTCATCTCCAGGTCCTAAAAAAACCGATCTATTTACACAGGCTCTTCGCCTCGGAGATCCTGCGGCCCAAAGATGTGTAGTGAGATGGCCCATCTATGGTGGAAAGTTCAATACGCGAGATTATCCGTCGAAGCAATTGATAATCAGCGACATCGAGGATCTGCTCTGGGTGACCTTGAAGGAGAAGCTGGGCATCGAGCCCCGTGCATACAAGGTGCGTACCTTACATAGAAATATCAAGATCTCTTACTGACTTCTGGCAGCAATACTCTGTCGTCCTTGTGATACCTGATTTTTACGACTGCTTCTATGTACAAGACCTCGTACGGACTCTCCTTGTCACGATGGGTTTCAAACAGCTTTGTGCACAGCAGGTGAATATCTTCTCTCGCTACGCCGGTTCACCGCTTACGAAAGTCGCATAGGAATCTCTAGCAGCCACATATGGCGCAGGTATCTCGAGTGCATGCGTCATGGAGATGGGTACCGTCAAGACCAGCATTTCCTGCGTCGACGATGGCATGGTGCTTGCTGATACTAGGTATTACCTTTGTGTCAATTTACTGTCACTATACTCTGCTAACCCCGACACATGCAGAATGTCCCTCAATATAGGTGGTGATGATATCACAGAGTTCTTGTATGCTCTCCTGCAACGCATCAGCTTCCCCTACAAGGATGTCAACCTTGCACGTTCGTATGACTGGAATGTCCTCGAGGATATCAAAGCACGAACATGTACCCTGGCTGAAGTATGCCTCATTTATTGAATTGAGCTAGATTATGTTGACACATATCACTATAGGCGGATGTTGCGCTGAACCTGTACGACTTCGTGGTACGCCGACTTGGTAAACCTACAGAAAAGTATGGGCTGCGCGCATATGACGAGATCATCCTTGCGCCCATGGTAAGTAGTCGCGACTGCCATTCTATCCCAGTCTGACACACATGCTGGATGTAGTGCCTTTTTGAGCCCCGTGTCATCGAATTCGAGCAAAAACGCGAAGGCATGCGGCCCATATCCCATCTCGATGTCATGGAAGATATCGTGGATCAGCCTCAAGATCATGTCATAAGTATTGACGTCCTGCAGAGTGGGACTTTGCTTATGTGCATGTGCAACTGCCAGATGCAAGCCATGGTCATCTCGACACAGCATCTGCTGCCTGCTTTGCCCATTCCTATTCTCGTACTGATTCCGCCAGATTCCTCAATCCTCGCATCAGGCCCAGGAACCCCTGGCATGAACACACAACCAACGTTTATGGTTGTGCCACAGCCAGCCCATGGTGGCCCACCGCTGCAGATCTCAAATTTCAACGGTGTGCACAAGAATGAGTTTGTCATGGTAGATCCATCCAAATTCGCTGTTGCCGCCCATCCACATTGACCCCACCTACGTCGGCGAGCAGCTCCGCAGCAACGCCAGCTGATACCAAGGAGGGCGCGTCGACGTTGACGTCAACGGGCACAGGAATCACGCCAACACCAGCGCCCGACATGACCAACGCTTCCACCTCTGTGCCTGCCGTGATGCCTGCAGACACGATCGGGGAGGGCACGGTGGACGTGCCCATGGAAATTCTGGACAGCGACGACGATGATAAGCCGGTGGTCCAGAACCCCAATTCCAATCCTGCGCATACACCCACGCCCGCGCCTATGTCAATCCTGCTCGGGCCTTCATACCCGCTGTCCCAGTCCGTGCCCCATCTTTACCCAGGCGGGTATGCGATCGACGTGTGCTTCGAGGCGAGCAAGCTACCGCTCGACGTTGCGATCTTCAATAGCGCCCGTGCTGCGGGCGGGGACGAGAAGATCCGGAAATACCGTGCTGGTCGTGGGTGGGACCGCACTTGTTCCGGGCATGGCACATGCATTGGAGAGCAGGTGAGCTCGCGCTGAGCAGGGTCTTTGGCGCTGCACTGACACATGCCAGGCAGATTGCAAGCGATTGCGACACCTGGATTACTGCTGCAGATTGGGTACTTTGCGAAACGCAGAGTGCAGATTGGTTTCCAGTGGTTCTCATAACTGTGACCTCAACAGGACATCCTTGGAATGCGGTCTGAAGGAGCGCTGCTTCTATCTGTGATTTTGCCCAATCAGTCGATTTGGAGGGGGCAAGAGATCTTGGCATTAGTGCTGTACGGTGCAGATGTGTATGTGCAGGGTTGATAATACAATCTAATGAATGGTAACGACTTCCTGACTGCACGTGTGAGTAGCAGAAGGTGCACGCGACGCAAAGCATGTGATATAAACGTCAGTAGAAGATACGCCGTTCGAGACGGTTGCAATACAAGAACACCCGATGTTAGAGAACATCAAGAGGAGACACCGGCTTAGCTAGTCAGGGCAAACCGGTGCCGCAAGATCCGTGCTCCGGGGGGCCTCAGAGCTGCAGAGCAGCAAACCCGAGACCCAATAGGGAAGGATCAGTCATGGAGCCTAGCCTTCATGAGCTTGTAACCATTCGGACCCATTCTCATCCAATTAGTCGTAATTAGTCGTAAGGTGATTCAACTCTGCGTGACCACGCCTGCAGCCACGAATATCACATGAGAGTGACGTTCAGAAACAACAATATGCGTGGAAATAGCAGGGTTATCAGTGTGGTGGACTCCAAGGCAAAGGCGCAGCACTGACCTATTCTGGGCTTGCCAATCAACGAGCGACGCACCCCCTTCCCCCCACAATGCGACTGCTTCCGAAATAACACCTCCTTCATTACGGATGGTGTTGAGCAATTCTGCAACTGCTCCATGTTGAGCAATTCTGCGACTGCTCCATCTACCTTCTATTTGCCGTGAACGGGCAAGAGGTCATACGATCCCGTTTCGGAGTGGTGACAGGAGTGCGGCAAAGTGGACACTCCAGGTTTTCATGCCACGTGCGGCATTCAGAGCACAGGCGTGAGAAATACCACTTTAAAATGCACAGAGCGCAAAAAGTGTGGCCGCATCGTGACGTCCCGATGGTGCACGGACAGGCTCTGTCACCAAACGCATATGAGCGATGAAGTTGAGGGGGCAAAGGATAACGTACACAATCTCAAAGCATCTTCGCGCATACACAAGATCATCATGAGCTTTGCTAAGGCGAGACACGCTTACAGTGCGCAAAAGAAGTGTACCTCCAGCTGTGCGATCAGCTGTTCAGCCCGGCTCGTGGACAGCGCAAGCATGAGGTCCTGCGTCTCCTGCTCCCGCTTCACTATATCACGCTCCTTCTCAGCAATCGCAAGCTGCTGCTTCTCGAGCTCCTTTTGTGCGTGCACAAGCTCCTGCTCCTGGTTCGCAACATCCTTCTGGCACTTGCTGAGGTCAGCCCGCGCACCCTTAGCTGCATCCTCGAGATCGTCCAGCTTGCGCTTCTGGCTGTCGAGCTTCTCTTCCGTCTTGCGCAAAGATTGTTCCCAACGCTTCGATTGGCTTTCTGAAGCCTTGTTTGGCGATCCGGATAATGACTTGAAAGTACGCGACTGTGTAGGCACTTCACTATCAGCCTGAATGTCTTTGGCGCCCTTGCCGTTCTGCCTGCGCATAGAGCTGGGGCGGTGATCTGCTGAGGTTGTGGACGCCTTCGTCTTATTGCTCCGCATGGGGCGCCTGGGGGCAGCACCTTCGACGAGGGTGTCCACGGAGTCACTGGAATCCTCCTGGAGGACTTTGCGTCTCTTCTGCAGCTGGTCTACGATCTCGACGTAGGCCTTTAATGGCTTGGACAGATCTATGTAGTTCGCGCATTGTAGTGCGAGCAGCAATGTCACACTGTTCAAAGAGTGCCTCAGTACAGATACTGGTGGTCAATCACCTTCTGCGCTCAAACGAGTAGATCGACGAGTGATGGCCCGCCTTGGCAAGGACGCCGGCACACTAGGGTACGGGGAATTTGGCAGTGGTAATTTACACTGGTTAATTTACCCTGTAATTGACCCGTAATTTACAGTCAGGTTGGAATGGGTATGTAAATTACGGTTAATTAGGGAGATATGATGAAGGAGTGTTGCAATGATTCATTGCAGCGATAATGCTTCCGCAGAGCTCCGCATTTGTTTCCGCAAACAAAAAATCTTCGCAGTGACCACAAACCATGGCTTCATCTCGAGAAATGGGCTTAGACAGCATTCCTCTGCTTCGGAGATACCTTCAGCAGCTTCCAGATCTCTTACCTGTCAGATCTGAGAATGTGTCAGCTGCTGACTTCACACGGTTTTCGCTCGACCCAGAGTGGGTTGAAGATGAGGGTATTGAATCTGCTGTGAACCACGAGCTAGAAACATTGCTCGGTCCCAGAACAGGTCCTAAAGAGACATTTGTTTTAAGAGAACGTGGACCCGCCATCGAAGCACTTGCCGATGTTCTTGAAGATTTCTGTAGCCGGACAGTATCATACTCCGGAAATGGATTGGAGATGCCTGCCGTGCAGCCGAGGATGTATACGAAGCAGCTAATAAGCCTGTCAGTATACTGTGCATTCTCTTGTGTACACTGTGCTGTTCACCTGACTCATTTATTTGCAAGCTTCCTACGGAAAGCGAGATAGTTACCACATACGGAAACAGTGTCTTGAAGGCTTTTCAGGTGGAAACGGAGAGCAATACAGGTGTGCCACAGAAGAAGCCAGTGGGCAGGCACCAATCAAAAGGAATAAGCAAACAGCCTGCCAAGCCATCAACACAGATTCTGAATTCGTACAATGATCCAGCTTTCGTTTCGTCAGATGAAGAGAGAGACACACGATCCAGTGGCTCTAAAACTCACCCCACATTGTTAAAAGTCAGCCGTCCATGCCGTCTTGTGTACAATGATGAAGGGGAGAAGGGGAAGAAGCGTGTTCGGTGCTTGGGCAGTGCAGGATGTCATCAGAGCTGGGTCTGGCCGAGGAATCGTTCTCACATCCTTGCGCACACCAAGAACTGCTCCTATCTCCCTGCTGATCTTCGGCACAAATGTCACAAGCCGATTTTCTAAAGCTTGCAGACGACTAGTATTCCTATCTTATCTTAGCGCCCGCCCATCAGTCATGTGCAGGACCCCAAACACCCCACATGTGCCAGCTAGACCCCAGACACTCTTCTCTCGGCTCTACCCCGGAGTTAGGGTTATATCCGATGTTACGGTTATTTTAATTTTTCGAGTATCGACAGAACTCACCATTGGGCGAATACGATACAGGGACTTGTCGCGCAACTAACTCCCCTGGCTACTCGAGATCTTACTGGGCGCATCCCCAGTTGTACTAGTCTGTAGGGCTCGTTTCATCTTTGGCAGATCCAACCCTGCCACCGTTTCATGTTCATCGTTTAGCAGACAGATGGCGTTCAACCGCCATCATTCCTATCTATCGTCTCAGATATATCATTCCATACTTATCAAACGTCTGGGACTATAGCGTAGATAGTATCGGTGACATCTGGGACAGACTTGACCCCTGAAACCTAGCGTAGTATAAAAACTCATGTACTTACCGTCGAGGCTCTTCAGCTCGACCTTGTTGTACAAACAAGAAGTCTTATACTCGTTCTCAAACGTAGGAAACTACGCTCAGTATTTCTCACTCGAGCAACCGAACGACTAAGTCCTCGAAGTGCACACTGACTTCTCGGACTTAGGCGAGTCTTATATTCTATTCGACTCGCACTTGAACAGATTATATCCTCTAACGCGTATTGGATATTAACCGATCTCCTAAGGACTTTGCTTAGGACCCGAAGGCATCTAACGAGTATTTGCCTTCCACACGGCTGCGTGCCTACGTGGAGAAGAACGATTTATATTCGCGACTCGAATATACGAACGGGTATTCGACCCGTAACAGAAGGTCGAGCTTATCACACCCTCACCTACCACGGTGTAAGGGCACATGATATTTGGACCAGAATTCCCAGCACGACTGATTGAACTCTTGCCCGAGGACATTCAGGGAGTCTACAGACTCAACCAATACGAGTGGACTGACACCATTGGAGCCTTCCGTAACCGCGGAGGAATTGTTGTCATCCCCAGAGAAGATAGGGCATCGAAGTGGGTACAAGTATACCCCTCCGCAGGAACGACCGCTTGGGAAATAACGCGTGAAGCGTTCAAACGATTCGGAGAAATCCCTCCGATGTCAACCGCGACGTTGACCGAAAACGAAACCGAAACCATCAACAGAACCTTCGATGCCGATGGAAATACGAATCAGCCTTCGGGCGCCACAGGAATGGCAGGAATTGAGCGCATCGGAGATGATGGGAGAAATCCTGGAAACTTTACAGGAACAGATAACAGCCAGACCGGAGGACAGGACCCTCCAGGATTTATATCTGCTTCTGCGCAGAGTGGGATTGGGTCTATGGCTGGAGGAACAGACCTCTTTGGAAACCCCCCACAGAACGCACCCGGAATGGGTAGCGGAGGAAATCCGTCTTGGACTAGCCCAAGCGGAGGAATGGGAACGACAAACCCAGGAACATGGCCTTCAGGCCTATTTGGACGAACCCCCACAGGTACAAGCGGAGGAGGACTGGGAAGAAACTTCGGACTCGGAGGAGGGAATGCCTTCCCTCCTGGAGGACTCGGAGGAGGAACCCCCGCGAACCCCGGAGGAGGAAACCCTGGAGGGAACTCAGGGAACCCCGGAGGAAACCCAGGAAACCCGGGTGGAGGATACCCGGGAGGAGGAGGACCCCCAGGAGGGCCTCCACCACCGAATGCGCCGCAACCTCAACCTCCGGCGCCGAACCCGTACTACCGACCCCCGATGATAAAGATCAATCCCCCAGACGTATTCGACGGGGAACGATCCGACATGCAGAACTTCATAAACCAGTGCAATTCCTGGTTTACAATGTACGAAACGTCATTCCAGAACGACGTTCAGAGAGTGATCTTTATCCTCTCTTATATTTCGAACAAGGGGAAAACGGGCCAATGGAAACAGAATTACCACCGGGTTTATACGAACCCCCAGACGAAACGATTCTTCCCGCCTAGTCTTGCACAATTTGATGCAGACTTCCAGAAAGCCTTCGGAGCCATCGAAGAGGTACAGAAAGCGCGGAAGAAAATCCTGGACGTAACCCAGGACAGGAAAGACATCGATGATTATATCACCGAGTTCAACAACTTGGCCGGGAAGGCCCAGTACGATCGATACAGCGCAGACGGAAACGCGTTGCTCATAACCCTCTTCGAGAAAGGGTTACCCGAACATACAACCCGATATATCATCGGCGTTCGACCGCTACCAGCAACCATTGATGAATGGCAGTCTGCTGCCTCGTACTATGAAAATACGTACAAGATATTCTTGAAACGAGACAAACCGTTTGTCAAGAAAAAGGCTTGGCAAGCCTCGAACCAGAATAGCGGACGCACTAGCGCTCCGCAGACAACCGCACCGAAAGATCCGAATGCGATGGATGTAGATCGAATGACCACCCAGGAAAGGGACGATCACATCAAGAAGGGAAAATGCTTCACCTGTCATCAGCCAGGACATATGTCGCGAGACTGCCCGAAGAGGCCGAGAAAGCCAGCCCGCCCTAGGCGGACTACTCGAAAAACCGAAGAAGAAGAAGCCGAGCAAGAAGCTCGCATTGAAGAAGTCTCCGAGGAAGAGACTGAATACATCACCGCTAACAGAGCGGTCACAGCAATTAGGGCTCTGAAAGCCAAGAACCCCGAGCTCCTAGCAAGGCTCGTAGAAGAACAGGATTTTGCCTAGGAGGGAAGCCCACGGTCTTACCCTCCGAGAAAGCAGCACATGTAATTACCTCGTTCGAGAAGAATCGATCCCTCTTCATCCCGGTAATCATGACGCTGGCAAAACCCATGAAGTGCAATGCACTAATCGACTCAGGAGCAATGTCGAACCTGATCCACAGCAGAGTGGTAGAAAAATACAAGGTGCCCACGCAACCTTTGAAGAACCCGATCATCGTCAAAAATGTTGACGGAACAGAAAACAAAGATGGGCGAATAGACCGAGAAGCTACCATACTACTACGATATCCGAAGACCCAGAAAACGCGAAAAGTCCGATTCCTGGTAGGATCAATCGGAACAGAAAATATGATTCTAGGGTATGGATGGCTAAAAGACGAAAACCCCACAATCGACTGGAAGGACCAAACAGTCGATGTACGATCGGTACTAGGGGCAGAAGAAAAGAAACAGGAAGCCACGATCCGAATGGATACGGTGGAAATGGTAGTTGCCCCAGAAGGAACAATTCCAACAAGGGGGACCCAAGAAGCTGCAGGGTATGACCTTTACGCCGCAGAAGAAACCGAGATTCCTGCCGGAGGATGGAAACTCGTCTCCACAGGAGTAAAAATGAAGATCCCGAAGGGATCGTATGGAAGGTTGGCCGGACGATCAGGCAACACCCTCAGACACGGATTGGTAGTACAAGCCGGAGTCATAGACTCGGACTACCGAGGAGACGTCGGAGCCATCGTCTTCAACTACTCAAACAAAGCACATAGAATTATCCCGGGCATGCGAATAGCCCAGATAATTTTCGAACAACACCTCACCCCCGACATCTTAGAAGTCGAAGACCTAGATGAAACAAAACGAGGGGAGAAAGGGTTTGGATCCACGGACCAGCCAGAAGAAACAACGCAGCGGCTCTATACTCCCGAGGAGTATGAAGCGATCCGACGCTTCGTGAAAGATAACCCTAGGATCATAGGGAAGAAAGGGGAGACGCGAAAGAAGTTCCGAACAAAGATACAAATCATAAACGCTGTCAGGAAAGCGCTGACGAAATCCCAGGAATTTGCACAGAAAACCCCCGAACCAGAACGAACGATTGAGGAGATGGTTCCCAAACACCTACTGGACTTCGCCAAGGTGTTCAGTAAGGAGTCCGCAGCAGCGTTCCCCCCGTCGAGACCATGGGACCACGCAATCGAATTAAAACCCGATTTTGTGCCGAAAGACTGCAAAGTCTATGCACTCTCGCCTAAAGAGCAGCAGGCGCTGGACGAATTCCTAAAAGAAAACCTGGCCAAGGGATTCATAGTCCCTTCAAAATCCCCGATGGCGTCACCATTCTTTTTCGTCCCAAAGAAAGACAGCGGCCTACGACCCTGTCAAGATTATCGGTATCTGAACGAAGGGACGATAAAGAACGTCTATCCCTTGCCACTGATCTCAGAGCTCCTGGAAAAGTTAAAAGGAGCAAAGATCTTCACAAAGATGGACCTTAGAGCGGGATACAACAACGTGCGAATCAAAAAAGGGGACGAATGGAAAGCGGCCTTCAAAACAAACCGAGGGTTGTACGAGCCCACGGTTATGTTTTTCGGATTGTGCAATGCACCCGGGACCTTTCAGGCAATGATGAACGAAATCCTGAAAGAAGAAATTCTCGAAGGATGGGTGCTTGTTTATATGGACGACATCCTTATTTTCTCGGAAGACGAGAAAATACACAAGGAACGAGAGCGGCGGATCCTTCAGAGACTGGTGGATAACCACCTCTTTGTGAAACCCGAGAAATGCGCCTTCGGTGTCGACAGAGTCGAATTTCTGGGACTAGTCATCACCCCAGGAAATATCCAGATGGACCCAGCGAAACTCAATGGGATTAAGGAGTGGCCGACTCCCCGAAATCTCAAAGAAGTCAGATCCTTCCTAGGATTTGCGAACTTCTATCGGAAATTCATCGATCATTACTCTACGCACGCCCGACCCTTGGTAGACCTCACAAAAACGGTCACAGGGACAGGGTTCCAATGGACGGAGAAAGAACAAAAAGCATTCGAATTCATGAAGAAAGCATTCACGACGGTGCCCGCACTAGGAACACCAGATAAGGAGAAACCGTTCATCCTCGAAACAGACGCATCTCAGTTTGCCACAGGAGCAGTACTGAAACAGATAGACGAAACAGGGCGCGAACGGCCGGTGGGATATCTCTCACAATCCCTGACATCAACAGAACGGAACTACGAAATCTACGATCGCGAACTACTCGGGATAGTCCGAGCATTAGAAGAATGGCGGCACCTATTGGAAGGAGCACCGCATCGGATCTTGATCCGAAGTGATCATCAGAACCTGACGTACTGGAGAAGCGCACAGCGCCTAAATCGGCGACAAGCGAGATGGCATCTATTCCTTTCGCAATTCGACTTGAAGTTGCAGCACGTCCCCGGAAGGAAACTAGTCATGGCCGACATGCTTTCCAGGTTGTACCACCTGGACGAAAGCAACGAAGACAACGAGGGAATCACCATGATTCCAGACGAACTCGTCGTCCACGCAATCCAGATCCCGATCATTGATCGAATAAAGAACGCCAACGATCGAGATGAATCTGCGGAACAGGCGATCCGTGCTCTAGGGGGCACAGGCGAATTCCCCGTGAGAACCACCGCAGATGAATGGCAACAAACGGATGGGATACTACTCTACAGGGGCAGGATGTACGTGCCGAGGGACGAGGGCCTTCGACGGGACGTCATCTCAAAATACCACGACACGATCCCGGCCGGACACCCTGGGATCTGGGGTACAACAATACAGGTTACGACCCACTTTTGGTGGCCTGACATGAGAACAATGATAGCGGAATATGTCCGGGGCTGTGCAATCTGTCAACAGATGAAACCTGATAGGAATCCGCTAAAACCCCCTTTGCAACCAATACCGACACGGGAAGACGCCCTCCCCTTCTCACAGTGCTCGGTCGATTTTGTCACCGACCTGCCAAGAGTCGGGAAGTATGACTCTATGATGGTGATTGTCGACCATGGCCTATCCAAGGCCATCTCTCTCACCCCATGCGACAAAACAATCACGAGCGAAGGGGCCGCAGAAATATTCCATCAAAAGATATATTCACAATACGGCATTCCCCGAAAGATCATTTCAGACAGGGGACCGCAGTTCGCATCAAAACTGTTCAAGGAATTATGCAAGCTGCAGGGAACGGAATCTGCGATGAGTACGGCGTACCATCCACAGACCGACGGACAAACGGAAAGAATGAATCAACAGATCGAAGTGTACCTTCGTATCTATTGCATGAACGACCCCTTCCAATGGGTACAACGACTACCTGACGTCGAATTTGCGCACAACACCAAGCGAACCGAAAACCGACCTGCGCCCCTTGAAATAATCTTGGGTTATATTCCAAGGGGAATCCCAGACTACGACAGGGTAGGAAACGTCCCGGCAGCAGTCGACAGGATCAAAAAGATCAAGGAGGCACGAAAGATGGCATTCATCGCGCATGAACTAGCCCAGAAAAGAATGGCGGGACGTTTCCTCCGAGAATTACCAAAGCTCGAGAAAGGAGACAAGGTTTGGCTCGATGCAAAGAACCTAACCATCCCCTACGAATCTAACAAGCTAGCACCAAAAAGGGAAGGACCTTTCACCATCACAGAAAAGATGGGACCCACGACATACCGGTTGCAGTTACCGGCGAACTGGAAAATTCATCCGGTATTCCACGCTGCCTTACTAAAACCATTCAAAGAAACAAGGGTGCACGGACCCAATTACCTACGGCCGCCACCTGATATCATCAAGGGACAAGAGGAATACGAAGTCGAAGCTATCTTGGCTGACAGATGGCGAGGAAAGAAGCATCAGTACTTTGTCAAGTGGAAAGGCTACGCTACAGCCGACAACTCATGGGAAGACGAGGGGAATCTGGAACACTCCAAGCAGATGATAAAAGACTACCACAGGACGAGAGTCAGGACAGCCCCAGCACTTGAAAACCGAACAGTAATAGTATGTCGACGACTCGCCACCAACTCCCTCACCGCGCTCCGACCCCTCACAGCGATGCGGGTCACAGAGAAGGACGACCGAGAGGTACGCCGCAGAGGAGGTACTCCCCCCAACACCTACAGATCAGACACGCCCTGCTCTGGTACAGGGCCGAGGGACCTTTTGCTGGCCGTGCCGATGGCTGGACGGCCCTCTTCGACATCGCGCAGGATCTCACCCACGTCTACAGCTCGTACCAGAATATCACCGAGGACCTCGTCCGAATGGAGGGGCAGATCAGAGCGCAGAGGGAGGGACTCGAGTTACTCACCAACAGACTTATCGACCGACTGGCCGCCACCACGACGGCCCGACTACGACACGCGCTCAACGACTTCGAGGATCGCGAGCACGCTACTCCCAACCGACCCGAATACGTACCACGACCCGCCCGCTTTTTCACCACCGACGAACGACGCCAAGTTGCAAGGCCGTTTAATTTTATGGAGGGCGATAGAGTATTATTTCCACTGCCTACCGGGACTCAGAGGGCCCGCCGAACAGGAGTTAGAGACCCGACGTCACGTATTCCTGGTATGGGAGGCAACGGGAGACGTGAACCACCTGCACGCCCGACGAGCCCTAGGGCTACCCCAGAACGACAGCGAAGAGCGAATAGCACGCCGCCTATTCGACGATCTCCATCGGTGCACAGCATTACCCGCGAGGAGTTTGAGCGAGGTGCGAGGGAGCACGAACGAGACACCGCCTCCTTACCCACGTGGGCGCAACGGAACCTACACCGCGCCGCCCACCACTGGAGATACCGACACAACGAATATCTCAGAGATATCCCTTCCCTACGGGTACCAGCGAGGCCCTCGCCTGAACAACCCTGTCGGCAGTGCGGATCCGCTAGCCACTGGATCCTCGACTGTCCCGACTATATTTGCAGAGCTTGTGGGCTCAATCAACCAGGTCATCGACAGAATGAATGCCGCCAACACTTCGTATGGCGAACTCCTACGACCCCGTCCCTCAGCGGGAACGGCGACATCTACAACGAACAGGACGCCGAGGCACTCTGAGGAGAGGAACTTGGAAAATTCGTCGAGGCCGACGAATGTCTAGGGAGGGGCTGATGTTACGGTTATTTTAATTTTTCGAGTATCGACAGAACTCACCATTGGGCGAATACGATACAGGGACTTGTCGCGCAACTAACTCCCCTGGCTACTCGAGATCTTACTGGGCGCATCCCCAGTTGTACTAGTCTGTAGGGCTCGTTTCATCTTTGGCAGATCCAACCCTGCCACCGTTTCATGTTCATCGTTTAGCAGACAGATGGCGTTCAACCGCCATCATTCCTATCTATCGTCTCAGATATATCATTCCATACTTATCAAACGTCTGGGACTATAGCGTAGATAGTATCGGTGACATCTGGGACAGACTTGACCCCTGAAACCTAGCGTAGTATAAAAACTCATGTACTTACCGTCGAGGCTCTTCAGCTCGACCTTGTTGTACAAACAAGAAGTCTTATACTCGTTCTCAAACGTAGGAAACTACGCTCAGTATTTCTCACTCGAGCAACCGAACGACTAAGTCCTCGAAGTGCACACTGACTTCTCGGACTTAGGCGAGTCTTATATTCTATTCGACTCGCACTTGAACAGATTATATCCTCTAACGCGTATTGGATATTAACCGATCTCCTAAGGACTTTGCTTAGGACCCGAAGGCATCTAACGAGTATTTGCCTTCCACACGGCTGCGTGCCTACGTGGAGAAGAACGATTTATATTCGCGACTCGAATATACGAACGGGTATTCGACCCGTAACATCCGATACAACGGACTCTCAGCTTATGTAATACTGTATAGTAGCCAAGCATGTACAAACAGCCTAGGAGTATATATGCCAGACAGTCCTGAGCGAACACCTCAGACTCGTCTTGGCCTTTGTTGCCTTGAGTAGCCTCAGACTAGGAATACGCCTTTGTGCGAGTAATATTCCCCTGAGTAGTTGCTTGAGATAGCACTTGTGTCAACAAAGCATGGGACACATTGACTTCCACTGCCATTGGCCCTCCTGCCGATATTGAGGGACACAGGAACAAGCGGCAGCGTGAGGAAGGACTTGATGATACGGACTCAGAGAATGAGCACGTGCACATCAAGAAGTCGAGGACGGACATCACCAAGCCAAGCACCATGGGTCCAGCTTTAAAGGAGACATCAACACTTGATGTGTTTGTTGCAGAGGGGAGGAAAGTACAGAAGGAGCAGTGCGACTATAGGCTGCTTCTGTATATTGTGTGCAATGGTGTATCAATCTCGTCCGTGGATACACCTGAATTCAAGGATTTCGCACATGCACTTAACCCACGCTATAGCCCACCATCCTTGACTACATTCCGTGATCGTCTAATCCCTGCAGAGGCTGCCAAAATTGATGTTGCAATTGCACGCTACCTGAAGACGGTCCGAAACTTGACGCTTTCCTTTGATGGAGGGAAGGTGTGACAACCGAAGGGTATTTACACAGTCACAGTCTCGACACCTGATCACCGGTCATTCATGATGGAGCTGAAGGATGCATCAGGCATTAGTCATACTGCAGAATACCTGCTTGAAATGATCAATCCAGTGAGATTATATTCAGAAAGACCACCTATGTTATTACTGATCATTGTGCAGACTGTGCAGATGATAGGGCCCTATAACTTTTCTGGTGTTGTATCGGACAACACAGGGAATACACACAAAGCTTGACATCTACTCTGTGAGAAGTTTAAGCATATTATGAATATGCAAGATTGCTGTCATGAGATGAATCTTGCTGTGCTGCAGATATCTAATCTCCCTGAGTTTACTCCTGTAGGCATGGACCTCTTTGGTTCACCAATTTAATCTGGGAAACTCATACTAACTGTGTAATGTGTGCAGATCATTGCAGATGTCAAGGCTGTGCTTGCCTTCATGAACAAGTCGATGTACACCATGGAGCATTTTAATTATGCACGTCAGAAGCTTGGAATCCACCGTGGTCTTGAAAGTATTGGCGAAACATGCTTCAGCACCTATGTCTGGGCAGCTGAATCCATGCTATGCTGCTTACCTGCATTCCATGAGATCATAAATGATGGCAATCTACAAATAGATATTGCAGTAAGCTATCAATGCTAACATTGATTTATGGTTCTTGCTGACAATGTATCGGGCCAGTCAAGAAATGAACTATTTGAGCAGGAGTCAATGTCAAATTATGAATTTGAATTTGGTCTCAAGAGATTCATCACTGTAATGCTTCCTTATGCAAAGTCTATTCATTGCCTTGAGTCAACACATTCAACACCTGCTGATGTCTACCTCTTCTGGCTGGCAATTATGTCTCAACTTGAACAGATCTTCAAAGAGGATTGCCTCCGCTTATCAGTGAAGACGATATATCCGTGCCATTAGCAATCAGCACTTTAACGAGCTCATCAATGATGCACCTGAGGATATCTACATTACGACATTCTTCCTTGATCCACGTAGGAGGATTATTATTTGTTTAAAATATAGCCCAGTATTATTCTGACCACATTTGACATTTAGGGTACTGTAATGCCCCAATATACAGTAATATCAATCCACTTTCAATCCCCAAGGTCCATATTGGAGGCAGTGCAAGCAAAGCAAAGCAATTCTCACCACAGGAAGAAATATTCAAGTGTGTTGGCTCATGCCTGATTCGTCTGCTTCGCAATGAGTACCCAGATGACATTAGTAATAAGAATATCCAGAATGCCATGAAGAATCGGAACCCACTTCTGGCCCTATCCCCTCCAGAGGATGTGTGGAGACATCTTCGAGCAGAATTGACTGCGTATGCGAAGGGATATGACCCGTTTGATCGCAGACTTCGGTCTGATGGTAGTGTCTTAGAGTGGTGGCGCCGAGTCCAGGAAGACGAGGGAGGCCAGATACTCGGAGTGAGTTGTCAAGTTATGACTTGTCAATATACTTTTAAATGTATATTATAGGTGCTGGCAATCAAGTTATACTCTGTGGTGCCGAATTCAATGTCTGATGAGCATACTATGTTGGCTGTTGGCTTCTTCAATAGTCCAAACCGCTCTAGACAAGATGTACACAGCATTCGTGATCAAATTCGAATTAGACAGTGGCATCGTTGGTGTCCGGAGGTAAATAATTCATTTGTTTTGTCACTAGTAAATTATGCTGATTTGATCTCTTAGAATCGGCAAAAACCTGCAGTGATCCCAACTGTAAAATGGAGGGACATGTCTGCTGTCCTAGGTAATAGGACTAAGTGTGGTGATGATGAAGATGGCTCTAATGATGCGAGGAGCAAGGAGGAGATCAAGGACAAAGTGCAATCCTTGCTGAAGAGTTTCAATGATCTAAGTCTCGAAGAGCGGGAGACTTTTGCCCCGGGTGGCACATTCAATCTTACTGCAGCATTCCTTCAAGACGTACTGGCCGATGATCCGACCACTCATGAGTCGAGCCAACCAAAGGTCTTAGTGAATGCTCCTCCTAGCACCCATGCAGATGATCTCAACTGGTCAACATGGGGTGAGTCGTAAATTACGGTTGATATGGTGATACAATTGGTGGCAGGGCTGGCCTCTCCTAGCTGTGCGAGGGATTGGCAGGCCCCGACATCCAGGCGAGCAAGCAAAATTTTCGCTGCGCTCTTCCCTCCTCCTCGCATCGCTTACCAGCCCACCATTAGCAACACTTCTATGGTCATTTCGTCCCTCCCTCCACTCCGTTTCTTTCTCTTTTAGTGCTTGTTTTCCTTTTTCTTATGCGCCAAGGCCCCCCTACATGTATCTACTGCCTGCCACTCAATCTCCCTATTCATTCCCTGAGGCCTGCACATCCTCTTGTGTGTGCTGCACGCCCGTGTATGTGAATCATGAGGAACGGTTGGCTCGCCCGCCCAGTGACTCGTCCATTCCCCGCATCTGCTCCTGGCTAATGCCGGTCCTCTATAGCACACACAGTGCTCTTCCGGGTGCCATCTTCCCTTGCCAGTGCGACGACAAGCATGGACTATATTCACCAGTAGATCAATGTCAAACAGAGAGTCTGTAAATTACAGTGAATTACGGTGAATTACACCCGTAAATTTGACCTCGTGTGAATGGTACTGTAAATTTACAGTAAATTTGGGCCGAATTCGAAATTCACCGTACCCTACGGCACACATGATGGCGACACGCCTTTTGACACAGACGGCTCACCTGGCTGTGGGACCGGCCCTGGATGGGGGATATCCTGTGCTAAGACGCAAAAGGCTTGGACATACCAGTTAGAGACTCGCGTGCGCCACGCATGCCGAAGTCTCCAATCCCAGCGATACACCCAGAGGGCATATGCTGAGAGGTCACGACTAGTGGAGGCGGTAGTGGGCTGTCCCAGGTGGCAGAGCCAGAGGCCTATGCTCATGTTCTAAAGCTTAGGTGTATTGTCGTTGAGTTGCCAGCCAGCCCACAAACCAAGTAAACAGAAAGGGCTTTTACAGCCTAAGTCGAGAATCTCAAAGATGGGGTAGTAAGACCCCATCGCCGTAGTTTATATACATGCTTGACGTCGCTAATTATCTAGTAGCCCTGCCCTATAGTAATGGTCTGTGCACCGTAACTAGGGGAATGGTGATCATACAAGTAGTGACGCATGTGATACATACTGTGACCAGGTGTGGCGTCGAACCACGTGAGTATAGAGGAGCGTGCGCTGCCTGAGAGTGCTTGATAAGGGACACTACCTAGGAAATGATAAGATAACTAGAGGTTAGACACAGAGGCAAGGGTTAAGGACAGAAAACCGCGTGCATCCCAGCGCTGCTGTGTCAATGAACTGAGGGCTTGACGAAGTGTACCCCCTAAGGGATAATACTGTGACACCTTTACAGTGCTTTCGGAAATCGTTGGCATGCGCCGTTTTCAAGCCTTTTTTTAATCTCGAAAATTAAAAATCAATGATTAGTCCCCTGAGAAGCGCCCTGTAAGCACATGACTGCCACTGTGCATGTGTTCTTCAACTCTCATGCCCAGACAGTAAACACCAGTGCCCAGATGGGAAACTCCTTCGGCATTTACTGTCTGAGCACGAGACTAGCTTGCAGGGCGCTTCTTGATGGACCAATCAACGATTTTTATTTTTCGGAATTAAAAATAGGCTCGAGAACAGCGCATGCCAATGATTTCCAAAAGCACTGTAACTAGTGTTGCTGTAGTCTTGATCAGACGTTCTGGCAGCGCACGTGCTGCTCAGGAGCACCTGAGTGGAGATCGAAAAACTGAAGATGCAGTATGCTGCCAGAACGTCTGGTGTATTTCAATAGGGCAGATGTAGGTGACCCCCATCTCATGATCGCGAGGTGGGTGTCTACATGTCTACATGTAGCTCATAGTAGACGGCATGGCCACGACTTTAGAATACGTCAACACCCTCCTCTGTTGTAGACTTACTCTATGAGTCCTTAAACAATATAATGGATAATTCCACCAACAGCGACAACCCTTTTGACTATGGAGATGACGAAGATGGACTGGAGGAGTAGAGTTTCAGTCACTGAGATTAATTTAGCAACTGCGCTTCGTTAGCGCTGTGCAGTTGCCCAAGTGCTCAGCTAGTGCTGGAGAAATAAGATTAATCTGACCTAATCTCTAAAAACTACATGAAACGGAATCGAACTGTGAGCCGTAGCAACGCAATGAGTAGACATGAATTATACCATTACACTAAAAGGATTCACTAGATATTAATTATACCAAGAGTTTTTTGCTCCCCCAAATTCCGGCCTAACAAAACTTTTTCATCGAATTTTATACTCCTAACCTCAATAGCTCTATGTTGGGTGTTGAATTATGACTATAGTATACTTTTACTGTAGCTAGTGCTTCAACTGACCAAATTTTTGAAGCCAATGAATTACTTGACATAAATTTTTGAATGACCGAAAAATTTTCATTATTGGGTATATAGCATATGAAGAAGTGCAGTCATTGTATTGCTCCTTGGTGTAGTGGTAAGCCAATGGGATTTTGTATGCTGGCTCTGCTATCCAGAGGTTGAGAGTTTGAACCTTGATAATGCAGTTTATTTTATCAATTTGGCAGATTAATCTTATTTCTCTGGCGCTAGCTGAGCACTTGGGCAACTGCGCAGCGCTAACGAAGTGCAGTTGCTAATTTAATCTCAGTGACTGAAGTCCCTCTGGAAGAGCACATTAATACTAGTACAAAGACGCCGCATCAAGATCGTACGCGACGGCTATGCAATGCTCTCGATGCATCGGGTGACATAGCTCCAAGGGTCTTATGCATACTAGCATACATAGACTCTGAAGGCTTAGACTTGCCATTATTCTTATGGGCAATTAGCTGGAATCCCGATATCCCGGAGCTCAAAGCTAATGGCAAGGCTCAATATGCATGGACAGGGCTCATGTTGAGCTCTGAGCTCCCTCAAATCCTAAGGCAATGGTACCATCCACCACAGACCCATCAAATGGGCATGCGCACTCAGGCTGTGCATGAAGTCATTGAGCAACTCGCTATGGACATTGTTAGATATACCATCCAACAAGAAATGGTTGTGCTCGTTGCTCTGCTATGCTCATCGTAGGAGGACCTGTCTCATGAGACTCTGATGGACTTCTCGTGGAGCCAGCTGCAAGACGAGGTCCAAGCGGCCACACCAAGGATATGGTCGCTTCTTCGCAGCACAGCATACACCCCCATGCAGGATAAATGGAATACATACAAAAATCCTGATGCAGTATTGTATTATAATAAGACACAACTATTCCTGCACATGCTAATCAAAGAACAGTGCATTCTCACAATCATTTCCATGCTGTCGTATTCTCGCTCATACAATTCATGCAAACTTGCGAAGCAGCTTGGCATCTACTTTTGCAGCTGTGGTCTTGCCTCAAAGGCATTTGACACCCTCCATGACCTTGGTATCTGTATGAGCCAGTCCTGGGTATACAATGCAATCGACACACTTGCAGAATCAGCCCATATGGATCCACTCAAAGACATCAAGCAATTTCCCTGGTTTGGAATGCATGACAATCTGAATATTGCACAACGAGTCTACGAGCAGAGGCAGAACAATCAAAATCACTTCGATTCAGGCACAGCAGGTACTATCATTATCGTCAAAGACCCTGATGCTATATTTCCAAGTAATCCAGCTCTTCGTGAACAACGAGAAGCTGGCCATCAGGACCCAATCAATATTCTTGATATTAATAATCTCGATGAAGCTGCCAGTGCCTGTATCTTCAAGCGTACGGTCTGGCAAGTGCTCTCTGTTCTCATGTGTGCTCCTGCTTTTGATTTCAAGACCTACAAGCACTGCGATGATCCAGTCTTCAATGCCCCTCATTCTGTGTGGCAGCTGCCAATAGGATGGGAGCATGCGACTACTCAATATATGCTCAACACCATGCACATTGAAGAGTCATCCTACGAAGGGAATGACCGACTTATGGCTGAGTGGCTTCGCCAACTGGGTCTCTCCTCACTCGAAAACAAGAAGCTACTGGCACTATCAAAGGTACTGATCTGGATCAGCGACCTGCTGACGACTGGGCGGCTGTGTGGCTTGCAGAAGTTCCGCTACAAGGACATCAATTCTGATGAGTGGCTTGAGTATCTTCTCCCACATTCTGGCCGGTTTCACACACATATTGCACAAGAGCATTCACTACATTCTCAGTTCCTTGGTACTCCTGATGGTCGGGGGCTCTCATTTGCATTCAAGCTTCTCAATCGGAAGGGACTAGACACTGCCTCGATCAAAGGCACTTTTCATCATAGCCTACAGAAAGGTCTCCTGCACATTGCTGAAGCACGATTCTGTGATCTCTGGTGCATAGCTGGGAAGGTTGACTCTCTGGATAAGCTTCGTGCTTTCACACCAACCACACTCTATGGTTTTGCCGAGACGACTGTCACAGCATATGCATCAAACCTTGCAATCTACAATCTTGAGCAGCTTCCATGGGAGAAACAGGATGATGTGTTCTATCAATCAGTGGTATGGAATCGTGACATCCTAGACTACATTGACTTCAACGAAGCAATGCGAATGGGAGATGTTGGTGCTATGGAGGATCAGATCCCATGGCTACTGTATCGGTTCGCAGGAGGTAGAAATCCAAATTATGCCATCGAAATGATGGAAATCCTGCAGGGATTACATCGTGAATGGCCTCCAGATATTCAGTTCATGCTTACCTCTATAGCTTACATCTTTAACAATTGCTGATAACACCTTCTTAGGCAGTTCGTCATGAATTACTGCTGGCTCGCAAATACCACTGGCCGGCCCAATGCATTCATTGCTCTTGACATGCTTCAAGAGCATAATATCCAGAGGGACTTCAGTCACTGAGATTAATTTAACAACTGTGCTTCATTTAAGGCTCCAACCATATAATATACATGTACAGAAAATTGGTAAATATATGGTATATGGTATATACATGGTATATACATGGTATATACATGGTATACATGGTTTTCAGACATGAGATTGTGAGGAGATCCTGGCATAGCTATTGTTTTGCTCATATGGTTATGTATATTGTCTCTGCCTTCAGTGACACACTACAGGTATCAGCACTTGGCTGATGTGAGGAAAAAACGGGTTCAAATGTTCATGGCAACACCAATAGCAGGGAATGGCTCAGAAATTGTGTGTCACAGATTTGGGACATGCCACTATTTTTCCCGTATTTTTACCTATTTATCTGGTATTTCTACGACCTTGTAGACATTTACGCTGCTAAGCGCCCGTCTACACGTACACGCAACCAAACAACACGTACACAACGCGGTATACGTCCACTTGTCATAACAACACGTACATAACACGTTTGTACGCGTCAATGACTCAGCGGACTAACCTCCGGTGTCACGCGCCTTACTCATATCTGACACAGACTCACTGTCTGTGCGACCCCTGGGCTCAGGGGGATCCATACAGGCCTACAATCGAGGCCATAAGGCACCAACCAGAGGTGAGCGCAGAGGCTACATGGATGGGGCATCCCCGCATTCCTAGTGTACGCCGACATAGCTGATAACCTCACAGACAAGGTAGGAGAGATACGGGCCCCGGGCCAGGAGATCACACAGCGTTAAGCGAGAAAGGGTTATACACCATTGTCGAGAATCTGAGAGATGGGGTGTAAGCCCACATCTCGTCGTATTATATACATGCTTGTGTATACTACCGAGACCGCCCTAAAGACGTGGTCTGTGCACCGCTATCTAATGGGTCATGTGCTAGGTAACGAGACATGTAACAATGTGACCATATGTGACGGTACCTGAGGCGCGCGCTACCCTACAGCGCTAACCAGGCGACCAGGTGACCTGCAATAACTGGGAGACGCTGGAGGTGGCTACAGCGCAGAGACGCGGCGTACGCCTAGCGCCGCGCGTGCGTCCTATAGCGAGGGAGTCCAAACCTGCATAGAGAAAGTCTGTGACATTACCCCCCCTCTCGAAAAACGTCGTCCCTGACGTTCTACCTATCTTCCTACGACCCTCGCATCCTTGGTTGCTTGTTTGACACACGGCCCATCCTTTGCAACGTAAGGTGGGGAGCGTCCGTGTGCACGGTCCGTCCGCCGGTGGAGGAGTGAAGAAAACGTCCCCCCATCCCGCAACGTGAGTGAACGAGGCCCTCCAGAGGTGAGCGGGCCCATCGGAGGTTGTGGTAATGCTTGTTCATTCCGCCTCCTAGGACTGACGCCGACATAGATGGACGTGGCGCACCGACCTCGGGGTATGTGGTTGGTTTTGTCGGAGAAGTAGTCGGTCGTCGAGGATTGCTTTCTGACCTTTGTGATCGTCGGTGTGGGGTTGGAGACCCTTGCGGGTTCCTTCGCATACCCACTGATCATCAGTTCTTGGTGATACCCTGCCGCCCAGGGGTAAGTGGCCGGACTGCCCTAGACCTCCACACGCGCGCGCATTCCCTTTGCAGGGGTGACGGCGGCGGGTCCTCAAACGGGGCTTACGTCGGTTGACCCCTTCTACCTTGCGTTCGAAAGGGGGCGGACTTGCTTGCTCACTCCGCACGGGTACTTCGCCTGGTGTAACGCTTCGTGGGGGCTCGTAAAACTACGGACCTCTGGCGCTTCTACCAGAGGCTGCCCCGCCGCGTTGCCATGGCACCCTGTACGTGGAGAACCCTCGGCCCCAGCGCAGGTGGCGCCGGAGGGGAGGTAAGATATCTCTCAGATTATGACACAGACTCACTGTCTGTGCGACCCCTGGGCTCAGGGGGATCCATACAGGCCTACAATCGAGGCCATAAGGCACCAACCAGAGGTGAGCGCAGAGGCTACATGGATGGGGCATCCCCGCATTCCTAGTGTACGCCGACATAGCTGATAACCTCACAGACAAGGTAGGAGAGATACGGGCCCCGGGCCAGGAGATCACACAGCGTTAAGCGAGAAAGGGTTATACACCATTGTCGAGAATCTGAGAGATGGGGTGTAAGCCCACATCTCGTCGTATTATATACATGCTTGTGTATACTACCGAGACCGCCCTAAAGACGTGGTCTGTGCACCGCTATCTAATGGGTCATGTGCTAGGTAACGAGACATGTAACAATGTGACCATATGTGACGGTACCTGAGGCGCGCGCTACCCTACAGCGCTAACCAGGCGACCAGGTGACCTGCAATAACTGGGAGACGCTGGAGGTGGCTACAGCGCAGAGACGCGGCGTACGCCTAGCGCCGCGCGTGCGTCCTATAGCGAGGGAGTCCAAACCTGCATAGAGAAAGTCTGTGACAATATCCCGATACCGGGCTATGTCAACACCATTGGATAAGCGGCCCGCTCGTTATCACATGCCAATGCCCTTATGATTACTCATATCCCGATACCGGAATATAAGGATCACATGCATGGCTTACTAACGTAGCTACAGCCACTTCCACAACATGGACCTACGGTCCAAACAAACGATCTTACTGGTGCGGCCATTACCGGCGCATATGGTCTATTGTAGTTTACGACTTAACCATATTAGTTACGTCTGCGCACAGACCACCTTCATGTTTGGCTCCCTTACCGGTAACCAAACAAAGCATGTATATAAGTAGGGCTATCACTGCGGATAAGCCTTAGATTTGTTCTCTGCATTCGCACAGTTACATACCATCTCTGCTTGCGCCCACTAGCCTCCTCACCAACCTTCTGCAACATCTTCAAGTCGCCTATAAGGTTATAGTGTGAGTCCCACAGTCTAGTCTGTGTCATAAGAACAAATCTCCCCCTACCCCCGCCCTTGCGCTTGCGCTTGGGCCTGGGTCTCTATCCTACAGGGGTATTTTGCTCGTTGCTGCGCACATCCCTTTCTGCCTGACAAGGCGATTGGGGTGATAGTTGAGATCTGGGGGATACATTGTCATCCTCGGCAGAGGATTGGCAACCAGGGAAGCCACACCGCCTTTTTAGGCAGGAGGCCTACCTAACCCGGACTCCAGGGTCAAGGAGACATGGTCCTCGCTGACAAGCTTGGACTATGCGCGGTTAAGACCCGCCTGTGGAGAAAAGGGGACGGTCTGCCTGTGTGCGCCCAACCCCCTGTCATGGCAAGCGTTGTTCAGCGCCCCATCACTATCCACAGGGTCATCATTATGATGGCATGGGAATTTTTCAAAGCCGCCTCCCAGGCGTAAGGGACCTGCTTTGAACCCATTATGGGAAAAGCAGTGAGGGGGGTGACGTAAAAAATCACCCTGCCATAGGTCACTCGCGGTAGCCAATAGCATAAGTCCTCCGGGCAGCTCGGCGTGCGAGCATGGGTCAAACGGATTTGGGGCCCCATTGGAAGAGAAGCGCGTGGCCCACTCCCTCGGGATGTGGAACGCTGCTGTCTCGCGATCTTAGATCGACAGTGGTTTTTTAGCCCTGATGTGACACCCATGTGGCTACAGACGGCAACCTCATTGTTGAAGCATGGACAGGCTAAGGGATGTAAAATCCCAGCCACTTTCCGGCATCGTCCCTCCGGGGCGGTGTCGTGTACCCGAATCCCAATCATCTGACCCAGGAACCGGCCTGGCAGTCAGCAACTCTACCCCTGGAGTCGGCGCCTCTGACCGTTAGGGTCATGCGAATATCCGCGCCGCCTCGGCACAGGGTTTGCGCGCAACATAAGAGTAATTATGCCCCGTAGTACACCTTCTTTGCTCCTGAAAAGGAGTCCACTACCCTACCTTACATAATCCCTTCTATTCCTGTTCTTGGACGTATCACTGGGAAACTTTGTTTCTCATGAAGGCTGCACTTTCTAGTAATCATGCCCCGCGTTACCCGTCGCACACGTGGCTCCTCCACTGCCCCTTACGTCAAACCGGCGAAGCGGTCCCTTCTCAGCCGCATCGACACCACCAACATTCCTCGGGCAGAGGACGTCACCTACACGCTTCCTGTAAAGGAAGACTACACCGGGAAGCTCCATCTTTGGGAGATTCCCGTCCACATGCCAAAGCACATCGCTGAGGCTGGGAAACCCGCTCCTCGACCTCCCAAACCAGTTCCGCTCGCTAAGCGTATCTGGACAGAGGAAGAGAAGTTAGCCGCTTCCATTACCGCCATGGAGAACCTCATCGAACTCCGTGAACTCAACAAGCTCAAGCTCGCCCGCGATAAGCTGAATAAGCGAATCGCCGCCAAACAAGCCGCCAAGGAAGCCAAGCAAGCAGCTTCTTCACTGGCCCTCCGTCTCTCCAGCCCGGCGGCCGGACCTCCCGTTCCGACCAACCACAAGATTCTCGACCCTTCCCTCGTCTTCGGGAAGAAGAAGCCTCTCCAAGCATGCGATCAAGTTATTCCCATGCTAGAAGGCACTCTCACTCGCTCACTCCTCTCGCCAACCACCCCCCTAATTACCCAGGCTTCCATATGGAAAACGACATGCGTTTCCATACTATGGTAGTAGAATTGGAGGACTTGGTGGATAACGTAAAGGATAGAACGAGACGGGGGAGGATCACCAATAGAGACTGGAGAATTATGAAAAAGTATTGTAAACAACTCGGCAACATTTCCTTTTTGGATTGGCGTACGGACTTGGCTCGTATCGTAGCAGAATGCGTAGCGCTACAAATTACTTTTGCCTTCGGTGTAACACCACCTGACAAGGTGGCAGGGCCCTCAACTACTTCGGTAGAAGAGGATATACTCGCGATTGTATAGTAGAAATACTATCATCTTTTAACTCTGAAATAGAGTGCGAGTATGATCTATAACGAAAGTTGCAGTTTTCAAACCAAATCCCTTCTTAAAGAATCTAAGACAATGAGTAACCGGAAACTAACATTCGTCATAAACAGATTCACAAATGTCTTCCACCTCCTCCGTTAGCACCCCCCTCGCCCCTCGTCGCATGCGCCTCCGTTCGGAAGGCCCGGTGACTCCGGTAGCAGGGCCCTCTGGGACTCAACCCCTGGTGACCCTGGATCACCTAAGCGAGGAAGAGGAAGAGGAAGAAGTCGAAGTCGAGGATGTTCCCCCACAAAGGGACTCCCCGTCCAACCCCATGGGAACGCGTCCGGGCACGCCTATCCCCGGATATCCCCCGGCTCGCTACACCCGTCCGATTGGGCCCGTCACAAACCTAGAAATAGAGTTTTCGGGTCCAGCACGCCAAACCAACGCCGAGGTTGAAACAGGCCTCAAGGCGTACCTCCCAGAAGAGGACCACCACAAGGTGGATGGATCCCTTCATGGGGCAATCCTCGATGCCGCCGTACAACGAAGTGCGGCAATCAGCCACGACAAGGTTAGCACCCTCGGACGGATGGTGTACGCCCGCCTGGAGCGAATCAATGGCAGAATCGACTCCCTGGCTGGGCAATCCAGGGTAATCGAACAGATGGCCCAAGACGAGCTACACGAAGCGGTCAATTCAGTCCGCAACGAGGTTGTGTCCACTTTGGTGGACCTTGGAAAGGAACTCCGGCAGGAATACACCGCCAAGTTCTCCGAAATGGAGAAAGAGCTCCGGAAGGATTACCGGTCTCGGCTCGATGACCTCGAGGATGCATTTGCCGAGCGCATAGAGAAGGTTGAGGAGGAACTTCGGAGGAGTCGCAAGGACCTCTCCATTCCCAACCCTCCCGGTAACCGCACGCCCCCGGAAGAACCCGCACCGGCCCCCAGCACTGCTCAAGCCCGAGCAGCCGAGGCCACTGCCGCCGCACAAGCTGCAGCCGCTGCTGCAGCAGCCGTCGCCCCGCAGATTCCAGGTCTGCCTCAAAACCTGAAAATTCCCCCTCCCCCCGAATTCTCTGGGTCATCTGGAAAGGTGACTGCGCAGGAATGGGTGGAGAAGATGGGCCTGTACTTCGGTACGCTCAGGGTCTACGATGACCATGACCGTATCACCACGGCCCTCTTCCGCATCACAGGGGACGCATACAAATTTTTCTCGCCTCTCATCAAGAAGGCAGGAAACGGTGAACCTCTCGGCACCTGGGAGGACTTCACCAAATCCGTAATGGTGCAATATGGGAAGATGACGGATAAGGAGATCGCGAAGAAGGAAATTCGCGGCTACTACGGCACGAAGGGCAAGGAACTGGCAGAATCGAACTACTTCAATTACTGCGAACGGTTCCGCACCCTCGGCCATCTCTCTGAAACTGCCAATGAGACCCTGGTGTGGGAATTCACCGAGACTCTCCCAGAAAAGGTTAAGGACACCTTAAACGTCCTCGGCAAGACCCCATTCTTCAAGGCCCCGACCGACATCGAACCTCTCATCGACTTCGCCCTGGAAATGTACCAAACGTCCTATCCAGACAAGATCAAGGGTTCGATCTTTGAGAAGGCTGGCAAGAAGGACTCGGCCCCTGCCGAAAAGAAGGAGATGTCCTCCGCTTCTGCAAAGAAGTCGGAGAAAAAGAAGGACAAGGGAAAGGCGCCCGCCAAAGCCCCCGCCGACACCGCCAACGCCGTCTGCACCTACTGCAAGCAGACGGGACACTATTTCAACAAGTGTCCTAAGCTTGCCGCGGACAAGGCTGCGGGAACGTTCGTGCCTGCCGCTCAGCGGGCCGAACAACAAAGGGCGAAGGATGCAGCTGCCGCGTCTGGAAAGACCACGGCTGCTCCTTCGGGTAGTGGAAAGGGACAGGCTTCTGGCAAGAAGCCGTACTCGGCGCCCCCCACGGATGGCAAGACGTATCGTGCCCAAACGATCTGGGAAGAAGTGACGGCTGACTCAAGCTCAGCAGGACCCTCGGCCCCCGCCACCACCGTCGCCAATGTCGGGACCATCTCGGTCCCCCTCGCTCCAACCACACGTCTCGAAGACGTTCTGTGAAGAACACACCAGCCCCGCAGCGGCTGGGAGTGTACAGCGCCCCGAAGAAGTGCACCTCTACGAAGAGGCTTCACAGAGACCCCTTATCCTGTGGGAAGATAAGGCGGTCGTACGTCACCCGGTATCCCATCTCGGTATATTCGGCAGCTCGGCAATGGACTTTGCCCGGAGGACTCGGACACTAGCTACACGTGCCCCTCCTGTACAATACTTTTATCCTGACCCGCTCGCGTTAAAATTTTTCACTTTGTATAATGTACATGGAAACGATTCTCGAGACGACAATAAATCGTTCTCTATCGAAGTGGAACTGTGGGTATACGGAAAGAAAGTTAACGCCATGGCACTAATCGACACCGGTGCATCAATAAGCGTCATAGATAAGAAACTCGTACACGAGGAGAAGTTAGTCACTCAGAAACTACCTTCGCCCCTCGAGATTCGTAACGCCGACGGTACCTCTAATACCGCCGGTAATATTAATATGGCAATAAAAGCTTATATGGTGCACGAGGAACACAAGTCCACCGAATTCTTGTACGTAATGGACGTACAGAATGCGGATGTGATCCTCGGATATGACTGGTTCCTGAAACACAACCCGGACTTCAACTGGCCGGAAGGAACCTTCACATATCGGTGTACGGAAAAATGCAAACATGGCAAACGGGTTTCGATTTCTGAGGAAGAAGACGAAATCGAACCCCGCAACATCTATCAGATCATCAATGACTTTCCAATAGATTTTCTCGGCTTAGAGGAGCCTGGGAATCCCTTTGTCACTTGGGTGAACACCCTTGACGAAGGAACGGAACTCCTTATCGACGCCATTCAGTCGATAACGGAGAAGTCGGATGATGAATTCCTGACAGATGCGGATCTCCAGAAATGGAAATCCTTGGTTCCGGAGGAATACCAGGAGTTTGGTCCCACGGTATTTTCTCAACGCGCATCCGAAAGGATGCCCGAGCGGAAACCATACGACCACGCCATCGACTTCCCCGATGACGCGGTACTACCGCCCCCGAGTAAGGCATACAAGATGTCTCCTCAGGAGGCAAACTCGCTAGATCAGTGGATTCAGGAAGAGTTACGGAAGGGCTACATCCGACACTCAAAATCCCCGATCGCGAGCCCGGTCTTCTTCGTCCCTAAAAAAGACGGCGGAGCCCGAATGGTAGTCGATTACCGAAAAGTAAACGACTTGATCATTAAAAACAGGTACCCTCTCCCATGCATAGACGAGCTTATCGATAAGCTTAGCCAGGCTTCGATATTTACAAAGCTCGACTTGCGTTGGGGTTACAACAACGTAAGAATCAAGGAGGGAGATGAATGGAAGACCGCATTCATTACGCCTAACGGCCTTTACGAAGCTGTAGTCATGTACTTCGGTTTTTGTAATGCACCCAGCACGTTCCAACACATGATGAACGATATTCTAGGTGACCTTATCAGAGAAGGAAAGGTCATTGTCTACCTAGACGACATCCTTGTGTTCGGAAACGACCTGCTGGAACACCGTCGTATCGTCAAGCAAGTATTACAAATCTTGCAAGACAACGACTTGTTCGCGAAGCCTGAAAAGTGCTTTTTCGAACAAAGCAGTATTGAATACCTGGGAAAGATCATTTCCAAAGGAAAAGTCGAAATGGACCCTAAGAAGGTAGCCGGCGTAATGGACTGGCCTACACCTGCCAAGGTGAAGGACGTCCAGGCCTTTGTTGGCTTCGCCAATTACTACCGTCGGTTCATTAAAGACTTCTCCAAAGTGGTTAAGCCGTTAACCGAACTGTCCAAGAAAAACACGCAGTGGAACTGAGGACCCGAACAAGCGGAAGCATTCCAAACGCTCAAGGAAGCTTTCACATCGGCTCCAATACTCCGGATCCCAGATCAGGAGTCCCCGTTCCGCGTGGAAGCGGATTCTTCCGATTACGCAACTGGTGCAGTGTTATCACAATATTCTTCAGAAGATAAGCTCTGGCACCCGGTAGCCTTTTACTCGAAATCTCTATCAGCACCCGAAAGGAACTATGAGATTTACGATAAGGAGTTGCTCGCAATCATCCGCGCTCTAGAGGAATGGAGACATTACCTCGAGGGACATCCACACAAATTTGAAGTATGGTCGGATCATCTCAATCTGACATATTTCAAATCGGCACAACGGCTAACCCGGAGACAGGCACGTTGGAGTCTTTACCTGACAAGGTTCAACTTCACCATGTGTCACAAACCCGGTAAAACAATGCTTACGGCTGATCCTCTGTCACGGAGGCCAGACCATGAAGAGGGGGTGGAACTCGACAATCGCGATCAAATTTTGCTGAAACCGGAATACTTTACGGTTAGGGCGCTAGAAGCGTCACAGCAGGAGATACAATCAGGCGACGAGGACCTTCTCAGACAAATCCGACAAGCCCTCATGAACGATCAAATTACCAAAGATTACCAGGAACTACTGAAAAGTGGTCCCAAGGAATTCGGTAAAGATCTCCAGGAATGGAACATGGAGGCCGGATTACTCCTCAGACGAGGAAAAGTGTACGTTCCAAAAGAGCCTAAGGAATTGCGCACGAAGATTCTGGAGTTACATCATGACCATGTGACTGCCGGACACTTCGGACGATGGAAGACCTACGAACTTCTATCGCGTAATTACTGGTGGCCTGGAATGACCACGATGGTAAAGCAATACGTGGAAGGTTGTGACACATGTCAACGCATGAAGAACCACAACCAGACCCCGTACGGACCCCTGCAACCGCTCCCAGTTCCGGAAGCACCTTGGGACACCGTCACAATTGACCTTATCGTCCACCTACCACCCAGCGGCGAATTGAAACAATTCAATGCTATTATGGTAATAGTGGACCGGCTTACCAAGCGAGCACACTTCATTCCCACGTCAGACAAAATAACGGCAAAAGAATTGGCGAACCTCCTGTACCTTCGAATTTACCCGAACCACGGACTTCCGAAACAAATCATTTCGGATAGAGGCCCGCAATTCGCTGCCGCCTTATTCAAGGGATGGTGTGAGCAATTGGGAATCCAACGGTCAATGACAACCGCCTATCACCCGCAAGCGGATGGCCAGACGGAGAGAGTTAACCAGATCCTGGAACAATATCTTAGATGTTACATCGATGTTATTCAGAAGGATAACTGGTCATGGTTTCTCCCTACGGCTGAATTCGCGTACAACAACGCGGCTAGTGAGACAACAAAGAATAGCCCATTCTTTGTCGAACTAGGAAGGCACCCTAACGCAGGACCTACGAATTTACGTCCAACACCATACACGGATCTAAATGTCATTGCTTACGAAAGATGGTCAGCACAAGAACAAGCTAAGGCAGCTATGAAATTGGCTGCTGAACGCTGGTCTTGGTACTATGATCAACATAAGCGCTTGGTACCATTTAAAGTCGGCGACAAAGTACTCGTTGACGCCCGTAGCTGGCAAGACTCCGAAAGAAGTCTTAGTCCACGCTATCTGGGACCATTTAAGATAATTGAACAATTATCTCCAATCACCTTTAGGGTACACATGGACGAGCAATACAGGGCTTATCACCCAGTATTCCACACTTCCAAGTTGGTCATGTACAAGGACCCTGTGCATCAGAAAAGACCAGAGCCTCAACCAGAAATGGTCGACGGCGAGGAATTATGGGAAGTCGAGAAGATCTTAGATCATCGTCTCCACGCAGGAAGAGTTGAATACAGAATCCGATGGAAAGGATTCGGTATCAATGACGACTCCTGGGTACGCGAAGCCGATCTCGACACGGCATACGACATTCTGCAGGAATACAAGGCTTCACACGCCATTCCAATGCAGGATGTCCCCCTCAGGCGATCAGCTAGAAGGAAAGAAGCAGTTCACGTCTTCGACCCTGACAGCGACGACTGGGAAGCTGACAAATGCACGTGGCCAGACGACTGGCCGCAGTATCGCAAAGAATTTGCGAAGGATCCTAAGCAGCGCATGGTTAGACACCCCGATGGGGGATGGATGTCAGCGGACATTAACCAAAACGCGGACTTGAAAATCGTAGTCGGTGAAGGCGGCCAAATGCCGGAAAAGGGAACCAAGGACTCAGTTGGGTTTGACCTGTACACTGCAACAGGCGACGTTCTGCCAGCTCATGGGCAGACAGAATACAATACCAAATGGAAGATCCAGGTACCTTTCGGCACTTACGGACGTATCGCCCCCCGCTCTAGTCTTGCCCGAAAAGGCATAGACGTAATGGGTGGCGTCATCGACCACGATTATCAAGGCGAAGTAATCATCATTCTCCGGAATCACTCCGATATATCTATCGATATTCGGGCCGGTGATAAGATTGCTCAGCTCATCTGCGAAGTTGCTAAGGACCCGCACATTACGCTACACGGAAAATCTTACTTTGAAAAGATTAAATCCGAGCGCGGTACTGGTGGATTCGGCTCCACAGGAAAGTAATCGTTCCATTAGGGACAATGAAACCTGAAGAGGGGGTAATGTCACAGATTTGGGAAATGCCACTATTTTTCCCGTATTTTTACCTATTTATCTGATATTTCTACGACCTTGTAGACATTTACGCTGCTAAGCGCCCGTCTACACGTACACGCAACCAAACAACACGTACACAACGCGGTATACGTCCACTTGTCATAACAACACGTACATAACACGCTTGTACGCGTCAATGACTCAGCGGACTAACCTCCGGTGTCACGCGCCTTACTCATATCCCGATACCGGGCTATGTCAGTACAATTGGATAAGCGGCCTGCTCGTTATCACATGCCAATGACCTTACGATTACTCATATCCCGATACCGGAATATAAGGATCACATGCATGGCTTACTAACGTAGCTACAGCCACTTCCACAACATGGACCTACAGTCCAAACAAACGATCTTACTGGCGCGGCCATTACCGGTGCACATGGTCTATTGTAGTTTACGACTTAACCATATTAGTTATGTCTGCGCACAGACCACCTTCATGTTTGGCTCCCCTACCGGTAACCAAACAAAGCATGTATATAAGTAGGGCTATCACTGCGGATAAGCCTTAGATTTGTTCTCTGCATTCGCACAGTTACATACCATCTCTGCTTGCGCCCACTAGCCTCCTCACCAACCTTCTGCAACATCTTCAAGTCGCCTATAAGGTTATAGTGTGAGTCCCACAGTCTAGTCTGTGTCATTGTGCACAATGTGCAAGGTGATGAGAAACTTGCATGCATGAGCATAATGCATGATGCAATCACTACTTTGTGGCATTATATGATATAGCACAAACATAAATGTGATCTTACCTTCCACTACTCAAGAAGCTAATCAAAGTGTATGAGTCATGTCTTGACATCTTCACATTTGTGCAGTCACCAAAATGCCTAAATCTCATGACTGCTGCACCATACAATCTGTAAAACACATAACTACTTCAGGTACATCATTTAGAACATCAGCTGAGAGTCTACTATGATTGCATTCACAATAACCATATACTATGTATATACCATGTATATACCATGTACTCGGCCACATGTAAATACATGTATATAGTATATATAAAAAACCATGTATACATGGTATATACATTATATGGTTGGAGCCTTAGCTTCATTAGCGATGCACAGTTCCCCATGTGCATATCAATCTGTAGATTAATCTACCAAATTGATAAAATAAACCACACTAATAGGGATTGAACTCTCAACCTCCAAACAGCAGGGCCAGTATACAAGATGTCCATGAGATTACCACTACACCAAGGAGCAATACAGAAAGTGGGCTTCTTCATATGCTATATACCCAATAATCAGAAAGTTTTGGTCATTTAAAAATTTATGTCAAGTAATTTATTGCCTTTAAGAAATTGGTCAGTTGAAGCACTAGCTACAGTAGAAGTATACTATAGTCATAATTCTACACCCAACATAGAGCTATCAAGGCTAGGAGCTTAAAATTTGATGAAAAAGTTTTGTTAGGCCGGAGTTTGGGGGAGCAAAAAAAACTCTTGGTATAATTAATATGATTGTAATCTAGCAAATCCTCTTAGTGTAATGGTATAATTAATGTCTGCTCATTGTGTTGCTATGGCTTGCAGTTCAATTCCGTCTCGTGCAATTTTTAGAAATTAAGTCAGATTAATCTGCTCAACACAGATTAATCTTATTTCTCTGGCGCTAGCTGAGCACTTGGGCAACTGTGCAGTGCTAACGAAGCGCAGTTGCTAAATTAATCTCGGTGACTGAAACTCTACATATCCATGACATTAAGGTATGTACATGACCATATGTAAATGCTATTTTCGTAATAATTAGAATTCTATAGCATACATTTGGAGTCCAAGGACCATATGCGTCTTGGGAATACATTGGTAGAATGTCAGCAGTGATCCCAACCCTCCAGAAGGTGAAGGATCATGTTGAATGTGAAATTAATCACTTCCTGCGGGGGAAATCACACACCTCTCCAGATGCTGAAGCAGACATCAATCGTCTTCATCTTGCTTTTTGCTCAGACCGTGTTAATCACATCAAGGAAGGCCGGCATATGAGTAACGATAATCGGACTTGCAATGTTATGAAGCGTGGTGCAGATCCTAGAAGGCTGTTGAAGATGCGAGCAAGATGGATCTCAAATCGCTTGGGGGAGAGATCAATCTGGGAGGACTGGGGCGACTGTGAGATGAGTACCAACGAGTCATGTGTGCACCTCCAAATTACTACATTGATTAGATATGCTGATGTACCTACTACAGAGCCTATGGATGAGTTGGCGGTGGTCTGGGAAGTACAGGCGTATCATCAGCAGCACCAGTCGAACAAGCATTTGTAGCTGTTTCTAATGCATAGGTGATGTGGTGATAATAGCCTGTTACTACCTGTGATGCGGGATAAGCTTGACTTTTGTCTGTTATTGTAGTCTGGCGAGGAGTATCTGTCCATGCCTGCCATGAGTCAGTCCAGTATGGATGGCCTTGTTGACAAGGCCACTAAAACCTTAGAGCGAACTGAGGGGAGCGAAGTGGATGAACGCCAAGTTCAGACTGAGGTTACCAGCTGAACGAGGCCTGCTATTATACTAATAGACTGTTTGTACATGTTTGTACTATAATGGCCATATATGGTAACTAGGGAGTCTGGTGCGAGACTGGGGTAGGGGTCTAAGCCAGACTCTGAAACATAGAAGCGTAAAGTATATCAAATACGTAGCGGTCATCGTGGCCGTGTGGGAACCGGGCCTTGTGTCGTTATCTAGACGTTGTCGGGTTCCTTCCATGGTATGATCCGGGCCTGGCTGGGCTTGGGGACTCGGGGGACCGGATCGATCTCGTTGTCGTTAGGGAAAGCTTTTGCCCGTGACATCACCCCCCCTTTAAGTTCCTCGTCCCGAGGAGTCATCGTAAATATCGTTGCGTACTCGCCCGGTGGTCTGGGAATGACGAAATCGCCTGCTCCTTTTTGTGATGAGAAGTCAAACTCACGCGTCATTTTGTGGATGTACACAACCGGGTAGTCGTAGTATGTAATACCATCGGGCTTCTTGCGTTCGATGGGGCGATGTACTTCGATTAAATGCGTCGCGATGTAAGTTTCTGGGTTTACAGGAATAAAGAACTGCACCGGTTTGTCGTGCCACCAGCGTATCTTGGGACGCTCTCGCTCCATGAGTACATCCAGGCTGGCGGGCATGGCGCAAACTACGGTGAGTCCGTATTTCTTTAGAACGGAGTAGTGAGGTATGTCCTCTTCTGTGGGGTCGACGACTTTGGTGTCACCGTCGGTAATGGTTCTATTTTTCCATTGAACCCCCGGCGCTCGTGGGTTCTGTTCGTAAAATGTATCAGCCTGGGAGTGGTCCACGTCTCGCTTACGCTCCCAGGTTCTTGATCCATCCGACCACTGCACCTCGTATTCCACTCGCCCGTGTTCTTCGCGCGATTGGATTATCTTTGTCGCCGTTATCTGTGTTTCCGGCGTCGGTAGAATCCTTTGTTGTTCGAATTCTGGTTCGTGGTAGGGGGTGAGTAATATTTCGTTAAACACCGGGTGTATACCCCGCATATCGGGTGTCAATGTTAGCCTGTATGCGCCCATGCCAATCTTGGCAGCCACTGGGTACGGTCCGTATCGCTTCGGGGATAATTTTCGCGACGGGGTGCCCATGTGAAGGTTGGTGCCGTCGAGCCAGACCTTGTCTCCGACCTCGTATTTTCTCGAGGGTTGTCTTCGACGGTCGGCGTACTTCTTCATGGCAGCCTTGGCGAGGTCTATGCTTTCCGCCGCCTTCATCTGTACGTCTTTCAGGTGATCAGCCCAATTCTCCGCGGATAGGGACATGTCAACTTCCATTGGGACGTTAGAACCCGTGTTCGGCTCGTACCCATGCGTTATGAAGAATGGCGATTGCTTTGTCGACGCATTCTGGTGTGTATTGTACGCGAACGTAGCCGTTGGCAGCAGGTCCGCCCAGTTGGTGTGATTCCTGTTTGCGAAGAGGCGTAAGTATACCTCCAACTCCTGATTCATCCGCTCGGTTTGTCCGTCGGTCTGTGGATGATACGCGGTAGATGGATTTCCTTCGATCCCGAGCTTCTTGTACGTGTCTTTGATGAATTCTGACACGAACTGGGGGCCCCTGTCGCTAAACACCTTCTTGGGGATACCGTGTTGTGTGACGATGTGTTTGATGAGCAGGTTAGCCCATCCTTTGGCTGTTAGCTTGTCGGTGGTTTCGATCGCGGTTGTCCACTTTGACATCATGTCTACGATGACGAGGATGGCGTTCTTGCCTCGCACCTCGGGGAAACCTGTGATCATGTCGACCGATATGTTCTCCCAACTCCTCGTTGGTGTTGGGTTGGGGTTGAGGGGTGCCGCTCGTTTAGCGTGGTCTACTTTGATTGATTGGCACTTTACGCACCCTCGGACGTATAACGTCACGTCCCTTCTCATGTGTGGCCACCAATACGACTTGTGAATGGTGGTAAGCGTGCGGTCTCTGCCTGGGTGTCCCGCCAGCAACGAGTCGTGGTGTGACGATATGATATCGCCCTTGAGTTCTGCGTCGTTGGGGATGACTAGTTTTCCTTTTCGGTACGCTAGTCCCTCCTTGAATACGATGTTTGCGTCCAAACCGTAGTCGTAGAGGGCCTTTTGGGCTTCAACTTTCGCTTTTATCGTTTCGGTGGAGATGAAACTTAGCTTTTCGATTTCATCCACCCCCTCTTCAGGCTGTTCGTCCCCGAACAGATGTGGTTTGAGGACTACTTGTCCCTCGAGGTGTTCCTTTCCGTCGTCCCAGTCGATGCGGCGTGAGAGTGGGTCGGCATGTATGTTCTTCGTACCAGGGATGTGCGTAAGCTTGATGTCAAACTCTTGTAATTCGGTCATCCATCGTGCTTGTCGTGGATTGATCTTCTGGGGCGTTTTGAAGTACTCCAGGTTTTTGTGATCGCTCCAGACCTCGGTTGCGTCAGCGGATCCCTGTATGATGTGTCGCCACTCATCTAATGCTCGCATGATGGCGAGGAGTTCCCTGTTGTATATCTCGTAGTTCTTTTCCGCGGGCGTGAAACCCTTGGAGAGATAGGCGATGGGTCTCCAGATCGACTCTTGTCGTTGTAAGAGTACGGCGCCTGTAGCGAAGTCGGAGGCGTCAGCTTCGATCCGGAAAGGGTCTGTGTCTGTGGGTGATCCCAGAATGGGGGCCTCTGTAAACAACCTCTTCATGAGATCGAACGTGTCTTGTTCGGCCTTGTCCCATTTGAACGGGACGTCCGCTGTTAGGGCGATTAGTGGTCGCGCCAATGTACTGTACCCCTTGATGAATCGGCGGTAGAAGTTGGCAAACCCTAAAAAGCTCTGTACCTCCTTCCGGTTCTTCGGCGTCGGCCACAGGGTGATGCCTTGGACCTTTACCGGGTCCATCTTGATGCTGCCGTGCGAGATGATGTGGCCCAGGTATTCGACCTCGGCTTTCTCGAACTCGCATTTCTCCGGCTTGCACGTTAGTTTGTGTTCGCGTAGTACCTCGAGTACCTTGCGTGTGACAAGTCGGTGTTCTTCGAGAGTCTCGGTGAAGATCAGTATGTCGTCTAGATATACGATGACCTTTCCTTGTAGTATGAGTTCTCGGAAGATGTCGTTCATCATTGTCTGGAACGTGCTTGGTGCGTTGCACATTCCAAAAAACATGACGAGGGGGTCGTATAACCCTCTGTTGGTTATGAACGCACCCTTCTCCTCGTCTCCTTCAGCGATGCGGATGTTAGTGTATCCCCATCTGACGTCGAGTTTGCTGAAGAACTTAGCTCGTTTGAGCTTGTTAAGTAGCTCGCTAATCAGAGGTAACGGATACTTGTTTTTCTTCGTCATCTGATTTAGCTTGCGGTAATCCTGTATGGGTCGTAATTTGCCGTCTTTCTTTTTTACGAAGAAGAACGGCGCGCCCCAAGGCGACTTGGATGGTCGTATGCAACCGGTGCGTAGTTGTTCCTCCAGGAACTCGTCCAGTACCTTCTGTTGTTGTGGCGAGAGGGGATATATCTTACCACAGAAGGGTTTGGCGTCCGGCAGGAGTTCGACCGCATGGTCCCATGGTCGTCGGTCGGGGAGTTTGTCGAACTCGCCTTCCTCAAAAACGTCTTTGAAGTCGTGTAGATGTTCGGGCACGACTTCTTCGAACGTTTTTGCCTCCGTTGTTTTCTTTGCTGCGATGTCCATTTCTGTGGCTTTCACAGCAGCGATTTGTTCCGAAGTAACAGGGTAGACATCACCTCGTAGTGCAGTCTCCCCTGCTTCCCATATCTCGAGCCGGTTGCGAATGTGCTCTTTGCATTCGCTGGCGTATCTAAGCCATACCGTGGCGTCAATCATGAACACTTGGTCTCCTTTTTCGAGGTGCTTGTGTTCACAATCGCACTTGTCGAAATCGATTGCCTTCTTCCTCCAGTCGATGGTGGGGTTGTGTTGTTCCAACCAGTCGAATCCTAGAAAGATGTCGTGCGAGCCTAGCTTGCTCACATTGAATCTACGATTTTCGAGATGCGTACCAATTTGGATTTGCATCTCAACGAAGTGCGTCATGGTGCCTCCGCCATTGGGGCTTCCGTCGGCATTTTGTACGCGTACCGGTCGTTCCAATGGTTGGATGTTAAGTTCGTGTTTTTGGGCGAACTCGTAGTCGACCACCGATCCTGTGGATCCTGAATCGATAAGGGCGGTGGTTGTGATGGTGCGCTCGTGTGGACTGTGGATCATGACGGGGACTGCTATCTGTCGTCCACGTCTTCCTTGTCCAAACACGACGTGCGTTCCTCGGATCTTGTCTGTAGATCCGAAGCCTGCTGTACCGCGCGTTGTCTCGCGAATACGCTTGACAATCTTGACGCGGGGATTTTTGTTCTGCTCCAGGATCAATTGAGCGATCCTATCCTTGTAGTTGACGACTAAGTCTGTGTCGGAATGATTTATTAGCATAACGACCAGGCGGCCAGTGTAATCTTGATCGATCACACCGGCCAAGACGTCGATCCCTTTGTTTGCAAGCCCTGATCTAGGGGCGATGCGACCGTAGACTCCATCGGGCATCCTTATTTTTATGCCAGTATCGATGTTTTCCTTTCCGTGAGCAGGAACGATGGTTTCTTCAGCTGAGTACAAGTCGTACCCAGCTGCTTCGTCGCTCTTCTGCTCAGGAGCTGTGGCTCGCGGATCATCTAAGTAGATGTCCAGAGTCTCTGTTTTTTTCTTAACGCGTCTGATCTTCCTTTTCTTTGGTTGATCAGTTGCGTCTTTCATGTCAATGTCCTCTGAGACGACGATGGGTTCTGTATCCACATTCATTTTATCGTCTAAAGAGGAATTAAGCCCCGGTTTATCCCCCGGGCGAGCCGTGGATTCACGGAGCTCCTCTTGGGCTGTACAAAAGGAATCCTCGCTACATACAGAACTCGCATCGTCGTCTGAATAATCGGAGCCCCCCGCTTGGCTCATAGTGTCCATCGCGGAGCCGTACACTTTTTTGTCATCGTCGTCGCTTACTTCTTCGACGTTGAGAAGATGGAATCGATTCGAGGTGATTTTGCTTACCTCGGCCTTCGCGGAGCCTTTCGACTCTTCTTCGTATTCGGCAGCCATACGCTGCCACTCCTCGTCGGTTAGCTCTCGAAGCTGCTGCTTAGCGGGCTTCGAGCCGGATGGCCGAGTTGGAGTGGTGCCGCTTGTAGCGGCCGCGTATGATTTGCCCGGCGTATACTTATACCCGGCGTCACGCATTGGGATGTGCCAGGTTGGCGATGTGCAGGCGGAGGTGGGACGTTCGCCCATCTTTTTTCCGCAGAATTTGCAGAGGCGGTCGGCGGCAGGGGTGTCGTAGACCTTCTTGGGGGTGTTGGAGTCTTTCTTTTTCTCCTTACCCTTGTTCTTCGCCTCCTCGCCCTTCTGCTCTGCGCGATCCTGAGCGCGTCTCCACAGGGCTTGGTCGAAGTCCATGATGGCCTCCTTCCAGGGTTGGTACTTTTTGGGTACCGGTACCTTCCTGTGGTGGAAGTCTCGTTGGGTTGAGAACGAGGCGTACACCGGTTCGTAGACGGAGGAGGGTACGTTTTTCTCTACCGCCTGCAGGACGAATTCGTTGTCCATGTCGACTCCTGCTTCTCGGCACAGCGTTTCGATCTCGGTGAAGTATTCGTTTGACTTACCGAATACCATTTTGAGGGCGGTGAGCTGCCGCCGCGCCCGCTTCTCCCTGTCGGGGTCCTCGAACCTAGTGAAGAGCTCCTGTTTGAAGAAATCAAAGTGGATCTCCCACCACCCGGTTTCTTCGTTGAAGTAGGTTGCGAACATGTTCGCGAACCACTGGTCTACCTTGTCGCCTCTGATGTACGACATCGCGCACTCGATGCGGTCGTGCGACGTTTCCATGTACTGGCGTTGCGAGGCCAGGTATTGTATCATCCGCATCCACCAGTCGCGGAATTTGACTTTGTCGTCGTCGAAGATGGGTGGTTCCTTCACCGTCCGTCTCCGAGACTGGGTGTATGCGGGTGGGTTGCGCGATGCTGGAATTGGTGTGAAGGTTTCGCGGCGTCTTTCGCTGACCTGTGGGATTTGCCATTTAGGCGGTACGTTTCGCTCTTCGCGTACTCGGAGGATATCAAACTCCCCTTGGTACGCGGGTACCGTGTCTAATGCGTGGTACCCTGAGCGGGTTCTTGGGCTTGGTGCCGGAGCGCGTTCCGGAGGTGGTAGTGTTCCACCCATGCGTTTGTTTGGTGACGGTGTGTTGGAATCCTCGTCGAGAGGAGCGAGTCGCTCTGCCGCTCGCCTCTCCATATCGCGGGTCTTGTGTTGAAGACCTACCGCGCCGTGGATGTAGTCTCCGACCTTCTCGTCGTCCCAGTATCGAAGCTTGTGAAGGGCTTCCGCGTATAGGGCTACGCGATGAGGGAAGTTGGGGGACGTGGGTCGTGAGGGGTACTCGTCTTCTTCCCAGGTTAGTCTTACCCGCTCCGGGGCGCGTTCCGCGGCTGGAACGATTGGTGGTGGTGTGAGGATGTGGGTGTGGACGGGTGGTTGCTGGGTATTCATCCCGTCCTGGTTGTCTCGGATATCTAAATTAAAGATCGGGGGTAGCTCATCTTCCCCGGCCCCTGCAAAGGGCTTCCTTCGCAACGGCCAGTCTACCTCCATCTCGCCCGCGGTGGTGTAGCCGTGGTCGTCTTCATCCTCTTCTTCGATGCACGCTTGTGACGGCGCACCTTCGAACTTTCTTCTCAGCCTCTCGTACTCCTCGCGGTCGGCTGTGTCTCTCTCCTCGCGCAGGTCATCGGCGACGCGCAGGGCGTATTGTGAGGGGACGTTGAGTATGCCACCTACATACTTCTCCCGCCCATGTTGAGGCGCCTTTGTCTTAAGGCGTCTCGCTCTTTGTTGACTAGTCTCCTCCGTCTCCGGTTGAGAACTCGGTCCAGGTGTGTTCCATCTTGGTCGGTGACTACCGACGCTTCTTTCCTCTCGCAGTCCTGCGCCCACATACGAAGTCGAAGGAGCTGGGCTGTGTGTTTTGCGTTCCATCGTATGTACTGTCGGCTTATGTAAGCTCCGGGTGTATGTACGCAGAACGGGATTCTGAGAGAATCGAAAAAGAACTTTTCCCCTGGTCTGGAGGGGTTGGATAAGTGTAGGATCGTCGTTTTGGCGGTCCTTGGTTTTGTCAGATAAAAAGATAATAAAACTGTCGGGATGATCGTCGACAGTAGGGGGAGTCTGAACTTATGACAAGGCCACTAAAACCTTAGAGCGAACTGAGGGGAGCGAAGTGGATGAACGCCAAGTTCAGACTGGGGTTACCAGCTGAACGAGGCCTGCTATTATACTAATAGACTGTTTGTACATGTTTGTACTATAATGGCCGTATATGGTAACTAGGGAGTCTGGTGCGAGACTGGGGTAGGGGTCTAAGCCAGACTCTGAAACATAGAAGCGTAAAGTATATCAAATACGTAGCGGTCATCGTGGCCGTGTGGGAACCGGGCCTTGTGTCGTTATCTAGACGTTGTCGGGTTCCTTCCATGGTATGATCCGGGCCTGGCTGGGCTTGGGGACTCGGGGGACCGGATCGATCTCGTTGTCGTTAGGGAAAGCTTTTGCCCGTGACACTTGTGGATTGGCATGCCATCCCTGGCTTGTTCCCATCATGGCGGCCTGCAGTTGTGGATGACTGGTCTGTGCAGTCCGAGACACCCTCTCCGTTCGCTTCTCCTCTCTCCTCTCTTCCTCACATCTAAGCCGTTTTGCTTCTGACTCCTGCCTCCACCACTCTGCCTTAGCTTCCTTAGCATCCTGCTTTGCCCTCCAGTAGTCATGATCGATCAGCGCCAGTATGCGACACACATCTTCCCAATGACACTCCGCATATAGCCAATCAGGTAATGCAGCTTTTGCTTCACCTACAGTCTTGAGACTTGCTTTGCTTGCTATCTTGTTGACCACGCTATCGGGTAATAGGGTGTCAGGTCCCCAGGCACAATGTGAGTACTTATCCCTCCATGTTCTGTACCACCACCTCTTCAACACTTCCTTACATTGCTTGAGGCGATCGCCTTTATGATCTCCTAGTCCTGGAGGAGCCCGTGACCTCTTCATTCCTGCCACAGGAACAGAGTTGGTTTCTTGATCTGAATCTGAGCCAAGAACACGCCGTCGTATGGTTTCGAAAAGGGTATGTGTTGCCTTCTCAAGCTCTGTCATTGCCATCCCACCATCTCCAGCCTTTCTCGTCAGGCAGACATCACAGCATGGGACTGCCAGTGCTACAATCTCACAAGTTAGCAGATAATAACATCATAAATAGATTATTCACATTGAGCGCGTGGCGGATTCTTGAAGTATGCATCAGCAACCACCCGTCGACATGTCTTCATCTCGATCCACTGGCATAGGCCGTCTTCAACCTTCTTTGCATGCTGCTTGTCACTGTTGTGCTCTCCTGCTCTCTGCTGGTGCTGTCCATGTGTCTCGATCTCTATATCACCCTCACCCTGAAGACCGCATGCTTCTTCCTCACTGACTGAGCTCAGGTCGTCACTATCACTGTCTTCAGAGCTGCTGCATTCGCTCTCCTCACTTGAGGCACTGTGCTCCTCCCCTCCAGCTGTCAATTTAGGTGTGCGCTTTTGTTTCTTCCCCTTTTGGCGACGTCTAAATTTGAATACCGATGGCTCAACAAGCAGGATCACAATGGTAGGCTGTCCACCTCGTCCACCTCGTCCACCTCGTCCAAGGCGTTGGAACCACACGGAGAGCAACGAGGGGACCATATATTGAACAATGCGGATGATGTCAGCAATGTCAAGCCCCTATTTTGAAATGGTGAGTGCTTCATCCAAAATCGAAACGATACGCACCATTCCTGCTGCTTCCATAGCACAGATAATCTTGATTTCACCATTGCGAAATTGATTCATCACGTCCTGGCATGATGACTTGCCACGCATCACGTGAACGAAGTCAATTTGGCCATGTAGCTCGGGAGGCAGTAAGCGTTGTAAGTGCTCGCATATTTTGGCCGCTACGTCTCGTTTATTGCAGAATATGATCGTTCGAAGCAGGGGTAAGCTCTCCTTTACTTCATCCGTGACGAAATCCAGCACACTGAAGTCGTTCGCTAGTGCTTGCATACGGCAGACGAGCGGCATTATATTTGGGCGGTCATTACCGCGATTGACCAGGTATGTGTGGCGAGGGTGCATGCAAAGCTTTTGCATCATGTCAATGAGAATATGAGGGGGCAGAGTGGCCGACGTCGCAAGGAATTGGATGGTGAGTGGAACAAATGCATGAAGCCTATTGAGCTCAGCGTACTTCTTGCGAAAGTTCTCGCCCCACTGTGCTGTACAGTGTGCTTCGTCAATGACGACGGCGCATATATTAGCCATAAACAAAGGGTTGCGCATTATCGGGGAGAACTCCTTTGAGTCTAGGCACATCTCCGGGGAGGTGAGTATGAGACGATGTTTGCGCACCTTAATTTCCTGACATAGTTCTTTCAGTATGTATGCTAATCAGCACAAGCAGTGAAGGCTTACCTGTGCTAGGGCGTTACACCATGTTTCTCCATTTACAGGAGTTGCTTTCAAGCCCATACGCTCAAAACGCTCAGCCTGCACATTCATCGTCAACTATTCACTATTCCACACTCTTGGAGGCCTACCTGGTCCTTTTCAAGCTCAATCAGAGGTGATATCATCTTGTCCCTCTGCTCATCGAGCAATAGCGGCATTGCGAAGGGCATTGTTTTGCCTGCACCTGTTCCCGTGATCATGATGGCATCAAGCCCGAGAAGTATCACTTCGGTCACATCGAGCTGCCAGTCGTACGGAGTCTTATTAGGACCAAATATCCACTTGAATTCAGCAGTGAGCTTTTCACGCATGTCCGCAGAAGAGTATTGATGGGTTTTGTAAGCTGCTTCCTGGGCTGCCTCCAGTAGAACATTGAAATGCTCATTGTCGAGATCATAGATAGTCTGAAAAGATGGCTTTTGAGGCATTCTATTGGCATGTATGTACTCAGACTCATACAGCAAGAGTGTGGCCTAAATACTACAATGTGGGAGGACTTGCGATGACGTGTAGATGCGTAGATGCTCACCTCATGGTCACGAGACAGGGATCACCTACATCTGTCCTATCAAAATACACCAGACGTTCTACAGCAGTTTCTTGTCTTCAGTTTTTCGATCTCCATCTGGCTGTGTCCGTGGTGCAGCCACACTGCTGTAGAACGTCTGATCAAGACTAGTATTGCCGTTGGCCCAGCTTGGCTCAGCTCGGCTTGGCTTGTGATGGCTTTGGGCATTGAGCAGCTCACAACTTCATGGCTCAGCTTGACAAGCACATGGCTTGGCTCTGCTCGAGACAGCTCACAATAAGGGGCAATTGGTATACATAGAAAGGTACACAAAGTTGGTGTCCAAATTATTGTTTTTACACTCTATAGAAGCAAGCAATTTAGTGGTTTGAACCTAGTTTGAACCATGAACCGAACCTGATGAACCGGTTCAGCAGGTTCGGTCCAGGTTCAGGTTCAGGTTCAGGCTCCCTGCAGTTGGTTTGGTTCTAGGTTCAGCCCTAGACCCCCCTGAACCTGAACTGAACTGAACTTCGGCAACACTAACATCAGCTCATGAGCTGCAAGCATTGGCTTGGCTTGGCTTTGGCTAGTGTGGCTCAGCTCAAGTCTCAGCTCAAGCCAAGCCAATGGCAACACTAGCTGTAATGAGGGACTTCAGTCACTGAGATTAATTTACCAACTGCGCTTCGTTAGCACTGCGCAGTTGCCCAAGTGCTCAGCTAGCGCCGGAGAAATAAGATTAATCTACTACAGTGATAAAATAAATTGCACAAGCAGGGATTGAACTCTCAGCCTCTGGACAGCTGGCCAGCATACATGAGCTTACCACTACACCAAGGAGCAATACAACAAGTGGGCTTCTTCATATCCTATGTACCCAATAATGAAAAATTTTCGGTCATTCAAAAATTTATGTCAAGTAATTTATTGGCTTTAAGAAATTGGTCAGTTGAAGCACTAGCTACAGTAGAAGTATACTATCTAAATACTAAAGGGCCGTGGAACAAAACAATGTGGTTCTCGCATGGCAACTGTGCGTTCATTGGCCCGTAGGGTGCACGCCACCATCTCCGTGCTATGTGCTATTTCCCACGGCTGGCACCTACAACGCGTGTGCGGCGTTCAAGTCCCTTCGACCATGTTTCATGCATCCTCCCTGTGCTGCACCACGGGGATTTTATAGCTGTTGTAACGTAAATGGCCTGTACTGTAGATACCTGCCAGAAAATTCAAGAGTAATCAGGAGTTTTTTGAGGCACCACAAGTAGAGCGATGATGACACCGAGCATCAGCGAGGTGTCAGAAGTGACTGAGCGGGCAGAGACAAAGGACAAAGGACAGAAGAGGCAGGTGCAGCAGGGGGATCACACACCCTGGGGTTTGGGTGGACTCACATTGCCATCCAATATGTTCTTCCCTTATTCTATGAATTATCATACTTAAGTGACAATTGTCGTCCATGGCAAAGCCGTGGGTAGTTAAACTCGTAGTCATAATTCTACACCCAATATAGAGCTATTGAGATTAGGAGTTTAAAATTTGATGAAAAAGTTTTGTTAGGCCAGAGTTTGGGAGAGCAAAAAACTCGTATGATTAATACAGTTATAATCTAACAAATGCTTTTAGTGTAATGGTATAATTCATGTCTGTTCGTTGCATTGCTATGGCTCACAGTTCGATTCCACCTTGCATAATTTTTAGAAATTAATCTGCTCAACACAAATTAATCTTATTTCTGTGGTGCTAGCTGAGCACTTGGGCAACTGCGCAGCACTAATGAAGCGCAGTTGGTAAATTAATCTCAGTGACTGAAACTCTACCTTTAACTGTGCTGTATGTGTGGCAGATGCCACTTCTGATTACCATGCTGGCCATCATGGCAACACTGCTTAATCTGTGAGTGAAGTATAGTCATGGCCTGATCAAGGCCTCACAATAGCTCGAACAGCAGAGACTCCATCATCTTTATTGCAGAAGTAGAGTGAAGAATTGCAGTGTACTCAGAGCCAGAAATGATAGCAAGAGAATGTTCTGATTGGGCCTTCTGCACATTGGCAATTGTGTGATTTTGACAGGAGAAATGTGGGTGCTCGCTTAATCATGTCCTTGAGCATGCCACTCAACTTACATCCAGTTGGGCTGTTGTTAGTCAGGCCTCCCAGAGCACTCATTGCATGTGAGTTTAGAGCAGAATGGTCAATCTGCCTTTGTAATGAGGTAAGTATACATTGAACAGTACAAGGTTAGGGCCATGATATGCACTGTTGTCGGAATGGCTCCAGGCATCTCACAAATTAGGGTGGAGTGACCCTATACACAAGGAACTACACTACATTTGCCTCAACGAACAGAATGAGCACAAGTTCCTGCACTTGATCTGGACATTTCTTGATGCTCTTGCTGCTTGCCGTGATGCTGCCAGGGTTACAGAGGAAGCTCTATTGGCATTTGCCAGAGTGATACCTTCAGAGTTGTCACTTGCAGGACATTGAGATTACTTTGGAAGGAAAAGTGATTGAAGCCTTGGATTGATGGTATGTGGGGTTTTCACAGCTTGTTTTGACACAGAGAGGCTAAGTCTCATAGCTTACTGTAGGAGTCCCTCCATCGTTACTGAACAACTTGGGGGCAGGGCAGAGCAGCTTTGAAGCAGGATTTCTTTATCATGATTATCTGAAGCTCAGAATAGCATGCAATGGTCTCTTGGTTCAATTCTAATTCATGATCAGAGCTATTGGCAGTAATATCGGCAACAAGGGAGCATTGACTCGTGGAAACTAACCTACTCTGGTGGAAACTAACAGAACCATGCCCTGTGACCGCAAAAACAAGCATTCAATTGCTTTGCATATCAAAAGCTGCTCCACATATTGGGATGTCTTTCTAAGTCGAATTGCAAATTGACACACATCATGATTTAGAATGTGTTTGTTCACCCAGAGCATCTGTGAATGGGAGACCCTGGTGTGTGTGATGTGCTCCTTAGTCATGTGTGCAGCAAGCAACCAGTGGTACAAGACCTCCATGATCACAAGTGCTTCTCTGTTATGAGTTGAATATACTCATCAATAATCGATCTATTTTCCTAAGTCGATAATTGAGACTTTTTGCAGAGTTGAATAGATTTCCTTCTCTAAGTTGAAAGGGAGTTCCTTTCGATGTTATAGAGAAATTGTGCTTTTGAACTCGAAATATTGCTGAGCTTGTGCAAGCACAAGTTTGAGAGCAAATATATGACTCCTGTTATTACAACAAGGTTGAGCTGCCTGTCTCGACCTTTGTGTTCCAGTTTATATACATGAGTAACTGCCAGAGGTCTTATCCTGAGACCTGATGCTACTGCTACTGCGATAGGACTAGCTGTATCGATATATAGTATTCTGAAACATATCAAAGGTGGAGTAGTTGGATACTCCACTCACTGAGTCATATTACTGTTCGGGGTTAGGCCCATGCGTCATAGGGGATGATAGGAATGGAGGGAAACATTTGAACTAGAAAACAATACGAGTGAAATACTGCTCTGAGTTGTGTCAGAGCTATTGTCATAATAAATACTATGTCATTGATGGATCCCTGTGGTTGAGCACAGAGTCCTTGCTTGTTACTCAACTAATAGTCAGTTTGGTCAGAAAAGAAATAGAAATGTATGCGGAATAATGTGGGCATCCGTAAATTTGTAACATTCTCACACATCATACATGATGCTGAGAAGAGATGCATCTTGCAAGTTGAATTCCATCAGATGATAGCAGGACAAAGCTAGTGCAATGGTACCCAACAATCTTCCTTGCGATGCTCACTCATCTGCTAACCACCGTTAATCTGCTTTGCTATTTAGTCGACGCTGATGCGCATGTGATTCTGCTGAGCCTTAATTGCCTTTGTGAAGAGATGTACATACTCTAGTGATGGCAGCACAGCATCTAGCTTGCATTCCAACTGCAGGCGCTCTGTGCGGCATTCAGCCACCTGCAGAGTAAGAAGGCAGCAGTTCTCTTGGGTGGTGGATCACAGCTTGGTGGCACAGTCCAACTGATGATTTAGCATGTCAAGGGTCATTGAGTTGTAATCATTTTCTTGCTGGAGAATAACAATCCATTTCTGTGTATCCCGTATTTTAGCCTGCAAGGCGTCAGTTGAATGTTGGAGTGCGACAAAGGACCTGTCACTGTTCGTAACCAGCCATGATTTAGAATCAGAAGCATTCAAGTAGAGGTTGAAATTGAGATTGCTTGTACATTTGTAGGGCCTCCTTGACCTGTTCATCCAACATGTCTCTGGTGCTGGAAATATAGATGTCCTTCACATGTGCAGAAATGATAGGCATAGAGCAACAAGGACATTGTGTTACGATTTTACCAGGTACACTCGAATATCCCTTTTTGGTGCCTCACTGTGTATGAGGACTTAGCGTTCAACCGTTATACCGCGTGCTCTTATTTCTAGGGACCTCCGCTCAACCGTAGGCCCTGTTTCATGTACAACAGCCCTATGCCCTGTCCCCGCATCCACATCACGTTCTAGCTGATATTCTGTGTCAAACCACAGAACTTCTATGTTTCACCCCTTGTTGCGCTCAACCGCAGCCCTTCTCCTTTATTCTCTATATCGTTAGTACGACAGACCTAATGGTAGCAGTACCACGGACACTATGACCCCAATTAACGAATCGTAGTATATAACCTGATGTAAATACCGGTCGAGTTCCTCAGCTCGACCTTGTTGAATTACAAGGATCTTATACTTGTTCTCAAAGGTTTAAACAATTAAGCCTGCAGCCTGTATATCGACGCTCTGACTCTGCGGAGTCCGACAAGTAGTGCGCTACTTGACACGCTGAGTAACTCGACTTGGTTACTTTGCGCTGAACAGATATTCCTATCTGTCGAAATAATCTGACTTGGTTATTTTGCGTTGAACGGATATTCAATCCGTGACACATTGAGTGATTTCTCATGAGCAAGTAGCCGATTCTGCACATCTACCACAAAATAAATGTCCTGCTCAAGGCTGATTGCATTGATCACATAGAGGTGGTAGGTGACCAACCACATAGTGTACTGTATTTGATTCTGGAAGCTGTCTCAGATCCTGGGAGACTTTGCAATAGCCAGGTCTTGCAGAACATGTAAATGGAGTGCCCCATGCTAAACAATGCAGTATGCAAATGCAGATTCACGAGCTCAAGCACACACCTCTCAACCCTCAGGACTTTCTATACTGTACATCAATTGTAATTATTTATGATTGTCGGTGGCCAATCCTGATGCTGTTGCAATCAGCCCATGTTGCAATGCTCCCCAGATTTTTCTGACATTGGCAGCAACAGTGCCTTGATGTAAAGGGATTTTCCGGTGTGAATCTTAATGGCCTAGCATGGCAGCTGCCTCAGACGGAGATTGGCCCAGCGCTTTCTGAGAGGCAGGTGGGGTGGTGGTGTGAGAGTGGGAATAGCGCCGAATGACATGCGAGGATAGTAGCACGTGCCAAGGCCATCTGGCCGAAGGTATCTGGATGGACATTGGTCCATCCACCCCTTAGATGGTTTCAAATAAAAATTCCACCATCATAATCGTGTTCTACAGGGTTTATAACATAGGATTACTGAAAGAACGAACTTGAAAACGTGAAAATTGAAGGAGACATTGTCGCCATCGTGCGCGATGGCGGCGGCAACGACAGCGGGGGCGGGGGTCGGGGCGTGCGACACTTGCACGTGGGTCGGGGGTCGGGGCCGAGGTAAAGGCGCCCGAGCCTTAGGTCGACGCGGGCGTCGATCACATGGTCCGCCCTCTATATGGGAAAACGTGCGATGGGCTCGGGGTGCGACTGGGAGTGTGGGCCCAGGACACATTTCAAGCTAATTAGCCTGCCTGTGCGGCAAGCTAGTAAGCTATCGATCGGGTAATCTCTAGGTGCGCTCTTCCTCTCCGGTCAGGCTTCCTCCCCTGATATTGTCGACAACCCCCAACACGACGTCACGCAGATTGACGACGACGACGACGACTGCATGATGTCACCTCGATACTGGAAAGGCGTCCGTGGTGAGAAGTCGCCGCGCCTTCTTATCATTCATTCACGGTTGGACCGCTCAGGCAATAAATGAGCACTACCGCACAGACAGGCGAAAAAACGGACTGTAGCAGTGACGTACATCCATGAAGTCGATGGTTACATGAGTAGGATTTGTTTCGGATTTGGGTTACATAACGCGATCACCAATAGACTGCCAGCCTCCTTCGTAGGCGCCTAGCACATTCGATGTTCTCGAGCGTCTCCATTGGAGATATGTGTAAAATTAATACAAAACACACCACTACGCGACTGGGAACATAGAGATGTAGGTGGCTGGTTCTAGGAGCCTGGGAGTATCGTAGAGAAACGGTTCAACATCTCTCGATAATGTTCAGCCTTGATGATCGCGTAAGACTGCACCCCACTGGCCCACTGCTGCTCACCGGAGATGAACGCAGGGTATCTGACTACGCCCTCCTTGCCCGCCCAGTCAAAATCGATCAACTGTACTTTCCCCTCATCCGTGACCATGACGTTGGGTTTGCGAAGGTCACCATACACCAAACCCGCGCCGTGCAGTAACATCATCACCCGTTCCACCTGCTCGACAATCTCCTTCGGTAGTTTCCATGAGAAAGAACCGTCCGCCAATGTCATGCCTTCCACATATGCCATAACAACCATAAACAGATTGTTGCACATCTTGCGCAGCTTGCCATCCGTGCCGCGGGAGAGAATGTGACCAGCATACACGAGTTCGGGAGCCAGACCTTCCTTCGTCAGGAGTAGGTGTGCGTCAGTGCCAAACCTCGCCACAAATTTGACGACTACTCGGCGCTGATCGGATTCCTGCACGGCGAGAAAGGTAGTGCAGGCTCGGTCCAATTTGAGCGGTTTGATGTAGTCAAACTTGACCTCTGTCTCATGGCAATGGGCGAAGACAAGTGAAAGCATATCGTACGGGCAGCCGACGTCAGTCGATGTCCATGGTACCATTCCCCACATTTACTTACCCTCATCGCTCTCGGATGGCCTGAGGGGATATAACTTCACAGGTCCCGCCGCTGGAAGTGTCGGGTAGTCCATATCTGATTCTGATCGCCCGATGTAATACGATTTAATGCAGGGGAGTAGACAACGAGGTAGTGTCCCTGGAGGCGGGGAGGACGTGTCGAGGGAAGCGTAATATTGTCGAAGCGTCACGACAGCTTTCCTGAGAGAACTGAGGACGCGTGCAATATTGAGGCAGCGACTGTCGTCGATAAGCGGGCTGGGTCCCAACCACAGGAAATCCGTGAGGCGCTGAATGGTAACGTGGCTTGTCCATACGGCGCCGAGCACGCAAATCCACGACCCGGATAGTGCGACGAGGAAGGAAGGGCAGCAGGACCCATTGTGTACTTCCTGACGCTGTTCAGAAGAAGAAATCAGAAATGTTGGGTGACAAGACAGCACCCAATGCGTACCTCTGGGGATGCCCAGAATTTCTCATAAGAATAGGAAGCCTGTACAGTAGGATCACAGCCTCCACTTCCCAGTTCGGACTTTCCCTCGACTATGATAAGCGCAACCGTTTCGTAGGGCGGGGACGTACACGAATAGAGGGCGATGTGATCTGCGGTACTTTTGTCGAGGTTGACAGCTTGAGACATCCCGTACGATAAGATTTTAGATAGCATGAGTCTCGTGGGCTCGCTGCGACTATCCTCATATGTAGCAATTTTGTCTGTTGCGATTATCATCTCTTTAGTTTGCTTCACGATGTCCGGGGAAGGCTCGTCTGTGAGGCCGGTCAGGAATTCGGCAAAAGCCTGGCAGTAAAGCTCCACCGGTGCAGCGACTATGTCTTGGCTTTGGTCTGGACCTTTGCCAACTCGACCGTCAAGTATAGGTGCCGGCCCGCCTTGGTTCTTGTTATATAGGGCTGGACGGGCACTCATGGAGGGGAGATTCCGCTTCTTGGCATGGTAGAGCGTTGTTTCGCGCGCTGGGAAAACGCTGTGAAGTCACCATCTTGTCGGAATTTGTTGGGACAACTTACTTTCCATAAGGGCGGTAGTTCTCAACCTTATACTACTCCAGGAGGATATGCCTCACGACGATAACGACGTTGAAGTAGAGGCCAATACACCTGAGCCAAAGAAGGATTTAGATGTGGAAGTTGCGTATCACTACCATACAAGTAGCTGCGTTGTATACACAAAGAAAGTATTATTTGCCCCACTGCGTGAAAACTGTATTGGCGGATACGTGAACATAACGCCTACACACTATGGTAGCCCCAAATGGAGGTCGTGATCGATGTTTGATCTTGGGTTTCTTTGCGGGCTTCATGAAGTCACCGTCGTTCAACCCGTTATCGTCATCGGTGAGCGTCGTGATTGAATGGGGATAAAGCGACCAGCCACGGCCTGTCGCTTCTTCGGCGGTCCCTCGTCCTCAGGATCCTCCATGTGAGCATCCAAAATCGCGTCCTCCATCTGAGCGTTCGAAATCACGTCATTCTTGGCGTGGGGTGATTGACACCAGTCAATTAACGAGGGGCGACGACTGGGCACAACATCCATCAGACGTTTCGCAAATGCACGGAGGCCCTCGTCCCGCTTCCCATGCTTCTCAGCAAAGACGAGGAAAACGCGGCCGCAGGACCACCTGTCCGCCCTTATGGGACTGTACAAAGGGTGCGGACCATCCTTTTTCCCTATCTCCGGCGCCATCCAACCCTCACTCCCGAGGTAACCACTGATTAGGTCATCTTCGTCCTTGACCTGGACAGCAATGTCGAAATCAATGATCTGTAGGCGGTGCTCGTCGGTATAGACTAAATTTGCAGGCTTGATGTCAAGGTGGGCAATGCCGTTCTTGTGAATGAATGTGAGGCCCTTCGCCAGGTCCCGACTCAGATCAACGAATCGGCCACGCAGTGCCCCACCGTCGACAATCTGTAGCTGTTGCTCGATGGGGTTTCGCTTTGGAAGCACGATGCACATTCCCACATTCGACTTGATCGTTTTGGACCACTCAATGACGTGCTCGGACGGAGGCTTTATCATAGCTAGGAGCTTCAGGATCTTCGGCTCTTTCGAATCGTGGCGGACTTCCTTTATTATGAGTTCCGTCCTGCGGTCTTCGATTTGACGCATAGTATGTATGTAATGCGGCAACTGCGGGACATGTCAGTACATGCTCATCGACACGGATGCTGTTTCCAATGCTCGTACGTACCTTGCATGACGGTGCTGTTGGCTCATAGCCTTCTGCCTCAAACTCAACGCCCGCGCCTTCAACGCCCGCGCCTTCAACGCTCGTGCCTTCAACGCCCGCGCCTTCGCCACCAGGAAGATTATCCTCATCGCCCTGCCCACGTCTGGAGCGTTTGTTCGTTCTCTTTGTAGTCTTGAACGTCCCCTTGACGTTATTCCGAACGGTGGTCATGAATCCTTTGAGCTGGTCTTCAGTTACGCTCACGTCATTGTCGTGATCCTTCAACAGGGCAAAAGTAGCAAGGTTGTACAGCTCACGACTGAAACTCAGCCGTGGGTTATCATGACGCAGAAGAAACTTCTTTTCCTTGTAATAAACCTGAAAGGAGTTAGAATTCAGACATCGAATACCAAGACAATTACTGCTGCCGACCTTCGTGGAACCTTCTCGCTGAAAGAGAAGGTAGCGATTGGCCTGATGGTCTCGACCCATGTACACAAGCATAATGACAAAGTTCCGCGGCTTGTGATTCTCGCTAGACAATTGGTTCGCAAGCCTAACAAGACTCGCACCCTGGAGAAGCAAGCGAGTATGATCTTCCGATATCCACGATCTTTCATCCGAACAGACTTCCACCAAAAGACGAGGTATCGAAGACTCGCCTTTCCACCACGAAACATCACTTCTGGGTGTATAGGAGTAAAAGCATTCCTCTGTGTTGACCTGGACTATCAACGGGAAAGGCCATGGTTTCGTGCCACTACAGCAGCGTGAGAGGCCAGTGTGAGAAGTGCGAATGCAGCACTCACAAATGGCAGAGGATCTTTGTTTCCGTGGAATGAGAGTTAATGTAGGCTTTGAGTGGTTGGAAAAAAATTGCGTTTGCATCGACCTCCTTGACCCCTTCTTCGGTCCAATTTCCAATACCGCCGCGGACGATGTTCAGGAGGTGCCTCAACTCCCGAGAGGCGCTCACTGCGGGGACATCGGTCTTGTTCGAGCTAGCAATGAAATGATTACGAAGCCATTGAGGGTCAATGTCAAACTCCCTTTCCAGTGTCTGCCAGTCCTAAGGAGGATTTAGACGTGGACTAACGGTGCTTTCTGGGAAAACAACGCACGTAATTGCTCATGTCGCGCTTCTCTTGTAACTTGCAGTAGTTCTCGACAAAATCGGGCAATCCATCGCCACTATGCGACTCTATCTCGTTGAGGTTTCTGTCTGAATAGTCGAAGGCTCCTCGGTTTCCAACTTTGATGACAACACTTCCGTATTTCCTGACGAGCTCGTTATCGTTATTTATTCGTGGGCCAAGTCTAGCGCGATCCGGATCTGTGAAAAGGTGTCAGACCATTGAATTTTGCGTAGATGGAGCGTCAGACAGGCTGGTGTTGAAGTAAGAAGACGTACGTACCTGCTACCAATAGAATGTCGTCATGATTGCGACAAGATGTGATAAATAAAACTCACGTTCGGGGAATTCGACAATGACGTGCACCAACTCCCTGCCAGTGTTAAGCTGCAATGCAGAACCAACAGCTTGACGAGAGTGCAACTCAGTTGCAATAGCATCAAGGCGGTAATCGGCCGCCCTCTTCCTTTCATCCCAGGCAGTCCGTGCCTTGTTGCCTGGCTCGTCTAGTAGTTCCTCATTGGGCTAAGCGGGTGTGAGGGTCATCAAGATGCGGCATGAGGTGGCCACATACCTTCCACAGGTTGAATGATTCTGACTCCACCCTTGATAACCCCAGATTGTCGCCAATGGCCTTTCGCAATTGGTCCATGCGAGTACCCACAGGAACATCGACTCCGCTTGGGTTCGCTGCGCCATCGTTTCGCAGATACCAAACTGTGGCTGTTGAGGTTGAGGATGACATGACTAGGAATCAGTTGGTCGTCGTGGTGGTTGGAAGTTGAACGTGAGCGGCACGTATCTAAAAGTAATGGGAGCTCGCGCCGTAGGCGCTCGCGTGCAGCTAGCGTGCAGCTAGCGTGCAGCTAGCGTGTCGCTCGCGTGTCGCTCGCGTTTTGCGCACGTTCAGCGCACGTTTTGCGCACATGGACGCCACGTTTGCCGCGTGGCGTCCATGCGCGTCGTCAAATCCTGCTCCCATTAGATAGGGCGCCTGCTGCCATCCGCGGAGTTGGCCGGTGGATTCCCACGCCCGGCGCCTGCAACGCGCGCGCGCTGTTTCTGCTCGGCACCACGGGGATTCGTGCCCCATGCCACGGGGATTCGTGCCCCATGCCACGGGGATTTGTGCTCCACACCACGGGGATTCGTGCCCCACACCATGGGGATTCGTGGCCCATTCCATGGGGGTTTGTGGCCCATGCCACAGGGATTTGTGTCCTGTGGCATGGGGATTTTGTAATGTAAATACCCCACACCACGGGGATTTGTACCCCATGCCACAGGTATTTGCACCCCAATGCCATGGGGATTTGTGCCCCGTGCCACAGGGATTTGTGCTCTGTGCCATGGAGATTTGCACCCTGTGCCACGGGGATTTGTGTCCTGTGGCATGGGGATTTTGTAATGTAAATACTGTCACAGATTTGGGACATGCCACTATTTTTCCCGTATTTTTACCTATTTATCTGGTATTTCTACGACCTTGTAGACATTTACGCTGCTAAGCGCCCGTCTACACGTACACGCAACCAAACAACACGTACACAACACGGTATACGTCCACCTGTCATAACAACGCGTACATAACACGCTTGTACGCGTCAATGACTCAGCGGACTAACCTCCGGTGTCACGCGTCTTACTCATATCCCGATACCGGGCTATGTCAGTACAATTGGATAAGCGGCCCGCTCGTTATCACATGTCAATGCCCTTACGATTACTCATATCCCGATACCGGTATATAGTTATCACGTGCATGGCTTACTAACGTAGCAACGCCACTTCCACAACATGAACCTACGGTCCTAACAACGTTTCTTACTGGTGCGGCCATTACCGGCGCACATGGTCTACTGTAGTTTACGACTTAGCTGTATTAGTTATGTCTGCGCACAGACCGTCTTCATGTTTGGCTCCCTTACTGGTAACCAAACAATGCATGTATATAAGTAGGGCTATCGCTACGATAAGCCTTAGATTTGTTCTCTGCTATCGCATAGTCACATAACATCTCTACTGCGCCTACAAGTGTTCCCTCACCAGCTTCAACAACTCCCTTCAAGTCGTTATCAAGCTATAGTGTGAGTCCCACAACCTTGTTTGTGTCATAAGAACAAATCTGCCCCCTACCCCCGCCCTTGCGCTTGCGTTTGGGCCTGGGTTTCTATCCTACAGGGGCTATTGCTCGTTGCTGCGCACATCCCTACTCTTGACAAAGAGTTAGGGGTGATAGTTGAGATCTGGGGGATACATCGTCATCCTCGGCAGAGGATTGACAACCAGGGAAGCCACACCGCCTTTTTAGGCAGGAGGCCTACCTAACCCGGACTCCAGGGTCAAGGAGACATGGTCCTCGCTGACAAGCTTGGACTATGCGCGGTTAAGACCCGCCTGTGGAGAAAAGGGGACGGTCTGCCTGTGTGCGCCCAACCCCCTGTCATGGCAAGCGTTGTTCAGCGCCCCATCACTATCCACAGGGTCATCATTATGATGGCATGGGAATTTTCCAAAGCCGCCTCCCAGGCGTAAGGGACCTGCTTTGAACCCGTTATGGGAAAAGCAGTGAGGGGGGTGACGTAAAAAATCACCCTGCCATAGGTCACTCGCGGTAGCCAATAGCATAAGTCCTCCGGGCAGCTCGGCGTGCGAGCATGGGTTAAACGGATTTGGGGCCCCATTGGAAGAGAAGCGCGTGGCCCACTCCTTCGGGATGTGGAGCGCTGCTGTCTCGCGATCTTAGATCGACAGTGGTTTTTTAGCCCTGATGTGACACCCATGTGGCTACAGACGGCAACCTCATTGTTGAAGCATGGACAGGCTAAGGGATGTAAAATCCCAGCCACTTTCCGGCATCGTCCCTCCGGGGCGGTGTCGTGTATCCGAATCCCAATCATCTGACCCAGGAACCGGCCTGGCAGTCAGCAACTCTACCCCTGGAGTCGGCGCCTCTGACCGTTAGGGTCATGCGAATATCCGCGCCGTCTCGGCACAGGGTTTGCGCGCAACATAAGAGTAATTATGCCCCGTAGTACACCTTCTTTGCTCCTGAAAAGGAGTCCACTACCCTACCTTACATAATCCCTTTCATTCCTGTTCTTGGACGTATCACTGGGAAACTTTGTTTCTCATGAAGGCTGCACTTTCTAGAATCATGCCCCGCGTTACCCGTCGCACCCGTGGCTCCTCCACTGCCCCTTACGTCAAACCGGCGAAGCGGTCTCTTCTCAGCCGCATCGACACCGCCGACATTCCTCGGGCAGAGGACGTCACCTACACGCTTCCTGTAAAGGAAGACTACACTGGGAAACTCCATCTTTGGGAGATTCCCGTCCACATGCCAAAGCACATTGCTGAGGCTGGGAAACCCGCTCCTCGACCTCCCAAACCAGTTCCGCTCGCCAAGCGTATCTGGACAGAGGAAGAGAAGCTAGCGCAATCCATTACCGCCATGGAGAACCTAATCGAACTCCGCGAACTCAACAAGCTCAAGCTCGCCCGCGATAAGCTGAATAAGCGAATCGCCGCCAAACAAGCCGCCAAGGAAGCCAAGCAAGCAGCTTCTTCACTGGCCCTCCGTCTCTCCAGCCCGGCGGCCGGACCTTCTGTTCCGGCCAACCACAAGATTCTCGACCCTTCCCTCGTCTTCGGGAAGAAGAAGCCTCTCCAAGCATGCGATCAAGTTATTCCCATGCTAGAAGGCACTCTCACTCGCCTCACTCCTCTCGCCAACCACCCCCCTAATTACCCAGGCTTCCATATGGAAAACGACATGCGTTTCCATACTATGGTAGTAGAATTAGAGGACTTGGTGGATAACGTAAAGGATAGAGCGAGACGGGGGAGGATCACAAATAGAGATTGGAGAATTATGAAAAAGTACTGTAAACAGCTCGGCAGTATTTCCTTTTTGGATTGGCGTACGGACTTAGCCCGTATCGTAGCAGAATGCGTAGCGCTACATATTACTTTTGCCTTCGGTGTAACACCACCTGACAAGGTGGCAGGGCCCTCAACTACTTCGGTAGAAGAGGATATACTCGCGATTGTGTAGTAGCAATACTATCATCTTTTAACTCTGAAATAGAGTGCGAGTGTGATCTATAACGAAAGTTGCAGCTTTCAAAACCAATCCCTTCTTAAGAATCTAAGACAATGAGTAACCGGAAACTAACATTCGTCACAAACAGATTCACAATGTCCTCCACCTCCTCCGTCAGCACCCCCCTCGCTCCCCGCAAAATGCGCCTCCGCTCAGAAGGTCCGGTGACCCCGGTAGCTGGTCCCTCGGGAACCCAGCAACTGGTGACGCTGGAGCATCTAAGCGAGGGAGAGGAAGAAGAAGAAGAGGAAGGAGAAGAGGAGATGCCGGAGTTCGCCCCCCCGCAAAGGGAATCTCCGACCAACCCCATGGGTACGCGCCCAGGCTCGCCCATTGCCGGATACCCTCCGGCTCGTCGAACTCGCCCTATCGGGCCCGCCACCACCCTCGAAATGGAATTTACGGGGCCGACACGACAGACCAATGTCGCTGTCGAGAACAATCTCAAAGCGTACCTCCCTGAGGAGGAACACCACAAGGTAGACGGGTCCCTACATGGGCCAATAATCGACGCCGCCGTACAACGAAGTGCGGCCATCTCACACGACACCACCGACACCCTCGGTCGAATGGTGCACGCTCGCCTGGAGCGGATCCACGGCAGAATCGACTCCCTGGTTGGGCAATCCAGGGCAATCGAACAAAAAGCCCAAGACGAGCTACACGAGGCGGTCAATTCAGTCCGCAACGAGGTACTGTCCACGCTGGTGGACCTTGGTAAGGAACTCCGACAGGAGTATACCGCCAAGTTCACCACGCTGGAAAAGGAGCTCCGGAAGGACTACCGGTCCCGGCTGGACGACCTCGAGGATGCATTTGCCGAACGCATGGAGAAAGTTGACGAGGAACTCCGGAGGATTCGCAAAAATCCCTCCGTTCCCAACCCTCCCGGCGTCCGCACGCCACCGGAAGACTCAGCACAGGCCCCCGGCAATGCTCAAGCCCGTGCAGCCGAGGCCGCTGCCGCCGCTCAAGCTGCAGCTGCTGCTGCAGCAGCCGTCGCCCCGCAGATTCCAGGTCTGCCTCAAAACCTGAAAATCCCCCCTCCCCCCGAATTCTCTGGGTCATCTGGAAAGGTGACTGCGCAGGAATGGGTGGAGAAGATGGGCCTGTACTTCGGTACGCTCAGGGTCTACGATGACCATGACCGTATCACCACGGCCCTCTTCCGCGTCACAGGGGACGCCTACAAGTTTTTCTCGCCTCTCATCAAGAAGGCAGGAAACGGTGAACCTCTCGGCACCTGGGAGGACTTCACCAAATCTGTAATGGTGCAATATGGGAAAATGACGGATAAGGAGATAGCCAAGAAGGAAATTCGCGGCTACTACGGCACGAAAGGCAAGGAACTGGCAGAATCGAACTATTTCAATTACTGCGAACGGTTCCGCACCCTCGGCCGACTCTCCGAAACCGCCAACGAGACTCTGGTGTGGGAATTCACCGAGACTCTCCCGGAAAAGGTCAAGGACACCTTAAACGTCCTCGGCAAGACCCCGTTCTTCAAGGCGCCCACCGACATCGAGCCTCTGATCGACTTCGCTCTAGAAATGTATCAGACATCTTACCCTGACAAGATCAAGGGCTCGATCTTCGAGAAAGCCGGTAAGAAGGACTCGGCACCTGCCGAAAAGAAGGAGACGTCCTCCGCTTCTGCGAAGAAGTCGGAGAAGAAAAAGGACAAGGGAAAGGCGCCCGCCAAAGCCCCCGCCGACACCGCCAACGCCGTCTGCACATACTGCAAGCAGACAGGACATTACTTCAACAAATGTCCTAAGCTTGCCGCGGACAAGGCTGCGGGAACGTTCGTGCCTGCCGCTCAGCGGGCCGAACAACAAAGGGCGAAGGATGCAGCTGCCGCGTCTGGAAAGACCACGGCTGCTCCTTCGGGTAGTGGAAAGGGACAGGCTTCTGGCAAGAAGCCGTACTCGGCGCCCCCCGCGGATGGCAAGACGTATCGTGCCCGAACGATCTGGGAAGAAGTGACGGCTGACTCAAACTCAGCAGGACCCTCGGCCCCCGCCACCACCGTCGCCAATGTCGGGACTATCTCGGTTCCCCTCGCCCCAACCACACGTCTCGAAGACGTTCTGTGAAGAACACACCAGCCCCGCAGCGGCTGGGAGTGTACAGCGCCCCGAAGAAGCGCACCTCTACGAAGAGGCTTCACAGAGACCCCTTATCTTGTGGGAAGATAAGGCGGTCGTACGTCACCCGGTATCCCATCTCGGCATATTCGGAAACTCGGCAATGGACTTTGCCCGGAGGACAAGGACACTAGCTACACGTGCCCCTCCTGTAAAATACTTTTATCCTGACCCGCTCGCGTCGAAATTTTTCACTTTGTATAATGTACATGGAAACGATTCTCGAGACGACAATAAATCGTTCTCTATCGAAGTGGAATTGTGGGTATATGGAAAGAAAGTCAACGTCATGGCATTAATCGACACCGGTGCATCAATAAGCGTCATTGATAAGAAACTCGTCCACGAGGAAAAGTTAGTCACTCAGAAACTACCTTCGCCTCTCGAGATTCGTAACGCCGACGGTACCTCTAATACCGCCGGTAATATCAATATGGCAGTAAAAGCTTATATGGTGCACGAGGAACACAAGTCCACCGAATTCTTGTACGTAATGGACGTACAGAATGCGGATGTGATCCTCGGATATGATTGGTTCCTGAAACACAACCCGGACTTCAACTGGCCGGAAGGAACCTTCACATATCGGTGTACGGAAAAATGCAAACATGGCAAACGGGTTTCGATTTCTGAGGAAGAAGATGAAATCGAACCCCGCAACATCTATCAGATCATCAATGACTTTCCAATAGATTTTCTCGGCTTAGAGGAGCCGGAGAATCCCTTTGTCGCTTGGGTGAACACCCTTGACGAAGGAACGGAACTCCTTATCGATGCCATTCAGTCGATAACGGAGAAGTCGGACGATGAATTCCTGACAGATGCGGATCTCCAGAAATGGAAATCCTTGGTTCCGGAGGAATACCAGGAGTTTGGTCCCACGGTATTTTCTCAGCGCGCATCCGAAAGGATGCCCGAACGGAAACCATATGACCACGCCATCGACTTCCCCGATGACGCGGTACTACCGCCCCCGAGTAAGGCATACAAGATGTCTCCTCAGGAAGCGAACTCGCTAGATCAGTGGATTCAGGAAGAGTTACGGAAGGGCTACATCCGACACTCAAAATCTCCGATCGCGAGCCCGGTCTTCTTCGTCCCTAAAAAAGACGGCGGAGCCCGAATGGTAGTCGATTACCGAAAGGTGAACGACTTGACCATTAAAAACAGGTACCCTCTCCCACGCATAGACGAGCTTATCGATAAGCTTAGCCAGGCTTCGATATTTACGAAACTCGACTTGCGTTGGGGTTACAACAACGTAAGAATCAAGGAGGGAGATGAATGGAAGACCGCATTCATTACGCCTAACGGCCTTTACGAAGCTGTAGTCATGTACTTCGGTTTTTGTAATGCACCCAGCACGTTCCAACACATGATGAACGATATTCTAGGTGACCTTATCAGAGAAGGAAAGGTCATTGTCTACCTAGACGACATCCTTGTGTTCGGAAACGACCTGCTGGAACACCGTCGTATCGTCAAGCAAGTATTACAAATCTTGCAAGACAACGACTTGTTCGCGAAGCCTGAAAAGTGCTTCTTCGAACAAAGCAGTATTGAATACCTGGGAATGATCATTTCCAAAGGAAAAGTCGAAATGGACCCTAAGAAGGTAGCCGGTGTCATGGACTGGCCTACACCTGCCAAGGTGAAGGACGTCCAGGCCTTTGTTGGCTTCGCCAACTATTACCGGCGGTTCATTAAAGACTTCTCCAAAGTGGTTAAGCCGTTAACCGAACTGTCCAAGAAAAACACGCAATGGAACTGGGGACCCGAACAAGCGGAAGCCTTCCAAACTCTCAAGGAAGCTTTCACATCGGCTCCAATACTCCGGATCCCAGATCAGGAGTCCCCGTTCCGCGTGGAAGCGGATTCTTCCGATTACGCAACTGGTGCAGTGCTATCACAATACTCTTCGGAGGATAAGCTCTGGCACCCGGTAGCCTTTTACTCGAAATCTCTATCAGCAGCCGAAAGGAACTATGAGATTTACGATAAGGAGTTGCTCGCAATCATCCGCGCTCTAGAGGAATGGAGACATTACCTCGAAGGACACCCACACAAATTTGAAGTATGGTCGGATCATCTCAACCTGACATATTTCAAATCGGCACAACGGCTAACCCGGAGACAGGCACGTTGGAGTCTTTACCTGACAAGGTTTAACTTCACCATGTGCCACAAACCCGGTAAAACAATGCTCACGGCTGACCCTCTGTCACGGAGGCCAGACCACGAAGAGGGGGTGGAACTCGATAATCGCGATCAAATTTTGCTGAAACCGGAATACTTCACGGTTAGGGCGCTAGAAGCGTCACAGCAGGAGATACAATCAGGCGACGAGGACCTCCTCCGGCAAATCCGACAAGCCCTCATGAACGATCAAATTACCAAGGATTACCAGGAACTACTGAAAAGTGGTCCCAAGGAATTCGGTAAAGATCTCCAGGAATGGAACATGGAGGCCGGATTACTCCTCAGACGAGGAAAAGTGTACGTTCCAAAAGAGCCTAAGGAATTGCGCACGAAGATTCTGGAGTTACATCATGACCATGTGACTGCCGGACACTTCGGACGATGGAAGACCTACGAACTTCTGTCACGTAATTACTGGTGGCCTGGAATGACCACGATGGTAAAGCAATACGTGGAAGGTTGTGACACATGTCAACGCATGAAGAACCGCAACCAGACCCCGTATGGACCCCTGCAACCGCTCCCAGTACCGGAAGCACCCTGGGACACAATCACAATCGACTTCATCGTTCACTTACCGCCCAGCGGTGAACGCAAACAATTCACTGCCATTATGGTAGTAGTGGACCGATTGACCAAGCGCGCACACTTCATTCCCACGTCAGACAATATCTCGGCAAAGGAATTAGCAAACCTCCTGTACCTTCGGATTTATCCGAACCACGGGCTTCCGAAACAAATCATTTCGGACAGAGGACCGCAATTCTCTTCTGAGCTATTCAAGGGATGGTGCGAGCAATTGGGAATTCAGAGGTCGATGACAACAGCCTACCACCCGCAAGCGGACGGCCAAACGGAGAGAATTAACCAAATTCTAGAACAATACCTACGATGCTACATCGACGTTATCCAAAAAGATAACTGGGTGTTCTATCTCCCCACGGCAGAGTTTGCGTACAATAACGCGGCTAGCGAGACGACCAAGAATAGTCCATTCTTCGTCGAACTAGGAAGGCATCCCAATGCAGGACCTACGGATTTGAAGCCGACGCAATATTCGGATTTAAATCAATTTGCTTACGCCAGATGGTCAGCACAAGAACAAGCTAAGGCAGCTATGAAATTGGCTGCCGAACGCTGGTCTTGGTACTATGATCAACACAAGCGCTCGGTACCGTTTAAAGTTGGCGACAAAGTTCTCGTTGACGCCCGTAGCTGGCAAGACTCCGAAAGAAGTCTTAGTCCACGCTATTTGGGACCATTTAAGATAATTGAACAATTATCTCCGGTCACCTTTAGGGTACATATGGACGAGCAATACAGGGCTTACCACCCAGTATTCCACGCTTCCAAGTTGGTCATGTACAAGGACCCTGTGCATCAGAAAAAACCAGAGCCTCAACCAGAAATGGTCGACGGCGAGGAATTATGGGAAGTCGAGAAGATCTTAGATCATCGCCTCCGCGCAGGAAGAGTTGAATACAGAATCCGATGGAAAGGATTCGGTATCAATGACGACTCCTGGGTACGCGAAGCCGATCTCGACTCGGCATATGACATTCTACAGGAATACAAGGCTTCACACCCTATTCCAATGCAGGATGTCCCCCTCAGGCGATCAGCTAGAAGGAAAGAAGCAGTTCACGTCTTCGACCCTGATAGCGACGACTGGGAAGCCGACGAATGCACGTGGCCAGACGACTGGCCGCAGTATCGCGAAGTATTTGCGAAGGATCCTAAGCAGCGCATGGTTAGACACCCCGACGGGGGATGGATGTCAGCTGACATTAACCAAAACGCGGACTTGAAAATCGTAGTCGGTGAAGGTGGCCGAATGCCGGAAAAAGGAACCAAGGACTCGGTTGGGTTTGACCTGTACACTGCAACAGGCGACGTTCTGCCAGCTCACGGGCAGACAGAATACAACACCAAACTAAAGATCCAGGTACCTTTCGGCACTTACGGACGTATCGCCCCCCGCTCTAGTCTCGCCCGCAAAGGCATAGACGTAATGGGTGGCGTCATCGACCACGATTATCAAGGCGAAGTAATCATCATTCTTCGGAACCACTCGGACGTATCTATCGATATCCGAGCCGGGGATAAGATTGCCCAGCTAATCTGCGAAGTTGCAAAGGACCCGCATATTACGCTACACGGAAAATCTTACTTTGAAAAGATTAAATCCGAGCGCGGTGCTGGTGGATTCGGCTCCACAGGAAAGTAATCGTTCCATTAGGGACAATGAAACCTGAAGAGGGGGTAATGTCACAGATTTGGGACATGCCACTATTTTTCCCGTATTTTTACCTATTTATCTGGTATTTCTACGACCTTGTAGACATTTACGCTGCTAAGCGCCCGTCTACACGTACACGCAACCAAACAACACGTACACAACACGGTATACGTCCACCTGTCATAACAACGCGTACATAACACGCTTGTACGCGTCAATGACTCAGCGGACTAACCTCCGGTGTCACGCGTCTTACTCATATCCCGATACCGGGCTATGTCAGTACAATTGGATAAGCGGCCCGCTCGTTATCACATGTCAATGCCCTTACGATTACTCATATCCCGATACCGGTATATAGTTATCACGTGCATGGCTTACTAACGTAGCAACGCCACTTCCACAACATGAACCTACGGTCCTAACAACGTTTCTTACTGGTGCGGCCATTACCGGCGCACATGGTCTACTGTAGTTTACGACTTAGCTGTATTAGTTATGTCTGCGCACAGACCGTCTTCATGTTTGGCTCCCTTACTGGTAACCAAACAATGCATGTATATAAGTAGGGCTATCGCTACGATAAGCCTTAGATTTGTTCTCTGCTATCGCATAGTCACATAACATCTCTACTGCGCCTACAAGTGTTCCCTCACCAGCTTCAACAACTCCCTTCAAGTCGTTATCAAGCTATAGTGTGAGTCCCACAACCTTGTTTGTGTCAAATACCCCACACCACGGGAATTTGTACCCCGTGCCACAGGGATTCGTGCCCTACACCACAGGGATTTTTGGCCCATGCCATGGGGGTTTGTGCCCCATGCCACAGGGATTTGTGCCCTGTGCCACAGGGATTTGTGTCCTGTGCCACGGGGATTTGTGTCCTGTGCCACGGGGATTTTGTAATGTAAATACCCCACACCACAGGGATTTGTGCCCCACACCACAGGGATCTGTGCCCTGTGCCATGGGGATTTATGCCTCATGCCACGGGGATTTTTGTAACATAAATGGCCTGTGCTGTAGATGCCTGCCAAAAGATTGCAAAAAATGAAGAACATTTGACACCACATTACACAGTATTACAAGGGAAGCAACGATGAGACCGAGGATCAGTGAGGTGTCAGAAGTGGCTGAGCAGGCAGAGACAAAAGAGGCAAATTGGGGAACCCATGGGTAATGCACAGGAAATTCATGGGGGATCCACAGGTAACTTAAAAAAACCCCTGATTATCTGAAATAGGGACACATGGATTGGAATAATATATTGAAGTGGAAAAAGCGGTGTGACCGTGGCGAAGCCACGGGTAATTAACCTAGTCTAAAAGTAATGGGAGCTCGCGCCGTAGGCGCTCGCGTGCAGCTAGCGTGCAGCTAGCGTGCAGCTAGCGTGTCGCTCGCGTGTCGCTCGCGTTTTGCGCACGTTCAGCGCACGTTTTGCGCACATGGACGCCACGTTTGCCGCGTGGCGTCCATGCGCGTCGTCAAATCCTGCTCCCATTAGATAGGGCGCCTGCTGCCATCCGCGGAGTTGGCCGGTGGATTCCCACGCCCGGCGCCTGCAACGCGCGCACCGCGTTTGACGAAAACATGCGCAATTCGCGTTTTGCGCGTCCTCCTGACCGCGCGTTGCAATAATTTCGTTACCGCTGTAATCTACATGTGTATTAGAGTACATCTATGCAATAAAAAAATCGGTGCCACAAATGCACAGGGGGGCCCCACCAAAACTTGAGTAGGTGGACACGGGTGGATGGAGGTGTTAGGCTTTCCCTGTCACAACAGTGACAAACAATGCCCCCTGCCTACCCTGTGGGGGAGTGGGACAAGAGACATTGACACACTACATTGGTGCAATAACAGACATATTACCATCTGTAATAAGCTGTTGAAAGCCCCTACACAGTCATTGCTTATCTGTGAGCTCATAAGCAACCTCCCCCACACTTGCTTGGGCAACACAACATATTGTGGGTTGTTATAACATGCTGGCATTGGGTTCTACGGCTAATGGGTCGATGCACATAGATCTCCTCAATATTTGAGGAGCTGATAAGTGACCTTCCTCACACTTGCTTGGGCAACACAACAAATTGTGGGTTGTTATAATATGCTGGCAGTGGGTTCTTTGGCACTTATGGGTTGATGCACATAGATCTCCCCAATATTTGAGGAGCTGATAAGTGATCTTCCTCACACTTGCTTGGGCAACACAACATACTGTGGGTTGTTATAACACGCTGGCAGTGGGTTCTTTGGCACTGATGGGTTGATGCACATAGACTTCCCCTGAATGCTGAAGGTTACGATCTGTTGTAGGGATCCTCCCTCTACACCAGAACATGACCGAGAGGAACATAGGGCACAGGATCGGGAAGCACGTCTGCAAATGACACCGCCATCTGTGCGACGTCAGCGATTGCAGATGAGGCAACCCTTTCCACAGCCCAACTTTGCCTTGCACCATCCTCATGGGGAACATGGTATCGCAAGCGCATTTGTCCCTCAGAACCAGCCCATGGCTGGACCCTTACGACCTCCAATTCCTGAACAGCCAAATCAGGCTATTGCTGGACCATCATATGATGTCCCTGTTGCAGGTCCTTCTAATCTGCATAATGTTCCTTGGGACACATCCCGGATACGCAGCTGGCATCTTGAGCTGGGTCAGGCTTTGCAGTCAAATGAACCAGTACCTGGACCATCCCGCATGCCTGATCCACATGCTACATATCATTGGCCCCCTACACATTGGCCCCCTGCAAACTCGGTGCATGTACCTCCACGGCGTGATTGGCAGGCAGAACTTGAACATGGTTTCAATGAAAGCCATGCTAGCAGAGTGCATGCACGCAGACAAAATCAGGAACTGTCCATTCCTTCCACACCACACATGCTGGCACCTTCCTCCTCTGTAGGCAGTCGCTATCAGACATTATTGGCACAACGCACAAATCATGATAGCCATGTCAGGGATCAGCAAAGGATTGCACAGCAGATGCATGAACGCCAGGTTGAACGTCAAGCAGCACTTGCTAATGACACACGGCTGATCGAAGAGGCCAGACTGCAAAGGGATATCCAGCAGGGCACAACAGTTGCTGGCGACATGCGGCTGATCGAAGAGGCCAGACAGCAAATGGAGATCCAGCAGCATGCAGCACTTGCTAATGACACACGGATGATCGAAGAGGCCAGACTGCAAAGGGATATCCAGCAGGGCGCAGCAGTTGCTGGCGAAATGCGGCTGATCGAAGAGGCCAGACAGCAAATGGAGATCCAGCAGCACGCAGCACTTACTAATGACACACGGCTGATCGAAGAGGCCAGATTGCAAAGGGATATCCAGCAGGGCACAGCAGTTGCTGGTGATGTGCAGCTGATTGAAGATGCAAGACTGCAAATGGAGATCCAGCAGCATGCAGCACTTGCCGATGACATACAGCTGATTGACCAGGCCAGATTCCAAAGGGATATGCAGCAGGGTGCAGTGGTAGCTGATGACATGCAGCTAATTGAACAGGCACGGCTGCAAAGGGAGATCCAGCAGCATGCAGCACTTGCTGATGACATGCAGCTGATTGAGCAGGCAAGACTCCAAAGGGAGTTGCAGCAGCACCAAGAGCCTCAAATCCCACAAAATATCCCTTTGGGAAGGCAGCCCTATGTCGAACCAGCAGACCGTCACTCCATTGGAAGGATGGACATACAATGTCCACACTGCCATGCATTGCACTGGAAAGGCGAGCGCTTGAAGTCGTCCACTAACACCAGCCACAAGTTTGGTGTATGTTGCCTTCAGGGCCAGGTAGATCTGCCTCCTATACAACGGCCTCCTGCAGCATTACGCCGACTGTTCATGGGTGTGGATCCCCGCTCTCGATCATTCCGGGACAAGATCCGGCAGTACAACAATGCCTTCGCATTCACGTCTGTCGCTGTCAATGTCGATAATGCCATCCTCAATGGCTCAGGCCCATACTCCTTTAAGATACATGGTGCTCTGTACCACAAAATGGGAAGTCTCCTCCCGCCAGAGGGTCTTCAGCCATCATATGCACAGCTCTATATACATGATCCTCAGGCTGCCCTGGATACCCGCAATACGCGGAATCACAATCTGGATCCAGGAATCATGGGTGAGCTGCAGGTGGTGTTTGAGGAGCATAACCCCTTTGTTCCTCTCTACCGCCGTGCATTCGAGATCCTACAGGCAAAGCCACCGGAAGAACAGCTCAATGTGCGGGCCCACATAATGCTGCAGCATACTGCAGACAGACGGCGTTATAACCTCCCCACCACAGATGAGGTTGCGGCGGTGATTCCTGGCAGTGGCGACGAAGATGTTCAAAGACATAGAGACATTATCCTCCGGCTCCGTGGTGGTAACTTGGAAAAGATCAGCAACATACACCCGCTCTATTCTCCATTGCACTACGTGCTGCTGTTTCCACATGGTGACCAAGGATGGCACCCCTTGATACCCTCAGGAGCAGGCCCTCAAGGACAGATGCGGAGCCCAAAAGTCTCTGAACAATGCTTCTATGCCTACCGCCTACACCCCCGCATCATCAGACATGAAGATGTGGTTGTGGAGTTTGACTATCTCTTCCGTGGGGGACGTCTCTTTCAGCAATACGTTGTGGATGCGTGGGCTTCCATTGAGGCCAGCAAGCTTCACTGGGTGCGGAACAATCAAAGGCAGATCCGTGCAGACCTCTACAATAGTGTAAGGGATGCCCTTGATGCTAACGACAATGTTCCAGACCTCAGCCAACAGGGACAGCGGATCATTCTGCCCTCCTCCCATCTGGGAAGTGCACGGCATATGTATCAGCTGCTTCAGGACTCCCTGGCCATTTGCCGATATTGCCGCAAACCTGACATATTCCTCACGATGACGGCCAACCCTAAGTGGCCTGAAATACAGGATGCATTGCTGGAGCTGGATGCTGATGAAGATAATCCTGGACGGCCACGGAAGAGGCAAATGGCAGCAGACCGTCCTGATATTGTGGCCCGTGTGTTCCATCTGAAGCTCCAGGCCTTGATCAAGCTGATCAAGGATGGCTTCTTTGGTGAGCTCGCTGGGGATGTCTACACCATTGAATTTCAGAAGCGAGGGCTGCCTCATGTCCACCTTCTGATTTTTCTCAAAGATCTCTACAAGATCCGAGATGGTGGCCAAGTGGACAACATTGTGTCTGCACAGCTTCCCTGCCAGGAGACCCAGCCAAAGCTCTACGACACGGTCACAAAATGCATGCTCCATGGGCCATGTGGGGATGATAACCCTCATGCTCCATGCATGGTGGACAGGGCCTGCTCCAAGCGTTATCCAAAGCAGTTTTGTGAGGACACCCAGTTTGGAGAGGATGGGTATCCCACCTACGCACGCCCTGACAATGGCCGTTTGCACGTCAACTCCAGGGGTCACCGTCTTGACAATCGTCATGTTGTTCCCTACAACCCTCACCTCACTGCCATGTTGGACTGCCATATCAATGTGGAGATTTGCACTTCCATCAGGGCAGTGAAGTACATACATCAGTATATCTACAAGGGGCATGACCGTGCCACCTTGGAGGTTGGACAGGTTGACGAGGTAAAACAATACATTGACGGACGCTACATTGGACCTGTGGAGGCATTTTGGCACATTGCAGAATTTCCCATGCATGAGGAAAAGCCTTCTGTATATCGGCTGACCGTACATCTCAAGGATGAGCAGATGATATTCTTTGCTGGGGGAGACAACCCCCATGAAGTTGCTGACCGTCCATCCTCGACAAAGACCCAGCTCACAGAATGGTTCACGGCAAACCGAGATCTTCCAGGGGCAACACAGCATCTGTATCAGGATTTCCCACAGCACTTTGTCTGGGATGCAAGGTCCCGCACCTGGAAGGTCAGGCAACGGGACTTTTCAATAGGCAGGATGGCCTTTGTCCACCCTTCAGCCGGTGAAAAGTTCTACCTACGGCTCCTGCTCACGGTGGTGAAGGGTGCCACCTGCTGGGATGACCTCTGCAAGGTCAATGGGGTTGCATACCCAACCTTCAAGGCCACATGCTCTGCCCGTGGACTTCTGGAGGACGATGGGGAGTGGGCACTGTGCTTGGAGGAGGCAGCAGACATGCAGTCAGGATCACAGCTACGCAATCTGTTTGCCATACTCCTCACCCATTGTCATCCTGTGGAGCCTGCCAACCTCTGGACCCGGTTCAGGAATAACATTTGTGATGACCTACGACCCCGAGTTGTTGCTTATGGACATGAGGATCCCACAGATGAACAGGTCTGGGACCTGGGACTGTTCCTTCTCAATCATATACTGCTCAAGTATGGAAGGCGGCTAACAGACTTTCCACCTATGCCCCTCCCTCAGGCACAATGGGAGCCTCCACATGTAAATCTTATCCTTCAAGAGGAACTTGCCTATGATGATGCGGAGCTTGCTGCTGGGGTGGAGGTGGACAGGGAGCGCTTCAATCCAGAGCAGGCAAATGCCTATGATGTGGTCCTACAATCTGTCCTACAGCAAGAGGGGAAAATATTCTTCCTCCACAGTGCAGGTGGTGGTGGCAAGACATTCACATGTAATGCCATTGCTTCTGCAGTTCGTATGCATAGGAAGGTGGCACTCTGTGTTGCATCCTCTGGGATTGCATCATTGCTCCTCATTGGTGGACGCACAGCTCACTCCCGCTTCAAAATACCCATAGCAGTTCATGAGACTTCGACCTGCCATATCCCCAAGAACAGCAATCTGGCTGATCTCATACAGGAAACAGGGATTGTCATATGGGACGAGGCACCCATGCAGCATCGCCATGCCATAGAGGCGGTGGACCGGACCCTCCGTGATATCCTGGACAAGGACGTACCATTTGGTGGAATTACCATGCTTTTTGGAGGTGACTTCCGACAGACGCTACCTGTGGTTCCTAGAGGCACAAGGGAGCAGATTGTATCTGCTTCCCTGAGGAGGTCATATCTGTGGAGGCACATTCAGGTCCTTCATCTTACACAGAACATGCGGCTTGACCGCACACCTGCAAGTGACGCTTTTGCACAGTGGTTGCTGAATGTCGGAGCAGGAGACCCTAGGTCTTCCCAGAACAATGTCTCTCTTCCAGAGAGCATGAAGCTGGCTGACAATACAGTTCAAGGATTGGTGGACGCTGTTTATCCTGGCATTGCTGAAGGAAACAAGTCCGATCAATACTTCCTCGAACGGACAATTCTGTGTGCCAAGAACGATGCGGTGGCAGAACTCAATGCCTTCATACTGGACAGGTTCCCAGGAGAGGAGATTGTGTTGACAGGGTCCGACAAGGTTGTAGGTGTAGAGGACGAGCACTATCCTGTTGAATACCTCAACTCGATCACGGTCTCCAGCCTACCCTTGGCTCATTTAGCTCTCAAGCCAGGTTGTCCTCTGATGCTTCTCCGGAACATCGACCCAGCCAATGGCCTCTATAATGGAACACGGATGATTCTGATGTCAATACGACCTCATATACTTCAGTGCCGGATATTAGGAGGAAGCCATGCTGGAAAGGTGGTCTACATCCCCCGGATCACTCTAGAGCCATCTGCCCAAGATCTCCCCATTTCCATTTCCCGTCGGCAATTTCCTGTCCGCCTTGCATTTGCCATGACTATCAACAAGTCCCAGGGCCAGTCGGTCATGCATGTGGGATTGGATCAACGTGTTTCTGTGTTCTCTCATGGCCAGCTCTATGTTGCTCTATCACGGTGCACGGCAGCAGAGCGTATCAAAGTCCTGTTCCCACCAGATTCAGAGAGTACTAGCACGGCGAACATTGTCTACCACGAGGTGCTTTCAGGCCTGTTGAACAATTGGTATGCACCCTTGCAGCATTTGGGATGCCTGCGATGGTCTGACTTATTTCTCAGAGGATGCTTTGGGGTGTGTGGATCAATGGAGGGATGGTTACCATACTGGCTGTGATGGTATGCATGATCTACCACATCCAATCCATTGCTGACTCTTGAATACAGGATTTGTGTGCTGTGGAGAAGGAAGATCTGTGGTCAAATGAGGCCACGGCTATTGAGTTCAGCAAAAATGGTACGTGTTTGATCTCATAGGTGCACACATAGCTGACTTGAGATGATAGGACTTGGGATTGGGTTGACAAGAAAGTATGATTGGACTTAGAATGTCTCTGTCTGGTATGCTCTTCATTCATTCTGTTTGTTATATGCTTATGTGTTTGACTTAGGATTCCTCAAGAAGTGTCAAGAATTAGTGTAGAGGATGTGTTTGTAATTGACTGATGTTTGCTATTGAATGTTATCGGAAATGCCCTACTTTTTGCGTGAATGGTGTGACTTTAGGGCAGGCTTGAGAGAACTTGAAATGTGCTTGCTTTGACTTTAGGGCAGGTTTGAGAGGACTTGAATGAGATTCCCACATTGATCTCATATAAGCGCATGCATTGAGATATCATCATAACTAAGTGACTAAGTACTGAAACTGTGTGCCGTGGCGAAGCCACGGGTAATTAACCTAGTCCATAATATAATGGGAGCTCGCGCCGTAGGCGCTCACGTGTCGCTAGCGTGCAGCTAGCGTGTCGCTCGCGTGTCGCTCGCGTTTTGCGCACATGGCGAGCACGTTTGCCGCGTGGCGTCCATGCGCGTCGTTGATCCTCCTCCCATTAGATAGGGCGCCTGCCATCCGCGGAGTTGGCCGGTGGATTCCCACGCCCGGCGCCTGCAAGGTGCGCGCGCTGTTCGTGCCCCGCACCACGGGGATTCGTGCCCCACACCACGGGGATTCGTGGCCGATTCCATGGGGGTTTGTGGCCCATGCCACAGGGATTTGTGTCCTGTGGCATGGGGATTTTGTAATGTAAATACCCCACACCACGGGGATTTGTACCCCGTGCCACGGGGATTCGTGCCCTACACCACGGGGATTTTTGGCCCATGCCATGGGGGTTTGTGCCCCATGCCACGGGGATTCGTGCCCCATGCCACAGGGATTTGTGTCCTGTGGCATGGGGATTTTGTAATATAAATACTCCACACCACAGGGGTCTGTACCCTGTGCCACAGGTATTTGCACCCCAATGCCACAGGGGTGAATTCCCACACCCAGAGCCTGCAAGGCATGCGTGCCAGTTACAGATTCTACAAGCAAAGCGACAACGATACCGAGCATCAGCGAGGTGGAGGAGTGGCTGAGTAGGCAGAGGCTAAAATATATTCCTAAGACATAACATTTGTGGCGAAGCCACAGGTAATTAAGCTATCTGAACTATAATGGGAGCTCGCGCCGTAGGCGCTCGCGTACAGCTAGCGTGCAGCTAGCGTGTCGCTCGCGTGCAGCTAGCGTGTCGCTCGCGTGTCGCTCGCGTTTTGCGCACATGGCGAGCACGTTTGCCGCGTGGCGGCGCCTGTAGGGCGCCCATCGAGTGCGCGCCGGCGCCTGCAAGGCGCGCGTGCCGGTTGCAAAGGTGTTACAAGCGAAGCGACGACGAGGCCGAGCGTTAGCGAGGTGGAGGAGTGGCTGAGCGGGCAGAGATAAGCAATACAAGTTCTAATTACAAAATTGTGGCGAAGCCACAGGTAATTAAGCTATCTATAGGTGGGGGCTCGCGTGGGAGGCGTCGCGTGTCGCTCGCGTTTTGCGCACCTGGCGTCCACGTTCGCCGCGTGGCGTCCATGCGCGTCGTCAATCCTGCTCCCATTAGATAGGGCGCCTGGCGCCGGTGAATTCCCACGCCCAGCGCCTGCAAGGCGCGCGCGCTGTTCCTGCCCCGCACCACGGGGATTCATGCCCCATGCCACGGGAATTCGTGCCCCACACCACGGGGATTCGTGCCCCACACCACGGGGATTTGTGGCTCGTGCCACGGGGGTTTGTGGCCCTTGCCACGGGGATTTGTGCCCCGTGCCACGGGGATTTGTGCCCTGTGCCACGGGGATTTGTACCACATGCCACAGGGATTTGTACTGCACACCATGGGGATTTGTGCCCCATGCCACAGGGATTTTTGTAATGTAAATACCCTGCACCACGGGGATTTGCACCCTGCACCATAGGGATTTGTGCCCCATGCCACAGGGATTTGTGCTCTGTATCATGGAGATTTGTGCCCCGTGCCACAGGGATCTGGGCTTTGTGCCACGGGGATTTATGCCTCATGCCACGGGGATCTTTGTAACATAAATGGCCTGTGCTGTAGATGCCTGCCAAAAGATTGCAAAAAAATGAAGAACATTTTGACACCACATTACACAGTATTACAAGCAAAGCGATGATGAGACTGAGGATCAGCGAGGTGTCAGAAGTGGCTGAGCAGGCAGAGACAAGAGACAAAAGAGGGAAGTTGGGGAAGCCATGGGTAATGCACATGAAATTCATAGGGGATCCACAGGTAACTTAAAAAAACCCCTGATTATCTGAAATAGGCGCACATGGATTGGAATAATATATTGAAGTGGTAAAAGTGGTGTGACCGTGGCGAAGCCACGGGTAATTAACCTAGTCCATAATATAATGGGAGCTCGCGCCGTAGGCGCTCACGTGTCGCTAGTGTGCAGCTAGCGTGTCGCTCGCGTGTCGCTCGCGTTTTGCGCACATGGCGAGCACGTTTGCCGCGTGGCGTCCATGCGCGTCGTTGATCCTCCTCCCATTAGATAGGGCGCCTGCCGTCCGCGGAGTTGGCCGGTGGATTCCCACGCCCGGCGCCTGCAAGGTGCGCGCGCTGTTCCTGCCCCGCACCACAGGGATTCGTGCCCCATGCCACAGGGATTCGTGCCCCATGCCACGGGGATTCGTGCCCCACACCACGGGGATTCGTGGTCCATTCCATGGGGGTTTGTGGCCCATGCCACAGGGATTTGTGTCCTGTGGCATGGGGATTTTGTAATGTAAATACCCCACACCACGGGGATTTGTACCCCGTGCCACGGGGATTCGTGCCCTACACCACAGGGATTTTTGGTCCATGCCATGGGGGTTTGTGCCCCATGCCACGGGGATGCGTGCCCCATGCCACAGGGATTTGTGTCCTGTGGCATGGGGATTTTGTAATGTAAATACTCCACACCACGGGGATTTGTACCCCGTGCCACGGGGATTCGTGCCCTACACCACAGGGATTTTTGGCCCATGCCATGGGGGTTTGTGCCCCATGCCACGGGGATTCGTGCCCCATGCCACAGGGATTTGTGTCCTGTGGCATGGGGATTTTGTAATATAAATACTCCACACCACAGGGGTCTGTACCCTGTGCCACAGGTATTTGCACCCCAATGCCACAGGGGTGAATTCCCACACCCAGAGCCTGCAAGGCATGCGTGCCAGTTACAGATTCTACAAGCAAAGCGACAACGATACCAAGCATCAGCGAGGTGGAGGAGTGGCTGAGCAGGCAGAGACTAAAATATATTCCTAAGACATAACATTTGTGGCGAAGCCACAGGTAATTAAGCTAGTCTAAGAGTAATGGGAGCTCGCGTGGGAGCCGTCGCGTGTCGCTAGCGTGTCGCGCACGAGAATCGCACATGGCGAGCACGTTTGCCGCGTGGCGGCGCCTGTAGGGCGCCCGTCGAGTGCGCGCCGGCGCCTGCAAGGCGCGCGTGCCGGTTGCAAAGGTGTTACAAGCGAAGCGACGACGAGGCCGAGCGTCAGCGAGGTGGAGGAGTGGCTGAGCGGGCAGAGATAAGCAACCACTCCTAAAGTACAAAATTGTGGCGAAGCCACAGGTAATTAAGCTAGTCTATAAGTAACGGGGGCTCGCGTGGGAGCGGTCGCGTGGAGCGCACCTGGCGTCCACGTTTGCCGCGTGGCATCCATGGGCGTCATTCCTGCTCCCATTAGATAGGGCGCCTGGCGCCGGTGAATTCCCACGCCCAGCGCCTGCAAGGCGCGCTGCTAGCTCGCGTTTTGCGTGCTGTTCCTGCCCCGCACCACGGGGATTCGTGCCACGGGGATTCATACCCCACACCACGGGGATTCGTGCCCCACACCACGGGGATTCGTGGCACATTCCATGGGGGTTTGTGGCCCATGCCACAGGGATTTGTGTCCTGTGGCATGGGGATTTTGTAATGTAAATACCCCACACCACGGGGATTTGTACCCCGTGCCACGGGGATTCATGCCCTACACCACAGGGATTTTTGGCCCATGCCATGGGGGTTTGTGCCCCATGCCATGGGGATTTGTGCCCCATGCCACGGGGATTTGTGTCCTGTGGCATGGGGATTTTGTAATGTAAATACCCCACACCATGGGGATTTGTACCCTGTGCCACAGGGATTTGTACACCAATTCCACAGGGATTTGTGCCACATGCCATGGGGATTTGTGCCCTGTGCCACGGGGATTTTTGTAATGTAAATACCCTACACCATGGGGATTTGTGGCCCATGCCACAGGGATTTGTGTGTCCTGTGCCATGGGGATTTGTGCCCTGTGCCACGGGGATTTTGTAATGTAAATACCCCACCCCACGGGGATTTGTACCCCATGCCACAGGTATTTGCACCCCAATGCCACGGGGATTTGTGCCCCATGCCACAGGGATTTGTGCTCTGTATCATGGAGATTTGTGCCCCATGCCACGGGGATTTGTGCTTTGTGCCACGGGGATTTATGCCTCATGCCATGGGGATCTTTGTAACATAAATGGCCTGTGCTGTAGATGCCTGCCAAAAGATTGCCAAAAAAAATGAAGAACATTTTGACACCACATTACACAGTATTACAAGCAAAGCGATGATGAGACCGAGGATCAGCGAGGTGTCAGAAGTGGCTGAGCAGGCAGAGACAAGAGACAAAAGAGGGAAGTTGGGGAAGCTATGGGTAATGCACATGAAATTCATAGGGGATCCACAGGTAACTTAATAAAACCCCTGATTATCTGAAATAGGCACACATGGATTGGAATAATATATTGAAGTGGAAAAAGCGGTGTGACCGTGGCGAAGCCACGGGTAATTAACCTAGTCCATAAAGTAAGGGGAGCTCGCGCCGTAGGCGCTCGCGTGCCGCTAGCGTGTCGCTCGCGTGTCGCTCGCGTTTTGCGCACATGGACGCCACGTTTGCCGCGTGGCGTCCATGCGCGTCGTTGATCCTCCTCCCATTAGATAGGGCGCCTGCCGTCCGCGGAGTTGGCCGGTAGATTCCCACGCCCGGCGCCTGCAAGGTGCGCGCGCTGTTCCTGCCCCGCACCACGGGGATTCGTGCCCCATGCCACGGGGATTCGTGCCCCATGCCACGGGGATTCGTGCCCCACACCACGGGGATTCGTGGCCCATTCCATGGGGGTTTGTGGCCCATGCCACAGGGATTTGTGTCCTGTGGCATGGGGATTTTGTAATGTAAATACCCCACACCACGGGGATTTGTACCCCGTGCCACGGGGATTTGTGCCCTACACCACGGAGATTTTTGGCCCATGCCATGGGGGTTTGTGCCCCATGCCACGGGATTCGTGCCCCATGCCACAGGGATTTGTGTCCTGTGGCATGGGGATTTTGTAATATAAATACTCCACACCACAGGGGTTTGTACCCTGTGCCACAGGTATTTGCACCCCAATGCCACAGGGGTGAATTCCCACACCCAGCGCCTGCAAGGCATGCCGGTTACAGATTCTACAAGCAAAGCGACAACGATAGCGAGCATCAGCGAGGTGGAGGAGTGGCTGAGCAGGCAGAGACTAAAATATATTCTTAACACATAATGTTTGTGGCGAAGCCACAGGTAATTAAGCTAGTCTATAAGTAACGGGGGCTCGCGTGGGAGCGGTCACGTGGAGCGCACCTGGCGTCCACGTTTGCCGCGTGGCATCCATGGGCGTCATTCCTGCTCCCATTACATAGGGCGCCTGGCGCCTGTGATTTCCCACGCCCAGCGCCTGCAAGGCGCGCTGCTAGCTCGCGTTTTGCGCGCTGTTCCTGCACCACGGGGATTCGTGCCACGGGGATTCATACCCCACACCACGGGGATTCGTGCCCCACACCACGGGGATTCGTGGCCCATTCCATGGGGGTTTGTGGCCCATGCTACAGGGATTTGTGTCCTGTGGCATGGGGATTTTGTAATGTAAATACCCCACACCACGGGGATTCGTACCCTGTGCCACAGGGATTTGCACCCCAATTCCACAGGGATCTGTGCCATGTGCCATGGGGATTTGTGCCCCGTGCCACGGGGATTTTTGTAATGTAAATACCCTACACCATGGGGATTTGTGGCCCATGCCTGACACGGTTTTCGTGTCATGGCTCCACATCGTCTCGAACCACCGAACTTATGGTACAAAGGTCACCTGATTTACTTATGCGTTGACGCGTTAACCACTATGCCAACCCGTTATACGAAGGGTCACGTGATGTATCATGTAAGCATTTAGAGTTAGTACTTAGCGCTCTGTTAGGCGCATGCGCACAGGCCATGCGCTTTAGGGTAGCCTTGATAGTCAATGCTCGCGTACATGTATATATACCATAGAGTCTGAGGCTTACACCTCAGACTTGTCAATTTGACTCTGGGGCGTTCATCCCCCTTACTTGCCATTCCCTCTGCTTGCGCATGCCTGCCTGCTAGTCTGGGAGAACCTCGACCTCGCTATAGCCCTTGGGACTACCTCTTAGACGACGACGACCTCGTTGCGTAGAGCCCCCTTGGAGACGTTAGGCGTTAGGGTAGGGGAGTTAGGACTAGTGGTGGTGGGGCGTTGGGCGTTGGGTGTGGGCGTCACAAGTTTGTGACAATGCCACAGGGATTTGTGTGTCCTGTGCCACGGGGATTTGTGCTCTGTGCCATGGAGATTTGTGCCCCATGCCACGGGGATTTGTGTTCTGTGGCACAGGGATTTTGTAATGTAAATACCCCACACCATGGGGATTTGTGCCCCACACCACAGGTATCTGTGCCCTGTGCCATGGGGATTTATGCCTCATGCCACGGGGATTTTTGTAACATAAATGGCCTGTGCTGTAGATGCTTGCCAAATGATTGCAAAACATTTTGACACCACATTATACAGTATTACAAGGGAAGTGACGATGAGACCGAGGATCAGCGAGGTGTCACAAGTGGCTGAGCAGGCAGACACAAGACAAAAGAGGGAGGTTGGGGAAGCCATGGGTAATGCACAGGAAATTCATGAGGGATCCACAGGTAACTTCAAAATAAAACCCCGATTATCTAAAACAAGCACACATAGATTAAAATAATATATTAAAGTAGAAAAAGCAGTGTGACCGTGGCGAAGCCACGGGTAATTAACCTAGTCTAAGTACTAAAGGGCCGTGGATTGCGTGGGAACTGCCATGTGCTTTTCCACGTGTGCCACGTGCTGTCCGTCGTCCCATAGGGCTCGCGCCACCGACCCGGGAAGTTGGCCAGTGGATTCCCACGCCCAGCGCCTGCAAGGCGCGCATGTACAAGCGAAGCGACGACGAGGCCGAGCGTCAGCGAGGTGGAGGAGTGGCTGAGCGGGCAGAGATAAACAACAACTCCTAAAGTACAAAATTATGGCGAAGCCACAGGTAATTAAGCTAGTATATATGTGGCGTCCTTGTAACACATGGGCCGGGCCGAGCCAAGCCAAGCCCTACTTAAGCCGGACCGGGCTCCTACCTATCAACGTAAATATACAAGCGCCTTGCAAAAGTTGTATGTTCATATTTGACGAATCGACTCTTCGGGGGACGGGTTGCATGACCACTTCCTGAGCGGTGATGTTCTCTAACATCGGGTGTTCTTGTATTGCAACCGTTTCGAACGGCCGTATCTTCCACTGACGTTTATATCACATGCTTTACGTCGCGTACACCTTCTGCTACTCACATGTGCAGTCAGAGGCGACGCCACTATACGATTACATAATACGGCAGTTGCCGCGTACGTTGATCCTCGCTCGTCGAGCGAATCAGTCGTCGTCTTGTATTCTACTCTCCCTCGGAGTATGTGTTGATGTGATTGTGCATATTAGTGGGATAAGTAGGACTGCGAGTGGGATCAATGGGATTGATCAAGATAGTGGAATGGGAGGTGAATAGCAATCTGTTTATCCTCAATATAGTTAAGTTGTCTAGCTAAGTCCCAAATGGACTGTTGTTATGACTTGTTCATTTGCGGCTGTTTGTTGGTATGTCGCCCATTTCCTTCTACTTTTCCTTCCATCATCATGGGGGTATTGACATCCACAATAGGAGTATGTTTGACTGGTCAACTGACTGGATGGGCGATGACCAAGGATCTAATCTTGCATCTAGCTGGAAAGCTGACTGTTCGAATGTGTGCTCCGGCTCTCATTGTCACAGATTTGGGACATGCCACTATTTTTCCCGTATTTTTACCTGTTTATCTGGTATTTCTACAACCTTGTAGACATTTACGCTGCTAAGCGCCCGTCTACACGTACACGCAACCAAACAACACGTACACAACGCGGTATACGTCCACCTGACATCACAACACGTACATAACACGTTTGTACGCGTCAATGACTCAGCGGACTAACCTCCGGTGTCACGCGCCTTACTCATATCCCGATACCGGGCTATGTCAGTACAATTGGATAAGCGGCCCGCTCGTTATCACATGCCAATGCCCTTATGATTACTCATATCCCGATACCGGAATATAAGGATCACATGCATGGCTTACTAACGTAGCTACAGCCACTTCCACAACATGGACCTACGGTCCAAACAAACGCTCTTACTGGTGCGGCCATTACCGGCGCACATGGTCTATTGTAGGTTACGACTTAGCTGTATTAGTTATGTCTGCGCACAGACCGTCTCAATGTTTGGATCCTCTTCGAGTAACCAAACACAGCATGTATATAAGTAGGGCTATCGCTGCGGATAAGCCTTAGATTTGTTCTCTGCTATCGCATAGTCACATAACATCTCTACTGCGCCTACAAGTGTTTCCTCACCAGCTTCAACAACTCCTTCAAGTCGTTATCAAGCCATAGTGTGAGTCCCACAACCTTGTTTGTGTCATAAGAACAAATCTGCCCCCTACCCCCGCCCTTGCGCTTGCGCTTGGGCCTGGGTTTCTATCCTACAGGGGTATATTACTTGTTGCTGCGCACATCCCTTTCTGCCTGACAAGGCGATTGGGGTGATAGTTGAGATCTGGGGGATACAGCGCCATCCTCGGCAGAGGATTGGCAACCAGGGAAGCCACACCGCTTTTTTAGGCAGGAGGCCTACCTAACCCGGACTCCAGGGTCAAGGAGACATGGTCCTCGCTGACAAGCTTGGACTATGCGCGGTTAAGACCCGCCTGTGGAAAAAAGGGGACGGTCTGCCTGTGTGCGCCCAACCCCCTGTCATGGCAAGCGTTGTTCAGCGCCCCATCACTATCCACAGGGTCATCACTATGATGGCATGGGAATTTTCCAAAGCCGCCTCCCAGGCGTAAGGGACCTGCTTTGAACCCGTTATGGGAAAAGCAGTGAGGGGGGTGACGTAAAAAATCACCCTGCCATAGGTCACTCGCGGTAGCCAATAGCATAAGTCCTCCGGGCAGCTCGGCGTGCGAGCATGGGTCAAACGGATTTGGGGCCCCATTGGAAGAGAAGCGCGCGGCCCACTCCTTCGGGATGTGGAGCGCTGTTGTCTCGCGATCTTAGATCGACAATGGTTTTTTAGCCCTGATGTGACACCCATGTGGCTACAGACGGCAACCTCATTGTTGAAGCATGGACAGGCTAAGGGATGTAAAATCCCAGCCACTTTCCGGCATCGTCCCTCCGGGGCGGTGTCGTGTATCCGATTCCCAATCATCTGACCCAGGAACTGGCCTGGCAGTCAGCAACTCTACCCCTGGAGTCGGCGCCTCTGACCATTAGGGTCATGCGAATATCCGCGCCGTCTCGGCACAGGGTTTGCGCGCAACATAAGAGTAATTATGCCCCGTAGTACACCTTCTTTGCTCCTGAAAAGGAGTCCACTACCCTACCTTACATAATCCCTTCTATTCCTGTTCTTGGACGTATCACTGGGAAACTTTGTTTCTCATGAAAGCTGCACTTTCTAGAATCATGCCCCGCGTTACCCGTCGCACCCGTGGCTCCTCCACTGCCCCCTACGTTAAGCCGGCGAAGCGGTCCCTTCTCAGCCGCATCGACACCGCCGACATTCCCCGGGCAGAGGACGTCACCTACACCCTTCCTGTAAAGGAAGACTACACCGGGAAGCTCCATCTTTGGGAGATTCCGGTCCACATGCCAAAGCACATTGCTGAGGCTGGGAAACCCGCTCCTCGACCTCCCAAGCCAGTTCCACTTGCCAAGCGTATCTGGACAGAGGAAGAGAAGCTAGCCGCTTCCATTACCGCCATGGAGAACCTCATCGAACTCCGCGAACTCAACAAGCTCAAGCTCGCCCGCGATAAGCTGAATAAGCGAATCGCCGCCAAACAAGCCGCCAAGGAAGCCAAGCAAGCAGCTTCTTCACTGGCCCTCCGTCTCTCCAGCCCGGCGGCCGGACCTCTCGTTCCGGCCAACCACAAGATTCTCGACCCTTCCCTCGTCTTCGGGAAGAAGAAGCCTCTCCAAGCATGCGATCAAGTTATTCCCATGCTAGAAGGCACTCTCACTCGTCTCACTCCTCTCGCCAACCACCCCCCTAATTACCCAGGCTTCCATATGGAAAACGACATGCGTTTCCATACTATGGTAGTAGAATTAGAGGACTTGGTGGATAACGTAAAGGATAGAGCGAGACGGGGGAGGATCACCAATAGAGACTGGAGAATTATGAAAAAGTATTGCAAACAGCTCGGCAGTATTTCCTTTTTGGATTGGCGTATGGACTTGGCTCGTATCGTAGCAGAATGCGTAGCGCTACAAATTACTTTTGCCTTCGGTGTAACACCACCTGACAAGGTGGCAGGGCCCTCAACTACTTCGGTAGAAGAGGATATACTCGCGATTGTATAGTAGAAATACTATCATCTTTTAACTCTGAAATAGAGTGCGAGTGTGATCTATAACGAAAGTTGCAGCTTTCAAACCAAATCCCTTCTTAAGAATCTTAGACAATGAGTAACCGGAAACTAACATTCGTCACAAACAGATTCGCAAAATGTCTTCCACCTCCTCCGTTAGCACCCCCCTCGCCCCTCGCAAGATGCGCCTCCGCTCAGAAGGTCCGGTGACCCCGGTAGCAGGGCCCTCAGGGACTCAACCCCTGGTGACCTTGGAGAATCTAAGCGAGGAAGAGGAAGAGGACGAAGTCGAGGATGTTCCCCCACAAAGGGACTCACCAACCAACCCCATGGGAACGCGTCCGGGCACACCTATCCACGGATACCCCCCGGCTCGCTACACCCGTCCGATTGGGCCCGCCACAACCCTAGAAATAGAGTTTTCGGGCCCAGAACGCCGAACCAATGCCGAGGTCGAAATAGGCCTCAAGACGTACCTCCCAGAGGAGGAACAACACAAGGTGGATGCACCCCTACATGGGGCAATCCTTGATGCCGCCGTACAACGAAGTGCGGCGATCAGCCACGACAAGGTTGACACCCTTGGCCGGATGGTACACGCCCGCCTGGAGCGAATCCATGGTAGAATCGACTCCCTGGCTGGGCAATCCAGGGTAATCGAACAGATGGCCCAAGACGAGCTACACGAAGCGGTCAACACAGTCCGCAACGAGCTTGTGTCCACTCTGGTGGACCTTGGCAAGGAACTCCGACAGGACTACACCGCCAAGTTCTCCGAAATGGAGAAACAGCTCCGGGACGATTACCGGACTCGACTCGATGACCTCGAGGATGCGTTCGCCGAGCGCATGGAGAAGGTTGAGGAAGAACTTCGGAGGAGTCGCAAGAATCCCTCCGTTCCCAACCCTCCCGGTGTCCGCACGCCCCCGGAAGACCCAGCACCGGCCCCCGGCAATGCTCAAGCCCGTGCAGCCGGGGCCGCTGCCGCCGCACAAGCTGCAGCCGCTGCTGCAGCAGCCGTCGCCCCGCAGATTCCAGGTCTGCCTCAAAACCTGAAAATTCCCCCTCCCCCCGAATTCTCTGGGTCATCTGGAAAGGTGACTGCACAGGAATGGGTAGAGAAGATGGGCCTGTACTTCGGTACGCTCAGGGTCTACGACGACCATGACCGTATCACCACGGCCCTCTTCCGCGTCACAGGGGACGCATACAAATTTTTCTCGCCTCTCATCAAGAAGGCAGGAAACGGTGAACCTCTCGGCACCTGGGAGGACTTCACCAAATCAGTAATGGTGCAATATGGGAAAATGACGGATAAGGAGATCGCGAAGAAGGAAATTCGCGGTTACTACGGCACGAAGGGCAAGGAACTGGCAGAATCGAACTATTTCAATTACTGCGAACGGTTCCGCACCCTCGGCCGTCTCTCCGAAACCGCCAACGAGACTCTGGTGTGGGAATTCACCGAGACTCTCCCCGAAAAGGTTAAGGACACCTTGAACGTCCTCGGAAAGACCCCGTTCTTCAAGGCCCCGACCGACATTGAGCCCCTCATCGATTTCGCTCTGGAAATGTACCAAACGTCATATCCGGACAAAATCAAGGGTTCGATCTTCGAGAAGGCCGGCAAGAAGGACTCGGCACCTGCCGAAAAGAAGGAGACGTCCTCCGCTTCTGCAAAGAAGTCGGAGAAAAAGAAGGACAAGGGAAAGGCGCCCGCCAAAGCCTCCGCCGACACCGCCAACGCCGTCTGCACCTACTGCAAGCAGACGGGACACTACTTCAACAAGTGTCCTAAGCTTGCCGCGGACAAGGCTGCGGGAACGTTCGTGCCTGCCGCTCAGCGGGCCGAACAACAAAGGGCGAAGGATGCAGCTGCCGCGTCTGGAAAGACCACGGCTGCTCCTTCGGGTAGTGGAAAGGGATAGGCTTCTGGCAAGAAGCCGTACTCGGCGCCCCCCGCGGATGGCAAGACGTATCGTGCCCGAACGATCTGGGAAGAAGTGACGGCTGACTCAAGCTCAGCAGGACCCTCGGCCCCCGCCACCACCGTCGCCAATGTCGGGACCATCTCGGTTCCCCTCGCCCCAACCACACGTCTCGAAGACGTTCTGTGAAGAACACACCAGCCCCGCAGCGGCTGGGAGTGTACAGCGCCCCGAAGAAGCGCACCTCTACGAAGAGGCTTCACAGAGACCCCTTATCTTGTGGGAAGACAAGGCGGTCGTACGTCACCCGGTATCCCATCTCGGTATATTCGGTAACTCGGCAATGGACTTTGCCCGGAGGACAAGGACACTAGCTACACGTGCCCCTCCTGTAAAATACTTTTATCCTGACCCCACCGCGCTCAAGTTTTTCTCAATGTATAATATTGTACATGGAAATGATTCCCGAGACGACAATAAATCATTCTCCATTGAGGTAGAACTGTGGGTATATGGAAAGAAAGTAAACGCCATGGCATTAATCGACACCGGTGCATCAATAAGCGTCATAGATAAGAAACTCGTACACGAGGAGAAGTTAGTCACTCAGAAACTACCTTCCCCCCTCGAGATTCGCAACGCCGACGGTACCTCTAATACCGCCGGTAATATCAATATGGCAGTAAAAGCTTATATGGTGCACGAGGAACACAAGTCCACCGAATTCTTGTACGTAATGGACGTACAAAATGCGGATGTGATCCTCGGATATGACTGGTTCCTGAAACACAACCCGGACTTCAATTGGCCGGAAGGAATCTTCACATATCGGTGTACGGAAAAATGCAAACATGGTAAACGGGTTTCGATTTCTGAGGAAGAAGACGAAATCGAACCCCGAAACATCTATCAGATCATCAACGACTTTCCAATAGATTTTCTCGGCTTAGAGGAGCCTGAGAATCCCTTTGTCGCTTGGGTGAACACCCTTGACGAAGGAACGGAACTCCTTATCGACGCCATTCAGTCGATAACGGAGAAGTCGGATGATGAATTCCTGACAGATGCGGATCTCCAGAAATGGAAATCCTTGGTTCCGGAGGAATACCAGGAGTTTGGTCCCACGGTATTTTCTCAACGCGCATCCGAAAGGATGCCCGAGCGGAAACCATACGACCACGCCATCGACTTCCCCGATGACGCGGTACTACCGCCCCCGAGTAAGGCATACAAGATGTCTCCTCAGGAGGCAAACTCGCTAGATCAGTGGATTCAGGAAGAGTTACGGAAGGGCTACATCCGACACTCAAAATCCCCGATCGCGAGCCCGGTCTTCTTCGTCCCTAAAAAGGACGGCGGAGCCCGAATGGTAGTCGATTACCGAAAGGTGAACGACTTGACCATTAAAAACAGGTACCCTCTCCCACGCATAGACGAGCTTATCGATAAGCTTAGCCAGGCTTCGATATTTACAAAGCTCGACTTGCGTTGGGGTTACAACAACGTAAGAATCAAGGAGGGAGATGAATGGAAGACCGCATTCATTACGCCTAACGGCCTTTACGAAGCTGTAGTCATGTACTTCGGTTTTTGTAATGCACCCAGCACGTTCCAACACATGATGAACGATATTCTAGGTGACCTTATCAGAGAAGGAAAGGTCATTGTCTACCTAGACGACATCCTTGTGTTCGGAAACGACCTGTTGGAACACCGTCGTATTGTCAAGCAAGTATTACAAATCTTGCAAGACAATGACTTGTTCGCGAAACCTGAAAAGTGCTTCTTCGAACAAAGCAGTATTGAATACCTGGGAATGATCATTTCCAAAGGAAAAGTCGAAATGGACCCTAAGAAGGTAGCCGGCGTTATGGACTGGCCTACACCTGCCAAGGTGAAGGACGTCCAGGCCTTTGTTGGCTTCGCCAACTACTACCGTCGGTTCATTAAGGACTTCTCCAAAGTGGTTAAGCCGTTAACCGAACTGTCCAAGAAAAACACGCAGTGGAACTGGGGACCCGAACAAGCGGAAGCCTTCCAAACTCTCAAGGAAGCTTTCACATCGGCTCCAATACTCCGGATCCCAGATCAGGAGTCCCCGTTCCGCGTGGAAGCGGACTCTTCCGATTACGCAACTGGTGCGGTGCTATCACAATACTCTTCGGAGGATAAGCTCTGGCACCCGGTAGCCTTTTACTCGAAATCTCTATCAGCACCCGAAAGGAACTATGAGATTTACGATAAGGAGTTGCTCGCAATCATCTGCGCTCTAGAGGAATGGAGACATTACCTCGAAGGACATCCACACAAATTTGAAGTATGGTCGGATCATCTCAATCTGACATATTTCAAATCGGCACAACGGCTAACCCGGAGACAGGCACGTTGGAGTCTTTACCTGACAAGGTTCAACTTCACCATGTGCCACAAACCCGGTCAAACAATGCTCACGGCCGACCCTCTGTCACGGAGGCCAGACCATGAAGAGGGGGTGGAACTCGACAATCGCGATCAAATTTTGCTGAAACCGGAATACTTTACGGTTAGGGCGCTAGAAGCGTCCCAGCAGGAGATACAATCAGGCGACGAGGACCTCCTCCGACAAATCCGACAAGCCCTCATGGACGATCAGATTACCAAGGATTACCAGGAACTACTGAAAAGTGGTCCCAAGGAATTCGGTAAAGATCTCGATCTCCAGGAATGGAACATGGAGGCCGGATTACTCCTCAGACGAGGAAAAGTGTACGTTCCAAAAGAGCCTAAGGAATTGCGCACGAAGATTCTGGAGTTACATCACGACCATGTGACTGCCGGACACTTCAGACGATGGAAGACCTACGAACTTCTATCACGTAATTACTGGTGGCCTGGAATGACCACGATGGTAAAGCAATACGTGGAAGGTTGTGATACATGCCAACGCATGAAGAATCGCAACCAGACCCCGTATGGACCCCTGCAACCGCTCCCAGTACCGGAAGCACCATGGGACACAATCACAATCGACTTCATCGTTCACTTACCGCCCAGCGGCGAATTCAAACAATTCACTGCTATTATGGTAGTAGTGGACCGATTGACCAAGCGCGCACACTTCATTCCCACGTCAGACAATATCTCGGCAAAGGAATTAGCGAACCTCCTGTACCTTCGGATTTATCCAAATCACGGGCTTCCGAAACAAATCATTTCGGACAGAGGACCGCAATTCTCTTCTGAGTTATTCAAGGGATGGTGCGAGCAATTGGGAATTCAGAGGTCGATGACGACAGCCTACCACCCGCAAGCGGACGGCCAAACGGAGAGAATTAACCAAATTCTAGAACAATACCTACGATGCTACATCGACGTTATCCAAAAAGATAACTGGGTGTTCTATCTCCCCACGGCAGAGTTTGCGTACAATAACGCGGCTAGCGAGACAACCAAGAATAGTCCATTCTTCGTCGAACTAGGAAGGCATCCCAATGCAGGACCTACGGATTTGAAGCCGACGCAATATTCGGATTTAAATCAATTTGCTTACGCCAGATGGTCAGCACAAGAACAAGCTAAGGCAGCTATGAAACTGGCTGCTGAACGCTGGTCTTGGTACCATGATCAACATAAGCGCTCGGTACCGTTTAAAGTCGGCGACAAAGTTCTCGTTGACGCCCGTAGCTGGCAAGACTCCGAAAGAAGTCTTAGTCCACGCTATCTGGGACCATTTAAGATAATTGAACAATTATCTCCGGTCACCTTTAGGGTACACATGGACGAGCAATACAGGGCTTACCACCCAGTATTCCACGCTTCCAAATTGGTCATGTACAAGGACCCGGTGCATCAGAAAAAACCAGAGCCTCAACCAGAAATGGTCGACGGCGAGGAATTATGGGAAGTTGAGAAGATCTTAGATCATCGTCTCCGCGCAGGAAGAGTTGAATACAGAATCCGATGGAAAGGATTCGGTATCAATGACGACTCCTGGGTACGCGAAGCCGATCTCGACACGGCGTACGACATTCTGCAGGAATACAAGGCTTCGCACGCCATTCCAATGCAGGATGTCCCCCTCAGGCGATCAGCTAGAAGGAAAGAAGCAGTTCATGTCTTCGACCCTGACAGTGACGACTGGGAAGCCGACGAATGCACGTGGCCAGACGACTGGCCGCAGTATCGCGAAGAATTTGCGAAGGATCCTAAGCAGCGCATGGTTAGGCACCCCGACGGGGGATGGATGTCAGCAGACATTAACCAAAACGCGGACTTGAAAATCGTAGTCGGTGAAGGCGGCCGAATGCCGGAAAAAGGAACCAAGGACTCGGTTGGGTTTGACCTGTACACTGCAACAGGCGACGTTCTGCCAGCTCATGGGCAGACAGAATACAATACCAAACTGAAGATCCAGGTACCTTTCGGCACTTACGGACGTATCGCCCCCCGCTCTAGTCTTGCCCGCAAAGGCATAGACGTAATGGGTGGCGTCATTGACCACGATTACCAAGGCGAAGTAATCATCATTCTCCGGAACCACTCCGACATATCTATCGATATTCGGGCCGGTGATAAGATTGCTCAGCTCATCTGCGAAGTTGCTAAGGACCCGCACATTACGCTACACGGAAAATCTTACTTTGAAAAGATTAAATCCGAGCGCGGTACTGGTGGATTCGGCTCCACAGGAAAGTAATCGTTCCATTAGGGACAATGAAACCTGAAGAGGGGGTAATGTCACAGATTTGGGACATGCCACTATTTTTCCCGTATTTTTACCTATTTATCTGGTATTTCTACGACCTTGTAGACATTTACGCTGCTAAGCGCCCGTCTACACGTACACGCAACCAAACAACACGTACACAACGCGGTATACGTCCACCTGACATCACAACACGTACATAACACGTTTGTACGCGTCAATGACTCAGCGGACTAACCTCCGGTGTCACGCGCCTTACTCATATCCCGATACCGGGCTATGTCAGTACAATTGGATAAGCGGCCCGCTCGTTATCACATGCCAATGCCCTTATGATTACTCATATCCCGATACCGGAATATAAGGATCACATGCATGGCTTACTAACGTAGCTACAGCCACTTCCACAACATGGACCTACGGTCCAAACAAACGCTCTTACTGGTGCGGCCATTACCGGCGCACATGGTCTATTGTAGGTTACGACTTAGCTGTATTAGTTATGTCTGCGCACAGACCGTCTCAATGTTTGGATCCTCTTCGAGTAACCAAACACAGCATGTATATAAGTAGGGCTATCGCTGCGGATAAGCCTTAGATTTGTTCTCTGCTATCGCATAGTCACATAACATCTCTACTGCGCCTACAAGTGTTTCCTCACCAGCTTCAACAACTCCTTCAAGTCGTTATCAAGCCATAGTGTGAGTCCCACAACCTTGTTTGTGTCACTCATCCTGGGAGCTGATGCTGAGCGGTTTTTTAGGAAGGTACCGGCTGCATCCTCAAGTACTTTGGCCCCGGCATGTTCAACCAGTCTTGCACAGGCCTGCAACGGTCATGAACATGGGTGCTGGGGTCGGTGTGATGATGTCCATGTTTCCCTACATGCCGGACATGTGCGCGTACCTCACCGCTACTGGCTGTGCACCCGTTGCATGTGCTGTGGATGACGCAGCTGCTGAAGGCTTCCTTGTGATGGACTAGGGCGTGGAATATGATGAGACATCATGCGTACTCATGTCGTCTCATCCCGCATCCAAGTTCCATCATTAATTCCCCACCTCGGGGCTTAATCCTCACATGGTGCAAATTTGCTGATGGCTGGCTGGACAGCAGAACTTGTCTGAGCTGGAGCCGACCATCAACAGACCATTCACCCCCGATCTTGCGACGCCCCTCTCTAACTTCAGCATGTTCGTCAAGGAACAGGGCTGGAAGGACGAGTTGTCTGCAGGTCTGATTGGTTCATGCATGAACAGCTCATACAAGGACATGGTGCACGCTCCGCTCTCTTCCTACCTATCACAGACAGTGTTGATGCATGGACACCGCAGACGACCGTTGCGGATTTGGCTAAGCAAGCGAAGGCTGCAGGACTTATGGTGAAGGTGCAGCAGGTATGCAATCCTCCCCTCTAGGACCGAGTTGAACTTGAGGATAGAGGGGACGTGTAGTGGAAACGCGAGGACAAGAAGGACGAGGAGAACAGTGCATGATTCTGCAAGGACTTAGCAATGGCCGATGCTGAACGAGCTTCATGTACCCACATGTACAGGGTCATCGTGAGCTCATGCAATTTTGAGACTGCACAATGGGCATGGAAACATAATTTTTGTGTGAATACATATTCCTTTAAGTGGGGGTGGTTCTCGTTGTACTTTCCTTTGCCCACCAGAAATGAGAATTTTGATTCCACAATCTCCTTCGCAACTGTACACGCCTCCTGCAGCACATTCATCAGGTGATTGTACATGTGATGGCCAACCTGCCCAATTTCTCCATGCTCAGTTGTCCTGGATACCTAAAGAATGTCACTTAGAGCCTGAGCGTGTACAAACAATGCAAGCAACTTACAATAAAATGTTGGTGAGTAATATTGGTGAAACAGATGTCCATGTCCTTCCAGTTGTACAGAGGCTCATGCAGTGCTTCCCGATGACACACACACTTCAATAGTGCTGGGTTGATGGGAGTGGTGATGGTGTGAGGGACCACATTGTTGTAGCTAGTGGGCCATTTGTGTCACAGTACATTTTGGCATTCACCCTTACTCTCGCTATGAGCACCGCTATGCGTGTGGTGCCCCTCCAGCGTTAGTTCTGCCTCTTGTTCGTTCCCCTAGATACCAAAGACCACCTGACCTAGTAGATGAGCGCTCGTCAGGCAGCGCGCGCATCAGGTACTCACATGACAGGTCACCTCTTAGTTACATAGTAGTGTTACGTTACGGTCACCCTCAGTTACATGCGCACAGGCCAGTACTTTAGGGCATACCTAGTTACGCTTCACCACATGTATATAAGCAGTAGCGCATGAGGCTTACACCTCATGCTTAACAATGGGTTAAATGCCCCTTTCGTTACTACTTCCCTATGTGCTGTCATCTCGCTCGCTGGGAGTCCCCCAAGAGGCCTCTCTAGCTATCTCGCTCGTCTAAAGTTGGCATACGCTGAGTATAAGGAGTTGTGACTCCTCACTCGCCAAGCCTCTGTGCTCACCGCTCGACGCGTCAGCGCTGGTTAGACACCTGGAATCTCCCTGCTAGTTAGCAGGTCCCCACAGACGAGTACATCTGTGTCAATTTGCATTGGCAAAATGCGAACCCTCATATATAGTCCGTTAACTATTGTAATTATGAGTTCAGTAGATATATGTATATACTAGCTGGATAACCCATGCTCTTGCATGGAATGTAGAGTTACCATGATGTAGCCAAGGTGTGACAAACTCCAGGCTTGGGTTGGGGGCCTCAAGCTTCAGTTGGTGGGTTTCATGGGCAGTGGCTACCATATTAGGGAGTTGCCTAATCAAGATGCTTTTCTATGGAAGATGAGTGGATACTATGCACAGGGTAATGACAGGATCGATGGGGACCAAAATATTATTTGCAGGATCAACGAGGACCGAAATATTATTTGTAGGATCAACGAGGACTGAAAGGTTATTTGCAGGATCAAAGAGGATGGACATATGTCTAGGCATGCACAGTGTACTAATGCTGGACCCCTTCGACCACTTCCACACAATCGGTATTGCATAATGACATAAGTCAGAAATGTCAAAGAAAATGATATAGAACACTTCGTCTACATGTCTAGTACCCAACAAATATTCTCATGTTTTGTTGATGCGTTGTTGCTTCTACAGAACTGATTGTGCAGAAGGGTCTAGTGTGAAGAAGGGGTCCAACGACAGTATATGTAGTCATGATGCGGCTCCCATCCAATTTAGTAAGTCTTGTCATAAGAATTTCCCTGTATTTACTGCAATTCTCCTGGGATTTATAGCAATTATCTACGAATAACAGTCCAACAACCAGTCTTACCCGGCACCTAACAAAACATTATATACAAGCTGAATGATGGCCGCATTATCTCCCATAACAACAGCATCATACAATGGAAATCACCGATCATATCAAGAAGCCTTGCATGTAGCCAATCGGACAACTTGCCTGAACCACGTCATACACAATACATCAGCAGACCGAGGCATGGTCACGCCTCTGGTTACAAAGATGAAGAGCACTATCTGCTATTGGAGTGGACTATGCCATCAACTGATATCCCGGTATTGATTGGTATATACATATGATTATGATTATGAATCCATAGAGTCTCTGAGGGGACAATTATGACTATGACCACATGACCATATGACTAACTATGAATATGCCTTATGCATATATTATTACTATTTATGTAGAACATACAATAAGACTGTTAGGGGTCTTATAATCATGTATATATACTATGATTGCTGAGCGACTAAGTCCTCAGTTCTATTCATTACATTCATACTATGGGTTAACCACCCCACGTATCCTGCTCTATACGCACTACTATCTTGTCACCTAACCAGCAACAATCATCAAGTCATTAGTAAGTGTTAGACTTGTGTCACATGAATAGAACTTCTTTTGCCCTCGCCCCCTCGGGGGTCTGGGATTTTTCTTCTTAGGGGTTTTTTTGTTGTTGTCTGTGCACTCCCGCTCACTGTCAAGTGGCGGGGACTTCCTTAGTGGGCTCTGGGGGATCACCTTTGGGCATACAGCTGGACTCCAGGCTTAAGGAGAAACAAAATACCCACTTCCCAGGGTTAAGGGACAGCCTTGGGCGCTGACAAGCCCCTTGGTGAGAGTTGAGAAGGCGGGGTAGGGGTGTAAAGCCTAGACCTGACACTGCCCAATCTTCTAGCCTATCCCCAGGCATTACAGGGGTGGCTCTACTATAGAACCGGGGTGGGCACGAGTTGCCCTGCCTAGAACCGACACCGATAGGCTTCAGAACAATAGAGTTCTGGCCGTGGCACCCTCTAAGTCCCTTAGGGCATGGGTATGGTTTGAATACTGGCAAGCCCCCTTTCTTGAGCTAGGCGTGGGCACATGCGGGGTTGTCACAGATTTTGGGCTAGCGCTGCAGATGGGCGTAAACGCCCTTAATATACAACGCCTCCCTGGTTCGAACGCATGGACTGATGGTATCCAGTCACGTGATGCACAGGTAGATAAGATTGTTGATGATAGATAGGGATACGCGGACCGCCCGACCCGCCGGACCGCTCACGTGCTTGTAGGTGACGTGCTTATGGCGTGCTATCGCGTAGTCGTGCACGGCCCCCTTTAGGGTGGGCCGCGACTCAGTAGTTACGCTGCGGCCTACATGTATATATAGTACATCGAACTAGGGCTTACTCCCCAGTTCTGTCATTTACTCCGTCCAAGGGGCGATCCCCCTTTCATGATCACTACTGGTGTGCTGCCTTAGCTCCGCCTCGCCTTCACTCTGAGTCGCTCGGTGTTGTACCTTATCGTCTATTAGATGGCGTATAGGGGTAGGATATAGGATAGAGGTATGCCACGTTCATTTCGTGACAGGGGTGTAATACCCCAAATCGTGCACTACCTGCATGCAAGGGAAGCATCGCAGCTGTATCCCCCACCTGGTAGCATGAGAGAGACGCAAGCCAGTCGCTGACACTAACTCTGGTCGAGAGTGGAGTGCTCATTGACGCCGGAGGATAAGTGCACGACTATCAAGATACAACAATAAGCCCCAACAGAAGATCCGCTATTATTCCACTAGATTACGTAGCTTAAAAAATACATATAGTTATGCTGAAAGTCACAAACACTGCTACACATGGTGATGCTGGAGAACATGAGGAACAAACAAACATTCCTGATACACGACTCGAGACTTTGGTCCCAGTGAAAAAGTCCTGACAGGGCACCCAAGGTTTTAAACCTTATTCCAAGCCGAAACCTGATGAGGGGGATTTGGAAACCATCAGAAGGAAGGAACTCAATAAATTCCTTACACAACGAGATCGGTCCTATCACCGAAACCAGGCAATATGGACCAATGCCAATATTACCAAGGCAGTGGCTGATCCGGCCCCAGCCGAAAGAAGCGAAGTAGCCAAATCACACGAGGAACTGACCCACACATTACTCAAGCACTACGCCCTGCTTTAAACGGCCCCTTTATGGGCAAAAGAACGTGGGATTCCCAACCCATGCAACATGCATTGCGACGAAGAAAAATGGAACAGATGGATCAAAGTGGAGAAGAAGATGGTGATGGCACATGCACTCTTCCTAGAAACCTGGAAAGTGCCTGACTTTCATACCCCCATCCCAACATTCTCGAAATTCCACGATATTATCACCAACTTCAATAATTTATGCACGCACACAGAATATCAGGTCTGAAACGATCAGATGACAACCAACGACCTCAGGGCACTAAATGAACACCTGACGAGGATCTAGGGGATCTACGCTGGAATTAACCTGACGCTACATACTAGTTACCTGAAAAATCGAATAGTCCTAGCCGGATTAGATTTTAAATTAGGATTAAACTAGAAGCAATTATATCACACGTTGATCCTATATGTGATGAAAGTCCCGACAGGGCATAAAATAACATGACATGGCATGACATATGATTACAAGTCCTGTCAGGGCATTTTTTAAGTCCCACAAGGGCAAAATTTTATTTTCAAGTCGAACATGATCAAGAACTCAAGCTGACAAAAACACAGCCCAATGTCTTACTCAATCCAACCGGCTGCCGGTAGACACGCAACTACCTACAAGGTGGTAACACCTTATCAACCGATGACCGGAAAATACACCTACCCAAATTAGGTCACATGCCTGATGAAATACCTATGGGAGGTCTTTGGCATCAGAGCTGGGGGGAGCATAACCACGTTCAACTCTATTCCAAACAACATACGTTGTCAAATGCGGATTAATCACACTGCATATATCGTATACAAGGGACAAGATTCCAACCGAAACCATATTTCTTGGTACAAGTGGAACCAAGAAGCACACCCAATGCGTCTATCCAAGATAATCTATCTCTATGGGAATGTGCACTGGTACTCCCATGAGGAACAACCCAAGGAGCTGAACACTCCTTATGTCCTATACGACACACTCCGTCACAACCAAGGCGATGCTAGAAGCTCTAACCAAGCCGAGCAACATGACACGCTGTTACGGATCGAATATCCGTTCAGCGCAAAATAACTGAGTCGAGTTATTTCGATGGATGAAATATCCGTTCAGCGCAAAGTAACCAAGTCGAGTTACTCAGCATATTGAGTAGCGCACTACTCGTCAGTCTTGGAGCGTTGATATACAAGCTGCAGACTTAATTGCTTAAGTCTTTTGAGAATGAGTATAAGATCCTTGTAATTCAACAAGGTCGAGCTGAGGAACTTGACCGGTATTTACATCAGGTTATATACTACGATTCATTTATTGGGGTCATAGTGTCCTTGGTACTGCTACCATTAAGTCCATTGTACTAACAATATCTGGGACAAAGGAGAACTGCTGCAGTTGAGCACAACAAGAGGTGAAATGCAGAAGTACTGTGGTTAGACACAGGGGAATCAGCTAGAATGTGATACGGATGCGGGGAATGGGCATAGGGTTGTTGTACATGAAACGGGGCCTACGGTTGAACGGAGTCCCCTAGAAATAATATACTGTCAGGCAGCGGTTGAATGCTAAGTCCTCGTTCACTATGAGGCGTCAGAATAGTCAGTATTTCCTGGTAAAATCATAACATCACCCCCCCTCAAGCCTTCATTGCCCTTGATGAAATCCAAGCTTCACGGCCACTCAGAGGGCCTCCGGGTCAGGGTCGTTGTAGCCCACATCGGCATCAGGGAGAGGAGGCGTCGGTGGGGGGATCCATACCTGATAGGGAAGGCACTCTCCAACTCGATGTCCAGGCTGGGTGACCCTGCAACTGGGGCATCGGTAGTCAGGGCAGTCGAGGACCCAGCGCCAAGGACTGCCGCAACGGTGACAGGGTTCGTCGGCTGAGGGGCAAGGAGGGGAATGTGCAGAGGGGATGTCGCGGAGGTACTTGCCTGATTCATATCATTGTCGGTGGTGGGCGATCCAGAGGCGTTCTCTGAGCCAGTGGGGTAGCTGGTAGGTTGGTTTGTCCCATCCATCCCTGCCTCGCTCCCATTCCTCCCGGGTGATGATCTCAACTGATGGAGATTGGTTACTAGCTCCATTGCCAGAAACTGCAGAGGTCGGCGAGGGGGGAGCCCTATCATCGCTTGGCCCCTCTTGAACTGGGCATCGTTCATCATCTCGTGGATGCAAAGGAGGGCGCACTGATTCTTGAGGTCAAGGTCCCGTGGGGGTGGATGGTACGGTAGCGTCACGAGGTACCACATGACTGTATTCCATAAAATTGAATGGTTCTGTGATTCGATCCAGCTTGCTGTTGTTGAGTAGCCAGGAGGGGGCAGCTGGGATAGGGCTGCACATTCTGGGGAGTCGGGGTGGGCCCTCTTCGAATTCGGCGAAGGCTCATCGGATATGCGCAGGTGTCGATGCCCCGAGGTGGTCGATCCACTGGGCAACACACCTCCCGAGCCTCTGTTGCTGGTACAGCACCGTCCATTCGAGTTGGACGATCCTCTCCATGATGTCTTGGTACTGGTCGAAGATATCTGTGAGTTCCTGTATGAGTTCAAATTGATCGGTCCAGGGGGTTGCATGTCCCCCTGGGGGAATGTTGGACCTGTGCCAGGTGAGTGCATGTCTGGTATGGATGTGGGCTTCCTCTGAACAGCCATAAGACCTGCCTGTCTGGTACCCCATGTGGACTGCCAGGGATCGTCGCATTGTGGAGGTGACACAAGATACTCACTTATCAAGTTGATGGTCTTGGTTTGCTGGTTAGGCAAGAGTATAGAGCGAGTAAGCAGGGCGCGACTAGCTTGTTAGGCTATGAGGTGCGAATGCAATGAATAGAACTGAGGACTTAGTCGCTCAGCAGCTCTAGGTTATATACATGTTAAATAAGACCCCTAACAGTCTTATTATGTAATCTAATTACCCTTATCCGTATGTACAAGTCCTCGGAGACCTATGTACTGAGTAATACAGAATAAATACATATGTCGATCAAAACCGGGATATAGATGTACGGCTCATTGCGATCCAATGGCCGAATGCGCTCTACGTCTTACTAAAGAACGGCGTGACCACAACGCCGGTCCGCTGACGTTTATCTGCTGACTGCTTCGGACGGGACGTCCGATTGGCTACTAGCTAGACATGTGACTATGTGCGGGAACTTCCGTTGATTAGATACCGTCGTTACGGGAGATAACGCGGCCATCACTCGGCTCGTATGTAACTATACGTTAACCTTCAGGATAAGCTCTTATAGGTGTAGAAACCGTAGAATAATTGATAATAATCCGGAAAAAATAGTAGAAATACTAGGGAAATTCTGTGACATTACCCCCCCCCCCCTTCAAAATTCAACGACCCTGTTGAAGAATAGACGTATTGGTGCTAGAGCCCACTAAAGGGTTAGACTTTGCGTTTGTCTCTTGTTTTTCTTCAGACGCCTGTCGATCCAAAACCACTGGTCCCCCTTGACACAGACTCACAGCTCTGTGGGACCCTGGCTACAGGGGAGTCCCTATAGGGCCTACAAGGCGGTGTGCCAGCCACAAGGCAACCAGTCGGCTGTATCCCCATGGGGGAACTCCTAAGGCGACCAAGCGAGACGACACACAGACGAGCAAGTCTTAGAGGGCCCCCGGGGCAGAGACGCACACAAAGACAGATGAGAGAGGAGCCATAGGCTCAGTTGTCGAGAATCCTAAAGATGGGGAAGTAAGTCCCCATCTTGTCGTACTTATACATGCATAGCTGACCAGTAATGGTCGCCCTAAAGTCGCGGCCTGTGCGCAGTAACTACCAGGGCACATGATATGTAACTATGTGTGACGACATGTGAACGGTGTGACCCTAACGTGAGTACCTAAGATGCGCGCTACCCTACAGCGCTAACCTATGGTCAGATGATCTAAATAGAGTCCTGGACGGGCGCTGGAGGTGGCTGAGGATCAGGGAAGCGCGCGCGCACCTAGCGGCGCCTGTAATACCTATAGCGAAGGAATGTAGAACCCCCCACTGGGAATTCTGTGACATTACCCCCCCTCTCAAAAAACGTCGTCCCGACGTTGTACCTATAACCTACGACGCTACATTCCTTTGGTTAAGTTTTGATGGCTGGCACCTGTCGTCTTCCAGGTGGAAGTTCCAGTCATCGGCGGTCCTGTCCGCCAGTGGGTGTGCGAAGGAGGGTGGCCATTCAGGATACATTGGGACGTTGCTCACCGTTCCCTGTTCCTTACATGCCTGACGTGAGAGCGTGAGTCGTCGCTAGCGGTGAGCGCAGAGGCTACTGGGAGGGTAATGCTGTGTCATTCCTTTCCTAGCATGTGCCGACTTGGCTACGCATGACGCGCCGACCTCCGACTATGTTGGGCCCTCGTCGATTAAGTACCTAGTCGATTTTCTATATTCATCTTGTTGACCGTCGGTGTGGGGTTGGGAGACCCTCGCGGGTTCCCTTCGCATACCCACAGGTCAAGGATTGTTGAGCTGACTCCTGCCGCCCAGGGGTGATGGCGAGGATGCACTGTGCCTCCACACGCGCGTACATTATGGGTAATGACGGCGGCGGGCCCTGAACGCGGCTTATACCTGTTGACCCCGCTACCCTGCTGTTCATGGGGGGCGGTCTTGCTTTTTACTCCTCGCGGCCGCTTTGCCAGGTGTAACGCTTAGATGGGGGCTCGTAAATCTACGGACCTCTGGGTCTTCTCCCAAGAGGCTGCCCCGCCGCGTTGCCTTGGCGACCTGCGAGTGAAAAACCCTCGGCCCCAGCGCGAGCGCCGGAGGGGAGGTAAAACATCTTTAGGATTATGACACAGACTCACAGCTCTGTGGGACCCTGGCTACAGGGGAGTCCCTATAGGGCCTACAAGGCGGTGTGCCAGCCACAAGGCAACCAGTCGGCTGTATCCCCATGGGGGAACTCCTAAGGCGACCAAGCGAGACGACACACAGACGAGCAAGTCTTAGAGGGCCCCCGGGGCAGAGACGCACACAAAGACAGATGAGAGAGGAGCCATAGGCTCAGTTGTCGAGAATCCTAAAGATGGGGAAGTAAGTCCCCATCTTGTCGTACTTATACATGCATAGCTGACCAGTAATGGTCGCCCTAAAGTCGCGGCCTGTGCGCAGTAACTACCAGGGCACATGATATGTAACTATGTGTGACGACATGTGAACGGTGTGACCCTAACGTGAGTACCTAAGATGCGCGCTACCCTACAGCGCTAACCTATGGTCAGATGATCTAAATAGAGTCCTGGACGGGCGCTGGAGGTGGCTGAGGATCAGGGAAGCGCGCGCGCACCTAGCGGCGCCTGTAATACCTATAGCGAAGGAATGTAGAACCCCCCACTGGGAATTCTGTGACACCCCTAACCTTTTTCTGCTGTTCGGGACTTAATACTCCTCTTCTCTTCGACACGTCGGGCTCGTAATACGGGTCCTTCAGTTGTCGTTCTCTCATTTCCTGCCGTAGTTTCTCCGCGGCTTCTGGAGTTTGAGAGACTGAGATTTCTGGATTTAAAGCCACTTCGCAGATAAGTTGGGCTACACGATCTCCCTTTCGTACTTGATAACGGTTAAATTCATTAATTTAACGATTACTTCTCCCCTGTAATCATGGTCAATTACACCCGCAAGGACATCTATGCCCTGGTTTGCGAGACCGGAGCGCGGCGTGATCCTTCCGTAGGTACCAAATGGAACCTTGATACGGATGTCCGTGGGAACTGAGGCTGATGCCCAGGAATTTACCAGGATGTCTTGGGCGGCGTATAAATCATAGCCGACCGAGTCTTCTGTTCCACGTGTTGGAAGTTTGCCGTTTACTCCGATGGTGATTTCGAGGTCTTCGTTGAAATCAACGTCAGATCGGTGCCATTGTCGTGTGACGGGGTGCCGCTTGTAGTAGACTTTTGGTTCTTTCGGATCAACTTCGTCGCGATACTGGGGCCAATCATCTGGCCAGACACAAGTGTCTGATTCCCAGTCCGCTGAGTCGGGGTCGAAAATTGCTACCCTATGTTTGTTGCCCATCCGCATTCGGGTTGAGTAATGTAAGGGTCGATTGGGGTTAACGGCGAGCGGACTGTGTTTAGCCTTGAACTCGTCTAGAATCTCCTTAGCGTTGCCGAGGTTCTCTTCAGGCTCCCAGGAATCTTCCATGGGTGAAGTGTTCTTCCAGCGGATCAGATATTTGTATCTTCCCCACTGTTGCCTGTAATCGAGAATCTCCTCAACTTCCCATTCTTCTTCTTCGGATTCCAGATCCTTGTCAGGTTCTGGGCTCGGTTTCGGTTGTGTCGCTTCTCGGTACATTACCAGTTTAGAAGCATGGAATACCGGGTGATAGGCCCGATATCGACTATCCATGTGGACCTTAAACATTACGGGGCCTAATTGTTCAATAATCTTGAACGGCCCGATGTAGCGTGGCACTAGACTCCTTTCTGTGTCTTGCCAGCTCCGTACGTCTATTAGGACCTTATCTCCTAATTTGAAAGGTACAATACCCTTCTTCTGGTTGTAGTACCACGACCACCTGTCGGCGGCTAATTTCATTGCCACCTTGGCTTGTTCCTGTGCAGTAAAGCGCTTGTGCACGATTTCGGTTAAGTCCGTGTCTGGACTTGCTTCGAAAGTCGTGGGACCTGCGCGTGGATGTCTGCCTAATTCGACATAGAAGGGTGACTCCTTCGTAGTCTCGCTTGCCGCGTTGTTGTAGGTGAATTCCGCGGTGGGAATGAACTCTAACCAGTTGTCCTTCTCGTATGTGTTAATGTAACACCGGAGGTATTGTTCTAATACTTGGTTAACTCGTTTGGTTTGTCCATCCGCTTGCGGGTGATAGCTCGTTGTCATTGACCTCTGAATTCCCAGCAGGGAGCACCATTCGCCAAATAGTTTTGATGCGGATTGCGTTCCCCTGTCCGATACTATCTGCTTAGGTAATCCATGTATCGGATATACCCTTTGATATAGTACCGTAGCTAGGTCTTTAGTTGAGAAGGTATTCCTGATAGGGAAAAACCTTGCTCGTTTGGTAAGACGGTCTACTACCACCATAATCGCTTCTGCGTCGCCCGACTTGGGCAATTGCGTGATTAGGTCTATCGACACCACTTCCCATGGGCCATGCGGCACCGGTAAGGGTTGCAGGGGTCCATAAGGCTTCTGCAGTCGGTTCTTCATACGTTGGCATGTGTCGCACTCGTTTACGTAATTCTTTATGTAAACGTGCATCCCCGGCCACCAATAGTTGCGGGATACCATCTCTTGGGTTTTATATTTCCCGAAATGGCCAGCCGACTTATGATCGTGATGAATCTCGACCACTTGCCGTCTGAGTTCCGCTGGTGTGGTTGGTACGTACACTTTGCCTCGTCGTAGGAGAAGTCCTCCTTCGAAGTTCCATTTGCTTAGGTCTTTCTTGAATTCACGAGGGCCGGATGAGAGCAGCTCCTTGTAATCTTTCGTGACCTTGTCGTCTAGAAATGCTTTGCAAATCTCTCGGAGTATCGGTTCATCTGATTTCGGCGCGTCATGGGAGGTATCAAGAGCCATTGCCATGAACTCTTGCTCGAAAAATTCCGGTTTCAGTAATAACTGATCGCGGTTATCGAGATCCACCCCCTCCTCATGATCTGGACGCCTGGACAGAGGATCCGCTGTAAGCATTGTTTTGCCAGGTTTGTTGACACAGATGGCTCTGTGGGACTCACCAAGCCAGTATCCTGTGATGAACTAGGCGACTTAGGTGAGGAAGAGGTTATCAGGCACGGTAGTAGGTGGAAGGTTCTTCTACGGCGCACGCCGAGAAGAATAGAACTAAGGTTATAGGCCGTCAAGGCCCTACTTATATACACAAATATAACGGGTCATGTGCTACTGTATAGTGCATGCCCGATAAGGAGTGTGGGCTTGGTTGCCATAAGGGCGACCAAGTGGTACGACTACTCTACAAAGGCCGTGACCCGCCGGTAATGGCCGAGCCAATGGTAAAGAGAGAGCGTGTGGTCTCATCGTTAGATGGACATGTGAAGACGGGCGCAGCCCGGGTATAAGGGATGCCGGTTGCCGGATACCGTGAGGTATAATGTGACACAGACTTACAGAGGCTGTGCGACCTGCTATAGGCAGGGGAGAACCCCCAAGGTCTTGCGACGAGACGGCGACGAGCAACAACGAATGCAGAGGCATTCCCTCGGAATTACGGAAGTCGTCGTATAGGATACTTGCATCGTCGAGTCGCTACCAGTCAAGCAGTAGAGGACGCCCTAAGGCGAGTCGCACGGCGCACATGTGAGAGAGGAGCCAGAGGCCCAAACGTCGAGAATCTTAAGGATGGGGAGTAAGCCCCATTCCTGTCGTATCTTATATACATGCGAGAACGGTACGCTAAGTGTCTACCCTTAAGTGCTGGCCTGTGCGCAACACCGCCCTAACAGCTGAGGTAAGTAAGTACGTAAGCGAGGCATGTGATACATAATGTGACGTGTAACGTGAGTATGAAGAGACGCGCGCTACCCTACAGCGCTAACCTAACAATCAGGTGACCAACAAACTAAAGAGACGCACAGAGGTGGCTGAGGCTCAGAGGAGCGGCGTACGCCTAGCGCCGCCCGTATAACCTATAGCGAGGATTGTTACTATATCCCCCTGGATATTCTGTGACATTACCCCCCCTCCTAAAAAACGTCGTCCCTGACGTTCTACCTATCATCCTACGATCCTCGCATCCTTGGTTAGTTATTTAGCACCTGGCCCATCCCTTACAACGTAGAGTGGGGAGCATCCAAGTGGGCGGTCCGTCCGCCGGTGGAGTAGTAAAGAGCGCGCGCCTGCAGGAGACATCGGGATTCGCAATACATTCCCTGTTTCCTTACATGTCTAGCGTGAGCGAGTGAGGCGGACTAGCGGTGGGCGCAGCTAAGGGTAATGGTGGAAACATTCCCCGCCTTGCTGACTTGGTCTCGCATGACGCGCCGACCCTCGGCTATGTGGTTTGCGCTGTCGGAGAAGTAGTCGGTCGTGGTTGTTGTTGTCTGACCTTCGTGACTGTCGGTGTGGGGTTGGAGACCCTTGCGGGTTCCTTCGCATACCCACTAGTCAAAGATTCGTGGTCTGACTCCTGCCGCCCAGGGTAATGGACGTCCAGCACTAGACCTCCACACGCGCATTGCCTTGTCAGGCGAATGGCGGCGGGCCCTCAAGCGCGGCTTATGGACGTTCGACCCGGCTACCCAGTGTTCGATGGGGGGCGGACTTACTTTCTCATTCCCTATGGTCGCTTTGCCTGGTGTAATGCTTCGTGGGGGCTCGTAAGACTACGGACCTCTGGCGCTTCTACCAGAGGCTGCCCCGCCGCATTGCCATGGCGACCTATAGGTAGAGAACCCTCGGCCCATGCGCGGGGACGCACGGGGGGAGGTAAGATATCCTTAAGATTATGACACAGACTTACAGAGGCTGTGCGACCTGCTATAGGCAGGGGAGAACCCCCAAGGTCTTGCGACGAGACGGCGACGAGCAACGACGAATGCAGAGGCATTCCCTCGGAATTACGGAAGTCGTCGTATAGGATACTTGCATCGTCGAGTCGCTACCAGTCAAGCAGTAGAGGACGCCCTAAGGCGAGTCGCACGGCGCACATGTGAGAGAGGAGCCAGAGGCCCAAACGTCGAGAATCTTAAGGATGGGGAGTAAGCCCCATTCCTGTCGTATCTTATATACATGCGAGAACGGTACGCTAAGTGTCTACCCTTAAGTGCTGGCCTGTGCGCAACACCGCCCTAACAGCTGAGGTAAGTAAGTACGTAAGCGAGGCATGTGATACATAATGTGACGTGTAACGTGAGTATGAAGAGACGCGCGCTACCCTACAGCGCTAACCTAACAATCAGGTGACCAACAAACTAAAGAGACGCACAGAGGTGGCTGAGGCTCAGAGGAGCGGCGTACGCCTAGCGCCGCCCGTATAACCTATAGCGAGGATTGTTACTATATCCCCCTGGATATTCTGTGACATAATGGCGATTGGCCGGTCATCGTGTGCTGACCAAGGCGGAACGCCGAGGTCGTAATGCTATTGGGCCAGCAGGCACCGTAGCATGTGATATGTCCGGACCGGAAGGTTACCGGAACATATGGTGGTCTTAGCCGTGAGGCGAGGACCGGTGTTTGGGCAACGCCGTGATGGCAGAAGCCCGGGACTTGGAGACCGCCGAGTCCGTGGGATGGCCGAGGAGGCCGAGCCTATAGCGATATTGCCTTGGTGCTAATATAGTGCTATTTGGCCGTGTTGCCATTATTATGCGAAGGCGTGGCGCGCCTGAGGTGCCATTGTGATCAAGGATCTTATGGCGGTGGGAAGCCGGGAAGGCCGACCCAATAGTACAAGGCCGCGAGGCACTGTTTGTACATGTGGACATTATTATGCGAGCGTGCCGCGCTCGGCCTATCATTATGATCTAGGATCTATGACGTGGCTGGTCTTGCTCTGACGGGCGAGACCTATGACGTATGCTGTAGTGTTGCTATTGGACGTGGTTGTACCGTAGCGTTACGTAAGCTAGTCATGTGGTTGATAAGCCCAGTTAAGAGCTTGTCGTGGTGGCAATGGGAGTTAACCCGTAGATAACTTGTAGGTAGACGTATAAATCCCAGGTAAATTGCTATAATCGTAGGAAAAATGCTGTAAGCCCCAGATAAATCTGTGACATTACCCCCGCTTTAGGTTTCATCGTCCCTGATGAAACTATTCCTCATTATGTACGTCCCAAGAGCGGTATAACGCGTGATGACGAAGTGTCAAATGCCGTTATGGTGCTGCTTCAATTTTGTTAATTGAACAGGGATAAATGGGAGTTTCAGGACTTGTGGTGGAACCTGAGCGTGGAAGGCGATTTTATTCCTTATAGTGATTTGTAACGCGTGATAGCAGAGTGCTAAATGCCGTTACTAGCGATTATCAACGCGTGATGACCAAAAGGTCAAATGCCGTTGTTAGGGAAGGATAGTCTTGTTACTAGAGTGTGTTGTCATTGTGCACGCGGATCCTAAGAGGAGGGGCTCTCCTGTTATCGCTGAAGGTGTTCTAGTGCCTTTTCGCGACCTTGGGCGGATTGTTGCTTTTGCTTATGACGTTACTCGTAGTAGAAGGCGATATGGAAATGTTCCTCATATAGTGCCTTTGAGTCTACTTGTGATCTGTATCTCCAATAGCTTGCCAAGCGTATTAGAGGGTGCATTGTGTCGTTGTACGTGTTTCGGATAGCATTGTGCGATATTCCTTAGAGTGAGGGCTTCACTGTTAGCTCTGGAGATTTTCTAGTGTCTCTTCGAGCCCTTGGGCGGATATGTTGCTTATGCGTAGTACCCATTGAGTGTAACATAGCGGTGCTTTTTCGACGTCTATTGCCTAGCAGTGAAAGGGATTGCAAGTTCCTTCATTCGCGTGGCGGGTGTCTTAGGCTTTGTGCTTGTACAGGGGTAATCCTACTTTGTACGACTTATGCGGTTGAACGGTTGTTAAAGGACGTCGCCTTATGAACGTTTATGAGGCGTCGCCTCCCTAGTATCGCAAGTACTAAGCGTGAGACATTTGTCAATGCCCATTTGTTACAGGGGTTGTGTCCCCTAGTTAGATTGCTTCAATGTAGCGATCTCTTCGGAGTCGTAAGTTCCGGAATGAAGCTGTGCCTTCGTTGTTGTATGCACTATTTGTTAACGAGTAGGCTTCTCGTGTAAAACCCCATAGTATAGGTACTAATCATTGTGCATTATGGTCAATGCTTATGATTATATTCCCTAGACTGTAGTGTCGTTGCCGTAGTGAGGCCTTATTGGGTAACCGTGAGAACATACATCCTTGTCAGGAGTTGTCTCGTAAAGGTATATCCCGTAAGGGCTGAAGTCACGTGGTGGCGATGACGGTAGTTTCCAATGTGCTTGTATGTCGTTAAAGTCGTTCTTCGATTGAGTATGACATTGTAAGCGTGGGAACTGGGATGATCGTTGGGGAAGGATATATTTCGCTATTGGATGGATAGCTACTATATTCCTATTACAGGGTTGTCGTCCATATACGAATAGGACAGTACGAGCATGAATGAGGGTAATCAGGCCTCTTAGTGCATGTCGTTTGTTGCTTTAATGACCGTAAGGTTCATTTGTAAGCGTGGGATAGTGGACTTGTTAAGGTCCTAGGTGCGAAATTAGGGTTTCCACCCCCTCTTTCACGTTTGATCTCCCGATCAAACCTATCCAGATGGTTTTGGTTTTTAAAGAGGTTAAACCGCCTCTATACCCAGATAAGGGTGGGTGGATGTGGGCCGAAGGTATTCTTGACGTATATCCATATACGGCTGTATCCAGTGTAGTCGCTCGCATATGCGACCAGATTTTTATACTAAGGTTTCCAAGCCCTAGTTTGTCGGAATCGAAAGGTTTTCCAGGCCCATATTCGATGTAGTGACGGGATGTAATCCTTTCTTGGCGTAAGGATACAGATCCGGATTTATTTATTGCGTGTCTCGACGACGCAGGTTTCCGTAAACCAAGCAAATAAATGATAACCGATTGCCAAATCGGCTTGATTGTCCTAATAAGGGGGGCTCCCTTGTTATCTCTGGAAGTTTTCGAGTGCTTCTTCGAGACCTTTTGCGGACGATCGCATTGAATTGCTAAGGTGTATTTTTCGAATTCGGTTATTCTCCCCACAGAGAATGGTTGAATCGAAGTGAAATCAAGAGTGAGGTAGCTAGCCTCGTGACGAATTTTGCGAGTGGCGTGCGAAATTGTCGATTTCAATACAGGGGGGACTGACACAGACTTACGTCTGTGCTACCCCTGGGCTCAGGGGGAACCATACACGCCGTTGAGCGAGCCTATAAGTCACCGTGCCAGCGCTGAACGCAGAGGCAACGTGGGGGTGACTAGTCCCCTTGTGTACGTCGAGGTAACAGAGGCGGCTCACAGACTAGCACGACGCGATACGGGCCCCGGGCCAGAGAGCATCACAGCGATAGTAAGAAAGGGGCTATGCCCAATTGTCGAGAATCTTAGGAATGGGGAGTAAGCCCACATTCCGTCGTAATATATACATGAGCGATGTGACTACTAGTACTGCCCTAAAGATGAGGCCTGTGCGCCGTATCTACTGGGTCATGTGCTAAGTGACGCTACATGTAACTACTGTGACCATAACGTGAGTACCGGAGGCGCGCGCTACCCTACAGCGCTAACCTAACGACCAGGTGACCTGCAATAACTGGGAGTGACGCTGGAGGTGGCTATGGAGTAGAGGCGCGGCGTACGCCTAGCGCCGCACATACAACCTATAGCGAGGGAGTCTAAATTAATAAAGGAATAATTTGTGACATTACCCCCCCTCTCGAAAAACGTCGTCCCTGACGTTCTACCTTGAATCCTACGACGCTCGCTACCTTGGTTGCTTGTTTAACACACGGCTCATGTGGTTCATGAGGAGCTTCCATGTGCACGGTCCGTCCGCCGGTGGTGGAGCGAAGTGAGCTAGCCTGCAGGAAGAATTGGGAGTTCCACTCATCCCGGATTCCTTACATCCCGCAACGTGAGTCGACGAGGCGTGTCAGCGGTGAGCGGGCCCATCGGAGTTGGGTAATGGCCAATCATTCCGCTCCTAGGACTGACGCCGACATGGCTACGCGTGGCCTACCGACCTTGGGGTATGTGGTTCGCTCGTTGGTATTCGATAGTCTTGTCGTGGTGGATTGCTTTCTGACCTTCGTGATCGCTGGTGTGGGGTTGGGTACCCTTGCGGGACCCTTCGCATACCCACAGATCAAAGTTCTTGACGATAACCCCTGCCGCCCAGGGGTAAGTGGCCGGACTGCCCTAGACCTCCACGCGCACGCGCATTCCCTTTGCAGGGGTGACGGCGGCGGGTCCTCAAACGGGGCTTATGTCGGTCGACCCCTTCTATCTTGCGTTCGAAAGAGGGCGGACTTGCTTACTCACTCCCTACGGTCGCTTTGCCAGGTGTAGCATTTCGTGGGGGCTCGTAAAACTACGGACCGACGGCGCTTCTACCGTCGGTTGCCCCGCCATGCTGCCTTGGCGACCTGTAGGTGGAGAACCCTCGGCCCCAGCGCAGGTGGCGCCGGAGGGGAGGTAAGATATTCCTAAGATTATGACACAGACTTACGTCTGTGCTACCCCTGGGCTCAGGGGGAACCATACACGCCGTTGAGCGAGCCTATAAGTCACCGTGCCAGCGCTGAACGCAGAGGCAACGTGGGGGTGACTAGTCCCCTTGTGTACGTCGAGGTAACAGAGGCGGCTCACAGACTAGCACGACGCGATACGGGCCCCGGGCCAGAGAGCATCACAGCGATAGTAAGAAAGGGGCTATGCCCAATTGTCGAGAATCTTAGGAATGGGGAGTAAGCCCACATTCCGTCGTAATATATACATGAGCGATGTGACTACTAGTACTGCCCTAAAGATGAGGCCTGTGCGCCGTATCTACTGGGTCATGTGCTAAGTGACGCTACATGTAACTACTGTGACCATAACGTGAGTACCGGAGGCGCGCGCTACCCTACAGCGCTAACCTAACGACCAGGTGACCTGCAATAACTGGGAGTGACGCTGGAGGTGGCTATGGAGTAGAGGCGCGGCGTACGCCTAGCGCCGCACATACAACCTATAGCGAGGGAGTCTAAATTAATAAAGGAATAATTTGTGACAGGGACCGGTGTGGAACCGGTTGTGAATTCGGCGATTGTGCGAGAATGCCGAATGAAGTGTGATTCTAGAAGCCTTTCGGCCTCCGCTACACTTCAAGGGAACGCGTATCAATAGCGTGTGTCCCTTGTTTTCCTTTCCTCTAACCCAGATTGCAAGATTCAATGAAGTAATCTTGTTGCGATCTGTTTGTACGTGGGTGGCTGGTGGAAACAGCGCTGTACCCAATTATTTATAGACGCTTGTCAGACGTCTCTTCCCAAACGGATGGTAATTTCCTTTTCAGGAATTCCATTACCGAAAGGGGTGCCCCCGTTCAAAGGTTCTTATGACATGTGACCAAATGACAGATGCTCAAATAACCCGAATCCCCTTTTCAGGAGCGAAGACCGAAGTCAAACGGGCGCCGACGGATTATGTGAATCCTAATCGACTTGGTACTAGGTTATTCCCACAGTAATGATAGTTATAAGCATGTATTTGCCAAGCGTACGCGATCCTACGTCTAAGGGAACAGGTACTAGTATCGTTCTTCGATTGACTAAGTGTACCCGTAAGACGTAAAGGTTGCCTTTTATGTACATAGGCGACCTTAACCAGGTTAGATAACCTGGGAACCAGCAGGTGACGCAGGATTTCCAAAGGCGAATACAAATGCTATTGGACGGTTTCTAAGCTAATACAAGTATTGCCATTTACTAGGAGCCGCCACTAAAACTACATATTTATCTACTTATTGACTGGGATACCAGGGTACCTGAAAGAGAGCTCGTCATCAGCGATCAACGCTGAGTGGTCATGTCTAACACAAGAAGAACGGGGGCATGGTTAGGGGCGCCCTTGTCAGGACGCCGCGCGGAAGTTAGCCGACAGGTGTCTTCATCGAAGCGCGCGACTTCCTTCTAGAAAGAGAGTCGGTGACTGCCAGCATTTGACAGGCTGGGTCACATGGTTGGGAAATAGGATACACAGCCCATTTCCTCGCGGAGATGAGCTGGAAAGTGGTCGCAGTATTACACCGCGACCGGTCCACGCTTTAGTGGTAAGGCTTGCCATCTATAGCCACCTGGGTGTCACATCAGGGCTAAAAAACCATCCGTCGATCTAGGATCGCGCATTCACGAGCGCTCCACACATCAAAGATGGTGGGCAACGCCGCATGCTTCCGGTGGGGCCCCAACTCGGTTTAACCCAGGCTCGCACACCGAGCTGCCCGTAGGACTTACGCTATTGGTTACCGCGAGTGACCTCGGCTGGTTTGGCCTTGCGAGCCGCACCACCTCACCACTTGGATTCCCTAAAGGAGATCCCAAGCGGGCCCCTTACGCCTGGGGGGCGGCTTTGGAAGATTCCCACACCCTACTAAGGGAATACGCCGAAGCGCATATCCCTATGGGGATCCTACTGGTAGTGTTGGGTCCCTGAACAGGGATTGCCAAGACAGGGGGCTGCGCGCACACAGGCAGACGGTCCCCTTTTCCCAATAGGCGGGTCTCAACCGCTGACAGCCGCAACCTTGTCAGGAAGCGACCGTCTCTCCTTAACCCTGGAGTCCGGGTTCGCAGGACGCATGCTGCTGATTAGGCAAGCAGCGCCCCACTGGGTGGCAGCAGGCCGCTAAGCCCGCCGCCGATGTATCCCATATCCACAACCACGGAGCATACATCCCCTTTGCAGGAGAGTAGCGGCCCCTGCGCTATCTCAGACACCTGTAGGAGGAAAAACCCAGGCGCCACCAGTTAAGGAGGCGCAGGGGGGTAGGTAGTTCTATTCTTATGACACAGATGGCTCTGTGGGACTCACCAAGCCAGTATCCTGTGATGAACTAGGCGACTTAGGTGAGGAAGAGGTTATCAGGCACGGTAGTAGGTGGAAGGTTCTTCTACGGCGCACGCCGAGAAGAATAGAACTAAGGTTATAGGCCGTCAAGGCCCTACTTATATACACAAATATAACGGGTCATGTGCTACTGTATAGTGCATGCCCGATAAGGAGTGTGGGCTTGGTTGCCATAAGGGCGACCAAGTGGTACGACTACTCTACAAAGGCCGTGACCCGCCGGTAATGGCCGAGCCAATGGTAAAGAGAGAGCGTGTGGTCTCATCGTTAGATGGACATGTGAAGACGGGCGCAGCCCGGGTATAAGGGATGCCGGTTGCCGGATACCGTGAGGTATAATGGCGATTGGCCGGTCATCGTGTGCTGACCAAGGCGGAACGCCGAGGTCGTAATGCTATTGGGCCAGCAGGCACCGTAGCATGTGATATGTCCGGACCGGAAGGTTACCGGAACATATGGTGGTCTTAGCCGTGAGGCGAGGACCGGTGTTTGGGCAACGCCGTGATGGCAGAAGCCCGGGACTTGGAGACCGCCGAGTCCGTGGGATGGCCGAGGAGGCCGAGCCTATAGCGATATTGCCTTGGTGCTAATATAGTGCTATTTGGCCGTGTTGCCATTATTATGCGAAGGCGTGGCGCGCCTGAGGTGCCATTGTGATCAAGGATCTTATGGCGGTGGGAAGCCGGGAAGGCCGACCCAATAGTACAAGGCCGCGAGGCACTGTTTGTACATGTGGACATTATTATGCGAGCGTGCCGCGCTCGGCCTATCATTATGATCTAGGATCTATGACGTGGCTGGTCTTGCTCTGACGGGCGAGACCTATGACGTATGCTGTAGTGTTGCTATTGGACGTGGTTGTACCGTAGCGTTACGTAAGCTAGTCATGTGGTTGATAAGCCCAGTTAAGAGCTTGTCGTGGTGGCAATGGGAGTTAACCCGTAGATAACTTGTAGGTAGACGTATAAATCCCAGGTAAATTGCTATAATCGTAGGAAAAATGCTGTAAGCCCCAGATAAATCTGTGACATTTGTGCTTCATTTGGAAGTTGAAGCGTGAGAGATATAGTGCCCAACGGGCTTGTCGTCTCGTCAGTTTTTGCGCCGTTTTGAAATACGTAAGGTTCAGGTGATCTGACCAGATCTCGAACCTTTTGTGGTGTCCTTCGAGGTAGTGTCTCCATTCCTCTAGGGCTCGAATTACCGCCAGCATTTCCTTATCGTAGATTTCGTAATTACGCTCGGGTGCACTCAATGACTTTGAGTAGTATGCTACCGGGTGATATTTCTTATCTTTCGGGTCGAGCTGCGACAAGACCGCTCCAGTTGCAAAGTCCGATGCGTTGGTTTCTATGCGGAATGTGTCTTCCTGGGTCGGTATCCGTAAAACGGGCGCTTTGGTGAAGGCTTCCTTGAGTTTCTGGAAAGCTTCTTCCTGCTCGGCATCCCAATGCCAAGCTTCTGACTTTTTCGTCAGAATTGTGAGTGGTTTGGCCAGTTTGGAAAACCCTTCGATGAAACGCCTATAGAAATTGGCGAATCCTAAAAAGGCTTGTACTTCCTTGACCTTGACAGGTCTAGGCCACTCTTGGACTCCCTCGTACTTCTTCGGGTCCATTATTACTTTCCCATCGGATATTATCATGCCGAGGTACTCGATGGAGCTTTGTTCGAAGAAGCACTTTTCGGGCTTCGCGTAAAGATCCGCGTCCTTTAGAGTTTGTAAAACTCCTCGTGTCAGTCGGCAGTGTTCCTCCATGTCGTTTCTGAATATGAGAATGTCGTCTAAATATACTACGACTTTCACAGTACGGATAAATGGTGCCAAGATGGAGTTCATCATGGCTTGGAACGTGGCGGGGGCGTTACAGAATCCGAAATACATGACCGTTGCCTCGTACAACCCACGGTGCGTGATAAACGCTGTCTTCCATTCATCACCTTCCTTGATGCGTACGTTATTGTACCCCCATCTAAGGTCTAGGTTGGTGAAAATGGTCGCGTGGGATAGTTGATCTATCAAATCGTTGATTCGAGGTATCGGGTATTTGTTTTTTTACGGTTATTTCGTTTAGCCTCCTGTAGTCGACTACCATTCGGAGTCCTCCATCCTTCTTATGGACGAAAAACTCGGGACTAGCCATCGGGCTTTCCGATGGCTGGATGTATCCTTTACGGAGTTCAGTGTCTGTCACAGACTTACTGTCTGTGCGACCCCTGGGCTCAGGGGGAACCATACTCGACGTCAGTCGAGTCTACAGGGCACCGCGCCAGCGCTGAACGTAGAGGCACATGGGATGACACGCACATTCCCTGACGTGCGTCGAGATAGCGGCGGTGGCTCACAGACAAGGACGCAGAGATGTGGGCCCCGGGCCAGTAAGTCACACAGCGTTAAGTAAGAAAGGAGCTTGCGCTCAATGACGAGAATCCTAAAGATAGGGCTGTAAGGCCGCCATCTTGTCGTATATATACATGCATGAGCGTAGTACCTACGAGTCCAGCCCTAAAGTAATGGTCTGTGCACATTAACTACCGGGCACATGACAAGTAACGCTACATGTGATACTGTGACCATAACGTGTCCGTATGATGAGGCGCGCGCTACCCTACAGCGCTAACCAGGCGGTCAGGTGATATACAGTAACTGGGCGCGACGTGAGAGTAGCGTTAGCGTAGCGGTGCGGCGTACGCCTAGCGCCGCACATACAACTAAGGCGAGGAGACGTACAGTGGCTCCCCGGGCACATCCATGACAGTGTCTATCCACTCATCAAGACTGTTACGTTCTTGGGGAGACATTTTGTATGGTTTTACCGGGGGCGGTAGCTGTGCGTCTGGGTCTAACTGGATAGAAAGATCCCAGGGCTTCCGCTCCGGCATTCTCTCTGAAGCTTTCTGAGAAAAAACCGACGGCCCATACTCATGGTATTGTTCGGGCACTAAGGATCTCCATTTCTCTATGGGGATACCTTGTTCGTCGATTTTGGGGTCCTTTTCGGGTACCTCCGACTCTGCTTCGGCTTCGAAATCTTTTTCAAGAATTTCTTCTACCAACTGTGCCAGCAGTATGGTTTCCTCGTCGTCAAGGCTTTCCAGCCATGCGATCATAGGGTTTTCTGGATCCTCCTCTCCTATTGTGTCCATGGGAGTCGTCCAAATCGAGTTGATCTCAACTCTATCCTCTTCGGGGAGTTCAACTGTTTCCTCCTCCGATGGCCGGGTTTTGCCATTTCTCTTGCCGGTGTGGTTTTCGGTGCAGCGGTACTTCATCTCGCCCTTCTTCCAATCAAAGATAGGGTTGTGAAGTCTTAACCAGTCATATCCCAAGACGAGATCAGGCTCTAACGTCATCACTGTTAGGCCTATTGTCTCTTTGTGGGATCCGTGTTGCATATACGCTTTGACTGATCGTGTTAACCGACCCGCAACATTTTCTGTTCCATCTGCGTTTGATACCGTAATAGGAAACGCCAGTCTGTCGGTTACTAGTCGGTGTTTGTCGACTAATCTCTGAGATATTACTGAGATTGTCGCTCCGCTGTCTACCAAGGCAAGAGCCTGCACTTTCTTTCCGTATACCCAGAGTGTTACTTCCACACGAAAAGCTCGTTGGAAATCGCGCGCATCATTGCCAAATATGTGATACATTGACTCGATTACACTCTTTACAGTGGGTTTGGATATATTTACATTACTGAGCACAAGTGGGCAGGAAATCACATGCGCTCTGTGGGAAAACCCGAGGTACCTCCTCCATGGATACCAAGGGCCGTTACGGAATCAGCTATCCGTTTTTGGAGCCAGGGTAGTTTCACCCTGAGTGAGTCGCCTGATGGTGGCGTGGGGGTAGTGTCGAGTGGGCTGGACCCCCAGAAGCCTGAAATTGGTACTGATTCAACTTCGGCTCTTTCCTCTTCTCCGATGCGCATAGTGGGTGCGAGGGGAACCACCTCCTCTAGAATGTGCGGCGAAGTGGCCGCCAGAGTGCCGACGGTGGCTTTCTTCGGCTGTTCGTCTTCGTCGTCTGTCATGAGCTCTTGCGTCGAGACGACTCGAACCTTGTACTTCTTTTTCGGGTCTAGTTTCTTCTGGCCCGATTGCGCAGTTCCGCTCGACGAACCTGCCGGTTTCGTCGTTCCGCTCCCACTAGCGGGCTTGGCTGACTTCCGGAACTTATTGTCCAGGCAATCCTTCCACAAGTGCTGACCGGGATGATTCCGGCAGTCAGTTGACTTGGGCGGATCGGCCTTTGCCTTGCCCTTATCCGTCTTGGCCTTTGTCACAGATTTGGGACATGTTCCCGTATTTTTACCTATTTATCTGGTATTTCTACGACCTTGTAGACATTTACGCTGCTAAGCGCCCGTCTACACGTACACGCAACCAAACAACACGTACACAACGCGGTATACGTCCACCCGTCATAACAACACGTACATAACACGCTTGTACGTGTCAATGACTCAGCGGACTAACCTCCGGTGTCACGCGCCTTACTCATATCCCGATACCGGGCTATGTCAGTACAATTTGATAAGCGGCCCGCTCGTTATCACATGCCAATGCCCTTACGATTACTCATATCCCGATTGTCACAAATTTGGGACATGCCACTATTTTTCCCGTATTTTTACCTATTTATCTGGTATTTCTACAACCTTGTAGACGTTTACGCTGCTAAGCGCCCGACTACACGTACACGCAACCAAACAACACGTACACAACGCGGTATACGTCCACCTGTCATAACAACACGTACATAATACGCCCGTACGCGTCAATGACTCAGCGGACTAACCTCCGGTGTCACGCGCCTTACTCATATCCCGATACCGGGCTATGTCAGTACAATTGGATAAGCGGCCCGCTCGTTATCACATGCCAATGCCCTTACGATTACTCATATCCCGATACCGGTATATAAGAATCACATGCATGGCTTAATAACGAAGCTACAGCCACTTCCACAACATGGACCTACGGTCCAAACAAACGCTCTTACTGGTGCGGCCATTACCGGCGCACATGGTCTATTGTAGTTTACGACTTAACCATATTAGTTATGTCTGCGCACAGACCACCTTCATGTTTGGCTCCCTTACCGGTAACCAAACAAAGCATGTATATAAGTAGGGCTATCACTGCGGATAAGCCTTAGATTTGTTCTCTGCATTCGCACAGTTACATATCATCCCTGCTTGCGCCCACTAGCCTCCTCACCAACCTCCAGCAACTTCTTCAAGTCGCTTATTAGGTTATAGTGTGAGTCCCACAGTCTAGTCTGTGTCATAAGAACAAATCTACCCCTACCCCCGCCCTTGCGCTTGCGCTTGGGTCTGGGTTTCTATCCTACAGGGGCTATTGCTCGTTGCTGCGCACATCCCTACTCTTGACAAAGAGTTTGGGGTGATAGTTGAGATCTGGGGGATACAGCGCCATCCTCGGCAGAGGATTGGCAACCAGGGAAGCCACACCGCCTTTTTAGGCAGGAGGCCTACCTAACCCGGACTCCAGGGTCAAGGAGACATGGTCCTCGCTGACAAGCTTGGACTATGCGCGGTTAAGACCCGCCTGTGGAGAAAAGGGGACGGTCTGCCTGTGTGCGCCCAACCCCCTGTCATGGCAAGCGTTGTTCAGCGCCCCATCACTATCCATAGGGTCATCATTATGATGGCATGGGAATTTTCCAAAGCCGCCTCCCAGGCGTAAGGGACCTGCTTTGAACCCGTTATGGGAAAAGCAGTGAGGGGGGTGACGTAAAAAATCACCCTGCCATAGGTCACTCGCGGTAGCCAATAGCATAAGTCCTCCGGGCAGCTCGGCGTGCGAGCATGGGTCAAACGGATTTGGGGCCCCATTGGAAGAGAAGCGCGTGGCCCACTCCTTCGGGATGTGGAGCGCTGCTGTCTCGCGATCTTAGATCGACAGTGGTTTTTTAGCCCTGATGTGACACCCATGTGGCTACAGACGGCAACCTCATTGTTGAAGCATGGACAGGCTAAGGGATGAAAAATCCCAGCCACTTTCCGGCATCGTCCCTCCGGGGCGGTGTCGTGTATCCGAATCCCAATCATCTGACCCAGGAACCGGCCTGGCAGTCAGCAACTCTACCCCTGGAGTCGGCGCCTCTGACCGTTAGGGTCATGCGAATATCCGCGCCGTCTCGGCACAGGGTTTGCGCGCAACATAAGAGTAATTATGCCCCGTAGTACACCTTCTTTGCTCCTGAAAAGGAGTCCACTACCCTACCTTACATAATCCCTTTTATTCCTGTTCTTGGACGTATCACTGGGAAACTTTGTTTCTCATGAAGACTGCACTTTCTAGAATCATGCCCCGCGTTACCCGTCGCACCCGTGGCTCCTCTACTGCCCCCTACGTTAAACCGGCGAAGCGGTCCCTTCTCAGCCGCATCGACACCGCCGACATTCCTCGGGCAGAGGACGTCACATACACCCTTCCTGTAAAGGAAGATTACACCGGGAAGCTCCATCTTTGGGAGATTCCCGTCCACATGCCAAAGCACATTGCTGAGGCTGGGAAACCCGCTCCTCGACCTCCCAAACCAGTTCCGCTCGCCAAGCGTATCTGGACAGAGGAAGAGAAGCTAGCCGCTTCCATTACCGCCATGGAGAACTTAATTGAACTCCGCGAACTCAACAAGCTTAAGCTCGCCCGCGATAAGCTGAATAAGCGAATCGCCGCCAAACAAGCCACCAAGGAAGCCAAGCAGGCAGCTTCTTCACTGGCCCTCCGTCTCTCCAGCCCGGCGGCCGGACCTTCCGTTCCGGCCAACCACAAGATTCTCGACCCTTCCCTCGTCTTCGGGAAGAAGAAGCCTCTCCAAGCATGCGACCAAGTTATTCCCATGCTAGAAGGCACTCTCACTCGTCTCACTCCTCTCGCCAACCATCCCCCTAATTACCCAGGCTTCCATATGGAAAACGACATGCGTTTCCATACTATGGTAGTAGAATTGGAGGACTTGGTGGATAACGTAAAGGATAGAGCGAGACGGGGGAGGATCACCAATAGAGACTGGAGAATTATGAAAAAGTACTGTAAACAGCTCGGCAGTATTTCCTTTTTGGATTGGCGTACGGACTTAGCTCGTATCATAGCAGAATGCGTAGCGCTACAAATTTCCTTTGCCTTCGGTGTAACACCACCTGACAAGGTGGCAGGGCCCTCAACTACTTCGGTAGAAGAGGATATACTCGCGATTGTATAGTAGAAATACTATCATCTTTTAACTCTGAAATAGAGTGCGAGTGTGATCTATAACGAAAGTTGCAGTTTTCAAAACCCAATCCCTTCCTAAGAATCTAAGACAATGAGTAACCGGAAACTAACATTCGTCACAAACAGATTCACAAAAAAATGTCTTCCACCTCCTCCGTCAGCACCCCCCTCGCTCCCCGCAAGATGCGCCTCCGCTCAGAAGGCCCGGTGACACCGGTAGCTGGTCCCTCGGGAACCCAGCAACTGGTGACGCTGGAGCACCTAAGCGAGGGAGAAGAAGAAGAAGAGGAAGAGGAAGAGGAAATGCCGGAGTTCGCTCCCCCGCAAAGGGAATCTCCGACCAACCCCATGGGTACACGCCCAGGCTCCCCCATTGCCGGATACCCACCGGCTCGTCGAACTCGCCCTATCGGGCCCGCCACCACCCTGGAAATGGAATTTTCGGGTCCGACACGACAGACCAATGTCGCTGTCGAGAACAACCTCAAGGCGTACCTTCCTGAGGAGGAACACCACAAGGTGGATGGGTCCATACATGGGCCAATCATCGATGCCGCCGTACAACGAAGTGCGGCCATAAGCCATGATACCACCGACACCCTAGGTCGAATGGTGCACGCCCGCCTGGAGCGTATCCATGGAAGAATCGACTCCCTGGTTGGGCAATCCAGGGCAATCGAACAGAAGGCCCAAGACGAGCTACACGAAGCGGTCAATTCGGTCCGCAACGAGGTACTGTCCACCCTGGTGGACCTCGGCAAGGAACTCCGACAGGAGTACACCGCCAAGTTCACCACGCTGGAAAAGGAGCTCCGGAAGGACTACCGGTCCCGGCTCGACGACCTCGAGGATGCGTTCGCCGAGCGCATGGAGAAGGTTGACGAGGAACTTCGGAGAATTCGCAAGAATCCCTCCGTTCCCAACCCTCCCGGTGTCCGCACGCCCCCGGAAGACCCGGCACCGGCCCCAGGCAATGCTCAAGCCCGTGCAGCCGAGGCCGCTGCCGCCGCACAAGCTGCAGCCGCTGCTGCAGCAGCCGTCGCCCCGCAGATTCCAGGTCTGCCTCAAAACCTGAAAATCCCTCCTCCCCCCGAATTCTCTGGCTCATCTGGAAAGGTGACTGCGCAGGAATGGGTGGAGAAGATGGGTCTCTATTTCGGCACTCTCCGTGTCTACGACGACCACGACCGCATTACCACCGCCCTGTTCCGAGTAACCGGGGACGCCTACAAGTTTTTCTCCCCTCTTATCAAAAAGGCAGGAAACGGCGAACCACTCGGCACATGGGAGGACTTCACCAAGTCGGTGATGGTCCAGTACGGTAAAATGACGGACAAGGAAATCGCGAAGAAGGAAATCCGAGGTTACTACGGTACCAAGGGCAAGGAACTCGCCGAATCAAATTATTTCAATTACTGCGAGCGTTTCCGTACCCTCGGCCGCCTATCGGAAACCGCCAACGAGACCCTGGTATGGGAGTTCACCGAAACACTCCCCGAAAAGGTTAAGGACACCTTGAACGTCCTCGGTAAGACCCCATTCTTCAAGGCCCCGACCGACATCGAGCCCCTCATCGACTTCGCTCTGGAAATGTACCAAACGTCATATCCAGACAAAATCAAGGGTTCAATCTTCGAGAAGGCCGGTAAGAAGGACTCGGCCCCTGCCGAAAAGAAGGAGACGTCCTCCGCTTCTGCAAAGAAGTCGGAGAAAAAGAAGGACAAGGGAAAGGCGCCCGCCAAAGCCCCCGCCGACACCACCAACGCCGTCTGCACATACTGCAAGCAGACAGGACATTACTTCAACAAATGTCCTAAGCTTGCGGCAGACAAGGCCGCGGGAACATTCGTGCCTGCCGCTCAGCGGGCCGAACAACAAAGGGCGAAGGATGCAGCTGCCGCGTCTGGAAAGACCACGGCTGCTCCTTCGGGTAGTGGAAAGGGACAGGCTTCTGGCAAGAAGCCGTACTCGGCGCCCCCCGCGGATGGCAAGACGTATCGTGCCCGAACGATCTGGGAAGAAGTGACAGCTGACTCAAGCTCAGCAGGACCCTCGGCCCCCGCCACCACCGTCGCCAATGTCGGGACCATCTCGGTTCCCCTCGCCCCAACCACACGTCTCGAAGACGTTCTGTGAAGAACACACCAGCCCCGCAGCGGCTGGGAGTGTACAGCGCCCCGAAGAGGCGCACCTCTACGAAGAGGCTTCACAGAGACCCCTTATCTTGTGGGAAGATAAGACGGTCGTACGTCACCCGGTATCCCATCTCGGTATATTCGGTAACTCGGCAATGGACTTTGCCCGGAGGACAAGGACACTAGCTACACGTGCCCCTCCTGTAAAATACTTTTATCCTGACCCGCTCGCGTCGAAGTTTTTCACTTTGTATAATGTACATGGAAACGATTCTCGAGACGACAATAAATCGTTCTCTATCGAAGTGGAACTGTGGGTATATGGAAAGAAAGTAAACGCCATGGCATTAATCGACACCGGTGCATCAATAAGCGTCATAGATAAGAAACTCGTCCATGAGGAAAAGTTAGTCACTCAGAAACTACCTTCGCCTCTCGAGATTCGCAACGCCGACGGTACCTCTAATACCGCCGGTAATATCAATATGGCAGTAAAAGCTTATATGGTGCACGAGGAACACAAGTCCACCGAATTCTTGTACGTAATGGACGTACAGAATGCGGATGTGATCCTCGGATATGATTGGTTCCTGAAACACAACCCGGACTTCAACTGGCCGGAAGGAACCTTCACATATCGGTGTACGGAAAAATGCAAACATGGCAAACGGGTTTCGATTTCTGAGGAAGAGGACGAAATCGAACCCCGCAACATCTATCAGATCATCAATGACTTTCCAATAGATTTTCTCGGCTTAGAGGAGCCGGAGAATCCCTTTGTCGCTTGGGTGAACACCCTTGACGAAGGAACGGAACTCCTTATCGATGCCATTCAGTCGATAACGGAGAAGTCGGATGATGAATTCCTGACAGATGCGGATCTCCAGAAATGGAAATCCTTGGTTCCGGAGGAATACCAGGAGTTTGGTCCCACGGTATTTTCTCAACGCGCATCCGAAAGGATGCCCGAACGGAAACCATACGACCACGCCATCGACTTCCCCGATGACGCGGTACTACCGCCCCCAAGTAAGGCATACAAGATGTCTCCTCAGGAGGCGAACTCGCTAGATCAGTGGATTCAGGAAGAGTTACGGAAGGGCTACATCCGACACTCGAAATCCCCGATCGCGAGCCCGGTCTTCTTCGTCCCTAAAAAAGACGGCGGAGCCCGAATGGTAGTCGATTACCGGAAAGTAAACGACTTAACCATTAAAAACAGGTACCCTCTCCCACGCATAGACGAGCTTATCGATAAGCTTAGCCAGGCTTCGATATTTACGAAGCTCGACTTGCGTTGGGGTTACAACAACGTAAGAATCAAGGAGGGAGATGAATGGAAGACCGCATTCATTACGCCTAACGGCCTTTACGAAGCCGTAGTCATGTACTTCGGTTTTTGTAATGCACCCAGCACGTTCCAACACATGATGAACGATATCCTAGGTGACCTTATCAGAGAAGGAAAGGTCATTGTCTACCTAGACGACATCCTTGTGTTCGGAAACGACCTGTTGGAACACCGTCGTATTGTCAAGCAAGTATTACAAATCTTGCAAGACAACGACTTGTTCGCGAAGCCTGAAAAGTGCTTCTTCGAACAAAGCAGTATTGAATACCTGGGAATGATCATTTCCAAAGGAAAAGTCGAAATGGACCCTAAGAAGGTAGCCGGCGTAATGGACTGGCCTACACCTGCCAAGGTGAAGGACGTCCAGGCCTTTGTTGGCTTCGCCAACTACTACCGTCGGTTCATTAAAGATTTCTCCAAAGTGGTTAAGCCGTTAACCGAACTGTCCAAGAAAAACACGCAATGGAACTGGGGACCCGAACAAGCGGAAGCCTTCCAAACTCTCAAGGAAGCTTTCACATCGGCTCCAATACTCCGGATCCCAGATCAGGAGTCCCCGTTCCGCGTGGAAGCGGATTCTTCCGATTACGCAACTGGTGCAGTGCTATCGCAATACTCTTCGGAGGATAAGCTCTGGCACCCGGTAGCCTTTTACTCGAAATCTCTATCAGCACCCGAAAGGAACTATGAGATTTACGATAAGGAGTTGCTCGCAATCATCCGCGCTCTAGAGGAATGGAGACATTACCTCGAGGGACATCCACATAAATTCGAAGTATGGTCGGATCATCTCAATCTGACATATTTCAAATCGGCACAACGGCTAACCCGGAGACAGGCACGTTGGAGTCTTTACCTGACAAGGTTCAACTTCACCATGTGTCACAAACCCGGTAAAACAATGCTTACGGCTGATCCTCTGTCACGGAGGCCAGACCATGAGGAGGGGGTGGAACTCGACAATCGCGATCAAATTTTGCTGAAACCGGAATACTTTACGGTTAGGGCGCTAGAAGCGTCCCAGCAGGAGATACAATCAGGCGACGAGGACCTTCTCCGACAAATCCGACAAGCCCTCATGGACGATCAAATTACCAAAGATTACCAGGAACTACTGAAAAGTGGTCCCAAGGAATTCGGTAAAGATCTCCAGGAATGGAACATGGAGGCCGGATTACTCCTCAGACGAGGAAAAGTGTACGTTCCAAAAGAGCCTAAAGAATTGCGCACGAAGATTCTGGAGTTACATCATGACCATGTGACTGCTGGACACTTCGGACGATGGAAGACCTATGAACTTCTATCACGTAATTACTGGTGGCCTGGAATGACCACGATGGTAAAGCAATACGTGGAAGGTTGTGACACATGTCAACGCATGAAGAACCACAACCAGACCCCGTACGGACCCCTGCAACCGCTCCCAGTTCCGGAAGCACCTTGGGACACCGTCACAATTGACCTTATCGTCCACTTACCGCCCAGCGGCGAATTGAAACAATTCAATGCTATTATGGTAATAGTGGACCGGCTTACCAAACGAGCACATTTCATTCCCACGTCCGACAAAATAACGGCAAAAGAATTAGCGAACCTCCTGTACCTTCGGATCTATCCGAACCACGGACTTCCGAAACAAATCATTTCGGATAGAGGCCCGCAATTCGCAGCCGCCTTATTCAAGGGATGGTGTGAACAATTGGGAATCCAACGGTCAATGACAACCGCCTATCACCCGCAAGCGGATGGCCAGACGGAGAGAGTTAACCAGATCCTGGAACAATATCTTAGATGTTACATCGATGTTATTCAGAAGGATAACTGGTCATGGTTTCTCCCAACGGCTGAATTCGCGTACAACAACGCGGCTAGTGAGACAACAAAGAATAGCCCATTCTTTGTCGAACTAGGAAGGCACCCTAATGCAGGACCTACGAATTTACGTCCAACACCATACACGGACCTAAATGTCATTGCTTACGAACGATGGTCAGCACAAGAACAAGCTAAGGCAGCAATGAAACTGGCTGCTGAACGCTGGTCTTGGTACTACGATCAACATAAGCGCTCGGTACCGTTTAAAGTCGGCGACAAAGTTCTCGTTGACGCCCGAAGCTGGCAAGACTCCGAAAGAAGTCTTAGTCCACGCTATTTGGGACCATTTAGGATAATTGAACAATTATCTCCGGTCACCTTTAGGGTACACATGGACGAGCAATACAGGGCTTACCACCCAGTATTCCACGCTTCCAAGTTGGTCATGTACAAGGACCCGGTGCATCAGAAAAAACCAGAGCCTCAACCAGAAATGGTCGACGGCGAGGAGTTATGGGAAGTCGAGAAGATCTTAGATCATCGTCTCCGCGCAGGAAGAGTTGAATACAGAATCCGTTGGAAGGGATTCGGTATCAATGACGACTCCTGGGTACGCGAAGCGGATCTCGACTCGGCATACGACATTTTGCAGGAATACAAGGCTTCACACCCTATTCCAATGCAGGATGTCCCCCTCAGGCGATCAGCTAGAAGGAAAGAAGCAGTTCATGTCTTCGACCCTGACAGCGACGACTGGGAAGCCGACGAATGCACGTGGCCAGACGACTGGCCGCAGTATCGCGAAGAATTTGCGAAGGATCCTAAGCAACGCATGGTTAGACACCCCGACGGGGGATGGATGTCAGCGGACATTAACCAAAACGCAGACTTGAAAATCGTAGTCGGCGAAGGCGGCCGAATGCCGGAAAAAGGAACCAAGGACTCGGTTGGGTTTGACCTGTACACTGCAACAGGCGACGTTCTGCCAGCTCACGGGCAGACAGAATACAACACCAAACTGAAGATCCAGGTACCTTTCGGCACTTACGGACGTATCGCCCCCCGCTCTAGTCTCGCACGCAAAGGCATAGACGTAATGGGTGGCGTTATCGACCACGATTATCAAGGCGAAGTAATCATCATTCTCCGGAATCACTCCGACATATCTATCGATATTCGGGCCGGCGATAAGATTGCCCAGCTCATCTGCGAAGTTGCCAAGAACCCGCACATTACGCTACACGGAAAATCTTACTTTGAAAAGATTAAATCCGAGCGCGGTACTGGTGGTTTCGGCTCCACAGGAAAGTAATCGTTCCATTAGGGACAATGAAACCTGAAGAGGGGGTAATGTCACAAATTTGGGACATGCCACTATTTTTCCCGTATTTTTACCTATTTATCTGGTATTTCTACAACCTTGTAGACGTTTACGCTGCTAAGCGCCCGACTACACGTACACGCAACCAAACAACACGTACACAACGCGGTATACGTCCACCTGTCATAACAACACGTACATAATACGCCCGTACGCGTCAATGACTCAGCGGACTAACCTCCGGTGTCACGCGCCTTACTCATATCCCGATACCGGGCTATGTCAGTACAATTGGATAAGCGGCCCGCTCGTTATCACATGCCAATGCCCTTACGATTACTCATATCCCGATACCGGTATATAAGAATCACATGCATGGCTTAATAACGAAGCTACAGCCACTTCCACAACATGGACCTACGGTCCAAACAAACGCTCTTACTGGTGCGGCCATTACCGGCGCACATGGTCTATTGTAGTTTACGACTTAACCATATTAGTTATGTCTGCGCACAGACCACCTTCATGTTTGGCTCCCTTACCGGTAACCAAACAAAGCATGTATATAAGTAGGGCTATCACTGCGGATAAGCCTTAGATTTGTTCTCTGCATTCGCACAGTTACATATCATCCCTGCTTGCGCCCACTAGCCTCCTCACCAACCTCCAGCAACTTCTTCAAGTCGCTTATTAGGTTATAGTGTGAGTCCCACAGTCTAGTCTGTGTCACCGATACCGGTATATAAGAATCACATGCATGGCTTACTAACGTAGCTACAGCCACTTCCACAACACGGACCTACGGACCCAACAAACGTTCTTACTGGTGCGGCCATTACCGGCGCACATGGTCTACTGTAGTTTACGACTTAGCTGTATTAGTTATGTCTGCGCACAGACCGTCTAACTGTTTGGCTCCTCTCCGAGTAACCAAACAAAGCATGTATATAAGTAGGGCTATCACTGCGGATAAGCCTTAGATTTGTTCTCTGCATTCGCACAGTTACATACCATCTCTGCTTGCGCCCACTAGCCTCCTCACCAACCTCAAGCAACTCCTTCAAGTCGCCTATTAGGTTATAGTGTGAGTCCCACAGTCTAGTCTGTGTCAGCCTTGTCAGGCTTCAACGTAGCCTTCTCGGCTGCCTTGGCAGGCGCCGAGTCCTTCTTCTTTTCCTCCTCAAAGATCTTGCCCTTGAGTTTCTCCGGGTACTGGCGCTTGTAGAGATCGAGCGCCATGTCGAGGTACACCTCCCAGTCCGTTAGCAGGTTGAAATTTGGGACCGATTCTAGGGTCGCCAATGTTTCTCGGACTTTGTCTGGGAGAATCCTCTTGATTTGGCTGAGCAACGTCTTGTTGTCAGCCTTGGCGAGTCGGGCCAGGGTTCGCAGTTTCTGGGCCCAGGTGAAGAAGTCGTTCTTGATCTTCGCCTTTCCTTCATCGCCGTAGTACCCTTTGATCTCCTTCTCGGCAAGTTCCTTGTCCGTCTTTTTCCCGTACACCTTTTCGATCGTTTCCGAGAAAGTCACCCAGGTGTGACCTGATGGCTGGCCGGCTGCGATTTTGTCTACAACCGGGGACATGTATTGATACGCCTGGCCTGTCAGTCTCAACAGGGCCTGGCGGACCTTGTCCTCATCCTGGGTGATCCCGGTGTCCACGAAGTACATTCCCATTTTCTGGATCCACTCCTTTGATGAGATGGAGTCCTTGGGGCCTTCGTATTTCGGGGGCTGGATCGGTTTTTTCGTGACGGTGATGTGTGTCGTCCCTGACCTGGAGGGTTGGGCCTTCAGGGCGTCTAGCTCCTTCTGGAGCGTGTCCAATTTGTTCGTTAGCGCCTGGACTTCGGCGCCAGTGGTGGTTGCGTTGCCAGGGTCCCCGTGAGGAAGCCCTTGACTTGCTTCTCAAGCTTGTCAAGGCGAAGCCCCGTTAATTCGTCGAGACGTGTGCGGAGGGTTGCGTTCTCTTCTAGAACATCGATTTTTTCTTGAACTGTGGCGTTAAACGCCCTCAGCTCGTTCGTCTTGCTCCAGACTTGTTCCATCTGGACGTCGGCCCTGGCCTTGTACTTGGTCAGGTTCGCCATGACATAGTTCCCGGCGTGGTACTTTGCCGCCTTGACCGCGTTGATGCTCAATGCGAGCATGGCTGGCGTGTAGCCTTCCATGCCCCCGGCTACACTTTGCTCATATTCGAGCGGGGTAGTGCCTGACACAGACTAGACTGTGGGACTCACACTATAACCTAATAGGCGACTTGAAGGAGTTGCTTGAGGTTGGTGAGGAGGCTAGTGGGCGCAAGCAGAGATGATATGTAACTGTGCGAATGCAGAGAACAAATCTAAGGCTTATCCGCAGTGATAGCCCTACTTATATACATGCGTTGTTTGGTTACCGGTAAGGGAACCAAACATGAAGGTGGTCTGTGCGCAGACATAACTAATATGGTTAAGTCGTAAACTACAATAGACCATGTGCGCCGGTAATGGCCGCACCAGTAGGATCGTTTGTTTGGACCGTAGGTCCATGTTGTGGAAGTGGCTGTAGCTTCGTTAGTAATCCATGCATGTGATTCTTATACCCCGGTATCGGGGTATGAGTAATCGTAAGGTCATTGGCATGTGATAACGAGCGAACCGCTTATCCAATTGTACTGACATAACCCGGTATCGGGGTATGAGTAAAGCGCGTGACACCGGAGGTTAGTCCGCTGAGTCATTGACGCGTACAAGCGTGTTATGTACGTGTTGTTATGACAAGTGGACGTATACCGCGTTGTGTACGTGTTGTTTGGTTGCATGTACGTGTAGACGGGCGCTTAGCAGCGTAAATGTCTACAAGGTTGTAGAAATACCAGATAAATAGGTAAAAATACGGGAAAAATAGTGGCATGTCCCAAATCTGTGACAGTGCCCGAGAGGACTGCGGGTTACAACGTCGCTGGCTCGAACGTCGGAAGGAAAGCGGGCAGGGTCCCGCATAGGGTCTGCCGGCTTGCTTCTTCCTCCGACCTGGTCGGGGACCGTTCTGGGGTGCAACGGGCGTTACGGGGAGTGCCAGACTCCTCGTCTCCGGACTCGCTGGGCGAGTACCAGTATACGTCTCCGTAGAGACAGATAATTTCCGATAACAGCATCGGGAGTGCGTATTCATTCCACTTGTACCACGAGATGTGGTTGCGAGTGGAATCCTCGCCGTGGTACTTGATGTAGGCGATGTGATTGATCCTCATCGTCCTACGTACCTCGTGCGGAATTGAGTTGAACGTTGTGATGCTCCCCCCAGTTCTGATGCCGAAAACTACACGCAAGTAGTCCATGAGACATGTTTGTGCTCCGGGCCAAGTGACACAGATGACCTGTGGGACTCACTAGTATCACACTTGAGGGCTTGAGAGGGCGAAAGGCGAGTGTGAGGGGAGGTAAGAGGCAAGCTAGTGGTAGTAGAGCACTGGATTGCAGAGCAAGAGAACGAATCTGAGGTATTACCGCAGATAAGTCTCAGCTTATATATACATGGTGTTTGGTACCATAGAGGTAACCAAACAGTACGTTGGTCTGTGCGCCGTAATGCGCCAGAACCGCTAAGTCACTATTTTACTAGTAGACCATGCTCGCCGGTAATGGCCGAGCCAGTAAGAAACTGTGTAAGGACCCGTGGGTCCGTGTTGTCGTTGTGGCTGCGACGTATGAGTAAGCAGCGTAATAGCGATGACATAGCCCGATACCGGGATATGAGTCATAATGCTATAGACATGTGATAAAGGGTCGTTGACATGTGAATGTACAACGGGCCGCTTAGTCGTAGTCGATGAGTAACATGTTATGTACGCGTTGTTATGTCGTGTGGACGTGTATATGAGCGCTTAAGCTACATTGCACGGGATTGCTCGTAGAAATACCAGATAAATAGGTAAAAATACGGAAAAAATGCAGGGATGTCCCAAATCTGTGACACCAAGCGTGCTTTCTGACCGCGGGGTGGTATGGGGTGGCCACTTTGTAGGTGGTGGCGTGACGTCCAGCAGCAGGTTGGATCGTGTAGGACACCATATTGCTGTAGGTTTTTGTCAATTGAATTCTCTAACCACGTTCGGCTGGGAGAAAACACACGTCCCAAGAGGGACAAAAAATGCCTTTTCAGGACTTTTTCGTAGAAAATGCCACCATCATGCATGCCTTTTCAGGACTTCGAAAGCCTTTTCAGGACTGTGATTCCCACTAACTACTATACAGGGGGGATTCCGAGTCTGAAGTCCAGTTTTGCGGATGTTAACTGCCGCTTTAGGTACACTACGTGCTGCGTCGTGTCCAGATTGCCCACGATGAACTCTACCCTCTTCAGGTATTTCTCCAGTAATCGTATATCTTTGTTGGATAACGACCCTTGTCGGATACGTTCTTCGGCGTGTGCGCATAGATTGTCGAAATCTGATATGAGGTCGACGAACTTCTTCTGAACTGGTGCGGTTGTGTCGGCGTTGGGGGCTCGGTAAAGGCGTTTTAGCGGGGCGTGGGTTGCTATCAACTTCTGCTCCACCTCCTTGAACCAGTCCCACTTCTTCTCCGTGCAGTGCATCATTTTGGGGTTGTCGATTCCCCTAGCGACGGCCCACTCTGCCGGTAGGATCATTTCCTCGATCCTTTCCATCAGGGTCTTTTTTGGGCCCATGTCGTACCGGGCCTTCCCGGCTGCGACGAGTCTATCCATCTCCACTTTCTCTGCGGCTACCCGGGCGATATATTCGTCCAACCGGGCCGCGTCCAGCCTCTTCTCCAACTTCTCCTGCTGCCTCATCAGCTTCTGCAGCTTCTGGCGACTGATGTCGGCCAGTGCCGCCTCGTGGTTGACCCGGGCCACTTCGGCCGGGTCGGCTGTCCCCCTATGATAGGGTTTCAGCCCGTGGTTGCCCTTTCGGGACTTTCTAACCGGCCCCTCGGGACGAATGTCCTTCATAGGGATGAGGGGGATCTCCCACATCTCATGGATACCGGTGTTCGCGTTCTTGGGTGCAACGCGGATGGTGTTTGGCATTTCTACGTAATAGAAGTTTAGACTATGTGTAACTAGCAAAGAAATGCGGTTCTTCGGGGCTGCCGTCATTCTTGAGGTCATGCGCTTATACTCCGGCGTCAATGAGCGCCCGCTCTCGACCGGAGTTAGTGTCGGCGACTGGATTGCGTCTCTCTCACGCTACCAGGTGGGGGGTACAGCCAGAACGCTTCCCTTGCATCTGGGTATTGCAGGATTTGGGGTATTACACCCCGCATGTGCCCACGCCTAGCTCAAGAAAGGGGGCTTGCCAGTCGTAAAACCTGCTCATGCCCTGAGGGACTTAGAGAGCGCCAAGGCCAGAACTCCATCGTTCTGTAGCCGTACCGGCAGTGGTTCTAGGCAGAGCAGCTCGTGCTCACCCCGGTTCTATAATAGAGCTGCCCCTGTAACACCTGGGGATAGGCTAGAAGATCGGCACAGTACCGGGTCTATCTGGGTAGTCCGAAGACCCCCGGTTGCACCCTTGTACCGGCTTCTCAACTCTCGACTAGGACCTTTGCAGGTTCCTAGTCCGTCCCTTAAGCCTGGGCCCGGCTATATTGCCCGAAGGCGGTGATCCTCCAGATCCCAAGGTCCTCCTGTGCTTTGCAGCGACAGGGGGTGCGCAGACTCTGACGACAACCCTGTGAAGAAAAATCCCAGACCCCCGATTAAGGGGGCGGGGGCAAAAAAGCAGTTCTATTCATATGACACAAGATACTCACTAGTCAAGTTGATGGTCTTGGGGTTGCTGGTTAGGCAAGAGTGTATAGCAAGTAAGCAGGGCGCGACTAGCTTGTTAGGCTATGGGGTGCGAATGCAATGAATAGAACTGAGGACTTAGTCGCTCAGCAGCTCTAGGTTATATACATGTTAAATAAGACCCCTAACAGTCTTATTATGTAATCTAATTACCCTTATCCGTATGTACAAGTCCTCGGAGACCTATGTACTGAGTAATACAGAATAAATACATATGCCGATCAAAACTGGGATATAGATGTACGGCTCATTGCGATCCAATGGCCGAATGCGCTCTACGTCTTACTAAAGAACGGCGTGACCACAACGCCGGTCCGCTGACGTTTATCTGCTGACTGCTTCGGACGGGACGTCCGATTGGCTACTAGCTAGACATGTGACTATGTGCGGGAACTTCCGTTGATTAGATACCGTCGTTACGGGAGATAACGCGGCCATCACTCGGCTCGTATGTAACTATACGTTAACCTTCAGGATAAGCTCTTATAGGTGTAGAAACCGTAGAATAATTGCTAATAATCCGGGAAAAATAGTAGAAATACTAGGGAAATTCTGTGACAGTCCCGCTTCCCTTGTGGTCCTGGTAACAACCGTTTAGAGTATTACACTCATAGTGGCTAGCCGCAGCGCTCCCAGACGTCCACCGCAGGCAAGTTAGCCGACGCTTAGAAGCGCTGACCGGGAGATCCCGTTAAGGTTCGATCCCATATGGTCATTAGGCCGGCGAGCCGGGTTTTAGTCTGGTTTCCGAAGAAACGAGGCTGTGTCCTTATGCCTGGACAATAAGCGTGTTACTTAGCAACGGGGTTATGTCTGGGCATCGCCCAAGTCTGAACCACCGCCGCCATTCACATTAGAGGTCCTTTGCAGGTACCCCTAATACCCTATTGAATAGCATGGGCGTCGCTATGTATCCCCCTGAACCCGATAATAAAACATCTGTAAAGAAAAGGGGTTCACATGAAACCGCCGGCCTAGAAACACAAAAACCCCAGGGCCACAAAGGGCCGGGGGGCGATGAAAAGAATAGTTCTAATGACACGGACACTCACTTATGACAATAAAAGCGTTGAGGGGCGGTGTCAGATAAGAAGTAAGAGTTCAGTCGAGATAGATGGTAAGACAACTAGTCGATTGTCGAAGAGAACTATTCTGAGTCTACAACGTACTCAGGACCTAGCTTATATACATGTAAGGGAAGACCCGTAACACTGTAGGTAAGACTAATGATACTGCAGGGCGTAGGGTTGAGTACCGGTAAGGGTACGTCCCGGAGCTTGTGATAAGCTTAACATGTGAAACGGCTAGTACAATAACCGTAAGCTTGTGATAGTCTCTAGTGTCGCTGACTGAGCGTAAGGCAGCGGCAGGTGACCGTGAGGTCTGCAAAGCCATGTGACGTGTGGCAACGTTGTGTGTAACTCTTTGTAGGGTCACGTGCAAGAAAGATAACCGTAAGGTTTAGATAAGACGTAGCGCCGTGATAGGCACTGGGCTAACGAGATAAGAGATAAGATAAGTACTCTATCTACGAGATAAGATATCGGTAAACCACGTGGTTGGAAAGGTGAGTGCAGCGAGTCGTAGAAAATCAGGAAAAATAGGGAAAAATAAGGGAAAAATAGTGAGACACTAGGAAAAACTGTGACACACGGTACGTCCCCGTCACACGGCTTCGGCGCCCCAGACCACCTGTTAAGGGGTCCGGCGGTTTTCATCATATCCAAAGACCTACGACGCCGACTCACAAGCCCGGACCCTCCGCGGTACAGTGACACAACACAATGGCAAGTTATGCATGTAAGGGCATGCGCCGTCATGCGTACGGAGGCCCTCAGGTCCCTCTCCAGGACCACCTACCTCCTATGCACAGCAACACCACCATTGGAGGACGTCATCCAAGACGCTACCTCCCACACCGACACACGTATGCGGAAGGGCCTGACCACCATCTATTGATACGACGAAGCCCACTGCGTGTCGGAACCCACCATCACACTCCAGTCATACGGGAACCCATGGCGACCGCCCCGGTGTATAAAAAGGGCCATACCTACAACCACCCCCGGTCCCAAAGTCTCCGACCTACCTAGGCCAATGCCCACAGTCAAGCATTAGGGAATCCCCCTTAGCCTAGCCGGACGACTTCACTACCTGGACCATACCTCACGACCAGAGTACCCCGTCCCCTATCACAGATGACCGCCTCACGGCCGTACTCCATCCGGCAGCCCACGACGGGCCAGCGGAGCATACTGATCACCGACCAGGGCCTGGAAACCCCGGTCCTACACTCCAACTGCCAGATCACCCCAACCGTCCTGTGCCTAGTCAACCAGGAACACACGGTCTGCTACTGCTACGTGACGGTATGCACCTCCAACGTCCTCCTGTCCCTCCTTTCACTAGGAAAGCGACCGATCCCCGCTCATCCCTCGTCAACAACCTCCGGTACCCTTACAGGGGTGTTAACTGCCGGTAACCATGACAGGACACCTAGTTACGGACTCGATGGACCAACTCCCCATCTCTTCAAAGTCTTGGATGGGCCAACACGTGCCCCACAGGCTTCCAACCCACAGCCCTCGACTTACGCCTAGCCAGCACCTTGTCTTAAGGCGAGCAAAGAGACTACCACCTCCACTGCCTCCAGCCACGTTATGGCCAAAGACTCTGGCATTACGCCGGAGTACCCTCACGCACTGCTGGAAGACGCGAGCATGCTTTCCACTTCTACAGGAGTATTCACAGCGATTGCAGTACCACCCCTTTCCTTCCTCGACCTGACCTCTAAAGGCCTTGGAACACCCTTCAGCGCCCACGCAGCGCTCAAGCCTTTGCTTCATAGGGTTTCTTTCTAGGTTCTTCACCGGGATGATGAATCTTAGGGCAGACGTAATGTCACAGATTTCTGTGGCATAAAGGCATGTTCATTTTTACGCCTTTTCTAAGGCTTGAACCACGTCCTTCACCCTCTGTACTCGCACCTTAACCACTCTGTCACTGACTATGTAGCCTATATATCATGTGACCTCATAGATTAGATAGAGAGTATCACCCATAGCGCTTAGATAGCCCCGGCCCGGCCCTTAGCATTACATTATGACATATGCACGTGGCTATGGTGATGAGCCTAGCCCCGTTATGATCCATGTGCATGCATGCCATTACTGGCACACAGACCCTTACTTTAGGGTAGACACTTAGCGTAGTGTCAGGGTCTGTGCATGTACATATATGCACTGTTGTTCTGAGGTACACCTCAGAACACTTATTCTCGACGTTGGGCCTTGCGCCCCTTACATCATCTCTTGTCTGCCTCGCACGTGGACGATGCCTTCTCCCTTTAGTTGCCACCTCCTGCTTTCTGGGTTCCAGTGGATGACGTGCCCTTAGGGTGTTCCATCTTCTCGTGTGCAGTCCCTTAGGAACTCCACTTGAGGCTGGTTACGCTGTCTGCACTTATGGAGCCCCAGGGGGTCACTTGTAGGGCGATGAGGGGTATGTCTGTGTCAGTAAAATTTGCATTATATATATTTTGATTGGTCAAAGGTAATTGTTGCCACTATGGCTCAGTTGGCTAATTATGCTGCGATGTTCTTATTCTCATCTGTGCTAAGGTCCTTGGTTCGAATCCTGGATGTATCATTTTATTGTCACAGTAGATTAATCTGCCGCAGCTAGCAGATTAATCTGTGTGCAAACCTAGCTTGCAACTGCCATTTCTTAAGTGAAGGGCAGTTGGCAGATTAAGATAGTTGACTGAAACTCTACCATGGTCTGGCAATCTCATGTGAAGGCATTGCATTCGGGAAAAGCTGGGATGCTGAGAAGATCGATCATTGGTTAACATGACTTCTCCCTCAGGCACTTGGCCACATGCATAGGAACTCTACAGAAGAGATTTCCTGGGTCATCTGTCATTGGCTCAATAGGTCAATAGAGATTGTCAATGGGGAGGCTACTGGATGTGCCTTAGACTGCGCCAAGGGTGGGGTAGGGTGTAGCATGTCATGCTGTAAGCTCTACTTTGGTGAGTGCATAATGAGCCACTTAACAACCACACATCGATCTATGTCTGTGTTAATAGCATCTAAGATTCACATCGTGGAGGGGGTATACAACAATGATTGGATCAAGATTAGTGATCTGGATTCAGTGACTGCATTGCCCACAGCCAGGGAGACCTCTAATGTGGATTCCTATGGTGAGGTATCTACAGGGACACCCTTGGGTGACAGTAGTGATACAGACATGGAACACTCATGGGACATGGGTAGGTTTGACTTCTGCTCATTCTCTGTGCATGTACTGATAAAGGCACCATTCTATAAGGTGCCAACATTAGCTCTGCAGAGGTCGATCACAATGAAGACCCCAGTCGCAATGCCAAAGGGAAGCAGAAAGTGGAGACAGACAGTCTAGGTGAGAACAACTAGTATGTACTAATGGACGAGTTACTCACTGTATCATCAGGCTCCTCTGTTTGTAGAATCAGATAGCGAGCTGGATGACATGTTGCCTACTGGACTTGGCTTTGATCCAGCTGACTGGGTGCTGGATGATATTTTACCTGAATTACCTTTGCTGGTCATTGTACCACATTCACTCACCTTGAGTGCTACACAACTGGTGGTGGGACCATCTCATATTGGCAATTGTGCCAGACCATCGTCACAGCAAGAGAAGAAGGTGCCCCCACTCTTTTCCGATGACTTGATGCGAGTGGAGAAAAGCCCATGGGAGGACTAGCAAATGTGGAGTACTTAGAAACTGTGCTGTAGTATGGTCAATACAATTGGTTGTAGACATGTAAACTTCAACTGCCAAATGTAATGTAACTACACACAATCTCCGACCCAAATCTATAGCCTATAGCTGAATATTGTTGTATATTGCTTCACAGTGTTTCTATAATTGCTGTGTCATATTGCTGCTATTGCTGCACTGCTATCTTATATTGCTGCACAGCGTACTATATTGCCACCTATGATTTCAGTATTGCTGCTCCGTATTGTTATATTTGCAGCACTGCATTCTAAATATTGCTGATTAAATGTACAATCCGAATGTCATAGACTGGGAGTCCGGTACCTTGAGGGATAATGGCCATAGGCCAAATCCACATGATGACTAAGGCATAGTGCCGAGTCTGCCATTGGCTAAGGCTGTGAGGCTGGTAGCTATGACGAGGTGGCCTAGAGGGGCCATGGACTAGGCCATGAGGCTAGAGTCCGGGACTTGGCTTGTGCCAGAGTCCAGAGGGCAGTCCACAGGTGCTGGACCAATAGCAATAATGCTGGAAGGCTATTATTATGCTATGATGCCATAGCTGTGCTAGCATGGCATTCTCAATGACTTCATCAGGTCCAGATGGATAATGATGTAATGGTCTGGCCTTGAGGGCTGGACCAGTTGATGTAGCAATGATGTAGCTGGGTCTGGACTATGATGCAATACCAGGGCTAGCCTTTGGGGCTATGCTGATGGTGATGTTGCTATGCAGTCATAAGTCTGGGCTAGGGTCTGGATGGCTGGTAGCTATGATGTTGGATGACCCATGAGTCCTGACTAGCGTGTTATGCTTAGTTGTGCTTGCTTAGTAGCGTGTAATATGGTTACATAAGCGATAATGCCTTGCATTAACTCAGCATGTTGGCAATATATGATAACTCCTGGATAACTTATAGTTAGATGTGGTAATTCCAATATATTGCTATAATATGCAGAAAATTGCTAGGGCTCCAGATAAATCTGTGACAACTACTAGACCATGAAGAACTGAGTTTGACCCAGGGGGAGGGCAGACCATAAAATCTGTGACATACCCCAAAGCTCAAGGTCTGTGTGCAGTAATGTGCACAATGTAGCTGCAGTGACTTTGGTAATGCTAACATGATATAATTACCCTGGACCATCATGTGAGTATACATAATGTGACTACCCCTACACCTATCTTATCTGACAGTGGTCATATCACCTGACTACCCAGGCACTTACCCTGGTGCTACAGGATCTAATGGCAGATGAGCATCACTGTTATACAGCAGGATCCAATTGGCAGATGAGTGTCGCTGTTATGTGGCAAGACCTGTATGCAGAGGGAAACTCAAATGCTGGATCATGTCACGGACAACTTGTGACAAATAAGAGCTGTCATGTGATGGTGGGTACATGTGACATCATCTACCACTCATCATACAGTGCTCTGAGGGTTTGATGGTAGGCATGAGTGGGTGTCATGGTTTCCCAGGATTTTATGCAATTTTTCTGCATTTTCTAGCATTTTTCCATTATTTTATACAAATCACTGCACCTATCCTTGAACTTGACTTACACCTAGTGGCACTTGACCCTTCACCTGATAAGATATGCCCTTGTCTCTGCTTACATAATCACTGAGATCACCAATATTTCTAATATTGTCACAAGATATGGTCTAGACCACCAATCAGAGTATGAGTCACCAGCAATCACTCAGCAGCCTGGGCAGGTCACACCTTGGACTTACAGCCATTGGATGGTTTCTGTTCACATGCTTTGGGCTCAAACCATTAATGGCCAAGCTGTATAGTACAGCAGGTCCCAACTGAGTATCTGTCATGGATTATTTAGGATCCTGACATATGCCATTACCCAGGCTCTGTTACAGGTCATATACCTGTTTGTTACACTTGAATTGCAAGTGTAAATCATCTTCTGCACATAGTCCCACAGACAAGTGCAAGGCAAATAATACCCTATTCATATTAAGCCTTCAAGCCCTAAGTCGCAAGACTCTAGGGGATCATTTGATATTCAGTGCCCATTAAAGAATATACTGGGGTTCACTGAGCAAGTACTTGTGAGGGTACTTGCCTAAGTCCAAGAAATTGTATGGGCACTTCGAGGACCTAGTCTTCTGGGCTTGAGGTTATACTGAGTGTAGTTTCCTACATTTGAGAACGAGTATAAGTGTCACAGATTCTGTCAAGAGGTACCCCCCCTGTCTTGAACCAAGGGCCTTGGATGTACATAGGTCACATGTCTTGTATAGACATATAGTCGCATAGCGTAACAGTACAGGTAGCCTACCCCGTGACTGGTCACATGGTCAGTAGCTTAATTACTGTAGCACATGACTTAGGTAGCACTCACAATACGCACAGGCCCTGCCTTTAGGGCGGGCCTCTAGTAGAAAGCGACGGCATTACTCATGTACTTAAGCTGTGACATTCTGGGGCTTACTCCCCAGAACTGTTATATTCGACGATGGGCTTAGTCCCTCTCAGTGTTATGTGTGCTAGTCTGGGGTCTCTTAGCAGTCTGCGACAAGACTCTTGATGACAGTATGCCCTTTGGCATTTTGTGTCAATAAGACTCTTGTTAATACAACAAGGTTGAGCTGAAGAGCCTTGACCTAGTTACATGAGTTTATATACTACACTAGGTTTCTGGAGTCCCATATGTCCCAGATGTCACCACTACTACCTATGTCCTAGGTTGAGATGTTTGATAAGTATGTAGTGATATATCTGAAATGATAGATAAGAATGATGTAGGCAGTTGAATGCCATCTGTTAATCATAGAATGATAAATATGAAACAGTGGCAGAGTTGCATCTGCCAATGGTGAAACAAGCCCCATATGCTAGTACAATCAGGGTTAAGCCTGATGGAGTCACGAGTAGCCAGGGAAGTTGGTTGTGCAACAAGTCCCTGTATCGTATTTGCCCAATGGTGAGTTCCAAAGGCATCAGAAAAATAAAATAATCATAACAGGCTCAAACCTAGGTACTTCCACTTTACATCACATGACCATCTATAACAAACTTACTTTCTTGGCTCTATGCTCTGTCTTCTATGGCTGAGGACCTGTGATCATTGGTCGCTGTTGTTGGACATTGGTTGTCAAGTGGCAGTGACACAGACTTACCAAGAATGTGGGACCAGCCCTAGCCGGGGGTATTCCCCTATACCTATAACACGAAAGCCTTGGATGTAGCGGTTAGGGACTCACACGCATGCAAGTTGCAGATGACTCCGATCGCCGCACTACCTGATACAGGTATGTGACGAGGTCACGTCAAGCTGACCGTGTAGTGGGCTGTCCCAGGAAGCCAGAGCCAGAGGGTGACGCACATGTTATAGAGAGGCCCCAGCACTCAGAGAGTTGGTGGACCAGTTGCACAGAGCCAAGGTGAAGTAAGAGGGTTTGCACCCCATTGCCGAGAATCTCAAAGATGAGGCTGTAATGCCTCATCGTCGTAGTATATATACATGCACTTGCAGCGCCAAGTATCTAGCGTACCCTAAAGAAGCGGCCCGTGCGCGTATCTATTGGTTACCGTAAAAGTGATGTGTGATGTATCTACCTGTGACCGTTATGATATATGATCATGTTGACACAGACTCACTGTCTGTGCGACCCCTGGGCTCAGGGGGATCCATACAGGCCTACAATCGAGGCTACAAGGCACCGCGCCAGCGCTGAACGCAGAGGCTCATGCACGCATGTCATACGTCGAGATAGCAGCGGCGGCTCACAGACAAGGTAGACGAGATATGGGCCCCGGGCCAGTAGATCACACAGCAATAAGCGAGAAAGGGTTATGCACCATTGTCGAGAATCTGAGAGATGGGGTGTAAGCCCACATCTCGTCGTATTATATACATGCTTGTGTATACTACCGAGACCGCCCTAAAGACGTGGTCTGTGCACCGCTATCTAATGGGTCATGTTCTAGGTAACGAGACATGTAACAATGTGACCATATGTGACGGTACCTGAGGCGCGCGCTACCCTACAGCGCTAACCAAACGACCAGGTGACCTGCAATTACTGGGAGACGCCGGAGGTGGCGGTGGCTACAGCGCAGAGACGCGGCGTACGCCTAGTGCCGCGCGTGCGTCCTATAGCGAGGGAGTACAAACTATTAGTGGAATAATTTGTGACACATGTGAGTATGAAGGGGAGCGCGCGGCCCTAGCGCGCGTACAATCTAATAGGTCAGGTGCCTTGATAAGATAACAGGGAGTGAGCGTCAGAGGTGATGAGGTAAGAAGCAGGGAACCGCATGCATCCCAGCACTGCTATGCCTACAAACTGAGGGTGAAACACAGGTACCCCTTAAGGAACGTACTGTGACAGGCAGAGTCCCAGTCAAGCATGCATGAGGAAGTAGTCTGTGGGGAATTGCCCCCCTAGCACACAAGTAGGTGTTGGGTGTGTAGAAGAGAATAATGAGTCTGAGGACATAAGCCTCAGACCAAACATCATTATATACACTGTATGCACTATCTACCAGAAGTGTTATGGGTTGTATACCCATTTGTATATTTGAGTCACGAATATAGTTTGTTCTTCTGCACATAGTCCCACAAATGAGTGCAAGGCAAATATGATCTGTATAAGCCTTCAAATCCTATGTCAAAGACTTTAGGAGATCATTTAATATCCAATATGCGTTAGAGGATATAATCAGTTCAAGAGCAAGTCTACTAGAATATAAGACTTGCCTAAGTCCAAGAAGTCAGTGTGCACTTTGAGGACTTAGTTGGTTCTGGGCTTGGCAAATACTGAGCGTAGTTTCCTATATTTGAGAATGAGTATAAGACTTCTTGTTTGTACAACAAGGTCAAGCTGAAGAGCCTCAATGGTAAGTACATTGGCTTATATACTATGCTGAGTTTCAGGGGTCAAGTCTGTCCTAAATGTCACTAATATAATCTACACTATAGTATGAAACATTTGATAAGTATGTAGCGATATACCTGGAATGATAGATAGAAATGATACTGGTGGTTGAACACTGTCTGTGGGTCATCAAATGATAAATGTGAAACAAGAGCAGAGTTGGATCTGCCAAAGATGAAACATGCCCTATATGCTAGTACAACTGGGGATGAGCCCAGTAGAGTCATGAGTAGCCAGGGGGTTGGTTGTGCAACAAGTCCCTGTATCATATTTACCCAATGGTGAGTTGTGCCAGCATTCAAAAATTCACAATAACTGTAACAAGAAGCCTACCCTAAAGGGGCCCATGCATTGGCATCTGTTGTTGTGTGGAATGCATACATAATCATAGTACATGTGACTTTACCCAGAGTAAGGCCTATCTGATAAGATAAGGCCAGGCACTATCTATGGGTCACATGTCTTGGTTCATTAGGTTGTTAGTTTGATCTGCACGTAAGGCACATTGTTTTGGTATGTGTCACAGTTTTACCATGGCATGGGTATCAGTGCGTACAGTCATGTGACCTGCTATCTAACATATGGGCTAGGGTGGTTACAGAATACCTTACCTACAGTAACATAGGTTGTACATAATAAGTACTATGTCAGTGTTCCATCATATAATAAAGGATGGCTGTTGTGTGGGAACTGCCATGTGCTTTTCCATGTGTGCCACATGCTGTCTGTTGTCCCATAGGGCTCGCACCACTGACCCAGGGAGTTGGCCAGTGGATTCCCATGCCTGGCACCTGCAAGGCACGTGTTAAAATCCCTTCGACGAAAACTTGCATTTTGCACATCTTCCCTGTGCTGTGCCACAGGGATTTTGTAGCTGTTGTAACATAGATGACCTGTACTGTAGATACCCACCAAAAAATCGTAATAAATTAAGAGAATCCAGGGAGTTTTTTGAGGCACCACATTTGTGGACACAATGTTACAAGCAAAGTGACGACACACACCCTGGAGGTTGGTGGACTCACAATGTCTCCATCCAATGTGTTTTTCCTTTATTCTATTGGTTATCACACTTAAATGTGTCACAGATTTTTCCTTATTTTTAGCTATTTTTCCTGCTTTTATACTTCAATATCTACGTTGTAGCATAGAATACGTATAACTAGCATATCACGTGACCAAGCGCTTACGTCCATGGAACTTACCGGAACCTTCTAGCAGGTTCCATACCAACCAGAATCACATGCATCGTCTACGCTCACATGATCGCTGACTGATGCTCTTACCTAGAATCACATGTCGAAGTATTAGATCACATGTAGCGTTACTCATCCTTAGGTACCGTAGGTCCTAGTAGTATTAGGGGTCTCGCAATGCATGTATATATACTAGGGCAGACTGAGCGTTAAACCTCAGTTCTGTTCTCCTCGATATTGAACTACAGCCTAACAAGCTATTTCATCGCCTCACTACTTTGCTTTCTACCCTCTAAGACACCCCCAAAGGATCTTAGTAAGTATTGCAGTTTGGTTTGTGTCAAAATGACAATTGACATTCGTGGCAAAGCCACAGGTAATTAAACTTGTCAGATACTTAGGTAGCACCCTCATAGATGCTACTTTAGGGCAAACATATCTGTAGTGATGGACATTGTTCTCATGTACTTAAGCCTCAAGAGTCTAAGGCATTCTCCTTTGACTCATCAATGTATCTCTGGGGCATGTCCCTCATCCTTGCATAACTCCTGCTGTATGATCTTAGCACACTAGTCTGAGCTTGGTGACACAGACCTGGCTGTGGGACCGGGAACTGGGGAAACCCCCCTATATCCAGCCTATTGGGGCGGATACCTACAACGTCGGTGGAAGGCGGCAGCATAGACTCAAAGACCCAGACTAGGGAGTAGAGAGGCCCAGCTAGCAGCACCCAGGGAGCTCAGAGTAAGCCCATACATCAAGAATACCAAAATTGAGGTGTAAGCCTCAAGTTGGTGCAACTATATACATGTGGACAAGCAGGTGCTACTGTACTAGCCCTAAAGTCCTGGTCCATGCACTATCCAATATAACTAAGTAATGCATGACCGTCATGTATGTAAGTCAGGTGATGCACGACCGGTAATGGCCACGTCATCATGTGATAGCCCTGCTAGCGCCACCACCAGCACTCATAGGCCAGAGCACGTGCCGTAAGGTAAGTACTACATGTAGACCTATAGCATGACTTACTATACTGCTGACACAGACTAGACTGTGGGACTCACACTATAACCTTATAGACGACTTGAAGGAGTTGTTGAAGGTTGGTGAGGAGACTAGTGGGCGCAAGCAGAGATGTTATGTGACTGTGCGAATGCAAAGAACAAATCTAAGGCTTATCCGCAGTGATAGCCCTACTTATATACATGCTTTGTTTGGTTAACGGTAAGGGAGCCAAACATGAAGGTGGTCTGTGCGCAGACATAACTAATATGGTTAAGTCGTAAACTACAATAGACCATGTGCACCGGTAATGGCCGCACCAGTAAGATCGTTTGTTTGGACTGTAGGTCCATGTTGTGGAAGTGGCTGTAGCTACGTTAGTAAGCCATGCATGTGATTATTATATTCCGGTATCGGGATATGAGTAATCGTAAGGTCATTGGCATGTGATAACGAGCAGGCCGCTTATCCAATTGTACTGACATAGCCCGGTATCGGGATATGAGTAAGGCGCGTGACACCGGAGGTTAGTCCGCTGAGTCATTGACACGTACAAGCGTGTTATGTACGTGTTGTTATGACAAGTGGACGTATACCGCGTTGTGTACGTGTTGTTTGGTTGCGTGTACGTGTAGACGGGCGCTTAGCAGCGTAAATGTCTACAAGGTCGTAGAAATATCAGATAAATAGGTAAAAATACGGGAAAAATAGTGGCATGTCCCAAATCTGTGACATTACCCCCTCTTCAGGTTTCATTGTCCCTAATGGAACGATTACTTTCCTGTGGAGCCGAATCCACCAGTACCGCGCTCGGATTTAATCTTTTCAAAGTAAGATTTTCCGTGTAGCGTAATGTGCGGGTCCTTAGCAACTTCGCAGATGAGCTGAGCAATCTTATCACCGGCCCGAATATCGATAGATATGTCGGAGTGGTTCCGGAGAATGATGATTACTTCGCCTTGATAATCGTGGTCGATGACGCCACCCATTACGTCTATGCCTTTGCATGCGAGACTAGAGCGGGGGGCGATACGTCCGTAAGTGCCGAAAGGTACCTGGATTTTCAGTTTGGTATTGTATTCTGTCTGCCCGTGAGCTGGCAGAACGTCGCCTGTTGCAGTGTACAGGTCAAACCCAACCGAGTCCTTGGTTCCCTTTTCCGGCATTTGGCCGCCTTCACCAACTACGATTTTCAAGTCCGCGTTTTGGTTAATGTCCGCTGACATCCATCCCCCATCGGGGTGTCTAACCATGCGCTGCTTAGGATCCTTCGCAAATTCTTTGCGATACTGCGGCCAGTCATCTGGCCACGTGCATTCGTCAGCTTCCCAGTCGTCGCTGTCAGGGTCGAAGACGTAAACTGCTTCTTTCCTTCTAGCTGATCGCCTGAGGGGGACATCCTGCATTGGAATGGCGTGTGAAGCCTTGTATTCCTGCAGAATGTCGTATGCCGTGTCGAGATCGGCTTCGCGTACCCAGGAGTCGTCATTGATACCGAATCCTTTCCATCGGATTCTGTATTCAACTCTTCCTGCGCGGAGACGATGATCTAAGATCTTCTCAACTTCCCATAATTCCTCGCCATCGACCATTTCTGGTTGAGGCTCTGGTCTTTTCTGATGCACCGGGTCTTTGTACATGACCAACTTGGAAGCGTGAAATACTGGGTGATAGGCCCTGTATTGCTCGTCCATATATACCCTAAAGGTGACCGGCGATAATTGTTCAATTATCTTAAATGGTCCCAAATAGCGTGGACTAAGACTTCTTTCGGAGTCTTGCCAGCTACGGGCGTCAACGAGAACTTTGTCGCCGACTTTAAACGGTACCGAGCGCTTGTGTTGATCATAGTACCAAGACCAGCGTTCAGCAGCCAATTTCATTGCTGCCTTAGCTTGTTCTTGTGCTGACCATCTTTCGTAAGCAATGACATTTAGGTCCGTGTATGGTGTTGGACGTAAATTCGTAGGTCCTGCATTAGGGTGCCTTCCTAGTTCGACAAAGAATGGGCTATTCTTTGTTGTCTCACTAGCCGCGTTGTTGTACGCGAATTCAGCCGTAGGGAGAAACCATGACCAATTATCCTTCTGAATAACATCGATGTAACATCTAAGATATTGTTCCAGGATCTGGTTAACTCTCTCCGTCTGGCCATCCGCTTGCGGGTGATAGGCGGTTGTCATTGACCGTTGGATTCCCAATTGCTCACACCATCCCTTGAATAAGGCGGCAGCGAATTGTGGGCCTCTATCCGAAATGATTTGTTTCGGAAGTCCGTGGTTCGGGTAAATCCGAAGGTACAGGAGGTTTGCCAATTCTTTTGCCGTTATTTTGTCTGACGTGGGAATGAAATGTGCTCGCTTGGTAAGCCGGTCCACTATTACCATAATAGCATTGAATTGTTTCAATTCGCCGCTGGGTGGTAGGTGGACGATAAGGTCAATTGTGACGGTGTCCCAAGGTGCTTCCGGAACTGGGAGCGGTTGCAGGGGTCCGTACGGGGTCTGGTTGTGGTTCTTCATGCGTTGACATGTGTCACAACCTTCCACGTATTGCTTTACCATCGTGGTCATTCCAGGCCACCAGTAATTACGCGATAGAAGTTCATACGTCTTCCATCGTCCGAAGTGTCCGGCAGTCACATGGTCGTGATGTAACTCCAGTATCTTCGTGCGCAATTCCTTAGGCTCTTTTGGAACGTACACTTTTCCTCGTCTGAGGAGTAATCCGGCCTCCATGTTCCATTCCTGGAGATCTTTACCGAATTCCTTGGGACCACTTTTCAGTAGTTCCTGGTAATCTTTGGTAATCTGATCGTCCATGAGGGCTTGTCGGATTTGTCGGAGGAGGTCCTCGTCGCCTGATTGTATCTCCTGCTGTGACGCTTCTAGCGCCCTAACCGTGAAGTATTCCAGTTTCAGCAAAATTTGATCGCGATTATCGAGTTCCACCCCCTCTTCATGGTCTGGCCTCCGTGACAGAGGATCAGCCGTGAGCATTGTTTTACCGGGTTTGTGACACATGGTGAAGTTGAACCTTGTCAGGTAAAGACTCCAACGTGCCTGTCTCCGGGTTAGCCGTTGTGCCGATTTTATCACAAGACGCGCTGCGGACCCAATGCAACGTGCTTATGAGTGGCATAATAGCCACTCCCCCAAAAGGGCTACGATAACAGCTCATGCTGCTATCGAGGGTCCAGCTATATCTGCAGTTCATATTCCCACGCTCGGCGCCTATTAGACACTCTATGGTGTAGGCCATGTATGCCGGCGCCACGTACAGGTAATGTACCCTAGTTATTGCTCCGTAACGTCTATGATATTATGCTTTCGCATTATCTGTGACAGATTTGAAATATGTCAGATTGAGATGATCCGACCATGCTTCAAATTTGTGCGGATGTCCCTCGAGGTAATGTCTCCATTCCTCTAGAGCGCGGATGATTGCGAGCAACTCCTTATCGTAAATCTCATAGTTCCTTTCGGGTGCTGATAGAGATTTCGAGTAAAAGGCTACCGGGTGCCAGAGCTTATCCTCCGAAGAGTATTGCGATAGCACTGCACCCGTTGCGTAATCGGAAGAATCCGCTTCCACGCGGAACGGGGACTCCTGATCTGGGATCCGGAGTATTGGAGCCGATGTGAAAGCTTCCTTGAGCGTTTGGAATGCTTCCGCTTGTTCGGGTCCCCAGTTTCACTGCGTGTTTTTCTTGGACAGTTCGGTTAACGGCTTAACTACTTTGGAGAAATCTTTAATGAACCGACGGTAGTAGTTGGCGAAGCCAACAAAGGCCTGGACGTCCTTCACCTTGGCAGGTGTAGGCCAGTCCATAACGCCGGCTACCTTCTTAGGGTCCATTTCGACTTTTCCTTTGGAAATGATCATTCCCAGGTATTCAATACTGCTTTGTTCGAAAAAGCACTTTTCAGGCTTCGCGAACAAGTCGTTGTCTTGCAAGATTTGTAATACTTGCTTGACGATACGACGGTGTTCCAACAGGTCGTTTCCGAACACAAGGATGTCGTCTAGGTAGACAATGACCTTTCCTTCTCTGATAAGGTCACCTAGAATATCGTTCATCATGTGTTGGAACGTGCTGGGTGCATTACAAAAACCGAAGTACATGACTACAGCTTCGTAAAGGCCGTTAGGCGTAATGAATGCGGTCTTCCATTCATCTCCCTCCTTGATTCTTACGTTGTTGTAACCCCAACGCAAGTCGAGCTTTGTAAATATCGAAGCCTGGCTAAGCTTATCGATAAGCTCGTCTATGCGTGGGAGAGGGTACCTGTTTTTAATGGTCAAGTCGTTTACTTTTCGGTAATCGACTACCATTCGGGCTCCGCCGTCGTTTTTAGGGACGAAGAAGACCGGGCTCGCGATCGGGGATTTTGAGTGTCGGATGTAGCCCTTCCGTAACTCTTCTTGGATCCACTGATCTAGCGAGTTCGCTTCCTGAGGAGACATCTTGTATGCCTTACTCGGGGGCGGTAGTACCGCGTCATCGGGGAAGTCGATGGCGTGGTCGTATGGTTTCCGCTCGGGCATCCTTTCGGATGCGCGTTGAGAAAATACCGTGGGACCAAACTCCTGGTATTCCTCCGGAACCAAGGATTTCCATTTCTGGAGATCCGCATCTGTCAGGAATTCATCATCCGACTTCTCCGTTATCGACTGAATGGCCTCGATAAGGAGTTCCGTTCCTTCGTCAAGGGTGTTCACCCAAGCGACAAAGGGATTCTCAGGCTCCTCTAAGCCGAGAAAATCTATTGGAAAGTCGTTGATAATCTGATAGATGTTGCGGGGTTCGATTTCGTCTTCTTCCTCAGAAATCGAAACCCGTTTGCCATGTTTGCATTTTTCCGTACACCGATATGTGAAGGTTCCTTCCGGCCAGTTGAATTCCGGGTTGTGTTTCAGGAACCAGTCATATCCGAGGATCACATCCGCATTCTGTACGTCCATTACGTACAAGAATTCGGTGGACTTGTGTTCCTCGTGCACCATATAAGCCTTAACTGCCATATTGATATTTCTGGCGGTATTAGAGGTGCCGTCGGCGTTACGAATCTCGAGAGGTGAAGGTAGTTTTTGAGTGACTAACTTCTCCTCATGGACGAGTTTCTTATCGATGACACTTATTGATGCACCGGTGTCGATTAATGCCATGGCGTTTACTTTTTTGCCGTATACCCACAGTTCCACTTCGATAGAGAACGATTTATTGTCGTCTCGAGAATTGTTTCCATGTATATTATACAAAGTGAAAAATTTCAACGCGAGCGGGTCAGGCGAAAAGTATTTTACAGGAGGGGCACGTGTAGCTAGTGTCCGAGTCCTCCGGGCAAAGTCCATTGCCGAGTTACCGAATATACCGAGATGAGATACCGGGTGACGTACGACCGCCTTATCTTCCCACAAGATGAGGGGTCTCTGTGAAGCCTCTTCGTAGAGGTGCGCTTCTTCGGGGCGCTGTACACTCCCAGCCGCTGCGGGGCTGGTGTGTTCTTCACAGAACGTCTTCGAGACGTGTGGTTGGGGCGAGGGGAACCGAGATGGTCCTGACATTGGCGACGGTGGTGGCGGGGGCCGAGGGTCCTGCTGAGCTTGAGTCAGCTGTCACTTCTTCCCAGATCGTTCGGGCACGATACGTCTTGCCATCCGCGGGGGGCGCCGAGTACGGCTTCTTGCCAGAAGCCTGTCCCTTTCCACTACCCGAAGGAGCAGCCGTGGTCTTTCCAGACGCGGCAGCTGCATCCTTCGCCCTTTGTTGTTCGGCCCGCTGAGCGGCAGGTACGAACGTTCCCGCAGCCTTATCCGCGGCAAGCTTAGGACACTTGTTGAAATAGTGTCCCGTCTGCTTGCAGTATGTGCAGACGGCGTTGGTGGTGTCAGCGGGGGCTTTGGCGGGTGCCTTTCCCTTATCCTTCTTTTTCTCCGACTCCTTTGCAGAAGCGGAGGACGTCTCCTTCTTTTCGGCAGGGGCCGAGTCCTTCTTGCCGGCCTTCTCGAAGATCGAGCCCTTGATCTTGTCCGGATATGACGTTTGGTACATTTCCAGAGCGAAATCGATGAGGGGCTCAATGTCGGTTGGGGCCTTGAAGAACGGGGTTTTGCCGAGGACGTTTAAGGTGTCCTTAACCTTTTCTGGGAGAGTCTTGGTGAATTCCCACACCAGAGTCTCGTTGGCGGTTTCAGAGAGACGGCCGAGGGTGCGGAACCGTTCGCAGTAATTGAAGTAGTTCGATTCTGCCAGTTCCTTGCCCTTCGTGCCGTAGTAGCCGCGAATTTCCTTCTTCGCAATCTCCTTATCCGTCATCTTGCCGTATTGCACCATTACGGATTTGGTGAAGTCCTCCCAGGTGCCGAGAGGTTCACCGTTTCCTGCCTTCTTGATGAGAGGCGAGAAAAACTTGTATGCGTCCCCTGTGACGCGGAAGAGGGCCGTGGTGATACGGTCATGGTCGTCGTAGACCCTGAGCGTACCGAAGTACAGGCCCATCTTCTCCACCCATTCCTGCGCAGTCACCTTTCCAGATGACCCAGAGAATTCGGGGGGAGGGGGAATTTTCAGGTTTTGAGGCAGACCTGGAATCTGCGGGGCGACGGCTGCTGCAGCAGCGGCTGCAGCTTGTGCGGCGGCAGCGGCCTCGGCTGCTCGGGCTTGAGCATTGTTGGGGGCCGGTGCGAGTTCTTCCGGGGGCGTGCGGACACCGGGGGGGTTGGGAACGGAGGGATTCTTGCGACTCCTCCGAAGTTCTTCCTCAACCTTCTCCATGCGCTCGGCGAATGCATCCTCGAGGTCATCGAGCCGAGACCGGTAATCCTTCCGGAGCTCTTTCTCCATTTCGGAGAACTTGGCGGTGTATTCCTGCCGGAGTTCCTTGCCAAGGTCCACCAAAGTGGACACAACCTCGTTGCAGACTGAATTGACCGCTTCGTGTAGCTCGTCTTGGGCCATCTGTTCGATTGCCCTGGATTGCCCAGCCAGGGAGTCGATTCTGCCATGGATTCGCTCCAGGCGGGCGTACACCATCCGGCCGAGGGTGTTCACCTTGTCGTGACTGATTGCCGCACTTCGTTGTACGGCGGCATCGAGGATTGCCCCGTGCAGGGGCACATCCACCTTGTGGTGTTCCTCCTCTGGGAGGTACGACTTGAGGCCTATTTCGACCTCGGCATTGGTTCGGCGTTCTGGGCCCGAAAACTCTATTTCTAGGTTTGTGACGGGCCCAATCGGACGGGTGTAGCGAGCCGGGGGGTATCCGGGGATAGGTGTGCCCGGACGCGTTCCCATGGGGTTGGATGGGGAGTCCCTTTGCGGGGGAACCTCCTCAACTTCATCCTCTTCCTCTTCCTCGCTTAGGTGGTCCAGGGTCACCAGGGGTTGAGTCCCTGAGGGCCCTGCTACTGGCGTCACCGGACCTTCCGAACGGAGGCGCATGCGACGAGGGGCGAGGGGGGTGCTAACGGAGGAGGTGGAAGACATTTTTGCGAATCTGTTTATGACGAATGTTAGTTTCCGGTTACTCATTGTCTTAGATTCTTTAAGAAGGGATTTGGTTTGAAAGCTGCAACTTTCGTTATAGATCACACTCGCACTCTATTTCAGAGTTAAAAGATGATAGTATTTCTACTATACAATCGTGAGTATATCCTCTTCTACCGAAGTAGTTGAGGGCCCTGCCACCTTGTCAGGTGGTGTTACACCGAAGGCAAAAGTAATTTGTAGCGCTACGCATTCTGCTACGATACGAGCCAAGTCTGTACGCCAATCCAAAAAGGAAATGTTGCCGAGTTGTTTGCAATACTTTTTCATAATTCTCCAGTCTCTATTGGTGATCCTCCCCCGTCTCGCTCTATCCTTTACGTTATCCACCAAGTCCTCCAATTCTACTACCATAGTATGGAAACGCATGTCGTTTTCCATATGGAAACCTGGGTAATTAGGGGGGTGGTTGGCGAGAGGAGTGAGACGAGTGAGAGTGCCTTCTAGCATGGGAATAACTTGATCGCATGCTTGGAGAGGTTTCTTCTTCCCGAAAACGAGGGAAGGGTCGAGAATCTTGTGGTTGGTCGGAACGGGAGGTCCGGCCGCCAGGCTGGAGAGACGGAGGGCCAGTGAAGAAGCTGCTTGCTTGGCTTCCTTGGTGGCTTGTTTGGCGGCGATTCGCTTATTCAGCTTATCGCGGGCGAGCTTGAGCTTGTTGAGTTCACGGAGTTCAATGAGGTTCTCCATGGCAGTAATGGAAGCGGCTAGCTTCTCTTCCTCCGTCCAAATGCGCTTGGCAAGCGGAACTGGTTTGGGAGGTCGAGGAGCGGGTTTCCCAGCCTCAGCAATGTGCTTTGGCATGTGGACGGGAATCTCCCAAAGATGGAGCTTCCCGGTGTAGTCTTCCTTTACAGGAAGCGTGTATGTGACGTCCTCTGCCCGAGGAATGTCGGCGGTGTCAATGCGGCTGAGAAGTGACCGCTTCGCCGGTTTGACGTAAGGGGCAGTGGAGGAGCCACGTGTGCGACGGGTAACGCGGGGCATGATTCTAGAAAGTGCAGCCTTCATGAGAAACGAAGTTTCCCAGTGATACGTCCAAGAACAGGAATAGAAGGGATTATGTGAGGTAGGGTAGTGGACTCCTTTTCAGGAGCAAAGAAGGTGTACAACGGGGCATAATTACTCTTATGTTGCGCGCAAACCCTGTGCCGAGACGGCGCGGATATTCGCATGACCCTAACGGTCAGAGGCGCCGACTCCAGGGGTAGAGTTGCTGACTGCCAGGCCGGTTCCTGGGTCAGATGATTGGGATTCGGATACACGACACCGCCCCGGAGGGGTGATGCCGCAAAGTGGCTGGGATTTTACATCCCTTAGCCTGTCCATGCTTCAACAATGAGGTTGCCGTCTATAGCCACATGGGTGTCACATCAGGGCTAAAAAACCACTGTCGATCTAAGATCGCGAGACAGCAGCGCTCCACATCCCGAAGGAGTGGGCCACGCGCTTCTCTTCCAATGGGGCCCCAAATCCGTTTGACCCATGCTCGCACGCCGAGCTGCCCGGAGGACTTATGCTATTGGCTACCGCGAGTGACCTATGGCAGGGTGATTTTTTACGTCACCCCCCTCACTGCTTTTCCCATAACGGGTTCAAAGCAGGTCCCTTACGCCTGGGAGGCGGCTTTGGAAAATTCCCATGCCATCATAATGATGACCCTGTGGATAGTGATGGGGCGCTGAACAACGCTTGCCATGACAGGGGGTTGGGCGCACACAGGCAGACCGTCCCCTTTTTTCCACAGGCGGGTCTTAACCGCTCACAGTCCAAGCTTGTCAGCGAGGACCGTGTCTCCTTGACCCTGGAGTCCGGGTTAGGTAGGCCTCCTGCCTAAAAAGGCGGTGTGGCTTCCCTGGTTGCCAATCCTCTGCCAAGGATGGCGATGTATCCCCCAGATCTCAACTATCACCCCAAACTCTTTGTCAAGAGTAGGGATGTGCGCAGCAACGAGCAATAGCCCCTGTAGGATAGAAACCCAGGCCCAAGCGCAAGCGCAAGGGCAGGGGTAAGGGGAGATTTGTTCTTATGACACAGACTAGACTGTGGGACTCACACTATAACCTTATAGACGACTTGAAGGAGTTGTTGAAGGTTGGTGAGGAGACTAGTGGGCGCAAGCAGAGATGTTATGTGACTGTGCGAATGCAAAGAACAAATCTAAGGCTTATCCGCAGTGATAGCCCTACTTATATACTGTCACAGACTTACCAGTCTGTGCGACCCTGGCATCAGGGGGACTCCCTAACGCCCTACAAGACGTGTGCGACGCCGCGCCAGCGGTGACCTTGTCGGCTGTACCAAAGGCGAACCCCACCTAAGGACTCCTAGAGGCGACGTAGAGAGGCATCACACAGTCGAGCAAGACAAGAGGGGCCCTCGGGCCAGAGCACGCGCAGACAGATGATAAGAGAGGCACATTAGTGCATTGACGAGAATCTCAAGGATGAGGATGTAAGTCCTCATCCGTCGTACTTATACATGTGTAGCTGGCCAGTAATGGCCGCCCTAAAGTGATGGCCTGTGCGCCGTAACTAAGAGAGCACATGATATGTAACTACAGTGACGCATGTAACTAGTGTGACCATAACGTGTGATACCTGAGGCGCGCGCTACCCTACAGCGCTAACCTAACAGTCAGGTGACCAACAAACTAAAGAGACGCACAGGAGGTGGCTGAGGACCAGAGACGCGGCGTACGCCTAGCGCCGCATGTGGAACCTATAGCGAGGGAAGTACAGTGGCCCCCTGGGCACATCCGTGACATATACATGCTTTGTTTGGTTACCGGTAAGGGAACCAAACATGAAGGTGGTCTGTGCGCAGACATAACTAATATGGTTAAGTCGTAAACTACAATAGACCATGTGCACCGGTAATGGCCGCACCAGTAAGATCGTTTGTTTGGACTGTAGGTCCATGTTGTGGAAGTGGCTGTAGCTACGTTAGTAAGCCATGCATGTGATTATTATATTCCGGTATCGGGATATGAGTAATCGTAAGGTCATTGGCATGTGATAACGAGCAGGCCGCTTATCCAATTGTACTGACATAGCCCGGTATCGGGATATGAGTAAGGCGCGTGACACCGGAGGTTAGTCCGCTGAGTCATTGACGCGTACAAGCGTGTTATGTACGTGTTGTTATGACAAGTGGACGTATACCGCGTTGTGTATGTGTTGTTTGGTTGCGTGTACGTGTAGACGGGCGCTTAGCAGCGTAAATGTCTACAAGGTCGTAGAAATATCAGATAAATAGGTAAAAATACGGGAAAAATAGTGGCATGTCCCAAATCTGTGACAACTGCTTCTATGTAGGTAGGAGCTATGATGACCCTACTGGCGAGGCAGACCCAGCACCCATAGGTCAGAGCATAAGCCAATAAGAGGAAACGTACAAAAATAAAAGAAAATGTCACTCTGTGACACTTGGGTACCTCAGCTCCCTGTGCCTGCAGCTTGGTCATCACATAAGGCATCAAGTTTGTGACAGTATGTCAGATATGGTGGTTATTGCCCTGTAATGAGACCATATAAATTCTGTGACACCATCCCTATGCCATAGTCTAGTGGGAGTACTATTACCTACAGTCACAGTTAGGTCTTGCATAGCCAGCATTATGATTACATCAGCATTCCATGGTATGCACATCTTATGCACTTGGGCCCCTTTAGGGTGGCCTTACCTTGGGTAGTGTAGTGCATGTACCTAAGCTACATTGTCTGAGGTCTTACACCTCAGACTCTTCATTGTATCATTGGGGTGTGCCCCTCAGCTTTAACCTCATGCATGCTAGTCTGGTGCCTGCAGTCTATACTGTCTCAGACAACTTCCCCTATTGCATTACAGGGAGACTTAGGTATGCTGGTAGAATCTGTGACAGTATCAGGGGGACTATAGCAAGTGTATATAAGCCATAGACTGGGATGTCGGATCTCCCCAGTTCAGATCTTTTGACTTGCTCTTGCATTCCATGCTTCAAGTGCTTAGCCTTGCCAACTTGCTTACCATCTCTCTTACAACCCCATCATAACCTCAACTACAACTTGGGTGAGTTTCTGTGCCAGCAGGGCATTACAGTTAGGGGGCATTTACAGGTGGATGCTCAAATCCTTGTAGAGATGGTCAACCTGTCACAAAATCCATGATGGCCACACCCTTGCTCACCATATGCACCTCTTATGCTTGCAGATGTCATGGCATATATTTCATTCCTTTTTCCCTTTTCTTGGCCTTTTGGATGTTGAATGGCCTCCAGTGGTCAGGACCCCTGATATCCCTACATGTACATGATCCTTAGACTTTTGTGAATTTCCTCTCCCCTCCCAGATGGTGTTGTCAGAGTCAGGGTAGGTCACTATACAAAACCAGAGGCAGATGAATCACAATTGCCAATAGCACACAGAGAATGATCATGCACCACCACTTCCCCCCATTGGTGCAAGCTTGGATGGTAGCATGAAAATGAATCTGGCCGTCTCATCTACCATCTGAAATTTGCCTGTACCAGAACTCTGAATGATTGGTATGGTGTTGGAGTAGGGCATAGAGTCTTTGAGTGAAATGAGCTTGATGAGGCACTCAGCATGTCACAGATCATGCAAAAGCATGAGATCATAGATGTTACAGAGTAATAACTATGGTTAGACCATAATGTAGAATGTGTTGACATACATGGCCTCACCAATGAGTGAGGAATAGATGCCTACCATGGGAATATGAACTGCATATATAGCTGGACCCTTGATAACAGCCAAGCTGTTATCATAGCCCTTTTGGGGGAGTGGCTATAATGCCACTCATAAGTGTGTTGCATTGGGTCCGTGACGCATCTTGTGATACAGCACCAACACCAACAAAATTGGTCTTCCAAGCTTTCTTGGTTGTTGAGGGAATATTGAGCTGTGCATATTGATAGTGTAATACAAGATGAGTGGAGTACCCTCTCCTGTCAAGACAATGCAGTCAATGATGTTCATGGTGGTCAGTTGATGCTGATAGCTCACTAGAGTCTTCTGAGATCCATGATGTCCTGGGAGCTGGACATTGGGGAGGAGATTGAAGATGTGTCATTGACAGGTGAAGGAGAGCAGAAAGCCTAGTAGTTACATTCCACCCATGATTTGAGAATGAGCCTGACTATGTCACCCAACTGGATGAGAGCAATCAATGTGGAATTGTCATGGAGGATGCACTCACCCACTTCCCACCAGGATGGTGGAACCTTCCAAAACTGGCCATGGGCTTTCTTGCTGGTGAGATTGAGGATGTCTCAGGCTGTTTTGGTGGTATGCCCTGGATTGCCAGGAAATGCTGTGAGAGATGCCTGAATGATGGGGGCAGCATGTCACAGTTTTTACTGCAGAAATATTATCTTTCCATTCTATACTATGTTATGGCCCTTACTGACCTAACATCCCTTCTGTCACAAGCCAATTTCAAAGCCTAATAGACCACCCTAGGTTGACACCCCATTCACGCCATAAGCACGCTACAGCACTCTATCCGAGCCCAGCTGGAACCCTACGGCAACGCTAGTAGAAGCCCTCCGCTATACAGGACACTACGGGCACTAGCAGGCCACCAGCAGTCTAACCCTAAACTCAGTCCAAGTCCCGGCAGCAAGACATACGCTGCCTAGTCCCTAAACCCCGGAGTCACGAGCCGACCCCTAGAGCCCAACAGGCTACGATAGCACGACGGTACGCCCTGTACAATCAAAGGCTACCCATCGCACACTACGCTATACGCCGACTAGGCGCACGGTCTACACTCACACGTGACCCAGAACACTAAACCTAATACCTCGCGTCCCTACCGCACGGACATTCCCCATTACAGGCAATAGACCTTAGTCTACGAGTCCATGCTACGGCTTCCCTCCAGTACCGCGACCTCTGGGAACCTGGGCCGTGAACGATCGACCCTCAGTACCGAAACTTCGGGAACAGAGGCCCCTGACGCGTCCTCTGACCACACCCTGTATAGACTCCTGCCCGTGGGACGGCAGAACTCGGACCGATGAACCAACGGTCGTCCCGCCATTACTGGCACTTACACGACCAACGAGGAACACCGGTCGTATACCCGATCGTGGCAGACCACGCCCAATCACGGACTTAGAGCCCCGCCATTACCGGCGCACCTACGATCGACGAGAACCACTGATCGAATCCGACCGATTGGCTATTCCTTTGATCCGATCCTTATAAGCTACGTCGCCATGGACATCCTCGCGTACCCAGCGCTCCGATGCCATTACCGGCACATAGCTCATAGCCAGTTAGATACCAGTACGTAGAGGCCTATGAGCCACCGTACACAAACATGTACAAATAGATTAGGAGTATATATGCCGGACAGTCTTGAGCGTAAACCTCAGACTTGTCTTGGCCTTTTGTGCCTTGAGATGCCCGGACCAGGAAGGCGCTTTCATGCGACCCACCTTCCCCCGGTGTGTGTCTTAAGGTTGCACTTGTGTCAGTTAGGTAGTTCAATCAGGGAACTAAACGAATATTGTCAGCGTACTCGTTTTTTGAGCCCGTAGAAATCAATTGTCTGCCAGACTGCGTTGGCGAGATTCTCTCCGGAGTAAGGCTCCAACCATATAATGTATATGGTATATACATAGTATATGGTTATTGTGAATGCAATCATAGTAGACTCTCAGCTGATGTTCTAAATGATGTACCTGAAGTAGTTATGTGTTTTACAGATTGTATGGTGCAGCAGTCATGAGATTTAGGCATTTTGGTGACTGCACAAATGTGAAGATGTCAAGACATGACTCATACACTTTGATTAGCTTCTTGAGTAGTGGAAGGTAAGATCACATTTATGTTTGTGCTATATCATATAATGCCACAAAGTAGTGATTGCATCATGCATTGTGCTCATGCATGCAAGTTTCTCATCACCTTGCACATTGTGCACAATTTCTGAGCCATTCCCTGCTATTGGTGTTGCCATGAACATTTGAACCCGTTTTTTCCTCACATCAGCCAAGTGCTGATACCTGTAGTGTGTCACTGAAGGCAGAGACAATATACATAACCATATGAGCAAAACAATAGCTATGCCAGGATCTCCTCAAAATCTCATGTCTGAAAACCATGTATACCATGTATATACCATGTATATACCATGTATATACCATATACCATATATTTACCAATTTCCTGTACATGTATATTATATGGTTGGAGCCTTACTCCGGAGTGTTCACCAATCAGGTCACAGAAGTCAATCATGATTTCCTCTAGATTGAGACAATCAGTAAATGTTATGCACATTGAACCATATCAATTTACCTCGATCCCAGCTCTCTGTCACATAAGTCAAAATTATACACATAAACGCCCATTGGTTACTTGATGTCCAACAATCTAGGACAAGCGAGAATTTGCCATCGGTGTCCTGATTGATTGGGTTAGCTGGCTGACCAAGATATCCATCATGTAAAAACTCACTGCAAGCATTGTCTTTATATCAGAAACTATATCGTCACCCATTTCCATCAACCGCCTCTTCACTGTCTCGGAGCTAGGTACCTTGAACTCCTTGCTGAGCCGACTAACGTACTGCAGAAGACGAATGAATTCGGGTGCTTCGACAGCATTAAAGGGCTGATCGCATGCCGCTACCCATTCTGCAAGATACCGTTCATACTTTGTACGGTCAAACGGCTCCTATGCAACATCAGAAATTACTACAAAACACCGTTAGTGCAAATTTACGTACCGGTTTTTTAACCGTTTCGCTGGGTACCAAGCTATGTTGTGGCAAATTCTCGGGATCATATCCAAGGCGATCAAGTGGCAATTCACCCTGTGCAACCATGAGCTCACCCAGTGCTGGGCAGCCCCCGGTCTTATGCTTGTTCTCGAGAACTCTAAACAGTTTACTGCTAACAGACTTTAGATGATTCCGTAAGCCACTCTGCGAGCCGTTCATTGCCTGGGTGACTCGGAGCACTTTGAAATCTCCATGCCTGCACCTGTAGAGTTTGTCACCATGTTTCCAGCTACGATGGTGCTGTGAGAGGTTCTCGGTGATTTCTGTGTAAAAGAGGTATATTGGCTTCTGTTATAAACGGTTGAGTCCACCACCTTAGATTTTGCGTCAAGCATGACTCACTTTCGCTACATTGCGTCGTGTGGGCTGGCTATCTTCGCTACAAGCATTACTGCTCTGAGGGAGTGAATGTGCAGCTGACGTGGCACTAATAATAGATGTATAATTTTCAGAGATCACATTACAGCGACACTCACGGTTGTTGATACGGCGCACATTGTGCATCAGCACGCAGCACCAATTCATTATTTTTGGTAGCTGCGTGGTGGCGCTTGGTGGTGCGTTTATTACGCTCACCTGATTTCCGCCTGCGCTTCTGCTTGGGTAAGGTTTTTGCGATTGCCTGTTGGGATTTCTCAGCTGTTAGACGCTTCGGAAGGTGCACTTTTTCGAAGTTGGTCATGCGTGGAAGGATGCTCGCAACCTGAAATGCATTACAATGGACCAAATGAATTGCACAGAAAAATTAAAATGTACCTCTCGGCCATCAATTTCATCCGGATCGACCTCATCCTCGCTTGCTGTCTTGGAATCTCCATCGGAATAGCTTGAATCACCAGATGAAGCTTCAGGAATACCCTGGCTCAAGCCTTCATGTACAGGCTGATTCTCAGATACTAGCTGCTAAATGTCAGCGGGATCAATGTATCAGTACTAACGTTGTGATGCGCTAGTTCTGAATTTGATCTCACAGTTTGTGACCGCTGGAGCTGATCTAACAACAATAATTGAGGGATGAGACTCTTGTGATTCAACTTGTTATCACTCACCGGAACTCTCACCGTGGATTTGCTGGCTCATTTTGTTAACAATGTGTGCGATGTGAGCTAGCACTGCCAGTCAATGATATCGGAGCCGTAGTAAGGCTCCAACCATATAATATACATGTACAGGAAATCAGTAAATATATGGTATATGGTATATACATGGTATATACATAGTATATACATGGTTTACATGTTACGGGTCGAATACCCGTTCGTATATTCAAGTCGCGAATATAGATCGTTCTTCTGCACGTAGGCGTGTAGCCGTATGCAAGGCAAATACTCGTTAGATGCCTTCAGATCCTAAGTGAAGTCCTTAGGAAATCGGTTAATATCCAATACGCATTAGAGGATATAATCTGTTCAGGTGCGAGTCTAATAGAATATAAGACTCGCCTAAGTCCGAGAAGTCAGTGTGCACTTCGAGGACTTAGTCGTTCAGTTGCTCGAGCGAGAGATACTAAGCGTAGTTTCCTACGTTTGAGAACGAGTATAAGACTTCTTTACAACAAGGTCGAGCTGAAGAGCCTCGACAGTAAGTACATGAGTTTATATACTACGTTAGGTTTCAGGGGTCAAGTCTGTCCCAGATGTCACTGATACTATCTACGCTATAGTCCCAAACGTTTGATAAGTATGGAGTGATATATCTGAGACGATAGATAGGAATGATGGCGGTTGAACGCCATCTATCAGCTTAATAAACGATGAACATGAAACGATGACAGAGTTGGATCTGCCAGAGATGAAACGAGTCCTGTTGGACTAGTACAACTGGGGATGCGCCCAGTGAGATCACGAGTAGCCAGGGGGTTGGTTGCGCAACAAGTCCCTGTATCGTATTCGCCCGGTGGTGAGTTCTGTCGATATTCGAAAAATCAAAATAACCGTAACATTACATGGTTTTCAGATGGTAGATTTTTCAGACATCTTGACATAGCCATTGCCTTGCCCATATTGCTATGGAGATTGTCTCCTCCCTCAACAACATGCCACAGGTATCAGCACTTGGCTGACGCAAGGAAAAAATTGGTGTTCAGTATTCAACAGCCACACTAGTAGCTGGAATGGCTTAGGAATTGTGCACAATGTGTGAGATGATGGGAAACTTTTACACATGAGTCTAATGCATGATGCAATCACTATGTGGGATATTATATAGCATAAACATAAATCTGATCTTACCTTCCACCAAATGAGAGGGTAAGCAGAGTGTGTGAATTATGACTTAACATCTTTGCATTTGTGCAGTGGCCACCAGATTGTCCAAATCTCATATTGCCACTGCACCATACAATCTGTAAGACACATAACTAGCTCAAGTACATATTCAAAACAACAATTTGAGAGTGTAATATGAATGCATTCACAACAACCATATACCATATAATATACCATGTATATACCATGTACTCGGCCATGTGTAAATACATGTATATAGTATATATATAAAGCCATGTATACATGGTATATACATTATATGGTTGGAGCCTTAAGCTGTAGATATATGCTTCGCGTACCTTCAAAAGGGATCAGACATGTTTTGTAGCCGACAATGATGCTGATGTCCGCAATCATGAGTATCTCACATTGCCGAGGGTAAGGAATGTAATAGTTAGTAGTACCTAGTATTGCTCATAGTGCTGACACGCGTCAATGGTACTGTGCTAGAACCTCACTTGTCATTGTGATCACAGTGTCTACTTACACACAGCGGGGCGGGTAGAAGATGCGTTGCGCGCTGTGGAAGGAACAGACCGCGTTGTAAGAGCGTGGCTGTGGGCTGCTGCGCTGCGCAGTATGGCCGTATACACGTACAAATACTGTACTGATACGGTATTGAACCGTATTGTATCCGTATTGTATCCGGGTATTGCCGACCGTATACGGTACGGCCGTAACCGTATCCGTACGGTCCGTATTCCGTAAAATACGGTACGGTTTGGTGCCCTAATGGATGCAGAGCAAGAAATTGTGCGGTGGCTGGTGAGCGTTCTATCTTGTTCTTCCTTCTTCATAGACTACAGATTATGTTACGCTTGGGACTACATGACGCAAACTCACTATATGATCTTCTGGTGTGGCTTCGGTATGAAGGCTTGGTTTGAAGTCGAGAGCGAGGTGCAGTCAGAGTGTAAAGCTTAGACGGCGTGGTATGCAATTGAAAGTTCTAAGGTTGTAATGCCTTAGAACGTCGGTATATATACATGTAGGGCACTACTCAAGAACTGTCTGCCCTAATGCTATGTGGTCTGTGCGCTGAGCGGTAATACTCAGCGTCTACGGTATGGTGCCATAATGGCGTGATATGTTCTAGCGTAAGCTAGATATGATAAGCGGACTAAAGGCCGTAGAGCGTTAACGCGGGGCCGATGACCGATCAGTTATGACTATGTAGTCCAGACTCTGACGTAGGATCTATAGGTCACGTGCCATCCTGTGGTTAGGTTTGCTAACGTAGTTAGATAGGACTTGTCGTTAGATAAGTCCTAGAAAATGCGCAGAAAATCTGGAAAAATTAGGATAATTCCTAGAAAATCTGTGACATTACCCCCTCTTCAGACTTTTTGTCCTCGAAAAGGTAGCTTCATCTGCCAGTAGAGCCAAAGGCTCCTTCTCCTCGTGTTCCCATTTTTCCATACCTTTCGTCATAGGCTTTTATGCCTAGAATGTTGACTTCTGGGTTTGGTACTGGTAGGATAAGTAGCTGTGCTACTTTGTCGGTTTCGTTTATATGGACGTAGTCATTTCCAAAGTTTCGGATCATGACCATGATTTCGCCCCTATAATCCCAGTCAAGGACCCCTCCGACTACTAACATGTCCTTTTTGGCCATGCTTGAGCGTGTCATGAGTTGTCCGTAGTAACCGTAAGGTGGCAAGAATTTCAAGCCTGTCTTAACAGTTCCTAATTTTCCTGGTGGAATGGCTACGTCTTCGATTGACGTTATGTCATATCCAGCGGAGTGTGTAGTACCTTGTTCAGGGTACTGAGGCTTGTGTATATTGAGGTTTATGTCTTTCGCAAAGATGAGTTCTTTGTTGAAAACGACATTATCATCTACGAAATTTCCGAATGGATCCCTCTTGACCCACTTGGAGTCTGGTTTGGGTATCCTTTCAGGTCGTTCCTCATCCGTGTCGTAACCTTCAGATTCGTCTTCATCTAGAAGATCATTCTGCATGGGCCAGTCATCTGGCCAAAGGTATCGATCCCCTTCTTTCCAGTCAGGGTCGTCCTCTGGGTCTGCGACCATTACTTGTTGCTCAGGTGTTTTAATTCCTGTTGTATTGACGGTTACTCTTGTTCGAGTACTCCTTCTGACCGGAGCGGGTTGAGCATCGAAGGCTTTCGCTTTATACTCGTCGAGTATTTCTTTTGCTCCTTCGAGATTTGATTCTGGCTCCCAAGAGTCAGATTCCCTGGTTGTGTCTTTCCAGTGGACTAGGAATTCGTTTCGTCCATTGCGTTTTCTATTGCTTAGGATCGATTCGACTTCCCATTCCTGATCTTCCTCTTCCTCTATTTCTAGAGGTTTGGGTTGACCGGTGATTTCAGTTGTTTTGTAAAGGTACAACTTGGACGCATGGAATACTGGGTGATAGGCTCTGTATTGGGATCCCATCTTCAGCTTGAATGTCACTGGTGACAGCTGTTCAATGATGGTGAATGGCCCTATGCCCCTAGGGGCTAAGCTTCTCTCTGTGTCCTGGTAGTCCTTGGTATGTACCAATACTCTGTCTCCGATTTTGAAGGGTGTTTCCTTCTTGCCTTTGTCCGAATACCATTTCCAACGCTCTGCCGCAATAAGCATTGCTGCTTTTGCTTGCTGCTGGGCGTTCCATCGCTGTTGGGCGATTTGGTTAAGGTCCTGGTTCTCGTGTGTTTCTATACTGTCTGGTCCGGCCCTTGGATGTCTGCCTAATTCTAGGTAAAACGGGCTGTACTTCGTTGTCTCCGATGCTACATTGTTGTAGGCGAATTCAGCTGTAGGCAAGAAGTCTGACCAGTTGTCTTTCTCGTAAGAGTTGACGTAACAGCGTAGATACTGTTCTAGAGTTTGGTTAACTCTTTCTGTTTGTCCATCGGCTTGAGGATGGTAGGCGGTCGTCATTGACCTTTCTATATTCAGCGTCTTACACCATTGCTTGAATAGTTCTGACGAGAATTGGACGCCTCTGTCCGATATAATTTGTTTTGGTAGCCCATGCATTGGGTAGAACCTTCCATAAAGGACTGTTGCCAGATCCTTGGTTCCGAAGCTTGAGCTAATGGGGTAGAAGTGTGCTCGCTTTGTTAAGCGATCTACAACAACCATGATGGAGTCGTAGGTGTTTTTTCCTGACTTCGACTTTGGTAAGTACATGATGAAGTCGCAGGTTATGGTGTCCCATGGGCCTTCTGGCACTGGGTTGGGCTGTAGCATCCCATATGGCTTTTCAGCCTGGTTTTTCATTCGCTGACAAGTGTCGCAGCCGGATACGTATTTCTTTACATACGTATTCATTCCTGGCCACCAGTAATTCCTAGACAGAAGTTCGTACGTTTTCCATCTTCCGAAGTGCCCTGCTGTAGGGTGGTCGTGGTGTATTTCTACAACCTTTCGACGTATCTCGGGTTGGTCTGGTACGTATACTTTTCCGTTGTGTAGTAGGATTCCATTCTCGAAGTTCCACTTGTCTAACTCTTTCTTGAACTCTCTTGGTCCTGACTTTAGTAGTTCCTTGTAGTTCTTTGTTACTTGGTCGTCGATGAGTGCTAACTTGATTTTCTCCATGAGGTTTTTGTCTGCTTCTGCATCGTTGACTTCCAAATGTTCGGAAGATATTGCGCGAATTGCAAATTCTTCTGCAAAAAATTCCGGTTTGAGGAGGATTTTGTCTCGATTATCGAGTTCCACCCCCTCTTCATGATCTGTCCTCCTGGACAGAGGATCTGCTGTGAGCATGGTTTTTCCTGGTTTATGGTTAAGCTTAAAGTTAAAGCGGGTCAAGTATAACGACTATCTCGCTTGTCGCCTTGTAAGCTTTTGTGCTGTTTTGAAATAGGTCAGGTTCATGTGATCTGTCCATATTTCAAATTGATCCTTATGTCCTTCCAGATGATGACGCCACTCTTCTAATGCCCTAATAATGGCTAAGAGTTCTTTGTCGTAGATCTCGTAATTCCGTTCTGGCGCTGACATTGACTTCGAGTAGAATGCCACTGGGTGGTATTTGTTATCTACTGGATCTAATTGGGACAATACTGCCCCTGTAGCGAAGTCGGATGCGTCAGTTTCAAGCCTGAAAGGTTGATCCTGGTCTGGAATTCTAAGGATTGGTGCTGTAGTAAATGCTTTCTTCAGCTCGTCAAAAGCATCTTGTTGTGGCTCTTCCCAAGACCATTCCTGGTTCTTTTTGGTTAGAGTGGTGAGAGGTTTGACGATTTTCGAGAAGTCTTTGATAAATCGTCTGTAGAAGTTGGCAAAACCAATGAAGGCTTGTACTTCTTTAACCTTTCGTGGTTGTGGCCAGCTTTGTACTCCATCGTACTTTGCTGGGTCCATGGCTACCTTTCCCTTGCTTATAATCATTCCTAGATATTCTATAGATGATTGTTCGAAAAAGCATTTTTCGGGTTTGGCATATAAGTCACAGTCTTGGAGCCTTTTCAGGACCCCTTTGACTATTTTTCTGTGTTCTTGGAGGTCGTTTCCAAAGATCAGGATATCGTCCAAATAGACGATTACCTTTCCTGACTGTATGAAGTCCGATAGGACATTGTTCATCATAGCCTGGAAAGTTCCTGGTGCGTTACAGAAACCAAAGTACATGACGGTGGCTTCGAATAGTCCGCGATGTGTAGTGAACGCGGTTTTCCATTCGTCGCCTTTCTTTATCCTTACATTGTTATATCCCCATCGAAGATCTATCTTCGTAAATATGGAGGCTTGGGCGAGTTGATCTATCAACTCTGAAATGCGAGGAATCGGATATTTGTTTTGTACCGTAATTTCGTTGAGCTTTCTGTAGTCAACGACCATGCGTAATCCACCATCTTTCTTTTTTACAAAGAATACTGGTGAAGCGAAGGGAGATTGGGAGGGTTGTATATAACCCTTTGCCAGTTCCTCATCAATCCATTCGTCTAGTGAATTCTTTTCACTTGGTGACATTGCGTAAGGTTTCGCGGCCTTAGGGAATACTGCGCCTTCTTTTATATCGATGGCGTGGTCGTATTCTTTTCGAGTTGGCATTCTGTAACTCGCTTGTTGCGAGAATACCGTAGGCCCGAAATCCTCGTATTCTTTTGGTACTAAGGTTTTCCATTTTTCAATGTCAACCTCGTCCTCTGGTTTGTAGTTGAGTGTTGCTTGTACTAATTGAGCGAACACTGTGGCATCTTCGTCGTTTAGGGTCGATACCCAGTTTACGAAGGGATTTTCGTCATCTTCTTTTCCTATTATATCTATAGGAATGTCCCAGAAGGTTATATCTTTGTCGAGGATTTCGGTCGTTTCCTCAGTAGATATTTTCTTTTCGGGTTTCTTATGGATACATCGGTCTTTGCAGCGCGAGTAATCCATTTCTCCCTTTTCCCAATCAAAATGTGGGTTGTGTCTCTTTAACCAGTCATACCCGAGTATTAGGTCAGTTCCATGCAGCTTCATGACAGCTAGGCCGACGGTTTCCTTATGCTGTCCGTGTATCATGTATGCTTTCACAACTTCTTTAAGTTGACCATTCGAGTTATATGTTCCGTCTGCGTTATGTACGCTTACGACGGGTACTAGTGGAGCGGTCGTTAATTTTTTGGATGTAACGAATTCGCTATTGATGACTGATAGAGATGCACCGGAGTCAACCAGTGCCTTTGCTTGTACTTTTTGCCCATATACCCAGAGTGTCACATCAATTCGAAATGACTTAGACGGTTCAGTCGCATCGTTGGTTTTCAAATAATAAAATTGTCTCTCTGGGGCCGATATACAGGACTTAGGATATACAGTATGGAACGCACATGGACAAGCTTTCACATGCGTTCGTAGAAGAAATCCGGATTGATCAGATCCGAACCAGGGCTTCTGGTACCAGCGTGGTTCCAGATGTCGTCGTCGTCGTTTTGGGGGAGTGGGGGCTCCTCCAATTCCTCGATGTGTGCGACTTGGGGCGGAGCCTTTTCAGACTCGGCCGCTACGTCCGGGACCCATGTCGTCGTGGTGACGGTCCGGACGTACTTCCCACTTCCCGATGGTTGTGATGCACCGGGAGCCTTTGTACCACTGCTTCGCTTGGCGAGCCAGGCAGCGGTCTTCGCCTTCTGTTCGGCGGTTTCCTCTTTCCTCCTACAGACTTTGTACCCCGTGGTACAGTGAGTGCGCTTGCACTCCGTGCACTGATGCGGGGGTGCGCGCAGGAACCACTTGTTCAACTTGGTGTCGAGGTGGTAATATGCGTCTGGGCGCGCATCGGCCGGGAGGGAGGTTGGTTTTGTGGGGGCCCCACCGCTGGTAGTCTTTGCAGAGCTACTGGTTTGGGCCGGTGTCGTGGATATGGTGTTGTTGGAGGCCTTTTTAGGGGCCTCCGGTGCCTTGGAGGTTTTGTCCTCCGGGAATATGGAGCCAGTGAGCTCATGCCGGTACTGGACTTTGTAGAGCTCGATTGCCTTGTCGAGATACTTGTCCCAGTCTGTCGGGATGGTGGAGACGGCCATTACCTCGATGAGGGCGAACGCATCTGTGACTTTTTCGGGGAGAACATCCTTGAGCTTGTTAAGCATCGTGGTGTTCTCTGTCTTTGCGTGGCTTTGCAGCACACGGAGACGGCCTGCGTATTTGAAGAAGTCGGCTTTCGCCTTCTTCTTCCCCTCGTCGCCGAAGTAGTGCTCGATCTCCTTTCGAGCAATCTCCTCCATCGACTTCTTTCCGTACGTGTTCACCATCTGATCCTCGAACTCTTTCCAGGTTCCGAGGTCAGCGAGCGGGTCACGGGCTTTGATTATGCGGGCCTCCTGATATTGGAAAGCCACGCCCGAGAGTGTCCTGAGAGCTTTGACTATTTGCTCTCGTTCGTTGGTGATGCCGGCGTCGGCGAAGTACATGGAAAGTTTCTGGAGCCATTCCCTTACGGGTACTGGCTTTTCCTCTCCGTTGAATGTGGGCGGCTTCTCCACGGGTTGCCAAATAGTGATTGTTTGCCCCGTGGCGGTAGTGGCCGACGGGGCGGATGCTGCAGCGAGCTTGGCTTCGAGCTGCTTGACCTTTGCCTCTAGTGTGGTGAGGGCGGTCGCGGATGTGGTGGCGGCGGGCTGTTTCTCGAGCCGCTTGATGCGGGCTTCGAGCAAGTCCATTGCCGTTTGTGATACGGTGCTGGTGGTAGGTGCGGCTCTTTCTAAGTCCTCGATTCGTCCTTCTAGGTATCGGATGTAGTTGGACTGGAGGTCCGATACCTGGAACATTTGTTTGAACCGGGAATCTAGTTGCCGGCGGAGTGTGTGGACTGCGAGGTCTGAATATGCGGTGCCGATATCTACGGCCGAGTTTGTGGCGTTCCACCCTATTTCTAGAGCATCCCGCAGTTCTTCGAGGTCTCCGGTGACCCCTGCTACGAGTCCTTCACGGACTGCGACGTCTCCTGGCCATTGGATGTCATCGGGGACTCGTCGGCGAAGGAGACGGTATGTCCCATATTGGGACGGAAGGGAGGGGAGTCCCGAGGCGGAGGTGGCGAGCCTTGCTCCAAGGCTAATGGCTTCGCCCTCCGCCTGTACCTCCTCTGTTGGTTCTTGGAGGAAATCGGGCAGGTAGTTCCTGCTCCTCGTGGTTCGGGCTGCTGTTTCCCCTCCTGGCGGCGTCTGTCCTACCGGTGAAAGGACCCGACGAGGTGTGTGTACGGGGGACGGAGCAACGGATCCATGTGTTGACATTTTCTGTAGATCAATGTGTTAGTATCCGCAGACGTACTACGGTCGTTCCGTTGCAAAAGGTATGGATCCCGTAGTTTCTTGCGTGTAGTCAATGCCTTTGTTCATGCCGTGTTTCAACGCGTATGCATTTCTGCCATACTAGTACATCTGGTAAAAGGGACTAGGTATTTCTACGCTAGTCTGTTCGTATAGGTATTTCTACTCTATTCGATATCGGTAAACTCGAAGGAATAGACTCTGGGGAAGCAGACGGGGTGGTTGGCTACTAGGCGGATTAGGAGTTCCGCTTCCATCTCTATGTCGTGCTTTAGAATGATTCCGTATGTGAGTTTTTTGACGTCGCGTAAGAAACGTCGTCGTTTGCCGTTCGTGGTCTGGCTGGTGAGACAACACCACTTCCAGCTGTAGATGGCGACCTCCATGTCGGTGTGGAGGTTACATAGCTTCTCGTAGTCTTCGGGGTCGTTGTACCGGTGTCGGTCGAACTTCCTTGCGACTCCAAGAAGGTGGTTGAGTACCCTGAACGTCTGGTCCATAAGGGGCCACTCGTTGATGCATGAATACCATTGGTCAGCGTTGCACGTGATGTCGCGCCAGTCGATCCAATGGGGGAGGGTGTCTCGGATCTTCTGGTCCCAGAACTGGACCTTAACCTTGTTTTCGACTCGCTTGAGTCGTTCCTCCTCCGTGAACCGGCCTTCGCCGTAGGTATTATAATCTTCCAGCCGCAGCCTCTCTCGCTCGGCTTCCTCCTCCGCTTCCTTCTCTTCTCTCTCACGGCGAAGCCTTTCGGCAATTTCCGCGGCGCGGGCTGCACTCTTGGCGAGCTTATCAGCCGCCCGCTTTTGTTCGCGCTGTCGTCTGATGTCGGCGCGCTTTCGTTCCTCGACGCCCTGCATATGGATGGCGTCGCGCTCTTCCTGTGTGAGGCGAGCGGGGATGTGGTCGACGATGGTGTCGTGACCGGTCTGTGTCTTGGTGAGGTGGATGCGTCCTCGGCGATCTGCGCGATAAGGGCGCCCCATCTCAGCGGCAATCTCGTTGAATGCCGCTTGTTGTTCGTTCGCACGACGGGCTGATGATCCCGCCGTGTTGGTAGTCATCGCCGCGGGGCGACGACGTTGGTCTCGGTTGTAAGGGACGGGGCCCTGGTTGGTGGCGTTGGCGTTGGTGCGTTCGGCAGGCATGACTACAGGACTACGTAAGGATCTGTGAATGTAGGACTAAAAAAGTCTTCGTGTTTGCTTCTTGATGGTGTTCATAACGGGGGAATGGATACTCCGAAGTTAATCAGGACTGAGGTTCGGGGATATTACATCCCTCTGCGCTTCCGCATGATCTAAGTCTCAGGCGGCCTATTATTACGTATCTAAAGGCTAGAAGCCAATAGACGCCACCCTCGGAGACATGTTAACTCCGAGGTTACGGCTGAAACGCTAAGGTTCTCCGTCTGATCCTTCCTTTCGGTAAGATCACCCCTTAAGCCATATGGGTCAAGGCTTTGTGATAACGCCGAAGCGAATACCACCCGCTTAGCCCTGCGGTCCGGGCACTCTTTTACCTGAGTAAGGTTTGATCCCCCAGAACTCAAGTTTCCTGCGGTATGAAACACCGCAAACTTCTGTTGAAGCAGCCCCCAGACCCAAGCGGGTAGGGGGGAATGATAAGAACTTTCAATATGACGCAAACTCACTATATGATCTTCTGGTGTGGCTTCGGTATGAAGGCTTGGTTTGAAGTCGAGAGCGAGGTGCAGTCAGAGTGTAAAGCTTAGACGGCGTGGTATGCAATTGAAAGTTCTAAGGTTGTAATGCCTTAGAACGTCGGTATATATACATGTAGGGCACTACTCAAGAACTGTCTGCCCTAATGCTATGTGGTCTGTGCGCTGAGCGGTAATACTCAGCGTCTACGGTATGGTGCCATAATGGCGTGATATGTTCTAGCGTAAGCTAGATATGATAAGCGGACTAAAGGCCGTAGAGCGTTAACGCGGGGCCGATGACCGATCAGTTATGACTATGTAGTCCAGACTCTGACGTAGGATCTATAGGTCACGTGCCATCCTGTGGTTAGGTTTGCTAACGTAGTTAGATAGGACTTGTCGTTAGATAAGTCCTAGAAAATGCGCAGAAAATCTGGAAAAATTAGGATAATTCCTAGAAAATCTGTGACACTACAACTCTATAAGCTACCTATAATAATATGTACGTCATCTCATATGATGGAACATAGGTGATGTCTACTGGCGGGTATAGTGACTCTAGTCCTTGTATGACATACTGTCCTGAAAGCGGTGTACAATTGGGACCGTCACCACAGGTACCAGCAAAAGCACCGCCTCTCCGACGACGCTCGCACAGAATGCGCTCGATACATCCAGCGCCCCACCAAGCCGATGCTGCAACACGGCAAAGCCGATCCCCTGGCTGAGGAAGCTGTCACAGATTTTTCCTTATTTTTAGCTATTTTTCCTACTTTTATACTTCAATATCTACGTTGTAGCATAGAATACGTATAACTAGCATATCACGTGACCAAGCGCTTACGTCCATGGAACTTACCGGAACCTTCTAGCAGGTTCCATACCAACCAGAATCACATGCATCGTCTACGCTCATGTCACAGACTTACCAGTCTGTGAGGACCCAGACAACTGGGGAGGCCCTAACGCCTAACAAGGCGGTGCGCAAGCCAGCAAGACCGCGACGTCGGCTGTATCCCATGGGGGAACTCCTAAGAGGCGACGAGTTGAGCTGGCACACAGACAAGCTAGTCGAGAGGGGCCCCGGGCCCGAGCGCATGCAGACAGATGATAAGAACGGAGCGTTAGCTCATTGACGAGAATCCTAAAGATGGGGCTGTAAGGCCACCATCTTGTCGTATATATACATGCATGAACGTTGAGAGCACGAGTCCTACCCTAATGTAATGGCCTGTGCGCCGTAACTAAGGGATCACGGGAACGTAACGTAACATGTAACTAATGTGACCATCATGTGTCCGTATGATGAGGCGCGCGCTACCCTACAGCGCTAAACTACTAAGTCAGATGATCTATATGGCTGGAGGAGACGCTGGAGGTGGCTGAGGATCAGGAAGACGCGCGCGCACCTAGCGGCGCCTATGAATACCAATAGCGAGGGATGTACAGATACCCCCCAGGAGTGATCCGTGACAGCTCACATGATCGCTGACTGATGCTCTTACTTAGAATCACATGTCGAAGTATTAGATCACATGTAGCGTTACTCATCCTTAGGTACCGTAGGTCCTAGTAGTATTAGGGGTCTCGCAACGCATGTATATATACTAGGGCAGACTGAGCGTTAAACCTCAGTTCTGTTCTCCTTGATATTGAACTACAGCCTAACAAGCTATTTCATCGCCTCACTACTTTGCTTTCTACCCTCTAAGACACCCCCCAAAGGATCTTAGTAAGTATTGCAGTTTGGTTTGTGTCATTAGAACAGAACTCTTTTCGGTCCCACGGCCATTTGGCCCTGGGACGCCGTTTACAGGTCTGCGTATGCATCCCCTTAGGGGGCTTGAGGACAAGACGTCTACTTGGGTTCTGGGGGAAATACTATGCCTGATCCCCAAAGCTAAGGGGGCGCCTCTGTGCGCAGTATTGAGGACCCAGGACACCGTTTCTCTAGAAATAGGAAGTGGTTACTGCGGCGATCACCACGTCTTTGCCCATACGACGTAAGGGCCAGCCTTAGTCGCTTGCGACAGGGTCTGTGGGAAAGCCATAGCGCTTAAGCCGATAAGCCGGAGCTAACAAGTCTCTGGCTGTGGCGCCATCTGCTATCAGGTGGATAAGCTCGCGTACTGGTCCCCATAGGTTCTAGGCTGGGAGTTCGGCTCCAGCGGTGTGTAAACACCCGAATCCGTTCCTGGCATGTAGGCCCATGACCAGTGTACCCCCCGTTTTCGACTCGAAAGTAGACCCTCATGCATACATCAAGAAGCAGATCTAGGCTTTTATTTTTAGACCCATACTTAGAATACGTAGTAGCTTACGTGTAAGAACCTAGCCATGCCAGCCGATCGCCGCCCACGTGCCATGCAACCCCGCTACACTCCCAAGGAGATAAGGGAGTTGGAAGCGCAGGCAGAAGCACGCGAAGATGCGGAACGTGAAAACGTCCGCGAAACTGAGGCCCAGCGCCTCGCCCGGAGAGAAGAGGAGTATGCGCGCCCCTACAGGCGCCTACGCCGAGGAAAGGTCGAACTGACCTTGAGAACCGACACTCCGGTAATACTAGACCACATCACCGCCCGACTCACCAAAGAAGAAATCCAGGTCGAAGGTCGACAAAACCGTCAGAAGCGAGAAATCCAAAACGCCCGCCGGCTTGAGCGGCAGCGAGCTCGGGACGCCCTCGCGCGATCTCGGGAAGCTGCAGCCCAGGCCAGGGCTGAGGAGGAAGCACGACAGTGCGAAGCAGAAGAGTTAGAACGTCGCCAGAAACGGCACCAGGACTGGCTCGAGAACGGCGAGGGTCGATTTAGCCCAGAAGAAAAGATCGAACGGATCGCCAACAAAATCAGGGTGGACTACAACTGGTCCCAGGAGAACATCGACAGTCTCCCCCCCTGGTGCGATCTACGCGAGGTCAAGTGCACTGAAGCACAGTGGTACTTGGCTCACAAGTCCATGCCCCTCATCGCTCGCCTGACTCAGAAGTGTCAGGCCTTCTACGCTGCCATGAACCGCTCGCCTGGGAAGCTCGACATGGAACTAGAGGTCTACTTAGACCACTACTTCGACGCTCTGGAAACAGCCGCCATCGCCTGGAGACGCTCTGTCATCCACGGACTTGTCACCAACAGGGAGATGCGCCGTTTCCTGCGCGACACCTCCAAGGTAGTCAAGTACGTCTTCGCAGACAGAGACCCCTACCGTCACCTCAAGCAGATAGCGGAGGGTCTTTTTGACAACTGCATCGAGGTGTACGAATGATGGGAGTTCGAAGAAGGAGACAACGACGGGCTGGATCTAGCATAGAATATTTTGTAACATCGGCAACAATGGATTGTTTTAAATTGGCATATTAGGTTCAGATGGATCTGAAAAGACCGTCCACGTAAGGTTCCACCTGAAAAGGGGAACACATCCTAGAATATCTTCATTTTCCTCTTAGAAACCCGAATCCGAGAAACTCCCAGAAGAACTAACACGTTTCCAAATCAGAAATGCCGACCACCCGCAGCCAAGCCGCCCGCCTCGCCTCAGAAAACCAAGGCACAGAAGGGTCGGGGAATCGAGTTCCCAGTCGTCCCGCCACCCCAGCTACACCTACTCACACCCGAACGCGCCCGCCAGGGGCTTTCGATGAAAGTGTTATGTCGGGGATACAAGATCCATGGTTCGAACCGACAGAAGAAGGGGAAGCTACGGAAGCAAATCGGGCTTTCAGGACTAACGTCCAGGCCCCGACCTACTTCCCAAAGCCGCAATACGAGAACCCGTTAGCGCCTCTAACAGAGGACACGGGAATCCGGGAACTCCCGGACACCGTAATACCGGCCCCGCCTATCCCCAAACCCCTCGGTGTTTACGACAGGATCAGAATCAACCAGGAACAATTTGGTTACCCCACGCTGCCGGAAGTCATACAGAACATTGGAGAACACATCGCCGATGCCGAATCAGAAGAACCAGCTATACAGGCAGCAACCTCCAGCATGTACCTCGCCACCCAACTCGGAAAAACCTACACGGACCATGTGCTCACCAAACAACGAGGGCGCATCGACCAACGCCTACAACTCTATCACCGCAAATACAACGAAGTCCGAAATTATGCCCGGTACTTACACCAACGGGTACTCGACCTTGAGAATCGAGACACGGCTGTTTTCCAGGACCAACTTGACGTCCTGCGTGCCGACCTCGAAAAGGTTAAGAAGGCCCAACCTGGTAACGTCACAATCACGGCAATCCCCGCATCCGCGCAGAAGGAGATCGACGACTTGAAAGCGCAAGTCGCCGCTCTCACACAGGCAGCCCCCACCACTAGTGGTACCGTCACAATGGCACCACGTCCAACCCCGCCACCGTCATTTTCAGGCGAAGGAAAGGACAACGTGGAGGAATGGTTGTTCAAGGTCAACGTGTACCACGATCACATGAAGTACACGACCGACAAAGCGCGCATCGGAGACGCCCTGACCCGAATCACCGGGACGGCGTTCAAATACTTCACCGACGTACAGGAGAAGTACAGCGCCGGCAGAAATATCGGTACCTGGGCAGAATTCGAGACACGGTTAAAGCGGACGTATGAGAAAAAGATGCAGAAGGAGGTTGCACAAAATGAGTTGGACAAGGCCTTCTCGGGAGACGCAGGAATCGCAAGGTGCAAGAAATCTTTCTTCACCTACTGCGAAGAATTCCGCCAGCTAGCCAAGCTGACGGGATACGAAAACGCGTCCCTCCGAAAGAAGCTGGAGGATACTCTGCCGGCTGACTTGAAAAAGCAGTTTGGCGTGTTCGAATCTATGGGAATGGGCTTCAAAGCCCCGGAGCAATGGGAGGCGTATCTCGACGCCAATATAAATCTTTATAAGAAGACGAACCCCAACGATTTGGAGGGGCAACACATCTTCGTGAAGAACGAGAAAAAGGAGGAAAAGAAGAAGGATGCGGCGCCTGCAAAGGCGACCACTACTACTACCTTGGAGAAGAATAAGAGTGCGCCCGAAGACCCAGACACGAAGCCACTACCGGCTAGTGCTCCGAAAGGGTCGAAATGGGTAAAGAACAAGTTCAACAAGCTTGTTCTATGGTGGCCGCCCCACCAGTGCGCCAAATGCGGGCGCCCGAACTGTACCTTCCCCGAGGACAAGTGCAAGTGGGTCGACAAGGCCAAGACGGACTCGAAGGGGGCTCAACAATCTACCAGCGGCAACCCCCCCGCATACAAACAGCAGTCCGGCCAAAAAGGCGGCCGCTTCGTCAAGGTGACCACTACCGAAACATGGATCCCCAACGGCGAAGAAGAATCTTCGGGCTCTTCCCCAGCCCCGTCCTCCGCGCGCATTGAAGAAGTTGTGGAGAAACCAGCAAGCAGTACGCTGGTAACGGCCCCAGTAGGTACGCCGCCTAACTGGGGCACACAATACATTCCCTGGACATCGATAGTCCAGCAAACTCCGGAGCGCCCTGCAAACGCTCCGGGTTTTCCCCTTCAGCACATGTGAACCCTTGCCCATGTGTGCTGTGTACTAGCATAACGGCCCGAACTGTAGACCCTCTTGTAAACGACTGTTATAAATTGTATCAGTTTTACGAGAACAATGCGCGTGATAAGTCTAGATCCTTCCAAGTATGGGTCGACTTGTGGGTTTACGGCCAAAAAGTGCAAGGCTTAGCATTAATCGACTCCGGTGCTACGCTCTCAGTCATCAACTCAGACTTTGTTGAAAAACATGGTCTAGTTACCCACAATAAGAAAGACCCCTTTTGGATCCACAACGCCGACGGATCTTACAACAAAAATGGTCTTATAAAGAAATCGGTTAAAGGATATATGCAACACAGAGAACACAAGGAAAGGGTATTCCTTACCGTGATAAAAATCCACAACCTCGACATTATCTTAGGGTATGACTGGCTTCAGAAACACAACCCAGAATTCAACTGGGTCACCGGACAAATGAAATATCGAGACCCTACGGCAGAGTCTCATGCTAAGGAGAATCCATCCTCAGAAGAAGAAGTTGTTGCTGAGGAAGAGGAAGAAACAGAACAACGCGACATTTGGGATTCCACGCTAGACGCGATCGGAGATGGAAATCCCGATGATCCATTTATTAAATGGATTGGAACATTGGCAAATGAGGAATTGGTACTCCTCGTTGGTATGGTAGGAGAAATCCACCAAGGAAAAACGGACGCTGCTCAGGAAAAATGGAAGCAGCTCGTGCCTAAACGGTATTGGAATTTTGGCCCAACGGTATTCTCTCAGAAAGCATCAGAGAGACTCCCCACTAGAAAGTCATACGACCATGCGATTGACTTTAAGGAAGGAGCACCGTTACCAACCCCGGCAAAACCGTATTCACTATCGCCAAAGGAGGAAAACTCCCTTCGTGATTGGATAGCAGAAGAGAAGCGGAAAGGATATATCCGCGACTCACTGTCACCCCTAGCCAGCCCAGTATTTTTCGTAGCCAAGAAAGATGGAACCCTGCGCATGGTTATTGATTACCGAAAATTGAACGACATAACAGTGGATAATAAATATCCAATCCCCAGAATATCGGACCTTATCGACCAGTTATCTTCAGCATCGATCTTCACAAAAATCGATTTACGCTGGGGATACAACAATGTAAGGATCCGCGAAGGAGACGAATGGAAAACAGCATTCGTCACCAAACAGGGATTGTATGAGGCCACAGTAATGTATTTCGGTTTCAAGAACGCGCCAGGAACTTTCCAAGCCATGATGAACGACGTCCTAAAGGATTTCATCGCAACTGGGAGAGTAATCGTATACTTGGACGACATACTGATCTTTGGAAACGATTTGGAAGAACATCGTCGAATCACCAAAGCAGTCCTGAAAAGGCTGCAAGACAACGACCTATACGCCAAACCAGAAAAATGCTTCTTCGAACAAAGTAGCATAGAATATCTGGGAATGATCATCTCCAAAGGAAGAATTGAGATGGATCCTTCAAAGCTAGGCGGGGTCTTACAGTGGCCACAACCCACTAAGGTGAAGGAAGTTCAAGCCTTTTTAGGCTTCGCGAATTTCTATCGACGGTTCATCAAGGATTTCTCGAAAATAGTGAAGCCCTTGACATCGTTAACAAAGAAATCGGAGAAATGGCATTGGGATGGTGAACAAGAAGAAGCTTTCCAACAGCTCAAAACGGCATTTACAACCGCCCCCGTCCTACGAATTCCGGATAAGGAACAACAGTTCCGAGTAGAAGCCGACGCATCAGATTTCGCAACAGGTGCAGTCCTGTCACAGTGGTCGCCGGAGGACCAGAAATGGCATCCGTGTGCATTTTACTCCGCTGCAATGACAGCACCTGAACGAAATTACGAAATCTATGATAAAGAAATGCTAGCAATCATTCGAGCGCTAGAAGAATGGCGGCACTACTTAGAAGGACATCCAAAGAAATTCGAAGTATGGTCAGATCACCTAAATCTAACATACTTCAAGACGGCACAGAAGCTAACACGGAGACAAGCGCGATGGGCACTTTACCTATCCCGTTTCAACTTTGAAATGCACCATAAGCCAGGAAAAACTATGCTCACTGCAGACCCTCTGTCCAGGAGGCCAGACCATGAAGAGGGGGTGGAACTCGATAATCGAGACAATATTCTATTAAAACCAGAATTTTTTGTCAAATTCGTGCAAGAACTTGCTGTCCTTGCAATCGAGCCCTCTCATGCGTCAACGGTCCCAGACGACAGTCTCCAAAGGGAAATACGCAAAGCATTGCTAGACGACGAGGTAACCAAAGACTACAAAGGCCTATTGCAGTCAGGACCTCGAGAATTCGGAAAAGCGCTAAAGGAATGGAACTATGAAAATGGTCTACTCCTTTATAGAAATAAGATATACGTACCCAAGCAACCAGAGGAGCTTAGAAATAAACTCCTACAGTTACATCACGATCATCCTACTGCAGGACATCAAGGGAGATGGAAAACATACGAGCTAATCTCCCGTAACTACTGGTGGCCGGGCCTATCCAACTCGGTAAAGAAATACGTCACGAACTGCGACACGTGCCAACGTATGAAGAACAGACCAGCGAAGCCATACGGTCCATTACAGCCCAACGTCACGCCAACCACGCCATGGGAAATAATCACCACTGATTTCATCATGTACCTTCCCAAGTCCAAAGTAGACAACAAGGTATACGACGCAATTATGGTGGTAGTCGACCGCTTAACAAAGCGAGCACGCTTCTTCCCAATCTCCAGCAAGTTCGGAACAAAGGATCTTGTAAAAGTCCTTTATGGAAGGTTTTACCCAATACACGGGCTACCAAACCAGATCATTTCCGATCGCGGAGTACAGTTTGCATCGGAACTCTTTGGAGAATGGTGTAAGCTATTAGGGATAAAACGAGCTATGACTACGGCATATCACCCACAGGCAGACGGACAAACGGAACGGACGAATCAAACCTTGGAACAGTATCTGCGCTGTTACGTCAACTCATACCGGAAGGACAACTGGTCACAGTTCCTTCCAACGGCAGAGTTTGCATACAACAACGCAGCATCAGAAACTACCAAGATGTCCCCGTTTTACGTAGAATTAGGCAGACACCCACGAGCTGGACTGGCAGACCTGAACATACAGGCAAAAGCAGATCTTAACGAAATCGCAACCGAGCGATGGAACGCACAGAACCAGGCCAAGGCAGCTATGGAAATAGCTAATGAGCGCATGAAGTGGTACTATGACCAATCAGTACAAAAGGTACCCTTCAAAGTAGGAGACAAGGTCATGATAGACGTAAGGGACTACCAGACATCTGAAAGGAGTCTTGCCCCCAGATATATTGGCCCATTCAAAATAGTAGAACAATTGTCGCCAGTGACATTCAGACTATTCATGGATAGCCAATACCGCGCCTATCACCCGGTCTTCCACGCCTCTAAGCTAGTCCCCTACTCAGGAGACAAGACGCCGCCAGAACCTGAAGACAACGGAGAATACAAAGTCGAAGAAATCCTAAACCATCGAACAACACCCACAGGAAGATTACAATTCCTAGTGCGATGGAAGGGTTTCACAGCTGAGGAAGACACATGGCAGAATGAGGAAACGCTCGGGAACTCCAAGGAAATTGTGGAAGATTATAAGAAGACTCACAATCTCCACACCCAAGGACGGCCCAAGCGAAGGACAAGAACTAACCCCCGGGTTCGCGTATCGAGCCCAGAAGACGACCCAGACTGGAAAGTTGGGGACTCCTATCTCTGGCCCGATGACTGGCCCCTTGAGTTTGAAAGCTTCTCACCAGAAGAATTAGCGAAAGAACGCAAGTGGCTAAAAAGGGACAAGGATGGCAATTTTGTAGAAGTCAAAGCGAAAGAAAACACATACCTGGAATTCGCTATCGACCCAAGTGCAGACACCAAATACCCAACTAAGGGTACTCCACACTCAGCAGGTTACGACATCGCCGCAGCAGAAGACGTCACCGTTCCACCAGGAAAAGTAACCACCATATCCACAGGATTGAAGGTTTTACTACCCTACGGAACATACGGACAACTCCAGACACGATCTAGCATGGCTAAGAAAAGCATACTGGTCGTTGGCGGTGTAATCGACTGGGATTATCGTGGAGAGGTAAAAGTCATGTTACTAAACTTGGGCACGACGGAATACTCGGTAGAAGAAGGTGACCGTATTGCGCAACTACTGGTCTTACCGCTAGATCAGTCAGAAGAATACCTCACCTCGCACGACAGCTACAAAGCCAGACACGAGATAGAAGACAACGGAAGAGGAGATAAGGGTTTCGGTTCTACAGGTCGTCGCGTCACATTCGAAACATTTCCAGAATTGGACACCTCGAATATGACACCTGAAGAACTCGAAGAAATGGAACTCCTTCTCCGGGACGTCGAAGTTTGAAGAGGGGGTAATGTCACAGATTTTTCCTTATTTTTAGCTATTTTTCCCGCTTTTATACTTCAATATCTACGTTGTAGCATAGAATACGTATAACTAGCACGTCACGTGATCAAGCGCTTACGTCCAAAGGAACTTACCGGAACCTTCTAGCAGGTTCCATACCAACCAGAATCACATGCATCGTCTGCGCTCACATGATCGCTGACTGATGCTCTTACCTAGAATCACATGTCGAAGTATTAGATCACATGTAGCGTTACTCATCCTTAGGTACCGTAGGTCCTAGTAGTATTAGGGGTCTCGCGACGCATGTATATATACTAGGGCAGACTGAGCGTTAAACCTCAGTTCTGTTCTCCTCGATATTGAACTACAGCCTAACAAGCTATTTCATCGCCTTATTACTTTGCTTTCTACCCTCTAAGACACCCCCAAAGGATCTTAGTAAGTATTGCAGTTTGGTTTGTGTCAGTCTGAAACTTAGATCATGCGGAAGCGCAGAGGGATGTAATATCCCCGAAACTCAGTCCCGATTAACTTCGGAGTATCCCTTCCCCCGTTATGAACACCATCAAGAAGCAAACACGAAGACTTTATCTTGTTTACATTCACAGATCCTTACGTAGTCCTGTAGTCATGCCTGCCGAACGCACCAACGCCAACGCCACCAACCAGGGCCCCGTCCCTTACAACTGAGACCAACGTCGTCGCCCCGCTGCGATGACTACCAACACGGCGGGATCTTCAGCCCGTCGTACGAACGAACAGCAAGCGGCATTCAATGAAATGGCCGCTGAGATGGGGCGCCCGTACCGCGCAGATCGCCGAGGTCGCATCCACCTCACCAAGACTCAGACCGGTCACGACACCATCGTCGACCACATTCCCGCTCGAAGAAGAGCGCGACGCCATCCACATGCAGGGCGTCGAGGAACGAAAGCGCGCCGACATCAGACGGCAGCGCGAACAGAAGCGGGCGGCTGATAAGCTCGCCAAGAGTGCGGCCCGCGCCGCGGAGATTGCCGAAAGGCTTCGCCGAGAGAGAGAAGAGAAGGAAGCGGAGGAGGAAGCCGAGCGAGAGAGGCTGCGGCTGGAGGACTATAATACCTACAGTGAAGGCCGGTTCACAGAGGAGGAACGACTCAAGCAAGTCGAAAACAAGATCAAGGTCCAGTTCTGGGACCAGAAGATCCGCGACACCCTCCCCCACTGGATCGACTGGCACAACATCACGTGCAACGCCGACCAATGGTATTCATGCATCAACAAGTGGCCCCTTATGGACCAGACGTTCAGGGTGCTCAACCACCTTCTTGGAGTCGCAAGGAAGTTCGACCGACACCGGTACAACGACCCCGAAGACTACGAAAAATTATGTAACCTCCACACCAACATGGAGGTCGCCATCTACAGCTGGAAGCGGTGTTGTCTCACCAGCCAGACGACGAACGGCGAAAGACGACGCTTCTTGCGCGACGTCAAAAAACTCACATACGGGATTATCCTGAAGCACGACATAGAGATGGAGGCGGAACTTCTTATCCGCCTAGTAGCACAACATCCCGTCTGTTTCCCCAGGGTCTACTCGTTTGAGTTTACAGATATCGAATAGAGTAGAAATACCTATTTGTGCAAACTAGCGTAGAAATACCTAGTTCATTTTTTATCAGATGTACTAGTATGGCAGAAATGCATACGCGTTGAAACACGGCATGAACAAAGGCATTGACTACATGCAAGAAACTACGGGATCCATATCTTTTGCAACGGAACGACCGTAGTATGTCTACGGATACTAACACTTGATCTACAAAAAATGTCGACACGTGGATCCATTGCTCCGTTCCCCGTACACACGCCCAGGCGCGTACTCACGCCGGTGGGACAAACACCGCCGGGCGGGGAAACGGCAGCCCGAACCACAAGAGGCAGGAACTACCTGCCCGACTTCCTGCAGGAACCTGCAGAGGAAGTACAACCGGAAGGAGAGGCCATAAGTCTCGCAACCCGGCTCGCGTCCTCCGTATCCGGAGCACCATCACTCCCAAACGCATATGGGACGTACCGCCTTCTTCGCAGACGAGTCCCCGACGACATCCAATGGCCGGGAGACGTCGCAATCCGCGAAGGACTCGTAGCCGGGGTAACGGGAAACCTCGAAGAACTGCGGGACGCTCTAGAAATAGGGTGGAATGCCACCAACGCAGCGGTGGATGTCGGGACGGCCTACTCGGACCTCGCTGTCCACACACTCCGCCGGCAGTTAGACTCCCGGTTGAAACAAATGTTCCAGGTAGCGGATCTCCAGTCTAACTACATCCGATACCTGGAAGGGCGAGTAGAAGCGCTCGAAAAAGCCGCCCCGTCCACCAGCACAGTATCCCAAACGGCAATGGACCTTCTTGAAGCCCGCATCAAGCGGCTCGAAAAACAGCCCGCCGCCACCACATCCGTGACCGCCCTCACCACACTAGAGGCAAAGGTCAAGCAGCTCGAAGCCAAGCTCGCTGCCACATCCGCCCCGTCGGCCACTACCGCCACAGGGCAAACAATCACCATTCGGCAACCCGTGGAAAAGCCGCCCACTTTCAACGGAGAGGAGAAGCCAGTACCTGTAAAGGAGTGGCTACAGAAACTCTCAATGTACTTCGCCGACGCCGGTATCACCAACGAGAGGGAGCAAATAGTCAAAGCTCTCCGGACACTCTCGGGCGTGGCTTTCCAATACCAGGAAGTCCGAATCATCAAAGCCCTTGACCCACTCGCTGACCTCGGAACCTGGAAAGAGTTCGAGGATCAGATGGTGAACACGTACGGCAAGAAGTCGATGGAGGAGATTGCTCGAAAGGAGATCGAGCACTACTTCGGCGACGAGGGGAAGAAGAAGGCGAAAGCCGACTTCTTCAAATACGCAGGCCGTCTCCGTGTGCTGCAAAGCCACGCTAAGACTGAGAACACGACGATGCTTAACAAGCTCAAAGACGTGCTTCCGGAAAAAGTCACCAACGCCTTCGCCCTCATCGAAGTCATGGCGGTCTCCACCATCCCAACCGACTGGGACAAGTACCTCGACAAAGCAATCGAGTTGTACAAAGTCCAGTACCGTCACGAGCTCACCGGCTCCATATTCCCGGAGGACAAAACCTCCAAGGCACTGGAGGCCCCTAAAAAGGTCTCCAACAATACCATATCCACGTCGCCGGCCCAAACCAGTAGTTCTGCAAAGACTACCAGCGGTGGGGCCCCCACAAAACCAACCTCCCTCCCAGCTGACGCCAGGCCCTGACACAGACTCACTGTCTGTGCGACCCCTGGGCTCAGGGGGATCCATACAGGCCTACAATCGAGGCCATAAGGCACCAACCAGAGGTGAGCGCAGAGGCTACATGGGATAGGGCGCCCCCCATTCCTAGTGTACGCCGACATAGCTGATAACCTCACAGACAAGGTAGGAGAGATACGGGCCCCGGGCCAGGAGATCACACAGCGATAAGCGAGAAAGGGTATTACACCATTGTCGAGAATCTAAGAGATGGGGTATTAACCCACATCTCGCCATATTATATACATGCTTGTATCTACTACCGAGACCGCCCTAAAGACGTGGTCTGTGCACCGCTATCTACTGGGTCATGTGCTAGGTAACGAGACATGTAACAATGTGACCATGAGTGACGGTACCTGAGGCGCGCGCTACCCTACAGCGCTAACCAGGCGACCAGGTGACCTGCAATAACTGGGAGTGACGCTGGAGGTAGCTATGGAGTAGAGGCGCGGCGTACGCCTAGCGCCGCACATACAACCTATAGCGAGGGAGTCTAAATTAATAAAGGAATAATTTGTGACAGGCCCGACGCCTATTACCACCTCGACACCAAGTTGAACAAGTGGTTCCTGCGCACACCCCCACACCAGTGTGCAGAGTGCAAGCGCACTCACTGTACCATGGGGTACAAGGTCTGCAGGAGAAAGGAGGAGACCGCCGAACAGAAGGCAAAGACCGCCGCCTGGCTCGCCAAGTGAAGCGGTGGTACGAAAGCTCCCGGTGCATCACAACCATCGGGAAGTGGGAAGTACGTTCGGACCGTCACAACTACAACGTGGGTCCCCGACGTAGCGGCCAAGTCTGAAAAGGCTCCGCCCCAAGTCGCACACATAGAAGAACTGGAGGACACCCCCACTCCTCCACACGACGACGACGACATCTGGAACCACGCTGGTACCAGAACCCCCGGTTTGGATCTGATCAATCCGGATTTCTTCTACCAACGCATGTGAAAGCTTGTCCATGTGCGTTCCATACTGTATATCCTAAGTCCTGTATATTGGCCCCAGAGAGAAAATTTTATTATTTAAAAACAAATGATGCGACAGAACCTTCTAAGTCATTTCGTCTTGATGTGACACTCTGGGTATATGGGCAAAAAGCAAAGGCGCTGGTTGACTCCGGCGCATCTCTATCAGTCATCAACAGCGAGTTTGTTAAATCTAACAAATTAACAACCGCTCCACTAGTCCCCGTCGTAAGCGTACATTATGCAGACGGAACATATAACTCGAATGGTCAACTAAAAGAAGTTGTGAAAGCATACATGATACACAGACAGCATAAGGAAACCATCGGCCTAGCTGTCATGAAGCTGCATGGAACTGACCTAATACTCGGGTATGACTGGTTAAAGAGACACAACCCACATTTTGATTGGGAAAAGGGAGAAATGGATTACTCGCGCTGCAAAGACCGATGTATCCATAAGAAACCCGAAAAGAACATATCTACTGAGGAAACGACCGAACTCCTCGACAAAGATATCACCTTCTGGGACATTCCTATCGATATAATAGGAAAAGAAGACGACGAAAATCCCTTCATAAACTGGGTATCAACCCTAGATGATGAGGATGCTACAGTATTTGCTCAACTGGTAAAAGCAACACTCAACTACAAACCAGAGGACAAGGTTGACATTGAAAAATGGAAAACCTTAGTACCAAAAGAATACGAGGAATCCGGGCCTACGGTATTCTCGCAACAAGCGAGTCATAGAATGCCAACGTGAAAGGAATACGACCACGCCATCGATATTAAAGAAGGCGCAGTATTCCCTAAGGCCGCGAAACCATATGCCATGTGACACAGTTATACCCTCATACCGTCATAACCTGTGTACCGCTATCGTAGTAGCCCTCATCCTAACACGCAAGTCCTTTGGGGGTAACCCCACACCGCAGTGTCGAGGCGCAGACGAGCAGGTATGAGAGGTGGCTAAGCCAGCAGGCGCACGCAGGGGTAGAGTTGGTATACAGGGGGACAAGCCCCAACATCGAGAATAACGAGCATGGGGCTGTAAGGCCCCAGCGCAGTAGACTATATACATGTGCAGACACAGAGGCGCGCGGTACTACCTACCCTACAGTAAGAGTCCGTGCGCAGTCTACATCATGTGCTACAGTACGTAAGCAAGAGGCGACCTATACACGTGAGTGGTTACGCTCCTATGAGGGCGCATTGACCACTATACTACGACTGAAACTAGGTCATGTGACTACAACACTAGGGTACGGGGGTTCGACCCCATGCCACGGTAATAAACCGTGACACCATGTCACCAAGTGAAAAGAATTCACTAGATGAATGGATCGACGAGGAATTGGCAAAGGGATATATACAACCCTCCCAATCCCCTTTTGCTTCACCAGTATTCTTTGTAAAAAAGAAAGATGGTGGACTACGCATGGTCGTTGACTATAGAAAGCTCAACGAAATTACAGTACAAAACAAATATCCGATACCTCGCATTTCAGAGTTGATAGATCAACTCGCACAAGCCTCCATATTCACGAAGATCGATCTTCGATGGGGATACAACAATGTAAGGATAAAGGAAGGCGACGAATGGAAAACCGCGTTCACTACCCATCGCGGACTATTCGAAGCCACCGTCATGTACTTTGGTTTCTGCAACGCACCAGGAACTTTCCAGGCTATGATGAACAATGTCCTATCGGACTTCATACAGTCAGGAAAGGTAATCGTCTATTTGGACGATATCCTGATCTTTGGAAACGACCTCCAAGAACACAGGAAAATGGTCAAAGGAGTCCTGAAAAGGCTCCAAGACTGTGACTTATATGCCAAACCCGAAAAATGCTTTTTCGAACAATCATCCATAGAATATCTAGGGATGATCATAAGCAAGGGAAAGGTAGCCATGGATCCAGCAAAGTACGACGGAGTACAAAGCTGGCCACAACCACGAAAGGTTAAAGAAGTACAAGCCTTCATTGGCTTTGCAAACTTCTACAGACGATTTATCAAGGATTTCTCCAAAATCGTCAAACCTTTAACCACTCTAACCAAGAAAGACCAGGAATGGTCTTGGGAAGAGCCACAACAAAATGCTTTCGACGAACTAAAGAAAGCATTTACCACTGCACCAATCCTTAGGATTCCAGACCAGGATCAACCTTTCCGACTGGAAACCGACGCATCAGACTTCGCTACAGGGGCAGTATTGTCCCAACTAGACCCAGTAGATAACAAATACCACCCAGTGGCATTCTACTCGAAGTCAATGTCGGCACCAGAAAGAAACTATGAGATCTACGACAAAGAACTCTTAGCCATTATTAGGGCATTAGAAGAGTGGCGTCACCATCTGGAAGGACATAAGGACCAGTTTGAAATATGGACAGACCACATGAATCTGACATATTTCAAAACAGCACAAAAGCTTACAAGGAGACAAGCGAGATGGTCGTTATACTTGACCCGCTTTAACTTTAAGCTCAATCATAAACCCGGAAAAACAATGCTCACAGCAGATCCTCTGTCCAGGAGGACAGACCATGAAGAGGGGGTGGAACTCGACAATTGAGACAAAATTCTCCTCAAACCAGAATTTTTTGCAGAAGAATTTGCAATTCGCGCAATATCTTCCGAACACTTGGAAGTCAACGATGAAGTAGCCGACAAAAACCTCATGGAGGAAATCAAGTTAGCACTCATCGACGACCAAGTAACAAAGAACTACAAGGAACTACTAAAGTCAGGTCCAAGAGAGTTCAAGAAAGAGTTAAACAAGTGGAACTTCGAGAATGGAATCCTACTACACAACGGAAAAGTATACGTACCAGACAAAGCCGAAATACGTCGAAAGGTTGTAGAAATACACCACGACCACCCTACAGCAGGGCACTTCGGAAGATGGAAAACGTATGAACTTCTGTCTAGGAACTACTGGTGGCCAGGAATGAACACGTATGTTAAAAAATACGTATCCGGCTGCGACACTTGTCAACGAATGAAAAACCAGGCTGAAAAGCCATATGGGATGCTACAGCCCAACCCAGTGCCAGAAGGGCCTTGGGACACCATAACCTGCGACTTCATCATGTACTTACCAAAGTCGAAGTCGGGAAAGAACACCTACGACTCCATTATGGTTGTTGTAGATCGCTTAACAAAGCGAGCACATATTAGCTCAAGCTTTGGAACCAAGGATCTGGCAACAGTCCTTTATGGAAGGTTCTACCCAATGCATGGGCTACCAAAACAGATTATATCGGACAGAGGGGTCCAGTTCTCGTCTGAACTATTCAAGCAATGGTGTAAGACGCTGGACATAGAAAAGTCGATGACGACCGCTTATCACCCTCAAGCCGATGGTCAAACTGAAAGGGTTAATCAAACCTTAGAACAGTACCTACGCTGTTACATCAACTCTTACGAGAAAGACAACTGGTCAGACTTCTTGCCTACAGCCGAATTTGCCTACAACAATGTAGCCTTGGAGACAACGAAGTACAGTCCGTTCTACCTAGAATTAGGAAGACATCAAAGGGCAGGACCAGACAGTATAGAAACACATGATAACCAGGACCTTAATCAAATCGCCCAAAAGCGATGGAACGCCCAGCAGCAAGCAAAAGCAGCAATGCTTATTGCAGCAGAGCGTTGGAAATGGTACGCAGACAAAAGCAAGAAGGAAACACCCTTCAAAGTCGGAGACAGAGTATTGGTACACACCAAGGACTATCAGGACGCAGAGAGAAGCTTAGCCCCTAGGGGTATAGGACCATTCACCATCATCGAACAGCTGTCACCAGTGACATTCAAGCTGAAGATGGGGTCCCAATACAGAGCCTATCACCCAGTGTTCCATGCATCTAAGTTGTACCTATACAAAACAACAGACATCGCCGGTCAACCTAAACCTTTAGAAATAGAGGAAGAGGACGACCAGGAATGGGAAGTAGAAACGATCCTAAGCAACAGAAAACGCAATGGACGTAACGAATTCCTAGTCCACTGAAAGGACACAACCAGAGAATCTGACTCTTGGGAGCCAGAATCCAACCTCGAAGGAGCTAAAGAAATACTCGATGAGTATAAAGCCAAATCCTTTGACACCCAACCTGCTCCTGTCAGAAGAAGTACTCGAACAAGAGCAACGATACCTCTTGACACTAGAGGAGCAATAATCCATGCTGCAGGAATTGAAACACCTGAGCAACAAGTAATGGTCGCAGACCCAGAGGATGACCCTGACTGGAAAGTAGGGGATCGATACCTTTGGCCAGACGACTGGCCCATGCAGAATGAACTTCTATATGAAGACGAATCTGAAGGGTACGACACAGATGACGAACGACCTGAATAAACACTCAAACCAGACTCTAAATGGGTCAAGAGAGATCCTTTCGGGAACTTTGTAGATGATAATGTCATTTTCAACAAAGAACTTATCTTTGCAAAAGACATAAACTTCGACATCCACAAACTTCAGTATCCTGAAAAGGGTACTGAACACTCTGCAGGATATGACATAACGTCTATTGAAGACGTAGCCATTCCACCAGGTAAACTGGGAACTGTTAAGACAGGCTTAAAATTTATGCCACCTTACGGTTACTATGGACAACTCATGACACGGTCAAGCATGGCTAAAAAAGATATGCTAGTAGTCGGAGGAGTCCTGGACTGGGATTACAGAGGCGAAATCATGGTCATGATTCGAAACTTCGGAAATGACTACGCCCACATCAACGAAACCGACAAAGTAGCACAATTACTTATCCTACCAGTACCAAACCCAGAAGTCAACATCCTAGGCATAAAAGCCTATGACGAAAGGTATGGAAAAATAGGAACACGAGGAGAAGGAGCCTTTGGCTCTACTGGCAGATGAAGCTACCTTTTCGAAGACAAAAAGTCTGAAGAGGGGGTAATGTCACAGATTTTCTAGGAATTATCCTAATTTTTCCAGATTTTCTGCGCATTTTCTAGGACTTATCTAACGACAAGTCCTATCTAACTACGTTAGCAAACCTAACCACAGGATGGCACGTGACCTGTAGATCCTACGTCAGAGTCTGGACTACATAGTCATAACTGATCGGTCATCGGCCCCGCGTTAACGCTCTACGGCCTTTAGTCCGCTTATCATATCTAGCTTACGCTAGAACATATCACGCCATTATGGCACCATACCGTAGACGCTGAGTATTACCGCTCAGCGCACAGACCACATAGCATTAGGGCAGACAGTTCTTGAGTAGTGCCCTACATGTATATATACCGACGTTCTAAGGCATTACAACCTTAGAACTTTCAATTGCATACTACGCCGTCTCAGCTCATAAACTCTGACTGCACTTAACTCTCTCAACTTCACAAGACAAGCCTTCCTACGAAGCCCGTCCAGAAGAATAACAAGTGAGTTTGCGTCATATCTGTAGAAAAATACCATGGTCCAGTGAGCGCTACAGGGGCAGCAGGCGTTCGCCGCGCCGCGCCGTGCTGATACCATCAAATCCTATCATTAGACGCTGTCGAGATAAAGGTACTAGCGCGCTAGCACGCAAGTAGCGCGCGCCAACTCGCTCAGACAGACAAAGGACATCCGGGAGATGCCGTTGGCATAGGATTGCCCCTCCCCACTTCAAGTTCTATGGCGCTGCGTGCATCCCTAGTTGTGTATGATCTAGCATGCTTGAGCTCTCCAGCCTGTGTGGGCTGACATGCCATCAGCGAGATCATCATAGGCAGAGCATTCCAGCGGCCAACACCAATGGGATGCACAATGGGGTTTTTGTATAGTCGATATTATTACCAGTAGGCCCGGCGGTCAACAGCACTAGGACGGGAGATAAATTGTGCCAGTGGTCCTACTAGCCTAGGGGGGGAGAGAACACTCGAACACAGTAACACTATAGAGAACAAACGGCGACTGCCGTCCGTCGAACAAATTACGTAGTACTAACGAACACAAATACTGTTCCCAATCGATGCGAAGTGCATGGCTACAACGCGGCAGTAAGCTTATGCAACATAAAATCGTCATGTTTATATTCTATCAGCGCGTAGTCGCCCACCGACGGCTCCCAACGAACCTCCTTGGATAATCTAAGTGGGTATCTCACCTTCCCCTGCATCCCAGCCCAGTCGAAGTCGAGGATCTTGAGCGGTGCATTAGGATTGTCGGTAGCTATGACATTCGGCCGACGGAGATCCCCGTGGACCATGCCCTTGTCATGGAGGAGCTTAACCGCCTTAGACAGCACCTCGTAATGATTGGTACAATCAGTGCGCGTGGCAGACCGACCCTGGACGTACTCCATCACGACCATCTTTCGTGAGCCGCAGCCCGTGTTTGCCACGGGATCTTTGTGCCAGATGTCGCCGCAGTAATACAACTTCGGTGCAAGACCCTCCTTTGCTAGAAGTTTGTGTGCGTCCTCGCCGTACCGCTCGACGAATTTGACAACCACTTGCTGCTCGTCGCCGATCACTTCCTTGTCCAGAATGGCAGAGAAAACCAAGCACGACGCGGACTTCGACTTGAGATACTTTTGATATTTGAAGGAGACCTCCTTGCCGGAGTAGGTGAAGGTAGTTGCCAGTGGGAAAAATCTCCTTAGAATATTGCCAACGGGGGGCTTGAGGCGTTTATATTGGTCGCGGAGAGATTTCAAGCCTTTCTTCAGCGCACCGAATACACGCGCAACCCGGATGATCTCAACGTCACTAATCAGTGGAGGGGAGCCGAGCCAGAGGAGCCCCGAGACGAGAGGCTGCACAACTATGTCAGTGGTCCAAATCGCACCACTGATCGACAGATAGGGTCCCATCAAGCCGATGAGGAACGTTGAGGAAAAGCTCGCGTCGAGGAGATCCTGCAAGGTTGTGAGACAGGGGTATCACAGATAAAGCGCAGGACGCACACTGCGTTCCTTCCAATACAGACGATAATAGAATTCAGCCTGAACAGTAGCATCTCCGCTCTTGCCGACCCCAGCTTTCTCCTCTATAATCCCAAGAGCAGCTGCCTCATGGGGCTCCACCTCACAAAGGTACGGGATAATATGGTCGGATTCTGGCCCATCGGTGTGGGTGGCCATGCTCTCGAGGGCAATCTCAAGAATTCCTTTTAGCGCCATGCGGTTGGATGCGTAGCTCTCGTTCTCCGCGCAGCGAATCTCCGACACAGATTCCATAAACTCCTCTGTTTGCCGCACCAGGACAACGTCATTCAGCGGCTCCGAGCTGTTAACGTCCGCAATGAAGGTCGCGAAGATAGAATCGTATATCACAATCGGTGCTGCGACAACTGGTCTTCTGGAAGCATACCGGCCATCAGCGATAGGACTGACTCCGTTCTGGAAATTATAATATTCCCGTGGTTGCGCAGCGACAGACGGACTGGGGGCTTCGCCAAGGAGCGATTGCTTATATCCTGTATTATGATGTTGAAGCGGTGGCTGAGAAAAACAGTTCAATGTGACGCACGCTTAATCAATGGTCTTAACTCGCTCGTTATGGCCTCATCCATCTCTACACCAATTTCTTGATCACTTCTCTTCCGCTTGAACGGCTGATCCTTTCGTATCCGTGCCACAAGCAGTGGCAACTTGGCATCACGCGGTCTCGACTGATCGGCGAGCAAGGAGCTAAGGAGACTTTCGCCATCGTCCGAGATATTATCGCAGAAGGCCTCAAGTTTAGAGTCATTGTCTTTAAGGAACTCTTCGAGCTGGTTCATATTCTGGCGTGTGAGGTACTCCTTCGGCTGTTCCAGGCGTTGATTGAATGCAATACGTGAAGATACGTTGGCGACAAACCTTCCACAGAGTAACCAAAGCTGGATCCGCTTTCCTTTCCTCAGCGACCCACTGCCAAATCTCGTCTATGGTCGTCTCTTGAGGATTGAAGGGTGCTATGAGAGGATGATCATAGAGGAAATGGAGGCGATGGTCGTCGCTAAAGAAGTCAACCACAGCAACAGGTATGAAGCGTTGCCGCTGGGTATTCGCCATAGTGAACAAGGGCGAGCGGCAGGGGAATGTATCGAGGCTTGAGTGAGACAGAGTCGTGGGGACAAGCAACAACCACAGCAACAACCACCGCGACGTCGGAGTTTACCGTCTGGTCACGAGACTGCAACTTCTGGTTCGATCGATCAGTCATTACACCGGGGGCATCAGCAAAGTGCGAGACCGTAGATCTACGTAGATATACCTAGCAGGTCCTGTAAATGTAGCCGGACCGGTATAGTCATGTATAACCCCCTTATAGTAGCAGGTCCGCGCAATAGCAAGCGCCCAAGGGACGCGTTCTTGCAAGGACGTGGCGCCCAGGCCCGTGCTGTTGCGAGGACCTGAGGCCCTCGCTATTGCGAGGACATTAGTTGAGGCCCTTGCTATTGTGAGGACCTCACAATAGTGGTCCCTTGGGTGGTTGGTGGAGCAGGGGCGCTGCTCTAGGGTACCGGTTCCAGAAATGCAGCTCATAGAATATATTAATATTAATACATATAGTACAGTGCCAATAAAAGTTCAATTTTATTCATATCAGTAGAGCCGGCTAGTAACAGAAGGGGCTATGAAAGATCCACCACAGAGCAGTAGTCTCTGACCTCCACTCCTGCCTGTGGCGCCCACGGCGACGACCTCTTAGTATCAGCGTGATGACACAAGACTACTCACTTATTCTTATAAGCTTTGAGGGTTGCTGGTTAGGCGGTAGCTTTGAGGTTGTCGAGTAGACAAGAACTTGTAAAGCGAGGTAGAGCAGGGCGCGATGAGATGTTATCTCAGAGTGCAAATGCAATGAATATAATCTGAGGTGTTAATGCTCAGATATCGAAGTATATATATAAGACCCCTAACAGTCTTATTATCTAATATAATTACCCCAATCCGTACAGGCAAGTCCTCGGAGACCTAAGTAATTAGTAATACACCATAAATACATATGCTGATCAAAACCGGGATATAGGTGTGCGGCGTAGGCCACGCGAATGGCGTATAGTGCGCAATCATTAGTCAGTTGGAGGCGTGACCAAACGCCGGTCCGCTGATCTAATGGATATGACGTTTATCGGACGAGATGTCCGATTGGCTGCAAGAATAGACATGTGACTTATAACGGGAACTACCGTGATTAGATACCGTTGCTACGGGAGATAACACGGCCATCATTTGGCTTGCATGTAACGAATAGTTACCAATCAGTTAAGCCCTAGGTAGACATATAAACCGTAGATAAATTCGTAGGAATTCAGGAAAAATAGTAGTAATACTAGGAAAATCTTGTGACATTACCCCCCCCTTTAAATTTCAACGACCCTGTTGAAGTAAGTTTTCTTATCTTCCTGTCGAACCAAAACCTTGAGTTCCTCGCACTAGTCTTTTCTGCTCCGGCCCTAGTACACCTCTTCGTTTACTTGGCCGGGCTCGTAGTATGGGTCCTTTAATTGCCTTTCTCTCATTTCACGCCCCAACTCTTCAGTTGATTCAGGTGTGTAGGAGAGGCGAATTTCGGGTACTACTGCTACTTCGCAGATTAGTTGTGCGATTTGATCCCCCTTCCGTACTTGATACGGGTCACCAGTTAAGTTCATCAACATCACGAAGATTTCACCTCGGTAGTCGTGATCTATGACACCAGCGAGGACGTCTAAGCCCTTTTTCGCCATGCCTGATCTGGGTGCTATCCGACCATAAGTCCCGTAAGGAACTTTGATGAATACATCCGTGGGTATCGTCGCGGATTTCCAGCTATTCACTAGAATGTCTTGCGACGCATACAGGTCGAATCCGATTGAGTCGCCTGTTCCACGGGTCGGAATTGTTCCGTTGACACCTATGGTAACCTCCATGTCTTCGTTGAAGTCAACGTCTGATGGTACCCATTGCTTGGTTTCGGGGTGGCGCTTGTAGTGCACCTTCGGTTCGTTAGGTCCGACATCGTCCCTGTACTGTGGCCAGTCATCAGGCCATGTGCACGTGTCCTCTTCCCAATCGGGAGAGTCCGGGTCGAATATGGTGATGGAATGTTTGGTTCCACCACGCATTCGGGTCGATCGTCTAAGTTGGGTGTCTAGGGGAGTATTGAAAGTCGAGAATTTCACCTTATACTCGTCTAGAATTTCCTTAGCATTTGTGAGGGCGTCCTCGTATTCCCAGGTGTCGTATTCATGAGTGTAGCCTTTCCATCCGATTAGGAATTGCCACTTCCCAAACGATACCCTATGAGAAAGGATTGCCTCCACTTCCCATTCTACTTCATCTTCCTCCGAGTCCCTGTCGGATACTGGAGGTTCGGCTCTTTGTCCTTCGATGGTAGATTCCTTGTACATGACCAATTTTGAAGCATGGAACACAGGGTGATAAGCCCTATATTGCGCGTCCATGTGTACTTTGAACGTTACCGGCCCTAAGACTTCAATAATCTTAAATGGGCCAATGTATCGGGGGGCTAGACTCCTTTCGGTGTCTTGCCAACTCCTTACGTCCACGAGTACCTTATCTCCTAATTTGAAGGGGACAAGTTCCTTCTTTCGATCATAGTACCAGGTGTCACAGATAATACGAAAGCATAATATCATAGACGTTACGGAGCAATAACTAGGGTACATTACCCGTACGTGGCGCCGGCATACATGGCCTACACCATAGAGTGTCTAATAGGCGCCGAGCATGGGAATATGAACTGCAGATATAGCTGGACCCTCGATAGCAGCATGAGCTGTTATCGTAGCCCTTTTGGGGGAGTGGCTATTATGCCACTCATAAGCACGTTGCATTGGGTCCGCAGCGCGTCTTGTGATACCAGGTCCATCTATCAGCTGCAATTTTCATCGCTGCCTTGGCTTGTGATTGGGCCTCGAAGTGCTTATGAGCGATTTCACTCAAGTCTACATTTCGACTTGGTTCGAAACTGCTCGGTCCTGCTATTGGGTGTCGACCCAGTTCTACCATGAACGGAGAGTTCTTGGTAGTCTCGCTTGCCGCATTGTTATAGGCGAATTCAGCAGTGGGAAGGAACTCCGACCAGTTATCCTTTTCGTAGATGTTAACGTAACACCTAAGGTACTGTTCGAGTGTTTGGTTCACTCTTTCAGTTTGTCCATCCGCTTGCGGGTGATATGCTGTCGTCATCGACCGCTTAATGCCCAGTAGTTCGCACCATTCGCCAAATAATTTAGAGGCGAATTGTGTTCCCCTGTCCGACACTATTTGTTTCGGTAACCCATGTAGCGGGTACACGAAATGATAAAGCGTCGTGGCTAGGTCCTTCGTTGAGAACTGATTTGAAATCGGGAAGAACCGGGCTCGCTTGGTCAATCAATCTACTACCACCATAATCGCGTCTGCTATGCCTGATTTGGGCAATTGCATGATTAGGTCTATGGTCACCACTTCCCACGGGCCTGACGGCACCAGTAGGGGTTGCAGGGGTCCATATGGCTTCTGAGGGTGATTTTTCATCCATTGGCATGTGTCACATCCATCTACGTATTTCTTCACGTAAACGAACATGCTGACATAGATGGCCTGTGGGACTCACCAAGCCTGTATCCTTGTGTACTAGGCGACTTGGAGAGGAGGATTATCAGACGCAGCAGGAGGTAGGAGGTTCTTCTACAGTGTACGCCGAGAAGAATAGAACTAAAGTTATAGGCCGTCAAGGCCCTACTTATATACATGTTTATGTGTATGGCACGTGCTACTAGCTAGTACTACCATTCCGGGTTATGTGGCTTTGCCAAGAGGCGAAGCGCTATCTTATCTGATGTTTAGTTACTCTATCTACAGGCAAAGCCACATAACCCGGAAAGGTAACGACTAGTTAGTGACACAGATGGCTCTGTGGGACTCACCAAGCCAGTATCCTGCGATGAACTAGGCGACTTAGGTGAGGAAGAGGTTATCAGACGCAATAGGAGGTAGGAGGTTCTTCTACGGCGTACGCCGAGAAGAATAGAACTAAGGTTATAGGCCGTCAAGGCCCTACTTATATACACAAATATAACGGGTCATGTGCTACTGTATAGTGCATGCCCGATAAGGAGTGTGGGCTTGGTTGCCATAAGGGCGACCAAGTGGTACGACTACTCTACAAAGGCCGTGACCCGCCGGTGATGGCCAAGCCAATGGTAAAAGAGAGAGCGTGTGGTCTCATCGTTAGATGGACATGTGAATACGGGCGCAGCCCGGGTATAAGGGATGCCGGTTGCCGGATACCGTGAGGTATAATGGCGATTGGCCGGTCATCGTGTGCTAACCAAGGCGAGACGCCGAGGTCGTAATGCTATTGGGCCAGCAGGCACCGTAGCATGTGATATGTCCGGACCGGATGGTTACCGGAGCATATGGTGGCCTTAGCCGTGAGGCGAGGACCGGTGTTTGGTGTCACGGTTTTTATACCGTGGCATGGGTTCGATCCCGTACCCTCCTAGACATGTAGTCACATGACGTGTTCGCCGTTTAGTGTAGTGGTCAATCGCCCCCGTAGCAGCGTAACTACTCTCACGCTTAGGTCGCCTTTGGCTAACGTTACTGTAGCACATGACTGACATGCGCGCACGGTCCCTTACTGTAGGGTAGGACTTACGTCGCGCCTCTGTAGTACAGCATGTATATAGTCTACTGCGCTGGGGCCTTACAGCCCCATGCTAGTTATTCTCGACGTTGGGGCTTGTCCCCCTGTATACCATCTCTACCACTGTGTGCGCCTGCTGGCTTAGCCACCTCTCGTCTTGCTCATCTGCGCCTCGTCACTGCGGTGTGGGGACGACCTCTACGAGCCCCTAAGGACTTACGCGTTAGGATGAGGGCCACTAGGACAGCGGTACACAGGTTATACGGTATGAGCGTATAACTGTGTCATAATAACTAGCATACTTTACCATCCCCCTTGACGGCGCTGCGCGTCTTGGGCTATGGGTTTCCCACTCTCTAGGTACAGCGACGCGGCGGGGGCACCTCTGCGATCAAGCGAGGCCGGCATCAACTCGCCTGCCCCCCATACAAGCGTTGCTATGGCGACCACGGTGCTGGTGGTACGTTATACCTACTGAGGAGTGGAAGATAAGCGTCCCCCCTCGCATGAAGGCGATAGAAGGAGACTAGTGCGTATGTTCGTATCGAACGTACCTCCTGGGGGGCGGGACAGCCTCGATGAACAGCAGCAGGACCTCCGTGGGTATGTGAAGCGCTTCGGCGTAACCCCACTGCAAGCGATGGTCATCAACACTCATGTCCTTGCGGACACCAACCTCTCGTCGTAGGACGCAGAAACAACCTACCTCGCTCAAGACTCTGGACGCCTGCCCATGGTTCAAGACCGTCGTGGGGTTGATCACCCACAGCCTAACCAACATGATCGACTAGGTCAATAACCATTTTTATAGGGCTCCCTTAGGCAAGGAATAGCGCGAGAACCCCGTCGAGGATGCGGAAGGGTTTGTTTTCTCCAATGAGGGCCTTGGAGTCTGACAGGGGGGTAATGTCACGGTTTTTATACCGTGGCATGGGTTCGATCCCGTACCCTCCTAGACATGTAGTCACATGACGTGTTCGCCGTTTAGTGTAGTGGTCAATCGCCCCCGTAGCAGCGTAACTACTCTCACGCTTAGGTCGCCTTTGGCTAACGTTACTGTAGCACATGACTGACATGCGCGCACGGTCCCTTACTGTAGGGTAGGACTTACGTCGCGCCTCTGTAGTACAGCATGTATATAGTCTACTGCGCTGGGGCCTTACAGCCCCATGCTAGTTATTCTCGACGTTGGGGCTTGTCCCCCTGTATACCATCTCTACCACTGTGTGCGCCTGCTGGCTTAGCCACCTCTCGTCTTGCTCGTCTGCGCCTCGTCACTGCGGTGTGGGGACGACCTCTACGAGCCCCTAAGGACTTACGCGTTAGGATGAGGGCCACTAGGACAGCAGTACACAGGTTATACGGTATGAGCGTATAACTGTGTCATTTGGGCAACGCCGTGATGGCAGAAGCCCGGGACTTGGAGAACGCTGAGTCCGTGGGATGGCCGAGAAGGCCGAGCCTATAGCGATATTGCCTTGGTGCTAATATAGTGCTATTTGGCCGTGTTGCCATTATTATGCGAAGGCGTGGCGCGCCTGAGGTGCCATTGTGATCAAGGATCTTATGGCGGTGGGGAGCCGGGAAGGCCGACCCAATAGTACAAGGCCGCGAGGCACTGTTTGTACATGTGGACATTATTATGCGAGCGTGCCGCGCTCGGCCTATCATTATGATCTAAGATCTATGACGTGGCTGGTCTTGCTCTGACGGGCGAGACCTGTATGACGTATGCTGTAGTGTTGCTATTGGACGTGGTTGTACCGTAGCATTACGTAAGCTGGTCATGTGGTTGATAAGCCCAGTTAAGAGCTTGTCGTGGTGGCAATGGGAGTTAACCCCTAGATAACTTGTAGGTAGACGTATAAATCCCAGGTAAATTGCTATAATCGTAGGAAAAATGCTGTAAGCCCCAGATAAATCTGTGACAGTTAGTAGCACGTGACCTTCCCATAAACATGTATATAACTAGGGGCTTGACGCCCTATAACTTTAGTTCTATTATTCTCTCGGCTTGCACCGTGGAATAACCTCTCACATCCTGCTGCGCTGGTATTGCCTCCTCTCTAAGTAGGTTGCCCCTAACCATGCCCCCGTTCTTATTGTGTTCAATGAATATGACCACTCAGCGATAGTTCGCTGATGACTCGCTCTTCTAGGTACCCTGGTATCCCAGTCAATAGTAGATAAATATATAGTTTTAGCGGCGGCTCCAGTAGTTTACTTACCTTGTAAAGTAGCTTAGTAACCGCCTAATAGCATTTGTATTCAACCTTGGACATCCTGCGTCACCGTCTGGTTCCCAGGTTATCTAGCCTGGTTAAGGTTGCTTATGTACTTAAAAAAGCAACCTTTCTCGTCTTAGGTACACTTAGTTAATCGAACAACGATACTAGTACCTTGCCCGACGTAGGAACGTGTACGCTATGGTTAAATATATGCTTATAACTATCATTACTGTGGGAATAACCTATTACCAAGTCGATAAGGATTCACGGTCATTTCATTTGTTAAGAACCTTAGAACGGGGGCACCCCTTTCGGTAATGGTATTCCTGGCAAGGAAATTACCATCCGTTTGGGAAGAGACGTCTGACAAGCGTCTATAAATAATTGGAAACACTGCCGTTCTCACCGCGTTCCACGTACAAACAGATCGCAATAGATTACTTAATTGAATCTCGCAATCTGGGTTAGAGGTGTCACAGATTTGGGACATGCCACTATTTTTCCCGTATTTTTACCTATTTATCTGGTATTTCTACGACCTTGTAGACATTTACGCTGCTAAGCGCCCGTCTACACGTACACGCAACCAAACAACACGTACACAACGCGGTATACGTCCACTTCTCATAACAACACGTACATAACACGTTTGTACGCATCAATGACTCAGCGGACTAACCTCCGGTGTCACGCGCCTTACTCATATCCCGATACCGGGCTATGTCAGTACAATTGGATAAGCGGCCTGCTCGTTATCACATGCCAATGCCCTTACGATTACTCATATCCCGATGCCGGTATATAAGAATCACATGCATGGCTTACTAACGTAGCTACAGCCACTTCCACAACATGGACCTACAGTCCAAACAAACGATCTTACTGGTGCGGCCATTACCGGCGCACATGGTCTATTGTAGTTTACGACTTAGCTGTATTAGTTATGTCTGCGCACAGACCGTCTTCCTGTTTGGTGTCACAAGAATTTCCCTGCATTTACTGCAATTTTCCTGGGATTAATAGCAATTATCTACGCAATACGTCCTATAACCCGTCATAACCCGGCACCTAACGAATAGTTAGAATCATGCCGATTGATGGCCGCGTTATCTCCCATGACGACGGTATCTAATCACGGATCTGTTCCCGTGCATATCACAAGCTTAGCCGCTAGCCAATCGGACATCTCGTCCGTATCACATCAGCACCACAACGTCAGCGGACCGCGCATAATGTCACGCGTTGGTTTACTAAGACATAGCGCCCTTAACGCTACTGGGCGACGCACAACGCCGACAACCTATATCCCGGTTGATCGGCATATACCATTATCGCGTATTACTCAGTCCCATAATGACAGGGGTCCTGTAGTAGAATACGTACCGAAGTAGATTATGTAATAAGGCTGTTAGGGGTCTTATAATACATGTATATATACTGGTTCGCTAAGTCGTTAGAGACTTAGCTCTATTCATAAACAATTGCCTACGGGTTAACCACCCAACCGCCTAGCCTGCTGCTTACTCGCTTACTCCTAAGTTCTCGCCTATCGACGACTACAGAAGACGCTAACGCTGTACAAGAAGCCTCTTAGCTGAAGCATAGAGTGAGTAGTAGAGTCTTGTGTCATATGAATAGAGCTTCTTTGCCCTCGCCCCCTCTTAATTGAGCGGGGTCTGGGATTTCTCTTCTAGGGGTCTTCGTCAACGTCTGCACCCCCCCGCTCGCTGACAAGCAGCGGGGGATATCCATCGTAAGTGGGATCTGGGGGATCTCGCCTTCGGGCAGCCTTCGGGCAACATACCCGGACCCAGGGTTAAGGGACGGGCTTGGCACCTGCAAAGGGCCTTGCCGAGAGTTGAGAACCGGTGATAACGGGGCACGTGCCACCCTGGATCGCCGGCGATCTTCTAGCTTATCCCCAGGCGTTACAGGGGCGGCTCTATGTATAGAACCGGGGTGGGCCCGAGTGGCCCTGCCTAGAACCGATGCCGATACGGGTTCGAATCGATAGCGATTCACCCTTGGCGCCCTCGAAGTCCCTCAGGGCATGGGTTTGGTTTTAACACTGGCAAGCACCCTTTCTGGAGCTAGGCGTGGACGCATGCGGAGTGAAATACTCCAAACCCCGTATTACCTGCACGCTAGGGAAGCGTTGTCAGTTGTATCCCCCACCTGGTAGCGTAAGAGAGACGCCAGCCAGTCGCCGACACTAACTCCGGTCGAGAGCGGAGCGCTCATTGACGCCGGAGGATAAATCTAAGCGCATGACAATTAAGTTGATGTATACAAGAAGACCCCAATGATGAAGATGTACCCGTTTCATCCACGATGTAGTAGAATTACCAAAGTTTACCTTAAATATAATCGCATTAAGTCCTCTGCCATAAAAACCATCGAGACAATCGGATAAAAACCCCAGTAAGGTATAACATAACCCAAAAAGGTTCTGATTAGTCGAAAAAGTCCTGACAAGGCACCACGGCGCACTCCGAGCGTAGACATAGGGAAATGGAACGTCCATAATATGTACTAAACGAATATCGAACGGATATTCATACAAAAAATACCTTACATTTTCACACGTATGCGATCACATCAAATACACCCGTGATTGGTCGAATGGATCAGTCACAATTATAAATTATTCTTATAACCAAAAAAGGATCGAGAAAATCGAGTAGCGAACTCCGATAAAAAAGGAAAAGGTCTCATAAACACGAAACCTTAGTACTGGAGATAACAAACTCATAATATACATATACGTACAAAATCACATAGGAAGAGTTTCTATCAAATTCCCATGTCGAATTACCCTACGCTCATAACAAGTCCTGAAAAGGCAAAAAGTCCTTATAAAAATAGGCAATGATGGTGGCATGACGCGATTGATAAGTCCCGACAGGGCACCCTTTAGTTCCGATAAGGAACTGTGTGTTTCTCCTAGCCGAATCATGGTTACGGAGGCTCAAGGCTAACAAACACCGTTAGAAGAAACATGTCGACACACGCAACCTACGAAATGACTACCGTCATAATCGACCCCCCCAATCTCGCATCGAACCCCATATCACCAATTTCCGACACCGCACCTCCCTTATCTCCTTCGCTCGAATGGATCGAGGAAGAACCAGGAGAGTTCTTGGTACGACGAAAGGAAGCGGCAGTAGACGGCAAGGGATCCGTAATCGAGGAAACCCCAGCCGAAGAGATGAAGGAAGCCGAAAGACGTGTAGCCAGTCTGGAAGCTACAATTTGCCGACTGGAGGATGAAATTACATCCCTCCGAAGGGAATCACTTCCCCCGAGTACACCGACACACGAATTCGATTCACGTCGGATCGAACCCCGAACGTTCGAAGGCGGCATCACCGCCCTGGAATGGATCGCCCATATGGAGTCGTACTTCAATTTCGCTAAAATAACCGAAAACGAAGATCGAATCTGGCTAGCGCTAGAATTACTGCGCAATAATGCCCTCCACCATATGGCTATAATCATAAGCCATGAACGGGAACCTATCCGGAGAACATGGGACTACTTCGTCGCTTGCCTTTTATGGTTTAGCAGAGAAGAGACGAACCGAGAAATAGCCCGAATACAAATCAAGGGATACCTTAGCGACCCCGGCCGAGCAATGATAAAATACAATCTCGAAGAATGGATTGTTTCCATTCAAACTCTAGGCCGACTCGCCGATTTAGACACCAAAGACATGATATCCGTAATCGAGGATGTCCTGCCGGAGGGGATTAAAAAATATATTCCCTCCAACTCAAAGAACGAGTTCTGGACCGTCTATTTCGACAACGCAGTGTTGCTATTGCGACACTTGGGTCCCGATACAAGGGAAGACTCGAAAAAGGAAACTGGTAGCCCAGAACCTGATAAGGTCTCGGGAAATACTACTGCGGCGAATAATGCCGTATACTACCGAGAAGTAGCCGAAACCCCGCGTATTAGCAATAGGCAGTGTCACGGATCTCCTTGTGACGTCTTATCCCTAAGGTTCAAGCTTGTCGCACTAGACTTAGGTCGCAAACCAACTAGGAAGCGACTTATTCAAGGCAAGCAGGTGGCAAAGAGGTAAAGGGTGGAGAGGAAATAGGGAAAGGGAAAACGCTCCCAACACTCATAGTAGAATGCTTAGATTATTGAGTCTAAGGTTTTAGACCCTAGACCATCTGGTTATATACATGTCTGAGACCTTGTACTACTGGTAGAAGTGTCTACCCTAAATGGTAGGTGGTCTGTGCGCATAGGATGGTGTCATAATTGCCTGTAATGGCATCATAATGGGTGATAGTGGTGCCATAAGGTACCTTGTCTATCTTTAGCCTGGTTTGTAAGTAAAATGCTATAGTTAGCATTGGTTTGTAAGTAATGACCTCAGAACCGCATCATGTGTGATGTCATAGTGGAGCTGTGGTCTAGACGATGATATCATATAGCTCTGGCCTCTGTGATATATGTAATACCTGTGGGAGGGGTAACTATGTAGATAGGTTTCAGCCCTGTAATTGGACCTGCTAAGTATAGACCTCTAAAGATAGGCCTGTGATGTCATAGACTGGACCTGTATGGGCCCTGATGTCATGATGATGTCAGTGATCTGGACTCTTGATGATGTCATGCCTCAGGAGGCCTTTGACGACTAAGTCATTAACCAGATAAGATCTTGGGCACCTGACAAGGCGCCTGTGTTGGTACCTAGTGCCGCTATCTAATCTAGAAGTTTGGTGTAGGTCACGTGACCTCAATTCAGTAGGTCACGTGATCCGATAACTTTTGGGACGCTGTAGCGCCTTCAGTTATAAGGCTAGTACCCGCATATAGGGGTCTAAAAGGCTAAAATGGGGGATGCACGAATAAATCTGTGACAGGCAGTCCGATTGTAGACGCCACCCTGGCGTCCACATATGGAAAAACTGTCCTGAAAATTGGTCTAATACAAAGGGTAAAGAGGCGAAAAATACTCGAAGTGGCTCTGAACTAGTGTCGCTGGCAAGCACACTAAGTGGTACAATAAGGGGAACCAATCCGGGAGAATCGAAAAAGAAGACCAACCGGAGGATGCCGAAGAATACGGAGATCGAAGAAGATTCTCTAAAGGGTTCAAGAATCGAAGAAGATTCGAACCAGGTCCCCACCGACCAATCAGACGAAAAACGTCAAAGAAGGGAGACGGTTACTCCTTTCAACTACATTTTCGCACGCACCATAGGAGATGAGCAAACCTCGGAAGAAATAGAACGGCTAAACATATTTCGACCGAGATCACCAGCAAAGCTCTAGGCCGAGCTGTTGCGCCAATCGCCAGGCGACTCTATCGAAGGGCTGGCCCCTTTCCACTCCTAAATCGGATAAAAGCCGACATCCGAACCTTGACCGTGAAGACAAGACGATCTCTCACGGTTAATAACTCTACAATGTAATTGTATATACCTTCATACGATGTACTAGAGTACAAAGACCCGCTGTTACAGAATACAACTAGATGAAAAACATCGAATAGTGTGCGGTATTCTGGGTCTATAAAAAACAAAATGCAGAAGGAGCATTCAGCATAATAGATGGAAGCAGAAGGTTACACCCGACATAACTGTGTCATAAGGGTCAGACCGACCCACCGACGGCGAAAGCAGAATAGTCGAGGAAACCTATAACCAGCCAAAGTCATAACATCGGAAAGTAAAGCCATAAAGGAGGCTTGCAACCTCCTTATAAGGCCCAAAGACGATATAACCGACTACGACTGATAACCGCCCTAAATCTCATAATACACGAGATTAAAAGGCAACTGCCAAAACTATCATAACGGCGAAAAATGCCATAATATGCGAATGCGCGAAGGTCTTTTGTCGGACCATTCGAGGAGGAAACAGTTAAACTCCCGAAGAATAAAGACTATATACGGAATCTCCAACTAGGCATTAAGAGTGGAGATTGAAACCGAATACCGTAGTTATCGGCTGACAAGCCTTTAACGAAAGTATAATTACACCAAGCTGATAAGGCATAGTAACGTACGATACCTGACAAGGGTCTACGTAAGAAGCACGGGACTATAAGTGCGAAAAAGCACGATGTCTCAAGATAATAAGCGGTGGTTTCGTGCGAAACCCCCTTAAATCGAAAAAGCTTCGAATACTAAAGCTGCATAATATACGAATGGCAATGGAACCTCTGCCCAGGCGGTCAGAATTTTAAGGAGGGGGTGGACACCCTTCAAAGTTCATTTACCCGCAATACTCAAGGTTAATCCAGCCATGTATACGCTAAGCGATAGATTACGAAAACGAAGACTATCAAAGGCTTAACTCTCTAAATACGAGCCAGAAAGTAGACACCCAAGTAGTAATCGAAGAACAGAATAGACAATAAGACAAGGGCACCTGAACAAGGACCTTAACAATCCATAAAGGGGATCAGTATCAAGAATAGATTGACGACAGTCGATAAAAATATTCATAACACGATCTATAACCCCAAGGATTAATGTCGAACCAGGCAAACATCCGAAAAATAATCCTAGACCACACCAGTAGCAGTCTAATAGCCACAAGGTCGTTGAACATTCCGATCCCAAGGCAATTAAAGACAACTCATAAGCAGCTGAAAAGCGCATAATGACGAGTTTAAGCCTACATACATCGGTGGTCAACACATAGGATTAAACGATGAAGTTACATCAGTTTCCCTGAAACAAGACAAGTCGAATAGAGCATAACGACGTCCACTTTCCCAAGTAGACATAACAAGACGCGTATTGGCTGTACATTAAAGCCGATGATAGTCTGTCAATATAAGACACGCATCTAAGTCGAAAAGGACTTTCCATAACCAGGAAAGGGATAGCTCGAAAACGACATAATACGTCGAATAGGAAAACGTAACTATAATATCGAGGATAATAAAGCCTATAAGGACAAAGCATGCACCATGACCTGACAAGGCATGGTAATCCGACAATGGTTTTAAGTGAAAAACCCTAGAATAAACACATGGAACCTAATTCTCAGGCAACCTTGGAGGTGAGGGACCAACGGTGCCAGTGCAACGTGGGCCGAAAGGCAGCGGGCGCATTGGAGTGCTGAAGGTCAGCCATAACGGGAAAAGGGAACCTAAAGGTCGAATCATGACCTAATAGGGCCAGTAACTTAGAAAACCGGAAAAAGGAAAACGGTCAGGTCCCCAGAGCACTAGTAACCTAATAAAGGCCATACTCTATAAATCAGGCGTAAAAAGCCATAAAGAGTCAACCTATACGGTGAAAAGCTCGAAGGACAAAGAACCAATATTCCCTATAAATCTAGCACAAGTCCAACGCATACGGGAAACCACTCTATAATAAAAATATCGAATCATAACGCCATAAACAGGCAGAGGAGATATTAAGAGATGGTCAATCCTAGTCAGACAAGTACATAAAGAGAATATAACTCGAACTAAGACCGATCCTGGAAATTCATAACTCGACGAAAGCATAACAACGCCTAGTCACGTGACCTATCCGAACAAAGGATAGCTCCAACCTTAAAACGACCCAGATTAGCTCAATAAGAGGTAGATTCGAACGAGAATCAAGCCGACAGGCCCTCATAACCAAGAGCATATAATCTGCCCATAAACCCATTTGAACCACGGTGATAGCGGTAATCCAAGTAACAACCATCGGTTAAAACGACTATAAAAACGTCATAAAAACCTCCATCAAGGCTTGAAAATGTCCCCAAAAGTGACAATAACGTCACAACAGAGATTGCAAGGCAGCGTATCGATAAGTGCCCGTAGAACGTCGATTAAATACCTTTGGATAAGCAAGGACGCACGCCGAATCTCTAAGACTAGCCACTAGAAGGACAAGTAAAGTCGAAGGAGGCCAGACAACAGCCGTTACCATAGATCAAGTTACGATGGAAAACCCGCAATAACCATACGTCAAGTAGACGATAAGCAAGGCCACGACACCTTAATTTTTTCACTATCTATAAACAAGTCAGATAGTAATCAGAAGCCATGCTACAGCCATAAGCATATCAAGTCTACAAGGTTCAATATATTCGGGATAACCGAAGAAAATCTGCGTAAAAGCATCAACGGGCTCGTAACAATAGAATCCAGCTATCGTTACAAGCAGGTTTTATAATACTTCAACAGGGTCGTTGAACAACTCTAAGGGGGGAGTGATGTCACAAGAATTTCCCTGCATTTACTGCAATTTTCCTGGGATTAATAGCAATTATCTACGCAATACGTCCTATAACCCGTCATAACCCGGCACCTAACGAATAGTTAGAATCATGCCGATTGATGGCCGCGTTATCTCCCATGACGACGGTATCTAATCACGGATCTGTTCCCGTGCATATCACAAGCTTAGCCGCTAGCCAATCGGACATCTCGTCCGTATCACATCAGCACCACAACGTCAGCGGACCGCGCATAATGTCACGCGTTGGTTTACTAAGACATAGCGCCCTTAACGCTACTGGGCGACGCACAACGCCGACAACCTATATCCCGGTTGATCGGCATATACCATTATCGCGTATTACTCAGTCCCATAATGACAGGGGTCCTGTAGTAGAATACGTACCGAAGTAGATTATGTAATAAGGCTGTTAGGGGTCTTATAATACATGTATATATACTGGTTCGCTAAGTCGTTAGAGACTTAGCTCTATTCATAAACAATTGCCTACGGGTTAACCACCCAACCGCCTAGCCTGCTGCTTACTCGCTTACTCCTAAGTTCTCGCCTATCGACGACTACAGAAGACGCTAACGCTGTACAAGAAGCCTCTTAGCTGAAGCATAGAGTGAGTAGTAGAGTCTTGTGTCATTTGGCTCCCTTACTGGTAACCAAACAAAGCATGTATATAAGTAGGGCTATCACTACGGATAAGCCTTAGATTTGTTCTCTGCTATCGCATAGTTACATAACATTCCTACTGCGCCTACAAGCGTTCCCTCACCAGCTTCAACAACCCCTTCAAGTCGTTATCAAGCTATAGTGTGAGTCCCACAACCTTGTTTGTGTCAAGAGGAAGGGAAAACAAGGGACACACGCTATTGATACGCGTTCCCTTGAAGTGTAGCGGAGGTCGTCAAGACTTCCAGAATCACACTTCATTCGGCATCCTCGCACATCGCAGAATTCACACCGGTCCCAAACCGGTCCCCCCGAATTGAAATCGACAACCTCGCACGCCAATTGCAAGAATTGTCACGAGACTCGCTATCTCACTTACGATTTCACTCCAATACGACATTTTCTCTGTGGGGAGAACAACTGTATTTGGAAATTCACACTAGCAGTAAAATGCGATCGTCCGCAAAAGGCTTCAAAAGGAAACTCGAAAATCCTCCGAAGTAACAGATGAGCCCCATCTTTTAGGACAATCACTCCGATTTGGCAATCGGATATCATTACAACTGCTTGGTTTACGGAAACCTACGTCGTCGAGACACGTAATAAATAAATCCGGATCTGTTTCCTATCTTCCGATTAGGAATACATCTCGTCACTACACCGAACAAGAGCCTGAGAAACTCTTCGGTATCGACAAACTAGGGCATGGGAAACCTTAGTATTGACACAGACTCACTGTCTGTGCGACCCCTGGGCTCAGGGGGATCCATACAGGCCTACAATCGAGGCTACAAGGCACCGCGCCAGCGCTGAACGCAGAGGCTCATGCACGCATGTCATACGTCGAGATGGCAGCGGCGGCTCACAGACAAGGTAGACGAGATATGGGCCCCGGGCCAGTAGATCACACAGCGTTAAGCGAGAAAGGGTTATGCACCATTGTCGAGAATCTGAGAGATGGGGTGTAAGCCCGCATCTCGTCGTATTATATACATGCTTGTGTATACTACCGAGACCGCCCTAAAGTAGTGGTCTGTGCACCGCTATCTAATGGGTCATGTGCTAGGTAACGAGACATGTAACAATGTGACCATATGTGACGGTACCTGAGGCGCGCGCTACCCTACAGCGCTAACCAAACGACCAGGTGACCTGCAATAACTGGGAGACGCCGGAGGTGGCTACAGCGCAGAGACGCGGCGTACGCCTAGCGCCGCGCGTGCGTCCTATAGCGAGGGAGTCCAAACCTGCATAGAGAAAGTCTGTGACATTACCCCCCCTCTCGAAAAACGTCGTCCCTGACGTTCTACCTTGAATCCTACGACGCTCGCTACCTTGGTTGCTTGTTTGACTCGAGGCCCATTCCTTCTTCGCGGAGGATGGGGAGCATCCAGGAGCACGGTCCGTCCGCCGGTGGTGGAGCGAAGTGAGCTAGCCTTCAGGAGACATTGGGAGCAAACCGACCATCCCTGTTTCCTTACATCCCGCGACGTGAGTTGGCGAGGCGCGCCAGCGGTGAGCGTATTGGTACATGTCAAAGTTCATGACTTGCGCCGACTTAGCTACGCGTGGCCCACCGACCTCGGGGTATGTGGTTCGCTCGTTGGTATTCGGTAGTCTGTCGTGGTGGATTGCTTTCTGACCTTCGTGATCGTCGGTGTGGGGTTGGGTACCCTTGCGGGACCCTTCGCATACCCACTGATCATCAGTTCTTGGTGATACCCTGCCGCCCAGGGGTAAGTGGCCGGACTGCCCTAGACCTCCACACGCGCGCGCATTCCCTTTGCAGGGGTGACGGCGGCGGGTCCTCAAACGGGGCTTACGTCGGTCGACCCCTTCTACCTTGCGTTCGAAAGGGGGCGGTCTTGCTTACTCACTCCGCACGGGTACTTCGCCTGGTGTAACGCTTCGTGGGGGCTCGTAAAACTACGGACCTCTGGCGCTTCTACCAGAGGCTGCCCCGCCGCGTTGCCATGGCACCCTGTACGTGGAGAACCCTCGGCCCCAACGCAGTTCGCGCCGGAGGGGAGGTAAGATATCTCTCAGATTATGACACAGACTCACTGTCTGTGCGACCCCTGGGCTCAGGGGGATCCATACAGGCCTACAATCGAGGCTACAAGGCACCGCGCCAGCGCTGAACGCAGAGGCTCATGCACGCATGTCATACGTCGAGATGGCAGCGGCGGCTCACAGACAAGGTAGACGAGATATGGGCCCCGGGCCAGTAGATCACACAGCGTTAAGCGAGAAAGGGTTATGCACCATTGTCGAGAATCTGAGAGATGGGGTGTAAGCCCGCATCTCGTCGTATTATATACATGCTTGTGTATACTACCGAGACCGCCCTAAAGTAGTGGTCTGTGCACCGCTATCTAATGGGTCATGTGCTAGGTAACGAGACATGTAACAATGTGACCATATGTGACGGTACCTGAGGCGCGCGCTACCCTACAGCGCTAACCAAACGACCAGGTGACCTGCAATAACTGGGAGACGCCGGAGGTGGCTACAGCGCAGAGACGCGGCGTACGCCTAGCGCCGCGCGTGCGTCCTATAGCGAGGGAGTCCAAACCTGCATAGAGAAAGTCTGTGACAAGTATAAAAATCTGGTCGCATATGCGAGCGACCCGGATAAAGCCGTACATGGATATATGACAAACAATACCTTCGGCCCACATCCACCCACCCTTATTTAGGTTATAGAGGCGGTTTAACCTCTTTAAAAACCAAAACCAACGGAATAGGTTTGATCGGGAGATCAAACGTGGAAGAGGGGGTGAGAACCCTAAATCCGCATTCTGGACCTTCAAAAGTCCGCTATCCCATGCTTACAACAGTACCTTACGGTCTTGAAAGCACCAAACGACATGCACTAAGAGGCTTGATTACCCTCGTTCATGTTCGTACTGTCCTATTCGTATATGGACGACAACCCTGTAATAGGAATATAGTAGCTATCTATCCAATAGCGAAATACATTCTTCCCCAACGATCATCCCAGTTCCCACGCTTACAATGTCATACTTAATCGAAGAACGACTTTAACAACATACAAGCACATTGGAAACTACCGTCATCGCCACCACGTGACTTCAGCCCTTACGGGATACGCCTATACGAGACAACTCCTGACAAGGATGTATGTTCTCACGGTTACCCAATAAGGCCTCACTACGGCAACGACACTACAGTATCAGGGAATACAATCATAAGCATTGACCATAATGCACAATGATTAGTACCTATACAATGGGGTTTTACACGAGAAGCCTACTCGTTAATAAATAGTGCATACAACCACGAAGGCACAGCTTCATCCCGGAACCTTACGACTCCGAAGAGATTGCTACATAGAAGCAATCTAACTAGGGGACACAACCCCTGTAACAAATGGGCATTGACAAATGTCACACGCTTAGTACTTGCGATACTAGGGAGGCGACGCCTCATAAACGTTCATAAGGCGACGCCCTTTAATAACCGTTCAACCGCATAAGTCGTACAAAGTAGGATTACCCCTGTACAAGCAACAAGCCTAAGACACCCGCTATTCGAATGAAAGGAACCAGCTACTCCATTCACCGATATACAGCAATAGACGTCGAAAAAGCACCGCTATGCTACATTCAAAGGGTACTACGCATAAGCCACTATAACCGCCCAAGGACTCGAAGAGAAACTAGAAAATCTCCAGAGTTAACAGAAGAGCCCCTTCTTACAGGTATCCGGCACAATGCTATCCGAAACACGTACAACGACACAATGCACCCTCTAATACGCTTGGCAAGCTATTAGAGAGACAGATTACTAGTAGATTTCAAAGGCACTATATGATGAACATTTCCATATCGCCTTCTACTACGAGTAAAGTCATAAGCAAAAGCAACAATCCGACCAAGGTCGCGAAAAGGCACTAGAACACCTTCAGCGATAACAGGAGAGTCCCTCCTTCTAGGATCCGCGTGCACAATGACAATACACTCAAGTAACAAGACTACACCTCCCCAACAACGGCATTTGACCTCTCGGTCATCACGCGTTGATAATCGCTAGTAATGGCATTTAGCACTTCGCTATCACGCGTTACAAATCACTATAAGGAATACAATCGCTATCCCATTCAACGCTCAGGTTCCACTACAAAGTCCTGAAACTCCCATTTATCCCTGTTCAATTAACAAAATTGAAGCAGCACCTTAACGGCATTTGACACTTCGTCATCACGCGTTATACCGCTCTTGGGACGTACATAATGAGGAATAGTTTCATCAGGGACGATGAAACCTAAAGCGGGGGTAATGTCACAGATTTATCTGGGGCTTACAGCATTTTTCCTATGATTATAGCAATTTACCTGGGATTTATACGTCTAACTACCAGTTATCTACGGGTTAACTCCCATTGCCACCACGACAAGCTCTTGACTGGGCTTATCACCACATGACCAGCTTACATAACGCTACGGCACCTTCCGGTCCAATAGCATAGTTACAGCTACGTCATACAGGTCTCGCCCGACAGAGCAAGACCAGCCACGTCATAGATCCTAGATCATAATGATAGGCCGAGCGCGGCACGCTCGCATAATAATGTCCACATGTACAAACAGTGCCTCACGGCCTTGTACTATTGGGTCGGCCTTCACGGCTTCCCACCGCCATAAGATCCTTGATCACAATGGCACCTCAGGCGCGGCACGCGGACCGGGCTGTAACACATGCCACGGTACTTCCCATCCAATGGCATAACGACCTCGGCACCTCGCCTTGGTCATCCAACGAAGCATGGCCAATCGCCATTATACCTCACGGTATCCGGCAACCGGCTTCTCCATATACCCGGGCTGCGCCCGCGTTCATATGATAACATACACAAATCCCTCTCCTACGATTGGTGCGGCCATTAGGGCCCATCACGGCCATTGTAGATAGAGTCCATAAACATCAGATAAGATAGCGCTTCGCCTCTTGGCAAAGCCACATAACCCGGAAAGGTAACGACTAGTTAGTAGCACGTGACCTTCCCATAAACATGTATATAACTAGGGGCTTGACGCCCTATAACTTTAGTTCTATTATTCTCTCGGCTTGCGCCGTAGAATAACCTCTCACATCCTGCTGCGCTGGTATTGCCTCCTCTCTAAGTCGCCTTATCTCAACAATATAGGCACTTGGTGAGTCCCATAGGCGTACTGTGTCACTGCCATTACCGCATGCATAGTATCTGCTCATATCTATGTATATCTACTGAGCTGGTATTTATAATTGTTAACGGGCTAGATATAAGGGTTCGCGTTTTGCCGATGGGAGAGAGAGAGAGACAAACATTTATATCCTGAGGCAATAGACTAAGTACATGTGTGGTAGCTAACGGGAGCAAAAGTGGTACGTAGGAAGGTAGTTAGAGAAGAGTAATATGGGAGTGGCGGTCATACATGTGTGAGGTATCGTGAAAAGAAGTGGAGTGTGATAGATAACTAACAAGGTACAAACTGGTTCAGGGTGCAGCGATTACCAAAGATTCCTATACCCCCAGCATGAGCTAAGAGGGTGTTGAGGGTGAAGTCATCATGTGTGTCAGCGATGTGGATGGTCCATGTGACATGGACCATCCACATCGTATTGTGTCATCCCTAAGCCGTCCCAATGGAGGGAAAGTCGTTACTTAGTAAGGGCTAACCAAGTGGTATTGATGGCGACTAGCCAGGGATCATACTAGAGATGGTGTCACGAATTTTTGTGACATTTCTCACATATGCGATTACCGGGGGTCGAACTCACGACCTAGGGATTTGCCGAAAGGTGCGCGCCTAACTGGCGTGTATCTCAAAGTAGCTAGCGCGCGGCTACCCCTTAACTACATCATAGGTTACATAAGCGTTCTAGGTCTCTGGCTGTTAGGCGCATGCACACAGGCCACGTCGCTTTAGGGCAAGGGTATTACTTAGTGTACAGGTGCTCCCTATATGTATATAAACTAGGGCTCTGGGACGTCTTACTCCAGAATCTTTATTCTCGACTATGCCTTCGGGCACTTATACTCCATGCCTCGCTGCGCAGTGATACTCGCTAGTCTGAAGGAACCTCACCTCGATAACAACTTAGGTGTCACAAACTTTCCATAATGTCTTGTAACAACCCTCGCTATAGGACGCACGCGCGGCGCTAGGCGTACACCGCGTCTCTGCGCTGTAGCCACCTCCGGCGTCTCCCAGTTATTGCAGGTCACCTGGTCGTTTGGTTAGCGCTGTAGGATAGCGCGCGCCTCCGGTACTCACACTATGGTCACAGTAGTTACATGATGCGTCACTTAGCACATGACCCAGTAGATACGGCGCACAGGCCTTCTCTTTAGGGCAGTACTAGTAGCTCCACCGCTCATGTATATATTACGACGGAATGTGGGCTTACTCCCCATTCCTAAGATTCTCGACAATTGGGCATAGCCCCTCTCTTACTACTGCTGTGATGCCTGCTGGCCCGGGGCCCGTATCACGTCGTGCTTGTCTGTGAGCCGCCATCGTTACCTCGACGTACACAAGGGATGTCTGGCTCCCACGTTGCCTCTGCGTTCAGCGCTGGCATGGTGACTTATAGGCTCGCCTCACGGCGCGTATGGTTCCCCCTGAGCCCAGGGGTAGCACAGACGTAAGTCTGTGTCATTAGGCGTGGTGACCCTATGTTGACTTGCATGTAGGATGCTGGCTAAAGGAGCGGGCGTTATGCTGAGGTATGACCCAGAGTATTTGGGTCAGATGGCAGAGTAGGACCAGGGGCACACGCACCCCAAGTCGAGATTAATAGAGCTGAGGTTGTAAGACCTCAGCATTGGTGTTTATATACAAAGGGGGACTGGTAGCTAATGTGCAACGGGCTACCCTAAAGTAGAGGTCCGTGCACTGTAAGGCGCTTCCCTAAGTACATGTGACCTAACTACCAGATGGTCATCATGTGACCGCTGGTGAGGTGGCCACCGTAGACTAGTGGCTAAGCGTAGTAGCTAGAACATAAAGTATGAGGAATTGACCCGGGGTAGAGCCGGTTGATCCATGTCACTGGTTTCATGACACCATGAGGCCCAAAGTTGGCTGGGTCGAAGTTTCAGGTTAAGAAGGCACGGGAAACGTGTGATCTGTAGGGGTTGACCCTTGGATTGGAGGTGAGAAAAGATGCCGATTTGATCAAGTTCTCTCCAGAAGTCGTGGAGGAGTTCAGTAGAGGTGATGGTTGGGAGGTTAGGGTTCTTGTGGGGTCAAAAAGGGACAGAGTTGAGTTGGAGAATGTTGATGCATTGATATCACATTTGTATGGCATGGACAGCCGGGGGTGGTTCGTTGAGTCGGGTGACTGGTTTGGAGTTGGGGTCAGGGGGTGGAGTGCCGATGGTGCGAAGGGTGTCAAACATCGGCTGTGTGAAGAAAATGCGTGGGTTTTGTGCATGGATGGGCAAGTGGGGTTTGTAAACAGGGCTTGAGGCGCATTTGTGTGGAGGTACAAGAGAGTTTGCGAGGGCGGTGAGATCACCGACATGTTCGTGGGTGGATTGGTTGGAACCGACAGGTGACTTAGGTGGAGGTGTGGTCAGTGCTGGAGTGGTGGAGACCGGTGGTTGAGGTGTAGTGGGTCGAGGTGAGTGACACAGTACACCTGTGGGACTCACCAGTGCCTATATTCTTGAGTAATAAGGCGACTTGGAGAGGAGGTGACTGTTACGGTTATTTTAATTTTTCGAGTATCGACAGAACTCACCATTGGGCGAATACGATACAGGGACTTGTCGCGCAACTAACTCCCCTGGCTACTCGAGATCTTACTGGGCGCATCCCCAGTTGTACTAGTCTGTAGGGCTCGTTTCATCTTTGGCAGATCCAACCCTGCCACCGTTTCATGTTCATCGTTTAGCAGACAGATGGCGTTCAACCGCCATCATTCCTATCTATCGTCTCAGATATATCATTCCATACTTATCAAACGTCTGGGACTATAGCGTAGATAGTATCGGTGACATCTGGGACAGACTTGACCCCTGAAACCTAGCGTAGTATAAAAACTCATGTACTTACCGTCGAGGCTCTTCAGCTCGACCTTGTTGTACAAACAAGAAGTCTTATACTCATTCTCAAACGTAGGAAACTACGCTCAGTATTTCTCACTCGAGCAACCGAACGACTAAGTCCTCGAAGTGCACACTGACTTCTCGGACTTAGGCGAGTCTTATATTCTATTCGACTCGCACTTGAACAGATTATATCCTCTAACGCGTATTGGATATTAACCGATCTCCTAAGGACTTTGCTTAGGACCCGAAGGCATCTAACGAGTATTTGCCTTCCACACGGCTGCGTGCCTACGTGGAGAAGAACGATTTATATTCGCGACTCGAATATACGAACGGGTATTCGACCCGTAACAGAAGGTCGAGCTTATCACACCCTCACCTACCACGGTGTAAGGGCACATGATATTTGGACCAGAATTCCCAGCACGACTGATTGAACTCTTGCCCGAGGACATTCAGGGAGTCTACAGACTCAACCAATACGAGTGGACTGACACCATTGGAGCCTTCCGTAACCGCGGAGGAATTGTTGTCATCCCCAGAGAAGATAGGGCATCGAAGTGGGTACAAGTATACCCCTCCGCAGGAACGACCGCTTGGGAAATAACGCGTGAAGCGTTCAAACGATTCGGAGAAATCCCTCCGATGTCAACCGCGACGTTGACCGAAAACGAAACCGAAACCATCAACAGAACCTTCGATGCCGATGGAAATACGAATCAGCCTTCGGGCGCCACAGGAATGGCAGGAATTGAGCGCATCAGAGATGATGGGAGAAATCCTGGAAACTTTACAGGAACAGATAACAGCCAGACCGGAGGACAGGACCCTCCAGGATTTATATCTGCTTCTGCGCAGAGTGGGATTGGGTCTATGGCTGGAGGAACAGACCTCTTTGGAAACCCCCCACAGAACGCACCCGGAATGGGTAGCGGAGGAAATCCGTCTTGGACTAGCCCAAGCGGAGGAATGGGAACGACAAACCCAGGAACATGGCCTTCAGGCCTATTTGGACGAACCCCCACAGGTACAAGCGGAGGAGGACTGGGAAGAAACTTCGGACTCGGAGGAGGGAATGCCTTCCCTCCTGGAGGACTCGGAGGAGGAACCCCCGCGAACCCCGGAGGAGGAAACCCTGGAGGGAACTCAGGGAACCCCGGAGGAAACCCAGGAAACCCGGGTGGAGGATACCCGGGAGGAGGAGGACCCCCAGGAGGGCCTCCACCACCGAATGCGCCGCAACCTCAACCTCCGGCGCCGAACCCGTACTACCGACCCCCGATGATAAAGATCAATCCCCCAGACGTATTCGACGGGGAACGATCCGACATGCAGAACTTCATAAACCAGTGCAATTCCTGGTTTACAATGTACGAAACGTCATTCCAGAACGACGTTCAGAGAGTGATCTTTATCCTCTCTTATATTTCGAACAAGGGGAAAACGGGCCAATGGAAACAGAATTACCACCGGGTTTATACGAACCCCCAGACGAAACGATTCTTCCCGCCTAGTCTTGCACAATTTGATGCAGACTTCCAGAAAGCCTTCGGAGCCATCGAAGAGGTACAGAAAGCGCGGAAGAAAATCCTGGACGTAACCCAGGACAGGAAAGACATCGATGATTATATCACCGAGTTCAACAACTTGGCCGGGAAGGCCCAGTACGATCGATACAGCGCGGACAGAAACGCGTTGCTCATAACCCTCTTCGAGAAAGGGTTACCCGAACATACAACCCGATATATCATCGGCGTTCGACCGCTACCAGCAACCATTGATGAATGGCAGTCCGCTGCCTCGTACTATGAAAATACGTACAAGATATTCTTGAAACGAGACAAACCGTTTGTCAAGAAAAAGGCTTGGCAAGCCTCGAACCAGAATAGCGGACGCACTAGCGCTCCGCAGACAACCGCACCGAAAGATCCGAATGCGATGGATGTAGATCGAATGACCACCCAGGAAAGGGACGATCACATCAAGAAGGGAAAATGCTTCACCTGTCATCAGCCAGGACATATGTCGCGAGACTGCCCGAAGAGGCCGAGAAAGCCAGCCCGCCCTAGGCGGACTACTCGAAAAACCGAAGAAGAAGAAGCCGAGCAAGAAGCTCGCATTGAAGAAGTCTCCGAGGAAGAGACTGAATACATCACCGCTAACAGAGCGGTCACAGCAATTAGGGCTCTGAAAGCCAAGAACCCCGAGCTCCTAGCAAGGCTCGTAGAAGAACAGGATTTTGCCTAGGAGGGAAGCCCACGGTCTTACCCTCCGAGAAAGCAGCACATGTAATTACCTCGTTCGAGAAGAATCGATCCCTCTTCATCCCGGTAATCATGACGCTGGCAAAACCCGTGAAGTGCAATGCACTAATCGACTCAGGAGCAATGTCGAACCTGATCCACAGCAGAGTGGTAGAAAAATACAAGGTGCCCACGCAACCTTTGAAGAACCCAATCATCGTCAAAAATGTTGACGGAACAGAAAACAAAGATGGGCGAATAGACCGAGAAGCTACCATACTACTACGATATCCGAAGACCCAGAAAACGCGAAAAGTCCGATTCCTGGTAGGATCAATCGGAACAGAAAATATGATTCTAGGGTATGGATGGCTAAAAGACGAAAACCCCACAATCGACTGGAAGGACCAAACAGTCGATGTACGATCGGTACTAGGGGCAGAAGAAAAGAAACAGGAAGCCACGATCCGAATGGATACGGTGGAAATGGTAGTTGCCCCAGAAGGAACAATTCCAACAAGGGGGACCCAAGAAGCTGCAGGGTATGACCTTTACGCCGCAGAAGAAACCGAGATTCCTGCCGGAGGATGGAAACTCGTCTCCACAGGAGTAAAAATGAAGATCCCGAAGGGATCGTATGGAAGGTTGGCCGGACGATCAGGCAACACCCTCAGACACGGATTGGTAGTACAAGCCGGAGTCATAGACTCGGACTACCGAGGAGACGTCGGAGCCATCGTCTTCAACTACTCAAACAAAGCACATAGAATTATCCCGGGCATGCGAATAGCCCAGATAATTTTCGAACAACACCTCACCCCCGACATCTTAGAAGTCGAAGACCTAGATGAAACAAAACGAGGGGAGAAAGGGTTTGGATCCACGGACCAGCCAGAAGAAACAACGCAGCGGCTCTATACTCCCGAGGAGTATGAAGCGATCCGACGCTTCGTGAAAGATAACCCTAGGATCATAGGGAAGAAAGGGGAGACGCGAAAGAAGTTCCGAACAAAGATACAAATCATAAACGCTGTCAGGAAAGCGCTGACGAAATCCCAGGAATTTGCACAGAAAACCCCCGAACCAGAACGAACGATTGAGGAGATGGTTCCCAAACACCTACTGGACTTCGCCAAGGTGTTCAGTAAGGAGTCCGCAGCAGCGTTCCCCCCGTCGAGACCATGGGACCACGCAATCGAATTAAAACCCGATTTTGTGCCGAAAGACTGCAAAGTCTATGCACTCTCGCCTAAAGAGCAGCAGGCGCTGGACGAATTCCTAAAAGAAAACCTGGCCAAGGGATTCATAGTCCCTTCAAAATCCCCGATGGCGTCACCATTCTTTTTCGTCCCAAAGAAAGACAGCGGCCTACGACCCTGTCAAGATTATCGGTATCTGAACGAAGGGACGATAAAGAACGTCTATCCCTTGCCACTGATCTCAGAGCTCCTGGAAAAGTTAAAAGGAGCAAAGATCTTCACAAAGATGGACCTTAGAGCGGGATACAACAACGTGCGAATCAAAAAAGGGGACGAATGGAAAGCGGCCTTCAAAACAAACCGAGGGTTGTACGAGCCCACGGTTATGTTTTTCGGATTGTGCAATGCACCCGGGACCTTTCAGGCAATGATGAACGAAATCCTGAAAGAAGAAATTCTCGAAGGATGGGTGCTTGTTTATATGGACGACATCCTTATTTTCTCGGAAGACGAGAAAATACACAAGGAACGAGAGCGGCGGATCCTTCAGAGACTGGTGGATAACCACCTCTTTGTGAAACCCGAGAAATGCGCCTTCGGTGTCGACAGAGTCGAATTTCTGGGACTAGTCATCACCCCAGGAAATATCCAGATGGACCCAGCGAAACTGTCACAGATTTGGGACATGCCACTATTTTTCCCGTATTTTTACCTATTTATCTGGTATTTCTACGACCTTGTAGACATTTACGCTGCCAAGCGCTCGTCTACACGTACACGCAAACAAACAACACGTACACAACGCGGTATACGTCCACTTGTCATAACAACACGTACATAACACGCTTGTACGCGTCAATGACTCAGCGGATTAACCTTCGGTGTCACGCGCTTTACTCATATCCCGGTACCGGGCTATGTCAGTACGATTGGATAAGCGGCCCGCTCGTTATCACATGCCAATGCCCTTATGATTACTCATATCCCGATGCCGGTATATAAGAATCACATGCATGGCTTACTAACGTAGCTACAGCCACTTCCACAACATGGACCTACGGTCCAAACAAACGATCTTACTGGTGCGGCCATTACCGGCGCACATGGTCTATTGTAGTTTACGACTTAACCATATTAGTTATGTCTGCGCACAGACCACCTTCATGTTTGGCTCCCTTACCGGTAACCAAACAAAGCATGTATATAAGTAGGGCTATCACTGCGGATAAGCCTTAGATTTGTTCTCTGCATTCGCACAGTTACATATCATCTCTGCTTGCGCCCACTAGTCTCCTCACCAACCTCCAGCAACTCCTTCAAGTCGCTTATTAGGTTATAGTGTGAGTCCCACAGTCTAGTCTGTGTCATAAGAACAAATCTCCCCCCTACCCCCGCCCTTGCGCTTGCGCTTGGGTCTGGGTTTCTATCCTACAGGGGCTATTACTTGTTGCTGCGCACATCCCTTTCTGCCTGACAAGGCGATTGGGGTGATAGTTGAGATCTGGGGGATACATCGCCATCCTCGGCAGAGGATTGGCAACCAGGGAAGCCACACCGCCTTTTTAGGCAGGAGGCCTACCTAACCCGGACTCCAGGGTCAAGGAGACACGGTCCTCGCTGACAAGCTTGGACTATGCGCGGTTAAGACCCGCCTGTGGAGAAAAGGGGACGGTCTGCCTGTGTGCGCCCAACCCCCTGTCATGGCAAGCGTTGTTCAGCGCCCCATCACTATCCATAGGGTCGTCATCATGACGGCATGGGAATTTTCCAAAGCCGCCTCCCAGGCGTAAGGGACCTGCTTTGAACCCGTTATGGGAAAAGCAGTGAGGGGGGTGACGTAAAAAATCACCCTGCCATAGGTCACTCGCGGTAGCCAATAGCATAAGTCCTCCGGGCAGCTCGGCGTGCGAGCATGGGTCAAACGGATTTGGGGCCCCATTGGAAGAGAAGCGCGTGGCCCACTCCCTCGGGATGTGGAGCGCTGCTGTCTCGCGATCCTAGATCGACAATGGTTTTTTAGCCCTGATGTGACACCCATGTGGCTACAGACGGCAACCTCATTGTTGAAGCATGGACAGGCTAAGAGATGTAAAATCCCAGCCACTTTCCGGCATCGTCCCTCCGGGGCGGTGTCGTGTATCCGATTCCCAATCATCTGACCCAGGAACCGGCCTGGCAGTCAGCAACTCTACCCCTGGAGTCGGCGCCTCTGACCGTTAGGGTCATGCGAATATCCGCGCCGTCTCGGCACAGGGTTTGCGCGCAACATAAGAGTAATTATGCCCCGTAGTACACCTTCTTTGCTCCTGAAAAGGAGTCCACTACCCTACCTTACATAATCCCTTTCATTCCTGTTCTTGGGCGTATCACTGGGAAACTTCGTTTCTCATGAAGGCTGCACTTTCTAGAATCATGCCCCGCGTTACCCGTCGCACCCGTGGCTCCTCCACTGCCCCTTACGTCAAACCGACGAAGCGGTCCCTTCTCAGCCGCATCGACACCGCCGACATTCCTCGGGCAGAGGACGTCACCTACACGCTTCCTGTAAAGGAAGATTACACTGGGAAACTCCATCTTTGGGAGATTCCCGTCCACATGCCAAAGCACATTGCTGAGGCTGGGAAACCCGCTCCTCGACCTCCCAAACCAGTTCCGCTCGCTAAGCGTATCTGGACAGAGGAAGAGAAGCTAGCGCAATCCATTACCGCCATGGAGAATCTCATCGAACTCCGCGAACTCAACAAGCTCAAGCTCGCTCGCGATAAGCTGAATAAGCGAATCGCCGCCAAACAAGCCGCCAAGGAAGCCAAGCAAGCAGCTTCTTCACTGGCCCTCCGTCTCTCCAGCCCGGCGGCCGGACCTTCTGTTCCGGCCAACCACAAGATTCTCGACCCTTCCCTCGTCTTCGGGAAGAAGAAGCCTCTCCAAGCATGCGATCAAGTTATTCCCATGCTAGAAGGCACTCTCACTCGCCTCACTCCTCTCGCCAACCACCCCCCTAATTACCCAGGCTTCCATATGGAAAACGACATGCGTTTCCATACTATGGTAGTAGAATTGGAGGATCTGGTGGATAACGTAAAGGATAGAGCGAGACGGGGGAGGATCACCAATAGAGACTGGAGAATTATGAAAAAGTATTGCAAACAGCTCGGCAATATTTCCTTTTTGGATTGGCGTACGGACTTAGCTCGTATCGTAGCAGAATGCGTAGCGCTACAAATTACTTTTGCCTTCGGTGTAACACCACCTGACAAGGTGGCAGGGCCCTCAACTACTTCGGTAGAAGAGGATATACTCGCGATTGTATAGTAGAAATACTATCATCTTTTAACTCTGAAATAGAGTGCGAGTGTGATCTATAACGAAAGTCGCAGCTTTCAAAACCAATCCCTTCTTAAGAATCTAAGACAATGAGTAACCAGAAACTAACATTCGTCACAAACAGTATTCACAAAAATGTCTTCCACCTCCTCCGTTAGCACCCCCCTCGCTCCCCGCAAGATGCGCCTCCGCTCAGAAGGCCCGGTGACACCGGTAGCTGGTCCCTCGGGAACCCAGCAACTGGTGACGCTGGAGCACCTAAGCGAGGGAGAAGAAGAGGAAGAGGAAGAAGAAGAGGAAATGCCGGAGTTCGCTCCCCCGCAAAGGGAATCTCCGACCAATCCCATGGGTACACGCCCGGGCTCCCCCATTGCCGGATACCCACCGGCTCGTCGAACTCGCCCTATCGGGCCCGCCACCACACTGGAAATGGAATTTTCGGGTCCGACACGACAGACCAATGTCGCTGTCGAGAACAACCTCAAGGCGTACCTTCCTGAGGAGGAACACCACAAGGTGGATGGGTCCATACATGGGCCAATCATCGATGCCGCCGTACAACGAAGTGCGGCCATAAGCCATGACACCACCGACACCCTAGGTCGAATGGTGCACGCCCGCCTGGAGCGTATCCATGAACGAATCGATTCCCTGGCTGGGCAATCCAGGGCAATCGAACAGAAGGCCCAAGACGAACTACACGAAGCGGTCAATTCGGTCCGCAACGAGGTGCTGTCCACTCTGGTGGACCTCGGCAAGGAACTCCGACAGGAGTACACCGCCAAGTTCACCACCCTGGAAAAGGAGCTCCGCAAGGACTACCGATCCAGGCTCGACGACCTCGAGGACGCATTCGCCGAACGAATGGAGAAGGTTGACGAGGAACTCCGGAGGATTCGCAAGAATCCCTCCGTCCCCAACCCTCCTGGCATCCGCACGCCTCCGAGCAACCCGGCACCTGCCCCCGGCAATGCCCAAACCCGTGCAGCCGATGCCGCTGCCGCCGCACAAGCTGCAGCTGCTGCTGCAGCAGCCGTCGCCCCGCAGATTCCAGGTCTGCCTCAAAACCTGAAAATCCCCCCTCCCCCCGAATTCTCTGGGTCATCTGGAAAGGTGACTGCTCAGGAATGGGTGGAGAAGATGGGCCTGTACTTCGGTACGCTCAGGGTCTACGACGACCATGACCGTATCACCACGGCCCTCTTCCGCGTCACAGGGGACGCATACAAATTTTTCTCGCCTCTCATCAAGAAGGCAGGAAACGGTGAACCTCTCGGCACCTGGGAGGACTTCACCAAATCCGTAATGGTGCAATACGGGAAGATGACGGATAAGGAGATCGCGAAAAAGGAAATTCGCGGCTACTACGGTACCAAGGGCAAGGAACTCGCAGAATCGAACTATTTCAATTACTGCGAACGATTCCGCACCCTCGGCCGTCTCTCCGAAACCGCCAACGAGACCCTGGTGTGGGAGTTCACCGAAACACTTCCCGAAAAGGTTAAGGACACCTTGAACGTCCTCGGCAAGACCCCCTTCTTCAAAGCCCCAACCGACATCGAGCCCCTCATCGACTTCGCCCTGGAAATGTACCAAACGTCATATCCAGACAAGATCAAGGGGTCGATTTTCGAGAAGGCCGGCAAGAAGGACTCGGCACCTACCGAAAAGAAGGAGACGTCCTCCGCTTCTGCGAAGAAGTCGGAGAAAAAGAAGGACAAGGGAAAGGCGCCCGCCAAAGCCCCCGCCGACACCGCCAACGCCGTCTGCACCTACTGCAAGCAGACGGGACACTATTTCAACAAGTGTCCTAAGCTTGCCGCGGACAAGGCTGCGGGAACGTTCGTGCCTGCCGCTCAGCGGGCCGAACAACAAAGGGCGAAGGATGCAGCTGCCGCGTCTGGAAAGACTACGGCTGCTCCTTCGGGTAGTGGAAAGGGACAGGCTTCTGGCAAGAAGCCGTACTCGGCGCCCCCCGCAGATGGCAAGACGTATCGTGCCCGAACGATCTGGGAAGAAGTGACGGCTGACTCAAGCTCAGCAGGACCCTCGGCCCCCGCCACCACCGTCGCCAATGTCGGGACCATCTCGGTTCCCCTCGCTCCAACCACACGTCTCGAAGACGTTCTGTGAAGAACACACCAGCCCCGCAGCGGCTGGGAGTGTACAGCGCCCTGAAGAAGCGCACCTCTACGAAGAGGCTTCACAGAGACCCCTCATCTTGTGGGAAGATAAGGCGGTCGTACGTCACCCGGTATCCCATCTCGGTATATTCGGCAGCTCGGCAATGGACTTTGCCCGGAGGACTCGGACACTAGCTACACGTGCCCCTCCTGTACAATGCTTTCATCCTGACCCGCTCGCGTTAAAGTTTTTCACTTTGTATAATGTACATGGAAACGATTCTCGAGACAATAATAAATCGTTCTCTATCGAAGTGGAACTGTGGGTATATGGAAAGAAAGTCAACGCCATGGCATTAATCGACACCGGTGCATCCATAAGCGTCATCGATAAGAAACTCGTCCATGAGGAGAAGTTAGTTACTCAGAAACTACCTTCACCTCTCGAGATTCGTAATGCCGACGGTACCTCTAATACCGCCGGTAATATCAATATGGCAGTAAAAGCTTATATGGTGCACGAGGAACACAAGTCCACCGAATTCTTGTACGTAATGGACGTACAGAATGCGGATGTGATCCTCGGATATGATTGGTTCCTGAAACACAACCCGGACTTCAACTGGCCGGAAGGAACCTTCACATATCGGTGTACGGAAAAATGTAAACATGGCAAACGGGTTTCGATTTCTGAGGAAGAAGACGAAATCGAACCCCGCAACATCTATCAGATCATCAATGACTTTCCAATAGATTTTCTCGGCTTAGAGGAGCCTGAGAATCCCTTTGTCGCTTGGGTGAACACCCTTGACGAAGGAACGGAACTCCTTATCGATGCCATTCAGTCGATAACGGAGAAGTCAGATAATGAATTCCTGACAGATGCGGATCTCCAGAAATGGAAATCCTTGGTTCCGGAGGAATACCAGGAGTTTGGTCCCACGGTATTTTCTCAGCGCGCATCCGAAAGGATGCCCGAGCGGAAACCATACGACCATGCCATCGACTTCCCCGATGACGCGGTACTACCGCCCCCGAGTAAGGCATACAAGATGTCTCCTCAGGAAGCGAACTCGCTAGATCAGTGGATTCAGGAAGAGTTACGGAAGGGCTACATCCGACACTCAAAATCTCCGATCGCGAGCCCGGTCTTCTTCGTCCCTAAAAAAGACGGCGGAGCCCGAATGGTAGTCGACTACCGAAAAGTAAACGACCTGACCATTAAAAACAGGTACCCTCTCCCACGCATAGACGAACTTATCGATAAGCTTAGCCAGGCTTCGATATTTACGAAGCTCGACTTACGTTGGGGTTACAACAACGTAAGAATCAAGGAGGGAGATGAATGGAAGACCGCATTCATTACGCCTAACGGCCTTTATGAAGCTGTAGTCATGTACTTCGGTTTTTGTAATGCACCCAGCACGTTCCAACACATGATGAACGATATTCTAGGTGACCTTATCAGAGAAGGAAAGGTCATTGTCTACCTAGACGACATCCTTGTGTTCGGAAACGACCTGTTGGAACACCGTCGTATTGTCAAGCAAGTATTACAAATCTTGCAAGACAACGACTTGTTCGCGAAGCCTGAAAAGTGCTTCTTCGAACAAAGCAGTATTGAATACCTGGGAATGATCATTTCCAAAGGAAAAGTCGAAATGGACCCTAAGAAGGTAGCCGGTGTCATGGACTGGCCTACACCTGCCAAGGTGAAGGACGTCCAAGCCTTTGTTGGCTTCGCCAACTACTACCGTCGGTTCATTAAAGACTTCTCCAAAGTGGTTAAGCCGTTAACCGAACTGTCCAAGAAAAACACGCAGTGGAACTGGGGACCCGAACAAGCGGAAGCCTTCCAAACTCTCAAGGAAGCTTTCACATCGGCTCCAATACTCCGGATCCCAGATCAGGAGTCCCCGTTCCGCGTGGAAGCGGATTCCTCCGATTACGCAACTGGTGCAGTGCTATCGCAATACTCTGCGGAGGATAAGCTCTGGCACCCGGTAGCCTTTTACTCGAAATCTCTATCAGCACCCGAAAGGAACTATGAGATTTACGATAAGGAGTTGCTCGCAATCATCCGCGCTCTAGAGGAATGGAGACATTACCTCGAAGGACACCCACACAAATTTGAAGTATGGTCGGATCATCTCAATCTGACATATTTCAAATCGGCACAACGGCTAACCAGGAGACAGGCACGTTGGAGTCTTTACCTGACAAGGTTCAACTTCACCATGTGCCACAAACCCGGTAAAACAATGCTCACGGCTGACCCTCTGTCACGGAGGCCAGACCATGAAGAGGGGGTGGAACTCGATAATCGCGATCAAATTTTGCTGAAACCGGAATACTTTACGGTTAGGGCGCTAGAAGCGTCACAGCAGGAGATACAATCAGGCGACGAGGACCTCCTCAGACAAATCCGACAAGCCCTCATGGACGATCAAATTACCAAGGATTACCAGGAACTACTGAAAAGTGGTCCCAAGGAATTCGGTAAGGATCTCCAGGAATGGAACATGGAGGCCGGATTACTCCTCAGACGAGGAAAAGTGTACGTCCCAAAAGAGCCTAAAGAATTGCGCACGAAGATTCTGGAGTTACATCATGACCATGTAACGGCCGGACACTTCGGACGATGGAAGACCTATGAACTTCTATCACGTAATTACTGGTGGCCTGGAATGACCACGATGGTGAAGCAATACGTGGAAGGTTGTGACACATGTCAACGCATGAAGAACCACAACCAGACCCCGTACGGACCCCTGCAACCGCTCCCAGTTCCGGAAGCACCTTGGGACACCGTCACAATTGACCTTATCGTCCACCTACCACCCAGCGGCGAATTGAAACAATTCAATGCTATTATGGTAATAGTGGACCGGCTTACCAAACGAGCACATTTCATTCCCACGTCCGACAAAATAACGGCAAAAGAATTAGCGAACCTCCTGTACCTTCGGATTTATCCGAACCACGGACTTCCGAAACAAATCATTTCGGATAGAGGCCCGCAATTCGCAGCCGCCTTATTCAAGGGATGGTGTGAGCAATTGGGAATCCAACGGTCAATGACAACTGCCTATCACCCACAAGCGGATGGCCAGACGGAGAGAGTTAACCAGATCCTGGAACAATATCTTAGATGTTACATCGATGTTATTCAGAAGGATAACTGGTCATGGTTTCTCCCAACGGCTGAATTCGCGTACAACAACGCGGCTAGTGAGACAACAAAGAATAGCCCATTCTTTGTCGAACTAGGAAGGCACCCTAATGCAGGACCTACGAATTTACGTCCAACACCATACACGGACCTAAATGTCATTGCTTACGAACGATGGTCAGCACAAGAACAAGCTAAGGCAGCAATGAAACTGGCTGCGGAATGCTGGTCTTGGTACTACGATCAACATAAGCGCTCGGTACCGTTTAAAGTCGGCGACAAAGTTCTCGTTGACGCCCGAAGCTGGCAAGACTCCGAAAGAAGTCTTAGTCCACGCTATTTGGGACCATTTAGGATAATTGAACAATTATCTCCGGTCACCTTTAGGGTACACATGGACGAGCAATACAGGGCTTACCACCCAGTATTCCACGCTTCCAAGTTGGTCATGTACAAGGACCCGGTGCATCAGAAAAAACCAGAGCCTCAACCAGAAATGGTCGACGGCGAGGAGTTATGGGAAGTCGAGAAGATCTTAGATCATCGTCTCCGCGCAGGAAGAGTTGAATACAGAATCCGTTGGAAGGGATTCGGTATCAATGACGACTCCTGGGTACGCGAGGCCGATCTCGACTCGGCATATGACATACTGCAGGAATACAAGGCTTCACACCCTATCCCAATGCAGGATGTTCCCCTCAGGCGATCAGCTAGAAGGAAAGAAGCAGTTCACGTCTTCGACCCTGACAGCGACGACTGGGAAGCCGACGAATGCACGTGGCCAGACGACTGGCCGCAGTATCGCGAAGAATTTGCGAAGGATCCTAAGCAACGCATGGTTAGACACCCCGACGGGGGATGGATGTCAGCGGACATTAACCAAAACGCGGATTTGAAAATCGTAGTCGGTGAAGGCGGCCGAATGCCGGAAAAAGGAACCAAGGACTCGGTTGGGTTTGACCTGTACACTGCAACAGGCGACGTTCTGCCAGCTCACGGGCAGACAGAATACAACACCAAACTGAAAATCCAGGTACCTTTCGGCACTTACGGACGTATCGCCCCCCGCTCTAGTCTCGCACGCAAAGGCATAGACGTAATGGGTGGCGTTATCGACCACGATTATCAAGGCGAAGTAATCATCATTCTCCGGAATCACTCCGACATATCTATCGATATTCGGGCCGGCGATAAGATTGCCCAGCTAATCTGCGAAGTTGCAAAGGACCCGCATATTACGCTACACGGAAAATCTTACTTTGAAAAGATTAAATCCGAGCGCGGTACTGGCGGATTCGGCTCCACAGGAAAGTAATCGTTCCATTAGGGACAATGAAACCTGAAGAGGGGGTAATGTCACAGATTTGGGACATGCCACTATTTTTCCCGTATTTTTACCTATTTATCTGGTATTTCTACGACCTTGTAGACATTTACGCTGCCAAGCGCTCGTCTACACGTACACGCAAACAAACAACACGTACACAACGCGGTATACGTCCACTTGTCATAACAACACGTACATAACACGCTTGTACGCGTCAATGACTCAGCGGATTAACCTTCGGTGTCACGCGCTTTACTCATATCCCGGTACCGGGCTATGTCAGTACGATTGGATAAGCGGCCCGCTCGTTATCACATGCCAATGCCCTTATGATTACTCATATCCCGATGCCGGTATATAAGAATCACATGCATGGCTTACTAACGTAGCTACAGCCACTTCCACAACATGGACCTACGGTCCAAACAAACGATCTTACTGGTGCGGCCATTACCGGCGCACATGGTCTATTGTAGTTTACGACTTAACCATATTAGTTATGTCTGCGCACAGACCACCTTCATGTTTGGCTCCCTTACCGGTAACCAAACAAAGCATGTATATAAGTAGGGCTATCACTGCGGATAAGCCTTAGATTTGTTCTCTGCATTCGCACAGTTACATATCATCTCTGCTTGCGCCCACTAGTCTCCTCACCAACCTCCAGCAACTCCTTCAAGTCGCTTATTAGGTTATAGTGTGAGTCCCACAGTCTAGTCTGTGTCAGAAACTCAATGGGATTAAGGAGTGGCCGACTCCCCGAAATCTCAAAGAAGTCAGATCCTTCCTAGGATTTGCGAACTTCTATCGGAAATTCATCGATCATTACTCTACGCACGCCCGACCCTTGGTAGACCTCACAAAAACGGTCACAGGGACAGGGTTCCAATGGACGGAGAAAGAACAAAAAGCATTCGAATTCATGAAGAAAGCATTCACGACGGCGCCCGCACTAGGAACACCAGATAAGGAGAAACCGTTCATCCTCGAAACAGACGCATCTCAGTTTGCCACAGGAGCAGTACTGAAACAGATAGACGAAACAGGGCGCGAACGGCCGGTGGGATATCTCTCACAATCCCTGACATCAACAGAACGGAACTACGAAATCTACGATCGCGAACTACTCGGGATAGTCCGAGCATTAGAAGAATGGCGGCACCTATTGGAAGGAGCACCGCATCGGATCTTGATCCGAAGCGATCATCAGAACCTGACGTACTGGAGAAGCGCACAGCGCCTAAATCGGCGACAAGCGAGATGGCATCTATTCCTTTCGCAATTCGACTTGAAGTTGCAGCACGTCCCCGGAAGGAAACTAGTCATGGCCGACATGCTTTCCAGGTTGTACCACCTGGACGAAAGCAACGAAGACAACGAGGGAATCACCATGATTCCAGACGAACTCGTCGTCCACGCAATCCAGATCCCGATCATTGATCGAATAAAGAACGCCAACGATCGAGATGAATCTGCGGAACAGGCGATCCGTGCTCTAGGGGGCACAGGCGAATTCCCCGTGAGAACCACCGCAGATGAATGGCAACAAACGGATGGGATACTACTCTACAGGGGCAGGATGTACGTGCCGAGGGACGAGGGCCTTCGACGGGACGTCATCTCAAAATACCACGACACGATCCCGGCCGGACACCCTGGGATCTGGGGTACAACAATACAGGTTACGACCCACTTTTGGTGGCCTGACATGAGAACAATGATAGCGGAATATGTCCGGGGCTGTGCAATCTGTCAACAGATGAAACCTGATAGGAATCCGCTAAAACCCCCTTTGCAACCAATACCGACACGGGAAGACGCCCTCCCCTTCTCACAGTGCTCGGTCGATTTTGTCACCGACCTGCCAAGAGTCGGGAAGTATGACTCTATGATGGTGATTGTCGACCATGGCCTATCCAAGGCCATCTCTCTCACCCCATGCGACAAAACAATCACGAGCGAAGGGGCCGCAGAAATATTCCATCAAAAGATATATTCACAATACGGCATTCCCCGAAAGATCATTTCAGACAGGGGACCGCAGTTCGCATCAAAACTGTTCAAGGAATTATGCAAGCTGCAGGGAACGGAATCTGCGATGAGTACGGCGTACCATCCACAGACCGACGGACAAACGGAAAGAATGAATCAACAGATCGAAGTGTACCTTCGTATCTATTGCATGAACGACCCCTTCCAATGGGTACAACGACTACCTGACGTCGAATTTGCGCACAACACCAAGCGAACCGAAAACCGACCTGCGCCCCTTGAAATAATCTTGGGTTATATTCCAAGGGGATTCCCAGACTACGACAGGGTAGGAAACGTCCCGGCAGCAGTCGACAGGATCAAAAAGATCAAGGAGGCACGAAAGATGGCATTCATCGCGCATGAACTAGCCCAGAAAAGAATGGCGGGACGTTTCCTCTGAGAATTACCAAAGCTCGAGAAAGGAGACAAGGTTTGGCTCGATGCAAAGAACCTAACCATCCCCTACGAATCTAACAAGCTAGCACCAAAAAGGGAAGGACCTTTCACCATCACAGAAAAGATGGGACCCACGACATACCGGTTGCAGTTACCGGCGAACTGGAAAATTCATCCGGTATTCCACGCTGCCTTACTAAAACCATTCAAAGAAACAAGGGTGCACAGACCCAATTACCTACGGCCGCCACCTGATATCATCAAGGGACAAGAGGAATACGAAGTCGAAGCTATCTTGGCTGACAGATGGCGAGGAAAGAAGCATCAGTACTTTGTCAAGTGGAAAGGCTACGCTACAGCCGACAACTCATGGGAAGACGAGGGGAATTTGGAACACTCCAAGCAGATGATAAAAGACTACCACAGGACGAGAGTCAGGACAGCCCCAGCACTTGAAAACCGAACAGTAATAGTATGTCGACGACTCGCCACCAACTCCCTCACCGCGCTCCGACCCCTCACAGCGATGCGGGTCACAGAGAAGGACGACCAAGAGGTACGCCGCAGAGGAGGTACTCCCCCCAACACCTACAGATCAGACACGCCCTGCTCTGGTACAGGGCCGAGGGACCTTTTGCTGGCCGTGCCGATGGCTGGACGGCCCTCTTCGACATCGCGCAGGATCTCACCCACGTCTACAGCTCGTACCAGAATATCACCGAGGACCTCGTCCGAATGGAGGGGCAGATCAGAGCGCAGAGGGAGGGACTCGAGTTACTCACCAACAGACTTATCGACCGACTGGCCGCCACCACGACGGCCCGACTACGACACGCGCTCAACGACTTCGAGGATCGCGAGCACGCTACTCCCAACCGACCCGAATACGTACCACGACCCGCCCGCTTTTTCACCACCGACGAACGACGCCGAGTTGCAAGGCCGTTTAATTTTATGGAGGGCGATAGAGTATTATTTCCACTGCCTACCGAGACTCAGAGGGCCCGCCGAACAGGAGTTAGAGACCCGACGTCACGTATTCCTGGTATGGGAGGCAACGGGAGACGTGAACCACCTGCACGCCCGACGAGCCCTAGGGCTACCCCAGAACGACAGCGAAGAGCGAATAGCACGCCGCCTATTCGACGATCTCCATCGGTGCAGAGCATTACCCGCGAGGAGTTTGAGCGAGGTGCGAGGGAGCACGAACGAGACACCGCCTCCTTACCCACGTGGGCGCAACGGAACCTACACCGCGCCGCCCACCACTGGAGATACCGACACAACGAATATCTCAGAGATATCCCTTCCCTACAGGTACCAGCGAGGCCCTCGCCTGAACAACCCTGTCGGCAGTGCGGATCCGCTAGCCACTGGATCCTCGACTGCCCCGACTATATTTGCAGAGCTTGTGGGCTCAATCAACCAGGTCATCGACAGAATGAATGCCGCCAACACTTCGTATGGCGAACTCCTACGACCCCGTCCCTCAGCGGGAACGGCGACATCTACAATGAACAGGACGCCGAGGCACTCTGAGGAGAGGAACTTGGAAAATTCGTCGAGGCCGACGAATGTCTAGGGAGGGGCTGATGTTACGGTTATTTTAATTTTTCGAGTATCGACAGAACTCACCATTGGGCGAATACGATACAGGGACTTGTCGCGCAACTAACTCCCCTGGCTACTCGAGATCTTACTGGGCGCATCCCCAGTTGTACTAGTCTGTAGGGCTCGTTTCATCTTTGGCAGATCCAACCCTGCCACCGTTTCATGTTCATCGTTTAGCAGACAGATGGCGTTCAACCGCCATCATTCCTATCTATCGTCTCAGATATATCATTCCATACTTATCAAACGTCTGGGACTATAGCGTAGATAGTATCGGTGACATCTGGGACAGACTTGACCCCTGAAACCTAGCGTAGTATAAAAACTCATGTACTTACCGTCGAGGCTCTTCAGCTCGACCTTGTTGTACAAACAAGAAGTCTTATACTCGTTCTCAAACGTAGGAAACTACGCTCAGTATTTCTCACTCGAGCAACCGAACGACTAAGTCCTCGAAGTGCACACTGACTTCTCGGACTTAGGCGAGTCTTATATTCTATTCGACTCGCACTTGAACAGATTATATCCTCTAACGCGTATTGGATATTAACCGATCTCCTAAGGACTTTGCTTAGGACCCGAAGGCATCTAACGAGTATTTGCCTTCCACACGGCTGCGTGCCTACGTGGAGAAGAACGATTTATATTCGCGACTCGAATATACGAACGGGTATTCGACCCGTAACAGTGACTAGCGCAGCAGGGTGGTGAGAGTTATTCTACGGCGCAAACCGAGAATAATAGAACTAAGGATTAGTGGCGTCAAGCCAGGTCCTTATATACATGTGTGATGGGAGGGCACGTGCTACTATCTAGTCGTTGCCTTACCGGGTTATGTGGCTTTGCCAAATGGCGAAGCTTATCTTATCTAATGTTTAGGACTCTCTATCTACAATGGCCGTGGTAGGCCCTAATGGCCAAACCAATCGTAAGAGAGGGATTATGTCTTATGGTTGTGATAACGCGGGCGCAGCCCGGGTATAGGAGAAGCCGGTTGCCGGATACTGTGAGGTATAATGGCGATTGTGTCACAAGAATTCTCCTAGTTTCTGTCACGGTTTCTCTTATTTTTCCCTATTTTCCCCTATTTTCTCTGATTTTCTACAGCTCGTTCTACTCGCTTTCCGTATCACGTTATGTCTCACCCTTATCTCACTCTCGTAGATAACTCTTATCTTATCTCTTGTGCACGTTAGCTCAGCGCCTATCACGGCGCCTCGTCTTATCTATAGACCTATCTTATCTTTCCTGCACGTGATCTTACAAAGAGTTCACAACATACGTTGCCACACGTCACATGGCTTTCTAGTGACTCGCGTCACCTGCCGCTGGCTCATGCTCAGTCAGCGGCCTAACTCACGTCACATGCTGTAGCCTTATGCTCAGTCAGCGACCTTTGGAACTATCACAAGCTTCGGGTCGTACCATTACCGGTACATAACCCTACGCCCTGCGGTATCACTAGTCTTACCTACGGTGTTACGGGTCTTACCCTTCATGTATATAAGCTGGCCTCTGAGTACGTTGTAGACTCAGAATAGTTCTCCTCGACAATCAACTAGTTGCTCTTACCAACTGCTTGACTATTACACTTCACCTTTATCGACACCGCCCCTCAACACTTATATTTCAGTCTTAGTGAGTGTCTGCGTCATTAGAACTATTCTTTTCATCGCCCCCCGGCCTTTCGGCCCTGGGGATTTGTGTTTTTAGGCCGGCGGTTTGGTGTCTATCCCTTTACAGGTATTTTTTGTATTGGGATCTGGGGGATACATGGCGACGACCAGCCATTCAATAGGTTATTAGCGGCACCTGCAAAGGGCCGTTAATGTGAACAGCGGCGGTGGATTAGACATGGGCGATGCCCCAGACCTATCCCCGTTACTTAGTAACACGTTTATTGTCCAGACGTAAGGACACAGCCTCGTTCCTTCGGGAACCAGACTAAAACCCGGCTTGCCGGCCTAATGACCACATGGGATTGAACCTTAACGGGATCTCCCGGTCACCGCTTCCTAGCGGCGGCTAGCTTGCCTGCGGTGGACGTTTGGGAGCGCTGCGGCTAGCCACCATGGGTGTAATACCCTAATCTGGCCTGTTACCGGGACCGCAAGGGAAGCGGGACCCGTTGTATCTTCCACTCCGGACGTGTATGAGAGAGATGCACGCCGTCGTCGACTCACCGACATGACACCTTACCGCATCAAGAACGGCCGTTCCCGGACCTTTTTATATAGTTGTAGTACAGCTTTCTCACGTAGTTACACAGCCATGCCTGCCGAGCGACAAGAGAAGTCCATCAAGATGGTCGAGGCCCGCCTGAGGGCCGGCCCGATTATCAAGAAGCAGAAGCAGAAGGGTGACACCGGCAAGATGCCGGATAAGATGGTCGTTACCAACGCGGCCAATGGCAAACCGGAGCTCTGGAATATTCCGTCCAAGAGCCGAAAGGAGGTAGAAGACCTCATCCAGAAGCCCAAGTACCACGGGCCTCGCCTCGGCCCCGCAACCATCAAAACAAGGAACCAGCAGATCGCGGAGGAAGAAGCCAAGGCCATGCGAGAGTACGCGGCCCTTTCTGCTAAGCGCGCCCGCGAGCGACGCTTAGAGGAAGAAGCCGAAGTAGCTCGCCATGTCGAGGCCGATGCCGCTTCCCGCGCCCGACGCGCGCCTCCGCCCCCCGACCAGTCGCTTATGAACCGAATCCTCACGCCCGACGAACTTCAAAAGATCGTCGACCTCGTCCGCTTGCCACGGGCCGAGTGGGCTGAAAGACGCCTCTACGACATCCCTCGAGACTTCAACGTCTTCGACATCTCCTGCACGGAGAAGAAGTTCGATTGGGGTGCCAAGGTGATACCCACGCTACTGGAGACCGCTAAGGTACTTTCCCCGGTGTACGCATGCATCGTGGCGAACGCCGACCTCTGCAACGGTCACCCCACATACGAGGTAACCAACCTCATACGGGACCTCCAGACAGTGTGCAAGGGTTTCATCGAGGCGGTACTTATGGATCGGATCGACAACAAGCAAATGCGCTTGTTAGTTAAGAACTGTAAGATCATAGGGAACTTTATGACTGGATATCCTAGCGTAGATAGGGAGCACATACAACGTATAATACGGGGCCTCAATGCCCTCAATGTATGGTTCCCGGTCCACCAAATGTAAAACCCTCGCAGACCACCTGAGAAGGGGTCTTGCTCTACACTTCTTATCGTATGACTTCAAGCTCGCGCTCAAGAAAGGCACAATACATGGCAGTAGATAATTTTTAGTAATTACGTACCTTTTTGGCTCGGTTCTCCTCCTTTTACAGGCTTTCCCGCGCTTTATCAAACAAGTGCTTACCAGGTTTTTAGCAATGTCGCAAACTACCCAGCCCGAAGCTTCCGGATCGCGCACTGCGGTCAACACACCCGTGCACACCCCGGAACGAACCACCTCCCCCACGCCCGTCTCACGTGCACCACGCACGCCCGCTCCCCGATCAGCCCCTCGCCCCAGACTCCCACCATCAGAACTCTGGCCGACTCACTTCTCGGGCCCCGTAGTCGGGAACGAGCAGTTACCGCCGATTTTCGGCGAGTACACGGCCCTGGAGTTCGAGAGTCAGGAGGTCCTACCCGTCAGGGAGGAATTCGAGGTGGCAGAAGACGCATATGACGGCATCCCCGAGGGAGAACATGCCGCCCTCCGTCAGACATTCCAAATGTGTCTGAATTTCATGAGCGAGAACGCCAACGTCGCGGCAAGATACACGGACGAGGAACTTCGTCGATTCCGGTATGCTCTCGACTCCAGGCTACGCCTCGTCCTTCACAGGGCAGACGAGCACCGCCAGTACACCAAGTTCCTGGAGGCGCGCCTGGCAGCATCGGAAAATCGGGTCAAGTCGACCCGCGATGACCTCGACTCCGCCCTCACCAGACTCCGAAAATTGGAGTCCACGACAACGCGCGATCTCGCTGATCGCCTCGCCAAACTCGAGGCCGCTGCCACCACGACAGCTGCCTCCGCTTCCACCACCACCGCTGCTCCTGCTGGAGTAGCACCTCTCCGCCCCAAGGCGACGCCCCCACCGACCTTTACCGGTGATGGATCTAAGATCCCGGTGAAGGAATGGCTCCAAAAGTGCATCATGTACTTCTCGGTAGCGAAAATCTACCAGGAGCGGGAGCAGATCGTCGAAGCCCTGCAGCGTCTATCAGGGTCGGCATTTCAATATCAGGAAAAGAGGATTAGGGACTCAGTAGACGTAACGAAGTCCCTAGGAACGTGGAAGGAGTTCGAAGACGATATGGAGCGCGTCTACGGGAAGAAGACAGACCAGGAGGTGGCCCGTAAGGAGATCAAAGGGTACTTCGGCGACGAGGGGAAGAAGAAGGCGAAAGCCAACTTCTTCACGTACGCAGAGAGACTTCGCCAACTTGTCAAAGCAGCGAAGTCCGAGAACTCGACGGTGCTGGAGGAGCTCAAGGACGCGTTACCCGAAAAGGTACGCGATGGCTTCTCGATGTTAAAGATCATCAAGCACCCCGCCCCCACCGAGTGGGAAAAATATCTCGATATGGCAATCGAGTTCTACAAGGACGCGTACCCCGACGCTATTACCGGGAGTATCTTCGAAGACGGGAAGAAGGAGACGAAGAAGGCAGAGGTTAGCTCGGGCGGCAAGAAGGCCGCCACTATCACTACGTCCCAAACCAGCGGATCTGAAAAGACCGCCAGCGGTGGGGGCACCAAGGCAAAGAAGGCGGGGCAGAATTTGCCCGACAACGCTAGGCCCGACGCCTCGTGGGTCCTCAAGAAGGACGGGAAGAGGATTCTAGTCTCTCCCCCCCACAAGTGCGCCCAGTGCGGCCGTGACAACTGTACGACTGGTTGGAACGACTGCAAATGGAAGGGTCAGCCGAAGGGAACCGCCCCCTCCGCGCCCAAGACGACAGCCGGGTCGTCATCAAACACATCATCAACGTCGAACAGGCCGGCACCTGCTAACGACGGCAAAAAGCGCCGATTCGTCCGCATCATTGAAAGATATGAGACAGACGAGGAGGACAACAACGACGAGGGGCAAAGTGCCACCACATCCACCGTGGGGACGCTTACCCGCGCGCATATCGAGGAGGTCGCGGCGACGGACTCGGACGCCGATAAGGACACCGTCCCCGACATGACTGGAGTTATCGTTCACCAGTCCACCCTCTCGGAGCCGCCGAAGCGGCTCTTAAAGAAAAAATATACTTCGGATTTTTACTACGATCGTATGTGACGGCCTGTCCATGTACGATGACCGAGCGTAGTTGTATTATACCCACTGCAGAGATCAATAATATTTATCACAATCAATCGCGCGACCCTGCTACATCCTTCAAGATTAGCGTGGATCTCTGGGTATATGGAAAGAAAGTACAGGCTACAGCGCTTGTAGATAGTGGCGCTCAAATAAGCGTCATTAATTCCGATTTCGTCACCACCCATAACCTGTTAACCCAACCGCTTCGCCCTGTCATTAACGTTCATAATGCAGACGGCACCTACAACAAAGCGGGAAAGATCGACACTTTAGTTAAGGCCTTCATGGTCCACGGCATTCATAAGGAGACTATTGGTCTCGCCGTAACAAAACTTAGTGGTCAAGATCTTATACTAGGGTACGAATGGTTCACACGTCATAATCCGCACTTCGACTGGAGTGCAGGAACGATATCTTATGACCGGTGTACGAAAGAAGGAAAATGCATACATGCTGCTAAAAGGCAAAGGCCCGCCAAACCGTCGGAGGAGGAGGCAGATGAACTCCCTGACGAAGTGGTCAGTATATGGGATCTCCCTTTGGACACACTAGGAGACGGAGATTCCGACAACCCCTTTGTTAACTGGCTATCGCAGCTAGATGACGAAGACAACAAAACTCTAGCTCAACTTGTAGCAGAGATACTCGAAAAAGATGAAGAATCCTTAGACTCGTCTTCAACTGAAAAGTGGAGATCGTTAGTCCCTAAAGAGTATCATGAGTTTGGTCCGACAGTGTTCAGTCACAAGGCTTCAGAGCGGATGCCTGTCCGCAAGGACTATGACCACGCTATCGACTTTGTCGAAGGCGCAACACTGCCGAAACCCGTAAAACGTTACCCAATGTCTAAGCTCACTAACCACTGAAAAGTGATCTTAGTCATGAACAACATTGTACATTAGAGGTGATTCGTTGTTGATCATTATGACTCAGCTTTATCTGAGATGGAGCAAAATTATGTTGTGGAGTGTGGCATCATAAATACTCTACAGTGCTAGTCTCAGAATGTTTTGCCAGTTAGCCACAAGTCCAGTGCCAGAACACTACCTCTAAAACTTATGTCTCAACTCCAGCTTGATTCTCCAGTATCATCTAGGCAGCATGAATGGTCTCAGAGTAACTCCCATCCCTGAGTAACATTCCAGAGAGCAGGGTCTGAACAGGCCAAATTCTGATGTGATGCTCAGGTCTATGGTGTCAATGACTATGCTCCACCACTGTTACAATTGTTTTATTTTTTTTCTAAATGCTCACAGAACTCACCATCGGGCAAATACAATACAGGGACTTGTTGCGCAACCAACTCCCCTGGCTACTCATGGCTCTATCAGGCCTAACCCTGATTGTACTAGTGTATGGAGTTCATTTCACTGCTGACAGACACAACTCTGTCACCATTTCATATTTATCATTCTACAATTAGCAGATGACATTCAACTGCCATCATCATTCCTATCTATTGTCTCAGATATATCACTACATACTTATCAACCATTTCAACCTAGAGCGTAGATAGTATTGGTGACATCTGGGACGAACAGGACTCCAGAAACTTAGCGTAGTATATAAACTCATGTAACTAGGTTGAGGCTCTCCAGCTTGACCTTGTTGTATTGACAAGAATCTTATACTCATTCTCAAACTTGGGATACCAAGCTCAGTATATTTTTGAGCTCTGAAGACTAAGTCCTCAAAGTGCACATTGACTTCTTGGACTTAGGCAAGTATTCCCTACATGGTACTTGCTAGTGAACCCCCTGATATATTTGTTAACATGTATTGAATATTGAGCAACCCCCTAGAGTCTTTCAACTAAGGGCCTGAAGTGTCACAGATCTATCTGGGACCCCTAAAAATGTCTACTCAAATAGCGCAGCCCCATTACAAGTACAGGCCACCTCATCTACATCGTTAGAACCTCAAGGCCAAGGGCTTTACAATGCGCTACAATTCAAGTGATCACATGACTTAGTCGGTCATGTGATCTACCCACTTCTCATCAGATTAGATACACAGGGAGGCAACTCTATTCAACACGGTCGGACCTCCGGTGAGTCCGCCCCGGTTGAGTATGGTTGGACCTGGGTTGGAAAAGTGAGTGCTCCGCCCCAGTGCATCCAAACGCAAATGAGCCCCTGCACAACTTCTGGGACTTTAGCCCCTGGCCATCTTATCGTTGATAACCTAGAGTCCACCCCCACATGGACCCCTGGCTGACAGAGAGCTTATGTAAGGCGCGCTGCGCCGGCTTGGTAAATTGCCTTTTCTGTCATGTGGTCATCACAATTACGCATGCATAAATGGCATCGAACGCCCTCGACGGCGGACAGATACATTCAATTCTACTTTATGCTACATGCTATGGAACATACAAGTGATGTACTGTAGATGTCTATAAAAAGTTGGTTAGGTCATCTGTAGTCCTGACCACGATGGGATCCACTCCAGCAGCACTCGAAGGTGTAGGGTCTATGGGCTCGTTGTGCCGACTCAGCGCAATGACCATCCCACCAAACCGCTCATGATCCAGGCGCAGCGATTCAGCAATATATCTGTGAAGAGATTGTGTCAGCGACTGAAATGACTAAATGCAACGGCACTCACTCGTGCCAGCTCGCAGAGGCGAGATTAGTACCACGGCGATCCATCTCGGTCTTGAAAAATGCATCGACTTGACTCCAGAAGCATTGCCCCCTCGGAATGCGCCCACCTGCACGCTTTGAATCCGACCTTGCTCGTTTGCCTAGCCAGCGCCGGAAAACTCATCATCGTCGCCAGTACTTTCAGGTTCATCAACATGAAGGAGATGCTGGTGCTCGAATGCAAAGCGTCGCTGATGACCATGTGAGTAACTGAGAGTATGGCCTCTGTAATATTCAACAAGGACTCACGAGGATAGCACTGTGCACCATATACATCTGATCCAGGTTCTCGCCTGCACCGCCGCGCTTGTACTTCATTGCCGTGTTGTACGTAAAATCACTGAGGCTGCATCTCTTGATACCAATGCTGTCGCATATCTACATCTTGGTCAATTTATGGTTGCTACGAGGTGCGGAGACTTACCTCCTGGCAAAAGGCATTGCGCACGCTTGATGTGACCTTCTTAACCTCTTTCATGAGGATCTTCTCACGAGCTGGGCTCCCAAAGATATTTGCCATCTTCAACGCCGACTGCTCACGGCGTAGAATGGCCTGCGGAATGTCTGATTTTAAAGCGACATAAGTGGGCGGTGCAGTACTCACCTCAACATCAGTCTTCAGGTCCATATAGCCGGTGCGTGTGGGTGAAAATATCATATCTTGAGCGATCCCACGGATGTTCGCCTGGTCAGAGCATGAATTAATGCCACATTCAAAAACGGCACACACGCACCAACTGTTCTCTGGTACAGTGAAAATTCTCGTCAAGCTGAATCTTCAAATCCGCCAATAGCTCCTTCAAATTGGTTATCTCCCCTTCTTTGGCCAATCGTCGACGTTCAGCGATATCAACGAACATCACAGCAAGGAGGTACAAGCGGGTCAGAAAATCTGGTCGCGCGAGACCTCCGTCAACAGAGCCTAACTAGCAATATAATAGCGGTCAGTTAAGCAAAGAGTAATGCCGGAGACATACCCGAACAAATGAATGCAAACTCTGTCGCTGTTGAGGCTCAAGTTTAAATTCTTCGGCCAGTCGGTCAATCAAAATGGGCTTGATAACTGGCTGACTAGTCTGGGTTGATGTAGACAGTGAAGCAGGACCGGGGGGATCAGCACTGTAACCTGCGGCAGCTTGGGCACTCTGATGAGTAGGCTGTCCTGGAGAAACAGGCTGGGCGAATATATTGAAAGTAGCAGTGCTGGAGGACATCACTGGAGAACAAAGTAATGTCTCCTGTGATACAGAAGGGAATGTGAAATTATGATCCATTGAGAGGGGAAGAAAATGGGAATCCGACGCAAGAGGCTGGCGAGCAAAGTCTGTCAAGCGACTGGTGTATCACGTGTGACCTTCGATCAACGAACCTTGTTGGTCGAGCACTCAGTCCATCCGCTCCTCCAGAAATGAAGTCAAGTCCCGATAGAAAATCACGGCGTGAGCGGATTGCTATCATGAGATCACCACAGGAATCTCGTTTACTGTAAGTGTTAAATCTGTATGTCAAGCATGATTGACATCAACGCGCACATTCAGTGTAGAAAACACACTTGCCACTGCTTCGGGGCGCACCAAGCGCACAGCTGTATTGAGGGCTGAGAAGCTGCAACTAACATCTATGTAAGTAGTTGTAGTCTTGACACACCAGCACCAAAAAGAATGAGGTGGCACCCGGTCTGACGGTGGCTTGAACGACAGGTTATTTGATGGCGGTGCTCTGGATAGTCAGGTCACGGATTCTCAGTACATTCGCAATCTGACGGGAGAAGCGAACGGTATGCATAGCACAACTATAATCATTAATATTGCTAGAGATACTCACTTCAATTGCAGGCTCTAGTGCACCTTTGGCACCCCCTACAAATGGCAGCCGGATCGAATGTGTAGAGTTTCAGTCAATTATCTTAATCTGCCAACTGCCCTTCGCTTAAGAAATCGCAGTTGCGAGCTAAGTTTGCACGCAGATTGATCTGCTAACTGCGGCAGATTAATCTACTGTGACAATAAAATGGTACATCCCGGATTCGAACCAAGGACGTTAGTGCAGATGAGAATAACAGCATCACAGCGTAATTAGCCAACTGCGCCATAGTGGCAACAGTTAACATGGACCAATCAAAATATATATAACACAAATTTCACACACAATTTTCGCAAATCATTAAGGCAACTAACTGCTCCAACAAGCATACACAGAAATCAATGATAGTGGTAGCTTGTTTTACCATGCTTGACCTGGAGCAACTCACCATGGGAAAGCTGAATACACTGGAATCACAGGTCTTTAGAGGCAGATTCATTTGTATTTGTGTTATGGAAGATGTTAAACTGCAAAAATGAAGTTTACAAAATACTCTATATATTGCTTAAAATGGGGCAGATACCAGTGCCACTGTAGCTCAGTTGGCTAATGTATGATGCGATGCTGTTATTCTCATCTGCGCTAAGGTCCTTGGTTCGACCCCGGGATGTGCCATTTTATTGTCACAGTAGATTAATCTGCCGCAGTTAGCAGATTAATCTGCGTGCAAACCTAGCTCGCAACTGCGATTTCTTAAGCGAAGGGCAGTTGGCAGATTAAGATAATTGACTGAAGTCCCTCCGAATGTACTGAGTCACAGTGGGATGACGTAGAGTGTGGTGAGTGCTGTTAGCGGAATGCACCTGCGAAAGAGCTAACTTACCACCACTTACCAGAACAAACACTGGTTGCAAGCTGGTCGCAATCCACAGAGGCTGCGGGCGCTTCTGACGGTGAGCAGGCTACAGCGGTGCTTCATTGCAGCAATTTCTCATAACATGTCAGTCAACATTGCAGTGCCCAGAAAGAAGTCAGCAAAGACAAGCTCGTCCATTGACTCACCACTTTCTGTCCCCAAACATCAGCTTGAGCCGCCGTCAATCATACATGGGGGGCTAGGAACACTTTCGGAGTTCGAAGTGAACACGGTGAGGGCCATGCGGCAAGCATGCGAGATTGAGATTCAAAAATTGCAGGTGCTGTTGGATGAGGCACACAGCTTCCAGGACATTCTACAGAGTGAGTGTAATGCTCTCATGGCATGGAACGAAGATCTTGTTTGCGAGCTCGAGATGCGTGGGATTCCTGTACCCCAGCCACCTCAATCACAATATCCTGTCTAGTACAAAGTCCATAAGCATGTGAATGCGATGATAATGAGCTGTCTTGCCTCATGTTGCTGGTAGTTGACCCTTTTAGAAGCGAAGATGTTCTGCAGCTCTCAAAATGGTGAGAAACTGTGCGATAACAGAAGGAGTTGGGATAGAGCTCCTTCTGGCGGCTGAGGTAGCGATGGGATGCAGTGTCAATGTCTCAGTACAACCTTGCCATGCTTCCCACTGACCTTGATGAGTGGTGTTGCACAAGAGTATGTAGGTGGAGCGTGAGCAAGTGGTGGCAAGCAGTCAAGATGGATGCTTGTGTTACATGTCATGATGGGCTGCCTGGCTGTGTCTGCTCAACGGCCAAGGACTTCCCTAGGATTCGACACAATTGTGGCCTGGACAATCAAGTCAGTAGTTCAACTGATTGGATGGCAAGACCATATGCTTTCGCAATTAACTCGAAGTTCCAAAGATATGGGACCACTGGTGAGACTTGAGCAGGAAGACAGCCCGGCAGGATCAAGAAGAGGATGGAGTCAGCATGGCGTTCAACATGAATACATCCAGGAAGCGAAAATTTCTACTTACATTCAGCGAGTTCAAAGCTGTTGTGAAAAATTCATGAAACAATCACAGAACAGAGACAGTTCATATGGCAGAACGTCCACGACAGCGGCACCAATGTACAGCCAGCAGGAGGCATGGTTAGAGATGCAATGTCTTTCAATGCGCAAGCATCAACCAATGTCATGCGTACAACTTTGCCACAATCGACTTAAAGTCTCCAAATACTACCAACATGAGATAGCAGTCAATGGATAATGAATTGCTATCAAAGCAATCGAGTCAACTGGTGCACGATGGAACGTCCTCAACATTGGTACCTTCGACCAATCTGAGTTGATAGCCGAGGAAAATTCTGGCGAGGTCGATGTGACGTGATGAAGCGGTGCAATTTTGCTGTAACAGCTGAAGGAGCGGACCAGGTTAAAGCAGAAATTTTGCCCAAAGCTGCTCACATACCTTGTCAAGGCCCCAGAGGTACAAGACGGTGAGAGTGCCCTAATCGTACTGCTGTACCACCCTGCAAACCCACTTCCCTTCTCTTCATTTTGAGCTCAGGAGCTTTCCGCGCATGGACCTCCCGTGCAGCACTTGCTGTAATAACTTCATCCTCATCAAGCACTTGTGGAGGTATGCGGAACTGCTGTACGTGGACAGCATCTCGCATTTGGGCCGTATTCAAGATTAGATCTGTTGGCCGCTGATGGACAACTGCCGCTTGCGTCTGATTGGTGCGTTGGCGCTCCTGATAGACATAGCGGAATCCTGATGTATCGCAGGCATTGGCGGCACAGTTATGCTGGGCATTGACTGTACACAGGATGACTGAAACGAGTTCCAATAGGATCGCATCTGGCATGCATGCCATGTCAGATACTGATCCCTTGATCTGTACGATCTCTTGGAGCAAGAATTTGTGAGTACTCAAGTTGATCCAGTATCCCATCAAGCATCTCGAGTGGTGGCGCAATGTTGGACGTTGTTAGAAAGTGAACATTGTACTCTTTCTGAGCTTGCTCTCTTGGCAGACCAGCTGCAGTAAACAAGAATGAGTTGTGCTCGTTCCACTTCTTTGACAGATTGCCAGAGGTATCGTCACAATACAACCAGATCCCAAAGGCGACAACCCTGTGACCCTGTGCGAGAGCACGCCACCGGTTTCCTTGCACCGGATCTGTGAATGTCCATGGTGTTCGGGTGCCGTCAGCATTGATAAGGTCTATAAAGCATATTGTATGTGAGAGCATTGACGAATTGAAGCACAATGCACCCATACCTAGTATATCGGCGGGGTCGGGTATGCCATACAGCGCAGCATCATGTTGCAGCTCGGGTAGGTTTTTTAAAAACATCTTGGCCGACACTTCAAAGTCGTCGCATTGAATGACACGCCAGGCTTCCCGTGAGTCCGTAGCGACAACTTGCATCTTCCAGCATTTTGCATACAAGCAGGCAGTGTCGTTTACGATACGTGTAAAGAACCGCACCGGGACACAAACGTCCTGATTAGATAGCATGGCCGGCTCATGAATGAAGTAGTCTTTCTGCCGTATGCGTGCCATTGGTGTCAATTGATCGTCAGGGATCTCCTCAAGCCATCGCTTCGCTTGACGTGCTTCTGTGAGTGGATACACACCACGATCCTCTGGTAGGAATGATAGGTGCGGCCGGACCTTCGGATTGGCCATCTCCTGTCATAGAAATTGTATTTTTCCTCGCCATTAGGATGCTTTGATAGAACTCACCTGTGATATGATCTGAGAAAGGTTGTTGACCGTATAATTGTGGCCTAGTGCACCCTTGTACGCTATGCTTTGAATCCCACACAGGCGTTGCAATGCCGCATTAGCGGACTTCATAGAGCGCACTGTTGGGACGTCTTCGACACCGTTGGCTTTGAGCAGCCAGAGAAACAGGTCCAGCTGGCGTTGTGAGAAGACTGAGCGTGGTAGATGCATCAATATGTCGAGGGTACATGTCTACATTTCAAGCATATTAAAACACCGGCAATATCTGTATGAATGAAATCACGCACAACTCGATCTTGCCACGGATACCATTCGTGTGATGTATCCTCACGGTCATGCGTACGCAATCGCTTCCTCACAGACTCGCCATTCTCAGCCTGACTATCGCCTATGTAATTATAGTGAGACAGATTAGTAGCATATTATATCGTTTGGACGTACCATAAGCAACCACCTCTATTTCGCTATCAGACCCCTGCTCGTCATCCGACCTCTCATCTCCTTCATCTGCAGATGATACACTCTGCGTATCAAGGCTATTCAACAGCACCTGCGCGAGTTCTGATAGTCGATTCTGTGTTGTAGATGGTGCAAGCTCTGTATTCTCAGCTGCTTCGAATAGTCTCCAGTCGATCGTGGGCATAGCTTCAGCTGGGGATGGGGGACTCTGTTCTGGTTCACAAGAAGTATATTGAATCTCGTCGTCGGCAATCAAAGATTGTAGTAGGACACGAAGGCCGCCGTCTATTAGCGTATGATGAACCTGCTCGGATTCCGCTGTGGTAGGCGCCGGAGCGCTACCTGTCTGCTGACTTTGGGCGGGGACTCTCTGTCGAGCGCACTCAAGAGAATCTTGATGTACTTGAGTATTTTCGTGCTGCTGAATGTGCCAACGCTGACGAGCAATATGGTCGTTGCATACTCTGCACTTCCATAGCACGCGTCCTTTGAGATCAGTGCCTGCGGCAGCCCAGGCTACTATAATCAGAATCTGTTGGCTTAGCTTAGCATCCAATTTGAACATACTCTCTAGGTTTGGAGAGGGAGCCATCAGGCAAGTCAGGGAAACGCGACCACAGGTGCGCGAGACTTAGCATTGCGTTCGCTGTAATACGTCACATGATCGCGCTGTCAAGCATTTGGGCCCTGGGCTCAAATCCGTTTGGCCCGAGGCTATGTCTGACTTGGGTCAGGTGTGGGTGGACCATGGGGCTGCACAACACTCAGGATTTTTAAATTTAAACACGGGATATCCGGGGCCAACCCTAGTACATTTCAAACATCGTACTCGATCTGTTTACATGCGGGTCAGCCCCAGGCCATCTGAACGTCTGGCTGTGTAGGCACAACTAAGCGTTATCATAGGCATCAAGTCAGGTGCCTCCATCTCTATCTTATCTACATCAGTTATGATGTCTGGTCCCATTACTGGGGCCAGACCATGACATCATCAGGTAGTAACCATCAATGGTAACTATCATCATCAGATGGTAACCATTACAGGTAACCATCAATCATTAGAAGCCTTTATGGCATCACTCCAGGCTAGAAGCATAGCCAATTACATATATCAGTAACTAGAAGTCACTAAAGGAACAGCCTCACACTAGAAGCATAGTTACATATGAAATACTTACCAAGCAAGTGCTATTCTTAGGGTAGCACACCATATCACACCATATCACGCCATACTTGCATGTTATGAGCATTATGCACAGACCATGCCTTTAGGGCCAGTCATTATGATTATGTACAGAAACATGTATATAAGCTCTCCTCTAAGTGACTAAACGCTTAGACTTAATAATTGCCACTAGGGTACATCAAACTTCTCTATGGGGGCATTTCCCCTAACTTGTTCTATAACCTCTGGCTTTATGAACTATGCGTACTAGACTGGGTCCTCTTCTAGACTCTGGTTTTCAACTATGCGCCTGAAGCTTGAGACGTCAACAAAGACATAGAATTAGTTGTGACATGAAGGCTTAATACAAATAGGATATTATTTGCCTTGCACTTGTCCACGGACTATGTGCAGAAGATCTATACTTGCAACTCAAGTATATGGAACGGGTATATGACTCATAACAGGCACTAGTCATAAAAGGTCAGGTGCCAGTATATGGTCACCTGCCTATGCATCATGGTCATGTACTACCTATCTGCACATGTACCTAAGGCCCTACATGTCCAGTAAGGGGTGTGATGTTATGATTTTACCAGGTACACTCGAATATCTCTTTCGACACTCCACTGTGTATGAGGACTTAGCGTTCAGCCGCTGCACTGTGTGCCTTATTTCTAGGGGTCTCCACTCAACCGTAGGCCCTGTTTCATGTATAACAACCCTATGCCCACTCTTCATGTTTGTATTGCATTCTAGCTGATATTCTGTGTCTAACTACAGTAGTTCTACGTTTCACCTATTGTTGTGCTCAACCGCACCACTTCTCCCTTGTCCCTTATACTGTTAGCATGACGGACTTAATAGTAGCAGTACCAAGGACATTATGACCCTGATAAATGAATTGTAGTATATAACCTGATGTAAATACCAGTTGAGTTCCTCAGCTCAACCTTGTTGAATTACAAGGATCTTATACTTGTTCTCAAGGGCTTAAGCAATTAAGCCTGCAGCCTGTATATCAACGCTCTGACTCTGAGGAGTCCGACAAGTAGTGTGCTACTTGATACGCTGAGTAACTCGACTTGGTTATTCTGTGCTGAATGGATACTTCATCTGTACCAAATAACTCGACTCATTTATTTGCATTGAACGGATATTTGATCTGTAACATGCGAGGGTGGCTACAAGCCTTAAGGACTTTAAGGGGGTGCCCGAATGGCACACCATACAGTCACTGTACCCTGGAACAGCCAGTCAACCAATGGGTATGATGGGCTTGTACACTGGTAGAGCTGATATCGGCCGACGAATCCCTCATTGCCTGCACATCCAGTCAGCCCACCAGATCCTTGTAGCTGGAACATGGGGTGGGCTGATGGGGGGTCATGGTGCCCATGTTGCTGCAACCCCCAGTTGGCCCACCCAGCAAATGTTCATGTACCTGGAACATGGGGTGGGCCAATGGGGGGTTGTGGTGCCCATGTTTTCATGAGCCCCAGTTGGCCCACCAACCAAAAATCTACATACCTGGAACATGGGGTGGGCTGATGGGGGGTCGTGGTATCCATGTTGCTGTGAGCCCCAGTTGGCCCACCAATGTACCTGAAACATGGGGTGGGCCAACAGGGGGTCACAGTGCCTAAGTTGCTGTGAGCCCCAGTCGGCCCACCAGCCAAATTTCCATGTACCTGGAACACTGGGTGGGCTGACAGGGGGTTGCAGTGCCTAAGTTGCCATGAGCCCCAGTCAGCCCACCAACCAAGAATCTATGTACCTGGAACATGGGGTGGGCTGACAGGGGGTCATGGTGCCCATGTTTCTGTGAGCCCCAGTCAGCCCACCAACCAAAATGCTACATATCTGATGGTAACTTCAGTGTGTTATGAAGATTAGCTGTGACATTACATATTGAATGACACATGGTAAGCATTTGTTCGTATAGCACAGAATAAAATAGAAGCATTCCTAGTCAATACCCTCACAGTAGGGGTCGCAAAATAGGCGCCCATAGCTCGCGGTAAGCTTGCAGTTAGCTCACAAAAACATCAGTAGTGCATGTTAGGGCTTGCAATGGGCACATGACACACCCCTTTCCACAAGCATAATTATAAGCCAGTTGTCAATTTGGATTGCCATGTTGTGTATGAGATGCCACAAGCCTCACAACACTTATTGAAGGCTTAGTGCTAGTTATGGGCCCTTACTGTGACCCTTACCACAAGACATGTACCATCACCATGACCCTTGCCATGACCCTTACCATGACCCTTACCGCGACCAATGGACGCTTATTCACGACCCTTATCATGAGCATAATTGTAAAATAATTGTCCATTTTGATTTCTATGCTATGTACAAGCCACCCTAGGCCTTGCAATGAGCTATAGATGCTTATTGAAAGCTTGGTGCACTCTATGTGCCCTTTACTGTGACTATGACTGCAAGATATGCATGCTTACCATGATCCTTATTGTGACCCTTACCACAAGCTATGGGACTGTGACCTCCCATCGGCCCACCCCATGTTCCAGGTACATAGATTTTTGGCTGGTAGGCTGACTGGGGCTCATGGCAACATGGGCACTGTGACCCCCTGTCAGCCCACCCAGTGTTCCAGGTACGTAGACTTTTGGTTGGTGGGCCAACTGGGGCTCACAAAAACATGGGCACCATGACCCCCATCAGCCTGCCCCATGTTCCAGGTACATGAACATTTGCTGGGTGGGCCAACTGGGGGTTGCAGCAACATGGGCACCGTGACCCCCCATCAGCCCACCCCATGTTCCAGGTATGTAGATTTTTGGTTGGTGGGCCAACTGGGGCTCATGAAAACATGGGCACTGCAACCCCCCATCGGCCCACCCCATGTTCCAGGTACATGGAAATTTGGCTGGTGGGCCAACTGGGGCTCATGGAAACATGGGCACCATGACCCCCCATCGGCCCACCCCCATGTTCCAGCTACAAGGATCTGATGGGCTGACTGGATGTGCAGGCAATGAGGGATTCATTGGCCGATGTCAGCTCTACCGGTGTACAAGCCTATTGTACCCATTGGTTGACTGGCTGTTCCAGTTATGGTGACTGAATGGGCTCTGAATGGCCCATATTCTAGGGGAAAACTGTCACAGAACTGTCTATGGACATCCAACAGCCCTCACCTATATGTTATGCCACTGTGGTGCATGTGGTGAGGCCCATATTATAGGCTACCTCCTTTGTCAGTACCTTAGATACTGTTTAGACCATCTGACCCCTAGATTAGCACTGTAGGGTAGCATGCACACCAGTGTATGCCACGTGAATGGTCATCCCTAGTTACATGTAGTGTAGCATCATGGTCACTCATAGTTACATGTGCACAGGCCATGACTTTAGGGTAGACCCACTCTACTCTCCATACATGTACTTAAGACATAGCAAGATGGGGCTTACTCCCCATCTTTAGGATTCTCAACAATGAGCTAAGGCTCCTCTCTTACCTCCTCTCTGTGTGCATCTGCCTTGGGTACTCCTGGTCAGCCTTGCTTCATCACTTGCCCTCTAAGTCAACTGCTGGGTTGGGAGGGGTATATTTGTCCCCATGTCACCATCTCTCAGTTCACCTCTGGTGCAGTCCCCAACCTCATTGTAGATGGCATGGAGTCCCTGCCTATGGCAGTCCCACAGACATGGTACATCTGTGTCAAAAACCCATATAATTTAGGAAAGAAGGGAGAATGTACTTTCTTGTGACACCATCAACCCCCTCCAGCAGAAGTGTGTTCTTGATGGCAGGTATAGGGAGCTTTGATTGGTGTGAAGGATATGGGTGCATGAAGAAGTAAGGGTGGTTGAGTGCCTTCAATGATATACACATCAGCAGATAACACAGTAGTACAACAACAGGCTCATCTCCTTTGCACTGATGCATTGGCGAGGCTCATAGATGAGACACTTGCTAAGGAGGTTCAACCAATCAGGTGTCATGGTCATGAACAGCTCCTGCAGCAGCATGCATGGGAGCTGGCCAACTGGGACATAGTCTGGTAGTTTTGTGCAGCCCTGTGGATAGGGTCAGCAATGTGTTTGCATAAGACCATTGCGTCTGACTGACCAGCCAGTCCTCCTCTGTTGGGGTTCCAAGTGCACGGAAGATGGTCTTCAGCTGGTCCATGTTGCTCTTGCCCAGCAGGTATGGCATGCACAGCATGAGCTTGGTGAAGATACAGCCAATGGACCAGATATCGACAGCTGTGCTGTAGTAGCAGCAGCCAAAGAGCAGTTCTGGAGGGTGGTACCACCTGGGTGAATGCTGTATCAGCAGCACACTTGTTAGATATTAGCATCAACTAACCACGTGATGACTTGATTATATCTGGGGTCTGCAAAGTCCCAGGCAAGACCAAAATCGGCAATCTTGAGCTGGCCTTCTGATGCAATGAGCAAGTTGTTTGGCTTCAAGTCCTAATGGTCAGGTCAACACTATTTCAGTGCAGTGTGACATTTATGAATGCACTTGATGCAAGGTAAGGTTTCTGTTATGATTATTTTATTTTTCTATGCCCGCAGAACTCACCATTGGGCAAATATGAGACAGGGACTTGTTGTGCAACCAACTCCCCTGGCTGCTCGTGACTCTATCAGGCCTAACCCTGATTGTACTAGTATAAAGAGGCCTGTTTCACTATTGACAGACACAACTCTGTCACCGTTTCATATTTATCATTCCATGATTAGCAGATGGCATTCAACCGCTACAATCATTCCTATTTATCATTTTAGATATGTTGCTATATACTTATCAATCGATTCAACCTAGGACGAAGATAGTATTGGTAGCATCTGGGATGGACAGGACTCCAGAAACTCAGCATAGTATATGAACTCATATAACTAAGTTGAGGCTCTTCAGCTCCACCTTGTTGTATTAACAAGAGTCTTATACTCATTCTCAAACTTGGGAAACCAAGCTCAGTATATTCTCAAGCCCAGAAGACTAAGTCCTCGAAGTGCTGTCACAGATTTATTCGTGCATCCCCCATTTTAGCCTTTTAGACCCCTATATGCGGGTACTAGCCTTATAACTGAAGGCGCTACAGCGTCCCAAAAGTTATCGGATCACGTGACCTACTGAATTGAGGTCACGTGACCTACCAAACTTCTAGATTAGATAGCGGCACTAGGTACCAACACAGGCGCCTTGTCAGGTGCCCAAGATCTTATCTGGTTAAGGACTTAGTCGTCAAAGGCTTCCTGAGGCATGACATCATCAAGAGTCCAGATCACTGACATCATCATGACATCAGGGCCCATACAGGTCCAGTCTATGACATCACAGGCCTATCTTTAGAGGTCTATACTTAGCAGGTCCAATTACAGGGCTGAAACCTATCTACATAGTTACCCCTCCCACAGGTATTACATATATCACAGAGGCCAGAGCTATATGATATCATCGTCTAGACCACAGCTCCACTATGACATCACACATGACGCGGTTCTGAGGTCATTACTTACAAACCAATGCTAACTATAGCATTTTACTTACAAACCAGGCTAAAGATAGACAAGGTACCTTATGGCACCACTATCACCCATTATGATGCCATTACAGGCAATTATGACACCATCCTATGCGCACAGACCACCTACCATTTAGGGTAGACACTTCTACCAGTAGTACAAGGTCTCAGACATGTATATAACCAGATGGTCTAGGGTCTAAAACCTTAGACTCAATAATCTAAGCATTCTACTATGAGTGTTGGGAGCGTTTTCCCTTTCCCTATTTCCTCTCCACCCTTTACCTCTTTGCCACCTGCTTGCCTTGAATAAGTCGCTTCCTAGTTGGTTTGCGACCTAAGTCTAGTGCGACAAGCTTGAACCTTAGGGATAAGACGTCACAAGGAGATCCGTGACAAGTGCACACTGACTCCTTGGACTTAGGCAAGTATCCCCCTCAAAAGATACTTGCTTGTGAACCTTTGATATATTCTCTAACATGTATTGAATATCGAACGATCCCCTAGAGTCTTTCGACTTAAGGACAGAAGGCCTAATATGAACAGGGTATTATTTGCCTTGCACTCATCTGTGGGACTATGTGCAGAAGATCTATACTTGTGACTCAAGTATACAGAATGGGTATATGACCCGTAACAGATTCAGTGGCAGAATTTGAGGCCACAGAAGGTCATAGCCATCCAACTCTTGATATCAGCTGGCAGGAACATGAGCGATTGGTCCTTGATGATGAGTTCAAGATTGGTGCCCAAAATTCCAGTACGAGGTTCAGATTTGTCTTGGATGAGAAAACATCAAGTAACTGAGCATTTGTCAGCTACATCAGCACACTGACCACTAGATCATGGTATATCTTCTGGTGCTTGAGCTCATGAAGGGACTTGACTTCAGATATGGCAGACATGTCCAGGTCATCTTTGAACTGGCCAACCTTGATCTTTTTAATAGCGACTTTCCTTCTGGTTGCAATTTCCCAACCTGATCCCTCTGCTCTGTTGCCACTACCACCAGCATCAGGTGGGGGGTTAATGGCATGTGTGCACCATTTGTCTGCTGCTGTTGTTCAATGACAATCCTAAGGTGTACTATGAGGCATCTTGTCACAGTATTGACATGGAGGCCATTTTTCCGCTATTTCTAGGCATTTATCCTGTATTTCTACACCTACCTATGAGTTATACGGTACTTATCCAGTACTTGCTAATGCAGGTATTAACCTTATGGTTACTATCCCACCTTATGGATGACTATGGGCATGTCACAGTATGTGGCATTTTAGGCATTTTTCTGCATATTCTAGCATTATCTTGAGGTTATACACATCTAACCAAGCTTATCCAACACTTGCCAACCAGGATATGTACCTTATGGTCATATTCCACTACAATAAGCCCTGTAGCAATGCATACATGCTACTAAGGCACATTGACTCAGCGTTACATGCTAGTCATCACAACTGACAATGCGCATGCCCTTCGGCATACACCTTGTCACTAACATACATCATACGGCACTTGGTCCAGTTGTCTTCGACAATCATCAGTCCTTCTAATTAGAAGAACACCTCATGCATCAACATACACAATGACACAGACTAGACTGTGGGACTCACACTATAACCTTATAGGCGACTTGAAGGAGTTGCTGAAGGTTGGTGAGGAGACTAGTGGGCGCAAGCAGAGATGTTATGTAACTGTGCGAATGCAGAGAACAAATCTAAGGCTTATCGTAGCGATAGCCCTACTTATATACATGCGTTGTTTGGTTACCAGTAAGGGAGCCAAACATGAAGACGGTCTGTGCGCAGACATAACTAATACAGCTAAGTCGTAAACTACAATAGACCATGTGCGCCGGTAATGGCCGCACCAGTAAGAAACAGTGTTTGGACCGTAGGTCCATGTTGTGGAAGTGGCGTTGCTACGTTAGTAAGCCATGCACGTGATAACTATATACCGGTATCGGGATATGAGTAATACTAAGGGCATTGGCATGTGATAATGAGCGGGCCGCTTATCCAATTGTACTGACATAGCCCAGTATCGGGATATGAGTAAGGCGCATGACACCGGAGGTTAGTCCGCTGAGTCATTGACGCGTACAATCGTGGTATGTACGTGTTGTTATGACAAGTGGACGTATACCGCGTTGTGTACGTGTTGTTTGGTTGCGTGTACGTGTAGACGGGCGCTTAGCAGCGTAAATGTCTACAAGGTCGTAGAAATACCAGATAAATAGGTGAAAATACGGGAAAAATAGTGGCATGTCCCAAATCTGTGACACACAAGATGCATGTCAGGCTAGAACCTAATGGTATCTATGCCTATTGGCTGGTCTCACGACCTACCACGCGGTACTTGGTGAATACCAAGTCCTGGGCTTTTGCCATCATGGCGAAAGCATAACCCTGGCTCTGATCATCAAGGATCATAGCCGACCTGGTCACCATCTCTGATGGCAACCACAGATATCCGGCAACTACGGATCTTCAGTGCTGCGGCATATGCCTCATGCACAACACCAGGAATATAGCCCAACGGCAATATCCCCTCATTGCTCCAGCCTTTGGCCATAGCAATACCCAGTACTTTGACGAAGGTCTAAGTCCCATTTGTATCCGACCATCCAATGGCGATACCAGCTCACGATCACAGCCTCCGGCCAATGATTATACCGGTCTTCACAGCACCACCTTCTCTCCGTCGCCACATGGCAACATCACACATTCCCTCATATGATAGGATAGCCATTAGGGCTTCCCACGGTCACTGTAGGATAGTGTCTTGGATAATGTTGGCATCAAGCTGCGTTAACCACTCTCTAGTAGAACTATACAGCTGTAAGCCACAAGGGCTATACATGTATATAAGCCTAGGGACGTATGTCCTATAGCTTTAGTTCTATTATTCTCAGCTGTGCCGTAGAATAATGTCCTTCATTACCTCTGCTGTGTATGACTTGCTACCTTTTCACCTATTCCTCAGCATATGGGATATGTGGTGAGTCCCACAGCAAGTCTGTGTCAGGGCATATACACACTAGTCAGCCATAATGACACGGCGCTTGCGTGCTAGTCATCAACATTGACGTGTTCAGGCCTTATGGCTAGAACCCTTGCATCATGTGACATCAGCAAGACTAGACTCACGGTCAACATCTGGACTATGATGTTCATGTGACATTACCATTGGTCTTACGGTTGGGCTTACGCCTTTAGCCTAGACTGTGACATCACTATTGACGTCGTCCTTAGTCATGACTCAGGGCTCTGGCCTGAGTCTGGTCCTTGATGACATTGTCACACCATTGACGCTAACTATGGCACCATAGCTTGGTAATCTGTCATATGGCAGTTATGCTATTGGTCCGTCTTGTATGGACTGCCTCTGGGCTTCGGCCTAAGCTATTGCCGGACTCTGGCCTCGTGGCTACATCTGGTTCCCGGCCTTCTAGGCCACTACATCATGCCTGGCCTTGCGACTATGGGCAATGACAATAATGACTTGGCGTCTCACCTTAGTCATTCCTCTGGTATGGCCAATGGCCTTAGTACCTCTAGGACCGGATCTTCGGATCGTCCTTATACCCAGGCTGGTCCCATATTCACAGGCTTACTGTTTGTAAGCTATCACGATCCCTGCTACGATTGGTTCGGCCATTACTGGCCTTACACAGTCTTTGTAGTTAGAGTTCTCTTTGTATCCTGTGGTGCCATTAGGGTCCAGCCACGATACTATGCGTAGATAGAACTATACAGTAGACTTCTACATGTATTTAAGTAGGGACTTATTGTCCTATACTTTAGTTCTATTCTTCTTGGCTTGCACCATGAAGCTTTTCTCACCTTCGCTGTGCTCAACTTGTATTCTTATTGCCTTCCTCACTATATTGGATAGGTGGTGAGTCCCACAGCAAGTCTGTGTCAAACCGCCCATAGTAGACCATAAGGTGGGACAGTAACTGTAAGGTTAATACCCGTGTTGGCAAGTACTGGATAAGTACTGGATAATTCATAGGTAGTCGTAGAAATACCGGATAAATGCCTAGAAATAGCGGAAAAATGGCCTTCATGTCAATACTGTGACACACGCCTAACAGCTATACCAGGGTATGTACTATACAGTAGCACATGACCCTTAACATTATGTATATAAGTAGGGACTTAGCATCCTTTACATTAGTTCTATTCTTCTTGGCTAGCGCCGCAGAAGCTTATCACACCCTGCTGTGCTCATTCTACACTCGCCAGTTCCCTAACCATAGGTAGTTGGTGAGTCCCACAGTAGAACTGTGTCACATGCTCAACACTTGTTTTTGATGGCTTCCATCTGTGGATACAGACTGCAGAGGTGTGTGCATTCCCCATTCTTGTGTTGCGCCCCAAGATGGTACTTCTCCTTTATTGGACTCCAGGGACTTCATCTGGATAGGTTACAAATGCACGGCTTAGGTACATACAATCCGTTCCTTTTTATGCTAATGGTGACTCATCTGCCCATACCACCCCAATTATCAGCCCCCCGACTCCTGCCACACCTGCTATTTCCACCCTGGCATGCTATTGACTCCGATTGATGTGCGACTCCGATCGCACCATCATGTAGAGTTTCAGTCACTTAGATTAATTTACCAACTGCACTTCGTTAGCGCTGCACAGTTGCCCAAGTGCTCATCTAGCGCCGGAGAAATTAGATTAATCTGTGTTGAGCAGATTAATTTCTAAAAATAACATGAGCCAGAATTGAACTGTGGGCCATAGCAACGCAATGCAACGAGCAGACAGTAATTATACCATTACACTAAAAGGACTTGCTAGATTACAACTGTATTAATTATACTAAGAGAATTTTGCTCCCCCAAACTCTGGCCTAACAAAACTTCTTCATCAAATTTTAAACTCCTAACCTCAATAGCTCTATGTTGGGTGTAGAATTATGACTATAGTATACTTCTACTGTAGCTAGTGCTTCAACTGACCAATTTCTTAAAGCCAATGAACTACTTGACATAAATTTTTGAATGACCGAAAATTTTTCATTATTGGGTACATAGCATATGAAGAAGGCCACTTGCTGTATTGTTCCTTGGTGTAGTGGTAAGCTTGTGGATGTCTTGTATGCTGGCTGGCTGTCCAGAGGTTGAGAGTTCAATCCCTGATTGTGCAATTTATTTTATCACTGTGGTAGATTAATCTTATTGCTCCGGCGCTAGCTGAGCACTTGGGCAACTGCGCAGTGCTAACAAAGTGCAGTTGGTAAATTAATCTCAGTGACTGAAGTCCCTGACACAAGACACTTCTTGGGACTCACCAGCTTCCCTAACTGGGGAGGAGAAGATGTGCAGGCACAGCAGAGGATGATAAAGCTTCTACGGCGAAGCCAAGAAGAATAGAACTGAAGCTATAGGACATACGTCCCTATGCTTTTATACACATATAGCCCTAGTGGCTTACAGTTGTATAGTTCTACTATAGAAAGAATCGTGGCTGTAGCCACAGCATATCTACAATGACCGTGTTGACACAGACTAGACTGTGGGACTCACACTATAACCTTGTAGGCGACTTGAAGGGGTAGCTGAAGGTTGGTGAGGAGACTAGTGGGCGCAAGCAGAGATGGTATGTAACTGTGTGAATGCAGAGAACAAATCTAAGGCTTATCCGCAGTGATAGCCCTACTTATATACATGCTTTGTTTGGTTACCGGTAAGGGAGCCAAACATGAAGGAGGTCTGTGCGCAGACATAACTAATATGGTTAAGTCGTAAACTACAGTAGACCATGTGCGCCGGTAATGGCCGCACCAGTAAGAGTGTTTGTTTGGACCGCAGGTCCATGTTGTGGAAGTGGCTGTAGCTTCGTTAATAAGCCATGCATGTGATCCTTATATTCCGGTATCGGGATATGAGTAATCATAAGGGAATTGGCATGTGATAACGAGCGGGCCGCTTATATAATTGTACTGACATAGCCCGGTATCGGGATATGGGTAAGGCGCGTGACACCGGAGGTTAGTCCGCTGAGTCATTGACGTGTACAAGCATGTTACGTACGTGTTGTTATGACGAGTGGACGTATACCGCGTTGTGTACGTGTTGTTTGGTTGCGTGTACGTGTAGACGGGCGCTTAGCAGCGTAAATGTCTACAAGGTCGTAGAAATACCAGATAAATAGGTAAAAATACGGGAAAAATAATGGCATGTCCCAAATCTGTGACACGTGTAAGGCCAGTAATGGCCGAACCAGTAAGAGAGAACGAAGGTGTGTTACCATGTGGTGACACAAGAAGGGCTGGACCGAAGGTCCGGTATAACGCAAGGCCTGGCCTGACAACTGGGAGACTTGTACTGGGTACGAGCTCCCTGCGCAGGCAACATTTAGGTCACATGCATGGGTTGGTATCACTTTTGGATAGTCGGATACTGGGTGACTCAGTGGGCGCTAGAGTCGTATGTGCTATTGGCTGAGGAGCCGTAGCGACATGTGTTATCATTCGGTCCGTTAGGTTACCGGTGACAACAAGGCGGTCTAGAACCGGGGTTTGGGCATCGCTGTGATGGCAGAAGCCCGGGACTTCGCAAATGCCGGAGCCCAGTGTAGGCCCATCGTTAGAGGGCCAATAGCAATAATGCCGTGAGGCTATTATTATGCTATGGTGCCATAGTGAAGTCGTATGGCAATGTTGTGATGTCATTATGATCAAGGATCTTATGACGGAGTGGTCTGGCCTTGAGGGCTGGACTGGTTGATGTAGCGATGACGCAGTTAAGTCTGGACTATGATGTAATACCGAGCCGGATGGCTGATGGTGATTGTTGATGACACAAACTTACACGTTTGTGGGACTCTGAACTACGGAGGAATCCTAACGCGCCCTACAGGGCGGTGCGCAACCGCAACAGCGGTGAACTTGTCAGCTGTACCCTAAAGAGGGACTCCTAGAGTCGACATGTTGAGGCGCGCACAGTCAAGCAAGACGAGCTGGGCCCCCGGCCAGAGAGCGCACACAAAGAGGTGAGAGTAAGGGGCTATGCCCAGTTGTCGAGAATCTTAGGAATGGGGAGTAAGCCCACATTCCGTCGTAATATATACATGAGCGATGGAGCTACTAGTACTGCCCTAAAGAGAAGGCCTGTGCGCCGTATCTACTGGGTCATGTGCTAAGTGACGCATCATGTTACTACTGTGACCATAGTGTGAGTACCGGAGGCGCGCACTACCCTACAGCGCTAACCTAACGACCAGGTGACCTGCAATAACTGGGAGGCGCTGGAGGTGGCTACAGCGCAGAGGCGCGGCGTACGCCTAGCGCCGCGCGTGCGTCCTATAGCGAGGGAGTACAAACCTGCATAGCGAAAGTTTGTGACAGTTGCGCATGGTAACATGGCTGACATAGGTGTCCTGACTAGTGTGTTATGCTATTGTCGTGGTTGCTTAGTAGCACGTAGGCGTAAGCAGATAATCCAGTTACGGATTAAGGTGTTGGCAAGTATCGGATAAGCATAGATTGATGTGTATAACCTCAAGATAATTGCTAGAATGGTGGGAAAAATGCCTAAAAATGCCCCAAAACGTCTTGTGACAGTCCCTCCCATCATGCACCAAGTGCATCAACTTCCAACATATGTGCACCATTTTTTTGAGTGAGTCAGAAGATGAGATTTGGTGGATTCTGGTATTTTCTGGTAGCTGTTGATAGATTAAAGCAATTAAAAAATGAGGTCTGATATGAACAAGTATGCTCTGATTGAATGAGCCTCTGCATATTGGTATGTTTGAGTATCTTAGGATAGTCACTACATTTCCAGACAGGGCTGTCAGGTATTTTCTGGTAATTAGTAGTATATTGGAATGCTATCCTACTAGCTTGTGGTATGTTACAGTGGCTTCTAGTATACTACTGGGCACCTAGAAAAATAGTGAATTCTATTAAGAGTTGAGGGACTTCAGTCAATTATCTTAATCTGCCAACTGCCCTTCACTTAAGAAATTGCAGTTGCCAGCTAGGTTTGCACACAGATTAATCTACGCCAATCCTGATGAAGCTAGCTCCGCACACAGGTTAATCTACACTATTGCACAGATTAATTTACACACATGGTGGTGGAGCCACACATGCGGAAGATTGAATCGCATAAAGACGTGTGACAGTATAGACTAGTGTACGCTTACAAATGTACAACAATACAGTTCAATACGTCAGTACTGATCGGTGTCGGCTCAATGTACCTGTTGTATCAGATCTAAGATGCAAATCTATTCTGGGGTGTATGCAATGTGTACCTCTCGGTTGCAGCAAGAATTCTACCTGATAGTTCTGGTTAGATACGAGTGCGCAAACCACCAGGTTCTACGCACCTTAATCTAGCGAACACCATTCTACTTTCATATCCTCATCCCACTCCCACTTGTAGACCGACGGCTCCGCCCTCTTCTTGTTAGCCTCCTCCGGCTCGTTCGTTAGATCGATGATTGAAGAACTCGACATGGACCTGCACCTCTTGCACAACTGATGGGAAGTGGTCGCGGCAGCCGCTCTCGACGTGGATGCCATGGACTGGCCATCCTCGGCCTTGCGTTTTTTTTTGGGTGCACTGGTGGGCACACATGCACCATTGTCGCGTTTATGGGGGAATCCTCCCATGGTGGGCATTCCAAGGCTACACATTGGTTGTAAAAGGATACTACTGGTGAAGCTTCGTCACGCACCTTGGGTCCTTAATTCAGTTACATAAGCTAGGTATATAGGGATAGCCGGGTGGCACAATGCATCCTGCTCTAAAGCAAGCCCAGGGCACCTGGTGAACATCCAATTGTCAGGTGGGCACAAATATCAGACTGCTGCATAGCACACACTGTGTCACATCCAGCAGCCGCATCAACAGCGCATTAGCATTTGGCACAGGGATCCTCGAGCACAGACCCCAGATGTCCACCCACACCTTCCAAACTTGATCCCAGATTTCCACTCTAGTCACGTCTACATCCAGGCCAAACATATTCAGCATTGAGGGAAAGTCTGCCAGCTGCACGTATCCATTCACAGCATGGATGATAGCGGCTGCCGGCATCAACCTGTCCTATAAGCACCAATAGTAAATTGACATTCAATGGAGAAAGCTCAGTCACTAACCTGATTCCAGAACACTGCACACACTGCAGTGATCTTGTCCCGGGCCATCACGTCGCTTGCGGATTTGGCATCGTGGTCAGCGTTGTGGCCGGCGTTGCGGTTGCCATCATCGCAGGTGCCATCATCACGGGTGCCGTCGTCACGGTTGCCGTCATTGTGGTTGCCATCATCGCAGTTGCCATTGTCGCGGTTGCCATTGTCGGTGTTGCCGTCGTTCTGTGATTAAAGTAGAATCACAATGTAGGCTTTGTATGTCAAACATTCACTTACCTGTGAGGGACCATCCATGTCGCTTGCTTGGGTCAACGACGCTAGTAATTTCGCGATGTCGTCGTCGACCTCATCATCATCGTCCTTCCGATCACACATCAGTACCGCCCTCCAACAGAGCATGAAAAAACTTACACTCTCATGAAAAAGGTCGTCGAAGTACTCGTCGAGCGGTGGCCTGTCTTGAGACAATGAAATGGCGTTCACAGTGTTGTTCCTCTTGCCATTATCTTGTTCGACCGCAGATGGTTTCTTCTTTGTTTTTGCCTCTTCCTTAAGCCTGGCTTTTGCATCGCTGGCAGCCTTGGCGGCCTTCTGTTTCAGATGGCGGGCCTCCCTCGCTTGCTCCTGTTCGAACTGTTTGACAGCCCTCACGTTCTCATGGGCTTCGTCGTGCTTGCATTTCTCCTCCTCTCGCTGTGCCTGCTTGCAGGCTTTTGCAAAGTCATGCTGCTCCCGCCTGCGCGCCTTTTTGTGTTCGCGCTCCTCACGTTTACGTGCTTTCTCCAGGTCTTGTTGTAACTTTCTGTTGGTGGTGGCCGCTGTCTGTGCTGCTATGTTTTGGGTGCGCTCAGCGGCATCGTTCTGGGCATCCTCGAAGCGAATCGCCTCGATTTGCTCAACGATCTCCACTGGTAATAGGACCTGCTGGGGGAACCACCTCTCCCCACAATTTCTGGGACCCACACACTTCGCCGGTCAGCATCAAATAGCATCACTGCAGGCGGGACTTACCAGAAAGAGCCAGTTGCCAACATGCCCTTCCTTGTAGCAAAGCTGGGACCTTATCAGACACAACTTGCATCGAGGACACCTAGCTGGGATCAGCGGTCAGCAGGCAAGAGAGCCCTTCTCTGCTAGCCTCTTAAGGCAGGGAGAGTACTTGGATTTCGGCATGGGGCATTGCGCCAGCCAGGATGAGGAGTTATTGAGGATGGGATGGCAAAGCTGGATGTGGCAGGGAAGAAAGGAGGGCGAAGAAAATTTCTCGGCATCGGGACAAAACAGGAATTGTGGCTTGTTATTTTTTTCTCTGGGTATATGATACCTTTAATTACGGTGGCAATGTCTGGTACGTGGCACCGTAATTATCGTGAAACTGTTATTGTGGAATATCGGCCCCCGGACACACCACATTGTGGTGTGGGCTGACATATGTATGGTCCATCATCAGCCAGCACATATTCTTACTCGCTGCACGTACGGACCGATATCTACCCCTCACCCACTGATGAGACTCCTCGCTGATCATCTATGACAACACCTACTCCAATAAATCGTGGTCCATCATTGGTTAAGGTATGTTCGCTCTACCTGCTTGTTGCACACACGGACCGATATCTATACCTCGTTAGCAGAATTTAAGTCATTTGCAACGACACTTACTCAAACAAATCATGGTCCATGTCGGGCAGGGTATATTCGCCCTCCACAACATCATCCAGGTAGGCTGTATCCGTGACATTTTCCAATTTGATACTCCCCTGCACACACTTTAGCACATGAGATAAAGCGGTAGACTGCACCCACCACCGAGATCACCGCTTCGAATCATATCTCGCAGCCTCGTAGCAAGCGCATGTAACGATACGCCTGTCTATGTCTCCTCAAGACCGAATGTAGTCTATTCCTCAAATGACGTACTTTCGTGCATAGTTCGCATACCCATGCTCTCCAGCCTGGTTCTTCTCTGTCGCACGGCATAGCCATTGCCATCTCTGGAATAGAAAGAAGCACACGGTCCATCACGTCTCCTCTTCTAACAATTCCACCTCTTCAGTCATGCGCGTGCACCTTGCCCTGGAGTGAAACCAGTGCACTCGCACACCTGCAAAAGTATAAGCTCTTGCTCACTGTATAAATAATTGAATTGCACCTTCTTCCATGTAACTCTTCAATGCCATGTCGCTTACATTCTTGACAAACGACACATCCTCCCACAACCACAATGCCAAGCATCTACTATCCCCCAGTTGCTTCTCATCAGCTTGCATTGCAAACAACGCGAGATTGCCTTCACGCAACTCACAGTATGTCGGATCGTCCTTAGGCATTCCTAACTTTAGGAGGGTGTCTCTAGCTCTCCTATACTCCCACGCGGCCCTACGAATCAGTTCTGTCTGCTTTCTAATATTTTTATTAGCTTGTGCATTCGCCTTCTGCCCCATCACCTTCTCCTTGTGTTTCCGGTGCGTGTATTTAGTTATAAGATGGGTGCGCACTTGATCCAGCGCATCGTTTGCTTGCCCTTCATGTAGGGATCATTCTACTGAACAAATCTTGGCGAAGTCAGGGTGGGTCGACAGCAACGAGTTGTATGAGGAAGGTAAGCTGATACTAAAACTCTGCAACTCCGCCACCACCGCCGCTTGGTCTTGATGTACCCATGTCTCAGTACCTTGGGATTCTGTTGACTTCCTCTTGAGCCCAATGTCCGTACGCTCGCCCTCTCCCTCTGCCTCGCTAGCTTGCTCCTCGTCGCTGTCTTCGTCTTCATCGCCCTGCATATCCACCTCCAGCTTAACGTCCCACTCAACAATTTCGTTTATCCCACTCGGCTCCACCCTTGTTTCCAAGGCAGACTCCACAACAACTCCGATGAAGCTCGTGTGAAGGGCCTCCCACTCCTCCAAACGTGCCCATAGCTGCCACTTTCTGGCCTGTACGATATTCGCATCATGTCTGCTCACCAGCTTGCTATTAATCTCATGTAGCAATGATATACTACAACACAGCATGAACAACTGCATGTTGACGGAACGAATCACATACCGCATTTCTTGCAGCGCGATTCCTTCTTCTATCATACGTAAAACCCCACTCTCGTTCGCGTCCTTGGCATGGGTTTTCAGCTCCATCACGAGGTCAAGCTGGAAGGGTACTATAACCAAATCAGCACACATGCAGTCACCGGAGGGGGGGGGTCACACCTTTCGCTTTCTGTGATTCGTAAGGATTTTTCAACCATTTATGCTGCTTGACGTCCACCACCCTGGCGAGGAAACTACGTTCTTCCTCACGCCAGGCGTCGAGAGGAAATCCTGAATTGTTCACACTTTCTTCCAGCCTCTTGAGGTGATTGACGGCGTCAGCTTTTTGAGCAACCGCTTTCATGTGCTTTGTTGCAAGATTGCGTGCTGTGGAAAAGTCAAAATTGCAAGGCGCCGGCAGCAGCAACACACAAACATACCTAGGGAGTGCACCCGCCTGACATTCATATCTGAATGGTGATCATTGATGACATCATGGCAATGCCCCGCTGACATCTCCCACATGTGGGCTCCCAGCACGTTCAGCACTGCCCACACCCTCTCTGCTGCTTCGCCATCCGTCATCCCCACTCCAGGTAGCAGATAAAAAGAAAACAAAAAATGACAGAGCGCACGATGCATCTGCTCATGTAACTTTCCTACACCACATTCGGTATCCGGAAAGTGCACGCACCCTATGCTAACAAATTGATCCAAATGGTCTCGCGCCTTCGCCATCCACTTGTCGAAATTGATCGAATATTGACAATTAATGTTGTACCCAGAAATATGAAGGAGGAGATCCATCCAAGGCTGCAAACCAGAAAGCATGGCAAAATCAATGTTTGCGAATCTAGATCCCCATTAGTGCCCGTATATGCTATCAACGTGATGTTCGTACCTTTCTCCTTTTTGCAGGTCAACCCCACCTGCGGGCAATATGAACATGTGCCTCACGCATATCAGCCCTACCGTCCCAGATACCTTGGACCAATGCCCTCCATATCCCATAGCGCCGAACTTGTTGTATGTTGATTCCTGCCCCCACATACTCAGATGGGTCCCAATCAAAATGCACTTATAGGCACACCTCCCTAGTGACATTTCCTGCCAGCGTTAGAAATCGAGCACAGTCGTCCTCATCCGCAAAATAGGCAGCTCCTTTTGTCAAAGGTCTGTCATCAGGGTCCGAAGGCTTCTCGCGCATGTTCTGGTGAAAATTCCCATCTACGGTGTGAAACAATGCGTCGAGGTATCTATCGTGCCGGTTGTGCATGAGTAAAACTCATAGCTGGCTAATGACTTCACATACCGTTTCTCTTTGGGACGCTCTTTCCAACCAGGGTCCATGTTCATCATCGGTTGTGGACAAGTGGGACACCAGACCACCAGACTTCTTGCAGGTAGATGGGTAGAAGGGCGAACACCAGCGTGTTTCGTTGCTTGCAGAAAGGCAGATTCCCGTTGAGCGGTCAAAAACTCGCGATATCTGTCCTGCAAGAGACTCAGCTCACTTCCCGTTACGCCGAGAAAGATAGTCGTACTGTGACATTATCAATGCTGATATTGTCTGTACTTCACCGTAAATACATGATGAAATCATGGGCACTGATTTGGGCTTGCAGTGTGAGTTTATGAAAATCCTGCATGACTTGAATGGTGAAGACAGTCACCGGCCTGGTCCAAGTCACCAGAAATAATCCAAATTCAATCAATTGGAGCGGTTCTGCTTGAGGATAGGGGGTGCTCGACTGGCTGCATTGGCAAAATTGTACCTCCATCGAGCCAATGCCATGCTTGTGCAATACTGTGAGGGTACAAACATCACCGTCCTGGGGACATGGTCTGCCATTGTGACCCAACCGAACAACCAACCCCAGGTCTGATAATGCGGTGCGCTTCCAAAATTGGTCCTCATCATCCCATTGCTCGATACAGTGAAGGGGGTTTGTGAGATGGTCATTGACAACACAGCGAGCACAGGATGGTACCGAGTGGTAGCAATCCATACATCGATGCAGTTCTTGGGTGGTTGCTGACGCACAGGGGCTGTGATGTCCGGCAAAATTGCATTGGCTGCACCCTTGCACATGGTTGGGAGCTACCTCACGCATCAGTAATGCTCACTGGGCATGTGTCACCCATTCGTCAAGGAATTGTTTCATCCACACCGACAGGGGCTAATATGTGCAATCTGTTAGCATACGGCATCCGTCATATTGAGATGACACTCACAATAGTTCGGTTAACATTAGCTCTCTTTGAAGACTGTGACCTCTGCTCTTTGTTTGTCCCCTTCCCCTGACTCTGCACTCCGTTCTGCTCATCATACTGGGCTCCGCGCACAGCCCCATTATGTGTTTTTTTTGAGGCAGCAAAACCGTTGAGGGTGGGGGACGGTCTACTGTGATCCGGTTTTTGGCTGGTTCCATGTGAGATGTTCTTCAGGTTAAATGATCCACTGGAAGACTTTGTGTGTGCCGGCATGAAAAACCTGCTGGTGAATAATGACAAGGATGGGATAGAGGTGGAGGTAATTGGACAACGGCATGGGAATAGGGGGTGGAAGCTGGACAGGGGCCATCCAAACGCAGTGCAGATTTACCAGAAATGTCCAAAGTTCGGCAATTGCCCTATTTAGGGGTGATGATGGAGCGTGCAACTGGTTCACAGTGTGGAACCATCCATGTCATAAAGCGACACTTCTTTTGTGAATTCCTGCACGACTTGAGTAGGCTCTTTTATGAGAGTGGTCCGATTCCAAACACTGCGATGCCTCCAAATGCAACCCAGGCATGTAGCACGCAACTGCTCCAGCTGTTCAACGTATAGCACAGAGTCTCGAGCATGGTTTCATTGACAATAAATTCAGGCAACGGTGTGGGCTCATGAGGTAGCGTACAACCAGCTCACAGTGTGGAACCATCCATGTCATCAAGCGACACTTCTTCCGTGAATTCCTGCATGACTGGGGTAGGCTCTTTGATGAGAGTGATCCGATTCCCATCGCTGCGATGCCTCCAAATGCAACCCAGGCATGTAGCGCGCAACTGCTCCAGCTGTTCAACGTTGAGGGAGCCAGTGCTGTTGTGCAGCATACAATGCAGAGTCTCGAGCATGGTTTCATTGACAATGAATTCAGGCAACGGCGTGGGCTCCCACTCTGTCTCCATTGGTACGTCATTCGATGCGAATTGCTCAGCCTGTACCTCAGTGGAGTCCGAGGTCGTGAGCGGCGTATCTTCGAAATCAGTTGGACATGAAGGACTCTGGAGAATAGGAGGGCCAGCTTGGTGTTTGGGAACCGGAGAAGCATCCAGGACAAGGAAGGGGTTTGGCTTTCCAGGATCGACCATAGCAATAGGCGGAACTCCAGACAAGGGCGTGCTGACCATTACATCCGACGGGTAATCATGCACCTGTGGTTCCAAGGTGGCAACAGGCACGCGCAATGTGATTACTCCCCGAACTGGAAGCACATTGATATTATCCGGGTTGTCGATTCTGCCCTTCACACAATGGACGTATATACACCATGCCTGAATTTCTTGGATCATACGCTGCTCTTTGCAGACCCACATGATCGCGTCGAATGGGGCCATGATGAGTTCACGCAATTTTGAGACTACACAATAGGTGTAGTAGCATAACTTCTGCATGAATACATATTCTTTCCTGTACACGTCCCACTTCATATGCAAAACCCATGGCAGCGAGGTGCCCAGGAGACATCGGCTGCTCGACAACGTCAACAGGATCCTCGGTACCATCTTCGTTGGCAACAGCCCGAGCTCGCTTGTGCGTGCATTCCCGGTTTTTGTCTTCAGAGGGAGTAGCGGCCGCTGAGGTCGACCACTGCCACTTCATTGTGCAAGGGGAGGGGCGTGCTGCAATAGATGGGCAACGGGACAGAAAGCACGGGTGTCTGGACTGCAGTGGGCATGGTTGTTGTCCATCATTGGCTGGGATATGTACGCTCTACTGACTCATTGCACGCACGGACCAATATCTAAACCTTGTCAGCACCATTCACTCTTCATCAGTCATCTGCGACAGCACGTACCCGAACAAGTTATGGTCCATTGTCAGGCATGGTACAGATGCAGGTGCAGTGGAAGTCCCAACGGGGTCGAATAGCGCAAACAAGCGGCGGACAGGGAGCATGATCGGCTTGGGGGCTCCACGGTGGACAGGGAGCATGGTTGGCTTGGGGGCTCCCGGGGTTCAGTGTGTGACATTGAGGTTGGTCAGGTCGGACACCAGAGGACAAAGGGCACGCAGACGACTGAGAGTCGTCTAGCAGTGCAAGTATCGGGACGCCCAATGGGCGTCTGCAGTACTCCTGGTCGAGGGCGGTTCCAGAGAGCAGCCAGGGAAGAGGGAAGCAGAGAGGAGGAGAGAGAGGAGGGGGGGCGACGAAAGCGAGGACGAAGGGGTGACAACGGCGATGATGCGTCTGTCGTGGGAGGGACAACTGGGCCAAACACGGTGGCAAATTACTGTTAATGTGGGGAATGCTTCCGTGAGAGAAAATCGTTAGCACACCAAATAGCCATCCAATAGAAGGCAGGCATCAACGAGTCAAATTCCCATAATAGGAACTCCCACGTCACTAGCAACACAGCACTTAATGAGAATAAACCAACGTTTACATCACATGTCGTCATCAGAATCATCATACATGGGAATTTGCCGCCGTGTTTGGCCCAGTTGTCCCTCCCATGACAGATGCGTCTATCACAAGACGCGCTGCAGACCCAATGCAACGTGCTTATGAGTGGCATAATAGCCACTCCCCCAAAAGGGCTACGATAACAGCTCATGCTGCTATCGAGGGTCCAGCTATATCTGCAGTTCATATTCCCACGCTCGGCGCCTATTAGACACTCTATGGTGTAGGCCATGTATGCCGGCGCCACGTACGGGTAATGTACCCTAGTTATTGCTCCGTAACGTCTATGATATTATGCTTTCGCATTATCTGTGACAGCGTCGTGACCCTTGCCCTTGCCCTTGCCCTCATCGTCCTCGCCCCCACCGTCCTCGCCCCCCCTCCTCTCTCTCCTCCTCTCTGCTTCCCTCTTCCCTGGCTGCTCTCTGAAACCACCCTCAACCAGGAGTACTGCGGACGCCCATCGGGCATCCCGATACTCGTGCTGCTGGACGACTCTCAGTCGTCCACATGCCCTTCATCCTCTGGTGTCCTCGACCCGACCAATGTCATCGTCGTATGCTGAACCCCAGGAGCCCACAAGCCGACCTGACACAAGACTACTCACTTATGAAATAAGCTTTGAGGTTGCTGGTTAGGCGGTAGCTTTGAGGTTGTCGAGTAGACAAGAACTTGTTAAGCAGGTAGAGCAGGGCGCGGTGAGATGTTATCTCAGAGTGCAAATGCAATGAATAGAATCTGAGGTGTTAACGCTCAGATATCGTAGTATATATACATGTTATATAAGACCCCTAACAGTCTTATCACCTAATCTAATTACCCCAATACGGAGGACAGATCCTCGGATACCTAAGTACTTAGTAATTACAAGTAAATACATATACCGATCAATACCAGGATATAGGTATGCGGCGTAGGCTGCGCGAATAGCGAATAGAGCGCAATCATTAGTCAGTTGGAGACGTGACCAAACGTCGGTCCGCTGATCTAATATGTATGACGTTTCACGGACGAGATGTCCGATTGGCTACAAGAATAGACATGTGACTTATAACGGGAACTACCGTGATTAGATACCGTTGCTACGGGAGATAACACGGCCATCATTCGGCTTGTATGTAACGAATAGTTATAAACCGTTACCAACCAGTTAAGCACTAGTTAGACGTATAAACCGTAGATAAATTCGTAGAATTATGGGAAAAATAGTATTAATACTAGGAAAATCTTGTGACACGACCATGCTCCCTGTCTGCCACTTGTTTGCGCTATCCGATCCTGCTGGGACTTTCCCTGCACCTGCATCCGCATCTACCCTGCTCTCAATGGCCATGCCCGACCTGACACCAATTTCACAGGCCCCACCCATATCTGTGTCCACGTCCTCCTCCACGCACACATCCTCCTCAGTGCCTTCAGCGCCCACGTCCTCCTTGGAGCCCATGCCCACTCCAGTGCTGACATCGCTGCTTCCTCCCCCACCTCCTGCCATTCGCAGAGATGTCCCATTGGGGACTGCCCCTCTGAGCCGACCTCCGTGGCTCTGGGTTGCTGAGCCAGATCTGACGGTGACTCCGGACCCCTCCATACACAAGCTACCCTGCCCAATCATGCACAGAGTACCTCGCCCAGTCAACTCTCTGCAGCAACTCAAAGACATGGTCAACTATCTTGCTCCTCACACCCCTTGCCAATACTCAGACTGTCGAGTACTCGCCAAGCTCCCCCACGTTGGGGGAGTGTGACACAGATGGCTCTGTGGGACTCACCAAGCCAGTATCCTGCGATGAACTAGGCGACTTAGTGAGGAAGAGGTTATCAGACGACGCAGGAGGTAGGAGGTTCTTCTACGGCGTACGCCGAGAAGAATAGAACTAAGGTTATAGGCCGTCAAGGCCCTACTTATATACACAAATATAACGGGTCATGTGCTACTGTATAGTACATGCCCGATAAGGAATGTGGGCTTGGTTGCCATAAGGGCGACCAAGTGGTACGACTACTCTACAAAGGCCGTGACCCGCCGGTAATGGCCGAGCCAATGGTAAAGAGAGAGCGTGTGGTCTCATCGTTAGATGGACATGTGAATGCGGGCGCAGCCCGGGTATAAGGGAAGCCGGTTGCCGGATACCATGAGGTATAATGGCGATTGGCCGGTCTTCGTGTGATGACCAAGGCGGAACGCCGAGGTCGTAATGCTATTGGGCCGGCAGGCACCGTAGCATGTGGTATGTCCGGACCGGAAGGTTACCGGAACATATGGTGGTCTTAGCCGTGAGGCGAGGACTGGTGTTTGGGCAACGCCGTGATGGCAGAAGCCCGGGACTTGGAGAACGCCGAGTCCGTGGGATCGCCGAGAAGGCCGAGCCTATAGCGATATTGCCTTGGTGCTAATATAGTGCTATTTGGCCGTGTTGCCATTATTATGCGAAGGCGTGGCGCGCCTGAGGTGCCATTGTGATCAAGGATCTTATGGCGGTGGGAAGCCGGGAAGGCCGTCCCAATAGTACAAGGCCGCGAGGCACTGTTTGTACGTGTGGACATTATTATGCGAGCGTGCCGCGCTCGACCTATCATTATGATCTAAGATCTATGACGTGGCTGGTCTTGCTCTGACGGGCGAGACCTGTATGACGTAGCTGTAACTATGCTATTGGACCGGAAGGTGCCGTAGCGTTATGTAAGCTGGTCATGTGGTGATAAGCCCAGTTAAGAGCTTGTCGTGGTGGCAATGGGAGTTAACCCGTAGATAACTTGTAGTTAGACGTATAAATCCCAGGTAAATTGCTATAATCTGTCACGGATGTGCCCGGGGGGCCACTGTACGTCTCCTCGCCTTAGTTGTATGTGCGGCGCTAAGCGTACGCCGCACCGCTACGCTAACGCTACTCTCACGTCGCGCCTAGTTACTGTATATCACCTGACCGCATCGGTTAGCGCTGTAGGGTAGCGCGCGCCTCAGGTACGGACACATCACGGTCACAGTAGTTACATGTAGCGTCACTAGCACATGACCTGTTAGATACAGCGCACGGGCCTGTTCTTTAGGGTAGTACTAGCGTTGCCACCGCTCATGTATATATTACGACAGATGGTGGCCTTACAGCCCCATCTTTAGGATTCTCGTCTATGAGCGCAAGCTCCTTTCTTACTATCGCTGTGATGCCTGCTGGCCCGGGGCCCACATCTCTGCGTCCTTGTCTGTGAGCCACCGCCGCTATCTCGACGCACGTCAGGGAATGAGCGTGTCATCCCATGCGCCTCTACGTTCAGCGCTGGTGCGGTGCCTTGTAGACTCGACTGACGTCGAGTATGGTTCCCCCTGAGCCCAGGGGTAGCACAGACGTAAGTCTGTGACATAATCGTAGGAAAAATGCTGTAAGCCCCAGATAAATCTGTGACAGAGTGCCGAACAACTTGTGGGTTTTGTTGCCCAATATGGATTTTGTACCCGAAGTCCCAATTCACAACTCAGACATTGAGTTCTCGTACAATGCTGACAGCATGCTTGGGGCGTTTGAGCTCTTCAAATGGCCGGCAAGCTATAACAACGCGGTGCCACACACCATTGCTGCCTCGATTAACCCCGTCTTACTACAATGTCAACGTCAAGATATGTGCAGGCCTCCGTATCAGTGGCAAGATGCAGAAGTATGTTTCATGAATGTCACACATGAACAATTCACGGTAAGTGATGTAACATGCTCCTACACACTGTAGACTAAACCGTCCCCAGGTATCGGGCACCACCGAGCACGGCAAGGTTGGGCAAATCAACCAGCGCACGTATCTGCACCTGATGCGTGCACTCAGGGAGGCTCGAACTGTTGTGGCAGAGGTGGCAGGGAAACACTTTCCGTGCCTGGAGGGCAAAAATAAATATGACGAAAACCATCGTCGTCTCAAAGAATATGTATTCGCACAGAAACTATGCTATCACACCTATTGTGCCATCTCAAAATTGCGGGAACTTATAGTGACTCCTTTCAACATGATCATGTGGGTCTGCGAAGCGCAGCGTATGATCCAAGAAATCCGGGCATGGTGTATATACATCCATCGCATGAAGGGCAGAATCGACAACCCCAACCTTGTGGATAATATGAATGTTCTTCCAGTTTGAGGAGTAATCACGTCACACCCGAGTGTGGTCCAAACAATGCACCGGGTAGGCATCCCAGTGTGGTATGTCCGGCACCAGGGCACATTACACGAGCGCACGCGCATCGGAGCCATCAGGCTGTGTATTTCCTCATCAATCACGTTCGATACCACCCAGTTTGTGGTGGAGGGGTGGAACAGCATGCCTACACCAACATGGTTGGAGGGCCAGCTGTTTGACCTATCGTTGGAGAGCATCTTAAGGCAATATCAAATCCTGTCTCATGTCAACAAACCCACCCTGTGGCCAACATTCACTGCTATAAATGCAGCTTCTAATCTCAACGACAAGATTGACGGCTTGGCCGACAACGACAACTTGTATTCAAATGACGTGCGTGATGATGACACTCTCAGGCTGGAAAATGCGACGGCACAATCGTCGTGCAAGCGCCCGTCAGACAGCGACAGTAAGTCGAAATTGGCCACTTCAGCATGAGTAAAAGTGACATTTGTTATTACAGATTGCCCCCCGAAAAAATGAAGGGGTGAGACGGGGAGACCAAGGGTTGCTGGGCCCAGCAGGCAGGTTGAGTCCACCTTGCCAGTTCAGCATCCAGGGTGGGCTCCTACGCTGTGCTCCTCCTGGGCAGCGGTTGAGCAAGAGGTTGCCGATTTACGCACGGGTGACCCTTCTCATGCTGTGCTGTACCATCTCCCCCCCGTCTTCCTGTTCTGCAAATCCGGGACACCCTTCCATGCCACCATCATGCACAACTGGTTGCGCATCTGACAATGGTGCTTCAGCCACGCCTTCAATCCGCCCATGCACAGCAAGGTGCAGATGACTGCTGCACAATGGCGTCTTGCCCTCGAGGATCAATATTACCACTTCCCCCATGACCATGCCGTGCCGCAAAGTAGTATTGACGAAATTGCGAGGTTGCCGCCGCTTCCAAATCACGAGAAGGAGCCGGGCACACAACCCGAAGCGATGAGAGGGTGCAAAGCGAAACTTTTGAAGCAACGATCGCAGATGCGCACTACCGACCGCATAGATGTTGCCGTCATGCTCAACGTCCACGGGGGGTTTGTGCCGTACGATGCGAGGGCTGTGTGCCCATCATGGGGCACGAGACACGTCAAACATGAGGTTGTCAAAGGTGCACAGGACCTCTGGGTGGAAGTCGTCTGGGAACTGTCAGTAGTATCGTTCTGACTAGAGTTCCTACATGTGGACAGGGCATTAGCGCCGACTCATTACGCCGTGGAAGATGATATACTCCTGTGCGAGCAGCTGGTGACCGACATCTGGCTGAACAACAAGGAAGATGCCGTGTTGCTGCGCCCAAATTGGGAGGAACAAACGCCGTGCGACAGTTTGGTACACCGAGACTGGCAACAGCACCGTCATAGCGTGACCGGGATGGTGATGGTGTTGGCCAGCTGGCCTGACAGTGGGCACCTCTATGTGCCGCAGGAAAATTGCATGCAGTCAGATTTTGAACACGCAGAAGAAATAGCTATCAGGTTCTACGCTACCGCATACCGCCGCAAATTCGGTAGACTCCCTACGTTCCCATTGCAGTGTCCAGCATCGTTGTACGCAACCAAGATCTGATATGAAGTGCTCGATATAGTTTTTCGTACAATGTAGCCGCATGCTATGTAATCTCTGGTAAGTACCGGCTTTGCCACCAATGGATTGTCTGACACAGAACATACCGCCCTTCCCCCCCCTATCTCCAGTGTTCAGGCATAGCCCCAAGGTGTGTCGGTTCTAGGCGTACGCGCATAGAGGTAGAGGGTCTCCCAGACTAGCATGACTTAATGAATGTAGTCGCGCAGCACACAGGGAGTTCCATGGGTGACAGTCCTGCCCCTCATCAGGGAGGACGTCGAGAGATTTCTAGTTCTGGAGAGTAAGCCCCAGAACGCATGGGTATATATACATGAGTAGACGTAGCTACCTATTCTACGAGGTCGGCCCTAAAGGCCTGGTCTGTGCGCGGAAGCAGTGTCTACGCTACCCACGGTCATATGGCATAATTATGTAAGTAAGGTGCGCGTGACCAGGGCGCTGTTCTAATACCTACATGTGACCCTAAAGGTCACATGATCTGTCTGCCTCCCTTCCAAGCGCTGGCACGCGCGTCTAGGAGGTGGCGTCGGGCGCTAGGTTCTACCGTAGGGCGCTAGGTTCTACCGTAGGGCGCACAAATCAGCTAATAAGGCCAAAATTTGTGACATTGTCACTTGCTCACTTAACCTTCAAACGGGGTAGCTCGTATCTAGTGCTCTTCCTACAAGATGTCGTCATGAGCATCAGGCATGTATAATATTATGTGTTTTGCTTTGACATATTTTGAGCCAGGGCGTGATCAAGAAGGCGGGTAAGTACTTGTCTGTCCTTTTCAGGACTAACCGCAGGCGGTGGCTCCACAAGCACTCTCTGGGGTCCTGACCACAAAGTGGACGTGACTCGTGGGAATCTGGCAAGCTCAAGTTGCCCCTCCACTCATGTCCGTAGCAATCTGGTGCACCAGTGAGCTGGCCTTTCTATGAGAACAATGGGCCAGCGAGGCTGTACGCACATTGTTGGGAAGTACCAACCGCTACCGAGTGGCTGCATCTCACGTTTGCAAAGCCTTCCTCCAAAAATTTGGTGAGCAGCCGTATCCAGCGGAAATGGATGATGAGTACCAGGCTTGTCTTGCCCTCTGCAAGACCAATCGCTCACGAAAGAAAATGCCACAGTTCAAAGCTGAAACGGAGGAGCAATGCCGGGAGCACCTGTCATCGTTGGATCAGGTGCTAAAAATTTACTTGTGCACTTGTAGATCTCACTGACCACGACTTGAGCGGCAGCGAATCTACGATTGGGGCAGGAACCACGCTACATTGTGATCTGTGAAACGACTAAACGTAGCGATGCCTCGCGCTGCGCAAATCGCTTGTAGTGGAAATGATCCTCGTGCTTGCAGGCCATGGGATGTATTCAGAGAGTTGTTGAAACAGGGTAACTACACATGACCTGATTCCCCATCCCCTCCTGCAGGGGGGAAGGCATGGACTGAATGAGCTAGTGCACTATACGAAACCCTCACTGAAGAAGAGAAGGCCGAGTTGCAAGAGCTAGCGTGGAAGCGACATCATGAAGTGATGCATATGCCTGCAGAGATGGAGGCAAAGCTAGGTGGCGAAGAGTATGAATGCTCAAGGTGAGTGGTGGTGATTCCAGCGTGCCGTGATATTCTTGTTGATAGCCATACAGAAGGGTGGCTGGAATGGAGACCGCGATTCGGCTGACCGCAGAGCATTGGGAGAAGCAAACGGGCTGGGTGGGCACAATTATGATGACCGGACTGGATGAGAATGGCTATGTTACAACGTACACATGAGTCCACCGCATACTATGTGCAAAGTTTACTAACAACGTACTAGTCACAATACGGGTTCACTCCACGCAAACCAAGATTTTGAACAGACACTGCATGAAAAAGCAGGCTTGTCGCTAGGACGTATACATGGTACCCTGTTCCACTTTGGTCAGGACATTTTCGATCATGAGTGATTCGTCCTGGGATTAGCTGATGGCTAACAAGCAGATACTAGCTGCTCCCTCCATGCAAGATGTACCCGCCGCGGGCATAGAAACTTCGTGTCACAGTATTTTTCTAGTATTTCTTACTATTTTTCCCGTATTTCTACGCATTTATTCAGGGTTTATACGCTCTTAAGTAGCTTATCTTGAAAGGTTAACATACGTTATATACAAGCCGAATGATGGCCGCGTTATCTCCCGTAACGACGGTATCTAATCTACGGAAGTTCCCTTCGATATCACATGTCTATACTTCTAGCCAATCGGACATTCTGTCCAAGCCACGTCAGCTCCATTAGATCAGCGGACCGGCGTATGGTCACGCCTTTGCTTTCTAATGATATTGCGTGACACAGACTAGACTGTGGGACTCACACTATAACCTTATAGGCGACTTGAAGGAGTTGCAGAAGGTTGGTGAGGAGGCTAGTGGGCGCAAGCAGAGATGGTATGTAACTGTGCGAATGCAGAGAACAAATCTAAGGCTTATCCGCAGTGATAGCCCTACTTATATACATGCTTTGTTTGGTTACCGGTAAGGGAGCCAAACATGAAGGTGGTCTGTGCGCAGACATAACTAATATGGTTAAGTCGTAAACTACAATAGACCATGTGCGCCGGTAATGGCCGCACCAGTAAGATCGTTTGTTTGGACCGTAGGTCCATGTTGTGGAAGTGGCTGTAGCTACGTTAGTAAGCCATGCATGTGATTCTTATATACCGGCATCGGGATATGAGTAATCGTAAGGGCATTGGCATGTGATAACGAGCGGGCCGCTTATCCAATTGTACTGACATAGCCCGGTATCGGGATATGAGTAAAGCGCGTGACACCGGAGGTTAGTCCGCTGAGTCATTGACGCGTACAAGCGTGTTATGTACGTGTTGTTATGACAAGTGGACGTATACCGCGTTGTGTACGTGTTGTTTGGTTGCGTGTACGTGTAGATGGGCGCTTAACAGCGTAAATGTCTACAAGGTTGTAGAAATACCAGATAAATAGGTAAAAATACGGGAAAAATAGTGGCATGTCCCAAATCTGTGACATTACCCCCTCTTCAGGTTTCATTGTCCCTAATGGAACGATTACTTTCCTGTGGAGCCGAATCCACCAGTACCGCGCTCAGATTTAATCTTTTCAAAGTAAGATTTTCCGTGTAGCGTAATGTGCGGGTCCTTAGCAACTTCGCAGATGAGCTGAGCAATCTTATCACCGGCCCGAATATCGATAGATATATCGGAGTGATTTCGGAGAATGATGATTACCTCGCCTTGATAGTCGTGGTCGATAACGCCACCCATTACGTCTATGCCTTTGCAGGCAAGACTAGAGCGAGGGGCGATACGTCCGTAAGTGCCGAAAGGTACCTGGATCTTCAGTTTGGTGTTGTATTCTGTCTGCCCGTGAGCTGGCAGAACGTCGCCTGTTGCAGTGTACAGGTCAAACCCAACCGAGTCCTTGGTTCCCTTTTCCGGCATTCGGCCGCCTTCACCGACTACGATTTTCAAGTCCGCGTTTTGGTTAATGTCCGCTGACATCCATCCCCCGTCGGGGTGTCTAACCATGCGCTGCTTAGGATCCTTCGCAAATTCTTCGCGATACTGCGGCCAGTCGTCTGGCCACGTGCATTCGTCGGCTTCCCAGTCGTCGCTGTCAGGGTCGAAGACATGAACTGCTTCTTTCCTTCTAGCTGATCGCCTGAGGGGGACATCCTGCATTGGAATGGGGTGTGAAGCCTTGTATTCCTGCAGAATGTCGTATGCCGTGTCGAGATCGGCTTCGCATACCCAGGAGTCGTCATCGATACCGAATCCTTTCCATCGGATTCTGTATTCAACTCTTCCTGCGCGGAGACGATGATCTAAGATCTTCTCAACTTCCCATAATTCCTCGCCATCGACCATTTCTGGTTGAGGCGCTGGTTTTTTCTGATGCACAGGGTCCTTGTACATGACCAATTTGGAAGCGTGGAATACGGGGTGGTAAGCCCTGTATTGCTCGTCCATGTGTACCCTAAAGGTGACCGGAGATAATTGTTCAATTATCTTGAATGGTCCCAAATAGCGTGGACTAAGACTTCTTTCGGAGTCTTGCCAGCTACGGGCGTCAACGAGAACTTTGTCGCCGACTTTAAACGGTACCGAGCGCTTATGTTGATCATAGTACCAAGACCAGCGTTCAGCAGCCAGTTTCATAGCTGCCTTAGCTTGTTCTTGTGCTGACCATCTGGCGTAAGCAAATTGATTTAAGTCCGAGTATTGCGTCGGCTTTAAATCCGTAGGTTCTGCATTGGGATGCCTTCCTAGTTCGACGAAGAATGGACTATTCTTGGTCGTCTCGCTAGCCGCGTTATTGTACGCAAACTCTGCCGTGGGGAGATAGAACACCCAGTTATCTTTTTGGATAACGTCGATGTAGCATCGTAGGTATTGTTCTAGAATTTGGTTAATTCTCTCCGTTTGGCCGTCCGCTTGCGGGTGGTAGGCTGTCGTCATCGACCTCTGAATTCCCAATTGTTCGCACCATCCCTTGAATAACTCAGAAGAGAATTGCGGTCCTCTGTCCGAAATGATTTGTTTCGGAAGTCCGTGATTCGGATAAATCCGGAGGTACAGGAGGTTCGCTAATTCCTTTGCCGAGATATTGTCTGACGTGGGAATGAAGTGTGCGCGCTTGGTCAATCGGTCCACTACTACCATAATAGCAGTGAATTGTTTGAATTCGCCGCTGGGCGGTAAGTGAACGATGAAGTCGATTGTGATTGTGTCCCAGGGTGCTTCCGGTACTGGGAGCGGTTGCAGAGGTCCATACGGGGTCTGGTTGCGGTTCTTCATGCGTTGGCATGTGTCACAACCTTCCACGTATTGCTTCACCATCGTGGTCATTCCAGGCCACCAGTAATTACGTGATAGAAGTTCATAGGTCTTCCATCTTCCGAAGTGTCCGGCAGTCACATGGTCATGATGTAACTCCAGAATCTTCGTGCGCAATTCCTTAGGCTCTTTTGGAACGTACACTTTTCCTCGTCTGAGGAGTAATCCGGCCTCCATGTTCCATTCCTGGAGATCTTTACCGAATTCCTTGGGACCACTTTTCAGTAGTTCCTGGTAATCTTTGGTAATTTGATCGTTCATGAGGGCTTGTCGGATTTGTCTGAGAAGGTCCTCGTCGCCTGATTGTATCTCCTGCTGTGACGCTTCTAGCGCCCTAACCGTAAAGTATTCCGGTTTCAGCAAAATTTGATCGCGATTGTCGAGTTCCACCCCCTCTTCATGGTCTGGCCTCCGTGACAGAGGATCAGCCGTAAGCATTGTTTTACCGGGTTTGTGACACATGGTGAAGTTGAACCTTGTCAGGTAAAGACTCCAACGTGCCTGTCTCCGGGTTAGCCGTTGTGCCGATTTGAAATATGTCAGATTGAGATGATCCGACCATACTTCAAATTTGTGTGGATGTCCCTCGAGGTAATGTCTCCATTCCTCTAGAGCGCGGATGATTGCGAGCAACTCCTTATCGTAAATCTCATAGTTCCTTTCGGGTGCTGATAGAGATTTCGAGTAAAAGGCTACCGGGTGCCAGAGCTTATCCTCCGAAGAGTATTGTGATAGCACCGCACCAGTTGCGTAATCGGAAGAATCCGCTTCCACGCGGAATGGGGACTCCTGATCTGGGATCCGGAGTATTGGAGCCGATGTGAAAGCTTCCTTGAGAGTTTGGAAGGCTTCCGCTTGTTCGGGTCCCCAGTTCCACTGCGTGTTTTTCTTGGACAGTTCGGTTAACGGCTTAACCACTTTGGAGAAATCTTTAATGAACCGACGGTAGTAGTTGGCGAAGCCAACAAAGGCTTGGACGTCCTTCACCTTGGCAGGTGTAGGCCAGTCCATTACACCGGCTACCTTCTTAGGGTCCATTTCGACTTTTCCTTTGGAAATGATCATTCCCAGGTATTCAATACTGCTTTGTTCGAAGAAGCACTTTTCAGGCTTCGCGAACAAGTCGTTGTCCTGCAAGATTTGTAATACTTGCTTGACGATACGACGGTGTTCCAGCAGGTCGTTTCCGAACACAAGGATGTCGTCTAGGTAGACAATGACCTTTCCTTCTCTGATAAGGTCACCTAGGATATCGTTCATCATGTGTTGGAACGTGCTGGGTGCATTACAAAAACCGAAGTACATGACTACAGCTTCGTAAAGGCCGTTAGGCGTAATGAATGCGGTCTTCCATTCATCTCCCTCCTTGATTCTTACGTTGTTGTAACCCCAACGCAAGTCGAGCTTTGTAAATATCGAAGCCTGGCTAAGCTTATCGATAAGCTCGTCTATGCGTGGGAGAGGGTACCTATTTTTAATGGTCAAGTCGTTTACTTTCCGGTAATCGACTACCATTCGGGCTCCGCCGTCTTTTTTAGGGACGAAGAAGACCGGGCTCGCGATCGGGGATTTTGAGTGTCGGATGTAGCCCTTCCGTAACTCTTCCTGAATCCACTGATCTAGCGAGTTCGCCTCCTGAGGAGACATCTTGTATGCCTTACTCGGGGGCGGTAGTACCGCGTCATCGGGGAAGTCGATGGCGTGGTCGTATGGTTTCCGTTCGGGCATCCTTTTGGATGCGCGTTGAGAAAATACCGTGGGACCAAACTCCTGGTATATCTCCGGAACCAAGGATTTCCATTTCTGGAGATCCGCATCTGTCAGGAATTCATCATCCGACTTCTCCGTTATCGACTGAATGGCGTCGATAAGGAGTTCCGTTCCTTCGTCAAGGGTGTTCACCCAAGCGACAAAGGGATTCTCAGGCTCCTCTAAGCCGAGAAAATCTATTGGAAAGTCGTTGATGATCTGATAGATGTTGCAGGGTTCAATTTCGTCTTCTTCCTCAGAAATCGAAACCCGTTTGCCATGTTTACATTTTTCCGTACACCGATATGTGAAGGTTCCTTCCGGCCAGTTGAAGTCCGGGTTGTGTTTCAGGAACCAGTCATATCCGAGGATCACATCCGCATTCTGTACGTCCATTACGTACAAGAATTCGGTGGACTTGTGTTCCTCGTGCACCATATAAGCTTTTACTGCCATATTGATATTACCGGCGGTATTAGAGGTACCGTCGGCGTTGCGAATCTCGAGGGGCGAAGGTAGTTTCTGAGTGACTAACTTCTCCTCGTGTACGAGCTTCTTATCTATGACGCTTATTGATGCACCGGTGTCGATTAATGCCATGGCGTTTACTTTCTTTCCATATACCCACAATTCTACTTTGATGGAAAATGATTTATTGTCGTCTCGAGAATCATTTCCGTGTACATTATACAAAGTAAAAAACTTCAACGCGGTGGGGTCAGGATGAAAGTATTGTACAGGAGGGGCACGTGTAGCTAGTGTCCTTGTCCTCCGGGCAAAGTCCGTTGCCGAGTTGCCGAATATACCGAGATGGGATACCGGGTGACGTACGACCGCCTTATCTGTCACAGAATTCCCGGTGGGGGGTTCTGGCATCCCTCGCTATAGGTTCTATGGGCGCCGCTAGGTGCGCGCGCGCCTCTCTAGTCCTTAGCCACCTCCAGCGCTCCGTTCTATGCCATCTAGATCATCTGACCCACTAGTTTAGCGCTGTAGGATAGCGCGCGCCTTAGGTACATCACATATGGTCACAGTAGTTACATGTAGCGTCACTAGCACATGACCCCTTAGATACGGCGCACAGGCCCTCTCTTTAGGGTAGGACTAGTTAGCTCATCGCTCATGTATATATTACGACGAGATGTGGGTTAATACCCCATCTCTTAGATTCTCGACAATGGGATCTCCCCTTACTCGCTAAGCACCTGTGTGACTCGCTGGCCCGGGGCCCCTATCTCCTCTTCCTTGTCTGTGAACCAGCGACGCTATGTCGGCGTACACTAGGGATGGCTCCGCCTCCCACGTAGCCTCTGCGCTCACCGCTAGCGCGTCGGTTTATGGCCCTGTGGGGCGTTGTAGGGATCCCCCTGAGCCCAGGGGTAGCACAGAGGCGAGTCTGTGTCAGAATCGACACCAAACCGCCGGCCTAGAAACACAAATCCCCAGGGCCAAAAGGCTGGGGGGCAATGAAAAGAATAGTTCTAATGACACAGACACTCACTAAGACTGAAATACAAGTGTTGAGGGGCGGTGTCGATAAAAGTGAAGTGTAATAGTCAAGTAGTTGGTAAGAGCAACTAGTCGATTGTCGAGGAGAACTATTCTGAGTCTACAACGTACTCAGAGGCCAGCTTATATACATGAAGGGTAAGACCCATAACACCGTAGGTAAGACTAGAGATACCGCAGGGCGTAGGGTTATGTACCGGTAATGGTACGACCCGAAGCTTGTGATAGTTTGTATGGTCGCTGACTGAGCATAAGGCTACAGCATGTGACGTGAGGTAGGCCGCTGACTGAGCGTGAGGCAGCGGCAGGTGACGTGAGTCACTAGAAAGCCATGTGACGTGTGGCAACGTATGTTGTGAACTCTTTGTATGGTCACGTGCTGGAAAGATAAGATATGTCTACAGATAAGACGAGGTGAGACATAACGTGACATGGAAAGCGAGTAGAACGAGCTGTAGAAAATCAGAGAAAATAGGGAAAAATAAAGAGAAACCGTGACAGTAAATCTCATAGTTCCTTTCGGGTGCTGATAGAGATTTCGAGTAAAAGGCTACCGGGTGCCAGAGCTTATCCTCCGAAGAGTATTGCGATAGCACCGCACCAGTTGCGTAATTGGAAAAATCCGCTTCCACGCGGAACGGGGACTCCTGATCTGGGATCCGGAGTATTGGAGCCGATGTGAAAGCTTCTTTGAGAGTTTGGAAGGCTTCCCCTTGTTTGGGTCCCCAGTTCCATTGCATGTTTTTTTTGGACAGTTCAGTTAACGGCTTAACCACTTTGGAGAAGTCCTTAATGAACCAACGGTAGTAGTTGGCGAAGCCAACAAAGGCCTGGACGTCCTTCACCTTGGCAGGTGTAGGCCAGTCCATTACGCCGGCTACCTTCTTAGGGTCCATTTCGACTTTTCCTTTGGAAATGATCATTCCCAGGTATTCAATACTTGATTGTTCGAAGAAGCACTTTTCAGGCTTCGCGAACAAGTCATTGTCTTGCAAGATTTGTAATACCTGTTTGACAATACGACGGTGTTCCAACAGGTCGTTTCCGAACACAAGGATGTCGTCTAGGTAGACAATGACCTTTCCTTCTCTGATAAGGTGTCACGGTTTCTCTTATTTTTCCCTATTTTTCCCTATTTTCTCTGATTTTCTACAGCTTGTTCTACTCGCTTTCCGTATCACGTTATGTCTCACCCTTATCTCACTCTCGTAGATAACTCTTATCTTATCTCTTGTGCACGTTAGCTCAGCGCCTAATCACGGCGCCTCGTCTTATCTGTAGACATATCTTATCTTTCCTGCACGTGACCATACAAAGAGTTCACAACATATGTTGCCACACGTCACATGGCTTTCTAGTGACTCGCGTCACCTGCCTTTGGCTCACGCTCAGTCAGCGGCCTAACTCACGTCACATGCTGTAGCCTTATGCTCAGTCAGCGACCTTTGGAACTATCACAAGCTTCGGGTCGTACCATTACCGGTACATAACCCTACGCCCTGCGGTATCACTAGTCTTACCTACGGTGTTATGGGTCTTACCCTTCATGTATATAAGCTGGCCTCTGAGTACGTTGTAGACTCAGAATAGTTCTCCTCGACAATCGACTAGTTGTTCTTACCAACTGCTTGACTCTTACACCTCACACTTATCAACACCGCCCCTCAACCCTTATATTCAAGTCTTAGTGAGTGTCTGTGTCATAAGGTCACCTAAGATATCGTTCATCATGTGTTGGAACGTGCTGGGTGCATTACAAAAACTGAAGTACATGACCACAGCTTCGTAAAGGCCGTTAGGCATAATGAATGCGGTCTTCCATTCATCTCCCTCCTTGATTCTAACGTTGTTGTAACCCCAACGCAAGTCGAGCTTCGTGAAGATCGAAGCCTGGCTAAGCTTATCGATAAGCTCGTCTATGCATGGGAGAGGGTACCTGTTTTTAATGGTCAAGTCGTTTACCTTTTGGTAATCGACTACCATTCGGGCTCCGCCGTCCTTTTCCTTTTTAGGGACGAAGAAGACCGGGCTCGCGATTGGGGATTTCGAGTGTCGGATGTAGCCCTTCCGTAACTCTTCCTGAATCCACTGATGTAGCGAGTTTGCTTCCTGAGGAGACATCTTGTATGCCTTACTCGGGGGCGGTAGTACCGCGTCATCGGGGAAGTCAATGGCGTGGTCGTATGGTTTCCGTTCGGGCATCCTTTTGGATGCGCGTTGAGAAAATACCGTGGGACCAAACTCCTGGTATTCCTTCGGAACCAATGATTTCCATTTCTGGAGATCAGCATTTGTCAGGAATTCATCGTCCGACTTCTCCGTTATCGACTGGATGGCGTCGATAAGGAGTTCCGTTCCTTCGTCAAGGGTGTTCACCCAAGCGACAAAGGGATTCTCAGGCTCCTCTAAGCCGAGAAAATCTATTGGAAAGTCGTTGATGATCTGATAGATGTTGCGGGGTTCAATTTCGTCTTCTTCCTCAGAAATTGAAACCCGTTTGCCATGTTTGCATTTTTCAGTACACCAATATGTGAAGATTCCTTCCGGCCAGTTGAAATCCGGGTTGTGTTTCAGGAACCAATCATATCCGAGGATCACATCCGCATTCTGTACATCCATGACGTACAAGAATTCGGTGGACTTGTGTTCCTCGTGCACCATATAAGCTTTTACTGCCATATTGATATTACCGGCGGTATTAGAGGTACTGTCGGTGTTACCACTACCCTACTTTACATAAACTCTTCCTGTTCTTGGACGTATCACTGGGAAACTTCATTTCTCATGAAAGCTGCACTTTCTAGTAATCATGCCCCGCGTTACCCGTCGCACCCGTGGCTCCCCCACTGCCCCTTATGTTAAGCCGGCGAAGCGGTCTCTTCTCAGCAGCATCGACACCGCCGACATCCCTCGGGCAGAGGACGTCACATACACGCTTCCTGTAAAGGAAGAATACACCGGGAAGCTCCATCTTTGGGAGATTCCCGTCCACATGCCAAAGCACATCGCTGAGGCTGGGAAACCTGCTCCTCGACCTCCCAAACCAGTTCCACTTGCCAAGCGCATCTGGACAGAGGAAGAGAAGCTAGCCGCTTTCATTACCGCCATGGAGAACCTCATTGAACTCCACGAACTCAACAAGCTCAAGCTTGCCCGCGATAAGCTGAATAAGCGAATCGCCGCCAAACAAGCCGCCAAGGAAGCCAAGCAAGCAGCTTCTTCACTGGCCCTCCGCCTCTCCAGTCCGGCGGCCGGACCTCCCGTTCCGACCAACCACAAGATTCTCGACCCTTCCCTCGTCTTCGGGAAGAAGAAGCCCCTCCAAGCGTGCGAACAAGTTATTCCCATGCTAGAAGGCACTCTCACTCGTCTCACTCCTCTCGCCAACCACCCCCCTAATTACCCAGGCTTCCATATGGAAAACGACATTCGTTTTCATACTATGGTAGTAGAATTGGAGGACTTGGTGGATAACGTAAAGGATAGAGCGAGACGGGGGAGGATCACCAATAAAGAGTGGAGAATTATGAAAAAGTACTGTAAACAGCTCGGCAACATTTCCTTTTCGGATTGGCGTACGGACTTGGCTCGTATCATAGCAGAATGCGTAGCGCTACAAATTTCTTTTGCCTTCGGTGTAACACCACCTGACAAGGTGGCAGGGCCCTCAACTACTTCGGTAGAAGAGGATATACTCGCGATTGTATAGTAGAAATACTATCATCTTTTAACTCTGAAATAGAGTGCGAGTGTGATCTATAGCGAAAGTTGCAGCTTTCAAACCTTCTTAAGAATCTAAGACAATGAGTAACCGGAACCTAACATTCGTCGCAAACAGATTCACAATGTCTTCCACCTCCTCCAACAGCATCCCCCTCGCTCCCCGTTGCATGCGCCTCCGCTCGGAAGGTCCGGTGACCCCGGAAGCAGGGCCCTCAGGGACTCAACCCCTGGTGACCCTGGAGCATCTGAGCGAGGAAGAGGAAGAAGACGAAATCGAGGATGTTCCCCCACAAAGGGACTCCCCATCCAACCCTATGGGAACGCGTCCGGGTACACCTATCCCCGGATACCCACCGGCTCGCTACACCCGTCCGATTGGGCCCATCACAACCCTAGGAATAGAGTTTTCGGGCCCAGAACGCCGAACCAATGACGAGGTCGAAATAGGCCTCAAATCGTACCTCCCAGAGGAGGAACAATACAAGGTGGATGCACCCCTGCATGGGGCAATCCTCGATGCCGCCGTACAACGAAGTGCGGCGATCAGCCACGACAAGGTTGAGACCCTCGGCCGGATGGTGCACGCCCGCCTGGAGCGAATCCATGGCAGAATCGACTCCCTGGCTGAGCAATCCAGGGCAATCGAACATATAGCCCAAGACGAGCTACACGAAGCGGTCAATACGGTCCGCAACGAGCTTGTGTCCACTTTGGTGGACCTTGGCAAAGAACTCCGACAGGATTACACCGCCAAGTTCTCCAAAATGGAGAAACAGCTCCGGGACGATTACCGGACTCGGCTCGACGACCTTGAGGTTGCATTTGCCGAGCGCATGGAGAAAGTTGAGGAAGAACTTCGGAGGAGTCGAAAGAATCCCTCCGTTCCCAACCCTCCCGGTGTCCGCACGCCCCCGGAAGAACCCGCACCGGCCCACACAACTGGGGTCGCTGCCGCCGCTCCACCTGCAGCCGCTGCTGCAGCAGCCGTCGCCCCGCAGATTCCAGGTCTGCCTCAAAACCTGAAAATTCCCCCTCCCCCCGAATTCTCTGGGTCATCTGGAAAGGTGACTGCGCAGGAATGGGTGGAGAAGATGGGCCTGTACTTCGGTACGCTCAGGGTCTACGATGACCATGACCGTATCACCACGGCCCTCTTCCGCGTCACAGGGGACGCATACAAATTTTTCTCGCCTCTCATCAAGAAGGCAGGAAACGGTGAACCTCTCGGCACATGGGAGGACTTCACCAAGTCAGTAATGGTGCAATATGGAAAGATGACGGATAAGGAGATCGCGAAAAAGGAAATTCGCGGCTACTATGGCACGAAGGGCAAGGAACTGGCAGAATCAAACTATTTCAATTACTGCGAACGGTTCCACACCCTTGGCCGACTCTCCGAAACTGCCAACGAGACCCTGGTGTGGGAGTTCACCGAAACACTCCCTGAAAAGGTCAAGGACACCTTAAACGTCCTCGGCAAGACCCCGTTCTTCAAGGCCCCCACCGACATCGAGCCTCTGATAGATTTCGCCCTCGAAATGTATCAGACATCTTACCCTGACAAGATCAAGGGCTCGATCTTCGAGAAGGCCGGCAAGAAGGACTCGGCACCTGCCGAAAAGAAGGAGACGTCCTCCGCTTCTGCGAAGAAGTCGGAGAAAAAGAAGGATAAGGGAAAGGCGCCCGCCAAAGCCCCCGCCGACACCGCCAACGCCGTCTGTACCTACTGCAAGCAGACGGGACACTATTTCAACAAGTGTCCTAAGCTTGCCGCGGACAAGGCTGCGGGAACGTTCGTGCCTGCCGCTCAGCGGGCCGAACAACAAAGGGCGAAGGATGCAGATGCCGCATCTGGCAAGGCCCCGGCTGCTCCTTCGGGTAGTGGAAAGGGACAGGCTTCTGGCAAGAAGCCGTACTCGGCGCCCCCCGCGGATGGCAAGACGTATTGTGCCCGAACGATCTGGGAAGAAGTAACGGCTGACTCAACATCAGCAGGACCCTCGGCCCCCGCCACCACTGCCGCCAATGTCGGGACCATATCGGTTCCCCTCGCCCCAACCACACATCTCGAAGACGTTCTGTGAAGAACACACCAGCCCCGCAGCGGCTGGGAGTGTACAGCGCCCCGAAGAAGCGCACCTCTACGAAGAGGCTTCACAGAGACCCCTTATTATGTGGGAAGACAAGGCGGTCGTACGTCACCCGGTATCCCATCTCGGTATATTCGGTAACTCGGCAACGGACTTTGCCCGGAGGACTCGGACACTAGCTACATGTGCCCCTCCTGTACAATACTTTCATCCTGACCCCACCACGCTGAAGTTTTTTACTTTGTATAATGTACACGGAAATGATTCTCGAGACGACAATAAATCATTTTCCATCAAAGTAGAATTGTGGGTATATGGAAAGAAAGTTAACGCCATGGCATTAATCGACACCGGTGCATCAATAAGCGTCATCGATAAGAAACTCGTCCATGAGGAGAAATTAGTCACTCAAAAACTACCTTCACCTCTCGAGATTCGTAACGCCGACGGTACCTCTAATACCGCCGGTAATATCAATATGGCAGTAAAAGCTTATATGGTGCACGAGGAACACAAGTCCACCGAATTCTTGTACGTAATGGACGTACAGAATGCGGATGTGATCCTCGGATATGACTGGTTCCTGAAACACAACCCGGACTTCAATTGGCCGGAAGGAACCTTCACATATCGGTGTACGGAAAAATGCAAACATGGCAAACGGGTTTCGATTTCTGAGGAAGAAGACGAAATCGAACCCCGCAACATCTATCAGATCATCAACGACTTTCCAATAGATTTTCTCGGCTTAGAGGAGCCTGAGAATCCCTTTGTCGCTTGGGTGAACACCCTTGACGAAGGAACGGAACTCCTTATCGACGCCATTCAGTCGATAACGGAGAAGTCGGATGATGAATTCCTGACAGATGCGGATCTCCAGAAATGGAAATCCTTGATTCCGGAGGAATACCAGGAGTTTGGTCCCACGGTATTTTCTCAACGCGCATCCGAAAGGATGCCCGAACGGAAACCATACGACCACGCCATCGACTTCCCCGATGACGCGGTACTACCGCCCCCGAGCAAGGCATACAAGATGTCTCCTCAGGAGGCGAACTCGCTAGATCAGTGGATCCAGGAAGAATTACGGAAGGGCTACATCCGACACTCGAAATCCCCGATCGCGAGCCCGGTCTTCTTCGTCCCTAAAAAAGACGGCGGAGCCCGAATGGTAGTCGATTACCGGAAAGTAAACGACTTGACCATTAAAAATAGGTACCCTCTCCCACGCATAGACGAGCTTATCGATAAGCTTAGCCAGGCTTCGATATTTACAAAGCTCGACTTGCGTTGGGGTTACAACAACGTAAGAATCAAGGAGGGAGATGAATGGAAGACCGCATTCATTACGCCTAACGGCCTTTACGAAGCTGTAGTCATGTACTTCGGTTTTTGTAATGCACCCAGCACGTTCCAACACATGGTGAACGATATCCTAGGTGACCTTATCAGAGAAGGAAAGGTCATTGTCTACCTAGACGACATCCTTGTGTTCGGAAACGACCTGTTGGAACACCGTCGCATCGTCAAGCAAGTATTACAAATCTTGCAGGACAACGACTTGTTCGCGAAGCCTGAAAAGTGCTTTTTCGAACAAAGCAGTATTGAATACCTGGGAATGATTATTTCCAAAGGGAAAGTCGAAATGGACCCTAAGAAGGTAGCCGGCGTTATGGACTGGCCTACACCTGCCAAGGTGAAGGACGTCCAGGCCTTTGTTGGCTTCGCCAACTACTACCGTCGGTTCATTAAGGACTTCTCCAAAGTGGTTAAGCCGTTAACCGAACTGTCCAAGAAAAACACGCAGTGGAACTGGGGACCCGAACAAGCGGAAGCCTTCCAAACTCTCAAGGAAGCTTTCACATCGGCTCCAATACTCCGGATCCCAGATCAGGAGTCCCCGTTCTGCGTGGAAGCGGATTCCTCCGATTACGCAACTGGTGCGGTGCTATCACAATACTCTTCGGAGGATAAGCTCTGGCACCCGGTAGCCTTTTACTCGAAATCTCTATCAGCACCCGAAAGGAACTATGAGATTTACGATAAGGAGTTGCTCGCAATCATCCGTGCTCTAGAGGAATGGAGACATTACCTCGAAGGACATCCACACAAATTTGAAGTATGGTCGGATCATCTCAATCTGACATATTTCAAATCGGCACAACGGCTAACCCGGAGACAGGCACGTTGGAGTCTTTACCTGACAAGGTTCAACTTCACCATGTGCCACAAACCAGGTAAAACAATGCTCACGGCTGACCCTCTGTCATGGAGGCCAGACCATGAAGAGGGGGTGGAACTCGATAATCGCGATCAAATTTTGCTGAAACCGGAATACTTTACGGTTAGGGCGCTAGAAGCGTCACAGCAGGAGATACAATCAGGAGATGAGGACCTTCTCAGACAAATCCGACAAGCCCTCATGGACGATCAGATTACCAAAGATTACCAGGAACTACTGAAGAGCGGTCCCAAGGAATTCGGTAAAGATCTCCAGGAATGGAACATGGAGGCCGGATTACTCCTCAGAAAAGTGTACGTTCCAAAAGAGCCTAAGGAATTGCGCACGAAGATTCTGGAGTTACATCATGACCATGTGACTGCCGGACACTTCGGACGATGGAAGACCTATGAACTTCTATCACGTAATTACTGGTGGCCTGGAATGACCACGATGGTAAAGCAATACGTGGAAGGTTGTGACACATGCCAACGCATGAAGAACCACAACCTGACCCCGTATGGACCCCTGCAACCGCTCCCAGTACCGGAAGCGCCATGGGACACAGTCACAATTGACCTTATCGTCCACCTACCGCCCAGCGGCGAATTCAAACAATTCAATGCTATTATGGTAATAGTGGACTGGCTTACCAAGCGAGCACATTTCATTCCCACGTCAGACGGAATAACGGCAAAAGAATTAGCGAACCTCCTGTACCTTCGGATTTACCCGAACCACGGACTTCCGAAACAAATCATTTCGGATAGAGGCCCGCAATTCACAGCCGCCTTATTCAAGGGATGGTGTGAGCAATTGGGAATCCAACGGTCAATGACAACCGCCTATCACCCGCAAGCGGATGGCCAGACGGAGAGAGTTAACCAGATCCTGGAACAACATCTTAGATGTTACATCGATGTTATTCAGAAGGATAATTGGTCATGGTTTCTCCCTACGGCTGAATTCGCGTACAACAACGCGGCTAGTGAGACAACAAAGAATAGCCCATTCTTTGTCGAACTAGGAAGGCACCCTAATGCAGGACCTACGAATTTACGTCCAACACCATACACGGACCTAAATGTCATTGCTTACGAAAGATGGTCAGCACAAGAACAAGCTAAGGCAGCAATGAAATTGGCTGCTGAACGCTGGTCTTGGTACTACGATCAACACAAGCGCTCGGTACCATTTAAAGTCGGCGACAAAGTACTCGTTGATGCCCGTAGCTGGCAAGACTCCGAAAGAAGTCTTAGTCCACGCTATTTGGGACCATTTAAGATAATTGAACAATTATCGCCGGTCACCTTTAGGGTATATATGGACGAGCAATACAGGGCCTATCACCCAGTATTTCACGCTTCCAAGTTGGTCATGTACAAGGACCCGGTGCATCAGAAAAAACCAGCGCCTCAACCAGAAATGGTCGATGGCGAGGAATTATGGGAAGTTGAGAAGATCTTAGATCATCGTCTCCGCGCAGGAAGAGTTGAATACAGAATCCGATGGAAAGGATTTGGTATCAATGACGACTCCTGGGTACGCGAAGCCGATCTCGACACGGCATATGACATTCTGCAAGAATACAAGGCTTCACACCCCATTCCAATGCAGGATGTCCCCCTCAGGCGATCAGCTAGAAGGAAAGAAGCAGTTCACGTCTTCGACCCTGACAGCGACGACTGGGAAGCCGACGAATGCACGTGGCCAGACGACTGGCCGCAGTATCGCAAAGAATTTGCAAAGGATCCTAAGCAGCGCATGGTTAGACACCCCGACGGGGGATGGATGTCCGCGGACATTAACCAAAACGCGGACTTGAGAATCGTAGTCGGTGAAGGCGGCCGAATGCCGGAAAAGGGAACCAATGACTCGGTTGGGTTTGACCTGTACACTGCAACAGGCGACGTTCTGCCAGCTCACGGGCAGACAGAATACAATACCAAACTGAAAATCCAGGTACCTTTCGGCACTTACGGACGTATCGCCCCTCGCTCTAGTCTTGCCCGCAAAAGCATAGACGTAATGGGTGGCGTTATCGACCACGATTATCAAGGCGAAGTAATCATTATCTTACGGAATCACTCCGACATATCGATCGATTTTCGGGCCGGTGATAAGATTGCTCAGCTCATCTGCGAAGTTGCTAAGGACCCACACATTACGCTACACGGAAAATCTTACTTTGAAAAGATTAAATCCGAGCGCGGTACTGGTGGATTCGGCTCCACAGGAAAGTAATCGTTCCATTAGGGACAATGAAACCTGAAGAGGGGGTAATGTCACAGATTTGGGACATGCCACTATTTTTCCCGTATTTTTACCTATTTATCTGGTATTTCTACAACCTTGTAGACATTTACGCTGCTAAGCGCCCGTCTACAACGTACACGCAACCAAACAACACGTACACAACGCGGTATACGTCCACCTGTCACAACAACACGTACATAACACGTTCGTACGTGTCAATGACTCAGCGGACTAACCGCCGGTGTCACGCGTCTTACTCATATCCCGATACCGGGCTATGTCAGTACAATTGGATAAGCGGCCCGCTCGTTATCACATGCCAACAACCTCACGATTACTCATATCCCGATACCGGAATATAAGAATCACGTGCATGGCTTACTAACGTAGCTACAGCCACTTCCACAACATGGACCTACGGTCCAAACAAACGATCTTACTGGTGCGGTCATTACCGGCGCACATGGTCTATTGTAGTTTACGACTTAACCATATTAGTTATGTCTGCGCACAGACCACCTTCATGTTTGGCTCCCTTACCGGTAACCAAACAAAGCATGTATATAAGTAGGGCTATCACTGCGGATAAGCCTTAGATTTGTTCTCTGCATTCGCACAGTTACATACCATCTCTGCTTGCGCCCACTAGTCCCCTCACCAACCTCTAGCAACTCCTTCAAGTCGCCTATAAGGTTATAGAGTGAGTCCCACAGTCTAGTCTGTGTCACTATGTCAGTACAATTGGATAAGCGGCCCGCTCGTTATCACATGCCAATGACCTTACGATTACTCATATCCCGATACCGGAATATAAGAATCACATGCATGGCTTACTAACGTAGCTACAGCCACTTCCACAACATGGACCTACGGTCCAAACAAATGCTCTTACTGGTGCGGCCATTACCGGCGCACATGGTCTACTGTAGTTTACGACTTAACCATATTAGTTATGTCTGCGCACAGACCACCTTCATGTTTGGCTCCCTTACCGGTAACCAAACAAAGCATGTATATATCACTGCGGATAAGCCTTAGATTTGTTCTCTGCATTCGCACAGTCACATATCATCTCTGCTTGCGCCTACTAGTCCCCTCACCAACCTCCAGCAACTCCTTCAAGTCGCTTATAAGGTTATAGAGTGAGTCCCACAACTAGTTTGTGTCACGAGGGGTCCAAAATCACCGTGACGGAGTGGCTCGCGAAGTGCATCATGTACTTCGCGGACGCAGAGATCACCGATGAACGTCGGCAGATCGTATCCGCCCTAACCAGGCTATCCAGACACACCTTCCACTATCAGGAAGCGCGTGTAAAGAAGTCACGCGGCCCCGCGGAGTCCCTTGGCACGTGGGCCGAGTTCGAAACGGAGATGGAGAACGTATATGGGAAGAAAAACGAGAAGGAGATCGCCCAGGAGGAGATCGAGAGTTACTTCGGTGACTCAGGCAGGAAGAAGGCCGAAGCCGACTTCTTTGTATACGCGGAGCGCCTGCAACAATTGGTGCGCAAGGCAGAAACCGAGGAAAAGACCCTCATCCAGAAGCTACCGCACGTGTTCCCTGCGAAGGTGCGGGAAGCATTTGGTATCTTGGAGGCGTCCGGAACCTTCCAGGCCCCTACGGACTGGGAGAAATATCTCGACATGTCTATCTGCATGTACAAGGCCGCCTATCGCGACAACATCGCAGGCGGAACATTATTCGGCGACGGAGAGAAGAGGAAGGAGAAGGAGAAGACGGGGTCTGGCAAGACCACTTCAACCGTCACCCACACCCACACCATGATGTCCGGGTCTGACAAGACCACGGGGCGAAACATCAAGGAGAAGCCAACGACGCTTCCCTCCGATGCCCGTGCGGGCGCCGAATGGAAGCAGAACGCCAAGTTCAAGAACTGGTACCTCGCCGCCCCTGTTACGGGTCGAATACCCGTTCGTATATTCGAGTCGCGAATATAGATCGTTCTTCTGCACGTGGGCGTATAGCCGTATGCAAGGCAAATACTCATTAGATGCCTTCAGGTCCTAGGTGAAGTTCCTAGGAGATCGTGTAATATCCAATACGCGTTAGAGGATATAATCTGTTCAGGTGCGAGTCTAATAGAATATAAGACTCGCCTAAGTCCGAGAAGTCAGTGTGCACTTCGAGGACTTAGTCGTTTGGTTGCTCGAGCAAGAAATACTGAGCGTAGTTTCCTACGTTTGAGAACGAGTATAAGACTTCTTGTTTATACAACAAGGTCGAGCTGAAGAGCCTCGACGGTAAGTACACGAGTTTTTATACTACGCTAGGTTTCAGGGGTCAAGTCTGTCCCAGATGCCACCGATACTATCTACGCTATAGTCCCAAACGTCTGATAAGTATGGAGTGATATATCTGAGACGATAGATAGGAATGATGGCGGTTGAACGCCATCCGTCAACTAGTAAATGATGGACATGAAACGGTGGCAGAGTTGGATCTGCCAAAGATGAAACGAGCCCTACAGACTAGTACAACTGGGGATGCGCCCAGTAAGATCACGAGTAGCCAGGGGGTTGGTTGCGCAACAAGTCCCTGTATCGTATTCGACCGGTGGTGAGTTCTGTAGATATTCAAAAAATCAAAATAACTGTAACAGCCCCCGCACGGAAGTGCAACGTCTGTGGACGCGACGCATGTACGAACCCGTACAACCCGTGTCGCTTCAAGAAGCCGAACCCTGCCGGCAGCAAAGCAGCAGGAAAGTCTAGTGGAGGAACGTCGGCCTCGGCAAAAACCGACAACAGAAATGGACGATTCGTCCGAGAAGTCATCCGGGAGTATTTCGTTCCCGATGACCAACAGGCCAGTACCAGCACCGCACCACCATCGGCATCTGCAACGGTCGGTACAGTGGAGTTGGCCCCCACCACGCGCATCACAGCAGACGACAACGTCTCCTCCGTCTCAGAGGAACCCCAACCCCTCCCACACGAGACCGTCCTACCGTGGACATCCGGAAAGGACCTGAACCGCTCGGGTTTTTTCCTAGAAAGCATGTGAAGACTTGCCCATGTGTTTTCGAATCCTGTATTAGCACCTCTCGCAGTCTAGCCAACAAGATAGGGGCCCCGGGCACACAGTCACACAGACAGATGATAAGAGAGGAGCTTGCGCTCATAGACGAGAATCCTAAAGATGGGGCTGTAAGGCCGCCATCTTGTCGTATATATACATGTGTGAGCGTAGTATCTACGAGCCCAGCCCTAAAGTAATGGTCTGTGCGCATTATCTACAGGGCACATGACAGGTAACGCTACATGTGATAATGTGACCATAGTGTGACAGTACCTGAGGCGCGCGCTACCCTACAGTGCTAACCGATGCGGTCAGGTGGTCTATATACTCGAGCACTAACGTGAGACAAGCGTTAGTGTAGCGGAGCGGCGTACGCCTAGCGCCGCCCATACAGCTAACGTGAGTGGAGTCAGGTACCCCCCCAGGGTATAACCGTGACACTTTCAAATTAACGTGACTCTCTGGGTATATGGTCAACAAGTGCAAGCCTTGGCATTAATCGACTCGGGAGCGTCTCTAAGCATTATCGACAAAGAATTCGTCGAGAAGCATAAGCTCTTAACCAATCCCCTTCCTATGCCCTTTAAGGTCAAAAATGCAGATGGTACCTGTCACAGATTTGGGACATGCCACTATTTTTCCCGTATTTTTACCTATTTATCTGGTATTTCTACGACCTTGTAGACATTTACGCTGCCAAGCGCTCGTCTACACGTACACGCAACCAAACAACACGTACACAACGCGGTATACGTCCACCTGTCATAACAACACGTACATAACACGTTTGTACGCGTCAATGACTCAGCGGACTAACCTCCGGTGTCACGCGCCTTACTCATATCCCGGTACCGGGCTATGTCAGTACAATTGGATAAGCGGCCCGCTCGTTATCACATGCCAATGCCCTCACGATTACTCATATTCCGATACCGGTATATAAGAATCACATGCATGGCTTACTAACGTAGCTACAGCCACTTCCACAACATGGACCTACGGTCCAAACAAACGATCTTACTGGTGCGGCCATTACCGGCGCACATGGTCTATTGTAGTTTACGACTTAACCATATTAGTTATGTCTGCGCACAGACCACCTTTATGTTTGGTTCCCTTACCGGTAACCAAACAAAGCATGTATATAAGTAGGGCTATCACTGCGGATAAGCCTTAGATTTGTTCTCTGCATTCGCACAGTTACATATCATCTCTGCTTGCGCCCACTAGCCTCCTCACCAACCTTCTGCAACTCCTTCAAGTCGCCTATAAGGTTATAGTGTGAGTCCCACAGTCTAGTCTGTGTCATAAGAACAAATCTCCCCCCTACCCCCGCCCTTGCGCTTGCGCTTGGGTCTGGGTTTCTATCCTACAGGGGCTATTACTTGTTGCTGCGCACATCCCTTTCTGCCTGACAAGGCGATTGGGGTGATAGTTGAGATCTGGGGGATACATCGCCATCCTCGGCAGAGGATTGGCAACCAGGGAAGCCACACCGCCTTTTTAGGCAGGAGGCCTACCTAACCCGGACTCCAGGGTCAAGGAGACATGGTCCTCGCTGACAAGCTTGGACTATGCGCGGTTAAGACCCGCCTGTGGAGAAAAGGGGACGGTCTGCCTGTGTGCGCCCAACCCCCTGTCATGGCATGCGTTGTTCAGCGCCCCATCACTATCCATAGGGTCGTCATCATGACGGCATGGGAATTTTCCAAAGCCGCCTCCCAGGCGTAAGGGACCTGCTTTGAACCCGTTATGGGAAAAGCAGTGAGGGGGGTGACGTAAAAAATCACCCTGCCATAGGTCACTCGCGGTAGCCAATAGCATAAGTCCTCCGGGCAGCTCGGCGTGCGAGCATGGGTCAAACGGATTTGGGGCCCCATTGGAAGAGAAGCGCGTGGCCCACTCCCTCGGGATGTGGAGCGCTGCTGTCTCGCGATCCTAGATCGACAATGGTTTTTTAGCCCTGATGTGACACCCATGTGGCTACAGACGGCAACCTCATTGTTGAAGCATGGACAGGCTAAGGGATGTAAAATCCCAGCCACTTTCCGGCATTGTCCCTCCGGGGCGGTGTCGTGTATCCGATTCCCAATCATCTGACCCAGGAACCGGCCTGGCAGTCAGCAACTCTACCCCTGGAGTCGGCGCCTCTGACCGTTAGGGTCATGCGAATATCCGCGCCATCTCGGCACAGGGTTTGCGCGCAACATAAGAGTAATTATGCCCCGTAGTACACCTTCTTTGCTCCTGAAAAGGAGTCCACTACCCTACCTTACATAATCCCTTCTATTCCTGTTCTTGGACGTATCACTGGGAAACTTCGTTTCTCATGAAGGCTGCACTTTCTAGAATCATGCCCCGCGTTACCCGTCGCACCCGTGGCTCTTCCACTGCCCCCTACGTTAAGCCGGCGAAGCGGTCCCTTCTCAGCCGCATCGACACCACCGACATTCCCCGGGCAGAGGACGTCACATACACCCTTCCTGTAAAGGAAGATTACACTGGGAAACTCCATCTTTGGGAGATTCCCGTCCACATGCCAAAGCACATCGCTGAGGCTGGGAAACCCGCTCCTCGACCTCCCAAGCCAGTTCCACTCGCCAAGCGAATCTGGACAGAGGAAGAGAAGCTAGCCGCTTCCATTACCGCCATGGAGAACCTAATCGAACTCCGCGAACTCAACAAGCTCAAGCTCGCCCGCGATAAGCTGAATAAGCGAATCGCCGCCAAACAAGCCGCCAAGGAAGCCAAGCAAGCAGCTTCTTCACTGGCCCTCCGTCTCTCCAGCCCGGCGGCCGGACCTTCAGTTCCGGCCAACCACAAGATTCTCGACCCTTCCCTCGTCTTCGGGAAGAAGAAGCCTCTCCAAGCATGCGATCAAGTTATTCCCATGCTAGAAGGCACTCTCACTCGTCTCACTCCTCTCGCCAACCACCCCCCTAATTACCCAGGCTTCCATATGGAAAACGACATGCGTTTCCACACTATGGTAGTAGAATTGGAGGACTTGGTGGATAACGTAAAGGATAGAGCGAGACGGGGAAGGATCACCAATAGAGACTGGAGAATTATGAAAAAGTATTGCAAACAGCTCGGCAATATTTCCTTTTTGGATTGGCGTACGGACTTAGCTCGTATCGTAGCAGAATGCGTAGCGCTACAAATTACTTTTGCCTTCGGTGTAACACCACCTGACAAGGTGGCAGGGCCCTCAACTACTTCGGTAGAAGAGGATATACTCGCGATTGTATAGTAGAAATACTATCATCTTTTAACTCTGAAATAGAGTGCGAGTGTGATCTATAACGAAAGTCGCAGCTTTCAAAACCCAATCCCTTCTTAAGAATCTAAGACAATGAGTAACCGGAAACTAACATTCGTCACAAACAGTATTCACAAAAAATGTCTTCCACCTCCTCCGTCAGCACTCCCCTCGCTCCCCGCAAGATGCGCCTCCGCTCAGAAGGCCCGGTGACACCGGTAGCTGGTCCCTCGGGAACCCAGCAACTGGTGACGCTGGAGCACCTAAGCGAGGGAGAAGAAGAAGAAGAGGAAGAGGAAGGAGAAGAGGAAATGCCGGAGTTCGCTCCCCCGCAAAGGGAATCTCCGACCAACCCCATGGGTACACGCCCAGGCTCCCCCATTGCCGGGTACCCACCGGCTCGTCGAACTCGCCCTATCGGGCCCGCCACCACCCTGGAAATGGAATTTTCGGGTCCGACACGACAGACCAATATCGCTGTCGAGAACAACCTCAAGGCGTACCTTCCTGAGGAGGAACACCACAAGGTGGATGGGTCCATACATGGGCCAATCATCGATGCCGCCGTACAACGAAGTGCGGCCATAAGCCACGACACCACCGACACCCTAGGTCGAATGGTGCACGCCCGCCTGGAGCGTATCCATGAACGAATCGATTCCCTGGCTGGGCAATCCAGGGCACTCGAACAGAAGGCCCAAGACGAGCTACACGAAGCGGTCAATTCGGTCCGGAACGAGGTATTGTCCACCATGGTGGACCTCGGCAAGGAACTCCGACAGGAGTACACCGCCAAGCTCTCCGAAATGGAGAAGCAGCTCCGAAAGGACTACCGGTCCCGGCTGGACGACCTCGAGGATGCGTTCGCAGAACGCATGGAGAAGGTTGACGAGGAACTTCGGAGAATTCGCAAGAATCCCTCCGTTCCCAACCCTCCCGGCATCCGCACGCCCCCGGAAGAACCCGCACCGGCCCCCGGCAATGCTCAAGCCCGTGCAGCCGAGGCCGCTGCCGCCGCACAAGCTGCAGCCGCTGCTGCAACAGCCGTCGCCCCGCAGATTCCAGGTCTGCCTCAAAACCTGAAAATCCCCCCTCCCCCCGAATTCTCTGGGTCATCTGGAAAGGTGACTGCGCAGGAATGGGTGGAGAAGATGGGCCTGTACTTCGGTACGCTCAGGGTCTACGATGACCATGACCGTATCACCACGGCCCTCTTCCGCGTCACAGGGGACGCATACAAGTTTTTCTCGCCTCTCATCAAGAAGGCAGGAAACGGTGAACCTCTCGGCACCTGGGAGGACTTCACCAAATCCGTAATGGTGCAATATGGGAAGATGACGGATAAGGAGATCGCGAAGAAGGAAATTCGCGGCTACTACGGCACGAAGGGCAAGGAACTGGCAGAATCAAACTATTTCAATTACTGCGAACGGTTCCGCACCCTCGGCCGACTCTCCGAAACCGCCAACGAGACTCTGGTGTGGGAATTCACCGAGACTCTCCCTGAAAAGGTCAAGGACACCTTAAACGTCCTCGGCAAAACCCCGTTCTTCAAGGCACCCACCGACATCGAGCCTCTGATCGACTTCGCTCTAGAAATGTATCAGACATCTTACCCTGACAAGATCAAGGGCTCGATCTTCGAGAGGGCCGGCAAGAAGGACTCGGCACCTGCCGAAAAGAAGGAGACGTCCTCCGCTTCTGCAAAGAAGTCGGAGAAAAAGAAGGACAAGGGAAAGGCGCCCGCCAAAGCCCCCGCCGACACCACCAACGCCGTCTGCACATACTGCAAGCAGACAGGACATTACTTCAACAAATGTCCTAAGCTTGCGGCAGACAAGGCCGCGGGAACATTCGTGCCTGCCGCTCAGCGGGCCGAGCAACAAAGGGCGAAGGATGCAGCCGCCGCGTCTGGAAAGACCACGGCTGCTCCTTCGGGTAGTGGAAAGGGACAGGCTTCTGGCAAGAAGCCGTACTCGGCGCCCCCCACGGATGGCAAGACGTATCGTGCCCGAACGATCTGGGAAGAAGTAACGGCTGACTCAAGCTCAGCAGGACCCTCGGACCCCGCCACCACCGTCGCCAATGTCGGGACCATCTCGGTTCCCCTCGCCCCAACCACACGTCTCGAAGACGTTCTGTGAAGAACACACCAGCCCCGCAGCGGCTGGGAGTGTACAGCGCCCCGAAGAAGCGCACCTCTACGAAGAGGCTTCACAGAGACCCCTTATCTTGTGGGAAGATAAGGCGGTCGTACGTCACCCGGTATCCCATCTCGGTATATTCGGTAACTCGGCAATGGACTTTGCCCGGAGGACAAGGACACTAGCTACACGTGCCCCTCCTGTAAAATACTTTTATCCTGACCCGCTCGCGTCGAAGTTTTTCACTTTGTATAATGTACATGGAAACGATTCTCGAGACGACAATAAATCGTTCTCTATCGAAGTGGAACTGTGGGTATATGGAAAGAAAGTAAACGCCATGGCATTAATCGACACCGGTGCATCAATAAGCGTCATAGATAAGAAACTCGTCCATGAGGAAAAGTTAGTCACTCAGAAACTACCTTCACCTCTCGAGATTCGCAACGCCGACGGTACCTCTAATACCGCCGGTAATATCAATATGGCAGTAAAAGCTTATATGGTGCACGAGGAACACAAGTCCACCGAATTCTTGTACGTAATGGACGTACAGAATGCGGATGTGATCCTCGGATATGACTGGTTCCTGAAACACAACCCGGACTTCAACTGGCCGGAAGGAACCTTCACATATCGGTGTACGGAAAAATGCAAACATGGCAAACGGGTTTCGATTTCTGAGGAAGAGGACGAAATCGAACCCCGCAACATCTATCAGATCATCAATGACTTTCCAATAGATTTTCTCGGCTTAGAGGAGCCGGAGAATCCCTTTGTCGCTTGGGTGAACACCTTTGACGAAGGAACGGAACTCCTTATCGATGCCATTCAGTCGATAACGGAGAAGTCGGATGATGAATTCCTGACAGATGCGGATCTCCAGAAATGGAAATCCTTGGTTCCGGAGGAATACCAGGAGTTTGGCCCCACGGTATTTTCTCAACGCGCATCCGAAAGGATGCCCGAACGGAAACCATACGATCACGCCATCGACTTCCCCGATGACGCGATACTACCGCCCCCGAGTAAGGCATACAAAATGTCTCCTCAGGAAGCGAACTCGCTAGATCAGTGGATCCAGGAAGAGCTACGGAAGGGCTACATCCGACACTCGAAATCCCCGATCGCGAGCCCGGTCTTCTTCGTCCCTAAAAAAGACGGCGGAGCCCGAATGGTAGTCGATTACCGAAAAGTAAACGACTTGACCATTAAAAACAGGTACCCTCTCCCACGCATAGACGAGCTTATCGATAAGCTTAGCCAGGCTTCGATATTTACGAAGCTCGACTTGCGTTGGGGTTACAACAACGTAAGAATCAAGGAGGGAGATGAATGGAAGACCGCATTCATTACGCCTAACGGCCTTTACGAAGCTGTAGTCATGTACTTCGGTTTTTGTAATGCACCCAGCACGTTCCAACACATGATGAACGATATCCTAGGTGACCTTATCAGAGAAGGAAAGGTCATTGTCTACCTAGACGACATCCTTGTGTTCGGAAACGACCTGCTGGAACACCGTCGTATCGTCAAGCAAGTATTACAAATCTTGCAAGACAACGACTTGTTCGCGAAGCCTGAAAAGTGCTTCTTCGAACAAAGCAGTATTGAATACCTGGGAATGATCATTTCCAAAGGAAAAGTCGAAATGGACCCTAAGAAGGTAGCCGGCGTAATGGACTGGCCTACACCTGCCAAGGTGAAGGACGTCCAGGCCTTTGTTGGCTTCGCCAATTACTACCGGCGGTTCATTAAAGACTTCTCCAAAGTGGTTAAGCCATTAACCGAACTGTCCAAGAAAAACACGCAGTGGAATTGGGGACCCGAACAAGCGGAAGCATTCCAAACTCTCAAGGAAGCTTTCACATCGGCTCCAATACTCCGGATCCCAGATCAGGAGTCCCCGTTCCGCGTGGAAGCGGATTCTTCCGATTACGCAACTGGTGCGGTGCTATCACAATACTCTTCGGAGGATAAGCTCTGGCACCCGGTAGCTTTTTACTCGAAATCTCTATCAGCACCCGAAAGGAACTATGAGATTTACGACAAGGAATTGCTCGCAATCATCCGCGCTCTAGAGGAATGGAGACATTACCTCGAAGGACATCCACACAAGTTTGAAGTATGGTCGGATCATCTCAATCTGACATATTTCAAATCGGCACAACGGCTAACCCGGAGACAGGCACGTTGGAGTCTTTACCTGACAAGGTTCAACTTCACCATGTGCCACAAACCCGGTAAAACAATGCTTACGGCTGATCCTCTGTCACGGAGGCCAGACCATGAAGAGGGGGTGGAACTCGACAATCGCGATCAAATTTTGCTGAAACCGGAATACTTTACGGTTAGGGCGCTAGAAGCGTCACAGCAGGAGATACAATCAGGCGACGAGGACCTTCTCCGACAAATCCGACAAGCCCTCATGGACGATCAAATTACCAAGGATTACCAGGAACTACTGAAAAGTGGTCCCAAGGAATTCGGTAAAGATCTCCAGGAATGGAACATGGAGGCCGGATTACTCCTCAGACGAGGAAAAGTGTACGTTCCAAAAGAGCCTAAGGAATTGCGCACGAAGATTCTGGAGTTACATCATGACCATGTGACGGCCGGACACTTCGGACGATGGAAGACCTATGAACTTCTATCACGTAATTACTGGTGGCCTGGAATGACCACGATGGTAAAGCAATACGTGGAAGGTTGTGACACATGTCAACGCATGAAGAACCACAACCAGACCCCGTACGGACCCCTGCAACCGCTCCCAGTTCCGGAAGCACCTTGGGACACCGTCACAATTGACCTTATCGTCCACCTACCGCCCAGCGGCGAATTGAAACAATTCAATGCTATTATGGTAATAGTGGACCGGCTTACCAAACGAGCACACTTCATTCCCACGTCAGACAAGATAACGGCAAAAGAATTAGCGAACCTCCTGTACCTTCGGATTTATCCGAACCACGGACTTCCGAAACAAATCATTTCGGATAGAGGCCCGCAATTCGCAGCCGCCTTATTCAAGGGATGGTGTGAGCAATTGGGAATCCAACGGTCAATGACAACCGCCTATCACCCGCAAGCGGATGGCCAGACGGAGAGAGTTAACCAGATCCTGGAACAATATCTTAGATGTTACATCGATGTTATTCAGAAGGATAACTGGTCATGGTTTCTCCCAACGGCTGAATTCGCGTACAACAACGCGGCTAGTGAGACAACAAAGAATAGTCCATTCTTTGTCGAACTAGGAAGGCACCCTAATGCAGGACCCACAAATTTACGTCCAACACCATACACGGACCTAAATGTCATTGCTTACGAACGATGGTCAGCACAAGAACAAGCTAAGGCAGCAATGAAATTGGCTGCCGAACGCTGGTCTTGGTACTACGATCAACATAAGCGCTCGGTACCGTTTAAAGTCGGCGACAAAGTTCTCGTTGACGCCCGAAGCTGGCAAGACTCCGAAAGAAGTCTTAGTCCACGCTATTTGGGACCATTTAGGATAATTGAACAATTATCTCCGGTCACCTTTAGGGTACACATGGACGAGCAATACAGGGCTTACCACCCAGTATTCCACGCTTCCAAGTTGGTCATGTACAAGGACCCGGTGCATCAGAAAAAACCAGAGCCTCAACCAGAAATGGTCGACGGCGAGGAGTTATGGGAAGTCGAGAAGATCTTAGATCATCGTCTCCGCGCAGGAAGGGTTGAATACAGAATCCGTTGGAAGGGATTCGGTATCAATGACGACTCCTGGGTACGCGAAGCGGATCTCGACTCGGCATACGACATTTTGCAGGAATACAAGGCTTCACACCCTATTCCAATGCAGGATGTCCCCCTCAGGCGATCAGCTAGAAGGAAAGAAGCAGTTCATGTCTTCGACCCTGACAGCGACGACTGGGAAGCCGACGAATGCACGTGGCCAGACGATTGGCCGCAGTATCGCGAAGAATTTGCGAAGGATCCTAAGCAACGCATGGTTAGACACCCCGACGGGGGATGGATGTCAGCAGACATTAACCAAAACGCGGATTTGAAAATCGTAGTCGGTGAAGGCGGCCGAATGCCGGAAAAAGGAACCAAGGACTCGGTTGGGTTTGACCTGTACACTGCAACAGGCGACGTTCTGCCAGCTCACGGGCAGACAGAATACAACACCAAACTGAAAATCCAGGTACCTTTCGGCACTTACGGACGTATCGCCCCCCGCTCTAGTCTCGCACGCAAAGGCATAGACGTAATGGGTGGCGTTATCGACCACGATTATCAAGGCGAAGTAATCATCATTCTCCGGAATCACTCCGACATATCCATCGATATTCGGGCCGGCGATAAGATTGCCCAGCTAATCTGCGAAGTTGCAAAGGACCCGCATATTACGCTACACGGAAAATCTTACTTTGAAAAGATTAAATCCGAGCGCGGTACTGGTGGATTCGGCTCCACAGGAAAGTAATCGTTCCATTAGGGACAATGAAACCTGAAGAGGGGGTAATGTCACAGATTTGGGACATGCCACTATTTTTCCCGTATTTTTACCTATTTATCTGGTATTTCTACGACCTTGTAGACATTTACGCTGCCAAGCGCTCGTCTACACGTACACGCAACCAAACAACACGTACACAACGCGGTATACGTCCACCTGTCATAACAACACGTACATAACACGTTTGTACGCGTCAATGACTCAGCGGACTAACCTCCGGTGTCACGCGCCTTACTCATATCCCGGTACCGGGCTATGTCAGTACAATTGGATAAGCGGCCCGCTCGTTATCACATGCCAATGCCCTCACGATTACTCATATTCCGATACCGGTATATAAGAATCACATGCATGGCTTACTAACGTAGCTACAGCCACTTCCACAACATGGACCTACGGTCCAAACAAACGATCTTACTGGTGCGGCCATTACCGGCGCACATGGTCTATTGTAGTTTACGACTTAACCATATTAGTTATGTCTGCGCACAGACCACCTTTATGTTTGGTTCCCTTACCGGTAACCAAACAAAGCATGTATATAAGTAGGGCTATCACTGCGGATAAGCCTTAGATTTGTTCTCTGCATTCGCACAGTTACATATCATCTCTGCTTGCGCCCACTAGCCTCCTCACCAACCTTCTGCAACTCCTTCAAGTCGCCTATAAGGTTATAGTGTGAGTCCCACAGTCTAGTCTGTGTCAGTACCTACAATGAGCACGGCGAGATCAACGAGCTCGTAAAGGCATATCTCCAACACGGAGAGCATAAAGAGACTATTGCTCTTCATGTCATTAAATTAGGAGGATGTTACGGGTCGAATACCCGTTTGTATATTCGAGTCGCGAATATAGATCGTTCTTCTGCACGTAGGCACGTCGCCGTATGCAAGGCAAATACTCGTTAGATGCCTTCAGGTCCTAAGTGAAGTCCTTAGGAGATCAGTTAATATCCAATACGCGTTAGAGGATATAATCTGTTCAAGTGCGAGTCGAATAGAATATAAGACTTGCCTAAGTCCGAGAAGTCAGTGTGCACTTCGAGGACTTAGTCGTTCGATTGCTCGAGTGAGAAATACTGAGCGTAGTTTCCTACGTTTGAGAACGAGTATAAGACTTCTTGTTTATACAACAAGGTCGAGCTGAAGAGCTTTGACAATAAGTACATGAGCTTTTATACTACGCTAAGTTTCAGGGGTCAAGTTCGTCCCAGATGTCACCGCTACTATCTACGCTATAGTACCAAACGTTTGATAAGTATGTAGTGATATGTCTGAAACGATAGATAGAAATGATGATGGCGGTTGAACGCCATCTGTCAGCTAACGAATGATAAACATGAAACGGGGACAGAGTTGGATCTGTCAAAAGTGAAACACGCCCTACATGCTAATACAACTGGGGATACGCCCAGTAGAGTCACGAGTAGCCAGGGGGTTGGTTGCGCAACAAGTCCCTGTATCGTATTCGCCCGGTGGTGAGTTCTGTCGATATTTGAAAAATTAAAATAACTGTAACAGAGGACAGGACATCATATTGGGACATGATTGGTTACATAAGCACAATCCACACTTTGACTGGGCAACAGGTCAAATGGATTACTCCCGTTGCATTATCAATGGAAATTGCGCCCATGCCAAGAAAAACAGGCCACCGCGGCCTTCGGTTGAGGATGACTACCTCGACGAGAACAGCCATCGAGAGGAAACTCTCTGGAATCTTCCAATAGATATCATTGGAGAGGAAGATTTCCAAAACCCTTTCGTCAATTGGGTGGAGACCCTAGACGATGAGGATGCAGCACTGCTAGCCAACCTAGTAGCAGAAAGAGACCATTGACACTGACAAGTGGAAGTCTCTGGTCCCTGAGGAATACCACGAATTTGGTCCCACAGTGTTTAGTCACAAAGCATCCAACAGGATGCCGACTCGGAAACACTTCGACCACGCGATCGAAATCAAAGAAGGCGCAGAATTCCCCCGCTCAGCTAAGCCGTACCCCATGGGTCCCGCAGAACGCAACTCCTTAGATCAATGGATCACTGAGGAACTCCGCAAAGGTTACATCGTACCGTCGAAATCCCCGTTTGCATCGCCCGTCTTTTTCGTAAAAAAGAATGACGGAGGTCTCCGGATGGTTGTAGATTACAGGAAACTCAACAAAATCACAGTACAAAACAAATATCCCATACCCCGAATATCCAATCTCATCAATCAACTAGCCCAAGCATCTATCTTTACAAAAATTGATCTACGATGGGGCTATAACAATGTTCGGATCAAGGAGGGCGACGAATGGAAAACGGCGTTTATTACGCACCGTGGACTATTTGAAGCCACCGTTATGTACTTCGGTTTCTGTAACGCACCTGGAACCTTCCAAGCAATGATGAATTTGGTTGAAGACTTTATCCAATCGGGTAAAGGCATCGTTTATCTAGACGACATTCTGATTTTCGGCAACGATCTGGCTGAACATCGCAAACTCGTAAAAGCGGTCCTGACAAGGCTCCGTGAGTGCGACTTGTTCGCCAAACCAGAAAAATGCTTCTTCGAACAAAGTTCAATCGAATATCTCGGCATGATCATTTCCAAAGGGAAGGTCGAGATGGATCCAAAGAAGTATGATGGAGTTCAATCATGGCCGATACCTCGGAAAGTAAAGGAAGTCCAGGCCTTTATCGGATTCGCCAACTTCTATAGGTGATTTATCAAGGACTTCTCCAAGGTGGCCAGACCATTGACAGCGCTGACCAAGAAAGACACTCCGTGGTCTTGGGAAGCACCCCAACAGGAAGCGTTCGAGACTCTCAAGCGAGCCTTCACAACCGCACCGATCCTCCGGATCCCCAACTATGACCAACCATTCCGCGTAGAGTCCGATGCATCGGACTTTGCAACTGGAGCCGTCCTATCACAGCTTGACACATCTGACAAGATGTATCATCCCGTGGCGTTCTTTTCAAAGACCATGACAGCTCCGGAACTGTCACGGTTTCTGTGACATGGATCGATCGGCTCTACCCCGGCTCGATCCTCGTTACTTACGTTCTAGCTATGTACGCTTAGCCACTAGTCTACGGTGGCCGCCTCACCAGCGGTCACCTGACATCTGTCTTGCATGTAGGTCACATGTACTTAGGGAAGCGCCTTACAGCGCTCGAGCCTCTACTTTAGGGTAGCCACGTCTTGCGTAGTTACCAGCTCCCCTCTGTATATAAACGTCAACGCTGAGGTCTTATACCTCAGCTCTATCAATCTTGGCTAGGGGCGCATGTGCCCCCGGTCGTACTCTGCTACCTCTATGTGTGCTCCCTTGCCTGACGTCAACAACTCTACTTAGTTATCCCTTACTGAGTGACAACTTAGGCCCATAACCGGGAGACCTAGGAGTAGTACAACACGTTGAGCATTTCCGTGTCAGGAACGGAACTATGAGATATAGGACAAGGAACTTCTAGGCATCATCAGAGCTCTAGAAGAATGGCGTCACTATCTCGAAGGCCATAAGGAACCGTTCGAAGTATGGACAGATCATCTAAATCTTACGTACTTCCGAACCGCGCAGAAGCTCACACGCCGGCAAGCCTGATGGGCACTTTACCTCACCCGCTTCAATTTCAAGCTATACCACAAGCCTGGAAAAACAATGCTTACCGCAGATCCTCTGTCCAGGAGGCCAGACCATGAAGAGGGGGTGGAAAACGATAATCGCGACCAGATACTTCTGAAACCATAATTTTTCGCGCATGAACTTGCCATTCACGCTATCGAATCTGCCCATAACCCTACTATCAACTCAAACGAGGATGATAAACTCATGGAAGAAATCCGCAAAGCGTTGCTATCAGATGAAGTAACCAAGGACTATAAACAACTTCTCTCATCTAGTCCTAGAGAATTCAAGAAAGACCTTGCAGAATGGAATTACGAGAACGGTCTTCTACTACGACGCGGAAAAGTCTATGTCCCTAAGGTTCCAGAGTTACGACAACGTCTGATGGAAGCCCATCATGACCATCCTTCTGCCGGTCACTTCGGCCGATGGAAGACGTACGAACTTATCACACGGAACTATTATTGGCCATCAATGACAACCGACGTCAAGAAGTACGTACAAGCATGCGACACATGTCAACGAATGAAGAACCGACCTGAGAAGCCTTACGGCATGCTCCAGCCCAACCCCATCCCTGAAGGACCATGGGAAGTCATGACTTGTGACTTCATCATGTATCTTTCAAAATCCACGTTCAACAAGTCTACCTACGATGCAATCATGGTAGTAGTCGATCGCCTAACCAAACAAGCCCGTTTCTACCCGATCAATGCTAAATTCGGTACCAAGGACCTTGCCACTATTCTATACGGCAGGTTCTACCCGTTACACGGATTACCTAAGCAGATCATATCGGACAGAGGCGTACAATTCTCCTCGAAACTATTCGGAGAATGGTGCTCCCAACTTGGCATACAACGATCCATGACTACCGCCTATCATCCCCAGACTGATGGACAAACAGAACGCACGAATCAAACGTTGGAACAATATCTACGCTGTTACGTCAATTCTTACGAGAAAGACAACTGGAGCCAACTACTCCCAACAGCCGAGTTCGCATACAACAACGTGGCCTCAGAAACCACCAAGTATTCACCGTTCTACATGGAACTAGGAAGGCACCCACGGGCAGGTCCACTTGACATTCAGATAAGTCCTGACAAGGACTTGAATGACATAGCACACAAGCGCTGGCAAGCGCAGGATCAGGCGAAAGCAGCAATGCAATTAGCCGCAGATAGATGGAAATGGTATGCGGACCAAGGAAAGAAATCTCCACTATTTACAATCGGAGATAAAGTACTTGTAAGCACCAAGGATTACCAGGAGACGGAACGCAGTCTAGCGCCCCGATACATCGGCCCTTTCAGGGTCCTCGAACAACTATCTCCCGTCACATTCAGACTAAAGATGGGTATTCAGTATCGCGCTTACCACCCTGTATTCCACGCGTCCAAACTAGTCCTATACCACCATCCAGAAGGCAAGGAGGAATCCGAGTCCGATATCGAAAAAGACTTAGAAGAACCCAAAGAATACGAAGTGGAGGAAATACTCAGCCACAGGAAACGAGGTCACAAGACCGAGTTCCTAGTACGATGGAAAAATCATACTGCTGAGTCCGACACTTGGGAACCAGAAGAGAACTTGACAGGTGCTGAGGAGGCGCTCAATGAGTACAAAGCCAAATCATTCAACGCACCAGCCCCACCTTGACGCTCTACGCGTCACCAGATTGCAGTAGCAGACCCAGAAGATGATGACGACTGGAAAGTCGGAGACAGATACCTTTGGCCAGACGACTGGCCACTCCAGAACGAGGAATATACCGAAGAGGAAAGAAAAGCAGAACGAAATGGGTTATACGCAATCCCTACGGAAACTTCGTAGACGACAACGTGAAATTCAACAAGTACCTAGAATTCGCCGTGGGAGTTAAGGGAATGTATCCTGACAAGGGTACCCCTCACTCGGCGGGTTACGATATATTCTCAGCCGAAGACATATCTCTGAAGCCAAATACGACAACCACCGTTTCCACTGATTTACGTATCCTTCTTCCTTATGGAAGCTATGGACACTTGGAAACCCGGTCCAGTATGGCCAAGAAATCATTAACAGTCTTAGGCGGAATCATAGATTGGGATTATCGTGGCGAAATCAAAGTCATGATCCATAATCTTGGTACCAAATATCACAACGTCCTCGCAGGCGACAAAATCGCCCAACTCATCGTTCAGCCGCTTGACCACTCTGAAGTACATCACGGTAATATCGGGACGTACAAAAGAGACTATCTCAATATCGGTGCTCGTGGAGAAAAGGGATTTGGATCCACTGAAAGGTAATAAACACAAAGCCTAACCCTTAAGTGGGCTCTAGCACAAACATCTAATGTCTTCATCGGGTCGCTGAAGTCTGAAGAGGGGGTAATGTCACAGATTTATCTGTTCTCTAATTTTCCCTGTATTTTTCACTATTTCTTCGCATTTATTCCGAATTGTTCTTCGACATCTGCACTTATCCTGTATCTAAGCTATACTTAAGCTACCGTGCCGCTGTACCGAACCATAACCTCGTAGATCACTCACGTGACCATTCCCACACTAGATGTCTTATCTTATCTCTCAACCACGTTACCTATTTATCACATGATACTATCTCCAGCACCCTTAGCGCTGCCACGTCATAACTGACATCACCATTCCAGACTCTGGGCAGAGTCCGGACCCACATCACGTTTCCAACGTAGACGCCTTACTCACGCATCGTCATACCAATGACATATCCCGATCGGCCTATGACTCAGCCCGGGATCCCCATATCACAAGCTACGGACACTTCGTTAGCACCGCCGTTACCGGCCTGTGCCCTACGCCCTACTGTATCGTTAGTCCTCCCTAGAGTACCAGGGATCCTATACCACATGTATATAAGCTTGCATTCTCTGGCGGCTATTGCCCCAGAACTATCAACTTCGTTACACAGCGATAACACTCTTGCCTAATAAGCAACTACTACTTAGTCTTTTAGCTTCGTCTAACAACAAGACCATACAAGTAAGTCTTTCGTTACAATACCTGATGTCATCCAATCCCCCACCCATCCATCCACCCTGAAAGCTTTTGTAAACGTCACCATTGAATTCCTAAGGCTTGATAATGTACAATACGAGAAAGAATGGGTGAAAGTTAAGAATCGAGCCCGTCGTTGACAACAATGCTGAAGTGGCGGCATGTGGTGCACGGGAGGTGGGCCGTGATAAGTGCAGGTCGGGAGTCAGGAGCCACTCCCACAGCCACGGCGAGTGGTAGCGCCAGCTGCCTAGATTATCTAGAGCACCTGACGTTTACCTTGGAAAGGCAAAAGCAGCCTGGCAGTTCATGGGTGTTACGGGTCGAATACCCGTTCGTATATTCGAGTCGCGAATATAGATCGTTCTTCTGCACGTAGGCTTGTTGCCGTATGCAAGGCAAATACTCGTTAGATGCCTTCAAGTCCTAAGTAGAGTTCTTAGGAGATTGGTTAATATCCAATACGCGTTAGAGGATATAATCTGTTCAGGTGCGAGTCTGATAGAATATAAGACTCGCCTAAGTCCGAGAAGTCAGTGTGCACCTCGAGGACTTAGTCGTTCGGTTGCTCGAGTCGAGAAATACTGAGCGTAGTTTCCTACGTTTGAGAACGAGTATAGGACTTCTTGTTTGTACAACAAGGTCAAGCTGAAGAGCCTCGACAATAATTACACAGGTTTATATACTACGTTAGGTTTTAGGGGTCAAGCCTGTCCCAGATGTCACCGATACTATCTACGCTATAGTGCCAAACGTTTGATAAGTATGTAGTGATATATCCGAGATGATAGATAGGAATGATGGCGGTTGAACGCCATCTATCAGCTAATAAATGATAAATATGAAACGGTGGCAGAGTTGGATCTGCCAAAGATGAAACGCGCCCTTCATGCTAGTACAACTGGGGATGCGCCCAGTAGAGTCACGAGTAGCCAGGGGGTTGGTTGCGCAACAAGTCCCTGTATCGTATTCACCCGATGGTGAGTTCTGCCAGTGTTCGAAAAATCGAAAATAACCGTAACAACTAGCTTGGTGCGCAGCACGTGTATGCCAAGCTAGTTGGCTATATTGCACGTGAGGGTTAGGTGGTGAGCGACCAGGCGCCTCAGATACCTGCCCGAAACGGCAGGAGCGGTCGGAGTGCGTCTGAGTTTCATTTTCGATCGCTCGATCACTCTCGATTGAAGTGAATGAACTGAACAACTGAACCTAGTGCCCTCTACATCTACTTCATCAACATGCCATTCTCTATGCGAGGATACAGTGGTGCAGAACATGTTGACCCCGACAATGATTCGTATGATGGCTCTCTGGCGAGACTCCATGAGATTGCCTGGCGTGGAAATCGCGAGGACCTCTTCCATCCCCTCTCCATCATACACGATGCTCAGCCTGCATCAGCTGAACTTCCAGAAAATCCCGTTGTGCTTCACTGGGACAAGGACTTTGTGGCGTTGCTTCAGGATAACGAGGTGTCGTCCATCCTTGTTAGGGATGAATATCCGAATATGCTACGGGACATTATCGACGATGCCGTGCTGGGCAAACATAAGGGAAATGATGACGTAAATGCTCAGCCATTCTATAACCCTTTTGACCAGTTGCCGGGCGTAAAACCCTCTGCGACTGGTGCGATCGTGGTTGGCAGTCTGGGCATAGGTGAGAATACCCATCGTTCAACCCTTTTCGTCATCTTGCTCACTATACCTACAGGAAAGAGCGTGTTTCTGACCTATGCTTGCCCTCCGCCTCCTCGCTGGCCTAACCACCATCTTACAGTCGGACGGTGAGGCAGTCTTTGTTCTAAATGACGAGGGAGTCTTCCGCATTCCTCCTATCACGAGATACAATCAGCTACACCGCTACATCCCTGTCGGGACTTGGTGCTTGATCGACTGCAACCCACTGTTGACGGAGGTACCTCCGCTTTATCTCAAACTATACAACACGTGTGGAACCTTGATACTGCAGGCGGCGTCATCGCGCGACGAGCGTGTTGAATGGATGAAGAAAGCTGCAGCACCAGTGTATACGTTTTGGATGGCGCCATGGTCGCTTGGAGAGCTTATCGCTGGGTATGTCATCCTCACTCTCTTCTCCATGCGAGCAGTGAATGAACGTTTGGCAGCCGGGATCTTCAAATATGGGGATGTCAACACGTGAGGCCCTCAGAGTCAGACCTTGTGAGCTTCTCCAAACTCTATGGCACATCTGCTAGTCGAGCATATATCTATGCGGCGAACCCAAAATTCTTCGCAATTCGAGTCCACGAAGATATTTCCGGGCTGACGAGAAGGAATGTGGTCGATCTGCTTCGTCTTGGTGCTGCCGCGGAGCTGAACGGTGCAATTTCTCATGAGATCCTTGTGGCCACTCCGTCCCCTGGTCACCGACAGACGTTCGACCTGCAAATAGCCACCAGGCACCTGTTGATGATGATATTGGACCAGCTCGACAGTGCCAATGACCAGGCTGTCGACATGCTATATCAGCTATTACTCCGGGATTCTTGCACCAGGCTTGGTGCCGGCCACCTCTTGGAAGGAGCGTTGCTTGTCAAGTTTCCCAACGGTGGCGAATGGCCCGTGACTGCCATGAAAATAAGCACGAAAGGGGAAAATACACACCGGCATTCCAACAAGGTCAAACCCCAGTATCTTCGTTTGGGCTATGAAGGCTGCACCGTGGCAATAGCGAACGAATGGATTGATCCAGCAATCAAGAAGTTCGAACGTTTGTATTGCCATCACTTCTCACTTTGGGAAGAAACGACATTGGAGGATGGATTTTATATACCTCGACCCAAGTCTCAGCCCACGTTTGATGCGTTTGTTTACGACGCCGGTTCTCGTCGCGCGACCGTCTTCCAAGTGACCGTTGCTGACCGGCACGACATCTCCGCGGGTGGTCTGGACTGACTGCACGCACGCGGTGTAAAGCTTATTGATCTCGTCGTCGTGACACCTCCCTTGGGCGGCCGTATTGTGCAGGATATCTGGGACGCAAACTCCCATAGAGACAAGCTGGATAGGGTGTATCATCTCGAGCTACTCGACCTGAAGGAGTGCTCTGTAGCAGAGTTGAAGCAGCTGGAGGAGCCGAAGGAGGAGTAATGCGTGCGTCCGCGCGATCATTCGCGCCTTGTGCAGATTTGGATGTTGTATTTTGTAATCGGTTACCGCACATGCGCAGTTTCAAATTGTCGCTCGACATTCACGCCGGCTGCTCTTGCGCTACCCGCAAAAGCTGGGGCGGTGCATGACCCGAAGCGCACAAACACCGGTTCCTGTACGCGGACTGAGTGATGATCGATGTCGATGAACTGCAGGACGCCGCCTCCGTGGCCTGGCATCTCGCCTTGGCTCCACGCGGGAGATCAACAGATCTCGAAACTCGAGTGCGTACCCCTGGCGTCCGTGCACATCTCGCCTTGGCGTGCCCGCGTCGGCGCCTGTGCGAGCGCCGCGGACCGCCGCCGGGCGTCCGGAGTCCAACAAAGGCAGGATGCATAGAGCGGCACAGCTACGTACGTAACACCGTCCGATCCATTCCAGAGCGTCCGAGCCACAGGCGGGGAACGCGACAGCGGAAGCGAATACGAGTGAGTGCGAGCGGGCGGGTCCGCCGCGTACAGTGGCAGTAAGGAGAGCGAAGAATAGAGAGGGGTATGCGACGGTATGGCACAGAGCAAGAAGGGCAACGCGAGGGATAGTGATGTACAGCGACGGCGTACAGCGCAGTATACAACGGGACACGGATGCGACGGCGCGCTACACCTGGAGAAAGTCGGTGCGCTCCGAGTCCGCGTCGCCCTTGTGCGCGCGCTTCCCGCTGAGGAACGGGAACGCGCGCGCGGCGCTGCCCGAGGAGGGCGTCCCTGCGCGCGCGGCGCCGGCCGAGGAGGGCGTCCCCGCGCGCGCGGCGCCGTCCGCGGGCGAGAGCGCGACGGAGGACATGGACGCGGCCGCGAGGAGGCGCGTGCTCGCGGAGGTGGGCGCGGGCGTGCACGAGAGGGCGGCGTGGGAGAGGTTGCGCGAGGACGCGGACGCGGGGGGGTGCGCGGTGAAGCGCGCGAAGATGGGCGAGTGGGTGGGCGAATGGGGCGCCGGCGAGGAGGCGGAGGCGGTGCCGTAGCGGAAGGCGCGCTCGCGGGCGCGGCGGCGGGCGTGGACGCAGGCGAGGGTGGCGTACGCGGCGAGGGCGAGGACGACGAAGGCGAGGATGCCGCCGAAGAGGCCTGCGAGGATGGTCGGCGTGTGCGAGGCGCGCGCGGAAGCGGTTGGAGGGGAAGACCTGCACAAACGGAGGGTTGGAATAAGCGAAGGATGGCGCATGATCCGGGACGTACGCAGACGGAGTCGCGCTGCTTGCAGACCTAAATTAAGAGCGCGGTCAGCATCCATCACGGCTGAAAATGCATATCACGTCAAGGCTGGATCACGCGCGCGCGTCCGTGCCAGCACCGCGGAAGGTTGTGCCACAGTGCGACGACTGGCCTCACGGTGCGATTGGCTGCGCGGGAGATTCGAGGGAGAAGCGAGTGCAACGTGTGTCGCGCGCCGCGCTCTCGCCCACGGGCATGACAGCGGATACGTACCCAGTCAGATAGGGCGGCGGCGCGGTCTCCGTCGCGGCGAGCGTCGTGGCGCCGGATGCGCTGCGGACGTGTGAGCACAGCCCGGCGAGCGCGCGGGACGACGCACCTGGCCGAGCCGAGGGTGACATAGTCGACGTCGAGCCACTGGGCGTCCGTGAGCTGCGCGGTGAGCTGCACAAAGTGCTGGCCGGGCTGCGCGGGCAGCACGCGCTGGAAGAGCAGCTGGCGGAACGCCGTCGCCGGCGCAGACGCGGAGATGCCGTCGAGCACGTCGTCGTCGAACTGCACGCTGAAGCTCGCCTGCGGGCGGTGAGCGGGTGCACGTGCGGAGAGAGGCGGACGCACATGGCCGGGGCCCTTTGAGCCGTAGATGGCGACGTACGTGTAGCTGCCCTCGAAGGTGATGTTGAGGCGCGCGCCGTCGACCTGCGCTGCGTGGAAGGTGTGCTCAAAGTACTGGGCGAGGTCGGGGTTGCCCGTGCCCTGCACGCCCCAGCCGGGCGAGTAGATGAGCGAGGACGATGCGTCGTCGATGGTAAAGTTCATGTGCGGCGGCGGGGCCGCGCATGGGGCGGGCGAGATGACGATGAGCGCGGTGGACGAGCGCAAGCATCGGCAGGGCAACGACATCAGCCCGCGTGATCGGTGCCTGGCGCCGCAGATCGTGTATTGCGACGGGTATAGGGCTCTACGCTATGCAACAGCAGTACGCCAACAAAGTATATACACATTCACGCCCTCATACCAACGGCAGCGGCGATTCCGCGGGGGCTCCCACCAGCTGATCCAGCGTGTCCTGCCCGTCCGGGAGATAGCCCGCCAGCATCCCGCCCGGGGGATACCCATCCCCCGCGGGGCGACCCGCCGGGCCATCCGCCGGGTACGCCGCCCACGCCTCCAGCCCCGGGCTCGAGCCCCCAAAGCCCGCCTCGAACGCCAGGTACGCCTCCCGCTGGTGATACCGCTCGTGCGCCGCCATCGCCGCCTGCTGCTGCGCCTGCTGCTGCGCCTGTGCCTGCTGCTGCGCCTGGTGCGCCTGGTGCGCCTGGTGCTGGTGCTGCTGCATCGCGAGCTGCCGGCGCTGCTGCATCTGCAGGTCGAGCGAGTACTGCGCCGCCTGCGCCGCGCTCATCCTGCCCGGGGCGGTCAACGAGTGCGAGCTGCGCTGCGGACGAGACGAGTCCGGAGGTGGTGGGCCGCGAGGCTGCTGCTCCGAGCGGTAGATAGCGTACGGGTCCATCCCCGTCGTCGTCGTTGCAGAGCTCCATGACGGAGAGCCGGCGAGACTGGGGCCGAGAGCCGGCATCGGGAGCATCGCGTGGGCCATCGCCGTCGTCGGAGCCTGCGCGAGGCCGCTTGCGGGGATTGAGCCCGGCCGGGGCGGCCCCTGCGGGCTGCGCCGGCGCGTGGAAGGAAAAGGGAGAGTCGCCGTACGCGCCGCTGGGGGAAGTCGGCTCGGGCTCGGCATGTCCCCAAGGTGCATGTGCGAGTCCAGGTGGTCCATGCTCAGGACCGCGGCCGGGGCGAAGCTGAGCGAGCTGTTGAAGCTCGGGCTGGGGGCGAAGCGCGCCCAGTCCGGGAAGGGCGCCGGGGGGCGGGTAGTAGTATGCGGCAGGAGCGGTGCCGGGGCGGGCGGCGGTGGCGGGTCGTCGGGGATAAGATGGGACGGGTAGGGGAAGAAGGTGGCCTGCGGGCCAGTCGGGTCCAGCGCGCCCGGCGGGGTGGGGTGGCCGCGGGAGAGCGAGCGCGGGAGCGAGCGCGGTGGAGACGACGGCGCTGAGAGGCGGGAGGGTTGGGGCGGGCTCGGGTGGAGGGCCGCGGCGAGGTCCGAGGTCGGCGAGAGGGACGGCGGCGGGGACGCGAAAGGACTGGCCGGGGAGAGGAGCGGGGGGGGCGCGAAAGGACTGGAGGGGGTCGCGAAAGGAATGGGGGCCGCCCTGGGCGGCGGCGGGGGGGCGGGGGGCCGCGGGCGGAAGGTGCCATGCGGGGCCAGGGGAATGGTATGGAACGCCGCCCTCGTAGCCGGTGCTGGTGCCGGGGCGTTGGTGGACGGGCGCAAGGCCGTCTTCCTGCTTGATGGGCAGGGGCGGGGGAGCGCTGGACAGGGCGGATGAGGAGGGCCCGGGGGCGAGGGGAGCCTGAGGCCGCTTACTACGGTGGGCGCCCTTGCTGGCGGCGGACATGCTCGCGTGGAGGGAGGTGAGCTCGTGCATCATGCGCTCGTTCTGCTCCTGCTTGTCGGCGTGGACGGTCTGCGCGTGCTGGCGGAGGTTGTCGAGGCGGGAGAACTGCTTGCCGCAGTGGCAGGTGAAGGGGCGCTCGCCGGTGTGCTTCCTGGGGCGGGTGAGCGGGGGCGGGGACGGAGCGCGGGGGGCGTACCTGATGTGCCTGGCGAGATGCTCGGACCTGCTGAAGACCATCCTGCACTCGCCGTAGCCCCTGCACTGGAACGTCTTTGCGGGCGCGGGGCGGTAGCGCTTTGCGGCGGGCGGGGCGGGCGGGGGGGCGGGCATGGCGTCGGGGGCGTCGAGGGCGGCGCTGGGGGCGTCGAGGACGGGGTCAGGCTGCGGGGAGTCCATGGCGTCGAAACGCGGGTCGTCCAACCTAAAAGGTGCCTGACCGCCCACAATTAAGGCACGGCGGAGTCTGAAAACGTTCCGCCAGCTCGGGACAGGCACCGCGGGTCCGCTGCACATCAGGTCGATCCCAGGCAGGGCGAGGGCGAGCACCGCAGCCCCGCGTCGAGCAGCCGCCCCGCGTCGAGCAGCCGCAGCAGCCGCGTCGGCCAGCAGCGACGCCGCACTGCGCACCCGCCGCCGCAGCCCGCCGCCTCCCAATCCGGCCGCCTCCGCCGCACGTGCCCGAGGTCGCAAATTAGATCACCCCCGGCCAGACGCCGCCTTTGGCCTCTCTTGTTCTCGCACACTCTAGACCGCGCACACCGTCCGCTGCCACGGCGCTGCGTCGGCGCTCGCTGACACGCCCGTCCCACGTCCCGGCCAATCCGCAGCCGCCACCCGACGCCGCTGCCATTGGCTGCGGCGCATGCCCGACCCGGCGCGCGCGGCCCGGCCCCCGGCAGCGGACGGCGGCGAGGCCTGCGCCGCGTGAACCGTTCGTCCCCTGATCGCGCGCGCTGCCAAGCTTCGGCGCGTGCGATCGCCTCCGCGGGCATCGGCGCAGCGCGCGATCTCGCGATTTCATTCGTCCTATTCCGGCGAGCGGCATGCGGCCCTGCGAGCTCCATCCTGCGATCGCCCCCGCGCGGGCTCTCTCTGGCCCGGGCATGCTGCCGAGATACCCGCCCAGATCGAAGCCCCGTCTCGCCTGCACATCCCCCGGCGAACAACTGCCCAATATCGCCTAATCTGCACACACCACTTCCTCGGGCCCGGCCGGGCCAGACCGTGGCTGTTCCGCCCGAGTGGCGCGCCCGTTGTGGCAGAGTACGATGGAGCCAATCGCGTGCGCGCACAGCCCGAGCCGTGCTCGCTGCCCTCTCGCCGCCCAGCCGTGCCCAGAAGCCCGCACCACGGACGCACCAGTCCCCCGCGATCGCACCCCGCACAAATTTATTTTTTACTGATACTACACCGCCCGCGTGCTTCGCAGCCCACCTCGCTGCACCCAGCGGTCAGCTGCTTCTAGTCTGCGGCAGTGCCTCCGTCGCCCAACGGATCACCCCTCCCGCGCCGCATTGGCAGCGCTCCCGTCTGGCCTCCGCCTCGAGGACGGCCAGGCTCTCGCTCGCCCGCGTGTGCGCCCCATCGCGTGAGCCCCAGCTGCGTCCTCATTCGCGGGTGTGCGGTCGCCGTGCACGCGCGCGGAGACGCACGCCCTCGCGCCCCGCCAATCGCACGCCTGATACACGAGAGCTAGTCTGACGGACGGACGTTGTGCGGGCCCAGAGGTCGACGAGCGAAATCTTCTCCGCCTGTCGCGGCGAGTATAAGGCCTGTAACGCGTAAGAGACGGACGCAGGGCGACGTACCTCGCCGTCCAAGCGAGCGCGAGTGAGCGTGCCTGCGACAGGCAGGCACAGGCAGCGGCGCAACAGGGCCGCGGCAAGTGCGAGCAGCACGGCGCAGTAAACCCTGCGCGAGGACGGCTGCGGCGCTCTGGCGCACCGTGCAAGCGCGACGCGTGGTGGGCCGCGCAGGGCCAAGTCTTGGCCGGCGGCGAGCAGCACGTCGCAGAAAACCCTGCGCGAGGCCAGAGTCCGCCGTCGAGCGGCTACGTGCGCGGCCATGGCTGCTGCGCTCTGGCGCACCGTGCAGGCTGCCACGGCGAGCGCGACGCGTGCGGAAATCCCGCAATCGAACCGTAAATTTGCGCGATGCGGCAATTATCGGCCGCACGGGCCCGCGGTGCAGCAAAGGCGCAGCGAGAGGGCCCACCCGCGCTGCCTGGCGAATCGTCCGCGCATATCGTCCGCCCATCGCGCGCGATCGCGCTGCCTGCGGCGAGCCCATCCTCGCCGCCCGTTAGCGTGGCGGCCCACGGGTGCGATCGGCCGGTGCAATGGCGCGGGGCCGCCGCGCAGAGTCGTCCAGAAAACATTGAGCCGGGAGACGTGGCAGGGAGGGCAGCCAGCGGCTCTTTCCGACGGGCGACCGGTTGGGGGCACGGACGAATCCCCGGCAGGCCGCGCAGGACGACTCGGGCCTCTGCGCGCCGGGAAGGGCTATCTAAGCTCGCATCGCCCGCGACACGTGTGCGCCCCTGTGCCCTGCGCGCGTCCGTTGTTCTCCCCGCAGGCAGCGACGTGATCCACATGCCGCGCATGACAGATCGTGGTCCGCGATATCGCGCGCCGCGCGCCGCCGATAAGTACGGTGGGAGCGACCCGCGACCCTTGGGTGAGGTCATCCTGGACGCTGTTGGAATTGGGGCACAGGCCTGCGCGGCCGGCTGACGTCCGGGGCCCTCCACGCCCACCGCTATCGTGCAGCCCGCCGCGGCCTGTGGCGCTCTGCAACTCGCTGCTATCAGTGCGCTGCGGACTCCACGACCAGAAGCTGTTTTACCGCCTGCCAGCCCCTGGGCGGACGCGTCCCGCGCGGCACGCCTGCCGCCGTGCGCTCCGCCGATCGCATCGCACCGACACACCGCGCGAATTCAGTGCCCGCTCAGGGCTCAGCATGCTTCTCAATATCGACTACGACGCGGACATGAAGCAGGCACTACAACGATCCCGAACGGCCGGCAATCACTGTCAACGCAAGCGAGCCCGCTTGGTGCCAATCTATCGCGCATCCCGTCCCATGCTCACCAGGCTATTACGTCACCCTGGGCCACACCCACCCTGGGCCATCGCCATCGCCCCGCCGGACATCACTCTCTGACAGCCGCGAGCTGAGCCGTCGCCGCAGGCCCCGCGACGGGCGGGTCGATTTTGTTCTCAATCTCGAGCATCGCGCAGAACGCCTGCGTCTGCGGGTTGCGGTAGTGCGGCGCTAGAAAGACGTCGTGAGCGACGGCTCCGCAGCGCTGGGCCGCGACTCACGCTGGAGTCCCACGTCCACCATCCGCGCGCGATAGTCGGGTGCGACCGCGGCGAACGTCTGGCAGTCCTCGACGCGCCCGATCGCCTTGTCGCCGATCACGCGCGCGTGCACCCAATCCAACTCTTTTCGCACCGCGTCCCGCGCCGTCGGCTCGTCCGGGTAGCGCTGCTGCGTCTCGCCGAGCGACATGTACCGGTCGAACACCCGCGTGATCGCCAGCCATTCCGGGTCAAATGAGAGCACGGGCGCGGACGCCCCCGCGGGCGCCTGCTCCCTGAACCCCGCAGGGATGGGCACGTCAATCACCTGGATGGCATCAGCATCTCGCCATCGTCTGGGCACGGGGTGCACACGCACGTCGATGAACCGATGCGTCCACGTCCGCTCGTCATGGAACTTGTCCAGCGCCACAAAGCGCGTCTCCCGCACCGGCGCCTTCGGTGGCGGCGGTGGCGGCGGCGCCGCCACTTCGTCGACCTCGTCGTCCAGCGTGATCTCGTCCGGGTTCGCTAGCGTCGGCTGGGGCGCTATCTCCGCGGCTTGCTGCGCCGCTCCCTCGCCGCCGTCATCTTTGTTCGCGCCCTCTGCCGGCTGCTGCGGCGCGTCGGCGTGTTCGACGCGCGCCTCGAAGCGGCAGTGGAGGTGCGCGGCGAACCACCGCGCCGGCTTGATCGTCTTGAGCAGGCCCATCAGCGGCGGCGCGCCGAGGGCGCCGTTCTTGACGTCCTCGGCGAAGAACTTTTTGCGCCTCAGCAGGTCCTTGGTGTCGCCATGGCGCTCGATGCCCTGCGGCCACTCGTGCGAGAGGAAGATCGCTGGCGAGGAGAGCTGTGTGCGGCTGTCGTGAGCGGCGGTGGAGCGGAGGAATGCGCCGACCCACCAGCGACAACTTGCGGATGTTGAACTCGCGTATGTGGTAGATGCTCCGTGTGGAGGAATAAGTGTACGGCAGCCGCTCCCAGAAGCCTATCCACGCGCGCTCAGGTGAGGACAGACCTCTACGGCGCGACGCTCACCTTTGCAAAAGTCAGACTTTTTGTAGATCCCCGAGGCCCCGGCGATCCTGATGCCGTTCACCTGCACGCACCCGGCATGTCCCAAAAAGTAAATGTTAGGGGCGAGCCAGCCCCCGTGGTACCTTGTGTGTCCGTATGAGTACGTGCGCCCTGGCGGACACCGAGGACCTACAGCTCCCACAGGTAGTTGGACGCTTCGTGGTTCCCGCCAATCACGATCGTCAGTATGGGCGCTCGTTTCTCCCCCGAGTAGTATCTGCAAGGAGCCATGAGCGTTTGGCGGCGACGACAAGCACGGGCAGGCCCTCGGGCGGCAGCGCAGCGCGCGAACGGCACGTCTCGCGATGAATAGGGTGCCTTGCCGCAAGAGGCAGGCGAGAAGGATCGTATGTGGATCCCCGTGTCGTCAGCGGATGCAATGCGCTAACGCCTCGCTCAGGAACACAGCGGCCAATCTCCGCGCACGAGCGGGCGGGAGCGCCGGCGGGCCAGGACGCACGGCCACCTACTTGCAAAAGTCGCCGAGCACGCGGTACTTGGGCGGGACGGACATGCAGAGCATGTCGGCGCGGTTGCGCACCGCCTGGAAGTCGCCGCAGACGAGGAGGAGGTCGACCTTGTAGCCCCCCTTGGATTCGAGCTCCGCGATGCGCGCGTAGATCGTATCGAGCCCGCCGTGGCAGCACCCCTCGACGGCGATCTACGGAGAGGAACGTGGTCAGAGGCACGCGCGGCCGGCTCGTCGAGCTTATGTGACCTTCATGGATCTCTTGGGTGCGCGTGGCTTGGGTGTGCGCTTGGGCTTCGGGTGCTTGTGCGTGCGCGCCGAGGAAGACTGGCTCGATTTGCACGCGACTTGTGTTGTGGGATAGCCCGGTGTCCGCAGAAGAGAGACCCTGTGCGATGATGAAGCAAGGGCAAGGCAGGGACGTGAGAGCAGGAAGGAGAGTGGATTGGAACGCAGGAGCATTGCGTCAACCGCGCGGTGGCTTCACTGCAGCGCTCACTATCACATGATCGATATCGACTTTGATTGATCGAGACTTTTCCGATCGGCCACTGTTGTCCTCACACTCTCAGCTCACAATGTTGCGGACTGTGTATGTTCCCCGTGTTGCCCTACACTCTAGTGTACTTAAGCGATACAGGAAACCAAAAAATGCGCGCGCAAAACGGGCTCTGCAGGCCCGCGAGCCGAAGGAGGTCGAGGACCCCCGCACGGCCATCTTCGTAAAGGGGACACACGCGGGCGAGAAGGTGCACGGAGCGATGAAGGAGCTGGTGGGTGCCCTCACTCCGCCGACGCTGTCCCCCTCACCCCAGCTCCCACAGATGGCGCTGAAGCGGCCACACGCAATCTCCTTCTCGAGGAAAAACGCCGTCCGGCCATTCGAAGACGCCTCGCCGCTCGAGTTCTGGGCCCAGAAGAACGATGCCAGCCTCTTCGTGGTGGGCCAGAGCACCAAGAAACGGCCGGACGGAATGACATTCGTGCGGACATACGACGCGCGGGTGCTGGACATGTGTGAGGTCGGCGTGGACAAGTGGGTCAGCATGTCCGAATTCAAGGTGCGTGCCTTGCTCGCTTGCAATCCGCCTCTCAGCTGATCCCGGCGGCCCAGACCCCAAAGTCGACGCCTGGGCACAAGCCATTGATGCACTTTGCGTCCGAGCTGTTCGATTCGCATCCGCGCCTCATCCAGCTCAAGTCGATGCTCATGGACTTTTTCAACGGCGAGGCGATCGACTCCGTGTGCCTCGCCGGCCTGGAGCACGTCATCAGCGTCTCGCTCGCGCCCACGCCGGCGTCGCTGAATTCCGCGACGCCCGCGGACACGCTGCAGGCGTCCACCTCGAAGCAGGACGCGGAGCTGCCCCGGGTGCACGTGCGGGCGTACACGGTGCGGCTTCTGGCGTCAGGCACGCGCACGCCGCGCGTCGAGCTGGCACCCATGGGCCCCTCCATGGACCTCTCCCTGCGGCGGCACACCGCGGCGGACCCGGAGATGCTCAAGCAGGCGATGCGGCGGCCGAGACTGCGCAAGCAGGACGCCGCGAAGGGCCTCGGCAAGAAGCGCAAGAACGTCGAGCTCGACGAGATGGGCGACGTGCGCGGCCGCATCCACGTCGCGAAGCAGGACCTCGCGAAGCTGCAGACGCGCAGGATGAAGGGCCTCAAGCCCGCGCACGACGTGGCGGGCGACGGCGACGAGAGCGACGGGCCTGGCCAGCGGCGGAAGAGGAGGCGGTCAGAGTAGCCTGCGTCTTGTACTTACACCGTCGCAACGATATTCCCAATCGGGGGCTGTGCCCGTGGATTACATAAGCCGGGATTTGGACAATCATTATGAGGGCTGCGGCCGACGACCGCCTTGTCGCCGCCGCCATACTTGTTGTCGAGCTAGTCGCGCACATCCTGGCACACAACACTCTCGCTGCTCACCGACGCGGGCGGTGCTCTTTCTGCTTTCCTGTCTGATCGCTCTTTGTCAGTTTCCTGTTACACTCCTTTGATCATCTGCTCTTCCACCATGGCCGAATCCTGTGAGCATCTCTTTCTCACAGCTCCACTCTCAGCTAGTCTGAACTCTGCCCAGTCCTTTCATCGCTCTTTGGCCCCCACACCAGGTAAGTGAGATGTGATAGCCAAACTGCGCTGTGATCGACAGTTATCTCGCAGCGCGGAGATGTCGTCCACTTCTTCGGACACTCCGGCGACGACGTCGTCGACGTCGTCGTCGTCGTCGTCCACGGCAGATTCTTCCACAAGGGCGTCCACGACCTCCTCGTCGTCTAGCACATCCACGTCTACTAGCTCTTCTACGACGCACACCACCTCGTCTAGCACGTCCTCTACGCACACGACTCCGAGCACGACCACGACCTCGTCTTCGTCCACCTCGTCGTCGTCCACCTCGTCGTCGTCCACCTCGTCGACTGCGTCTACGACAACTTCGCAGTCGTCCACGGCATCGTCGACTTCCACGAGTACATCTGCGTCGCCGAGCCCGACGAGCACATCATCGACGCCGCCGCCGACTACCTCGAGTAGCTCTACGAGCACTGATCCTGGGACTCCCACCACGACGTCTTCGACCTCGACTTCGTATTCGCTGTCCACGTCGTTCTCGACCGATGTCTTCCAGACGACGTCCGATGGCACAGTCATCGAGTACACTACGGTGACTCCCGTGGCGACCGTGACCCGTGCTGCGAACAGCGACGCCTCCAACGACTCGTGAGTGCCTGCTGTTTCATCCGTCTCGTGCACTCCATGCGGGACTGCGACCGTTTGAGCTATTCTTAAGTCTCACCGCCCGATTTACGTGTACATTATTCCGTTTTCTCAAGACGGGCACTTTTCGGCGCAGTCACGTTACCATGACTGACAGGACGCCCCATTTGTCAGGTTCTTCCACAACAAGGGCGACGTCGCGGGCGTCTTCGCCGTCGTCGGCGTCATCGCCGCCCTCGTCATCGTCGGCATCCTCACGAGCGCCATCCGCCGCCGCCGTGCCAAGCGGATCGACCGCGACGCGGAGGAGGCCGCCGTCGAGGCCGCCAACGCGCGGCCGCCCGACTTCATGGACGACGACTACGGCTACCCGGAGGACCGCACGCAGGAGTTCGGCGCGGGCGGGCCCTACTCGGACACCGCGAGCCACGGCACGCTCAGCCAGGCGCCGATGCAGCACACGGAGGGCTACGGCATGCGCGAGCTCCCGCCGTTCGACCCGTACGCTGCGGCGGGCGCGGCCAGCGACCCGTACGCCGCGGCCGGCGCGGCAGGCGATCCGTACAGCGCGGCAGGCGCGGCGGGCATCGGTGCCGCGGGCGTGAACCGCGCGCGGAGCATGGGCCGCAACAACCCGATGGCGCCGTACAACGCGTTCGCGGCGCCGCCGGTGTCGATGCCGGCCCCGTACTACGACGCGCCGGGGATGTCCGGGCCGTACCCGACCCACTCGCAGGGCGCGCTCCTCCAGCACGGGCCGTCGGTGTCCTCGGGCGGCTCGGGCGGCAACCAGGACCTCTACAACGCTGCGGGCCTCGGCGCGGGTGCTGCGACCCTCGCGATGGGGGCGTCGCAGCACATGCCGCAGAACGGTAGTCTGAACAGGAACAAGAGCCTCGGCGCCACCACGCTGGGCGGGATGAGCTCGTCGTCGGACTATAGCTCGACCTCGGCACACCAGCAACCGGGCTACGGAGCGTATCCGGCCATGCAGAACCAGGGTAATGCATACGGACAACCCGCCGCGTACGCGGCTGCCCCCAATGCCGCCACGCACACGGAAGAACCGACGCGCCTCCTTGCCGGCAACTTCAGCTCGCCCGATACGTCCGCTGAGAATGGCTTCGAGGAGGACGAAACTGCAGAGCATGGTGGCGTGCAAGACCCAGACGACCACCGCATGAGTCTCCGCGACGACGAGGATTATACCTACGGTGGCGAAAGACGAGTGCTGAAGGTCAGTGTGCATTCGCGACATGAGACGATTATGCAGCTCAGACGTTGTTCGCAGGTTGCGAACGAGTGATCGCTGGTCCGTTAGGATGCACCGTGCTGGTGCGCGGCAGGTGACCGCTGGTATCCGCGACACTCGCACCGTGCATCCATCACTCTAGAACGGTATTTATGCATCCCTTTATCGCTCAGCGAGCGATAAGCCGAGCTCGCTGTTAATTTTGGACTCGCTGCTGTGTTACCTACCTTACCCCGTTCACGTATTGTTCAGCTGTGATATGTTGTTCCGGTCAGTACGTCGAAAACATGGACTTTTGTTCCCTTTCCCTTCCACTTAGGTGACACTGTACGGTTCTCGCGGCTCGCGTGGGCTATCAGGTCTTCCTGCGGGACTCACTTAATTCCCCACTGTAGTCGCGTTCATGTACGTGTCTGTGTCGGAGTCAAGTTGTGAATAAAACGATGTTGTACCGGTCACATCTTGTTCTTGCACTGTGTATCACCTGCTATAGATCCACAGCGCGATCGACGATCGTAGATGTAGCGGCCCAATTGCGGCCGTCTTCGTCTTTCTGCTGCTTGCCATCACTCTCACTCGGCATAATCTACTCTCGGAGGTGAGCAGAACGCAGCCGCTATTGCTGCTTCGTCAGGACATTGCCATAAGATGAGCAGGTATCACGTTCCAGGCTAACTGACGCCCATATAGCGGTGACATCTTCGTATATGTACGTATTCGCTTGTCATGCATGCGCGATTGACCGACCTTCACGTTCGCAAATAGACCTCGTGCGATAGCCCAACAGCGGAACAATGGTGAGTGCACCCTTCATTCATCCGATCGCGGCACTCGAACCACGGCGTGCGCCCTAGTACGGAGACATCGAAGAGCTCGTCCTCTCGGGGAAGCTGTTCAGCCCGCCCTCACGCTCGACTTCTCCGGTCAGGTCCCGCTCCCCCTCGCCTACGCCCGCGCAATGGCCCACCGACGACGCAGACTACGAGTATGATTCAGACGCAGAGCGCCGCCGCGCCATAGAGTCACGCATCGCCGCCGATGCGCAGTCAGAGTCCATCGGCATGGGCCCTGGCCGGACGGGCGTGAAGGGCGTCATCCGCGACCATGCCGAGGCTGCCGCATCCGTCCGCGCGAAGCGCACGCAGGAGATCATCGCGCTCAACCGGGAGATGGAGCGCGCGAGTCTCGGCGGGAAGACGTGGGCCGAGGAGGAGCGCGAGCGGATAGCCGAGGAGGAGCAGCTGGAGGGCAAGGCGTCGAGCATGGTCGACGGCAGGGGCTCGCGGCGGGGGCCGTTCGGGCATCTGATGGAGGTCGGCGTGCGGAGCTTCGTGCAGGCCGTCGAGGAGGACCGGAGCGTGTGGGTGGTGGTGCACATTTACGATCCGGTACGCTCTGCTCGCGATCGCAACCTAGACGCTGGAGTTGACACGCGCACAAAGTCGCTTGACCGATGCGCTGCTCTCGACGACGTGCTCGCTCGCCTAGCGCGGTCGTTCCCCTCCACGAAATTCCTTCGCGCCCGAGCGGGCGGGATCGGCTTCGCAGCAACGAAGACCTCGGCAACGTCGCGACTAGGCGTTTCACGCTCGCCATTTGGGCTCAGGCATTCGGAATCAAGACAGATACTTGTTCCGGGACGCTTCTCGAGCGCCGAGGATGACGACGAATTGTTCGATGATGATAGATCAGAGGACGGATCGTCAAATGATGGCTGGGACGATGATGCTGTCGACACGGATGTCCTCCCGACGCTTCTTGTTTACCGAGGCGGCGTCCTAGAACACACGTGGGTCCGAGTGGATTGGGAGGCCAAGATGGGCGTCGAGGAGCTGCTCAGGCGGTACGTTGCCTAACAGCGCGAAACGTGCAACCTGTGGTCTAATGCGAGCTTGATTCAGGCATAACATTCTTCGCGGTAGTGAAGTGAGAGAGGGGCCTTCTGTGGATCGTGCCGCAGTAGATGACGAAGACGATCTGGACGATGGGGAGCTCGTATTCGGTGGCAGCGACGAGGGTTCGTAGACACGTGGATTAATCACTCTAATTCCGAATAGATAGCAAGCAATACCCTCCATTCCACAACTTGTGCTCAACACTTCAACCCTCGTCCAAGTATCGTTCATGCATAGTCTGCTTAATGGACTCCATGACAGCTCTAAACCTGACTGCGGCCATTACATACATTGTCGTCGTGAAGCTGCAGCATCATATGAGAAAGTAAGAACTCCACCACCTAACCCAAGATATTATGGCTGATTGCTACACGACTTGCCCGCAGGGCCCCGCGTTCTTCGTGCGTTATCCGCATCAACGGGATTATCGTCGTCGGGCGGTGTGTGCCTGCACTACGCACTACGCAGACGAGCGGCTCGTCAGTGATTCTGCAGCAACGTGGTGCGTCGCCTGCGCACAAGGACCTGTGGCGGCGCGCACAGCCGTCCGCCCGCGCGTCAGGGAGCTTGGACCAGCTGCCTATAGTAATAGTATGCACGCTACGAAATTGACATGCGGCGTAGCAAGCTTCAGCAACACGCGAGATGTGCATCATCGACTCATCACTCAGTCGAGGCGATTCGCTAACGATAATTATGATTGTGGCATCGAGTCTTTGAGCCCCACTACCGAACTTTCGAAGGGAGGGGAGCGGATGGAGCATCTGAGCATTACGATGGGTACCAGTGACTGTATCCAAGTGCTGTTAATCATCTTCTCTCAAATGGAGATTCACAAGAATGTATGCCGAAAGCATAACCAACAACGACGGTGCGACACTTCACAACTCCTCGTCGTTATGTCTTTGCTGCATCTTGGAAAAAGCCGAATCATAATTATCGTTAGCAAATCGCCCGAGACGGACTGGCATCACCCCGCAGTAGCACGATTGTCTATCCCGAGACGCGCGGCGCGTGGGCGTCGATCATCCCCAGTGAAAAAGCGTCGATCATCGATCATCTTGCGTTGCAATCCCGCGTTTGTGGCCTGAGTGCGACACGGCAGGTGATAAGCATAGACACCAGTCGTGTAGATGCTCTCGCATGGTTGCCGGATTGTGTGTGCTAGTCGGCTATTGGGTACGGTGGGGCATGACAGCTCCGCAGATGAGGTATTACATTTTGGCCTAGGGGGAGCGTTGCTCCATTGTTCGACCCGTGGACTTCTGGACATGTATACTTGTGACGAACTATGGCAGTGGTATTTACTCCTTCATGCTTATGACGGCCGGATTGTACATTTAATAATCTGCAGCGCAGCGCTAGAGTTATCAGCATTATGACGGCCGGACTGTACATTTATTATTTCGCAGCACAGCACTAGAGTTATCAGCATAAAAATAGAGTTATCAATGCAGCATTAGAGTGATCAGCATATAAATAGAGTTATAGTCCAGCACTCTAGCATCTATCTAGCACTCTAGAATCTAGCAAGCACTCTAGAGTGCTGGATAGATTCTAGAGTGCTGGATGAGTGCTAGATAGAGTGCTGCGCACGCCACCTAATCCTTATCAGGGTCTGTATATTCAATCTCAGATATTGACTTACGATGGATTATGTAAGTGTCAGCTTCATTAGCACCCTCAGCGACAGCCCCATCAATACAACGCAGATCAGTAGTCATCGTCGCCTCCCGCTCTCGCGTCACATTCCGCAATAAGCGGACCAACACGTACGGATATGCCTAGGTCTCACAGATGCAACACCCTACCCCAATCTCGGCCAGAAAAACGCCCCAGTTATGAAGTGAGTGATGTATTTTGTACTTTTTATTTTGGATTGTGGCTAACTCAAAGTAGCAGGAACCACCTACTTTCTCGACACGTGTCTTCAAACATTTATCTGAATTTTTCCGTGGGGCAAGGAGATTATTACGAACAGTGATTATAGGCCGGATACAGGATATGTGGAAGCTGCTTGGAGACTCGTTGAGCGTGGTCACCAGGTGAGCATTTTCTCTACGTGTTTACAGTTTTTGTTTTTTGCGTCGCTTTTGGCCCATTTGCGTCTTACATAATCCATCGTAAGTCAATATCTGAGATTGAATATACAGACCCTGATAAGGATTAGGTGGCGTGCGCAGCACTCTATCTAGCACTCTATCCAGCACTCTAGAATCTATCCAGCACTCTAGAGTGCTCGCTAGATTCTAGAGTGCTAGATAGATGCTAGAGTGCTGGACTATAACTCTATTTATATGCTGATCACTCTAATGCTGCATTGATAACTCTATTTTTATGCTGATAACTCTAGTGTTGTGCTGCGAAATAATAAATGTACAGTCCGGCCGTCATACAGCATGAAAGTAGAGTCATCAGCATAAAAATAGAGTCATCGGTGCAGCATTAGAGTGATCAGCACATAAGTAGAGTTATCATCCAGCACTCTAGAATCCATTGAGCACTCTAGAGTGCTAGATAGAGTCTAGAGTGCTGCATAGAGTGCTGCATGTGCCATCTGTTCCTGTCGGGGTTTGAAATGATGTACGGGTTTGACTTCCCCAACAAATTACATTTTGTTCTTACTAATACATTTTGAAGTGTTTTTTGAAAAATGCTATGATGCCTACGGTTGATCTAAGTACTTGTGTGAGGTTGCTAGCTATATATTCTTTCTACATGGTAGAGAATCGATGGTCTTATGTGCGATAGGCAAGCACCCATATACGGGCGCCCAATGCATTCATAGATCTTCGCATTCAAGTAAGCCGGCACCGCTCTTTGATGATTTGATGCGAGTTGAGAAGAACCATTGGGACAACGAGTAGCAGTGCACAAAATAGTATTGAGAGGGCAAAGGTTACCAGAATAGGGTAGAAAACATAGATAGTACCTTGAATAGAATGAGATCAATGAATTATCACAGCTTGGGATGTCGGGCATCCAGAAGAGCACACACGGTATAGTACTCTACTATTATTTGATCAATATCTGAGATTGAATATACAGACTCCGATAGGGATTAGGTGACACACGCAGCACTCTATGCAGCACTCTAGACTCTATCTAGCACTCTAGAGTGCTCAATGGATTCTAGAGTGCTGGATGATAACTCTACTTATGTGCTGATCACTCTAATGCTGCACCGATGACTCTATTTTTATGCTGATGACTCTACTTTCATGCTGATAACTCTAGCGCTGCGCTGCAGATTATTAAATGTACAATCCGGCCGTCATATGTTAAGGGTTTCCAGAGTCCTAATCTGTCCAACCTCGCGGACATATTATTTTCATAAAGCTGGCATACTGCCTCGCATCATCCTCCCAGGCTTTGATCGTTCTGATATCATCCAGAGTCTCTCGGTTCAGATGCTGGGGCCGTGCCCTTTGTCGCAGATCCTCGTGAAGTATATGTGCACGCCCCCGTGTGATAACAATCCTCCAAAACAAAGATCTAAGAGGGGTGACCCACTCATCAATCAGCGCCCTGAACCCATGGTCCCGTTGCTGGTTAAATACGTTATGACGGTCATGTTTAGCGAAGTCCTCCAAGAATTGTCGCTTATTGCAGGCAATGGACCAGTGATCTTGGGAAAACCAGTCCGGTACGGCATCGAGGTAGGTATGCTGCGCGACGTCGTACGCGGCGCACATGTACGCGATGAGCCAGAAGAATGACTCAAGGTCGTGACGATATAGATGGATGGGATGATCCTTCTGCTCCAGCAGGTCGATCGCCATGAAGGGGCCTGTGCCCGTCTCGTATTTCAGCCTAATAGTTGAATCGCAAATGGCGGAAATGGAAGCTTCCTCTTCCTCATCTCGCAGAGATTCCAGGAAAGATTTCTTATCAGTCGGGTCCCAGAACGTAGGTCTGTCAGCAAGGCCGGGAAAAAAGGATTCTTCTGTATCTAGCAGAGATTCAATCTTCATTGCGCCTTGGTCCCAATCGCATAAGACGCCAACGACGCGGCTGGGCGAGAAGTAGAACATCACATTGTTGTAGCTGATATCCGCGTGCAAGATTCTGCACAGCTTGTACACCCAATGATGAGCTGCGGCGGGATCAATCCGCGTGTACGGAAGAGGCGCTCATTATACTCACCGCGTAAGACGTCGATGATGACGATCTTAAACTCTTGAGCGCCAGGGAGTGCATGCAGAGGCTCATACTGCTGCATGACGTAGACCCGGAAAACACGCTCCTGGCGTGCTTTTACGCCCATGAGTGCGCGAGGCAAGCTTATTTCCTCCATTGTGCGCGACATGGAGCACTTGAGAGCGACAATGTGCTTTAGCATGTGCGGCTTCTTCCTGGCAAGCGTCCGTCGTATCGTCCTGATGCAGTCGGCTTCGTCGCCCTTCCGATCACTGGGATGCCACGCCATCTTGGCTACCAGCCTACCGCGACCAAAGAGAGTGGCTGCATATCCCGTTGCTCGGATAGGAATCACCGTCGTCCCGCGTCCAATCAGTGTATTTTCGACATATACCTGCAATTCGCTGACCAACTGGACGTCGAAAACGAGAGCATTCTTCACAACGTTTCCCTGAGCGTCTTTGACATCCTGACCCTCATCCAATACGAGCTGCGCGTTCTCGTACGAATTGAACTGGCCGTCTCTAGTGTCGAAGTGCATCAAATGGCAGATTCCCAGACGGTGCAGATCAGCTTGCTCCAGTGCCGCGACGGTGGATAGCATCAGCTCGGATTGATCGACAATGTCGATCGGTTGCGAAACGACCACGCCCATTCTGTCCGCATACCACAGCCACATCGTCATGTCGTGAAACACGATGCCAGATCCATATGCTCGTACGTTGCTGGCCATCTGCTTTTCAATAAGTTTGAGAATTTCCTTTTCGTACCTTTCAAAAGATTTGGTACAGGTTGCGTCGGGCCCGTCTGGTGAACTTGACGAACTTGGCCAGACTACATGGATGCGACGTGGAGCTTCGCGTTGACATGAGCCGTCCTCCTTGACCAGCCTCTCGAGCGTGGCCAACACGCGTTTCTTGTTTGGTTTGCCAAGTGACTCTGTATCTGTGTTTGCGTCTCGCCTACGTTTCTGTCCAGCCTGCTCCGTTTCTGCTGGATGATCCTCCCTGTAACGCTGGTTGGGGTCAACATAGGTCAATTAATCTCGTTTATTTTCATACCGTTTTGAGGCCGTCCAGATTGATACGAAGTTCGTCGTCCTTCCACCTCCAAGGCGATGTCGCTTTCCGCACATGAATTGGAGCCAAGCTCCACGTCCAACTATGAGTGCGTGAATCTTTGCCTGAGGCGAGTACCATGTAAGGCTTCGTGGGGGCCTCGCCCTCTTGGCCGTCACAGCCTTCTATCACGACGAGATGCTTTTCCACTTGCTGGGGCAGTGAGGCTGCGCCTTTGTAATCGCCCTTTTTCTCGGTGCAACAGAGCACGGATCTAGAGACAACTTTCTTCAACGTCTGCACGCAATTCACTGTGGTCCCTCGGAAGTTTTGGCGAGAAGTGGTATCCCTTTCCCATCCAAACAGCTGCACTTTGAGCACATTTATCAGGTCTCTGAGATATTGGTAGGCATTTTCTTGATGAGCTTTGCAGTAGAACAAGAGTTTGTCGCTGGGCAATGCATACAGGCCAGTATGCGGTGTATCTGATAGCAGATGCGGCCCCGAGGAAAGAGATGTCGGATCAAAACCCCAGACGTTCAGAAGGAAGTCGACTGGATTATACCCCCAGACAATCTTGTCACGATAGTACTCACTGAAGCCTGATGGAATCTTAAACACTCTGGCCCTTCCTCCAGCCCAAGCGATTCCCTCATTTTCAGGTGATGGGGATCTGGAATAACCAGATAGTCTGACCTGCGCATTCCATATAGCACCGTGGCCACGCGGTGGCTCTAGATTACGACCGTGTCAGCCAGGATGTATCTTACTCGACTGGCAGCGCTCACGGGAAATCAGTGCCCGAGTCCCGGACGCATTCGGGTCCATTGAGCTTCCGACACGACCGTATGCAGCATCGATCTTCTCCTGCTCTGGCATCGAATAGCATCGTGGTCGGATGCTACCTGCCGTGAACGGTATGGGGTCGGTAACCTCTCTCGAGTTTGACGCGGGGATGTGTGCTTCGTCCGGCTCTTCGTCTGTGTGATGCGGGTGATGGTAAATAGATGTTCATAGGTCAAGTAAAGAAAGCCGGAGAGAAATCATTCAACAACAAAAAGCCGCATATGTGGCTCATGGCACCAACCTGAGTCTTCGAGGATTGACAAGATCCATTCTAAGATTCCTTGTATCATGATGTAGCTTGATCGTTCATGCAGGGAGTAGCAGATGTGAGGTCGGCAGTCTAAGTACCGGGAGCAGAGGCCTTAGTTCAGGAGTAGTTTGTTCTGGAAGACACGTGATTTAGCCGTTGCTTTACAGCATGCATCAGCGAAACGCGAGAAAGTAGATAAGCATATGTAAGTGTCAGTCTTGTAAACGTAGCTAGACTGGTATAGGCCGATAAAATATTTTGACATCTTGGAAAATACCGGGGCATCTGGTGAATTGTTGCAAAGTCGTGGGTGGCATCTGGTGAATAATCACAGGGTTGCAGGGGCACCTGTTTCCAATCAGCCACCAGTTTCCGGACTTGAGGTTAATTACCCAGCGGGTTTGCGTAGATGCAAGTGCTGAGGATCACGTGGATTTCACGTGGATACCGACGCGTCGGGCCAGCGGCGGGCGTCTCTATGCGCCCCTTCGACACTAAACATTGAAGTCTTCGGCCGACCCCTTTACAAATTGAAAAGACTTCGCTAGGAATCATTAGAATGATTAAAATAACTAGTTAGCACATTATTGGGAGGGCGCTTGCGTACACTACACCCATCCCTAAGTCCCCGCCTACCGCCCACCTGACGTGCAACGAAAACGTCTAGCGCACACAGTGCCCGCTACCTCACGTCCCCCCCACTTCTGCTCTATGTCGAAAGTCTGTATACAGTGCGGCGGTGATCCGAAGCCATTATCAGCATTTCCAGTCCGACAGAAAGATACCAAAAATGCGCAGAAAGGGGAGCTCACTGCAAAATGTACTGCCTGTATGCAGAAGGAGAAGCGGCACCGGCAGGCAAAGCGATATGCTCAAGAAGAAGATAGCGATGACTTATACCACGAGACGAGTCTTTCGGACCCTAACGTGATGCCGTTTTCTCAATTTGCTGCGAAAGCGTTGGAGGCGTTGGATGCTGGGCAGTGCAGTCTTGCAGCACAAGTGGATCTGAGGGATCTTGGGCTCGAGGGAGATAGTAAGGCGAAGGCAAATACTATAGCAGACTTACTAGGGCATCAGACCCTCTTGCATTGGACGTGTGTTGTTGCACATATATCTGAGATCTGACTGAACAGGAGAATCCATCAGCTATGAGGCAAAAAGAACCCATGCCCGCACCAATGACACCGTGTTTACCTTCAGCTGTGCACAATCTCGCCAGCGTGAGCCCAGTCCGAAGGTTCCAAAGACGATAAAGCCACATACAACCCGCCGCATGGACCGATTTGACTGTCACGGCTGGCTCCACATTGTGATCGACGATCAGCCTCATGAAGCTTCGATTCGGCTCAAGCACGATGAACAGCACCTGGCTTATGTCAATATAGACCTCCCTGACCACTGGAAAGAGTACATTGAGGAGCATTCATGGACCCAGACTCCAGGAGAGGTGAGTAATGATCTCTAACCAATAATGAAACTGACAGACCTAATTCTTGGGATAGATATGGCGCCATATTGTCTGTGAAGAGATGTACGGAAAGGCAGCGTCTGAGGTCAATATGCCCTTTCGTTCGAAAGCGGTATACTACTACTGGCACGTGGTCAGTAGAAATGACTGGAGACGAGCCGACGACCCACTTGATTCTGCGAGGAAGTTCATCAAGGAAAAGGGGGATGAATACCAAGTTAGATTGCTTGATTTAGAAGAAGTACCAGGAACGAGGGTGCTAGCCTTCCAGGTAACTGATTTCTTGAAGGAGTGGGCAAACCATACCCAGGAGCTAGCAATGGACTCAACATGTACGTCGCTATCTCTCGTCGTATTCATATACTAACAGGACTTATGAAGGGAATACGAATGGCACCAACTTTGAGCTCTTCGCAGCGGTAGCAGATGCCCAGGGCTCTGGGATCCCAATTGCGCTCTGGGAACCCACTTGCGTTCGTACTCATTTCAATGGGTCCTAATGCAGCAACTGGTGCAAAGCAGGCCATCCTCGAAAGCTTCCTAAGAGAGCTGAAGAAGCTTGGGGTCGATCCAGAATACACACTCACTGACAAAGATTGGTCATCAATGCGATGCATGCAGTATGGCCGAATGCGAAGCATCAATTATGTTTTTGGCATGCGCTCCGTGCACTCAAACAGCGGCTTGCAAAGAATAAAGAGAGCCCTGCACCTTATGACGTTAAATCAGCACACGATGAGTTTTCGTTCATTGATGTAGACTTCTTACCGGAGATGCAGCGTCGAACGTCAGGTCTAGTATGTGTATATCAGTTCGAGAATAGCGGGGAAATCACTCACACGGCTGTTCAGATACAAAGACCACCGGAGAAACCTCTCATGAGGATCCACCCACTCATAAATGGCCATCCATCTGTCCTGACACCTGCGATTCCCCCCATCCGACTCAAGCTACCCGGTCCTAGGATAGCACGATTGACATCGCCAGAGCCTGAGAACTTTGATCTTGAAGGTGAACAGGTCAAATTTCTGCTCCCTGTCAAACATAATGACAGCGATCAGCTTTCAAATAGCAATTCTGGTGAGTACCAGACTCATTGTACAGAGCACTATGCTGAGTAGGCATCTCAGACAATGAGAGCGACTGGCTAGAGGATGAAGAAGATATCAGGCAGCACATTGCCGAAGTCACAGAAGATGATGTCGTTATCAGGGACAAGACCGGAACACCGGATCCGGGGTCAGACGCAAAGCACCGAAGTCCAGAATACCAATTCTGTCCAGCTAATCATCAGCTAAGGTAGAGGACGCCAGGAACGGGCACCCCTTACATAATCAAGGTGCTACCGATACCAACCACCCTAATAACATTGACCACGAGCAACGTTTTGTGGATTTTCTCAATAGGAATGATGGGAAAGGACGTCCTCTTTCAATCCTATTGAGCAAAATCTTGAGATGTTGAGAATTGACCAAGCAATTTCCAAAAAAGTGAAATTTTTAGTTCTGACTTTTTCTGCACATTTTGAGGCTCCTGGCGCATTTTTGATTCCGCAAGCACTGGGATTTGGCCACACCTAGCCTAGGGTTATATCACGTGATGGTACAAATCAGGCAAGTCTAAACATCCTGGTTCCCAGACCGGGATGGGCGCTTACATGTAAACTACAGTGACATACGCAGACAGCAATAGCACCTTTCGATTAGCTTTAAACTACATTATTGCAGTACAGAAGCTGTATTTGAATCATGCTACACCTACCCTATGTCTTCCGGAAATACATTACCATACGGTGACGGAGAATCCTCAGGATTTGACCGTGGGAAATATCACGTGATTGGATTATGTAAAGGTGCCCGTTCCTAGCGTCCCCTACCTTACCGATTATGCGACTCTTCGCGAAGCATGCTTCCTAGCATTCTCTCTTGCCTGACCGGCATGGGAAGCCCCGTACTGCAAGGGACATTTGGTGCGATGCTATAACTGAGATGTACTTCCACTGTGAGCGGAATCGGCTTTGCGAAGTCTGGGCTTATCTCTGGATGTCTTGGTATTCTCCATCCCGCTGGATTCTATGGGCACGTTCTGCAAATGCTAACAGCATCCCATGCAAGCGCACAACAATGATAGTGGAGGCACTATGGCGCAACATCAAACGACTTGTTCTTCACATGTATAACCGCCCTCCGGTCGATCTTGCTGTCTACGCAGTCATAACTAAGGCACTACCTCCCTATCACTTAACACCCGCCCGGCTTATCATTCCTCAGCGTGCGGGTCGATCACAGGGCCTCACACATTCACAGGAAGCATTCAAGCGTTCCTGGGAACGTCTGCTAACAGTTCCCATCAACGGTGTGTATGTTACAGATGTTTCACGGTGGACATGTGACTGTGGGGCCCAGAAATATCACTCATACCTCCTGTGCAAACATCTCGGACAAAACACCGGGCCTCTACCTGCTCATTGGTGGGCTTCTGCTGTTAGATTTCATATTCCTCCATTCTACACCGTTCCAATTGAGGGGATTGTTGCTCTGCCACCCGAGGAGCCGGCACCATATGCCTGGCATGCTCGCATGCCTTAGGCAAGCACTGTGCCATTGTTAACTATGGTATGCAGTACAGAATCAGATGCAGAACCTACAGCCAGTGTAGGTATTTCCATTTGAATGCTGATGTCGTTGTTGACTTAGAATTTTTGCAGATTCTGTCTTTGCCGTCAAGGCCTCTGCCAACAGGAAGAGATGGTCTGATGCGAACACGTGCGGGAGGTAACGGGGGCTTCACAGTAAGCATCCTACTTGATCACACTACTCTATACTAAGATTTCAAAATTTTCAGCTTGACAATGAAGATGAAATCGACGTAGACCACTTAATTGCAGTTCTACGGCGATCATTGCGCATCCTTGAGGACCAACAAGATCGCGCGGAGCCACGGTGGTTCAAGAATGCAGCACATATAATGAAACCACTTATCCGCTGGGAAAGTGATATCCATCGCCACGAACAGCGTCGTACAATGCCCATCACGAACTCAACTACTCGCCAACAACCCCTAGCCACAAATGTTATTGGCTACAAGTACTGTATTTAACAGAGTTTCCTACATCTTGAATACAGATACCAATGAGCGATACAAGCAATTCACTATATAGTCTGTCTATCTTGCCTCGATAAGCTTCCACAGTGCCGTGACCTTCAACTTTCGTCGAAGGGCACGCAGAGACGCCCGCCGCTGGCCGACGCATCAGTGTGCACGTGAAATCCACGTGATCCTCAGCGCTTGCATCTACGCAAACCCGCTGGGTAATTAACCTCAAGTAGTTTCCGGTCCTGCTGATCTACCATGGGACAGACAGGATTGGCTTAGATGCTACATTGGGGCAAATAACTGAGGCACTCGAGGTACGTCAAATCAGATTTTATTTGGTGCGTATGATTACATAATGAAGTACTACAAATGGCACAGAAGAAGCGAGAATGTATGTTAGGTATTTGGGGAATGGAAGTAGGGCGGTGCCAGCACATGTTAACATGTGCTGGCACTGTAGTGGGTATCGCATTACAACGTGATTGGGCAAGGCAATCCGGAGCAGATCGGTGCAGCGGATATGGCAGGAGTCTCAGCACACAGACCGGAGGGCTAAAGTAATGCGGATACGTTCGCGTCAGCGGATGCTCCGAAGTTAAGCCTCTATATATGTTGTACCTAAAGTGACGCGGATACGTTCGCGTCACTGCGGCATGTAAGTACAGGCGGGAACAAGACAGAAGGGAGATACGTATGCGGATGCTCCAAAGGTAAGCCTCTGGGGCATCCGGTACTCGTGCAGCTGGTATAAATGTAGCTACGGTATACTATGTAAGTACTAGCACGCTACAGGTGCCTGGCGTTGAGTAGACTAGTGGATGAAACAGGAAAAGTTAATATCACGCTTGCTCGCGCACCGACGGTCCCTGACACGAGGTGGCAGCAGCCCGCCATTCCCGAATCGCGATTGAATGCACCTATCAGAAATGCCACAGGAATTCCCTGGCTGGTGAGCAGAAGCAAAGACAGCACTTGTGAGTAATCAGACCACTGCTTCAATGGAAAGGATTGCATGAGACTTATTGCTCAACATAATTCTCAAAGTGACCCTAGAGTGGTAGCCGGACATGCATACACAAGCCAGATTTACTGGACATTCAAGTGAGTGGAGTGGTGAAATCTGCAATGACGAGCCGGTGCCGAGGTAAATGAGTAAGGATACGCACCTGGTGCATATACTAAGCGTGGCATTGTGGTGTGCACACCACATAAATAAATGAAGCCAAACTGATAAATAAACGACTAATAGAGCTTACAATTGACTGGTGATCACATACCTCAGATGATCATGCCCAGTGAAAGTACCTCATACCAGAATCTATCAATAGACAACGGGTATGATAGGGGTTAAAATTGGACGGTAGAATAGCCTGCGCTATCTTTTAGGTGCCCGGTAACATAGTAGTAGCTACTGTAAGATGCCGAAAGCTATGAAGGTAGTATTAGGCATGTAGGATGGATACCCAATAATTTAAAAATTATATCCCCGTCTACTGGAAGCTAGAGAAAATTACTCGGGGCCCTGGGTTGAGTGCCATAAGCTACCAGAATATAGCCATTGCCAGTGGCCTTTACTCCCAAATCAATCAGAATGTACAAATTCATATCATTGTCCATTTTATAAGCTGCCGCAAACTACAGAAAGCTACTAGAACAAATCCTACTCAAATCCTCCTGCAGCGCAGCAACTCGGCGAGCTCCCTGAATATTCGAAATCAGACATGTTGCACTGTCAGACAATCTGTGAACATACCAAAGAGCTTCATATGAATCTAAGCTGTCCGAGCCCGTCACCATGTGGAATACAGAATTCCGCGAATGCAATCCAAGGCGGTCGCGCATGTTCTCCCATACATTGCGGATACGGTCGCGTCCATCGCGCTGAACCTGAGCAACACTGGGTGCCTGTCCTGGATTAACTCCTAGAGGATCCATACCCAGACCAGCAAGACCCGCCAATGTCCACGGTGGGAGTAGGGGACATCGGGCGATTAGAGCCTGGTGTAGCCGTCACAGTACCATTACCGTGGCCTGGGAACGCAATCCCGGGGGAGAAGAGAGATGCTGCTATGGCAGCCGCAGCAACACTACTGAAGAGTCAATCATGCGGAGAAAATGAGGCAAGATGCATGCACCTCAGAAGCGTTCCCAGCATGTCAATGCTTGCTGGTGACAACGGCCGTGGCCGTCCATCAGCCTCGCCAGCAACATTATCGTGTTGTTCTGAGGACAAAGTGGCATCTTCTGCGGGAGTCGGGTCAGGATTGAAATTCCTAGGCTGCTGTCGGAAGAGATAGCAGAGTTGCAGTTCGAGCCCGACATGACTTCCGACGATGGCCACGAGCGCGATATAAATGACGATAACCGATTGCGAGTTCCGAGCCGTTCGCCTTCACGCTCCCACAGTGCGGACGATGATCTCTGCGAGTGGACGCCCGATACGGGACGTGGGGTAGATGAACGCGACGGTCACTGCTGTGGGGCGGATGTTCCATTTGCTTGCGAGTTCGTCGTGTTGACAACACCTTGCACGATGACAAGTGTACCGGGCTGTGGATATGGGCATGGCGCTTGTTTGGAAGCAGGTGTTGGCTGCGCGGGCTCACCATTGTCCTCGTAGGACTCGCGCTTGTCCCACAGCGTGGATCTATTCTAGCTGGGAGAGTGTTCATCTGCTGATAGAATACTGTGCTCAGTTGGCAGTGTCCTATCTGCATCAACTGCGCTGCGTGCGTCAGCACCAACCGTTTGTGCGCGCTGCTCACGCACCTTGCAACCGAAGAAGACGCATGCACGCCTGAAAAATGGCTGGAAGACAGTCGACGTTAGCAAGTACGCCGTCGTGATCCCTGCGCATGCTGTACATCAGTGTTCTTCTCCAGCATCAGCTTATCAGAAAATTAAATGATGAAAGAGCGTACAGATCTACAAGGTCCGCAAAGACAGCAGGGTTCAGAAGAATGGTCCCTACAGGAACGGACAGAACACAGTATGAGGAAGAGAAGCACAGAGACACATCACCCACTTCGCTGCATTTCATAGGATGCCTTCTCCGCACCATCGCACGATGCGGGCCTGCACTGGATCCGTCCCACACATTGGGCAGAGGCCCAAGTCATCGAGGCTCTAGTAAGCGTGACAGGCGCCCCCCCACCGCAGGTCAGCTGAACCGCTTCGCCTTACCAGAGCTGCACATACCTGGGGAAATGGTGGAAGTACGAGGTAGAGATAAGAAAAATAGACGGACGACTCGAGACAGTACTTGTACTATGACGCAATTGAGTGGCCAGCTCACGTGAGCACTTGGACTTGCTGCTTGCGATGAAGTCGAAGTCCAAAATGCTGCCCTTTTTGACTTGACGTCGGCTTGCGGTTTTGCGATTGGACGTCTGCTCGAAAAATGCTCAGACGCAACTATTAATCGATATTAACTAAGTATGTATGGGTATGACAAAAGTCTTGGCATCGGTCATCGGACTGCTTGTACTCTTGGCATTTAGCTTTCGATATCATTGTGGTGAAAATCGGTATCTCAATAGTATGATTTTATATTTTCTGGTATTTACAGGTATCTTAAGGATATGTGGGACTTTCACTGGGGATGATGTCCAGCCTGCAGCAGATCCAGTAAGCAGATGTCAGGCGGGATAAAGGATTCCTTACCTGCAGGTGGAGGCGTGCTCAACAATGTTGGTGGCAAATGGTAAATATTGAGAAGAAATGGCAGTACATACCAGCATGAAACAGGGCAGAAAATGCACATGTGGAGAGCTTGTCAGTATGGTGGGACAAAAGTACACACGCCTTTTATCCTATGTATGACTGACTAGTGATGTCATCGTGTATAATGAGTGCTTCAAGTGCATGCACATGCTGCCGCCAGATCAGGACCGCAATGGATGATCTGGATGACCCAGTGTGGAAGGGAAGAGTGGAGACGCAGCAAAAAGCAGGTCACTGACTATATGCACAAGAGACCGGAGAGAGGCAATGTGCAGGAATGCAAACAAACCCAACACAAAATGGATGGCCGCGATGATGCGAAAAATCGCATAACAAATATGTGTAGACACACAAGCCTTGTTTTTCCATACACAAATGCCGCATTTAGTCGTACTTACTTGATGTGGGATACAAATATATACAAAAAAAACCAAATATGTGTAGATAGATGAAATAGAACTACTAAATTATATGACTAATTGTGCTTACGAGTGACCTTCATCAGCAAAAGGCGAGATAGTAGATAAGCATAGATAAGTGACATCAGACTGGTAAACATTATCAGACTGGTTTAGGCAGATAAAATATGTTTTGTATTTTGACATCTGGGAAAATACCGTGGCATCTGGTAAATAGTCTCAAAGTTGCGGGTGGCATCTGGTGAATACTTGGAAACTCATAGAGGCATCTGGTGAATTGTTGCACAGTTACAGAGGCATCTGGTGAAAGAGCCACCAGTTGCCAGGCCTGCTGATCTACCATGGGGCAGACAGTATTGGCTCAGATATTATATTGCGGCAAATTGCCCAGACTGATGGTGAATTCAGGGCACTCGAGATACGTTGAATGTGTTTCAATATAGTGTTTATTCAGAGTATGTGAGTATAATACATCAATACTACGCATGGTACCAAAGGTGCGAATACACTAGGCATCTGGGAGAAAGAATGAAACTATAGAGGTAAATGCACAAGTCGATACTGTGGGCAGGAGGAAGATGTCTTGCCATTACTAGGAAGGTGTGTATCCACGCCTCCATTGTGTAGAGCTTGAGCAAGCACACAAGGCTTGCGGAAACTCAAGGGCTTGTTGGAAGTCGACGCACTCAGCATGCGATGGTGCAATTGCAGTTGTGCATTGATTGGAGTCAATAGCATGACAAGGCAGGAATGGTGGGGCATGTTAGGAGTTGGGGGATTGATAATCGAGGCGGTACAGGCAGATGAGCCATTGTTAGCATAAGAGGGGATGGATTGTACGTACCTACGCTGTGCATTTGAATCTATCCAGATGAAGTCCCTGGAGTCTGAAAGGGAGCACATAGCCTCACGAGTGGGTGCCTACCCATAAATTTCAACAGGGCTGCTATGGGTGGCATCAGTGGGCACACAAAAGTATGGGCAGGATGCACCAAGAGGCAGTTGTGTGAGCTGTCATGGAAAGCGACTAGCATGCAAGTCAGCACACACCTGGTTGGCATAGACAAGAACTAAGGATGAACTGGGGATGAAGTACTTCACCAAGGTGGATAGCCTTGCTACTGACTTTGGGGTTATCGTCCATGTACGAATAGGACAGTACGAGCGCAAATGTGGGTAATCACTCCACTTAGATGTGTCGTTTGGTGCTTGGACTACTCCTTTCGGACATAGTAATAAGTGTGGAATAGTAAAACCCTAAGGTCTTATGGTTGAAAGAATCCAGGTATCAGCCGGATTTGGGAGGTTCACCCCCGCTTTCAAACTCGATCTCCCGATTGAGTCTATTCCTAAGATATATGTTTTTAGAGAGGTTATATGTCCTCTATGACACAAATAAGGGTGGGTGGATGTGGGTCCAGTGTCGTTACTAAGACTTTATCCCGTGCATAATCCGTTCGCATATACGGATGATTTTTATACTAAGGTTTCCCAGACCCTAGTTTTGTCTTTGACAGAGGGTTTCTCAGGCCCTAATGTCGAAAAGACACTGCAATTTTCATAGAGCAAAATTACAGGTTCCAGATATTATTTGTTATGCAAGAGCATAGGCTTCTGTAAGCCAACAAGCTAACTTGAATAGGATCGCGACTTCCTATTTGACTCGTCCTAGAGGTAGGGGCTCTACAGTTACGTCTGAGGATTTTCTAGTTTCCTTTCGATGCCTTTTGCGGACTTGTCGCTTAATAACTTGTTATGGTGCATTTTCCTAATTCGGTCAGTCTCTCCCACAGAGACATGGTTGAATGGAGTGTGACCGTGACATAAAGTCGAGGAATGTATTGTGTGTGAATTCCTACTATACAGCTTTCTTCGAGTAGCGAAAAAGAAAGTTGTCGGTTACAATGCAGGGGAACCAGCGGATGGGATGCCGGTGCATGACGATATCGATAATGCGGTGAAGTCGACATCGTGGGAAGTGATATCTGAAAGCCTTGATGACTTCCGCTACACTTCAAAGTACGCTTATCAAAGCCATACTTTGTTCTTTTTTGTCTATCCAGAATTGCTTTTCCTTTTCAGGACTTGTAAGCGATTCTCTTGCGTGGAAAAACTCCTGATACGAGTTTAAGTTTTCCATTTATTTATAGACGCTTGCGAAACGTCTCTTCCCGAAGCGGACAGTATTTCCTTGTCAAGAATGTCTGTTACCGAAATGAGGTTGCCCCCCCCTCTTAGATTGCATGTGTGTGTGACTCTGACTTATCCTTTACTTCTTGTCAGAAGCACAGGTACACCAAGGGTTCTTTCATATAGAAAAACCTTTATACTCGACTCGGTGTGTGGTTCCCATGGTAAACAGTAGTGTATGCATTTATTGTATCCTAACGACCCATTCCTATGTCGAAAAACTAGTATTGCCTAAAGTACCTTATAAATGCAAAGGGTTGCTTTTTATGTACTTAGCGACCCTTACTAAGCTAGATAACCTAGGAAACAGCTGGTGACGCAGGAGTCCAATGGATTGTACAAATGCAATTGAGTAACTACTTAAGTACATTTGAAAGTAACTACTACTAAACTACTAATGGCCGTATATTGACTGGGTACCAGGGACACCTAGAAAAGTCCATCATCAGCGATCAATGCTGAGTGAGTCACATGCAATCATAAAACAGAGGGGGCAGTGGATAGTGGCGACAGTAGGTCTGCCAAAACCAATAGGCTGTCTTCATAGAGTGCACGCAGAGCAGGGTGGGATACACCTTCTTCCTGATGATGCAAAAAGAAGGGAAGAGAAAGAAGTATTACACTTCTTCTGCCACACTTCAACAGTTAAAGTGTACCATCTAAGGCCCGCAGGGTGTCTCATCAGGGTGACTCCTACTGTTGGCACAAGGCCACGAGACACAAGCGCTCCACATTCCGAAGAAGTGGGCTACGCTGCTCTCTTCCAGAGGGACCCCAACTTGGTTGACCCCAAGTGAGCACGCCGAGCTGCCCAGAGGACTTATGCTATTGGCTACCGCTCAGTAACCTAGGCCGGAGGCAGCTTGGGGCTGCCCCCCCTTCACCGCTTTCCCTTCCAAGAAAGTGCAAAGTGGGCCCCTTATGCCTGGGGATAGGCCTGAAAGTTTCCCATGCTGCCATAATGGCGACTCCTTTGGTAGCAATGGGTCCCTGAACAGGGATTGCCATGGCAGGGGGTTGAGCGCACAATGGCAGACCGTCCCCTTTTCCCAAAAGATGGGTCACAATCGCAGACAGCTTCAACCTTGTCAGGAAGAAGCTGTCTCCCCTTGTCCCTGGGGTCCGGGATTGCAAGGCAAGCACTGCTGATTAGGCAAACGCTGCCCCACTGGGTGCTAAACAGCGCCTAGGCACTGCCGCAGTGTACCCCCAAGAACCCTGTGACCATGCTTCCTTGTCAGAAAGCAGAGGGCCAGCGCACTCTCAGACAACCTAAAGGGAAAGAAACCCCAGGCGCATCCAATGAAGGAGCGCAGGGGGGTAGGAAGTTCTATTCTTATGACACTGATCAGTCTGTGGGACTCACCATCTACCCATAGTGGGGAGGGATAGTAAGATAGACTAATCAGGTGCAGCAGGAGTGAGATGCTTCTACGGCGAACACCAAGAAGAATAGAACTGAGGTAAAGAGCGTCAAGCTCCTACAATATATACATGCATAGAAAGGGTCACGTGCTACTGTATAGTGCATGCCCTTAAAGGAACGTGAGGCTTGCACCCTAAGGGCGGAAACATAATCGTAACACTATCTACAAAGGCCATGACTCGCTGGTAATGGCCAAGCCAATCGTAAAAGAGAGAGCGTGTGGTTCCACCATGAGGCGGACATGTTAATGCGGGCGCAGCCTGGGTATAGACAAGGCCGGTAAGCCAGTACCTTGAGGGTGATCCGCCATTGGGCAGGATCCGTGAGATGACTCAGCGTAGTGCCGAGACATCTATGCTATTGGACGGACCTAGTGTCATTACTAAGGTGTGTTGTCATAGACATGTGTTATTGACCAGACCGTGTGGTAACCGGTGACAACAAGGTGGCCTAGGGCCGGGGGTTAGACTTTGCCGAGAGGCTAGAAGCCCGGGACTCTGCAAGTGCCGGAGCCCATTGGTAACCAGCGATGCCAGACCAGTAGCATTAATAGCATAGTACTATTATTATGCTATGGCATCATTCTGTTGTAAGGATGGTGCGACGTGTGACATCATCTTCTGATAGAACAATGATGTAATGGTCTAGCTTGTAGGGCTGGACCGGTTGACGTAGCAATGACGTAGCTAAATCTGGACTATGATGCAATACCATAGCTAGGATAGCTGATGGTGACGTTGCCGTGATGTCATGAGTCTGGGCTGGAGCCGTGATGGCTGTAGTAATGATGTTGAGATGACATAGGAGTCCTGACTAGCGTGTTATGCGTAGTCATAGGAGCTTAGTAGCGTGTCATTATGTTATGTAAGCTATAAGGCCGTGTTAGGACCTTATCGTGTGGCAATATGGGATAAGTCCTGGATAACTTGTAGGTAGACGTATAAATCCCAGATAAAATGCTAAAAGTAGCAGAAAAATGCTTGTCCCAGATAAATCTGTGACAACTTGACAGTTATGATGGTTGCAGGTTGGCCCACAACTGCCACAACCAGACAGTAGCAATGGTTGTGGGTCAGCCCACAACCATGGCCTGTTGCTGCGACCTCTGCATCTGCAACTTTTGCAACCTCCGTGACCTTTGTGACCTCCATGACCTTTGCAACCTCCGCAACCTCCATGACCTCTGCAACCTCTGCGACCTCTGTGACCTTTGTGACCTTTGTGACCTCTGTGACCTCTGTGACACCCATGACCTCTGCGACCTCCATGACCTTCGCAACCTCCGTGACCTCCGTGACCTTTGTGGCCCTGATGACATCTGAAAGTCGCAGATGTGGAGGTCACAGAGGTCACAGAAGTTGCAGACATGGAGGTTGTGGAGGTCGCGAAAGTTGCAGATGCAGAGGGCATGGAGGTCATGGAGGTCACGGAGGTCATGGAGCAACTTCTGCAACCCAGTTGTTGCTGCTGTGCCTGTTGCAACCTCTTATTCACTTTTACACTCCCTGTGACTTATACAATCTGCAACCATGACCCTCATGGTCTTCATGACCTGTACCCACAACCTCCACAAGTTTCATAACTTCTGTGGCTTTTTTAGCCTCTGTGATTTTGACACAGACTCTACGAGACGTACTTCAGGCCCCTATCCCTATGTCCTAGCCACCATACCGCATAGACGTTGACTATGTTGCTGATATCGAGCGTTGATGGTGCACTTGCTAAGATGGAAGCTCAGGGTGCATGCCTAGTGGTAGCAGAGAGAGGAGGGCTATTGCCCATACATCGAGAATAACAAGTCTGGGGAGTAAACCCCAGACCGACGTAGTCTATATACATGTAGAGGCAGTGTAACTAAGACGTAGCGGCCCACCCTAAAGGGGGCCGTGCACTACTATTGTCATACCATCACACTATGGTGCCATCTACAACTACGCATGACCAGACGGGTGTACCACTACCCTCCATATCTACAATGTGCTTTATCTAATCTATCAGTCACATGACCTTGGTCTCACCAGTTCCTGCATTCAACCCTGAAGAGGGCAGATCCTGGGCCGTGTCCCAAAATCTGTGACAGATTTCCATGGCTCAATTGGCACTATCGTGCCTGCTTGACCACAGTAATTCAATTTTTACTATATCTGCAACCTCTGCAACCTGTGACCACGACCCACCACAACTTCCACGACCTGAGAATGCGACTTTTGCGACCTTCACAACTTATGCAGCTCTCACAACCTTTGTAACCTCTGCAACCTCTGCAACCTTTGTCACCTCATACCATGGCTCTTGCAGTGTTCACACCTTGTCACCACAATTTCCATGACTTCTGCAACTTGCAGCCATGACCAACCGTGACCCTTGCAACCTGTGGTCGTGACCTCCGTGACCCCTGCGACCTCTGCGACTTTCATGGCTTCTGCAACCTTTGCAACCTTCACACCCTGTTATTGCAGCCTTGGTGGTCTCCACAACTTGTCACTGCAGTTCCATGACTTCTGCAACCTGTATCCACAGCCTACCACAACCCTTGCAATCTGTGACCATGACCTCTGCGACCTCTGTGACCTCTGTGACCAACTGATCGCAACCTGTGATTGTGACCTCCATGACCTCTGCAACTTTTGCAACCTCCACAACTTCCACACCCTGTTATTGCAGCCTTGGTGGTCTCCACAACTTGTCACTGCAGTTCCATGACTTCTGCAACCTGTATTCACAGCCTACCACAACCCTTGCAATCTGTGACCATGACCTCCGCAACCTCTGCAACCTCCGCAACCTCCACAACCTCTGCGACCTCTGTGACCTCTGCAACCTCTGTGACCTCTGCAACCTCTGCAACCTCTGCAACCTCTGCAACCTCTGCGACCTCCGCAACCTCCACAACCTCCACAACCTCCACAACCTCCACAACCTCTGCAACCTCCATGTCTGCAACCTCCATGTCTGCAACTTCTGTGACCTCTGCAACCTCTGCGACCTCCATGACCTTGGCAACTTCCACAATCTCTCACTGCAGCCTCTACAGCTTCAGCAACTTGGAACAGCAACATACCAACCCAATATGATCCTCACAACCTGTGCCCACAATCATCTTGGCTCCTGCAACTTCCACAGCTTGTGACCTCCATGACCTGCAATTGCAACCTGTGCAACTTCCATAATTTTTCACTGCAGTCCCCCAAGTTTCAGTGACCTGCAACCATGACCCACTGCAGCCCCTGTGGCCTATGACTGTCACTGGTGGCGCTCCTGCAGCTCTTGTGACCTTTGCAATCTCTGCGACCCTCACAACTCAACCCTCATTATGGCACTTGCCAACTTTTGTCATGCATGGACTCCGTTGTTTGTGTAAAATCTGTATATGATATATATGATACATGCAGAGCATTATAGCTGTTGTGGAAGCCATTCTTGAGTAATGGTAAGTGTTCCTGTTTTACCAATCATGTTTAACATGAAGTCAGCAGTTCAAATCTTGGTGTGGCATATTTTATTGAGGATAATACATATCAATTGCTTTGTTTTTGCACCAGCTTTTGGACAACCCAGTTCGCAAATTTATGTCAGTGATACAAACTGTATTTGTTGTGCCACTTTATATGACATTGTTGCTGATGATCCCGACACCTTTCAACCTTGAAGCCTACCTTGGTACAGCATTTCCCATCTCAATTTGCTTGTGTATGTATGTTGTACTGCATGTAGATTGTGACACAGATATACCTATCTGTGGGACTGGCCCATAGCCAGGGTATATCTCCAATAGCCCACGCCGTAGTCCCTGGTCCCATGGCACCAAAGGAGGCAAGATGATGAGCAAGTCTTGATGGCAGTACACTGGGTGACAAGGCCGGCGTCCCCAGACAGACAAGCAAGTCGACAGACTAATAGAGGAGTGGCAGCCCACAAGATGGCATGAGAGGGAGTGTCATTACTCCACGTCGAGAATGCTAAACATGAGGATGTAAGTCCTCATGCTAGCACATATATACATGGGGGTGCACCAGTACCTATGAGCCTGCCCTAAGGTGCAAGGGTCCGTGCACGTAACATAGAGAGAAGGTAACATAATGACAAGGCACCAGTAATGGTGCCGAGTCATGTGGCATAGGGGTAGAGATGCCAGTAATGGCGCTCTGGCATAACGTGATGGAAGACGCCTGTAGGGGCGCTTCCACATAGAGGGTGGTGCCGGTAATGGCGCCCATGCATAGTGGGTGTGACACTACTTAGGATGGCTACTTACGAGGTGTAACATAGCGTAATAATCCTGTAAAAAGTAGCGGTGAGCCCCAGAATAAATCTGTGACAGGTTGGGGCTCATGATGGCCATCCTGCCAGGTGAAATTGACAATGGGTCTTGTATGCAATGCAGCCAAGCATCACCAACCTGCTTGTCACTACCTGTGAGACTGTCAGGAATGTAAATGCAGTTATGTTGGATGATGTATTCAGGGAAAATCATGCAAGCTTGGTTGTCATAGTACCTAGCCCTTGTTGGGCATCTTGGGGTACATATATGGACAATCTTCAATATATGTACCTCACGTGCCTGCTCTACAGGCATCATCACATCTAGGACAAGTCTACTCATCAAACCAAATTTCTGCTACTCTGACAGATCTGTGGCTTGGTGAATGTCTCTGGCTTTTTAGCTGCTTGTTCAACTGCATTTTTGAAGCATTTGTATAGTTTGGTAGAGACAAATAAGGGTCTGTTCATAGCTTTGCACCTTCATACTGACCTGTCAGACCTCTCAGAGTAGAAAGGTAGATCCCATGCTTCATGGCTGTCAGGGGTGATTATTTAGGTAGGTGGCTTCAACCCCATCCAAGAAGGGTGAGTCAACACCCATGGTAGAATGGGTCTGTGGCATAGAAATTGCAAGCAGAGCATCCACAAGTGATTGGTAGTGTATAGTATATACTCAGTATACTATTTGGTATATGGTTTTTGACTATGACAGTAGCAGCATGCACAGCACTTGAGAATGGGCAACATCAGACATGCATTGTGATGTCAACACAAGGGCCACTCACCTTATTGAACTACCCATGGTGACTTAGCTGAAGACAACACACATTGTATTCTACTATAATCAATACATAACATAATCCTGGTCAGGCAATTTTTCTAAACAACTGTGACTCTCTGACACAGACTACTCACGTCTGTGGGCCCGGCCCTGCCGGGGAACCTAACAGTAGAACAAATACTGACTGCATGCCAGCGGTGACCCTGGAACCTATATGGCAGAGGTTGACAAGGCCTCCCCAGACCCAAGGCGACATAACAAGGTGGTGGCACCCAGACTAGCAGTCAAGAACTCAAGCAGTTGGGGACCACGCCGCACACAGAGAGGTAAGCAGAAAGAGGGCAGAGCCCCATTGCCGAGAATCTTAGACTTGAGGCATAAGGCCCCAAGTCGTCGTACTTATATACATGGATAGCTGGCCTGTAAGGGCCGTCCTAAAGTTGTGGCCTGTGCGCCGTAACTAAGAGGACACATGACTGTAGCTACCGTGACATAACATGTACATACTGTGACCGTGATGTAGGTACCAGAGACGCGTGTTACCCTAACAGCGCTAATCTAATGAGTCAGATGGTCTGATAAGATAACATGGACGGACAAGAGAAAATCGTACGCTAAGACTTAGCCCCGCACCTAGGGGTGCTTCCGCAATACGATAAGGGATGTCGAGAACCCCCCACAGGGAATTCTGTGACACTCTCCAGATCACCAAAAACCTGGTCAAAAACACTGCAAGGCTAAGCAGACAGCTTCTTGACAGTGTCCCTGGGTTTACCCAGCAGGACAGATGTGGAGGTCATGGAGGTTGCGGAGGTCACAGAGGTTGCAGATGTCACGGAGGTTGCAGAGGTCGTGGAGGTTGCAGAGGTCACGGAGGTTGCAGAGGTTGCAGAGGTTGCAGAGGTCATGGAGGTTGCAGAGGTCATGGTCACAGATTGCAAGGGTTGTGGTAGGCTGTGGATACAGGTTGCAGAAGTCATGGAACTGCAGTGACAAGTTGTGGAGACCACCAAGGCTGCAATAACAGGGTGTGGAGGTTGTGGAGGTTGCAAAAGTCACAGAGGTCGCAGAGGTCGTGGAGGTCACGATCACAGGTCGCAAGGGTCATGGTTGGTCGCAGAGGTCATGGAGGTCGTGGAGGTCGCAATCAGGTCGCGAGGGTTGCAGTTGGTCATGGCTGCAAGTTGCAGAAGTCATGGAAATTGTGGTGACAAGGTGTGAAGGCTACAAGAGCAATGGTATGATGTGACAAAGGTTGCAGGGTTTGTAGAGGTTGTGAGAGCTGCATAAGTTGTGAAAGTCGCAAAAGTCGCATTCTCAGGTCGCGGAAGTCGTGGTGGGTCGCGGTCACAGGTTGCAGATATAGTAAAAATTAAATTACTGTGGTCACAGCAGGCACAGTAGTGCCAATTGAGCCATGGAAATCACAGAGGCTAAAAAAGCCACAGAAGTTATGAAACTTGTGAAGGTTGTGGGTACAGGTCATGAGGACCATGAGGGTCATGGTTGCAGATTATATAAGTCACAGGGAGTGTAAAAGTGATTATGAGGTTGCAACAGGCACAGCAGCAACAACTGGGTTGCAAGAGTTGCTCTGTGACCTCCGTGACCTCCATGACCTCCGTGACCTCCACGACCTCCACGACCTCCATGCCCTATGCAACCTCCATGACCTCCGCAACCTCCACAACCTTTGCGACCTCCATGACCTCCACAACCTCCATGACCTCCATGTCTGCAACTTCTGTGACCTCCATGACCTCCACATCTGCGACTTTCAGATGTCATGGAGGTCATGAAGGTCACAGAGGTCACAAAGGCCATGGAGGTCACATAGGTTGCGGAGGTTGTGGAGGTTGCAGAGGTTGCGAAGGTCGTGGAGGTCATGGAGGTCGCAGAAGTTGCAGATGCAGAGGTTGTGGCAACATGCCATGGTTGTGGGCTGACCCAAAACCATTGCTACTGTCTGGTTGTGGCAGTTGTGGGCTGACCTGCAACTATCATAACTGTCAAGTCATGACAGTTGTGGGCCGACCCACAACTGTCATTACTGCCAGGTTGCAGCAGTGGTGGGCCAACCCACAACCATCATAACCATCCAGTTGTGGCAGTCATGGGCTGACATGAGACTGTCATAACAGTCTAGTCATGGAGGTTGTGGGCTGACCTGCAACTGTCACAATCATTTGGTCATGGCATTGGTGTGCCGACAAGTCGTGATGGTTGTGGGCTGACCCGCAACCGTCACAACTGTCTGGTCATGGTTGTTGTGGGCTGACCCACAACCATCACAACCATCCAGTCACAGCAGTCATGGGCCGACCCGTGACTATCATGACCATCTGGTCATGGAAAACGTGGGCCCACCCGATGGTAGGCCTGACAGTTAACACATGGGCCGACAACTGGCTGACCTGAACCATTAGGGGTTGGTACAAGCCGGTTGACCTGAACTGTCACCTACCATCATTGAATGGGCTCGGGGCACCATAAGCGCCATGCCATGAGGTTGAGGTAAGGCCAAAAGGTGGTCAATGTGCTGGAAAAGACGAGTCACATCTTTGTGGATGCAGACAAGTGCTGAAGGGTTGGAAGAAAGGAGGTCAGCTCCTGCGGTGATGGCATCGACAAGGTAAGAAATGTGGAAGTGCCAGAGAGGCAATGAATGGGAGGAGGAGTGGCTCTTGTGAGCATGGAAAATGCTCTGAGCCTGGTTAAACAAGAGGGTAAAGGTGAAGGTGGCGTTGGTGGTGTCCTGGGGATGCACAGAAAGGACAAGATTAGCAGAAGGGTGGGTGGTGTTGGGGATGGTGCGAGGGGGGGGGAAATGGTAGATGGGCGTCTAAGTTGATGGTGGTGGTACGAGTTCAAGGTGCGTCATTCACGTGATTGATCACCATTCGAATCATATTTACTATACTATCGCAGACCCAAGGGACCCCTTCTGTACAATCATTTTTGTAGAGGCAACAACGCAGTGGGAAGTCATGAACATATTTGTGTGGATACTAGATATATAGACGAAGTTTTTCGTTTTCTGTATCATTCTCTTTCACATTCCTAATTGAGGACGTTACGCAAAATCGATTGTGCAGAAGTGGTCTATTGTAGAAGGGCCGGCGTTAGTAGTGATGTGCCGGCCCGGCCCAGCCCAAAAGCCCCTGGCTTGGCCCGGCTTTGGACGGCCTTGGCTTTTCAAAACCTGAAGCCGGGCCCCCACTGACGGCCCACGGCTTGGCCCGGCCTGAGCCGGGGCTTGCCCGGGGCCTACCACTGTTAGGATAGTTATCACTATAACTTTGAAAGTCTGAAATACACCTTTGCCAACTGCTCCCTGATAAAAAGGAACCTTGAGGCCTTTAATTTACAGTAGGATTAAGTGTGAAAATAACCTTCTACTGGCACGGTGTTCAGTAGCGTGCCTGCCATATGGGGTCGTATAGGCGCCCAACGGTGCGTGGTAGGCTTCAACGTACGTTAAGGATTTAACTTTTCAAATAAACAACATAGAGGCACTATATTGGAGTTGAGCATATTACTACTCTACACAATCCTACATTGTATTGCTGGACACTGGGTCACCAGGCCGGGGCTTAACGGCTTGGCCCGGCTCGGCCTGAGATACAAGCCGGGCCCTTCCGTGGTGTAAAGCCCGGCTCAGCCCGGCCCAAGTAGGGCTTGGCCCGGCCCGGCTCATGGCCTGGCACATCACTAGGCGTTAGTAGCTAATACTGTCAAATGCGCAAGAGCGATGAGTAAGGTAATGATCATGAAATAAGGTAATGATCATGAAAAGAGTACATAGTCCGGCGCTCATTGCCACAAGTTGCGTTGCAGACCTGAGTAATACAGAATTGACCACGTTATTCGTAGCGTTCACTAGGACTTGGTCGGCCATATATATGCCTCACAATGCGAATCACGGAAGTGTAGAAGATATGACACGATGAAACCTTCTTGAGCAGAAGAATGTCACCGAGATCTAGCCAGACATAAAATGCACATGAGCTATATGTTACTCGCTTTCACGCTGCTACTTTCTAGCACATCGACCAGACCTTGCCATGCCGCTGCACAACTCTCAAGAACCGCACGCTCCGATAGCACAAGCGAGATTGCCCAGCGTGTCAGCGGTCTATTCTTCGGTAAACTCTATTGATTGGATATAACCAGCAGTCGTAAGCACCCACACTTGGATCGGATCTGCAGTGACACACACATTAAGCAGGTTGTCCAATTCCTCCATGTTGTGTGCTTTATTGGTGCTCCTGCGCGTACAGAGTAGAGACAGTGTGCGCGCAGTATGATTGACCACAGTGAGTGCCTACAGGGCGCGACGCGAGATGGGTGGAAAAGGCTGAGTGGCAGAGAAACAGAGGCGCACCTCCTCGTCAATATCCAGCGTTGTATGAGCTTCGTTGTCTCCCTGAAGGGCACTTTCGATCTGTACCTGCGCACTCATCGCTTTTCCGAGTACCATCACAATGTCCTCCGTATCAAGGCTAGCGTCTTCGCCACCAAGGATTATGGTACATATCGCACAGCATAGCCATGCTTGTACGCTCACCTGCACATCGTTATTGATATACATCCGCCTGGCGCATCCGCTTATCGTATACAGCCCTTCTGGCACGTACACCAGGACGCTCACGCCGACGGCCAGCGACCAGCGCGAGCGCGACCACTCTCGATATACGTCTGTCAGGAACTCTTCCGAAATTGGCGCGCGCTGCGCCGCGTGTCCGTTTTCGTATCCACCCGCAACGACAGACGCGTCCCAGATATCTTCTTTGTGCAGCGTGACAACGTCGTACCCGTTTTCGTCAAGAGCAAACCCGTACCGCGCCAAAAGCGCCGCATTCCCAAGGCGGCTTCCATAAGTGTTGAATACCTCTGCGTGTACGGGCACCGCACGGTTTGTGCACATGTCGACCGTATCCATGTTGGCAGTCGTTCTCGACTGCGGTTCGTGCGGACGCCTCGCATTGGAGGCGTCTCCGCGATCATGTGGGCACTCAGCTAGGTCGCCACATATTGGGCAGACGTCAAAGTCGCTCTTGAGTGCACAGGATTGTGAGGTGGCGTGGTTTTGAAAGCTAGAACAGGTACGGACCTCGAGGTGAACATGGTTGTCTGAGGCGTGGTTAAATCTGTTGTGGTTCTATGTCGGTAACGTCATTCTCAGATGCCGATGCTGAACGTACGCGTCTGCGATAGGGACCATAGATAGCCCATGGTATGCATCGACGAGGAAGGCACGCGAGCTGACCAGAGAGTAGGCGTGGAGGAAGCTACCAAGCGTGCTCGATATCCTAAGCCTGGCTAGTACCGGTTGTACGACATCCTGATAGTACTTCCGAGCTTCGTTCTGATTGGCTGATTAACGCGCTCAAGCAGCAAGGACTGAGCGAACGTACTAGATAGTTATTCCCGTCCTCGTCAACGAGTTCCTCGTCAACACTCGTACCTGTGATCCACATACGAGCTTCTCTTGCATCTTCACCAGCGAGGAGCGCATCGGCAATGCCCCAAAAGATGGCTATAGGGACAGGCCGTTGTGGCAACGACTGCAGATATCCAAACCATTTCGAGTGTTCGCCTCTGGCGCTGGTACATCTGAATAAGCCACGGGGACGCAAGCATCCCAGCGAACAGTACGTACACTTACAGTTCAGCGTGTAATGCGAAAGACAGTGCTAGGTGCGCGCCATGCCCATACGGCGCAAAGGGTATCTGCTCAGACACACTGCATGACCTGACAGACAAGAGGGCACTCTTCGGAATGGCTGCCACTTCGCAGAGTCAGCTTGCGGTGGAGTTCGACAAGCACATGTGCTTACGCGTGGTGCACGAGGCTATCAGTCTATTTGAAAACACGGCAATGCCGGTGTGCGGATCGTCTACGAAATGTATGTCTGGGTCAATGCTTACGCCATTTTGGGAACACCACATGAGAAGTTGAGATAATCTGCCTGCATTCATCATATGCATGCTAGGGCGCAGTGAAATAGGGATCGTGGTCTATGACCACTATTTACACGTGTAATTAACAGCTAATTAGCAAGGGGGTCCGGGGGCATAGCCCCCGGGGACCCCGCGCTATTTAGCGGGTAAAATAGCGCTAATTAGCGTCAAATAGACACCGCTTCGTCGTGGGCCTATACCCACTCGTCCCTATCCAATAGGGCGCGGTGAAGCAGAGATTCGAGTCTAATTAACACTGGCCCTCGGAGAGGGTGTTATTAACAGGTGTTATTAACGGTTAATTAGAAATGGGGGTCCGGGGGCCACGCCCCGGGGACCCACGCTAATTAACGCTAATTAGCGTCAAATAGACACCACCCTATCTACTATCCACACCCTGTTGAGCTCGCCCTCATCCTCTGCCTCCTGCTCCTGCTTTTGTTGCTATTTCATATCAGACCTCCGCAATGTGCAGTATATTCTTTGTGTATGGTGGAAATTCTGGCAGCTAGGGATAAACTGTAGTAGTGTCACCAACCCCCTGATTTGCTTACAGTTACTAATCGGCAAAACACGAGCTCTCATATCTAGTCCGCTAACTATTGTAAATAGCAGCTCGGTAGATATACGTAGATACGAGCAGATACTATGCGCGGGGTACTTGCAGGATCAACGAGGATCGAAATATATTTTGTAGGATCAGCGAGGACCGCAATATATTTTGTAGGATCAACGAGGACCGAAATACTAATTGCAGGATCCAAGAGGACCCACATGTTATTTGCAGGATAAATGAGGACCACCATGTTTGTTGCAGGATCAAAGAGGACCCCAATAATATTTGCAGGACCCAAGAGGACGGGAATGTGGATTGCAGGACCAAAGAGGACGGATCTATTATTTGCAGGATTAAAGAGGATGGACATAGTCATGGAAGGACTAACGAGCACAGCAGTACCAGTGGCAGTAACAGGAGGCACAGTCTAGACACAGATCCTCAGAGAGCACGTGAAACAGAAACTTATGGATACATGTACTACAGGTTACAACCACAGTAATGATACAATGAGTTCAAGGGGAAAAAACGGTGGCGGCACCCCGTCGAGTGCAGTGCCAGTACAGGATTAGCTACTCTCTGCTAAAGCGCACGATCTTGTGCGCACATTATGTGGGAGGCGTCTGGGCACAAAAAATCGCGAAGGAAAGTGACACAAATACATACGAAGGGAGTTGAAGTGGATTATAAGGGCGAGAACCTGTAGTCGTCGTAGGACAGCCCCGCATCGATTTTGTGCCCCTCTTCTGGACCCAAATTGCCGTCTTCCTCCTCCTCGAGGTCTGCTCCACTTTCGTGTGGATCACGCATCGTCCTGTTCGGCCACATACCCGTAGTCGACTTCTTCGTCGTCGAGGTCATCGCCGACAGGCTGTTGACGGTTGGACCCCCCGTCATCCACGTCTTCGGGACTTGCATCTTCCATATTATCGAGCGTTCCCACTAGCATACTTGTCATATTGCCCTTGTGGCCTATGCCACTGCCAAGGTACTGCATGAACATGTCCCTGTCAACATGGCTAACCAAAAATCAGTTTATTTGAATGGCAAAAGTGAACAAAAAACCACTCACATATTCACATAATAATTGACGTAGTCCAGATCATCTTTGCCATGGATCTGCCAGGTGTCCGAGCGCCCCAGGAGACTGTCGGTGTGCCTGTATGCAAACGCCGGAATCAGATGAGCCGCGTGGAGTACATCGCCTGGGTCGAGGAAACCGAACAGGTCCTCCTCGTCCAAGGAACAAATCCGACACGAGGGAGACGGCACCTATCAAACCCACCTGGTTCTTCCGGATCCATCCCAAACCATCGCACCCACAAAAAATCCATGCGCTGCGGCTTCGGTGAAACCGAAAAGATTCCTGTGTGTACAACGTTGACATGAAATATTCTGATGACACACACATACCAATAAGGGTGGGTATCTACATCAGGGCCATAGTCCTCGTGTGAAATGACCATGACATCGAGATGAGTGCGCGGATTGATTGAATCCTGGGCGCGATGCATGTCGTAAGTCATGTAGTTGACGCGCACAATTTTGTGGAAATATATTTTGTTTTCGAGGATCTTGACTGTATCTTGTTCTTCCCTGGTGAAATTGTGTTCATCACCCTCCCAGGATCGCCCTAACGATCGCACTAAAAGGTGATCTTTCAAGGATGGGAGGAAATTCTGATTGCAAAATCATTATACTATATGATTTTTTTAAAAAGATTGCGTACGTCGAAAGCGCGATCATCCTTGTGCACTTTTAGCCACAAGCGGAGGTCTTTCCATACCGGTGTATAGTCGGACATGTGGTAATGCCCGTAAGGTGATGTGCACGATGCGATCGGTACGTCTGTTGTGATCTTGACAGCCACAGCGCCACTGATTGGAGAGGCTTCTGCCTCTCCCTGTGTGTCACCGCTCACCGTGTCACCATGCAACCGCTGCCGCTGGAGCACGAGCCTGCGCATTTCCTCCTCATTTGCAATATGCCGCAACAATCGCGCTTGCCACTCATGTTTCGCAATTTGGCTGACAAATTTATTTTTGTTAGTGCGGGCATACCAACGCTTGCTCCTGCGGTGCTCGAGCTCTCCCTGCCAATAGTTAGCAGTGTGCAATAATATTATTATGAGAACGATGCACAATCTGTGTAGTGTAGTTGTCAGTAGTGCTGAATTGACGAATTGCTTGAACATAGTCCCCGAGAGCATGGAATTTGTAGGTCAACAAATTCGGTTTTATAATTTTCCGCTCAAGTTTTTCTACATCCGCTGTGTCTTCCTCTCGACTGATGGCAACGGCCTTCCCCTTTCCTTTACCTTTTGCTTTTTTCTTACCCATTCCGACAGTAGTGGCCCCTTGGCACAGAGCTGCAGATCACCTCCCACGAGCCGCGTGCTCCTTTGGGAGCTCCTGAGTGAGATATGCCTCACAAGTGGTTGCGACGAAGACTCTGATGGAGTCACCGAGTGCTTCAGTAGCTTGCATGAAAATTACCAGCGTCTCCTCCATGTGCAGTCGTAGCTTCACCTGACACAGATAACCTGTGGGACTCACCCAGGCGCAGTTGATGAGACTATAAGGCGACCTGAGAGAGGAAGATTATCCAGTGCAGCAGAGGTGTGGAATATCCCCTAGGTTGTTGACTAACAACAGGGCCTTAGTGTGTATCACACAAAGGGTCCCTAGCAGCAGAGCAGACGCATAGAGGAGGACTTCTACGGTGGACGCCGAGAAGAATAGAACTAAAGTTATAGGCCGTCAAGGCCCTACTTATATACATGTTTAGTTATTGGGTCATGTGCTACTATACAGTACATGCCCAGTAAGGAATGTGGGCTTGGTTGCCATATGGGCGACCAAGTATACGTCTACTCTACAAAGGCCGTGACCCGCCGGTAATGGCCGAGCCAATGGTAAAAGAGAGAGCGTGTGGTCTCATCGTAAGATGGACATGTGAATACGGGTGCAGCCCAGGTATAAAGGAAGCCGGTTGCCGGATACCGTGAGGTATAATAGCGATTGGCCGGTCTTCGTGTACTGACCAAGGCGGAACGCCGAGGTCGTTATGCTATTGGACCAGCAGGTACCATAGCATGTGATATGTCTGGACCGGAAGGTAACCGGGACATGTGTTGGTCTTAGCCGTGAGGCGAGGACTGGTTGTTTGGGCGACGCCGAGATGGCAGAAGCCCGGGACTTGGATTGTACCGAGTCCGTGGGATGGCCGAGGAGGCCGGACCTATAGCAATATTGCCTTGATGCTAATATTGTGCTGTATGGTCGTGTTGCCATTATTATGCGAGCGTGGCGCGCTCGGGCTGTCATTGTGATCTAAGATCTTATGACGTTGCTGGGTCTAGCTCGTTCGGGCGAGACAGGTGGCACACTGTTGCCAGGGGGGCGACAGGACCACAGGCACTTAGTCTACACAGGGGAGACAGGCCGACAGGTACACAGGCGCCCAGGGGCGACAGGTACACAGAGAGACAGGTGCACAGGCGCTTAGGAGCGACAGGTACACAGATCTTGTGTGGCGGCAATGTAGATAACTTGTAGTTAGACATATAAATCCCGGATAAATTGCTATAATCATAGGAAAAATGCTGTAAGCCCCAGATAAATCTGTGACATCACCAAGGCGTGCCACGAACAGAGGTTCAATAGCATATCGAGTACAACCTCATTATGTTCTTGTGGCAGCAGCAAGTCAATTACTGGCATAATACACTAGCGACATTGTGACACAAGCTAACTTGTGGGACTCACCACCTTGTAGGTCTTACTCAGATAGGCGGTGAGGGGTCAGATAGCAAGCAGCAGAAGGTGAGATGAGCTTCTACGGCAGTAGCCGAGAAGAATAGAACTAAGATATCAGAGCGTCAAGCTCTGGTCTCAAATATGTACAGGGTAGGATCACGTGCTACTAACTAGTGTGTCCGCCCTAAAGGAAGGTCAGTGCGCCCTAACGGCGAATACTGACATGTACGCTACTCTAGAAAGACCGTGGGATGGCCGGTAATGGCCGGGCCAATAGGGATAAAGAGAGCGGTGGTGTCACCTTGCGGTGGACATGTGAAACGCGGGCGCAGCCCAGGTATATGGAAGGCTGGTTGTACCGGTACCTTGAGGGACTATGGCTATTCGCCAGGCCCTTGATGACTCAGGCCGAGAAGGCCGAGTGGGATGCCAGAAGCCGGTGATATGAACGTACCGGTGGTGGCGTGGGAGCGAGGCCTTGCGGCTGGCTCGGAGGTATGGCCACGCCGGCGTGAGAAGCACGGAGGTTGCGCATTGCCGGGGCTAGAAGCCCGGAGGTAGGACTGTGCCGGTGACGGGAAGTCCGGGGGTTGCATTATGCCGGTGATAGAAGCGTGTGCTGTTGAGAAGAAGCACGGAGCTTAGGAAGTGCCGGTGATGCATGTGGTGGTCGTTAGGCTTCTCAGCGTAGTAGACCGGTGGGCACGGAGCTTAGTCAGCTGTTGTGCCATGTTGCCATTATTATGCGAGTGGCGCTCGCTGACGTAGAGAGCCTGGTCGACTTGTGGACTCTAGACTCTGGTCATGTGTTGGTTAAGGCCTATTCGGCCATAAGGTTCCGTTATATAACCTCGGCAGGTGCGGCATGGTGGGATAAGTCCCGGATAACTTCGTAGAGGCTTGGATAAGGCCAGAATTGGTGCTAAAATACGCGGAAAAATGTGCTATGTCCCAAATCTGTGACACATTGATCAGCGAATGGACAGAACGTATGTCAATTTAAGCAAGAACATACCTGCAATATGTCTTCAAAATCACAGGCTGCCAACTGCTTCATGGCTGAGACGGTACTGCTGAAACGCCTTATGGTGTCACGTGCAAACGTAGGTACTTGTCGGAAACTGTTCTATTCAGTGAAAAATCACTTCAAATAATAGATATAGGCTCACCGTTGATTGAATGTTTGGATGCTATCATTGCCCTCCAAGTACAGGATCCGCATGAGGTGGGTTAATATTGCCTTCCACACACCAAGCTTGAACTCATGCATTAAATCGGGCACGAACATCAAGTAATTGTTACGATTATTTTGATTTTTCAAATATCTACAGAACTCACCACCGGTCGAATACGATACAGGGACTTGTTGCGCAACCAACTCCCCTGGCTACTCGTGACTCTACTGGGCGCATCCCCAGTTGTACTAGTCTATAGGGCGCGTTTCATCTTTGGCAGATCCAACTCTGCCACCGTTTCATGTTCATCGTTTATTAGTTGATAGATGGCGTTCAACCGCCATCATTCCTATCTATCGTCTCCGGTATATCACTACATACCTATCAAACGTTTGGTACTATAGCGTAGATAGTATCGGTGACATCTGGGATGGACTTGACCCCTAAAACCCAACGTAGTATATAAACCAATGTACTTACGGTCGAGGCTCTTCAGCTCGACCTTGTTGTATAAACAAGAAGTCTTATACTCGTTCTCAAACGTAGGAAACTACGCTCAGTATTTCTCACTCGAGCAACCGAACGACTAAGTCCTCGAAGTGCACACTGACTTCTCGGACTTAGGCGAGTCTTATATTCTATCAGACTCGCACTTGAACAGATTATATCCTCTAACGCGTATTGGATATTAACCGATCTCCTAAGGATTTCACTTAGGACCCGAAGGCATCTAACGAGTATTTGCCTTGCACACGGCAACGTGCCTACGTGCAGAAGAACGATCTATATTCGCAATTCGAATATACGAACGGGTATTCGACCCGTAACAGAAGGTCGAGCTTATCACACCTTCACCTATCACGGTGTAAAGGCACATGATATTTGGACCAGAATTCCCAGCACGACTGATTGAACTCTTGCCCGAGGACATTCAGGGAGTCTACAGACTCAACCGATACGAGTGGACTGACACCATTGGAGCCTTCCGTAACCACAGAGGAATTGTTGTCATCCCCAGAGAAGATAGGGCATCGAAGTGGGTACAAGTATACCCCTCCGCAGGAACGACCGCTTGGGAAATAACGCGTGAAGCGTTCAAACGATTCGGAGAAATCCCTCCGATGTCAACCGCGACGTTGACCGACAACGAAACCGAAACCATCAACAGAACCTTCGATGCCGATGGAAATACGAATCAGCCTTCGGGCGCCACAGGAATGGCAGGAATTGAGCGCATCAGAGATGATGGGAGAAATCCTGGAAACTTTACAGGAACAGATAACAGCCAGACCGGAGGACAGGACCCTCCAGGATTTGTATCTGCTTTTGCGCAGAGTGGGATTGGGCCTATGGCTGGAGGAACAGACCTCTTTGGAAACCCCCCACAGAACGCACCCGGAATGGGTAGCGGAGGAAATCCGTCTTGGACTAGCCCAAGCGGAGGAATGGGAACGACAAACCCAGGAACATGGCCTTCAGGCCTATTTGGACGAACCGCCGCAGGTACAAGCAGAGGAGGACTGGGAGGAAACTTCGAACTCGGAGGAGGGAATGCCCCCCCTCCTGGAGGACTCGGAGGAGGAGCCCCCGCGAACCCCGGAGGAGGAAACCCTGGAGGGAACCCAGGGAACCCCGGAGGAAACCCAGGAAACCCGGGTGGAGGATACCCGGGAGGAGGAGGACCCCCAGGAGGGCCTCCACCACCGAATGCGCCGCAGCCTCAACCTCCGGCGCCGAACCCGTACTACCGACCCCCGATGATAAAAATCAATCCCCCAGACGTATTTGACGGGGAAAGATCCGACATGCAGAACTTCATAAACCAGTGCAATTCCTGGTTTACGATGTACGAAACGTCATTCCAGAACGACGTTCAGAGAGTGATCTTTATCCTCTCTTATATTTCGAACAAAGGGAAAACGGGCCAATGGAAACAAAATTACCACCGGGTTTATACGAACCCCCAGACGAAACGTTTCTTCCCGCCTAGTCTTGCACAGTTTGATGCAGACTTCCAAAAAGCCTTCGGAGCCATCGAAGAGGTACAGAAGGCGCGGAAGAAAATCCTGGACGTAACCCAGGATAGGAAGGACATCGATGACTATATCACCGAGTTCAACAACTTGGCCGGAAAGGCCCAGTACGATCGATACAGCGTGGACGGAAACGCGCTGCTTATAACCCTATTCGAGAAAGGGTTACCCGAACATACGACCCGATACATCATCGGCGTTCGGCCGCTACCAGCGACCATTGATGAATGGCAGTCCGCTGCCTCGTACTATGAAAATACGTACAAGATATTCTTGAAACGGGATAAACCGTTTGTCAAGAAAAAAACTTGGCAAGCCTCGAACCAGAATAACGGACGCACTAGTGCTCCGCAGACAACCATGCCGAAAGATCCGAACGCGATGGATGTAGATCGAATGACCACCCAGGAAAGGAACGATCACATCAAGAAGGGAAAATGCTTCACCTGTCATCAGCCAGGACACATGTCGCGAGACTGCCCGAAGAGGCCAAAGAAGCCAGCCCGCCCTAAGCGGACTACTCGAAAAACCGAAGAAGAAGAAGCCGAGCAAGAAGCTCGCATCGAAGAAGTCTCCGAGGAAGAGACTGAATACATCACCGCTAACAGAGCGGTCACAGCAATTAGGGCCCTGAAAGCCAAAGACCCCGAGCTCCTAGCACGGCTCGTAGAAGAACAGGATTTTGCCTAGGAGGGAAGCCCACGGTCTTACCCTCCGAGAAAGCAGCACATGTAATTACCTCGTTCGAGAAGAATCGATCCCTCTTCATCCCGGTAATCATGACGCTGGCAAAACCCGTGAAGTGCAATGCATTAATCGACTCAGGAGCAATGTCGAACCTGATCCACAGCAGAGTGGTAGAAAAATACAAGGTGCCCACGCAACCCTTGAAGAACCCGATCATCGTCAAAAACGTTGACGGAACAGAAAACAAAGACGGGCGAATAGATCGAGAAGCTACCATACTACTACGATATCCGAAAACCCAGAAGACACGAAAGGTCCGATTCCTAGTAGGATCAATCGGAACGGAGAACATGATTCTCGGGTACGGATGGCTAAAAGACGAAAACCCCACAATCGACTGGAAGGACCAAACAGTCGATGTACGATCGATACTAGGGGCAGAAGAAAAGAAACAGGAAGCTACGATCCGAATGGATACGGTAGAGATGGTAGTTGCCCCAGAAGGAAAAATTCCAACAAGAGGGACCCAAGAAGCTGCAGGGTATGACCTTTACGCCGCAGAAGAAACCGAGATTCCCGCCGGAGGATGGAAACTCGTCTCCACAGGAGTAAAAATGAAGATCCCGAAGGGATCGTATGGAAGGTTAGCCGGACGATCAGGCAATACCCTCAGACACGGATTGGTAGTACAAGCCGGAATCATAGACTCGGACTACCGAGGAGACGTCGGAGCCATCGTCTTCAACTACTCAGACAAAACGCATAGAATTATTCCGGGCATGCGAATAGCCCAGATAATTTTCGAACGACACCTCACCCCCGACATCTTAGAAGTCGAAGACCTAGATGAAACGGAACGAGGGGAGAAGGGGTTCGGATCCACGGACCAGCCAGAAGAAACGGCGCAACGGCTCTATACTCCCGAAGAATACGAAGCGATCCGACGCTTCGCAAAAGATAACCCTAGGATCATAGGAAAGAAAGGGGAGACGCGAAAGAAGTTCCGAACAAAGATACAAATCATCAACGCTGTCAGGAAAGCGCTGACGAAATCCCAAGAATTCGCACAAAAAAACCCCGAACCAGAACGAACGATTGAAGAGATGGTCCCGAAGCACTTACTGGACTTCGCCAAGGTGTTCAACAAGGAGTCCGCAACAGCGTTCCCCCCGTCGAGACCATGGGACCACGCAATCGAGTTGAAACCCGATTTCGTGCCGAAAGACTGCAAAGTCTATGCACTTTCGCCTAAAGAGCAACAGGCGTTAGACGAATTCCTAAAAGAAAACTTGGCCAAGGGATTCATAGTCCCTTCAAAATCCCCGATGGCGTCACCATTCTTTTTCGTCCCAAAGAAAGACAGTGGCCTACGACCCTGTCAAGATTATCGATATCTGAACGAAGGAACGATAAAGAACGTCTATCCCTTGCCACTAATCTCAGAGCTCCTGGAAAAGCTAAAAGGAGCAAAGATCTTCACAAAAATGGACCTTAGAGCGGGATACAACAACGTGCGAATCAAAAAGGGAGACGAATGGAAAGCGGCTTTCAAAACAAACCGAGGGTTGTACGAACCCACGGTTATGTTTTTTGGATTATGCAATGCACCCGGGACCTTTCAGGCAATGATGAACGAAATCCTGAAAGAAGAAATCCTCGAAGGATGGGTGCTTGTTTATATGGACGACATCCTCATTTTCTCAGAAAATGAGAAAATACACAAGGAACGGGAGCGGCGGATCCTTCAGAGATTGGTGGATAACCATCTCTTTGTGAAACCCGAAAAATGCGCCTTCGGTGTCGACAGAGTCGAATTTCTGGGGCTGGTCATCACCCCAGGAAATATCCAGATGGACCCAGCGAAACTCAATGGGATTAAGGAGTGGCCGACTCCTCGAAATCTCAAAGAAGTCAGATCCTTCCTAGGATTTGCTAACTTCTATCGGAAATTTATCGATCACTACTCTACGCACGCCCGACCCTTGGTAGACCTCACAAAGACGGTCACAGGAACAGGGTTCCAGTGGACGGACAAAGAACAGAAGACGTTCGACTTCATGAAACAAGCATTCACAACGGCACCCGCATTAGGAACACCGGACAAGGAGAAACCGTTTATCCTCGAAACAGACGCATCTCAGTTCGCCACGGGAGCGGTACTGAAACAGATAGATGAAACAGGGCGCGAACGGCCAGTGGGATATCTCTCACAGTCCCTAACACCCACAGAACGGAACTATGAAATCTACGATCGCGAACTACTCGGAATAGTCCGAGCTCTAGAAGAATGGCGGCACCTGTTAGAAGGAGCACCGCATCGGATCTTGATCCGAAGTGATCATCAGAACCTGACGTACTGGAGAAGCGCACAGCGCCTAAATCGGCGACAAGCGAGATGGCATCTATTCCTTTCGCAATTCGACCTGAAATTGCAGCACGTCCCCGGAAGGAAACTAGTCATGGCCGACACACTTTCCAGGCTGTACCACCTGGACGAAAGCAACGAAGACAACGAGGGAATCACCATGATTCCGGACGAACTCGTCGTCCACGCAATCCAGATCCCGATCATTGATCGAATCAAGAACGCCAACGATCGAGATGAATCTGCGGAACAGGCGATCCGTGCTCTAGGAGGCACAGGCGAATTCCCCGCGAGAACCACCGCAGATGAATGGCAACAAACGGATGGGATATTGCTCTACAAGGGCAGGATGTACGTACCAAGAGACGAGGGCCTTCGACGGGACGTCATCTCAAAATATCACGACACGATCCCGGCCGGACACCCTGGGATCTGGGGTACAACAATACAGGTTACGACCCACTTTTGGTGGCCTGACATGAGAACAATGATAGCGGAATATGTCCGGGGCTGTGCGATCTGTCAACAAATGAAACCTGATAGGAACCCGCTAAAGCCCCCTTTGCAACCAATACCGACACGGGAAGACGCCCTCCCCTTCTCACAATGCTCGGTCGATTTTGTCACCGACCTGCCAAGAGTCGGAAGATATGACTCCATAATGGTGATTGTCGACCATGGCCTATCCAAGGCCATCTCTCTCACCCCATGCGACAAAACGATCACTAGCGAAGGGGCGGCAGAGATATTTCACCGGAAAGTCTACTCGCTATATGGCATCCCCCGAAAAATCATTTCAGACAGAGGACCGCAGTTTGCATCAAAGCTTTTCAAGGAGTTATGCAAGCTGCAGGGAACAGAATCAGCGATGAGTACGGCGTACCATCCACAGACCGACGGACAGACAGAAAGAATGAATCAACAGATCGAAGTATACCTTCGCATCTATTGCATGAACGACCCGTTCCAATGGGTACAGCGACTGCCTGACGTCGAATTTGCGCACAACACCAGACAAACCGAAAACCGACCAGCGCCACTTGAAATAATCCTAGGATACGTCCCGAGAGGATTCCCAGATTATGACAGAGTAGGGAACGTCCCGGCAGCAGTTGACAGGATCAAGAAGATCAAAGAGGCGCGAAAGATGGCATTCATCGCGCATGAATTAGCCCAGAAAAGAATGGCAGGGCGGTTCCTCAGGGAACTGCCAAAGCTTGAGAAAGGGGACAAGGTCTGGCTCGATGCCAAGAACCTAACAATCCCCTATGAATCGAACAAACTAGCACCAAAAAGAGAGAGACCCTTCACCATCGCAGAAAAGATGGGACCCACGACATACCGGTTGCAGTTACCGACGAACTGGAAAATTCATCCGGTATTTCACGCCGCTCTACTGAAACCATTCAAAGAAACAAGGGTGCACGGACCCAATTACTTACGGCCGCCACCTGATATCATCAAGGGACAGGAAGAATACGAAGTCGAAGCCATCTTGGCTGACAGATGGAAAGGAAAGAAGCATCAATACTTCGTCAAATGGAAAGGCTATGCCACGGCCGACAACTCATGGGAAGACGAGGCGAACTTGGAGCACTCCAAGGAACTGATAAAAGACTACCACAAGACGAGAGTCAGGACAACCCCGACACTCGAAAAGAGGACAGTAATAGTATGTCGACGACTCGCCACCAGCTTCCCCGCCGTACTGCGACCCCCGGCGATGCAGATCGTCGAGAAGGCCGACCGCGAGGTACGCCACCAAGAAGGTACTCCCCCCAGCATCTACAGATTAGACACGCCCTCCTCTGGTACAGGGCCGAGGGACCTTTTGCTGGCCGAGCCGATGGCTGGTCGGCCCTCTTCGACATCGCGCAGGACCTCACCCACGTTTACAGCTCGTACCAGAACATCACCGAGGACCTCGTCCGAATGGAGGGGCAGATCAGAGCGCAGAGAGAGGGACTCGAGCTACTCACCGACAGACTTATCGACCAATTGGCCGCCACTACAACGGCCCGACTACGACACGCACTCAACGACTTCGAGGATCGCGAGCACGTTACTCCCAGTCGACCCGAATACACACCACGACCCGCCCGCTTTTTCACCCCCGACGAACGACGCCGAGTTGCAAGGCCGTTTGATTTTATGGAGGGCGATAGAGTATTATTTCCTCTGCCTACCGAGACTCAGAGGGCCCGCCGAACAGGAGTTAGAGACCAGACGCCACGTATTTCTGGTATGGGAGACAACGGGAGACGTGAACCACCTGCACGCCCGACGAGCCCTAGGGCTACCCCAGCGCGACAGCGAAGAGCGAATAGCACGCCGCCTATTCGACGATCTCCGTCGGTGCAGAGCATTACCCGCGAGGAGTTTGAGCAAGGTGCGAGGGAGCACGAACGAGACACCGCCTCCCTACCCACATGGGCCGCACGAAACCTCCATCGGGCCGCACACCACTGGAGGTACCAACATAACGAATACCTCCGCGATATCCCTTCCCTACGGGTACCAGCGAGGCCCTCACCTGAGCAGCCATGTCGACAATGTGGCTCCGCCAACCACTGGATCCTCGACTGCCCCGACTATATTTGCAGAACTTGTGGGCTCAATCAACCAGGTCATCGACAGAATGAATGCCGCCAACACTTTGTATGGCGAACTCCTACGACCCCGTCCCTCAGCGGGAACGGCGACATCTACAACGAACAGGACGCCGAGGCACTCTGAAGAGGGGAGCTTGGGAAATTCGTCGAGGCCGACGAATGCCTAGGGAGGGGCTGATGTTACGATTATTTTGATTTTTCAAATATCTACAGAACTCACCACCGGTCGAATACGATACAGGGACTTGTTGCGCAACCAACTCCCCTGGCTACTCGTGACTCTACTGGGCGCATCCCCAGTTGTACTAGTCTATAGGGCGCGTTTCATCTTTGGCAGATCCAACTCTGCCACCGTTTCATGTTCATCGTTTATTAGTTGATAGATGGCGTTCAACCGCCATCATTCCTATCTATCGTCTCCGGTATATCACTACATACCTATCAAACGTTTGGTACTATAGCGTAGATAGTATCGGTGACATCTGGGATGGACTTGACCCCTAAAACCCAACGTAGTATATAAACCAATGTACTTACGGTCGAGGCTCTTCAGCTCGACCTTGTTGTATAAACAAGAAGTCTTATACTCGTTCTCAAACGTAGGAAACTACGCTCAGTATTTCTCACTCGAGCAACCGAACGACTAAGTCCTCGAAGTGCACACTGACTTCTCGGACTTAGGCGAGTCTTATATTCTATCAGACTCGCACTTGAACAGATTATATCCTCTAACGCGTATTGGATATTAACCGATCTCCTAAGGATTTCACTTAGGACCCGAAGGCATCTAACGAGTATTTGCCTTGCACACGGCAACGTGCCTACGTGCAGAAGAACGATCTATATTCGCAATTCGAATATACGAACGGGTATTCGACCCGTAACAGTAATGGTTGAAGCCGAATTTTGAAAGCTTCGTGGAAAATGCACTCTAATCTTCATGAGTGAAAAAATAAATCATTCCTAAGGAAGGCACTTACCCTAGTTGTTGCCAGAGATTTTGTATCGAGAATATTTGCCAGGTGCTTGCTATTGAGTGAAGTCCCTTTCTTGAAAATCAGACCGCGCGCATGCCAGATTATGTCTTGGATAGCGGGAGAGTCGACCTGGACATTTTCACGTCACCTAGAGTCAGTTGGGGTTCCCATCTCAGAGATGTCAGATTTTCGGATTAAACAGCGAGGACAGGGGCATTGTGCAAGATAGCAAATGCAAGCTAAGAGGATTCTAAAAAACCATCAACCAAAGAATTATCATGCATACGCGTACTCACTTTTCTGGATAATCTGCAGAGTATGTAAAAATCTGGGGAACAGTTGCCGAAGTATGCCATCGCCGCAATGCTCAAGGATTCCATGCTCATAGGTGTGCATGAATTCAGGATCGAGCAAAAGCTTCCAAATCGCTTCTGTAAGCTCATGCTTGCAGAAGCGCAGAACATTGCTCATGGCTGCACAGCCAAAAAGCTCTTTATATACATCTTGTATAAAATCTGGGAGCTGGACCTTATCATCAGCCAAGAATCAAATATGTGTTAAATTAGACTCTTCGAAGGCATGTAATGAGATGCAGAAGCGGTGGGCTTACTGCACGTGTACTTTGACATGGAACCGAAGTACATGTAAATTGGCCACAGAGAAGCGTTGCCAAAGTTTGTAAGGTGCGTGGAGTCCGACCATAACATTATAGGCACAATTGACACCTCAGTGTCAGGCGGGTCGTCAGGATCACAGGGCTGAGCGCGTAGTCTTTCATACTCATCAAGCAGTGTGTCCGAGTTGTACAACTCCGAATAAATTCTAATATCTTCCATTTTCTCAGGGGATTCCTCCTCGGAGGCGTTATCATTGTTGACCTCAGGGCATCTCCAATATTGCTTGAATGGGACCCAATGGTGATACACGGCCTCTTCACTGCAACAAACTGACTTGATTATTTGCAGCAAGTTGCAGTGCCAAACGTTAGGAACTTCGAGGACAGGTGCATCATTTTTCTTAGCCCACTTCACGCCCTCCTTTGGCAGCGGGATAGTGACCGTATCGTTTATCCATCCCTCCACGGCAGGAAAATGATCGATCTGCTCATCAGCAGCAGCATCCGCACGTGCCCATTCATGTGTGACATTCAAACCTTCAAGATTGGACAGATTGAAGTCTGGCGCAAAAAGGACGTCGTCGAGGAGTGACTTTGATTTACCCTGATTCGACTCATTCTGCTCCCAGTTCATGAACTGGTATATGGAGCTATTAGGAAATGGCCAGTAGGGGTTATCATAGGAAACAGCGTGCGCAGAGTGTGATGGTCAAGAGGAGTTATCGTGTATGGGATTGGACTGTAGCGTAGGCGTGTTGCATAGATCACTAAGACAATTCGCGTTGGGTGGGATAGATTTGGGTTCGACGGAATATCGATGAACCATACCAAAGCTATCAGGTTTTGTGCCGTGAAACGATGGTGAGGCAGGAAGAATTTGCGAGGAAGGAGATGGGGGATTTTGTATGGGAACAGACATATCACCGACAGGTGTTGGGTCGACTGCATGTGAGATGAAGTGAGGCGAGGGCGGATTGGATGGCAGGCATGGCAGGACAGACGTGCTGGTCTGTGATGCTTGTGCCCTGTACGACTGACAGAGTACACATGGTCCACAGCAATGGGTGGTTTTGGTGCCGATGATGAACCCTGCACAAATTTTGGCATGGCTTCCCCAGTCTGCATAGAGACTCAATAAGTACCCAAGAATTTTAAGAGCATATACATACCACATCCAAGTTTTCTGTGATTTCCACCTCCTCAAAAACTTCCTGGTCAACCTCAACCCTCACTAGTTCCGCTACGCGAATGACCTCTTTGTCGTGTTCCTTTCTTTTTTTCATCATTTCCGCAAATTTTGGCTTCCGCTGCTTGCAGTGTCCCATATGCATGCGGAGACCATTTTCGCTGGGAAAATCGTGGTGTCTGCAAGCCCAGCATTTTAGAGTGGTAGACCTAAGTGGCGAGTGAGTCCACACCGAAGAGTCAAAAGTGAGGGATCGTAGCAAGTCCAAGTTAATAAGCGCTCTGTTCCTTACCTTTGCTACTTACTTCCTCACGCGCATCTACATGTTCCTCACCAAGATGATCTGACTCACAGGCTATTTTTTTCGTGTGTATCTACATGTTCCTCGTCATGCTAGGCTACTTCCTCGCATGCATCTACATGTTCCTCATCAAGAACACTCAACTAGGCTACTTACTCGTGCGGCCCTATCTCTTTTTGTGCAAGGTGAGTACATTACCCAACGTCATCGAGACTTCCCTCAGTCTCGGCCGTACACTGTACATGCTCCAGGTTTTAGGTGAGCACTTCTTCGTGTGTATCTACATGTTCTCCATAAAGACCGTCCAACTTCCTCGCCCGTGTTCGCCTCTTTTTGTGTGTGTGGTAAAGGTGCATTTTCAACAAAACATAATACCATTGAACTCTCCTACCTACATCTATCTCACGTCGAGCACATGCACTGCACTTGTCGAATGATGCAAGCACCAGTTAATAAGTCGATCATCTCTTGGAACGCCCAGCGGAAGAAGATGCGAAGACCAACGGAACACCCAATAAATTAAACAAAGATGCGAACACAAGAATTTGCAATTGCAGACTCTCGCGTACCCATCTGTGCCTTACCTGGATCGTCGAGCCTAATTCCTCGTGCGCATCTACATGTAAAACATCCAACTAGGCTACTTACTCGCGCAGCTCTATCTCTTTTTGTACAAGGTGAGTACATTACCCAACGTCATTGAGCCTTCCCTCAGTCTCGGTCGTATACTGTACACACTTCTAACATAATATGTGAATAATTTCTTACCACGCATCTCTACTCTTCTAATCGAATATGAGGAAGGTGAGTGCTTAACTTGATGTCATCAAGCCTTCCTTCGGTCTTGGTCATATACTGTACATGCTCCTGGTGCAGTAGGTAAGTGATACTATGCGCATCTCTGCTCTTCTAATCGAATATGAGGAAGTGAGTACTTAGCTTAACGTCATCGAGCCTTCCTTTGGTCTTGGTCATATACTATCCTTGATGCATTGACGGGGAATTTGGACTTTGTAGCAATGGTGACATTGATCCACGAGTCATCTCATCTGTACACCCACACACTGTGCTCGCAGTCGATCATCTCTTGGAATGCCTAGCGGGGCGCCCAGCGGAAGAAGATGTGAAGACCAACGGAACGCCCAATAAACGAAGATGCGAACACAAGAATTTGCAATTGCAGATCTCGCGCACCTATCTATGCCTTACCCGGACCGTCGAGCCAGACTAATTCCTCGTGCACATCTACATGTTCCTTGTCATGCTAGGCTACTTCCTTGTGCGCATCTACATGTTCCTCACCAAGAACACTCAACTAGGCTACTTACTCATGTGGCTCTATCTCTTTTTGCAAAAGGTGAGTACATCACCCAACATCATCGAGCCTTCCTTCATCTCGGTCGTATATTGTACACGCTTCTAACATCATATGTGAGTAGATTCTTACCGTGCATCTCTACTCTTCTAATCAAATATGAGGAAGGTGAGTGCTTAACTCGACGTCATCGAGCCTTCCTTCAGTCTCGGTCGTATACTGTACACGCTTCTGGTGCAATAGGTAAGTGATACTATGTGCATCTCTACTCTTCTAATCGAATATGAGGAAGTGAGTACTTAGCTTAACGTCATCGAGCCTTCCTTCTGTCTCGGTCATATACTGTACACGCTTCTAGTGTGGTAGGTAAGCATTACTATGTGCATTCCTAAGCGCATGAGTAAGGACTTAGCTTATAATACACCACAAACCTGGATTAATAAATTACATATCTCTCACTCATTGCCTAGCTATTCTATATAAAACATATAGCAAAGCAGATGACATGCACTGTATTGCAATGTGGGGAGGTATGAAAGTCTGAAGTCAAAGTGGCCGAGGTCGATGACCATTTATGGAAGTCCAGAACCTTATCACAGTGGCGTCAACTCCATAATAAGTAATATGGCACTTATAGGTACGCTCGCCCACTTCAACGTTTTTTCCCTTATCTTTCCACCCACTTTGCAATGTCCTTGGACGTGTCTTGCAGTGACTTCGGACTATCCTCAGAGACTGTCCACTCCAGCGACATTATCTTTGCTCTTGACATAATTTACGCACACACTACCAATCTCATAGAAGAGTTGCAGCGCTACACTCCCCCCACTGACTCACGTGCCTTGGGCGCGACTATTCCTTTTTATCGCCCCGTTGCCTATAGAATGCTTGAAGATTCTCTTTCAATTGCTCATTGGGCAACTTGGCTCTCTTCAGTATTACTAGGTGACTTTCATAATGCTGATGTCAAAAACCCGCACAAGTGGCATAACTCGTGGGAGGCCACCTGCACTACTACTGCAGTCCTCTTCCAAGCGTTAGGAAATGTAATATGCGGCCTGGACAAGCGTGGCCAAGGAAGGATGGAGGATAGACGAGACTCAATTACTCAAGCTCAGGGGTGAGCTAGCGCAAGGGTAGAATGTCAACTGAGCATGCATAACGATCAAAGCGATCATGTAATTCATACCGTACTGGAGAAATGGATGAGACTCAATTGCTCAAGCTCAGGCTTAATTCATTCTCACTCTGCAGGAAGCACAAGATCAGCAACAGTGCAGGGCCACTCCCTCAACTTCTCGCGCCTCCATAGACAGCACGAATTATTATCAAAGCGATCATGTAATTGTTACCGTACTGGAGAAATGGACAAGACTCAATTGCTCAAGCTCAAGAAATAATTAGCCTCGCTCTACAGGGAGCACAAGAACCGCTAAGCGCAGGGCCGCTTCCTCAACTTCTCGTGCCTTCGTGAACTATATTATCAAATCGACCATGTAATCGAGACACGGTACCGGAGAAATGGACGATCAATTACTCAAGCGTGAGCGCGCATTGACCAAATGTGTAACCCTAACTACTATTGAAACTCAGATAAACCCCAAACCTTCATCTGGGTGGCTGAAGTGGCTGAAGCAGATTTCGACATCATTCGACTTGTGCAGCCCACAGCTACGGCAACACATTGTTAAAAATTCTGAAACTCCTCACATACAGTATAGGATATACTGTATACCTAAGCACTGTGATCATGATTGTATCGTTGTTCTTTGGTGAGTGGTGTAGGAAAATATCGAGAAAGTCAGTGCCGAAACAGACATGCAGTCGTAGAACATGTGCTACGTGAGATCTTTACGGCTACATGGCGTATAAATATACTCATATTATCTCAATATAATGAAAAAGATTATACTATCATAGCGCCCACCCGATTGTGCCTGTTAATATTGTGTGCCTATTCAAATGTTGGTATGTGTTTTAGACACCACCCAATGGAACACCCCACCAATCACTGAGAACCAATCCTGAAATCATGAAAATATTCTGATACATAGTTCATATGATGTAGTATACTGTACAATGGCAAAAGAAACAGATAATACGGATTGAACTCTCTACCACTTTGCAACCTTGGAGACACTGTGCATCATAGTGCGCGGTATTTATAGTAGTAAATACGCTTAGACACGCATTGTTATTCTCAGAAGTATATTTCTGTCACAGATTTGGGACATTCTACAAATTTTCCTATATTTTTACCTATTTTTCCCGCATTTCTACGAGCATATTCAAGCTCGCTGCTATAAGCGCCTGTAGACACGTACACCAAACCAAACAAACCGTACATAACACGCTATCACGTCCACTGTTCATAACAACACGTAAATAATGTGCACGTCATGTACTATACGAAAGCGGCCCCGAGGTTTATCACAAGCCAACGCCTTAGATGACTCATATCCCGATACCGGCATATTTCATCATGCTTATTCGGCTTACAAACACTTGTAGCCACAATGTCAACGTGGGCCTACTGGTCCAAAGCCCGTTTCTTACTGGTGCGGCCATTACCGGCGCACATGGTCTATTATATATTACGACTTAGCTGTAATATTTGTATCTGCACACAGACCGTCTCTGTGTTTGGCTCTGTAAGACGACCAAATACTAGATATGTATATAAGTAGGAATAGCACTACGTTATTCTTTAGATTTGTTCTCTTGCATTCGCACTTTAGCACATCACTCCTGCTGCGCATACTAGCCCCTCACCTCGCCCTTAAGCCCCTCAAGCTTTATAGTTGAGTAAAGTGAATCCCACAACCTAGTTTGTGTCAATTTCTCCACTGGTCTGTATACTTTATATACATTATCTTGACCACATATCTCATCTAATTGATTGACAGTAGCATGTCTGACATTTAGCTGCCATGTGGAACACTCGCAGACTTCAACTTCAAGGAGAGACCTTGTATTGCTACAATATTAACTCTCTCAGGAGCTCTAGCAATTTAGAGTTGTCAAACGCTAAGGACTAAGCTCAGAATCAAGTGGGAGGTTGGAGGCGCCATAGGAGGAACCAGCCACCGACGCATCAGGATGCGTCACGTCTTCAGATTCATGCCTCGCTCTGCAGAAGCACAAGATCAGAGATAGTGCAGGGCCACTTTCTCAACTACTCGCACCTTCCTAGACAGTGCGAATTATTATTTAAGTGATCATATAATTGAGAACGTATCTGAGAAATGGACGAGACTCAATTACTCAAGCTCAAGGGTGAACTGGCGCATGAGTAGAATGTCCACTCATCATACAGCGTGCATAAAAAGCAAACTTTTCGTTTAATTAGAAACGTATGGGCGAAGATAGCGGCCCAAGAATATGCAAGATGAATCTTTCAGCACAATCATGTGATATAATGCGCATGTCTTGAACGCGTCGGTGGCTGCTGCCTCCTCGTGCAGTGCTTCTGACTTTTCACCTTGATTGCGAAGTAATTTGCTGATAGTTTGAAATGCTGTTGAGAAGGGAGATGGCGGAGATCGAGCACTACGTCGACTCGGCGCAAGGAGCATGTATGAATCCGTTCAGATGACACCGATGACGCATTAAGCCCTAACCTTACTGCATCACAATGACAGTGGCTGTCACATGATCACATACCCGCCATAAATGACAGCCCACCGGCCGCAAATTCCCTTCACAACTGAATCTCATACCTCCATCTTCCCCTACAAAAAATCCCTTACTATGTCTCGTGGTGTCAAGTCTCGCCACCTGATGCCAAGGCCAGCATACAAGAATGCAACACTCAATAAAGAGCAGCCCAGAAAACGTGTCTGTACGACCTATGAAGAAGAGCAAGACGTCGCGACTACATCACACCGAGCCCCAGAATCTCGCCACGTGAGCGTTGTGCCCAGCGCCAAGAAGGGGCATCATATCCAATCCCAGCATGTCGCCGACGTCGAACATTGTGAACGCAAAAATACTGAAGAAGACAAAGATGGCTCCGAAGATGAACAGGTCTTCAAAAGCTTGATTGTTCAGATGAGATTGTTGAACGAAAACCCTTCCCACGACGAAAACGAGTATTTTTTCTTCCTTTGCATGCGCATATAGCCTACTATTAATGAGGACATTCAGATCTCACCTCAAGATATACAAGCTGGCTGGGCGATACATTCCGCACTGTATCAACCCTTTCATGAAGGTCGATCACATGATTGCGCTTGGCATTCGCCTCTACGGTGTTCCCAGGGGTGAATGGGGTGCAAATGATCTTCCCAATGAAGTGTACGTATATGGAAGCGCACATATATGCACTGATTCGGACTCTGTCGTGTCGCTAGCTCGATGGAAGATGCTCGCCAAGACCTTGGCTACTATGAAGAGCTTCTGGGCATCTGTCCCATCCTTCATAAGCAGATTCGCTACTTAGAAGGAAAAGAGAAGGCTTTGTTACATCTTGCGCAATACGTGAGTTTTTGCAACATTCTTCAGTCGTATAGCTTATACTTCACTGTATGCATAGCTCGACTGACACTCCAGATACGCCTGATCCGACGGCTGTACTAAAATCAAAAACAACTGCCTCAAGTATCTCCCTGATTTGAGGTGCGGTGATATTCCAGCCATTCCAGTCGACTTACCCAAGGCCAAGCGAGGCTACGAGAATGTCGCTACAGCACGAGTATTAGTGCCGCACATCTACCGCAATGAGTTTGATGAGAATCCCAAGGCGTACGTGGTAACAGTCATTATCTTCCTCGACTGACGAGTTTCCCAGATTCGAGGTTGACGCCGGTGACCTCCCCTCGTTCCTCTACCCCGAGAATGGGTATGATGATGAAAAGCCTGAACAGAATCTGCTAATGTCTCCTATTCTTGTCGCGGTATGATCTGTATCTAATTGCATAGTATATGCTGATAGTGTGCGCAGAATTTCCGCTGTCTCTTTAAGGGACCCAGTGCTGCTCAAAGTTTCTCTGTTGTGGATGCAAAGAAAGGTGGCGGACACCCCCCTCTTTGTAAGATCTACAGCCTTAATGAGGTTACTCCCAAGCAAATCACATATACTGCTCTGATCGTGCATCCTGCTCTCTGAAATTATTTGTTGCTGACTGTACCGTTTGGCAGACTTGCTTCGGATATGCATCCCAGAACGTCTGGGATGATAATGACGGCACATTCCTCAGCGCAGAATTTTATAATTACATCTTGAACATGTTCAAGAATGATGCTGAATGGGGTGTGCGGATGCTGGCCTGGTTCAACAAGTGAGTACTTGTGCTAATTATATGGTAATCTAACTGTTTTATCTAGGGAGGTCTACAGCAAGGGTACGCAGACTGTCGCACCGAACGGCGTCAAAATTCGCAAGCACGAGGGACCGTCTCTCATTGAGAGGATCAACAAGCGGCTTGCTGAAGCTTCCAAGGCCGCTTCCCACCCTGAGAGTGATGACATACCCATCCCTCTTCGGAGGAAATCACCACTGGGGCTCTTTGAAAGTTTTAACGACGACGAAGACAAGGAGGTGGTTGCTGCGCAGGTTGACGGTGGGGAGCAGGTGGAGGCACAGGTTGACGGCGAGGCGCAGGTGGAGGCGCAGGTCGATGGTGAGGAGCAGGTGGAGGAGCAGGTGGACGGTGAGCAGGGTGAGGGTGTAGACGAGCTCATGGAAGAGGATGGAGAGGAGGAGGCTGGCGATGACGAGGCCGAGGCCGAGGACGAAGACGAAGACGGCGAGGAAGACGGCGAGGAAGAGGACGACTAGATCGGCGTGCACAATGGCATACTTGGACTGCTTTGGCTCTCTGGCGACTTTTGGCTCTGGTTACACGCTGCTGCTTTGCTCCATCAGGCTGTGTCTTGTGCTCGACTCTTTGATCCTCAGTGCTCTGTGATATGTGCTTGGTGGCCCCATCTGCTCAGGAGCCTGCTCTTCTGACGGTGTTGTGCACATGTGTACTACTTAAAGAATTTTATTGGCACTGTACTATGTGTATTAATATATTCCATGAGCTGCATTTTTGGAACCGGTACCCTAGAGCGGCCCCCCCCTGCAGACTGCTCAGAGAATCACTATTGTGCGGTCCCTGCAATAGCAAGGACCTCAGCTAAGGTCCTCGCAGTAGCGAAGGCCCTCAGGTGAGGTCCTCGCAGTAGCAAAGGCCCTCAGGTGAGGTCCTCGCAACAGCATGGGCCTCAGGTGAGGTCCTTGCAGGAACCCATCCCCTGGGCGCTTGCTATTGCGAGGACCTGCTACTATAAGGGGGTTATACATGAGTATACCGGTCCGGATATAGTCACAGGACCTGCTTGGTATATCTACGTAGATACCAGTAGATCTTCGGTCTCGCACTTTGCTGATTAGTACCGGTAGACCTGCAGTTACTCTCCATGGCACGAATGTAATCATTGATGCACTTGACAAATAATGTGTTTCCACCAAAATCTGGTGCATACTGTTCCAGGATGTCTGCCAAAGTTCCCATGCTGAGGCCTCTCTCGTCTATGAGCTGTGGTCCATGCACCGAGCTATGATTCTAACGCTTGATTGAATGCTGCCCATCAATCGATTACATGTACAGCATCTCGGTCATATTATAGTCACATGACAAAACCCCTATTATGTTAAGCCTTTTACTATAAGACTATGAATTACACACCACACTTTACCACCACATTACTCTACACCCACCACTCATTACACCTTACCACACTACTCTACCCTTACTACGGTCTTCATTGACTGCCACACATCCATAGTATAATGGGAGCTCACACCATAGGTGCTTGTGTGTCGCTAGCGTGGACGCCACGTTTGCTGTGTGGTGTCCATGGGCGTCATTCCTGCTCCCATTAGATAGGGCACCTGGTGCCGGTGAATTCCCATGCCCAGCACCTGCAAGGCGTGCTGCTAGCTTGCATTTTGCGCGCTGTTCCTGCCCTGCACCACGGGGACTCATGCCATGGGGATTCATACTCCACACCACAGGGATTCATGCCCCACACCACAGGAATCTGTGGCCCATTCCATGGGGGTTTGTGGCCCATGCCACAGGGATTTGTGTCCTGTGGCATGGGGATTTTGTAATGTAAATACCCCACACCACGGGGATTTGTACCCTGTGCCACAGGGATTTGCACCCCAATTCCACAGGGATATGTGCCACGTGCCATGGGGATTTGTGCCCTGTGCCACGGGGATTTTTGTGATGTAAATACCCTACACCATGGGGATTTGTGGCCCATGCCACAGGGATTTGTGTGTCCTGTGCCACGGGGATGTGTACCCCCTGCCACAGTGATTTGCACCCCAATGCCACAGGGGTGAATTCCCATGCCCAGCGCCTGCAAGGCACATGTGCCGGTTGCACATTTTACAAGTGAAGTGACAACAATACCAAACATCAGCGAGGTGGAGGAGTGGTGGAGCGGGCAGAGACTAAAATATATTCTTAAGACATAACGTTTGTGGCAAAGCCACAGGTAATTAAGCTAGTCTAAATACTAAAGGGCCATGGAAGAAAACCATGTGGTTCTCGCATGGCAACCGTGCATTCATCGGCCTGTAGGGCATGCGTCACCATCCCCATGCCATTTCCCACGGATGGCACCTACAACACGCGTGCAGCGTTCAAGTCCCTTCGACCGTGTTTCACGCATCCTCCCTGTGCTTTCAGGCACCTATATGATACCCCATTTGGAAGGCACACCACAGAGCACCGTGCCGGTGAAATGATGATTTCACACTATAATTCACTAATCATTGAAGATCCTGGAGCTTGGCTTTGTCAGAAGATAGTTAAAGAAGGTATGTTATAAGGTTGTGTGGCTACAGTGATGATTATCCTCACAGTGTCAGGCCCCGGGCAAGCCCCAGGCCAGGCCGGGCCAAGCCATGGGCCGTCAATGGGGGCCCGGCTTGAAGCCAAGGCCATCCAAAGCCGGGGGCTTTCAGGCCGGGCCGGGCCGGCACATCACTACACGACGGTCGTTCCTGTTCGGGCCATAGGCCATGCAGTCAATATTTGTGGTTCCGACGAGTTGGTAGTGAAGATCGTGTGGCCTGTTAAATCGGGACGAGACAGAGTGTATCAGAAAGAGACGCAATGTGCTCGCTCAGAGGAAGCCATCGGCCCTCAAGCATATCGTCGAACTTTATGTTATATGTCGCGCGAAACCGGCGAACTCGAACTTCCTCGTGCATACCTTGGAACGAGGGTGTGCGCAATGCCGCTGGCATCATCAAATACTGACACAAGCGTATTCTCAAGCAACTACTCAGGGGAATATTACTCGCGTGGAAGCGTATTCCTAGTCTGAGGCTACTCAAGGCAACAAAGGCCAAGACGAGTCTGGGGTGCTCCCTGCTCGTCTGGCTGGTATATATGCTCGTAGGCTGTTTGTACATGTTTGGCTACTATACAGTATTACGTAAGCTGATAGACCGTTTAGAGTATGGTAAACCCTATCGTAGGTGTAGAGCCACAACAAGGGTGTCCGGGGTCTGTGTAGGCACGTGTGGGGTGTTCGGGGTCCTTGCACGTGATGCATAGGCGGGCGCTTAGATAAGATAAGGGTTGTCTCTAGTCGCAAGCAAGTTGGAGAAAATCGGCTTGTGACAGTACCCCCTCTTCTAGCTGCGTGTCCCCACGCCCAGCAATCACTTTGTACATAGTTTGGTCAACATGGCATGGGTGATCTACGGTTTTCTTGCAGATGTGTGGGTTCGCGAGTTGGAGGGTGTTTAGAACCGGGTAGATCCAGTATCCTTTCGATTCAGGTATAGTGGATTCTATCGGTTGTCCAACCCGTATCCCATATTGCATGACCCGTGTTCGTGGATCGCAGAACCAGAAATTTCGTGCGACGAGCTTCTTTTCGTAGGCATAGAATGGTATACTGCCTTTGACGAGAAGCGTAATGTCTATGTCGTCGTATATTATGAATTCCTTCGGGTTCTCCCTAAGTCCCATTTCCTGAGCTTTTCGTTCGAAGTCCTCCCACTCTGGGTCCCATCTGGTGTCAGAGTGGTCCCAGCCAGTGTTCCTGTTTTTCCACTGGTTGCCTGGGGCGGATGGTCTGGCTTCGAAGAACTTTGTGACTAGCTCTTGATAATGGTTCAATCCACGTTTTCGTTCCCATGTTTTAGTCCCATCAGACCACTCGACTTCTAGCTCGATTCGCCCTCGGTCTTCCCTGGATTCGAGGATCCTGAGAGGCCTGCGAACGTCATTGCTTTCCGTCACTTTACTATGGTCTTGATTGGGGAAGGCGGGCGGTGTGTATGGTAGGAGTAAGACCTCATTGAATACTGGGTATATTCCGCGCATGTCTGCGGGGAGGTCTAATTCGTATGCTCCGTGTCCGACCTTCTTCGTGACCTTGTACGGTCCAAACCGCTTGGAGTCAAGCTTCTTGGTTGGGTGGCCCATGTTTATGTTACGGCCGTCGACCCATACCAAGTCGCCTTCAGAGTATGACAGTGGCGATGCCCGTTTCCTATTGTAGTACTCTTTCATGCGTAGCTTAGCTTTCTCCAGGTTCTGTGAAGCGAGTTTGGATATGGTGTGCATGTGTTCGACCCAATCTCGTGCTACCCCCTCTTCTTGTTCCGGCGCTTCTACACCTGTGAAGGGGTGGTATCCGTGCGTAAGGTAAAAGGGACTATATCCCGTGCTACTGTGTACGTGTGTCTTGTACGCAAAGCTTGCCAGCGGGAGTAAGTCCGGCCAGTTCGTGTGAGTATCATTGATAAATAACCTAAGGTAAACCTCGAGTTCCTGGTTCATACGTTCCGTTTGCCCGTCTGTCTGTGGGTGGAACGCGGTACTCGGGTTTCCCTGTATGCCTAGTCTACGATATACGTCTTTTATAAATTCTGCTACGAATTGTGGTCCTCTGTCGCTAAATACTTTCTTTGGTAGTCCGTGTTGTGTATATACTTTGTCTATAAATATGTTGGCCCATCCTTCGGCCGATAGTTTAGTCGTTGTTGGTACAGCTATATAGTCCTTTGACTTCATATCTACTACTACAATGATTGCGTCGCGACCCTTGGAAATGGGGAGTCCGGTGATCATATCGACGGAAATGTTCTCCCAGTTGTGTGCTGGAGTCGGGTTTGGGTTGAGTGGAGCCGCGCGTTTGGATCGGTCCGGCTTAGCGGCCTGGCACTTGATACAAGCTTTGACGTACTGGCGGATGTCTGAACGCATCTTGGGCCACCAGTAGTGTCGATGTATGGCTGTGTACGTATTTTCGGTGCCAGGGTGTCCCGCTGAGACGGTGTCGTGGAATGAAGAAATGATTTTTCCGATTAATTCTTCGTCCCGAGGGATAATTAACCTCCCCCTCCTATATCGCAGACCGTCCTCGGTCGTTTCCCCTACTTCTACTCCTTCCTTTCCATCGTAGAGAGCGGCTTCCGCTTTGACCCTCTCTTTTACTTCGTCGTGGGTGATACCCTTGACTACAGTATAGAATGAGGATCGCAGCCTTTCTGTGCTATCTTGGACGAAGAGGTGTGGCTTCAGGACGACTTGCCCTTCGAGGTGATCTTTGTCGTTGCCGTGATCACTTCTTCGGGAAAGCCCATCGGCCCTTCCATTGGTCTTCCCGGGGATGTGCACGAGTTGTAGGTCATACTCGGCAAGTTCCGTCATCCACCGGGCTTGTCGCGGATTAATTTTCTGCGGGGTCTTAAAATATTCTAGGTTCTTATGGTCCGTTAGTACTTCTACAGGGTGTTTGCCACCCATTACGAAATGCCACCATTCGTCAAGTGCGCACATGATGGCGAGGAGTTCTCTGTCGTAGATTTCGTAGTTTCGTTCTGCCGGTAGCATCGTTTTGCTCTGGTAGGCGATGGGTTTCCAGATGCCGTCCTGTTTCTGCATGAGGCAGGCTCCGGTTGCAAAGTCCGATGAGTCTGCCTCGATGCGGAAGGGTCGTCGTCATTTGGTATCCCTAACACGGGTGCTTCGATAAATATTTTCTTTAACTTATCGAAACACTCTTGTTCCGCCGTACCCCACTGCCAAGGCGTGTCCTTGGTTAGGTTTATCAGTGGTCGTGCTACCGTGGAGAATTTAGGAATAAATCTCTGGTAGAAGTTTGCGAATCCTATGAAGGACTGCACTTCTTTCTTGTTCCGAGGTGCGGGCCATTCAGCCACTGCCGCCACCTTCGCGGGATCCATACGGATTTCCCCGTGAGAGATTATATGTCCTAAGTATTCTACTTCCGACTTCATAAACTCGCATTTCTCTGGTTTACAGGTTAACTTATTTTGACGGAGAACGAGCAGAACCTTGCGCAGGATCTCTTTGTGTTCTGCCTCGGTCTCCGTGAAAACAAGTATGTCGTCTAAATATACAATGACCTTTCCAGTCATTATCAGGTCTCGGAAGATGTCGTTCATCAAGGTCTGGAACGTGCCCGGTGCGTTGCACATTCCAAAGAACATCACTAAGGGTTCGTATAATCCCCTATTAGTGATGAAGGTGGCTTTTTCTTCGTCGCCTTCCTTGATTCTGACGTTCGTGTATCCCCAACGAATGTCCAATTTAGAGAAGTACTTAGCTCGTTTCAGCTTGTTGAGCAGCTCCGTGATCAGAGGGAGCGGGTACCGGTTCTTTTTGGTCATCTGGTTCAGTTTCCGATAGTCCTGAATGGGTCTCAGTTTCCCATCCTTCTTCTTGACAAAGAAGAATGGTGCCCCCCATGGCGACTTGGATGGTCGTATGCGTCCAGTCCGTAACTGTTCTTCTAGAAAGTCGTCTAACGCCTCTTGTTCTCGAGGTGATAGGGCATAGATCTTGCCGGCGTAGGGTTCGGAGTTCGGTAGGAGTTCTATGGCGTGATCCCACGGTCGCCTTTCGGGGAGGTGGTCGAATTCCGTTTCCTTAAACACGTCTTCGAATTCGTGTAAGTACTCAGGTACCACTTCCTCGAAAGTCTTGGCTTCCGTGGTTTTGCCGGTGGCGATGGCGATCTCGGTTGCCTTCGTCGCGCGGACTCGCTCAGTGATGTCGGCCCGGCACTCGTCCCTATTCCGTAACCATGCGTCAGCAAAGATGTAATAGATATGGTCACCGTCCTCGATCTGCTCGTGTTCGCAGTCGCAGGTGAAGGTGATTTGGCGTTTCTTCCAGTCGATGGTGGGATTGTGATCTTCCAACCAATCGAAGCCGAGGAATATGTCGGCCGAGCTCAGCTCGGTGACGTGGAACTTGCGCGTTTCCAAATGCGTGTCGATCTGCATCTGGAGTTCGACATAGTGCGTCATTTTGCCCGCAGCGTTGGTACTACCGTCAGCGTTGTACAGTTTGACGGGTCGGTCTAGTGGGAGTTGCTCGAGTTTGTGTTCCTCCACGTAGGCACGACTGATGACCGATCCCGTTGAACCGGAGTCTATCAATGCCTTTGTGAAGAGGGCACGTCCGTCAGGGCGGTGGAGGGTGATCGGTACTTCGATCTGCCGTCCCCGTTTTCCCGTCTGGATTACCACTACATTCCCTCTGAGTTTCTCACCAGTAGAGCCGAACCCCTGTGTTCCGCGTCTGGTTTCCCTGATGCTTTTTACTATGCGCGTGTCTGGTGTCATATTGCATTCGAGTATAAACTGGGCGATTCTGTCCCCGTACTCGACCTGATAATCTGTTCCAGTTTGATTATTCAGTATGACTTTTACTCGACCGGTGTAGTCTTCATCGACTACACCGGCCTCCACGTCGACTCCCTTCAAGGCGAGTCCAGATCGTGGAGCTATGCGGCCGTATACACCGGGTGGCATGCGGATCATTATGCCTGTGTCCACGGTGATACGCTTCCCATTGGGTATAACGACTTCCTCCGCAGAGTGAAGGTCGTAACCCGCGGCTCCTTCGCTTTTGCGCTCAGGGGGGATTGCTCGCGGGTGGTCTAGGTATATGTCGAGCGTGACAGCCTTCTTCTTGGCTCGTCGACGCCGCACTTTCTTTTCCGTCTTTTTCTGGACTGTAGGCTTAGATGCGTCTGCCATTTGCACATCTGGGTCTACAACCGGGTCTACGTCCATTGGCACATAGTTTACATTAATAGTAGAGGAATTAAGCACGGTTTTGTCCTCCCGCCAAGCTCCGGTGGGAGGCTCCTCTGAGGCTGTTACAAACGAATCGTCGGAGCATGTTGAAGCTCCGTCGTCGTCACCAGGCGCCAAATCTACAGAACGTGGTACAGATACGTAATCAAATATCGGGGCCCCGGTTCCTAGCCCATATAGTCCATCCACCGGTTCGTTACCCTCCGAGGCAGATTCGGAGATAGAGACATTTACTGGTTCCTCGATCTCCAGAACTGAAAATTTATTATTAGAGAGGGGACGTACCTGAGTGAATCCGGCTTCCTTCGCAGCCTCCGGATTTTCCTTGGCCCATGCCGATACCATTCGCACAAAATCCTCCTGGGATACTTCCCCGAGGACTTTTTCTGCTGGTGGTGCTTCGACGGCCTGGCGGGTGCGCGCCGGTTGTGAGGGTCCAGCACCGGTGTTCCCTCCACTGGTAGCTGCTCGGGGCTTCCAGTTGGGTTGGTGCCAGACGGGCTTGTTGCAGCCCTTCCCTGGTGCTTCTGATTGCATCTTGCTGCAAGAGTGGCACTTCCTCTTGAGCAAGTTGGCCCGTTCTTCTGCGGTGGGCTCGGACCGCGTGGTTCCCGATGTCGATGTTGTCGCCCGACCTTTCCCTTTGTCGGCGACGCCCTTACCCGTGTCTCGACCGTGGCGCAGCTTTTCTTCATCGCGGAGGCGACGCATCACGTTGTCTGTGCGTAGGATGGCCTGTTTCCAAGACTCGTAGTCTTCTGGAATCTGGATGTTGTATCCTCGCTGCGATTTGTCGTTTACCGTGGCGGCGACGAAAGCGGAGTGTACTGCCGTGTAAATTTCTTTCGGTATGGCAGAGGTGACCCAGCGATGTACTATCTGGTTCTCCTTGTCATATCTTGCCTCCGAGAGAAGTCGTTCCAGCTCCTGGAAGTACTCTTCGCCTTTACCGATGGTCATGCTCAACTTTTCGGCTGCGACCGCCGACTTCTTTTCTAAGTCGGGGTCGTCGAACTTCTGGTGTAGTTCCCAGATAAATCGAAGCCAGCTGAGGTGCCATTGTCCGTCACGGTAGTGCTCCCGTGTGAATGCCGTTACCCATGAGTCTACCTTAGGTCCCCGTATCAGCGAGATGGCCGTGCCGATCTTTTTGCTGTCTGTGAAGAGCAGCGGCCGGTTGTCGTCGATGTACAGTTTCAGGCGCATTACCCAGGCGATGAAGTTGTCGCCGGTGAAGGGTTCGGGTTCGCGCACCTTAGACTTGTACCGGGGGTCAGGCTGCGGCTCCGGGAGCATTGAGTAAGCATCCCATTGCGAGCTCGCCGGTTTCTCAGGCCGCCACATGGACGCTTGCGTTCCCGGGAGAGGTGCGGCTCTCCAGGTGTTCACGTGCGCCGTCCGTGGTGCTACTGACGGAGGGACCGGGGACTGTGCTGCCATGACCGAGAAGGGGACCTGGGGTGTGAGGACTGGGGGGGTGTAGCCGGGCAGGAAGGGGTTCGTCTGCCCGGAGCGGTTCGATCCTGGCCGGGTTGCGGGGTTCACCGGTGGGGGAGATCCCATGTGGACGGACCTCACCCAGTTTTCGACCGGCCAGAAACGTTCTTCCGGGACCGATGGTACTGACCGACGGGGGGCGGAGTGCTGGCTGTGTAACGAAGCCGCGTCTCCTGCTGCAATGGCGTCTGCCTGGAGGCGTTGTGCCTCCCGCAGGAACCTTGCCCCCATGTCGGCGTTCCACACACCAGTTTGAACCATGGTAGCCGCTACCGTCTGACACCGAAAACCGAAATCCGCCGCTGTTGGGTTGGGGGGGAACGCCCATTGTAGAGCTAGGGGCGAGTCGATGTGGGCGAGGGGGCTCGCTCCACGAATCGTGTTCGACTGTTCCCGTGCCAGGTGGAAAGCCTGGTCCAACCTTTCAATGCCGGGGCCTTGGTCCTCCACCGATGCGCCGTATGGGAGTGATCGGGCGGGTTGGTTACCGTCGAATGTACCGGTGTGGACCGAGGCGACCTCTACTCGGGGGGCGTGGATGCTGTCTGCCACCGAGAGCAAGGCGAAGTCGTCGGGTAGACCATGTACCTGGTAGTTCACCCACTGCCCTGGGTGGAACGGGTTGTTGGTGACCATGGGGGTGCCGATGATGGTGCCACCGGGGAGCGGTACGTGCTCGGCTCGGGGTCCGCGGATGTAGTCGAGGTCGTGTTGGACGGACATTGTACGTATAGAAGATTATGTATGGGAATGTAGAGTCGCGACGTTTGACTGCGCTACCCGCCCACTGTGGATCAGCCTATAGCTGCGATCGGGGTGGTAACTAGAAACAGTCGGTGTCCACTCTATTCAGGAACCACCTCTTTTCGGAGATGTGCCAAGAAACGCTAAGGGGTTTTCGTCCCAAAGCCGGCGAGAAATTCCTGCCTCCGAAGCCTCGTCCAGCCCCGAAGCTAATTCGGGATACCGGGGGCACGGGATCTAAACCCTTGTGATGGAGGGTCTAAAAACTATCGTATTTGGGCCAAGTGGCCGTATGTGTGAGCTGTGTCGCGCTCCTTCAGCCGCCTTGTGGGGCGCTGGGTTGTTATAGTAACGGGGGGGCGGTAATGCCCGTACGTGGCGCGGTAATGCGCGTAAATAGACGACCAGTGCCTCAGTACACTGCCACAGGGCCCCTTAACGCCTTTGATTATTACGCGTCGGGTGCACAATTACTGTGGTGGGGTTTTAACCCAAGACCTTTACGCCGCGTTGCACGACGGTGGTCCAGTAGCTTTGAAGCAACGGTAGGAGAGGTCCCCTACACGCTGTTCGCAAGTATGATCCCCCAGAACCCTGTTCCCTTGTCCCTGGGATACGGGAGGATAAGAGTTTAACACCCGAATCGACCGAAGTCAACTCGAGGGCGAAGAAACAATGCACTTTGCCCCTAGTGCGCCGGGGTTGATCTGGAATGAACTCAGATCGGGGTGGAGACTCGTCTTATGACACAAGCATATTCTCAAGCAACTACTCAGGGGAATATTACTCGCATGGAAGCGTATTCCTAGTCTGAGGCTACTCAAGGCAACAAAGGCCAAGACGAGTCTGGGGTGCTCCCTGCTCGTCTGGCTGGTATATATGCTCGTAGGCTGTTTGTACATGTTTGGCTACTATACAGTATTACGTAAGCTGATAGACCGTTTAGAGTATGGTAAACCCTATCGTAGGTGTAGAGCCACAACAAGGGTGTCCGGGGTCTGTGTAGGCACGTGTGGGGTGTTCGGGGTCCTTGCACGTGATGCATAGGCGAGCGCTTAGATAAGATAAGGGTTGTCTCTAGTTGCAAGCAAGTTGGAGAAAATCGGCTTGTGACAAATACCTACGGGTACAATGGGTGGTGAAAGATGAGTAACAGAGAAATGGACGCGCATCTCGCTGTTAATGTGGCTGCCGCTTCGTCGTCACTGTCCTCGTGAATAGCACTTCCTGTTGTTACCAAACGTGTCATATCGTCATAGTTGAAGCTCTGTCCGAATCACATGTAGTCATGTTTATATATCCTCTCTCTCTCGTCGCTTGCTCCTTTCCTCAGTCATTATACCACCGTCACGACTGAGGTACGTTCCCCTACGCTACGATACACCACCACTCGCATACTGATATGTAGTAACCCCTAGATAGGCTAATCGGCTATCTAGGTACTACAATATAGTCGTTATACCACCGTCACGACTGAGATAGGCTAATCGGCTATCTAGGTTCTACACTTCCAACATGCTCCTGCGAACTCCTCGCTCTCCCGAATGCAGTCACAACTCCATGCTATGGCCGGCTTCGCCGCCATGGAGGATCATGGCACCCAGTGAGCATCGCTATAGATACACATCCGCTTGGCGTATCTTCCCTCCATATCCGAGCATTCTGGTTCGTACACCCAAGCACTCACATCAACGGCGGCCAGCGCGGACGCATAAATGCTTAATTTCGAGTTGCACATACGCCTTGTCGCGCCTCCATGTCCACCCGCACTGACAGATGACTCTCACATCTCTTAAATACGCAACGCGACAGTGCTGTGCTCGTTTCCGCCGAGACCAAACCCGTATCGCGGCAGAAGTGCCGGTTTCCCGAGACGATCTATGTATAATGTAACAATCCCGCATGTGCGGGCGCCGCGCGATTCTTGCACATATCGACGGTATCCGTGTCTATGGTCATTCTCGTGGGCAGATCGTGCGTGGGGACCGCACCCGAGGTGTCTTCGCCATCGTGTGTGCAGGGGCAACTTATGAGGCAGCCGTTGGATCCGCTTCTTGACGCACAGCATGGTAAGATGGTGCGTCTGTGATGGGCAGAACAAGGACAGACCTCGAGGTTGACGTCGTGATCCGAGGCGTGATCCTTATCCGGGTGGTGGTCGGATGTCAGCCATGCGAATGAATCTATCGCACTATACGCGACAAACGTTATGAATTGCACGTGTTGGCTATGCTCTCTTCATCAAATAAGTCGCCACAAACGTCGCCATGGCGGCCTTGAGTAGCTAGCAGGATCTGACAGCTCGATGTGGAGGCCCAAACGATAGAGTCGTGGTATTCAAGTTCAAATGCGAGCCTAATAGCATATCTGAAGGACTAGACTCAGTAGTTGGACAAGTTTCGCGGATCAGATTGGCTCACCGTGTGATCAATAAATATTATCATAAAGTTAAGCCTGAGTGAAGCAGCAAATTACAACGTGATTGCTTAGAGATTTCGACCTACCGCACTCGCTACGGTCACGGCATACAATATGGCGATGCGGTATGAATACGTCTGTGTCTGCTGAAGTATACCATCACCATCATATAGCATCTTCACCTATAGTTCCCATGAACCTCTCGTAGGTGCATTCATCGTTCTGCTCTGCTTTCAGTTGTCGAATTTGGCTTCTGCAATCGTGCTCGTCAGAAATGAACTTTCTACGTCGCTTCTCTTCATTTGGTCCACATCTTGCAATCTGATCGACCAGGTGGTCTATTCTCCTCCGATGACTACTGATGTTGGAGGATTTCTTTGCGATTTCATCGAACATAAATGATAGCGAAGAGGTCCAATCCCTGGCGAGGTCCTTGAAGCCTCTATCTGCCTGGTTCTGAAATGTTCGTTCAAACACAACTGGGTTCTCGAGAAAGGTTCTTTTCTTTTCGTTAACTTGTCCGAGATCTGCCGACTCCCATTCATAGATGCGGCCGAGTCTGTGCTGCTTGACATCGAACGTGGCACAGACATAAACGAGCAAGTAGAAGAACGACTCCAGATCATGGCGATATCGGTGCGCTGACACGCTGCCTTCAGTTAGTAGGTCGATGGCCATGAACGGTGCAGTGCCTGTGCGGTACCGTAGAGGCTCCGGTGGGAGCTCCAACTCTGCTGTCCCCGATTCCGTCTCTGGAACATCCTGAGCTTCGGACGGTGACGGCTTGCCGACATTCTTTGTGGTAAATGATCCCTCCGCGCGCAAGTTCGCCTTCCAGTTCAAAGAGCCGGCGTTCCCAGCGGGTCGTTCAGCTTTGGAGGCGGGGTCACCACTTTGATCTTCCGACTCTTCCGGATCATCGACAGGTGCTGCCGCTTGATCCCAGTCGCACAGTACGCCGCGGACGCTCCTGCCATCGCGGTAGAACATCACATTGTTCGAGCTGATGTCTTGATGTAGGATATTGGTCTCCTTGTATACCCAGCGATGAGCTTTCCATTGTATCAGCGCGCAAATCTAAGTGAAACGTGCGACAGACTAACCACGGACGACATCAACGAAGATAATCTTGAACTCTGCAGCATTGTTCATGGCCTCTAGACGATCGTACTTCTCGAGGATCATTGTGCGAAATATCCGCTCATCAAGCACCCTCGTTCCAAGATACGCACGAGGGAGTTCGAGTTCGTCGATTTCGCGCGACAGATAGCATTTCAGCTCGACGATGTGCTTGAGGACCGACTTCTTCTTCTTAGCGAGAGCATTGCGTATCTTTCTGATACACTCTGTCTCGTCCCGATTCTGGCGTTTCACAGGCCACGCGATCTTCGCTACCAGCTCGCCCGAACCACAAACATCGACTGCATGTCCTGTGGCCCGAACGGGGACGACCGTCGTGCCTCGCCCGACGATCCCAAAATCCGTGAACACGTCGTTCTCGTTCCTCGCTGTCACTTCAAACTCGAGTGGCTCCTTGACGTCCTCGCCTCCTGAGTCCTTGACATCTTGATCAACACCAAGCACCAGCTTCGCGTTCCGGTATGTCGTGAACTTGCGCTTCGAGGTGTTGAACTCCATCAGGTGGCAGATTCCCATCTGGTAGATGTCGGCCTGTCCCATCGCCGCCACGGTGTAGAGCAGCAGTTCGGGCTCCTCGATCATATGGATCGGTCTCGAGACGATGATGCCCATTCGATCCGCGTACCACAGCTGCAATGTCATGTCACGGAACAGAACACCAGATCCATATGAACGGACGTTGTGAGACATCTGCTCGTTGATGTATTTCAGCATTTGCACCTCATCGTCGGTAAGCCTCAATTGTTTGCTGATTTTTTGAATGTCGGCAGCGTCGATCTCCCAACCGTGCCCGTCCGTATCGCTCGTGTCCTTCCGTGTATTTTCATGACCTCGAGACTGTCGTGTATCGGTCGCTTCCGTCACATTCTCCGTCGACAGCCGCGCCCGCTTGCCTGGCTTGATCATCTCGGGATCTACCTTGTCGCCTCGCTTCCGTTTCGCTCCTGGCCTATCGATGCACTGAGGATAGTTTTTCAAGTATCTCTGAGGGCATATTAGAAATCTGGTGAGCCGACGCGTCCATTTACGTACATGTTTCAGCCCGTCCAGATCGATCTTGATGTCTTCCTTTCCCCACATCCACTCGCACTTTACTTTCTTCACCTCTATGGAAGCCAAGCTCCATGACCAGGCCTGCGATTGTCGGTCTTCGTTCGTGCTGAACATCATGTCCGGCTTTGCACGGCTATAGCTCCCTGTCACAATCCTGTTGTTCATGTTCACAAATTGACCGTCGAGAGGCCGAGCCATGTTGGGGACATTCGTAGGAACCGTCTTCTGACTAGCCATCTGCTTGATAGGGTTGAACAGTACGTTGCGAATCCGTTTCAGACCTCTGTTCTTGCGGTCCCGCAACGATCGCGAACATCCAGGAGCGCCATAGTCGGGGTCGCCGAAAAGCTGCCGGTGCAGAGATTCAATGAATTCAATGAGTGGATCGTAGCACAGATCTTCCTTAGACGTGTCACAATACGCCTTGGCCAGCTTCTGCACAACAGTATAATGGTCCGTAGATGAGGTCTCCGTCGTGGGGTGAGGAATGTCACGAATGTCTGTGGGCTCCAAGCCCCATGTACTTCGTATCAGTTCAACAGGATCGTGGTTCCATGAGATCTTGTCTGGATATTCGTCCTTGATCCATCTCACCACCGCCGCGCTCTCAATCCCGTTCTTGCTTATTACCGAGCCTATCGCAGTGCTTCGATAGATTGGTAACGGCTCTGAGAGTCACAGATTTCATCATCAAGGCGTCCCATCACAGTATACGTATACTCACGCGTTGCCGCCAGGCGTGGAGGGGGCATCTTATTAAGTGGAGGATCATTGCCAGTGTCAGCAGATTGGCATTGACGAGGGGCGGGGACGGCGGTCGTAAAGGGTAGTTCCCTTTGTGGCACGGGAACTGGTTCATAGTTGTCTGTCACGGACTCATCATGAGAACAATCATCGTCGCTGTCTGTCGACTGCATGACGATGTGGTCGGGGACTCGGTGGAGGGATAGGGGAATGTGGCGGAAGAGGTGAGAAATCCACGTAGAGGGAGAGAATATGGCCATGTTTGTGGCTTAGTATTTATTAAAAACAGATTGCCGACGCGTGGTGGGCCACTGTGGCCCGTTGTGACAGCCTCGGCTAGGGTATCGGTATCGTTGATGGGAAATCGAACACAAGACGCGCCTGTGGCAGCTGGCCGATCGCCGATCGCGAATTCGATCGCGCTATCCCACGTGACTGGCAGCCCTGGGCAAACACTCGTGCCCCGACCAGCTAACCTGTCCGCGAGCGGGCATGCTTTAGAGTCTTTACACCTCACCCGCTACATTATTGCGTGATGCGTATACGCCATCCGTGATTGTCGGCTATATCAAGCTCTCGAGCAGTTTACCATAACTGCAACTCTACGCGCCAACGGCTCTCAGGACTAGGCAGAACGTGCCATCGTGAGCTCTCAGCCTGAGTATCGCATTGATCGATCCCAGCCGGTGACGCTATGTAAGTACACTAAATAGTAACCAATTCAGTCAAGCTCATCCAACATCATGCCGTCGCGCTTCAAGAAGTGAAGCAGGACACTCCCGACATCCTCCCCGACGTGCAGAACCTTCTTCCAATTGATCGCCTCGCTGGCGTCCGTGGGGTCGGCCACCGCGCATCTCATGACGTCGGCCTCGAATGCGCGCGCAAGGACCGGGTTTTCGCGCCTGAGGAAGTGCAGCAGCACGCCGCCAACGTCTTCACCGATGTGTAGGACCTTCTTCCAGTTTATAGCCGCGCTCGCGTCGGTGGGATCGGCAACGGCGCGTTTCATGACATTTGCCTCGAACTCGCGGGCAAGGATGGGGTTCTCTCGTCGCAGGAAGTGGAGCAGGACGCTGCCGACGTCTACCCCGATGTGCAGGACCTTCTTCCAATTGATCGCCTCGCTCGCGTCGATGGCCGCGGGTACGTCGCGCACCATAATTTTATGCTCGAGTGAGCGGGCGAGCACGGGATTCTCGCGCTTGAGGAAGTAGAGGAGAACGCTGCCGATATCCTCGCCGACGTGAAGGACCTTCTTCCAGTTCATTGCTTCGCTAGCATCTGCAGGAACCGCATCTGCCCGAGCGATCAGCTCGTCTTGGAAAGCGCGTGCAAGCAAAGCATCGTTCGAGACTGGGCGCGCTATCGCAGGGATTGCGCTGGCAGCGGCGAGGACAGCGGCGAGGATGACGGAGGCACGCATGGTGATATGGTATAGGCATGTCGTGAGGAGAGTCGTGAACGTCCCGGTGTTGATGGTTGGTCGTGACAGGGATTAAGATGGAATCGAAGGTCGAAAAGGAATGCGAGGAACAAGAAAAAGCTAGGCTGGAATAGTCATGGTCAGTATCGTTTCCCAGGTAAGGGTGGCGAGGACGTACTAGCCAGCACCTATGCTTGTACGTTCTGAGCTCAGAAAAGAAAAGGCTGAGAGCTGGAGTTCCTTGGCTAACAGGGCGCGGTTTTTATATTGCGAGCCCCACTACTTCCGGCCAAGCAATGCCAGGCGCACTTGCCATCAGCGGTGTTCGGACGAGCCTCAACACACCACCGGCCACGCTCAGCCACCTTGTTGAAGTTTCAGCACGTATCTACCATCGCACCCGTTGTCAGAGATGACAAGCGTGAACAATCTATTTTGGCCAGAATGCTATTTCCGGATGTGGCTGTGCATCCAGGCCCGCGTTTGGATATCCATATCCTGCACGCGCCATGCGGATGCACGTCGCTTGGATAGGCTCGGGTCGACACATAATCACGAAGGCAGTGTTACGAGCGACGAAGGACGGACAGGACAAAATGAATGGACATAGTCCAATTCAAATACGCCTATGGTTTAACAGAAGATGTGATGACGATGACGATGTGGTTTTTGACATGAGTTATAGTCATTGAGTACACTACAGCAGTGCGCTATGGGGTGTATAACAGTCAAGGCTCGAGGCCAGACGAGAAGTAGGCGGCAACAAGGCGCCATCACGGCGCCCGGCCTGGGCGGATCGCGAGATGTTGGCAGCACATGTCTGGCGATTACTTATATTGCATTAAAGCTTAGCGGTGACGTTCAGACAGCTGGTCAACGCGGGGGAGACATCGTTGATGATGGTGTCAGATGGAGTCCGAAACAGCTTCTAAGTGTTCCCCCGCTTGGATTCTCAAGATCGTGTTCTGGCACAACCACGATGAACCATAGCTAATAGCTGTCCTCCTAACACTTGTAATCATGTTATTGTATTGTGGGTGGATGCCCACGTCAGTCAACAAGAGGCAGGCCAGGCACGGATCCCGCGCGCAATGTCACATCCACGTGTGCTCACCGTCACGGCGTGCATCCTCTGACTTTTAAACTTGTCAACAATCTGCGTACCATCCTATTTTTATTCTTTATTCTTTATGAGCGGATGTATCATGACACTTTCATCGTGATAAACGGTAGGCTACCCTCATCCCAACGCTAAGAGTCAGAGCACAGCTCGTATTTGAGCATGTGGACGATACGGATTGCGCACGAAATTATTTGTGATTATCTTCCTTTGTGCCACCGTCTTTGACTTACATTATGTTGCCTATCAGGCCTTCAGATTTGGCAGGCAAAGCAGCAGCATTCCAGGTAATGTAAATTTCACAGCCTGGCAAGTCTCATGCATTGAACAACAATGACAATCAACCATCACATGCAGGACGAGTACAGTACAGATTGTTGCAGATGCGTTTTGTTTGGCTCATTGCTCAACAGCTTAGTGGTGGGGCCGGCCTCTCCCGGCTGAAGGGCTCAACGTCCGGGAGAGCAAGATTACTATGTGCTCGTGCGCATGCTCTTTGCTTCTCTTCCCCTTCTGCGCATTGTTCACCAGCCCGCACCGGTGCCTTCAGCGATGCCATCTCCCTGTTTCTGCTCTCCCTCCACACCCTTTGCCACTATCCTGCCGCATTTTCCGATGCGCTGACTTCCCGAAGGGACTTCAGTGCCGGAGATGCATATTTAGAAACACCGCAGATGCATCTGAGGCTCTCTAAGCAATCTTAACACCCAAGCACGCTGCATAGATGCATCTGAATAAAATAAGATGCATCTGCACAAGAAATACCTGTGCAGGGTTCGAATGCTTGACCTAGGATAAGCGAAGTCACAACCTGTACCACTTCATCAAATGGTCTTGGTATCCGGTCACATACTTGTCAATATGATCCATTTAATGTCCTTTCATCACTGTAGCTGTTAATTGTCAAGTCACACCACAATGTTCACATATTGCCCTGTAGGTGATTTATGACAACATCCTTACCTCATTGCAGATACATATAGTGATGTGCAAAGCACGGCTCGGCTCAAAGCCCGGGGCTTGGGCCCGGCTTTGAAGGGCTCGGGCTCAGCGAAATGTCAAGCCGGGCCCTCCTTGACGGCTCAGGCCGGCTTGGGCCCGGCTCAGGCTCAGGCCAGGGCTTATGGGTAATCAGGTAGGACCTCGGAATTATTGGCTTGTGCAGTTCAAATGACAGCACAACATATTCAGAATGCTTATATGTCTACTATTTGTTGATAATCTGATCTACAAGTGTTTTTACAGCTGCTTATGATGTTGACCAAAAATTCAGATCTCGATCACAACCCCTATCGCAACAGTAGTCACAACGTTCCGCACCGTGTTAGCAGATCACAGGTCATTGTAATGGCTGTTGAGATCATATAAGGTGAATTGATGCAAAATCTTAAACCATTTTCGCTAATTTTAACAACACCACAGCTGCGTGCCTAAAGCCGCCGGCTCAGGGCTCGGCTATGGCCGGCTCACGATCCAAGCCAGGCCCTGAGCCATCTTAAGCTGCCCCCCAGGCTTGGCTCGGCCTGGCTTAAGTCGGCTCGGCCAGGCCCGGCTCACGGCTTTGAGCTGTGCTTTGCACATCACTAGATACATATGGGTTGTGGGATACATTAATAAAGAGATGCATTCTGAGTTCAAGGAACACTTGAGCTTACTGACATATGAGCAGAATGTTCAATTTTTTACAACCATTATTATATCATATATATTTGCACAAGACCTTCCTTTCACTAACCACTTTAGCTGAGTGGTTTCAGCTGCTGTTTTGCCGAGGTCTCGTGGTTCCTGGTTTGATTCCTGGCTTGCAATGCTTTATTTTGGTACTAATGGGCGCCTAATTTCGATGACTTAGAGTGCCCCAGATGCATCTGCGGTGTTTCTAAAGATGCATCTGTGGCACTGAATGTCACAGATTCTGTGACGTATGAACTAATGCCCCTCCTCTATAAGACCTTACATCTAATTGAGGACCCAAGACCTAATGTCTAAGGTTGTGGGCGACTGGATGGGTGTTGATAGACGACCCAAGGTAGATGGTAACTAAGAAGTAGCATCGACCACCAGTCTAGCACACAGAGGTTCAGAGAGTAACTGAGGGACTCGCCCCTAAGACGATGATATCAAGTCTGAGGTAGTAAGACCTCAGACGGTGGCTTATATACATGAGTCGCGTGCACTACTTATTGTAAGTACTGGCCCTAAAGTAAAGGTCCGTGCACAGGCGCTGTAGCGCCACTGACTAAGCCATATCACGTGACCAATGTACTACATACTGGAGTACGCTCATACCACTACACTACCAGGCACAGATCATGTGACTACAACGCATGAGATCCCTGGTTCGACCCAGGGAGGGGGTAATTAGAATAATGCCCCAGAAATCTGTGACACTGAAACTCTACCTCCCCGACACGCTGGCACCTTTCCCGTTGCCTGTGAATGCCATTTCTGTATATGTAGCTACCTTCGTTCCATATAGTGATAAGATGTGTCCACCTCCATGACTTGTCTTGCCATCGTCGCACTCAATGCACCTCTTGCCAATCATATGGGATGGAGGACCTGTCTACCCAGCAGCTCCTGCATCTCCTGCATCCGATTCTGCCAGCTGACACTGGATAATGGCATCAGCAAAAGAGCACTTTGCTGACTTCCTAGATTTATGTGGGTGGGGTAGATCTATTAAGTGTATGTAGATTTACCTAGAATAACATAGATCAACTGCTTGGTCCCAGCATTATATGTGGAATATTGCAAACTAAGAGATGAGCTGTGCATTATTGACCTAAGTGGCTGCTGAGTGCACACCAGTCATTGAAGCCCTCCTGCTCATGGGCAAAACACACCAGCATGATAGTAGCCCAGAAATACTAGTGGGAATGAGCTAGCCATACAAAAGCTAATTCAGAACTGTTGGACTTGGAGAAGTTGCAATCTAAACATGTTCAAAAGTATGTTCATGTGACGTCTTACCGATGCGTTTGTGGTGTATCAGCACGTCATAATAGGAATTAGGCTCCACTTTGAGTTTGTCCAGTGACTCCACTGCTGCTTCCTCTTTTTTCTCGTCGTATTCCATCCCGCTTTCTCAAACACCTGCTTACAGTATATCACCATTCCTTTACCCACGCCCACTCCTTTACCCACTCAGCTCTAACTCCTCCCCCACTTTGAATTATGCTCCCATTTTTAGATGCACCTTTGTATATGCTCTATGCTTATGCTCAAATTTTTTTGTCAAGTTCTGACAAACGATTTGTTGCCAGTGAACACACATATATCTGTGATTGCCTAATTTAGATGAAATGCACTATGTCTCGAACAACTGTAGTCTACAGTTGAAATAGATCATGAATCTAATAGCTTCTAGATTTACTGAAGCCATGTGTAAGTACATTTCCCTTCAAGATGTAGAGGATCTGAATGAGATTGAGGCCACCAAAAATGATGGAAAGTAGGCATGACAAATGAGTGACATGTATGGAATGCATATGAGAGCTTGCACGATGTGGCAATTCGAATCTGCTCTTATGATGGGAGCTTGAACGGGAAGCACTCGCATGCTGCTAGCATGTTGCTAGCATTTTGCACACATGGCAAGCACATTTGCCATGTGGTGGCACCTGTAGGGCACCCATCAAGTGTGCTCTGGTGCCTGCAAGGCACACATGCCGGTTGCAAAGGTGCTACAAGCGAAGCGACAATGAGGCCGAGCATCAGTGAGGTGGAGGAGTGGCTGAGCAGGCAGAGATAAGCAACAACTCCTAAAGTACAAAATTGTGGTGAAGCCTCAGGTGATTAAGCTAGTCTATATGTAATGGGAGCTCAAACGGGAAGTGTTCGCATGTTGCTAGTGTGCAGCTAGCATGTCACTCACGTTTTGTGCACATGGATGCCACGTTTGCTGTGTGGCATCCATGTGCATCATTGATCCTCCTCCCATTAGATAGGGCACCTGTGACCCGGGGAGTTGGCTGGTAGATTCCCACGCCTGGCACCTGCAAGGTGTGCGTGCTGCTAGCTTGTGATTTGCGCACTGTTCCTGCCCCGCACCACGGGGATTCGTGCCCCACACCACAGGGATTCATGGCCCATTCCATGGGGGTTTGTGGCCCATGACACAGGGATTTGTGTCCTGTGGCATGGGGATTTTGTAGTGTAGATACCCCACACCACGGGGATTTGTACCCTGTGACACAGGAATTTGCACCCCAATGCCACAGGGATTTGTGTCCCATGCCATGGGGATTTGTGCTCTGTGCCACAGGGATTTTTGTAACATAAATGGCCTGTGCTGTAGATGCCTGCCAAAAGATTGCAAAAAATGAAGAACATTTTGACACCACATTACACAGTATTACAAGCAAAGCAACGATGAGACCGAGCATCAGCGAGGTGTCAGAAGTGCCTGAGCAGGCAGGGACAAGAGACAAAAGAGGCAAGTTGGGGAACTCATGGGTAATGCACAGGAAATTCATGGGGGATCCACAGGTAACTTAAAAAACCCCACAATTATCTGAGAGGCACACATGGATTGGAATAATATATTGAAGTGGAAAAAGCAGTGTGACCATGGCGAAGCCACGGGTAATCAACCTAGTCCATAATATAACGAGAGCTTGCACCAGAAGCACTCGCATGCAGCTAGCGTGGATGCCACATTTGCCACATGGCATCCATGGGCATCTTTCCTGCTCCCATTAGACAGTGTCACAGATTTATTCGTGCAGCCCCTATTTTAGCTCTACAGACCCCTATATTCGGGTACCAGGCTTAGGACTAAAGGTGCTACTGCATCCCAAAAGTTATCAGATCATGTGACCTACTAAACTTCTAGATTAGATAGCAGCACTAGGCACCATCACAGGTGCCTTGTCAGGTGCTCAAGATCTTATCTGGTTAAGGACTTAGCAATCACAGGCCTCTAGGAGCATGACATCATCAAAGTCCAGACATCATGACATCATTATGACATCAGGGCCCATACTGGCCCAGTCTATGACATCACAGGACCTATACTTGGCACAGTCCAATCACAGAGCTGTAGCCTATCTACATAGTTACCCCTCCCACAAGTATTACATATATCAAAGATGTCACAGAATACCCAGTGGGGGGTTCTACGACGTCCCTTAGTTTGTATTGCAAAGGTGCCCCTAGGTGTGGGGCTAACTCCTTACTTACAACCTTTCCTCCACGACATGCCTCGTATCTCTTACTAGACCACCTGACCCACTAGATAAGCGCTGTAGGGTAGCGCACGCCTCAGGTACCGCACATTATGGTCACACAGTTACATGTTACGTTACGGTAGTTACATAGTCATGTGCTCTCTTAGTTACGGCGCACAGGCCCGGTACTTTAGTATCACAAGATGAACTCGCTGTGGTATTTCCTCTAAACCCCTAGGCACTAGCCTTGATTCGGCGTAGTCGAAGGGAGAACCCAAGTGCTTGGCGTATAGCCAGAGGCGAACCCTCAGTCGAGCAAGACGAGGCAGGGGAGGCACACAGGGCTAAGTCTATCAAGGGGGGCGAAGCCCCAAGATGAGAATCTTAGTTCTGAGGTCCTAGTGACCTCAGGCTAGGATATATACATCATGGGCAAGGTAACTATTCTGTAACTACCTGCCCTAATGTAAAGGTCCATGCGCAGCCCTAACGGCGTTGCTATGACCATCATAATGTTATATAAGCGGCCGGCCAGTAATGGCAGCTGCCGATGAGTCATTGACAAGGCATCAGAGATGCGGTGTCATGATCATATGGTCAGGTGCCACCTACACGGTCACCTGCCTACATGTCATGGTCACGTGCTACCTATCTGCACGATCCCTAAGACCGACGTGACCAGTAATGGCATGCCGGGTTGGCCTAGGCCTTTGGCTAGGTTTATCAGGGGGCCCTGCCAGGCCGCATTGAGGGGTTAGCTGTGTGGTAAACCCTAGAATTAAAGGAACAAATGGGCGATGCCAGCCCTTAGGCTTTCTTGTGACATTTAGGGCAGCCATTACTGGCCAGCTACAGCATGTATAAGTATGACGGAATGAGGACTTACATCCTCATTCCTAAGATTCTCGACAATGGGGCTTGCCCCCCTTTCTTCTCGTTCTGCGTGATGCTGGCGTGCGACATGCCCTCTCTCTCTCTCCACCTCACTAGTCTGGTACATCGACAGAGTGGTAGCCGTACCCACACAGAGCACCTTTGGTGCTCCTGGTGGACTACTTTCAGTAGTCCCACCTGGGCAGCGGTTTATGTGCAATGTTCACTGCTGCTGGACGTGCTTGTGCGCTGTGGGCGTTATGGGCCCCCCTGTCCTTGTAGGCCAGTCCCACAGACCCATAAGTCTGTGTCAAAAGAGGCCAGAACTATATCACCTTCTAGACCATATAACCACTATGACATCACATATGATGAGGTTATGAGGTTATTACTTACCAACCAATGCTAACTATAGCATTTACTTACAACCCAGGCTAAAGATAGACAAAGCTACCCGCTTGCACCACCACCACACCATTATGATGCCATTACAGGCAATTATGACATATGTGCACAGACCAGCTGTAGACACTTCTACCAGTAGTACAAGGTATCCAAACATGTATATATACCAGGCAGTCTGAGGCTTACACCTCAGACTAATCAATTTGACTATGGGGCGATTGCCCCCAACTCTTAACCTTACTACCCCAGTGTGTGGCATTCCTCTACTTAGACTCTTGTCTTCCTGGTGAATCACCTAGCAGTAGGATGACTAGCTTGACCTCTGGGAGCTAGGGTATGGGATGTTAGTGATGGGATGTTAGGGTTATAAGATTTGTGACAGATAGGGTGCCTGACACTGGTGGATTCCCACACCCGGCACCTGCAAGGTACGCGTGCTGGTTGCAAAGATTTTACAAGCGAAGTGATGATGAGGCCGAGTGTCAGCAAGGTGGCTGAGCGGGCAGAGATAAACAACAACTCCTAAAGTACAAGATTGTGGTGAAGCCACAGGTAATTAAGCTAGTGTTACATAATGAGCGCTTGAGCGCACATGGTTGAGACTTAGAGTTTCCAAATTGCGGTGTAGTCACGCTGGGTAAAGGAGTGGTTTTTGTGACATTCTGTTACTTTGGCATGTTTTACCTGATACTCCATACGTTCACTAGCAATACCTCAGACATCTTTAATATGTATAATATGTTTGTTGATGTATCCCACTCATTACTTTGGAGGGGGGTGCATTAGCCAATCGACGAAAAATTGAGTTCAAAGCGGTGGGTAAAGGAATGGTAGTACACTGTACTTCCTGAGCTATTTAGATCATGACTTGAACTGCGACGGCTTGGGAGGCTCTGGACACTCCCATAGCCCTGACGTTATTGTGTTTCTAAGCACTGCAACTGTGGAAACTTGGGTCACGCCAGACAATGGCCATGCCCTACAGCCCGCCTGGGACCCCGTTATGGTGTGGTGGGTTCTGGTAATAAATGTGTAGCAGTCCAACATCAACTGCTATGCCTTTATACTAACGGGCCATCATACCATATTCCGGCACTACCATACCCGGGTCCGGTCCATCCACCCCTATTCTACCAGGGGTACTACTGCTCCCATGCCATGGTGACGAGATTGCACCCATGTGCTGTGCCCGATGTGTGCACTTCCAATGCATCGATTAGGGCGCATTCAAGCGCGCTATCGATGCATATGCATGTGCACCTACCTGATTTGCAGTGTAATCTCATTGTTATGCACGGCTACGCATCAATTAGGGTACATATATGCATAATTCATTTATATACTGTGTGCTGTCATCTGCCTCTTGACATGGTGACATTTATTGACCATGCTGCAAATCGGAAAATGTGCTTGCGCATACAGTCAATCAATTCCATAGCCTACTCCAGATCCAGATGATGTCTTCGATCTCAAAGCATAAAGACTACATATCCAGTCACACCAACTCGCTCAATGCTATTTATAAATTCATAAGTCAATACTACATTATCGGACAATATCTGCTAATGACAAGTGGACAGATCTCGGTTGTCATCTCCCATGCATTTGCAGACAATTGGAAGAACTTCAAGTGCAACTACTTCAAGTGCAACTTCTTCCATTGCCTATGCTGAAATCCTGGTGCGTGTCGATTTTAATGCCATATCTATCCTAATGCCATATTTATTCTAATGAATGAGAATCGTCAGGGCCAACATGCAATTTTGTATACCTGCCTTCAAAACCTTGCTTGCACCATTCAACTCTGGTGTTCAACATCATCTTGTGACCGGACACACCACTCTCCCACATAGTCTACAGCTCGATCATTTGTCAGCTCATATATCCAATAGTTTGCATGCACAGTAACTCACCCTTGGTAGCCCACTCTTATCCATGTTGCATGTGTCAGAATAAAATAAATATGATGGTTTTTGTGGTAGCCAGTGGTCTGCTATGTGCACAAAGCTGAATAGAACAAGTTATCACAGTACCTCAGGGACCGTGATATACGCGCCGTAGGCCCAAAGCCTTGCAGTATGCAGTGGGCGCCCTCAGACTAGCAGTGACTATGTGTGAGGCAGGGCAGACAGCACACAGGGTGTGAGATACCAGGTACTGGACCTGAGGATGAGAATACTATGTCTGAGGTGCTAACCTCAGATGTCGTGCTGTAAGTACATGTCACACCACTACACTACCACCTGCCCTAAAGGGGTCAAGGTGCATGTGATGTCATAACTACTGTGATGCACACTGTAACTAACGTGACCTGTGGGATGGCGCTACCACCCCATCTTATCTACGACATATCATATCTAATCTACCTACATCATGTTACTATACACCGAGGGCATGCCACAGCATACTGTGACACAAGTACAATATCAACAGGTAGGTAAACATTGTCCAGGTCCAGCCTAGACGACTCATACTGCCCTGTAAGCTGGCTATATGGCAGTCGAAGGTATACCCTGGGCCATTTAAAACCTTACAGATACAGGCTGATCAAGAGCTGCCGGGCTGGGGGAGAGCTGATACAGGGCATGCAGTTGTAGATCCCAGATGGAAATCTGTTTGTCTGTGAGGTGTAGTTAATTCCTGAGATTATGTTGATGTAGGTTTATCTGAGTTGATCTGCCAATATCAGGGAAATGAAGTTTTGCTGATGTCAACTAGAAAACACATTACAGATGTTGTATCTACTGATTTGTAAGTTCTGTGTTACATACAAGTGTATCGGTGAGCAGTACCACACAGTCCTGGGATCTACGGTAAATGTGGGGCTTGGGTCGTAATTCTTCTCCGTGGGTATTCCAAGACATTGAAGACGCACCACCGTTGACAATTTGGTCTTCAGACATGTGCTGAAAGTTATATCTACATCATTTTCTGATAGTAATAGTAGCATTCAAAGTTTCCAAACTGACAGTGTGCATTTGCTCTGGAGTAATAATGATACTGATAAAATACTCTTCATTTCATGAGATTTAGGGTCACAAGATAGACATACCAATGTACCTGTATAAGAGTACATCACTTCTTTATCTGGCTGCAATGCAACAGTAGCAAAGCAGCTATCTCTGACATATGTCAACCCCAGGTGGAATTGTTCACCCGTGATGTTGGCAATGTTGCCTGCTTTGAAGGTTTCTGACCCTGCACTATGTAACTATCCACCCTTCGATGATGTGTCATGCATGTACACTTGAATACTACTTCCTGCACTTTCTCTAATCTGTCAGCTATCAAAGGTAATGTTTCTGTGCCTTTAAATGGTTTCATGCTATCCAATATGGAATGTCTGACACAAGCAACAACTCAAGCAACAACTCAGGGGAATAGAACTCGTGCAAAGGCATATTCCTGATCTGAGGCTACTCAAGGCATATAAGGCCAAGATGAGTCTGGGGTGCTACCCAGCTCGCCAGCCAGTATATATGCTATTCTACTGTTTGTACATGTTTGGCTGCTGTATAGTTATTACATAAGCTGATAGTCCATTATAATGTAGGTGTTACGGATCGAATATCCGTTCAGCTGAAATAACTAAGTCGAGTTACTCAGCGTGTCGAGCAGCGCACTACTCGTTGGACTCAGCAGAGTCGAGCATCGATATACCAGCTGTGAGATTAATTGCTCAAGCCTTTGAGAACGAGTATAAGATCCTTGTAATTCAACAAGGTCAAGCTGAGGAACTCGACCAGTATTTACAGCAGGGCTTTTATACTACAATTCTGTAATCGGGGTCATAGTGTCCTTGGTACTGCTACCACTAAGTCCATAAGGCTAGTACGCTAAGATAACTAAGCCGAAATGTTGCGGTTGAGCGCAACAGCGGCTGAAACGCAGAAGCTCTGTGGCTATACAACAGATATCACCTAGAACCTGATACGCTACAAGACCATGGGCATAGGGTTGTTGTACATGAAACGAGGGTCGCTGGTTGAACAGGGAACCCTGGAAATAAACGCACGATACAGCGGTTGAATGCTAAGTCCTCCTTTCCAGTGAGGCATCAAAGGTATTCAGATCTGCACGGACTGTAACAGTAGGTAACCTTATAATGGGTGTTAGTACACGGCATAGAGTGTCCAGGGGTCTGGCAACACGTGATAGGGTGTTTGGGGTCTCTGCACGTGACTGGATAGGTGTGCACTTAGATAGGATAAGGGTTTCAGAGTCATTGGCTAGTTGGAAGAAATCGGCTTGTGACAATGTCACAGATTTTCCCATATTTTTGGTCACTTTTCCTACATTTCTATGAGTTTTCCAGTAGTTAGCGTCACACCAAGTCCTTATCCACATATTATAACCTAACCTTTCAGTTACGGTATCCATAGCACTAGACTTGCCTAGACACAGACCATTCTAGTACATTCTATACATTTCCACAACATTCTACAGGTTTCCATGGCCTTCGGCCATTATCACATGCTGTCACAGATTTATCTGGGACTAGCATTTTTCCGCTATTTTTAGCAATTTACCTGGGATTTATAGTCTACTTACAAGTTATCCAGGACTTATCCCATATTGCCACATGACAAGATCCTAACATGGCCTTATAGCTTATGTAACATAATGACACGCTACTAAGCTCCCATGACTATGCATAACACGCTAGTCAGGACTTCCACATCATCCCAACGTCATAGCTACAGCCATCACGGCCCCAGCCCACACTAATGACACCATGACACCATGGCAACATCACCATCAGCTATCTTAGCTATGATATTGCATCATAGTCCAGACTCAGCTACGTCAACTGGTCCAGCCCTACAGGCCAGACCAATACATCATTGTTCAATCAGAAGATGATGTCACACGTCGCACCATCCTTACAACAGTGACACAAACTACTCAGACGTACGTCACCCCCTATACCCCCATGTCCTAGCCACCTAGCGAGACGAGACGTCGAGTGTCTCTCCAATGTCTCACTGTCTTGGTGCATTGCTAAGCCGGGTCTCTAAGGGTGCACGCCTAGTGGAAGCAGAGAGGAGGGCTATCGCCCATACATCAGAATAACAAGTCTGGGGAGTAAGCCCCAGACGACGCAGTATATGTACATGTAGAGGCAGTGTAACTAAGGCGGCGCGGCCCACCCTAAAGGGGGCCGTGCACTCCAATGCCATCTGGTCACGCTATTGCACCTTCTACATACCACGTGTACCGGACTGGCGGGGCGGGTGTACCGTATTGTACCCGCTATCTACGATGCGCTTTATCTAATCTATTAGTCATGTGACCTCGCATCCACCCGTTCATGCATTCGACCCACAGCGAGGGCATTTGGCATGCCACAGATAAAATCTGTGACAAACAGAATGGTGCCATAGCATCATAATAGCTCTACGCTATTAATGCTACTGGTCCGGCTTATCCTGGCCTTGTCTATACCCGGGCTGTGCCCACATGTTCATGTCTGCCTCATGGTGGAACCACACACTATGTCTGTTACCATTGGTCCGGCCATTACCGGCGGACCACGGCCTTTGTAGAGTAGTGCATGTACCTTGGTCACCTTCATGGCAACCAAGCCTCACGTTCATTTATGGTATGTACTATACAGTAGCACATGACCATTATTATGCATGTATATATGTAGGAGCTAGATGCTCTTTACTTTAGTTCTATTCTCCTCGGCTTACCTTGAGTGCCCACGTGGAGTACCTTTGGTACTCCCAGTGGAATCCTATCAGGATTCCCAAGCTTCTTGGTGTGTGCCTGTAGGGCTTACTCTCACTCCTTACTGCGCTTGACTGGGTCATCTTACCTCCCTCCCCACATTGGATAGGTGGTGAGTCCCACAGCCTAGTCTGTGTCACATGCATGCTAGTCAGTGTGTGACCCGCTGACTGACTGCCTTGGTCATAGCCTCTGTCACAGATCTGGGACATTCTACAGATTTTCCTATATTATAACCTATTTTTCCCGCATTTCTACGAGCATACTCAAGCTCGCTGATATAAGCGCCCATAGACACGTACACCAAACCAAATAACATGCTATCACGTCCACTGTTCATAAACAACACGTAAATAATGCACACGTCATGTACTAAACGTAAGCGGCCCCGAGGTTTATCACAAGCCAATGCCTTAGATGACTCATATCCCAATACCGGCATATGTCATCACGCTTACTTGGCTTACAAACCCTTGTAGCCACCACGTCAATGCGGACCTACTGGTCCAAAGCCTGTTTCTTATTGGTGCGGCCATTACCAGCGCACATGGTCTATTGTATATTACGACTTAGCTGTAATATTTGTACGAGCACACAGACCCGGTACTTTAGGGCAGACCATTACCGGCTGCTGTCGCTACATGTATATAAGTAGGAATAGCTCTATGCTATTCTTGAGATTTGTTCTCCTGCATTCGCACTTCAGCACATCACTCCTGCTGCACCTACTAAGCCCCTCACCTTGCCCTTAAGCCCCTCAAGCTTTCTAGTCGAGTAAAGTGAGTCCCACAACTTAGTTTGTGTCAGCCTCAGTCTTACTCATTGGTCACATGCCTCCTTACTAATGTAGAGTACCTTAGGGCCTACCGGTGTTAGTGGGCCTATACCATCATGTATATATACCCTAGTCCTGAGGTGCTTAGACCTCAGTTCTATTCATCTTGACATTTGACTACAGCTTAACCAGCTACTTCCATTGTTGCCTTACTTGTGTTATTACACCTCTAAGCTGTCTTCAGAAACCCTCAAGACATCAGCTTGACTTATAGTGAGTGGCTTGTGTCAGACAATGTGACCCAGGAATCCTGCCTGAGGTCGGCATCTCATACTGAGGGATCGCAGAGGCTGGGTACACAACGTCCAGACGAGCGAGTCTAGTCACACAGCAGAGGTTAAGGAGTTCAAGGAGGGAACACCCCCATAGTCGAGATTGATAAGTCTGAGGAGTACGCCTCAGACTTGAGAACGTTATATACATGCAGTGCACCGCTACCTAAAGGGTCGCCCTAAAGTACTGCGCAATGGCCCAAGCGCAGCGCCTAAGCAATCCATGGAATGCTTACATAATACGCCGCATACTATTCTACTTGAATACCCAGTGGTAACCTAAGCTCCCTATGTTAAATGCAACAGGTCATGTGATCGCTGCGCGCTATACCTCATGTCGCAGAATTAACTGTGACACAATGTCATTGGTATAAAGGCAGTACGTTTGTTCTCCATCAATTATTTGGACTTGGCAGCAGGACGAGAGCTGTAATACATACAAAAATGCAGAGTCTCAATCTTACCACCCATTAAATGGCTTGAGTCCACAGGTATACACAGAGTACTACAATTGTCTCAGTTGAGTAGCTGCAATGCAGTATAATGCAGTGGATACCTCAATTGTTAATCCAAGGTTATACTTTAAGGCATAGTCACATGTAGGTCACACGAGGGTACAACTATACAGACCAAGCCAGCATTGTAAGCCAGCATCCACTTCAGCTATTCTGTGCCTCCTTGCTAGCCTCTTGATCGGTCCATCTGCTCCACCAGTTGAGAAGATATGTACTGATGCTGACTGTGATCACACTCAACAGCAGCCATGTGGCCAGTACAGGAATGTTGACATGAAAGTGTGATTTTGTGTTGAATGTATTACCTGGAATGCCTGTACTGCATTGCTGCATAAATATGGGCTCAGCTATACTGACACAATGTACAATGATCAAGGATGCACTAAAAAAAGAAAGCCTTTGCCATAGTGAAAAATACCAGGCTTGTCACAGAACGCCCAGTGGGGCTCTATGACATCCCTCAGCAGGTTCTTGCCCACAACCGCCTCAAGCCGTGACCGTGCCATACTCCTGCTCTGCCTCCACATCCATCCCTAGATACCGACAAGGTCGCCTGACTCAGTAGATAGCGCCCTTGGGTGGCGCACGCTTGCATTCACTCACATGACGGTCACACTAGTTACATGTAGCGTTACTAGGTAGTTCCCTTAGTTACGACTGTGGCACGGTACACAGACCTCTAGTTTAGGGCAGACCAGTAATACAAACCGCACATGTATATATTACAATGAGATGAGGTCTTACAACCTCATCTTTAGGATTCTCGACATTTGGGTGTATGCCCCTTTCTTGCAACCTCTCTGTGTGCACTGGTCAACACTGCCCCTCATTCCCTCTTGTCTGACTTGTCTGGGGTGCTACCTCGGCTTATAAGGTCCAAACTCACCTGAAGGCTCAGCACTGGTACGCTAGCCTAGCTGGATGCTTGGCCATAGAGAATCCCCAGCTGCACCGGTCATACAGACATTGTGAGTCTGTGTCATATATGACACAGACACACCTTGGCTGTGGGACCGGCCTACATAGGATGGGGGAAACCCCTAACACCTGCATGTCCAACGCTGAATGGGGCATAGAGGTAAGCTGACAGGGGGCATAACATCCTTTGGCCGACTTGCACCCAGTCGGAGTGGATGAGAAGGGCATGGGGGCATCCCGAGCCAGTCACATGCAGTCAGAGGGTATGAAAGGGGCCTAAGCCCATATGTCGAGAATCCAAGAGATGGATTGTAAGACCCATCTCACTACCATACATGTAGTGTCTACGCTAGCGGCATGCCCTAAAGTAGTGGTCTGTGCGTACATACAGGCATAACTATGGGTGACCATGAGGTAACGTAACTATGGAACAGGGGAAGTGACCATCATGTGAGTTAGTGCGAGCACATGCTGCCCAAGGGCACTGTATCTACAGGGTCAGGTGACTTGTCAGTATCTAGGGAGATGAGGAGGCGGGACAGGGGTACAGTGCAGTCATGGCTCGAGGCAGTCATGGACAAGAACCTGTAGAGGGATGCCGTTAGAGCCCCACTGGGTGTTCTGTGACAAGGCTGCAATATGACGGGATATTCGGTGGTGGAAACATTCATAATGATCTGACAATAGCATAACAGTGACAATGAGTGTGACATTTTGCTCAGTTTGGAACGTGAATGAGACACACCAGTGTGATCAGAAAGAAGGGTGTGTAATGAATTGTAAGCATGCTGATGGTGAACTCAGTTGTGAGCCCTACCACATCCATGAAGACATACACAATGATCCAGAACAGGAAGAATTCTTGAGCTTCTGTGTACTTTGCGCTAATTGGGACGTGAAATGGTAATGAGACCATAGCAAACACAAGCAAAAGCAGGATGTAAGCCAGAAGTGGTGCAAAAATGCGCAATGCAATGTAGGAGCCTATTGAGAGATGTGGCAATGAAGTGGGCAGAGAGAACAATTTGCTATCATCTATTGGAATCAGGAAATAGGCATCAGCAAAAGGGGACACATGAGCAGATGTGCAACACAATGTACGAGAAAAAATGAGATGACCCAGGAATCCTGCCTGAGGTCGGCATCTCATACTGAGGATATGTGTTCGTCCTGGGTAGCCCTACCAGACTAGCGCATATAGTTCACAACAGCAGAGGTTAAGGATAAGAGAGGGACATGCCCCAATGGTACATTGATAAGTCTGAGGAGAACACCTCAGACTTATGAGCCTTAAGTACATGCAACACCGCACACCACAACTACCCTAAAGCAGTGCCTACAACTACCGCCCAGAATAGTCCTATGGAATGCTTACATAATATGCTACTATACTATATACCCTTGAGTACCCAGTGGTAACCTAAGCTCCCTATGTTAAATGCTACAGGTCATGTGATCGCTGCGTGCTATACCTCATGTCGCAGAATTAACTGTGACACAAGAGAATGCAGATAACGATTAGCCTGACCTCTGTGAGTGCCATGACAACAGGTGCATCAAACGGGCACAGGTTGATAATCTCAAATGTTACACTGCCTCCTGTACCAGTCTGACCACTTATGCTGCACACCTACACAAACTGCTGGAGAGCAGTCTGGTTATGAGCATTTGTGGCAACGAACTGGGAAGTCAAATTTGAAGAAAGGCGTGCAGCCGTTGGTAAAATGAAGTTGGTGATGTACAGAATGAGATAGAATGCAGAGGCGTAGTTGTTCCTTGCTTCTGCATAGTAGATGGATATGGCTGTGATGTTCTGGGAGCCACCTGCGTCCCCCACGTAGGTAATGAGAAGGGAACTTGTTGCGTTCGCATTGACTGTATGTGGGTATCATCTTGGAAGAGCTAGGAAATGGAGATAGAGATGGTTTCACTCACCTAGAATTACTGCCCATACTTGCTCGTTCAGCATGCTCTGCACAATTGCCTGGTCAGAATCGACTGAGCTACTAGTGCTGTCGACAATCTGCCATCCTAGAGTCAGGGTACTATCCCCATGTGTAATCTCCCAGCGCACAGCATCCAGCACTCCGCTTCCTATAATAGACATGTCACAATCGACAACCCACACCTTCAGGGCATGTGTATGTGCATTCGTGTAGGCCAGCGATGCCCAATAGATGGGAAGCACGGCCCATATGAGGAGGACAATGAGCGCCATGTAGACGTAGTATGCCTTGAGATAGTGATTGCGCTGCTTTGCAATGGCAGAACTGAAGAGACTGTGACAGGAAGAGAAGTCAGAGGACTTGGAAACATGCATAGCATTGTCCGAACTGGTGCTTGCTGCTGGGGAACTCGATGAGAAGACTTATGGACTGTGGTTTGCTGCATGGTCTCGAGATGCACAGGCTTGCAATATGTACATCCTGCGCAGACGATATGCTGTGGACAGACTGGGAGAGGAGGCTGACAGGGTGGATGACAATTGGGTGGACAAATCGAAGAGGAAACATAAAGCCAAGACAGATGCAGCTGCTCCCACTGACGCACACATGGATCTGAGAGTCTTCCAGGAATCGCTTCGCTGTATGAAATCATGCATCTTAGTGGCAGAACAGCATGGAGTCAGCAGAGGCGAGAGTAAATGATTAGCATGAAAGTTCATTGAGAAAGAGGTGCAGTAGATGATGATGATGGAATTCTGGCTGTGCTCATAAATATCGTGTAAGAGAGTCCGGGCTCATCATCGCATTGGGCGGGGCCGGAATCATAGGAGAAGCACAAGCCACTGGGTGGGTGGGGCCATGGGCTGAGGCACCCCATTTCCTTATCGATCTCTTCCCTTTCTAATATGGTATTCGATCATGGCTGACTCTGCTTACTAAGGATGGACACAGGTTGCAAAACTTTCAGAAAGTCGTCGATAGTAAATTCAGCGTGCCGCCGTTTGCCACTGGATCTTTTCAGATGGATAGCCAGGTATCCTGTCTATGGGACAAAAATATGTAGAGTTTCAGTCAATTATCTTAATCTGCCAACTGCCCTTCGCTTAAGAAATCGCAGTTGCGAGCTAGGTTTGCACGCAGATTAATCTGCTAGCTGCGGCAGATTAATCTACTGTGACAATAAAATGGTACATCCCGGATTCGAACCAAGGACCTTAGCACAGATGAGAATAACAGCATCGCAGCATAATTAGCCAACTGCGCCATAGTGGCAACAGTTACCATGGACCCATCAAAATATATATAAAACAAATTTTACACACAATTTTCACAAATCATCAAGGCAACTAACTGCTCCAACAAGCATACACAGAAATCAATGATAGTGGTAGCTTGATTTACCATGCTTTCCCTGGAGCAACTCACCATGGGAAAGCTGAATACACTGGAATCACAGGTCTTTAGAGGCAGATTCATTTGTATTTGTGTTATGGAAGATGTTAAACTGCGAAAATGAAGTTTACAAAATACTCTATATATTGCTTAAAATGGGGCAGACACTAGTTCCACTGTAGCTCAGTTGGCTAATGTATGATGCAATGCTGTTATTCTCATCTGCACTAAGGTCCTTGGTTCGACCCCGGGATGTACCATTTTATTGTCACAGTAGATTAATCTGCCGCAGCTAGCAGATTAATCTGCGTGCAAACCTAGCTCGCAACTGCGTGCAAACCTAGCTCGCAACTGCGTGCAAACCTAGCTCGCAACTGCAATTTCTTAAGCGAAGGGCAGTTGGCAGATTAAGATAATTGACTGAAGTCCCTCAAAAATATAATGTCAATGGATGAGTATGTTGAATGAGTGAGCAAGACATTCCAAGTGGAGGGTGTCAAATGGACAGAGGTTGCAAAATTATGTCACAGATCATCACACACTGCTGCGCATGCCGAGATTGCGATTGCAGCAGTCAGCTGGCTTGCCCGGCATGTAGGTCTTACCATGATTCGGGCCACTGAAGGACTTATGATCAGACCTCTGTCAGGATACTGAGAACCAAAACAGATATATGTTCAAACTAACGGTGTGCAAATGCTGTTTATAAGTCACTGCCAATGTTCGATGGCAAATAGAAGGGATAAGCAGAGTGATAGTAAGTGTCACCACCGCTATTTCTGCGAATTTGACTGCTGAGAACTTTGGCCTTAGGCATTGCTGATGCTGGTTCATGTGGGAGAAGACAGCACATCCAGCTCACGGCAGCAAGGTGGCCAACATGCCGAAGTGGCCGAAACGGAGTTTGATTGTGTGAGATTGCATGAATTCCTTTTTGAGTAATGAACCAGTGCTTTGTTGCATTTGAACATTGTTCCATAATTCTACACACAGTCTGTACCACAATGAGGACCGGGGATTGATCATAAGAGTGATATTAGGTATATTACATTGCTCAAAGAAGAGTGAGACGTTTCAATCACTCAGGGATCGGACTAGATCTGGAAATCAATGCATGAATTTCACAATCTTGGAGGCATTTGTGACACTAATGATTTTTCACAGTGTCCATCACTTGGAAATAGCACAGTATTCTGGAATCAAATTCAAGATCAGAAGCATGGGTATTGTTATGATTATTTCAGGGGGCAAGCCCTTATCTCGCTATGTGAACCAGTTTGCAACCTGTGTCCGCTTTGCAACCTGTGTCCATCCTTAGTATAGTTGAAGACCTCATAATGCATGGCCTGACCTGGTCACCGACCTCGTCTGCAGGGATTTTGACACAAGCAACACTTCAAGCAACTACTCAGGGGAATAGAACTTGCACAAAGGCGTATTCCTGATCTGAGGCTACTCAAGGCGTATAAGGCCAAGACGAGTCTGGGGTGCTACCCTGCTCGTCGGCCAGTATATATGCTATTCTACCATTTGTACATGGTTGGCTACTGTACAGTTATTACGTAAGCTGATGGTCTGAGATAATGTAGGTAACCCTATAATGGGTGTAGGTACACGGCACAGAGTGTCCGGGGGTCTGGCAACACGTGATAGGGTGATCGGGGTCTTTGCACGTGACTGCTTAGGCGCGCGCTTAGATAAGATAAGGGTTTAGGCTCTAGTCACTAGTCGCTGGCTAGGCGAAAGAAATCGGCTTGTGACAGATTTATGCATGGAATCTCATATTGCATAATGCATAAGCAATCAGGCAATTATGCATTAGTAGATCTTCCATATATAGTAATAAATGTCTTATTTGCGAACATCACGGTGCAAAATCAAAGCAAATAATCCAATTTTGGCTTGCGCAGCTTCACAGTTCGCCCTTAAGCGCCTTCCCACGTGACACACAGTGACCTCGAGGCTGCAGGTTGCAGAAACAGACAGCATCTTGGTGCTCATGTTGCAATTTGGGAATGGCGGGCTGCCGCCGCCTTTGTCAGGGACCGTCAGTGCGCTAGCAAGCGTGATATTAACTTTTCCTGTTTCATCCACTAGTCTACTCAACGCCAGGCACCTGTAGCACGCTAGTACTTACATAGTATACCGTAGCTACATTTATACCAGCCGCATGAGTACCGGATGCCCCAGAGGCTTACCTTTGGAGCATCCGCGTACGTATCTCCCTTCTGTCTTGTTCCCGCCTGTACTTACATGCCACAGTGACGCAAACGTATCCGCGTCACTTTAGGTACGACATATAGAGAGGCTTACCTTTGGAGCATCCGCTGATGCAAACGTATCCGCGTCACTTTAGCCCTCCGGTCTGCGTGCTGAGACTCCTGCCGTATCCGCTGCACCAATCCGCTCCGGATCGCCTTGCCCAATCACGTTGTAGCGCGATAACTCACACTGCAGCAGTTGTGCAAATTCTGTGCTCATCTTCACAAGGATAACCTCACATCAATGGAACAAGTAACACTAGATTGATACTGGGGTACATAGCTATGTTATTTCTACGGAGTCACGCTGGGTCACATAATGTGACATCTTGTGACAAATTTGATACATAAAGAAATCCGGTCACCACCGTTATCATATAATAAAGGGACGACCGTTGCGTGGGAACTGCCATGTGCTTTTCCACGTGCGCCACGTGCTGTCCGTCGTCCCATAGGGCTCGCGCCACCGACCCGGGGAGTTGGCCAGTATATTCCCACGCCCGGCGCCTGCAAGGCGCGCGTTCAAATCCCTTCGGCGAAAAACGTTTCGCGCGTCCTCCCTGCGCTGTGCCACGGGGATTTTGTAGCTGTTGTAACGTAGATGGCCTGTACTGTAGATACACGCGATTAATTAAGAGAATTCAGGGAGTTTTTTGAGGCACCACACAATGTTACAAGCGAAGCGACGACGACACCGAGCATCAGCGAGGTGGAGGGCAGAGAACAAAGGACAGGTGCAACAGGGTGATCACACACCCTGGAGGTTGGGTGGACTCATAATGTCTCCATCCAGTGTTTTTTTCCCTTATTCTATTAGTTATCTCACTTAAGTGACAATTGATATTCGTGGCGAAGCCATGGGTAATTAAACTCGTGCATTATGAGGTCTTCAACTGTACTTAGTTGCGCGCGATAGCCAATCACATGAATCGCGATCACGATCGGCTGCTGGCCACACGTCAACGCGTCCTGAGGCCTGATTTCCCATCAACGGTGCTAGGCTGTCAAACGGTGCTAGGCTGTTACAACAAAGCAGAGCCACAAGGTGTGTCGGCAACTTGCTTATTATAAGAATCAGGCTACAAACGCGGCCGTATCACCTGCATCTACGTGGACCCTTGACATCTTCTGCCACTTTGCCCCGACGCCATACCGAGACATCGCCATGCAGACCGCCGACGGCCACGACCACCATGAATGCGCACAGAAAAGCTATGAGCCAAAATCTACGTTTCAGAGACAAGTCCCATTCACGACTGCTATCCCCGCCCCGCGACAATGTCGATCAGTTGGGATTGATTATCGTTCGGCTGCAACGAGTGGGTTTTTGCAAAATCTGATAGCATGCCGCAGCTTAAATCATTCTCATTGTCAGAGCCGTCACTATTGTCAGAGCCGTCACTAAAGTACCGAAGCACCGCACAGGGCTCTCTAATAAGCAAGAACGGGATTGAGAACAAGGCGGTCGTGGACTGGATCAAGCGCGAATACCCAGACAAGATCTCATGGGACTGTGATCCTGTCGAGCTCATACGGAGTGTATGGGGTCTGGAACCCACGGGCATTTGCCAAAATGCGCACCTCAAGATGGAGACCTCATCTACGGGCCAGTATACCATTATAAAGAAGCTGGCCAAGGCATATTGTGATGCGTCCGAGGGAAGGCATTGCTACGCATCCCTCCTCAGATTCCTTGGATCTCTCCATCGACAGCTCTTTGGTGACCCAGACCTTAACGTTCCGAGTTCTTCGCAAACGTTGCGGGACCTCAAAAGCCGAGGTTCAAACCGGATCGAGAACGCGTTGTCCAAGCGCCCCGCCAGCCGCAAGACGTTCGTGACGAACGTGCCCGAAACAGCGAGGCCTCTCGATGGTCGATTTTTGCACATGAAAAACAGGATTGTGTCAGGGAGGTATTACCGCGCAAGGCCGATCGTGATGTTCAGCACGAATGAAGGCGGGCAATCTCAGGACTGGTCATGGAGTTTGGCTTGTGCAGAGGTCACGAAAGGAGAGTGCGAGTGGATATGGGGAGAGGAAGACATCATGATTGATCTGGATGAGCTTAAGCATGTACGTGAATCGACGCGTCGGCTCACCAACGTCACTGATATGGCCTTAGAGATACCTGAGGGACTATCCTCAATGTATCACAAGAGCAGGAGAGAAACGGAAGCGAAGCGACAAGGTAGATCTAGAGATGATCAAGTCGGGCAAGCGGGCGCTGCTGTCTGCGGAGAATATGACAGAAGCGACCAATACACAAGAGTCTCTAAGACGTGGAGATGCACGGGAGGATGCGACCGATAAGGACTACCAAGGCCGGGAATCCGACGGTATCAAACGACTGGACCTTACGGGCGACGAGGCGCAAGTTCTCACACACATCAACGAGCAGATGTCTCACAATGTTCGTTCGTACGGATCTGGCATCCTATTTCGTAACATGACATTGCAGCTGTGGTACGCGGATCGAATGGGCATCATCGTCTCGAGACCGATCCATATGATCGAGGAGCCCGAACTGCTGCTCTACACTGTGGCGGCGATGGGACAGGCCGACATCTACCAGATGGGAATATGCCACCTGATGGAATTCAACACCTCCAAGCGCAAATTTGCGACATATCGGAATGCAAAGCTGGTGCTTGGTGTCGATCAAGATGTCAAGGACTCAGGAGGCGAGGACGTCAAGGAGCCACTCGAGTTTGAAGTGACAGCGAGGAACGAGAACGACGTGTTCACGGATTTTGGGATCGTCGGGCGAGGCACGACGGTCGTCCCCGTTCGGGCCACAGGACATGCAGTCGATGTTTGTGGTTCGGGCGAGCTGGTAGCGAAGATCGCGTGGCCTGTGAAACGCCAAAATCGGGATGAGACAGAGTGCATTAGGAGAATTCGCAATGGACTCCGTAAGAAGAACCCATCGATCCTCAAGCACATCGTCGAGCTGAAGTTTTACATGTCACGCGAAATTGACAAATTCGGACTCCCTCGTACGTATCTTGGAACGAGGGTGCTTGATGAGCGAATATTCCGCACAATGATCCTCAGGAAGTACGATCGTCTAGAGGCCATGAACAATGCTGCAGAGTTCAAGACCATCTTCATTGATGCCGTCCGCGGTTAGTCTGTCGCATATTTCACTAGATTTGCGCTGACACAATCGAAAGCTCATCGCTGGGTATATGAGACAACCAATATCCTACATCAAGACATCAGCTCGAACAATGTGATGTTCTACCGCGATGGCAGGAGCGTCCGCGGCGTGCTGTGTGACTGGGATCAAGCAGCAGCACCTGCCGATGATCCGGAAGAGTCGGAAGATCAAAGTGATGACCCCGCGTGGTCCGCTTCCAAAGTCGAACGACCCACTGGAAACGCCGACTCTCTGCACTGGAAGGCGAACTTGCTCGCGGATGGGTCGTTTACCCCAAAGAATGTCGGCAAGCCGTCACCGTCCGGAACTCAGGATGTTCCAGAGACGGAATCGGGAGCAGCAGAGTCGGAGCTCCCACCGGAGCCTCTACGGTACCGCACAGGCACTGCACCATTCATGGCCATCGACCTACTAACTGAAGGCAGCGTGTCAGCGCACCGATATCGCCATGATCTGGAGTCGTTCTTCTACTTGCTCGTTTATGTCTGTGCCACGTTCGATGTCAAGCAGCACAGACTCGGCCGCATCTATGAATGGGAGTCGGCAGATCTCGGACAAGTTAACGAAAAGAAAAGAACCTTTCTCGAGAACCCAGTTGTGTTTAATGACACATTCCAGAATCAGACCGATCCAGGCCTCAAACATCTCGCTGAGGATTGGGCTAGACTGTTAAAGATTATGTTCTTCAAGATAGCACACAAGTCCTCCGATATCATGAGTCTTCGTGAGCAGCGAGACTACCTAGTCAGGTACAGGTTGAGTGACGAGAAGCGACGTAAACAGTCCATCCCTGACGAGCACGAGATCCGAAGCCAAATCCGACAACTGAAAGCAGAACAGAACGAGCAATGCACCTACGAGAGGTTCATGGAGATAATAGGTGCAGCTGCTAGTTGATGGTACATCCAGACACCCAAGCATTCATATGGCATTACCGTATTGTATGGCATCACCGTATTGTATGCAGTCCGAGCTCGTCGTCGCAGCGGTGGGTAATGGGAAGCGGCAATGCAGCGCGCTGTGAGTGTTGATAAGTTGGGCGGGACCGGCGTTAGCCGGAACGGACACAGGAGATGTAGGAGCCGCTTACCAGAGAAAGCGCAGAGGCGCACCGCGGCGAAAGCAGGGACAGCGCGCCGCCCGCCCAACCCAGAGCCGATGCCCTCAGAAACCGTAGGCGGCCCCAGCGCCGGCTAAGTGATGCGAAGTGACCTGTTCAAAGGCCCGAATGTACGTTTCGTAGGCCAGGGACTTCCAGCGTCCGAGGAGGCGCACGACCTCCGGGTCGACCTTCTGTGAAAGGAGGAAGGAGGCACCTCCGATGCGGAACGAGTGGCCAAAAGAAGTGCCCCACCCCAGGATGGAGAAAACCGCGTTCACACGGCGCAACGCCGCGGACTTGACCAGAGGTCGCGTCGTGCCGGCACGGTCGACCCAGCAGAACAGGGGGTCGTCGGGGCCAGCGGGGCAGATGGTGCGTAGGTTGAGCAGTGCGTCGATGGGGCACAGATTGCCCTGGCGTGCAAGCCAAATGTGTTGCACCTCCCCCGGCCGGGCCGTCTTGGCGGACGGCAGGTCAAGGCGTGCGTACTGCTTGCCATCCAGATCAAAGGAAACGAGGGCGTCACGGCGCTTGAGGTGCATGGTGCCGCAGAATGCAGCGCGAGAGGATACCGACACCTCACCGAAACGCATGAGACCCCAGAAGGCGCAGCAGGCGGCGGCCCAGACGCACGCGTCGAAAGGATCAGAGAGCACCAGGACCTCCTTGAGGGCTGCGAGCATGTGCAAGGTCACTGACGGCCGCGGTGGGCGTCGCCGCGAGCCAACCAGGCGCTCCAGACCGCGCAGCGACCAGTCGATGCGGGCATGTGCGTCGTCGTCAAGGGGCGGCGGCCAGCCCTGGGCGATGTGCCACGCCCGGACGCCTGCGAGGTACTTCTTGACAGAGCCCACAGAGATGGGCTCGAAGGGTGGACCGTCAGCGAAGGCGGGGTCGTCGGGGTCTGGGTCGGCCACGGCCCACAGGGCAAAGGAGTGCAGGACGGCAAAAGAGGCGGGTAGGCGGTCCGTCTCTGGCACAGAAAATATGTCACAACACAAGTGAAACTTGCGCAGCCCAGAGCCGTATCGCGAAGTGATGCGCGTGATGCAATGTCCGCTAGGTGCTTCAGCACAGGTCGGTCGATGACTTGAGGAATTCCCAGTGAAAATTTGAATATATCTCAATGAATCCTGATGTATATAAATCTATCCAGAAAAGTTCAATGTACCGAAATCTATCCAATGTAATCCAAATGTATCCACAGATCATGTGACCTGCTTCGTAGATTTGCCATTGAACGACAGATCTGACGGTAAGGTTGCGTTAACGTTGCGTAAGTTGCGCACGTGTACGGTTGCATTTTGTATGAGCAAGGGAGTTGCATCCAGAGTCATGCATATATTGTTGCGGTTAGCATGCTTATGGTGCTATGCTTCGTTGCTGCCCTCTGTACCGCCGTACTACTGTTTGTGCGTCCATCCATACCCCTGCTTTTTATCAAATCATATTAATTACACTATGCCTGTAGAAATTGACAACAATTGGATCAGAACTAATTTCTGTGGCTGTGGTGAACAATTCCAGAAGAGGATATCTCCTTTTGTGGCAGAACCACCTCCTATAGCTACAAAGCAGCAAAGACACATTGTGCGCCATCCACGTCAGGTTTGTTGTGTATATTGGACATGTTTTTGCTGATGATGCAGCTTGCAGCCGACTCCTTCTTGTCTTCACATCACACCTTAGCCACAATCCATTTATGGTAACGCTTCTACCTGAACTCGCAGTATCATCACGTCATTTCCCTTCGTGGTTTCATTTTAGGTTCATTCACTATTCTGTTGTCCCTTGAACCTTATTCCCTCACTACACATAAGCGGGCTCACGGCACGGTTCAGTCTATCTCTATCTTGTCTTCTCCCTGTGCTTTTCTTACATCTAGTTGGTCTCTGGTCTTGGCAAGGCGACACCATCCCCTCCAGCTCAAGAAAAGCCAAACGACCACACGTGAGTAAACAACCCCCCATGTGCATAAGTACTTGAGCCGTTAGTTTCTAGTTTAGTCTTGTCTACCTACATGAGCCCATTCAGTGACAGTAGGTGACGGTTCAGGTCAGCTGGTCATCGGCCCATGCCTTAACTGTCAGGACTACCCTCGGGTGGGCCCACATTTTCCATGAACAGATGGTCATGATGGTCACGGGTCAGCCCACAACTGCTGCAACTGGATGGTTGTGATGGTTGTGGGTCGGCCCATGACAACCACAACCAGACAGTTGTGATGGTTGCGGGTCAGCCCATAACCATCACGACTTGACAGTCATGATGGTTGCAGGTTGGCCCACCAATGCCATGACCAAATGATTGTGATAGTTGCAGGTTGGCCCACAACTTCCATGATCAGACTGTTATGACAGTCACATGTCGGCCCATGACTGCCACAACTGGACGGTTATGATGGTTGTGGGTTGGCCCACAACTGCTGCAACCTGGCAGTAATGACAGTTGTGGGTTGGCCCACAACCATGGCATGTTGCCATGACCTCTGCATCTGCAACTTTGGCGACCTCCACGACCTTTGCGACCTTTGCAACCTCTGTGACCTTCGTGGCCTCCGTGACCTCCGTGACCTTTGCAACCTTCACAGCCTCTGCAACCTTCACAGCCTTCGTGACCTCCATGACCTCTGTGACCTCTGTGACCTTCACAACCTCCACGACCTTCACGGCCTCTGTGACCTTCACAGCCTCCGTGACCTCTGCAACCTCTGCAACCTCTGTGACCTCCACGGCCTCCACAACCTCCATGACCTTTGTGACCTCCACAACCTTTGTGACCTTCACAACCTTCATGACCTTCGTGGCCTCCGCGACCTCCATGACCTATGCGACCTCTGCAACCTTCGTGACCTCCATGACCTTTGTGGCCTTCATGGCCTTCATGACCTCCATGACATCTGAAAGTTGCAGATGTGGAGGTCACAGAGTGTCACGGATCTCCTTGTGACGTCTTATCCCTAAGGTTCAAGCTTGTCGCACTAGACTTAGGCTGCAATCCAACTAGGAAGCGGCTTATTCAAGGCAAGCAGGTGGCAAAGAGGTAAAGGGTGGAGAGGAAATAGGGAAAGGGGAAACACCCCCAACACTCATAGTAGAATGCTTAGAATATTGAGTCTAAGGTTTAGACCCTAGACCACCTGGTTATATACATATTTGGAGACCTTGTACTACTGGTAGCAATGTCTGCCCTAAATGTAGCTGGTCTGTGCACATATAGTCATGTCATAATTGCCTGTAATGGCTTTATAATGAGGTGATAGTGGTGCCATAAGGTACCTTGTCTATCTTTAACCTGGTTTGTAAGTAAAATGCTATTGTTAGCATTGGTTTGTAAGTAATGACCTCAGAACCTCATCATGTGTGATGTCATAGTGGCTCTGTGGTCTAGACGATGATATCATATAGTTCTGGCCTCTTTGATATATGTAATACCTGTGGGAGGGGTAACTATGTAGATAGGTTTCAGCCCTGTAATTGGACCTGCTAAGTATAGGCTCCTAAATATAAGCCTGATGTCATAGACTGGACCTGTATGGGCCCTGATGTCATAATGATGTGGACTCTTGATGATGTCATGCCTCAGGAGGCCTTTGACGACTAAGTACTTAGCCAGATAAGATCTTGAGCACCTGACAAGGTGCCTGTGGTGGTGCCTAGTGCCGCTATCTAATCTTGAAGTTTGGTAGGTCACGTGACCTCAATTCAGTAGGTCACATGATTCGATAACTTTTGGGACGCTGTAGCGCCTTCAGTTATAAGCCTAGTACCCGAGTACAGGGGTCTGGAGGGCTAAAATGGGGGTTGCATGAATAAATCTGTGACACAGAGGTCACAGAAGTTGCAGACATGGAGGTCATGGAGGTTGTGAAAGTTGCATATGCAGAGGGCATGGAGGTCATGGAGGTCGAGGAGGTCGAGGAGGTCGTGAAGGTCGTGAAGGTCACGAAGGTCATGGAGGTTGTGGAGGTTGCGGAGGTCATGGAGGTTGCGGAGGTCACGGAGGTTGCGGAGGTCGACGGAGGTTGCGGAGGTCGTGAAGGTTGCGGAGGTTGCGGAGCAACTTCTGCAACCCAGTTGTTGCTGCTATGCCTGTTGCAACCTCTTATTCACTTTTACACTCCCTGTGACTTATAAAATCTGCAACCATGACCCTCCTCCTGGTCCTTATGACCTGTACCCACAACCTCCACAAGTTTCATAACTTCTGTGGCTTTTTAGCCTCTGTGATTTCTATGGCTCAATTGGCACTACCACGCCTGCTGTGACCACAGTAATTTAGTTTTTACTATATCTGCAACCTCTGCAACCTGTGACCGTGACCCACCGTGACTCCCGTGACCTGAGAATGCGACTTTTGCGACTTTCACAACTTATGCAGCTCTCACAACCTCTGCAAACCCTGCAACCTTTGTCACATCATACCGTGGCTCTTGTAGCCTTCACACCTTGTCACCACAATTTCCATGACTTCTGCAACTTGCAGCCGCGACCAACCACGACCCTCGCGGCCTGTGATCGTGACCTCTGTGACCTTCATGACCTCTGTGACTTTTGCAACCTCCACAACCTCCACACCCTGTTTGTCACAGTTTTTGCACTGTGACATGACCCTGCTATTGCTTTGATTTTACAGGGTTTTCTGGCCATTGTGCGGCCCCTGGATCCTATGGTAGCACCTCCACGTCCCTCCCTCTCATGTTAGATGCCTGACCCAGTAGATTACGGATAAGATAAGATGTACGGCACTAGGGGTAGCGTGCTCCCATCACGTTACGGTCACACTATGTACGTGGTACGTTACGGTAGTTACATGTCATGAGGACCTCTAGATACAGTGCACAGACTGTGTCTTTAGGGTAGGCCACTAGTAGCTACCAGCCATGTATATAACATACGACGAGATGAGGGTTAGCCTCATCTCTATGATTCTCAGCAATGGGTACAAGGCCCCTCTCTTACACCTGACTCCCTGTGTGCCGCCTTGCTAAGACGCCTCCAACATGCTCGTCTCCCTCTAAGCTCACTAGTCTGGTAGTGGCGCCCTACAGCCGGACTCACCGCCTTACGTACGTCAGCCACTGGAGACTAGGATGTCACGGTTTTTACCGTGGCATGGGTTCAATCCCGTACCTCCTCAGACATACGGTCACATGATTACGCGCAGCTTTAGTGTAGTGGTAGGATCGCCCCCATAGTAGCGTAACTAACCACGTGTATAGGTTGCCTCTTGCTTACGTACTATAGCACATGACTGACATGCGCGCACGGTCCCTTACTGTAGGGTAGGACTTACGTCGCGCCTCTGTAGTACAGCATGTATATAGTCTACTGCGCTGGGGCCTTACAGCCCCATGCTTGTTATTCTCGACGTTGGGGCTTGTCCCCCTGTATACCATCTCTACCCCTGCATGCGCCTGCTGGCTTAGCCACCTCTTATACCTGCTCGTCTGCGCCTCGTCACTACGGTGTGGGGATACCCCCAAAGGACTTGCGTGTTAGGTTGAGGGCCACTAGGACAGCGGTACACAGGATATACGGTATGAGGGTATATCTGTGTCATAGGAGTTAGAGCATTAGGGGGGTTCCCCGCTTGCGCGGTCCCACAGTCTGGTAAGACTGTGTCATAATCATAGAGATATTTTACTCCCCCCCCGCGCTGTACGTTGGCGCGGGCTGGAGGGTTTTCTACATGCAGGTTCCCATGGCGACACGGCAGGGTAGCCTCTGACACAAGCGTCAGGGGTCCGTACTTTTACGAGCCCCCACTAAGTGTCTAGCCTACGCGTGGAGCCGCATGGAATGAAACACGAAAGGCCGCCCCCTTTATTATAGGTAGTGGGGGACTAGGGTACGTACATCAGCGTTACCCCCCCTGGGCGGTGGGCCTCGCCAAGAATCACTGACCTATGGGTATGCGAAGGGACCTTCGGGTCCCAACCCCATATCGACCAGTCACGAAGGCAAGACGACGACACGCACCTTAGACACCAACGCGGGATGTCCACTGATGCACGCCAGGGGGAGACGGACTCCCCACCGCCCGACACACCTATTTCAAAGAAGCTAAGTAAAGTAATAGGTGGACACGTAGTAAACAACAACCGCGGTAACTACACCAAGGCCGCTGCATCCACCGACCTCAACAACTGCGTTAAGACTTCACCATAGGTATATCGTCAGGGACGACGATTTTAAAAGAGGGGGTTATGTCACAGATTTACATCTGTGACATGGCCCTGCTATTTCTTTGCTTTTTACAGGGTTTTCTGGCATTCATGCGGCCCCTGGAGCGGTAGTTAGCACCTCCACGTCTATCCCTCTCACGTTAGATGCCTGACCTAGTAGATAACGATAAGATAAGATGTACGTGCACACTTGGGTACGCACCTATCCCCATCACATTACCAGTCACAGTATGTACATGTTACGTTACGGTCATTGCACATCACATGGACCTTTAGGTACGGCGCACGGACCGCACCTTTAGGGTAGGCCATTAGTAGCAACCATACATGTATATAACGTACAACAGAATGAGGCTTACTCCTCATTCTTGAGATTCTACGACTTTGGGCATAAGGCCCCTCTCCTCCTCTCTGTGTGCACCTGCGCCTGTCGGTCCCGACCTGCTCGTCTCCCCTCATATGCGCTAGTCTGGTAGCGACGTCCTGTCTCTGGACTCACCGCCCCACGTCCGCTCGTCCCTGTGGAGAAGGAGTTAGAGCTTTAGGGAGATCCCCGCTTGTGCGGTCCCACAGTCAGGTAAAACTGTGTCACGCGGCAACAGGCCGTGGTTGTGGGCTGACCCACAACCATTGCTACTGTCTGGTTGTGGCAGTTGTGGGCCGACCCACAACCATCATAACTGTCAAGTCATGACAGTTGTGGGCCAACCTGCAACCGTCATAACCATCAAGTCACAGCAGTCATGGCAGTTGTGCGCCAACCTTCAACTGTCATTACTGTCAGGTTGCAGCAGTGGTGGGCCGACCCACAACTGTCACTACCATCTGATTGTGGGCCCACCTAATGGTAGGCCTAATGGTTAAGTCATGGGCCGATGGCCGGCTGACCTGAATCAATAGGGATTGGTACAAGCCGGTTCACCAGTACCGTCACCTACCATCGCTGAAAGGTGTGAGTAAGATGCATGATATCTGCTGGGAAGCCACCAGGAATTCTGAGAAAGCAATCAGCAGGGAATCCACCAAATAAGCTTGGCTTGCATATCCCTGTCTCTAGACGAATCTTTTCGTACTCGTGTTGAGTCGATGCATTCAGCAGGCATTCTAAGTTGGCATAGTAGCAAGAATAGGCTTCCCCAGAGTCCAAGATTGCATCGTGCAGGGTCTGGGTAGGTGCAATTAGGAACAGAATAGTTGTGGGGAAGCTGGCATGCAGGATAGTGATGGCTTCCACTGGGCTTGTGACGTCCCTTCAGTGGACAATAAAGTCGGCAACCCTGAGCCCCAGAGTGGCCCACCGTGCCATTGAGATAGGTCATTGCAGGACCATTGGCAGTGCCAAAGACAAAGCAGAGCTTGGACTCATATAGCCCACGCCACTTGCACCAGATTTTGAGCTTCTCATGCTGTCCCATGAAACTAGCAACATGTCAAAGACTAGGAAGTATGAATGAGTCTATGTTCGTTGGCTTGTTGGGGCCTGGAATGAAGCAGGCAGGCATTATATGTGTTTTTCTATAGTGAACGTCAGGTGCATAATCCAGAAGTACCCAGATAAACATCCAGCAGTCTGAAAGCTTGCTGGCATAGAGCTGTGTGCCGTTGATAGAAAACATGAGACAGGTATCTTCATCCTTGATATCACTGCATACGACAGCTTTGAGATAGTCTTTACCATGTATGTAGTCGCTAATTTTTTCAAGCTCGCCATTGGTCTCCTGAAGTGAAGCAAGAGCCTGCCAAGTAGCTGTGGCATGGTACTCAGCTGCACGAGACCCCTCTGTTGAGCGTTGCATGGCCTGAATCACAGGAGCAATTGGAAATAGTTGTTGACTGCTTCCTTGGAACACGTCTGCACTTGCGTCTGCATTTTAATTCCTCATAGTGTAGCTCGTTGCGATAATTACACTTATCCAGCTCACTGTAGATTCCTGTATATGCCATGCAGGAGTTGACGTAGCAGTCGTGGTGTAGTGAAAAAATGCTGGTGAGGTTCTCAATGTAGGACTTGACAACACAGTATAAGAGAAGCTCGAGATGAGGCGGACAGTGAAGAAGTGCAGAATGGAAGTGATCATATGTTTTCTGAGAGCACTCATTGAGCCCAAGGTATATTTCAACAGATAATACCTTGACGAGATCATCAATGTCGAATGGCTGCTGTTACGGTTATTTCGAATTTTCAAGTGCTCACAGAACTCACCATCAGGCAAATACGATACAGGGATTTGTTGTGCAACCAACACCCCTGGCTACTCGTGACTCTACCGGGCACAACCCCGGTTGTATTAGTGTACAGGGTCTGATTCATCTAGGGGCAGATGCAACTCTGCCCTCATTTCGAATTTATCATTTCCTGATTGACAGATGGCGTTCAACCGCCATATCATTACTATCTATCATTTCGGATATATCATTACATACCTATCAAACATTTCAACCTAAGACGTAGATAGTAGCAGTGACATCTGGGACATATAGGATTCCTAAAACCTAGTGTCACAGATCCGACATCATAAACAGGGTCATGTGCTACTGTATAGTACATACCCTAGAACGAATGTGTGGCTTGGTTGCCATGTGGCGACCAAGGTACATGTGCTACTCTACAAAGGCCGTGATCGCCGGTAATGGCCAGTCCATTGGTAAAAGACATAGTGTGTGGTTCCACCATGAGGCGGACATGAACATGTGGGCGCAGCCTGGGTATAGACAAGGCCGGTAAGCCGGTACCTTGAGGGTGATCCGCCATTGGGCAGGATCCGTGCTGACAAAGGTGAGACATCAAGTCAGATGTGCCATTGACTACCCCTAGTCTCATTACTAAGGATGGTAGTTAGGGCATGATGTCATAGACCGGACCGTAAGGTAACCAATCATGACGGAGCGGTCTAAGACCAGGAATTGGACTTCGCCGGAAGGCTAGAAGCCCAGGAGTCTGCAAGTGCCGGAGCCCGTGGTAACCGGCGGATGCCGGACCAGTAGCATTAATAGCGTAGAGCTATTATTATGCCATGGCACCATTCTGTTGTAAGGATGGCGCGACGTGTGACATTATCTTCTGATAGAACAATGATGTATTGGTCTGGCCTGTAGGGCTGGACCGGTTGATGTAGCTGAGTCTGGACTATGATGCAATATCGTAGCTAAGATAGCTGATGATGATGTTGCCATGGTGTCGTTAGTCTGGGCTGGGGCCGTGATGGCTGTAGCTATGATGTTGGGATGATGTGGAAATCCTGACTAGCGTGTTATGCGTAGTCATGGGAGCTTAGTAGCATGTCATTATGTTACGTAAGCTATAAGGCCATGTTAGGACCTTATTGTGTGGCAATATGGGATAAGTCCCGTGACACAAACTAGTTGTGGGACTCACTTTACTCGACTATAAAGCTTGAGGGGCCCAAGGGGCGAGGTGAGGGACTAGTAGCGCAGCAGGAGTGATGTGCAGGAGTTGCGAATGCAAAAGAACAAATCTAAAGAATAGCGTAGAGCTATTCCTACTTATATACATTGTCACAAGCCAATTTCAAAGCCTAGTAGAACACCCTAGGTTGACACCCCATTCACGCCATAAGCACGCTACAGCACTCTATCCGAGCCCAGCTGGAATCCTACGGCAACGCTAGTAGAAGCCCTCCGCTATACAGGACACTACGGGCACTAGCAGGCCACCAGCAGTCTAACCCTAAACTCAGTCCAAGTCCCGGCAGCATGAGCCATACGCTGCCTAGTCCCTAAACCACGGAGTCACGAGTCGACCCCTAGAGCCCAACAGGCTACGATAGCACGACGGTACGCCTTGCGCACACACCCAGGCTAAACCACCGCCGTACAATGTGCTATACGCCGACTAGGGGCACGACCTACACTCGCACGTGACCCAGAACACTAAACCTACCACCTCGCGTCCCTACCGCACGGACACTCGCCATTACTGGCATAGACACTATACTATACCCCGTATGCACCCTGACCTACGAGTACAACAGGCAGGGATAATACCTCCAGGCTCTGCACGACTGAGAACCCTACCAGTCACAGAGCGCTACACCCCGATCGCAGCCGATCATGCTCGATCAACCTACGCTACACCCGGCCCGTACTAGCCAGCCCCCGATCGTGGCAGACCACGCCAGATCACGGACTTAGAACCCCGCCATTACCGGCACACCTACGATCGACGAGAACCACCGATCGAACCCGACCAATTGGCTATTCCTTTGATCCGACCCTTATACACTACGTCGCCATGGACATCCTCACGTACCCCAGCGCTCCGATGCCATTACCGGCACATAGCTCATAGCCAGTTAGATACCAGTACGTAGAGGCCTCTGAGCCACCGTACACAAACATGTACCAATAGATTAGGAGTATATATGCCGGACAGTCTTGAGCGTAAACCTCAGACTTGTCTTGGCCTTTTGTGCCTTGAGATGCCCGGACCAGGAAGGCGCTTTCATGCGACCCACCTTCCCCCGGTGTGTGTCTTAAGGTTGCGCTTGTGTCATACATGCAGCGACAGCAGCTGGTAATGGTCTGCCCTGAGTACTGGGTCTGTGCGCTTGTACAGATATTACAGCTAAGTCGTAATATACAATAGACCATGTGCGCCAGTAATGGCCGCACCAGTAAGAAACAAGCTTTGGACCAGTAGGTCCACATTGACATTGTGGCTACAAGGGTTTGTAAGCCGAGTAAGCATGATGACATATGCCAGTATCGGGATATGAGTCATCTAAGGCGTTGGCTTGTGATAAACCTTGGGGCCGCTTACATATAGTACATGACATGCGCATTATTTACGTGTTGTTATGAACAGTGGATGTGATAGCGCATTATGTACATGCTATTTGGTTTGGTGTACGTGTCTACAGGTGCTTATGGCAGCGAGCTTGAATATGCTCGTAGAAATGCAGGAAAAATAGGTAAAAAAAAAAATAGGAAAATTCGTAGAATGTCCCAGATCTGTGACATCCCGGATAACTTGTAGGTAGACGTATAAATCCCAGATAAAATGCTAAAAATAGCGGAAAAATGCTTGTCCCAGATAAATCTGTGACACATAACAGAATATACGAACAGGTATACGACCCATAACAGCTGCTGGAGCGGATTGCGAATGCGATGCAATATAGCAGTATCCTTGATTCATCTTCTAGATGTGCATTTGCATTTTTATGGTGTGACGAAGCTCTGCTAGAGTGATTGTCTGTGGATATTCCAACTCACCAGGTTGTTGGTTCGCATCATTGGGATTTTCTTCTTCTTCTTCTGCAAGTCCAACAGGTAGAACTCCACTTAGATGTGCATTGAAGTATTCTTCCTCTTCCTGCTCATCGTCACGGCACATAGCTTCAAGACTTCCAGCATCGGTGTAGGATTGATAGACACCGGTGCCATGGTTAGGAACTAGCACATGATCACAAGCGAGATCTTGGTGTGCAGAGTCCTTGCCAATGTTATTCTGCACAAGTCGCTGTGCATATAGTCACTGATATATTCCATGAAAGAATTCAACATACATGTGTAGAGTCACCTCGAGTACTTGGTGCATCTAGATATATCTGTCTCTGTTCCTGAGGCTGACTGGAGGTATTGAAACTGCTGTCCACTTGGCTCTCTGGGTTTGCGACGAGATCTTCCACTTTGTGGCTAATTAAAAATATGAATGGTTATATAAAATCTATATGCACTGGTTTCACTGTTTAAAATGCCGTGACTTTTCTCTGGCTCCCACAAACTGGTATCATCTTGAGAGGCTGTCCTATGTACGTGCACCACTTTAAGACTGATAGATGATAGTGAGAGTAAACTGATATTCACCTGCATCTGCTGTAGAGGCAGAGCCAGATCCCTCTGCACTTGTTATGGCATTTTCCTCAGGCTAAATTATATGTGTGGTGAGTCCGATTTTTTTTGTCGTGTGTGCATCACATCTTGGATATATGCGCCATGTAAACTCACTGTCAGATCGATCCTTGTGGGAGGCCTAATAGTCTCAGGAGAGTTCCCTTCTTCCAATAATTTTTGCTTCTTTTTGTGGCAGAAGTATGTGCTGCGAGTGACTTTGACGCATTTATTATAGCAGTATAGTGCACACGAGCAATAGTACTCTTGTTCTCCACTCGCAGAGAGTACATACTGTGCAGCTTTGGGCATTTGTACTTGGAGTGATGGCGGAGTGTGTATCAGAGTATCGTCTGCTCAAATCACAGGATAGGCATGTAATCTGCACATCAGCTCAGTACATGGCTTTTCGACTTGTCGTCCACTCAAGGCTTTTTGGTATTGGTGCCCACTCGAATCTTTTCGACTTGACATCAACTTGCAGGAGGGACTTCAGTGCCGGAGATGCATCTTTAGAGACACCACAGATGCATCTGAGGCTCTCTAAGCAATCTTTACGCCCAAGCGCGCTGCATAGATGCATCTGTGCAAGAAATACCTGTGCAGGGTTCGAACATTTGACCTGGGATCAGCAAAGTCGTAACCTGTACCACTTCACCAAATGGTCTTGGTATCTGGTCACATACTTGTCAATATGATCCATTGAATGTCCTTTCATTGCTGTAGCTGTTAATTGTCAAGTCACACCACAATGTTCCCATATTGCCCTGTAGGTAATTTACGACAGCATCCTTACCTTATTGCAGATACATATGGATTGTGGGATATATTAATAAAGAGATGCATTCTGAGTTCAAGGAACACTTGAGCTTACTGACATATGAGCAGAATGTTGAATTTTTTACAACCATTATTATATCAACTACTGAATATATATTTGCACAAGACCTTCCTTTCACTAACCACTTTAGCTGAGTGGTTTCAGCTGCTGTTTCGCCGAGGTCTCATGGTTCCTGGTTCAATTCCCGGCTTGTTATGCTTTATTTTATTGAGCCGCTGTCTCCTCTGACTTCAGGTACATCCTACATATGCCCCTCAATGGTTCAATCCTGCTGACTCGTTGTGTCTGAGCTGCTATTGACACAAGCAACAAACTAGCACTCAGCGGGGGAAGGGGGCTCGCTCAAAGGCGCCTTCCTGGTCCCGCGAACACTAGCCGTCAAAGGCCAAGACAAGTCTGAGGTTTACGCTCAAGACTGCCTGGCATATATACTCCTAGACTATTTGTACATGTTTGTGTATGGTGGCTCAGAGGCCTCTACGTACTGGTATCTAACTGGCTATGAGCTATGTGCCGGTAATGGCATCGGAGCGCTGGGGTACGCGAAGATGTCCATGGCGACGTAGCGTATAAGGGGCGGATCAGTAGAGTAGCCAATCTATCGGGTTCGATCAATGGTTCTCGTCGATCGTGGGTGCACCGGTAATGGCGGGGTTCTAAGTCCGTGATCGGGCGTGGACTGCCACGATCGGGTATAGCGCTCTGTGACTGGTAGGGTTCTCAGTCGTGCAGAGCCTGGGGTTATTATCCCTGCCTGGTGTACTCGTAGGTCAGGGTGCGTATGAGGTATAGTATAATGTCTATGCCAGTAATGGCGAGTGTCCGTGCGGTATGGACGCGAGGTGGTAGGTTTAGTGTTCTGGGTCACGTGCGAGTGTAGGTCGTGCCCCTAGTCGGCGTATAGCACATTGTACGGCGGTGGTTTAGCCTGGGTGTGTGCGCAAGGCGTACCGTCATGCTATCGTAGCCTGTTGGGCTCTAGGGGTCGACTCGTGACTCCGTGGTTTAGGGACTAGGCAGCGTATGGCTCATGCTGCCGGGACTTGGACTGAGTTTAGGGTTAGACTGCTGGTGGCCTGCTAGTGCCCGTAGTGTCCTGTATAGCGGAGGGCTTCTACTAGCGTTGCCGTAGGATTCCAGCTGGGCTCGGATAGAGTGCTGTAGCGTGCGTATGGCGTGAATGGGGTGTCAACCTAGGATGTTCTACTAGGCTTTGAAATTGGCTTGTGACAGCTATAGGTCCTGTTAACTTGCCCAACGAACTCGAGCTCTCTACGATTGCGGCCACTACGGATCAAGTCGATTTACCCAGCATTGCAGAAATCATAGCAGGAATCAATACTAACACTATGAAGCGTTCGCGCCCTTACAAGCCAGGGTCTTCACCGACTGCTGAGTAGGTCCAGTACGCTCATATGTCTAATCTTGACTGAGTGTGATTATTGTAGAAATTTATATGGGATAGAATGGGTCGCCCAACATCCAGGAGCAAAGACTTGTGTATACAAGAGGTACTAGGCGCTGCTGCCTGAGCATTTTAAGAAGGTGCGTGTTTATTATTTTCGTGTCTGTCGTCTATTGATATATGTTCTACATACGAAGCCGTACTTCGATCAGGCAGAGCAAATGGTGCGTGTGGTCATTCTCCGTTGCGGTATTTTGTAGCTGAATAAACCATATCTGCAGCGTACGAAAAATGAGACTATCTGCCACGTTCAGCGCAAGTAGCGGTGGGAGGTGCGGAGATGACGGCATTTTGGGGGGGCTCGTTTTCAGCATCATATCTCCTCATGCGACCGCACACACGATGAGTCGGAAAAATATGATATTATGTTTTATGTCGCAGAGCAGGAATATGAACGCTGATTTTCAATGATGTGCTGTGATGCTTCGAATGAGGCTTGATGAGATTGCATTATCCGTCGCTATATGTCCTATGATATAATACGAGGTCACAGATTTATTAGGTCCATGAGATAAAAATATCGAACATTATATTGCATGATGTGCCATTATGTAGAGAGCATATCGACATCTCATCGGCTCTATACATACCTCATTGACGATCATGCTCACTAGCCACTAGCTCACATACCATATATAGTGATAGTACGATTACATAATACACCTTTCCGGGACTTGTCTGTTATTAGCCAGGTCGATAGTCCAGATTCTGGACCCTCAGAATCCTGTCAGAACTTTGCCTGAAACCTCCCCGAAACACGCCAATAATTTCATCATTCTGGCGAGATTCTGGGGTCTCAGATTTTTCTTAGAATCTGCTCAGAATCCACTCAGAACCCGTCGATTCTGACGAGATTCTGGGTGCCAGAGAATCGCCCATTTCACACAGTGAACGCAATACAAATAATCGCCAGACATGTGCTGCCAACATCTTGCGATCCGCCCAGGCCGGGCGCCGTGATGGCGCCTTGTTGCCGCCTACATCTCGTCCGGCCTCGAGCCTTGACTGTTGTACACCCCATAGCGCACTGCTGTAGTGTACTCAATGACCACGACTCATGTCAGAAACCACATCATCATCATCATCATCACACCTTCTGTTAGACCACAGGCATACTTGAATTGGACTATGTCCATTCAATTTGTCCTGTCCTTCGTCGCTCGTAACACTGCTTTCGTGATTATACGTCGACCCGAGCCTATCCAAGCGACGTGCATCCGCGTGGCGCGTGCAGGATATGGATATCCAAACGCGGGCCTGGATGCACAGCCACATCCGAAAATAGAGTCCTGGCCAAAATAGATTGTTCACGCTTGTCATCTCTGACAACGGGTGCGATGGTAGATACGTGCTGAAACTTTAACAAGGTGGCTGAGCGTGGCCGGTGGTGTGTTGAGGCTCGTCCAACACCGCTGATGGCAAGTGCGCCTGGCATTGCCTGGCCGGAAGTAGCGGGGCTCGCAATATAAAAACCGCGCCCTGTTAGCCAAGGAACTCCAGCTCTCAGCCTTTTCTCTTCTGAGCTCAGAACGTACAAGCATAGGTGCTGGCTAGCAAGTCCTCGCCACCCTTACCTGGGAACGATACTGACCATGAATATTCTAGCCTTGCTTTTTCTTGTTCCTTTTCGACCTTCGATTCCATCTCAATTCCTGTCACGACCAACTATCAACACCGAGACGTTCACGACTCTCCTCACGACATACCTATACCATATCATCATGCGTGCCTCCGTCATCCTCCCCGTTGTCTTCGCCGCTGCTACCGCAGTCCCTGCGATAGCGCGCCCTGTCTCGAACGATGCCTTGCTTGCACGCGCTTTCCAAGACGAGCTGATCGCTCGGGCAGATGCGGTTCCCACAGACGCTAGCGAAGCAATCAACTGGAAGAAGGTCCTTCACGTCGGCGAGGACGTCGGCAGCGTCCTCCTCCACTTCCTCAGGCGCGAAAACCCTGTGCTCGCCCGCTCACCGGAGCATGAGATCATGACGCGCGACGTAGCCGCGGCCACAGACGCGAGCGAGGCGATCAATTGGAAGAAGGTCCTGCACATCGGGGAAGACGTCGGCAGCATCCTGCTCCACTTCCTGCGACGAGAGAACCCCATCCTTGCCCGCGAGTTCGAGGCAGATGTCATGAAACGCGCCGTTGCCGATCCCACCGACGCGAGCGAGGCTATCAACTGGAAGAAGGTTCTGAACGTCGGGGAGGATGTCGGGAGTGTCCTGCTTCACTTTTTGAAGCGCGACGGCATGATGTTGGATGAGCTTGACTGAATTGGTGACTGTTTAGTGTACTTACATAGCGTCGCCCGGTGGGATCGATCAATGCGATGCTCAGGCTGAGAGCTCACCATGGCACGTTCTGCCTAGTCCTGAGAGCCGTTGGCGCATAGAGATGCAGTTCTGGTAAACTGCTCGAGAGCTCAATACAGCAGACAATCACGGATTGCGTATACGCATCATGCAGGGATCGTCTTGCGCCGGGAGGAGATATAGCGGGTGAGGTGTAAAGACTCTAAAGCATGTTTGCTCGCAGATAGGATAGCTGGTCGGGGCGTGACTGTACACTGTAGGAAAAATCTTGTGCTGGGGATCCACGGAGGGCAGTCAAAGCGGGGGCAATGATCTACTAGTCACGTGGGATAACGCGATCGAATTCGCGATCGGCCAGCTGCCACAGGGCGCGTCTTGTGTTCGATTTCCCATCAACGGTACTGATACCCTAGCCGAGGCTGTCACAACGGGCCACAGTGGCCCACCACGCGTCGGCAGTCTGTAATTAATAAAGACTAAGCTACAAACATGGCCATACTCTCTCCCTCTACGTGGATTTCTCACCTCTTCCGCCACATTCCCCTATCCCTCCACCGAGTCCCCGACCACATCGTCATGCAGTCGACAGACAGCGACGATGATTGTTCTTATGATGAGTCCGCGACAGACAACTATGAACCAGCGCCCGTGCCACAAAGGGAACTACCCTTTACGACCGCCGTCCCCGCCCCTCGTCAATGCCAATCTGCTGACACTGGCAATGATCCTCCACTTAATAAGATGCCCCCTCCTCGCCTGGCGGCAACGCGTGAGTATACGTATACTGTAATAGGACGCCTTGATGATGAAATCTGTGACTCTCAGAGCCGTTACCAACCTATCGAAGCACTGCGATAGGCTCGGTAATGAGCAAAAACGGGATTGAGAGCACGGCGGTGGTGAGATGGATCAAGGACGAATATCCAGACAAGATCTCATGGAACCACGATCCTGTTGAACTGATACGAAGTACATGGGGCTTGGAGCCCACAGACATTCGTGACATTCCTCACCCCACGACGGAAACCTCATCTACGGACCATTATACTGTTGTGCAGAAGCTGGCCAAGGCGTATTGTGACACGTCTAAGGAAGATCTGTGCTACGATCCACTCCTTGAATTCATTGAATCTCTGCACCGGCAGCTTTTCGGCGACCCCGACTATGGCGCTCCTGGATGTTCGCGATCGTTGCGGGACCGCAAGAACAGAGGTCTGAAACGAATTCGCAACGTACTGTTCAACCCTATCAAGCATATGGCTAGTCAGAAGACGGTTCCTACGAATGTCCCCAACATGGCTCGGCCTCTCGACGGTCAATTTGTGAACATGAACAACAGGATTGTGACAGGGAGCTATTGTCGTGCAAAGCCGGATATGATGTTCAGCACGAACGAAGACCGACAATCTCAGGCCTGGTCATGGAGCTTGGCTTCCATAGAGGTGAAGAAAGTAAAGTGCAAGTGGATGTGGGGAAAGGAAGACATCAAGATCGATCTGGACGGGCTGAGACATGTACGTAAATGGACGCGTCGGCTCACCAGATTTCTAATATGCCCTCAGAGATACTTGAAAAACTATCCTCAGTGCATCGATAGGCCAGGAGCGAAACGGAAGCGAGGCGACAAGGTAGATCCCGAGATGATCAAGCCAGGCAAGCGGGCGCGGCTGTCGACGGAGAATGTGACGGAAGCGATCAATACACGACAGTCTCGAGGTCCTGAAAATGCACGGAAGGACGCGAACGATACGGACGGGCACGGTTGGGAGATCGACGCTGTCGACATTCAAAAAATCAGCAAACAATTGGGGCTTACCGACGATGAGGTGCAAATGCTGAAATATATCAACGAGCAGATGTCTCACAACGTCCGTTCATATGGATCTGGTGTTCTGTTCCGTGACATGACATTGCAGCTGTGGTACGCGGATCGAATGGGCATCATCGTCTCGAGACCGATCCATATGATCGAGGAGCCCGAACTGCTGCTCTACACTGTGGCGGCGATGGGACAGGCCGACATCTACCAGATGGGAATATGCCACCTGATGGAGTTCAACACCTCGAAGCGCAAGTTCACGACATATCAGAATGCAAAGCTGGTGCTTGGTGTCGATCAAGATGTCAAGGACTCAGGAGGCGGGGACGTCAAGGAGCCACTCGAGTTTGAAGTGACTGCGAGGAACGAGAACGACGTGTTCACGGATTTTGGGATCGTCGGGCGAGGCACGACGGTCGTCCCCGTTCGGGCCACAGGACACGCAGTCGATGTTTGTGGTTCGGGCGAGCTGGTGGCGAAGATCGCGTGGCCTGTGAAACGCCAAAATCGGGACGAGACAGAGTGTATCAGAAAGATACGTAAAGTGCTCGCTGAGAAGAAGCCATCGATTCTCAAGCACATCGTCGAGCTGAAATGCTATATGTCGCGCGAAATCGACGAACTCGAACTTCCTCGTGCGTATCTTGGAACGAGGGTGCTTGATGAGCGGATATTTCGCACAATGATCCTCGAGAAGTACGATCGTCTAGAGGCCATGAACAATGCTGCAGAGTTCAAGATCATCTTCATTGATGTCGTCCGCGGTTAGTCTGTCGCACATTTTACTGCAATTCGCGCGCTGACGCGCTTGAAAGCTCATCGCTGGGTATACAAGAAGACCAATATCCTACATCAAGACATCAGCTCGAACAATGTGATGTTCTACCGCGACGGCAGGAACGTCCGCGGCGTACTGTGCGACTGGGATCAAGCGGCAGCACCTGTCGATGATCCGGAAGAGTCGGAAGATCAAAGTGATGACCCCGCGTGGTCCGCTTCCCAAGCTGAACGACCCGCTGGAAATGCCGACTCTTTGGACTGGAAGACGAACTTGCTCGCGGATGGGTCGTTTACCCCAAAGAATGTCGGCAAGCCGTCACCGTCCGAAGCTCAGGACGTTCGAGAGACAGAATCGGGGGCAGCAGAGTCGGAGCTCCCACCGGAGCCTCTACGATACCGCACAGGCACTGCACCATTCATGGCCATCGACCTACTAGCTAAAGGCAGCGTGCCAGCGCACCGATATCGCCATGATCTGGAGTCGTTCTTCTACTTGCTCGTTTATGTCTGTGCCACGTTCGATGTCAAGCAGCACAGACTCGGCCGCATCTATGAATGGGAGTCGGCAGATCTCGCGCGAGTTGGCCAAGAGAAGGAAACCTTTCTCAAAAACCCAGTTGTGTTTAATGACACATTCCAGAATCAGACCGATCCAGGCTTTAAAGACCTCGCTGAGGATTGGGCTAGACCGTTGACGTTTAGCATCTTCGAGATAGCAGAAAAGTCCTCCAGGATCATGAGTCTTCGACAGCGGCGAGACCACCTGGTCAGGAGCAGGTTGAATAAAGAGAAGCGAAGTAGGAAATCCTTCGCTGACGAGCACAAATTTAGAAGCCAAATCCGACAACTGAAAGCAGAGCAGAACGAGCAATTCACCTACGAGAAGTTCATGCAAGATATAGGTGAAGATGCTATTTGATGATATATTTCACCAGGTACAGAAGCATCCATACCGCATCGCCGCATTGTATGCCGTGACCGTAGCGAATGCGGTCGGTCGACATCTCCAACTAATCACGTTCTCATCAATGTAAATTGCTGGTGCACTCAGGCTTGATTTTATCATGTTAATTTATTGATCACATAGTGAGCCGATCTGATCTGCGAGGCTTGTACCTACTGAGTCTAGTCCGGCGGATGTGATATCAGGATCGCACTGGAACATCACGACTCTATCGTTGTGGCCTCCGCATCGGCCCGTCAGATCTTGCTTACTGCTAAAGGCCGCCCTGGCGACGTTTTGTGCGACGACTTGACACCTGATTCATGAAGAGAACACAATTTAACACGATCAACTCATAACGTTTGTCGCGTTCAGCGCGATAGTTTCATCCACATGGTTGACATTCGGCCACTATCCAGATTAGAATCACGCCTCGGATCACGATGTCCACATCGAAGTCTGTCCCTGTTCTGACCATCACAGACGCACCATCTCACCATGCTGTGCGTTTAAGAGCGGACCCGACGTCTGCCTCATACGTTGCCCCCGTAGTCGAGTACACACACGATGGCGGAGACACCCCGGGTGTGGTCCTCACGCACACGCACGATCTGCCCACAAGAATGACCACAGACACGGATACCGTCGGTATGTGCAAGAATCGCGCGACGCCCGCACATGTGGGACATATTGTGCAAAGATCGTCTTAGGAATGTGGCACCTCCTGGCGCAATACGGGTTTGGTCTCGACGGAAACGAGCACAGCACTGTCGCTTTGCGCATTTCGAAACTCACTTATGCGTCTTTACTGGCCGACGGCGATGTGGGCGTTTAGTGTACGGATCATAATGCTCGGATATAGAGGAGAAATACGTCAGGCGGATGTGTAATCTTAGTGATGTGCACTGGGTGCTATGATCCTCCAAGGCGGCGAAGGCGGCCGTAGCATGGAGGCCATCGTGATTGAAGCGGGAAAGCGAGGAGGCTTCAGAAGCAGACTGAAGGTGCTATTCAAAGGGACGAAGATGCAGCAGCCATAACACTTGTTGTTTATGCCAAGGTGCGTGTCCATTTCTCTGTTGCTCGTCGTATAACCCATTGTGCCTGTACGTATTTGATGTCAGCGGCACTGCACACCCTCTCTACTATGCATGCTCCATGAAGCACACAACGCGGAGGATATCGACGACCTATGTACTTGTCACATCTGAAGCTTATACCCGACGGCCTTATTCCTCAGCCCTCCGCGACCAAGAGTTTCAGTGCCACAGATGCATCTTTAGAGACACCGCAGATGCATCTGGGGCACTCTAAGCAGCGAAACTGAAAGCGAAAGCAGCTGGTGCCTGCTTGAACTTCAAGTCTCTCCGTGCAGTGACCCTCTGTAAGAAGCTACTCACGGTCTCCAAACGTGACGACGCTGAGCTGGAGCATCCGTAGAGTTTCAGTCAATTATCTTAATCTGCCAACTGCCCTTCACTTAAGAAATCGCAGTTGCGAGCTAGGTTTGCACGCAGATTAATCTGCTAGCTGCGGCAGATTAATCTACTGTGACAATAAAATGGTACATCAAGGATTCGAACCAAGGACCTTAGCACAGATGAGAATAACAGCATCACAGCATATGTTAGCCAACTGAGCTACAGTGGAACTAGTGTCTGCCCCATTTTAAGCAATATATAGAGTATTTTGTAAACTTCATTTTCGCAGTTTAACATCTTCCATAACACCAATACAAATGAATCTGCCTCTAAAGACCTGTGATTCCAGTGTATTCAGCTTTCCATGGTGAGTTGCTCCAGGTCAAGCATGGTAAATCAAGCTACCACTATCATTGATTTCTTTATACTTGTTGTAGCAGTTAGTTGCCTTGATGATTTGTGGGAATTGTGTGTAAAATTTGCATTATATATATTTTGATTGGTCAAGGGTAACTGTTGCCTCTATGGCTCAGTTGGCTAATTATGCTGCGATGCTCTTATTCTCATCTGTGCTAAGGTCCTTGGTTCAAATCCTGGATGTACCATTTTATTGTCACAGTAGATTAATCTGCCGCAGCTAGCAGATTAATCTGCATGCAAACCTAGCTCACAACTGCGATTTCTTAAGCGAAGGGCAGTTGGCAGATTGAGATAATTGACTGAAGTCCCTCACAGAGTAGAAGAGGTGAACTGTATGGGCTTCATGTGGTGCACGAAAACAGAGCTTTGCGTGGGTAGCTGTAAAACTTCTGCGCCTGCCAATCCTTCATTATCAAGATGAGGGCGTTTGGCATTCCAGTACGCTGCCCATTCTCTCGTGTTCCTGCCTTGTGTGCTCTCGTGCTCTTGCATTCCTTATACTCTTGTGGTTTCATGTTTTCTCACCTATACTGCTGAGCCTCCTGCTTCACTCGATACCCTTTCTGCGCTGCGCTTTCTCTGTGGAAACTCCGTGGCCGCAGGGCCGAATCTCCTTTGTAGAAAAGTGAACGTAGGTGTGTTACAAACTGGCGGCGAGCCACTCTGCTCACGCCTGGCTTAAGTACATTACTGGCAGCCCTAGTGACCCGCTAGCTTGCCCATTACTGTGCCATCTGTCTGCCATCACCGCGCCATCCTGTGCCCTGGCAATGCCGCAGACCCCAAATTGCAACATTCTCCACAATCATTGTCCCCACAGTGCTCTCGCCTCATCGTATTTTCCCCCACACTACATGTTTTTATTCTTCTCCCTCCGTGTCATTTGCTTTCTGCAGAATAATTTGGACCTTACTTTTAATGGGCTCTTTAACATTAGTTTACCGCATGACTGCTGTAGATGCGATGGTTATAAAGTGTAATTTCGCAATTATTGTGAGAGTTCAAAATCAAAGGGGCTGCTGGTTTCAGGCAGACAGTAGCATTACACCAGGGTCTGGAGTGATGAACCTCAAACCAACGATGGGTTGTGCAGCTTATCTCAGACTGGGCTCTTAGTTCTACAGGTCATTCCAGACCTGCTTCTTGCCAACCTGTGAATCTCCAGAGCCGTCAGCAATAGTGTTGTGAGGTCCGGTCTCAAGGACCGCTAAAGACCAAGGACCGGACCAGGACCGGACTGACTAGGACCAATTCAACGGTCCGGTCCAGTCCTGGTCCTGACACGGTCCTGGTCCTGGTCCTTCTGAGTGGTCAGATTTTGCAGGACCAGTAAGGACCGGTCTGGACCGGTCCCGAATTTATCGTAGAATAGCACTTATAATGTGGTTATTCCAAGGTAGGGAACCATGACTGACCAATTTACAATAAAACCAAAGTATTTAAGACCCCCTAGAGTGGGTCTGCAGCATGTATATACCACTGGCTATTAGGGTAAACACATCAGACAGAAGCTGACATGAATAGTAACAACCAAAAACCTTCTGATTTATGATACAATGAAGCACTGCTATTGTCTTGGGCAATGCTTGGCACACACAGGTTGTCCTCATATTATCACTAGTTTTGCTGACTGACATGCAGTTGTGTATTCTCCCATCCAGTAGTGTTAACACTCACCTATTATGGTACACATGCATGGTGCATTCAATATCACTGGCAGAGCGCTGCTTAGTGGTGGTTATATGCTACTCATTGTGGCACATACAAAAATGCAACACATGATCTCATCAGATACAACTTGAGGTGTGCAGTTACTGCAGTGTCATTTCTGTGTGTTGACTTCAGTATACAATTTTACTTTCAGAAATCAAGAATCAGTGCACCACAGCCAATTTTTTAGCTGTACTTAGTATATTCTGGTATATATCGAGTAGTAAGTACACTTTTGTTGCAGTTTCTGACATATAAAACTAAAGTTAAGTCAATAATCACTTGATCGGTCCTGGACCGGTCCAGACCAGTCCTAGGACCGCTATAGGACCGCGGTCCTACTTGGGACCGGTCCTCAGTCCGGTCCCTCGTTGCCCATGGCGGTCCGGTCCTGGTCCCGGTCCTCGGTCCTGCCCAATACATGCAAAAGACCGGACCGGACCGGACCTCACAACACTAGTCAGCGAGTTCCACAGAGCATGCACGACCACATGGTAGCTTAGAGAGAGAGAGAGAGACAACCATTTATATCCCGCAGTCAGTATCCTATGTACATGTGCGGCAGCTGCTAGAGCCCATGGTCGAAGGTGAAGAGTATCACAAAAACGAGTAGGGTGGTGTTAGTGGTGGGATGTCTGTTAGTCGTGGTGAGAGGGAAAGGGGTCGTAGGTACTCTGAAGGAGTGGAACGAACATCATATGGGCCCTGAGTTAGGCCAACGCTTGTTCAATAAATACTTGAGAAAATGGGTGGAAAAGGAGTAGAAAAAGTATAACTAGGATGCAGAAGAACTTGCTGCGGAAATGGGTGTGGAGCTGACGATCTCCCAAGAGATCTGAGGGTTGAATACGTCGCGTTTGCGCGTGATGCGTTGGACACCGGCTAGAGATTCTTCGATGTGTTCGAGGATGACGTGCGTGTCGTCGTCAGGGAAGGATACGTAAATGGAGGATCGGAGCTTCGCAGATCTGTCGTTGATCCAGTTGAAATTGGAGAATTGAATAGGGTCGGAGTGGTGTACATTGGCATGGTGAAGACGGTACCAGAACGTGGTGTTCCGGAGTACCTCGTACCATTCCATGCCTAGAAGGTGAGAGTTGTAAGGTTCGGTGTTAAGGGATGGACGTTGAAGAACGTTGTTGATTTGGAGGGTGAGAGAATGGGTGGGTACAAAGAGATGAGGAGGTTCATATAATACATTGCCCCACGGTTTGGGGCCGGCGGGTTGAGAATAGATTGGTCCTTCCATAGGACCAGCAGGGCGGTCGTAGATAGGTCCCTCCATAGGACCAGCAGGTTGGTCATATAGGTGTTACGGGTCAAATACCCGTTCGTATATTCGAGTCGTGAATATAGATCATTCTTCTGCATGTAGGCACGTCGCCGTATGCAAGGCAAATACTCGTTAGATGCCTTCGGGTCCTAAGTGAAGTCCTTAGGAGATCGGTTAATATCCAATACGTGTTAGAGGATATAATCTGTTCAAGTGCGAGTCGAATAGAATATAAGACTCGCCTAAGTCCGAGAAGTCAGTGTGCACTTCGAGGACTTAGTCGTTCGATTGCTTGAGTGAGAAATACTGAGCGTAGTTTCCTACGTTTGAGAACGAGTATAAGACTTCTTGTTTATACAACAAGGTCGAGCTGAAGAGCTTCGACAATAAGTACATGAGCTTTTATACTACGCTAAGTTTCAGGGGTCAAGTTCGTCCCAGATGTCACCGCTACTATCTACGCTATAGTACCAAACGTTTGATAAGTATGTAGTGATATGTCTGAAACGATAGATAGAAATGATGATGGCGGTTGAACGCCATCTGTCAGCTAACGAATGATAAACATGAAACGGGGACAGAGTTGGATCTTTCAAAAAGTGAAACATGCCCTACATGCTAATACAACTGGGGATATGCCCAGTAGAGTCACAAGTAGCCAGGGGGTTGGTTGCGCAACAAGTCCCTGTATCGTATTCACCTGGTGGTGAGTTCTGTCGATATTCGAAAAATTAAAATAACCGTAACAATAGGGGTTTCTCAAGGGGGCCAATAGGATGGTCGTATAGGGGTGGTTCGAGCAGGAATTCGACGGTGTCGACCGAGTCAACGGAGTTATGACTGGGAGTGGGTGATGGGGCACGAGGAGGTGTGGGTTGTGGGGATGGTGTTCGAGGTGGCGTCTCGGGATGATTCGGAACCCAGTGGAGACACGGTTCGAGCTGCTTCGGGGTGGGCCAGACTGAGCGGTTAGAAATGTGCTTGAGGTGAGGTGTGGATGGCGTGGTGCGTGGCTTAGGGGTGGAGGGTGTGGGGGGTGTGGGCAAAGAGTTGTTGAATGTAGGCGCTAGGAGTGAGGTGAGACGTAGCGCAAGGTTGTTGACTTCCTGCTGAGGGACTTCAGTCAATTATCTCAATCTGCCAACTGCCCTTCGCTTAAGAAATCGCAGTTGTGAGCTAGGTTTGCACGCAGATTAATCTGCTAACTGCGGCAGATTAATCTACTGTGACAATAAAATGGCACATCAAGGATTCGAACCAAGGACCTTAGCACAGATGAGAATAACAGCATCGCAGCGTAATTAGCCAACTGAGCTACAGTGCAACTGGTGTTGCCCCCATTTTAAGCAATATATAGAGTATTTTGTAAACTTCATTTTCGCAGTTTAACATCTTCCATAACACAAATACAAATGAATCTGCCTCTAAAGACCTGTGATTCCAGTGTATTCAGCTTTCCCATGGTGAGTTGCTCCAGGTCAAGCATGGTAAATCAAGCTACCACTATCATTGATTTCTTTATACTTGTTGGAGCAGTTAGTTGCCTTGATGATTTGCGAAAATTGTGTGTAAAATTTGCGTTATATATATTTTAATTGGTCAATGGTACCTGTTGCCACAATGGCTCAGTTGGCTAATTACGCTGCAATGCTGTTATTCTCATCTGCGCTAAGGTCCTTGGTTCGAATCCGGGATGTGCCATTTTATTGTCACAGTAGATTAATCTGCCGTAGTTAGCAGATTAACCTGCGTGCAAACCTAGCTCGCAACTGCGATTTCTTAAGCAAAGGGCAGTTGGCAGATTAAGATAATTGACTGAAACTCTACTCCTGCTGCAAAGTGAGCAGGGAAGGGAGTTCGGTGTGGGCCAGTTCATTGGCACCATGGGTGATAGTGGTGAGGAGGTAGGATTAGTGATGTGCAAAGCACGGCTCAAAGCCGTGAGCCGGGCCTGGCCGAGCCAACTTAAGCCAGGCCGAGCCGAGCCTGGGGGGGCGGCTTAAGACGGCTCAGGGCCCGGCTTGGACCATGAGCCGGCCATAGCCGAGCCCTGAGCTGGCGGCTTTAGGCGCGCAGCTGTGGTGTTGTTAGAATTAGCAAAAATGGGCCCTTTAGTTTAAGATTTTGCATCAATTCACCTTATATGATTTCAACAACCATTACAATGACTTGTGATCTGCTAAAACGGTGCGGAACGTTGTGACTACTGTTGCGATCGGGGTTGTGATCGAGATCTGGATTTTCGGTCAACATCATAAGCAGCTGTAAAAACACTTGTAGATCAGAATAACAACAAATAGTAGACATATAAGCATTCTGAATATGTTGTGCTGTCATTTGAACTGCACAAGCCAATAATTTCGAGGTCCTACATGATTACCCATAAGCCCTGGCCTGAGCCTGAGCCGGGCCCAAGCTGGCCTGAGCCGTCAAGGAGGGCCTGGCTTGACATTCCGCGGAGCCCGAGCCCTTCAAAGCTGGGCCCAAGCCCCGGGCTTTGAGCCGAGCCGTGCTTTGCACATCACTAGGTAGGATACGTGTGTCTTCCAGAGAGGAAGAGCATAGGTTGATGGGGTGGTTTCATGTGCCCGGTGAATGCTTTGGGCGGCGTTGAAAAGTAGGTCAAAGGCAAAGGTAGCGGGGGTGATGTCGTTAGGGACCCTTGGGGTGTTCGGGACGGTGCATTGGGTGTTCATGGTGAGGTGGACGATGCGTAGCATCAGCAAAAAAGCAGGATAACTGTATGTGCATATAAGGCATGCAGGTGTTTGCAACAGTTTGAGTGTTATGTATGCATATGTAAGGCATCACATGCCACCACAATGGTTGCGACAACTTGCATGTCCTCAAATGTATCATAGGTATAATATATGAGCATGTGTGTGCATATATGCGACTCGATGATACATGGAGGACTTGTATTAATATATCTTGTTGATACATGTAGTCTCAGATATCAGATGCATATATAATTGGTTCACAGTGCTGCATCCTGGATGCTTTAACATATAAGTGCATCATAATATTGCATGCGCATATATGATGCATACATCACTACCATATGCCCATATATGCTAAGAACAAATAGTGTCGGTAATGCTCGGTTTACCAGGCATTGCAATATACACTGGGGTACTAAATGAGAAAGATTACTAACTATCTTATGACTTATGAAATAAAACTAATAGAAAGAAAGCTGTAAGCAGATCATGCCACTATTCTGCTATAGCATATCTTACCGGGTCATACATCTGTGTTTCGAGGATCGGCCGGGCATTGAAGTCTACTCGAGGCTTATGACGCGGACACGTGACGATTTCCCGCGCGTCGAGACGCGTCAAACGCGCCGGTGGCTAAGCTTTCCAATTGACATCTGAACTCGTTATTGCTATAGCTTGACGAGGTCTTGACGGATTTGGGCGATCTTGATATGCCTGTAATCGTATAGTCAATCTGTATTATTCAATAGCTTTCGTTAGATTAATAATTAAGTTCTTCTGGCAATATGCACGTTAGCAAGGCCTGGCTATATTCCTGACTACTTTAGTGCGTCAATCCGTTCATAGCTACTTACACACATTACAACAGTGACTGAATAAAATTTCTCAGAGATCCCCAAATCCTACATCATAGTTTATGTACAGGTCATCATCATTCTCACCATCCTCAGCCCCGAGTGCCCCATGTTCTGCAGCCAGTATTGTTTCAATGTCTTCATCCTCCTCCTCCTCCTCCTCCTCCTCCTCCTCATTTCCCCCCCCATTCCCCTCCTCATTTTCATCATAAATATCTTCATCCTCACCTTCGTCACTGCTGCTCCCTATATTCTCCTCGTTGCCCTCACTGCCATCCTCATCCTTCATTCGTACTTCATCTTCCACTTCCTCTGTGCCATTAATTTTTCCTCGCTGATCCCATGGTGGCTGCAACTGTTCCAATAAGTCCCATAAATCTTTATGACCAATCCCACCACCATGGAATCTCATAAACATATCCCTATCAACAAAGCTATTTCGACTTCATCAATGAAGTGCATGCAAAAAGCCATACAACTCACATATTGACATAGTAGTAGCACCAGTCCTCATCATTGTCATGATCTTGACGAGCAATTGAGGGTGGTAGATGTTGTGTAGTTCGGCCATGTGCAAAGGCAGGAATTATATGAACAGCTCGTATTACTTCATTGGGGTCAAGAAACCCAAAAGCTCCAGGTTGAGTGCTGTCCAGAAATCCTACTCGAGGAAGACGGCGATCCTTCCAGCCTGATTTATAGGATAAATCACGACCGAACCAGCGCACCCATAGAATGTCCATGCGCTGGATGTCAGAGTTGCTTGACTGAGGGCCCAAATGCCTGACATCCAAGTGGAATACTCCAATAATCCGTCCATACCAGTATGGGTGCCAGTCATCGCTATTGTCATCCTCATTTGAGCGCACCATGATGTCAGGATGTGTCCGAGGGTTAACTGAATCAGTACACCGGTGAAGATCATAGGTGGTGTAGTTGAACCGTATGACCTTGTGGCGGTACATGCGGTTGTTTACTATCGCCACAGTGGCACGATCACGAGATGTAAAGTTGTATTCATCTCCACTATAAGTTCTTCTGAGTAATCGTGCAAGGAGGTGGTCAATCAAGTCAGGATAAAAGTCCTGAACAATCAAATCAGTAAATGTCCATTCATGAGCAATATAATATCTTACGGTTACTGCATGATCCCCCTGATGCTCTGACAGCCACTGTATGAGATCATGGTGATAACGCCGTTCCTCGGAGACTTGATAGTGTGCTGAGGGTGACATTTTTGGAAGGGCTTCGGGTTCTGTAAATTCAACGACGGCAGGTGCCCTGAGCCGTCTAGAATTAATTTTCTCAGAAGGCTCATGCTGCTGTGGCACTATGGTTAATTCGACAGCTGATGTTGTAGCTGAAGTACCCGGAGTAGCTGAGCTAACAGGTCCTGTTCCTGTCTGCCATGCTCTGAGGGCTTCTTGAAGACGCCTCTCACGAAGCCTAATTTGATTGAGAAGCCGCTCTCGCTGGGAATGACGAGCAATTTGCTTCTCAAATTTGTGTTTGTTCGTCCGGGCATAAAAGCGCTTTACACGCTTGTGCTCTTGTTCACCCTGGAAATAACAGAACATGAGCTCAAGTTCTTATATCAAATATAAACACTTTACAATCTGAGTAGTATAATTGTCAGTAGTTCCAAAGGCACGGATGGAGCTGACATAGTCCCCTAAGAAATGTAACTTGACAGTGGAGAGACTAAAGGTCTTGAATTTTGCGCCATTATTCCGACTTCCCCCTTGCGAAGTAGAAGACTGTGCCCTGTCTTTGCCTTTGTTGTATGCCTTCCTTCCTGCAACTTTGCGATGACGAGCTGTTTCTTCATTTGGAAGCTCGCGCGTTATGAATTTGGTGCATGTCTTCTTGACAAATTGGCGTAAGCTGCATCCAAGCATGGAGGTACAACCTTCAAAGAAGTCTAGGGTTTTGTCTGTATGCATCCGCAATTTTGCATATGCATGCCACATGGCTAGGGTGAATAATAGGTCATGTATAACCTCATTATGTGGCGAGGGAAGAAGATCCTCGAATACTGGAATTGCGCACTGACTTCAAAGTTAGTCCAATAGATATAGGTTCAAATTGGGGCTGGATCATACCTGAAGTAGATCTTCAAAATCGCGTGCTGCAAGCTTCTTCATACCCGATGCATTGTTATTAAATTTACGTATGGTATCCCTTCCAAATGTAGGAACGTTGCGATATCTGAATAATAATTGATCAACCGTTGTATTAAGTCATAGTATGTGAGTGTTACCTTTCATTCAGTGACTGAATAGGACCATCACCATAGGCATACAAAATACGTAGAAGGTGTGTGAATGTAGCCTTCCAAACTCCAAGTTCAAATTCATGCAGTTGGTCTACAACAAGCATCGAAAAGTAGTTGAATCCAGAGCTCAAGAGCCGCTCAGAGAATGCGTTCTATAATAAGTGAGCATGGCGACAAGTAATAATAAATACTAATACATACTCGAACCATGGTAAGTGACTGCTTCTCCAGTGTCCCCTTGGTACGTTCACTTGTGAGACTCCATCCACGGTCAAATATCCAGGTGCGTGCTGTCTCAACTTGTTTTTGATGGGCAGGACTGTCTTCTCGCAAGTGCTGTCGGCGTTGCATGTCAGCATTTGTGCCAATTGCACTTATATACTTCGTCTCTGTCAAACAGCGTGGGCAGGGGCAACGTCCTAAGTATTTGATACAGGCAATTAGCACTCTATAGGAGTATACATTAGCAAATGTAAAAGTGAACAAGCTATTGACATACTTTTCAGGATAGTCCGCTGAGTAGGTAAAAAATCGAGGGTAGAGGCGTCGTACTATACCATCAGCACATAGCACAATAATGCCATGCCTATATGCATGCATGAACTCCTCATCCAAAAAAAGACGCCATGTAGCTTGATATAGTTCGCGTCGAGTAAATGTAAATAAATCTGCAGGGGCAGGTCGACCATATACCCTAGTATAAATGGTCTGGAACCATTCCGGTAGCTAGACATAGTCAGATAAGCTACTTTCATAGAGTATCAGTACTCACAGATGGGATATATGCTGCATGATGTGATGCAAACTGAGTAGGTTTGCCACGTTCATATTTTGATTGATTTCCAAAATATACATATATAGGCCAGAGGGATGCGGTGCCAAAGTCTGCAAGATGGGTAGAATCTGACCAGAGCATCATAGCTGCTATTGCCCTTTCAAGCTCGCAGCCAGGTTCACAAGGTTGGCTCTGGAGTCTCTCATTCTCCTCGATGAAGGCATCACAGTGAAAAAGCTCGGAATATACACGAATTGATGAGCCCTCTGGATCCTTCGGATCTGTCCATTGAAGTCGAAATGGTGTATAGTGCCAGTTCGCTGCAGCAGGAGATGTGAAGGCATTCTTGATAATTTGAGTAAGTGGGCGGTAATGAACTCCTGGTACCGCCAAAGTTTCTGCATTCTCCTCTGGTTGCTGGACACCATCAGCTGGCATGGGAATATGTAGTGTAGCCTCTCGCCATCCATCAGCAGCTGAGAATATCTCAGTGCTTGTCTGCTTGTCGATGTAAGTGTCCATTCGCTTCCGCTCACGAGATGCACCCAAGTAATCCTTTAGGTGAGTGAGTGAAAAATCTGGTGCTTGTAGAACATCGTTGACAAGACTATCAAGCCTGGAATCAGAACCTGAATTGGACCCTACAGCATAGTCCCACTGCATCAGGCGGTATAAGCTTGGATTAGGAAATGGGGCATAGAATGTCTTCTGGGCATCTAGAACCGAGTTCATACTGCCAAGTCCTGACCACCAGTTGCCAGGTTGTTGAGATGCAGCCTGTAAAGCAGGAGAGTCACAAACAGATATTAAGGTTGTCACCTCCTCAGGGTCATGAGAAGGGAGATGGGTGTATGAGCGGTACAGCCCAAATGAATTGGGCAGGCTATTGGTGCAAGAGCTGAATGTATTTGTGAGTGAAATGGAGGGTCTTGCATCAGAGATCTCAGAGGTGGGGTTCTGGGAATTTACAGAGGAATTGTGAGAGGGTATGCCAGGATTAGGAATTTGTGATTCAGAGGTACTGGGTTCATGGCCCGGGGCGACAGAATTAATTGAGGAATCAGGATGTGTCACTGTTGGTTTGTATGCAGAAGTTGACTGTAGTGAGAAATATGATGGAAGAGCACTCGCAGATGAAGGTACAAAATCATTGAAGGCTTTCGGCAGGCGGCGAGCACAGAGAGGTCTGCCGGTCTGTGAGACTGGAGGTAGTGGATCTGGGTTTTTTTCTATTGGTTGCATAGAGTCCATAATATCATGACCAGGATCCTACATAATTTCCTTCCTTGTGAGTCTCATAGAAAGACTTCAATGTCAATTTTAGAAGCAACTAGCTCACCGGGACATTGGCTTCAATCTGGAGTGGCTCCCCAAAGGAAGCATCTGAGATTGCAGCTGGAATAGGCTCATGAGATAAATCTATATGTTTCCGCTTTGATTTATCCTGCAAATCTAATTGAATTTTTCGCTTGAGAGTGTCCAAGCGCTGCATCTGCTTATCGCGTTCACGGCAGGACTTCCGATGCACAGTGAGTCCCCGCTCTGAGTTGAATTCCCGTTCACATGCTGAGCAGATGAATTTGGGCATGTTCTAGAGTGATCAGTAGCTGGGATCTCAGAGTCCACAATGTATAGCATGAGCAGCCCAAGCTCTGTGACGACGCAACGCGTAAGACAGGTTGGGTCACGTGCTGTCAGGGCGCACTGATGATTCAATTCTAAAACAAGCAATCGACATTCTATAGCTCAGAATGTGATGCCAATATATCATGTATGATGTTTTAACTCATATTAAAGTGGTGTCTTAGCCTAGCAGATGTAGGTCCATCCATAAAGCACAGTTTAATACTCACTTACCCACAAATTGTTTCGGAGCCTCAAACGTCACATGTCAGGTAAGAGACTGTGGCGGCTCTGCCATATTTGTTAATCCCACACTACCAGCTACTGGTTTACATGCTTGTGACTCTCTTCCTGCCTTTGTTTCAAGCTTTGAGGCATAATATAGCACCATTGAATATATCTGTTACTCTGGATGCACTCTGTATGTATATATTTGCTCAAGTCATGGACTTCGGTTGTGTCCTTGCTTCTTCACCTAAGATAATTGAATCAAAATTGGATCACAGTATATCACAGCCTCTGTTGCAATGTAATATATTATTCACTGTACATATTACACATTCATAAGCTCGACGATAGTTTATAGTCCTGATATAGAACCCTACATGAATTATCGGGTCATTCTCAATGGCATGCTCTTCGAGGGTCAGAATCTAATACAAATCATATGATACTTATTGATGACATTCATTAACATATGAGTAGTGTAAAACAATATAATGGTGATTTTATGTTGGACGGTTCTGGAGATGTAAGCCGTACAATTGTATGGTGTACCAAATACAAGCAACTTTCTATGTGCCTGCAGAGAAACTAGGCTCTTGGATCTATTGGAAAAAACTCAATAGTTATGATAAGAAGTATGTGTAGTATGTATATATAAAATTTTGAAGTCATATGATTATTCGATCTTCTGCTGTGCATGGATTCTGAACGATAGTCTGTCTGATCACTGACTTCATCATATTTATGATGTCATTGACAAGCAAGCAATACAGATATCCATATATACACTGCTGAAGGGTAAACTATAGAACATAGAGAGAGTCTGATAGCAGTATCGTAATTTATCATGAGATGTGGCAAGAGCTATAGCCAGTAGTACCTGGGAGATGCCAAAACAGCCCTCAGCCACAGCAGCCACCGAGACGAAGGTTTAAGGTTTCGGAGTTTAAACACTGTTTGAGAGCAATCGCTGAACCGTTTTTGGAAGGAATTAAGGAACAGTGTGGGCACGTGACGCAAGCAGACGCGTCTGACCGACCGAGTTTTTTGCTGCATCGTCCCACTTTTCCCTTAGCCTCATCACTGTTCTACACCAATCATGCCTTCTCGACCACAGCCTCATTCTGCCCCATCTCCTGAGCCCATTTCCCGTGACCATGAGAACGAGGATCCCCTTGAAGACTATGAGTCCTTCAAGAGATTCCTCAGCAAGCTTGAAATGATTTCTCCTCGTAGCAAGAGCGCAGCGTAAGTCCAACTTTATATGTGATGAGACCTGCTAATATGTTGTACTTAGACTCAAGACCCCAACTCTTGTGCCTTTTGTGAAGGCTGCAAAATCGCTTCCTCGCACGATCAGCCCCTACAGTTCTTTCGAAGATGCACTGGAGGTCGGTCATTTTCGGGAGAGCCTCAATGTTCATGAGATGCCAGAGATTGGGGTGTTTTTAGAGGCATTTCCTGCAATGTAAGTCAGATTCACCTGCTCTAGTTGCACCGGCAAGCTGCTGTCTGGGCCTGGTCACTATATGTGCATACATACCAGCATAACTACTCCCATAGGGACAAATACAGGATTAGGCTAGCATTAGAAGTCTACAGAAAATACTCGCGAATGATTGGTAGACCACTTCGCCGACGAATCAAAGAGTGCAACCTCCATGAGCTTCAGCCGCTTCACCGCTTTGTAAGTATATGCCATTCTAAAATTGCTAGCTGACGAGGCGTCTTTCGGTTGATGAATTTTCGAAGCAAGCCAGAACAGAGGATGTGAGCGCCCTCAAGGACCGTGGCATATCGTTTGTTCCTCACAACGTCAATACCGATAATGTGGTCCCACCGATCCCTACTGGTACACGGTCTAAGGCTGGACGTGGTTGGCACCATCATGTTACAGCTCGCCTCCTTTGCCCACGTCATATGCTTACAGAATTTGATGCTGATCCTGACCAGTGAGTCTTCTGTCGAATCATTACTCCCACTAATTCATTTGCAGATTTTGTGAGGATGTTTTGAAAGGTAAAATCAGGATCAATGCAGGAGACTGGCCCACATTCCTTTATGATGAAGATACTCCATACGACCCTGACCATATCGACAACGGTCTATGCCGTGGGTATATCATCCAGCGTGTAAGTTTCCTATTTCTCAACAGCTCTATGCATTTCACTGTCGCTTGTTATAGGCTTTTCGCTGCATATTTACTGGACCCCGCACGGCAAAGAAGGATACACCTGGCCCATCCTCCGGAAAAACATCCAAGTCGAAGCTTGGTGGCATCTCACGTGTTACTGGACGAGCAATTGCATATATATGTGTTCAGGTAAGCTACTGCTGTCTCGTAACTGCAATCTACCCAGACAAACACACTGCTCCTGGCACACAGACTCGTCTTTTCCTATCAGAACAGGATTCATGGGGTCTATCTGATGGTGACTTTGACTATACTGAGTTCTTTAACAAGATTGTCGAGCTGTTTGAGGACGATCCGGAGGATGATTGGGCTGTAGAGACTCTTGAATGGTGGAATTAGTACGTCTTCTCCAATCGTCATTACTATAGCTGATAACTTCCATACATTAGCTGGGTCTATGGTGCGAAGGAACCCTCTAGTGCTCCGCAAGTAAACAATACCGGCCCCACTCTTGCCGAGAAACTTGCTGAACAACGTCGTGCCCGTCGCAATGCGCGCATTGCAACACCGCCTATGTGACATCCGCTGCAATATCAGCTTTGTACTATTTCTCTGACTTGACCTATGTCGATGACTCCTTCTACATATGCTCTCCGCATTACTCTTTTATACTTGCAGCTTTTTCTTACACCTCATTGCCGTCATACATTAAGTCCTGCTATCTGCTTGCTCAATATGCATTTTCCCCTTTTATTCACTCTCTGAGTTCATTTCTTGCGCATTCTTGCTGATTATATATCGATGTATGTGGCCTTGCATATGCTTGATGCCTGCTTAAATCAATTTGTGTGTTTGCTCGACCATTGTATTGGTTGACTGATTGCTACGTTTAATACATGCTGTCTGACGTATTTTATGGCCACTGGTAACAGATATGTGCATGTGTTTCATTTGTACCTAGCTACAATGCATACAATGTTAAAAGCATAATATATTCACTCACAATCATGCACGCATATATATGTCGAATTATATTCTAGCATGCATCATATATACACTGCAATACTTGCTAGCATTGGCAATGTCGTAGGAGCCTGACGTGGGCATACAATGCACCGCAATACTTTTGATACCATTTAGTGCATGCAGAGAATATATGTACATGTATGTATATAAATTTCTATATATATAACCTGGGTTTTTGCTGATGAGTGGGTGTGGTGTAGGGGGACGGTACGTGAGCGCCTAAGGTGATGGTGGTGGTAAGAGAGAAAGGAGGGTCGTCGCCACGTGGTGGCTTATCTGCTTACAGATCTAGGTAGCAGGGCACAGCGCGGTCTGTCTACTCGTATCAACCTGGCTTGACAGATATTCTCAGGTATGTGTATATCTTCTTGCTTGCACTTTGCTGATGTCAGGTGAGCATCTATTCACAATACAATAACATAATTACAAGTGTTAGGAAAACAGTCGTAGTTGTGCCAGAACACGATCTTGAGAATCCAAGCGGGGAAACACTCCATCTGACACCATTAGTGTTGCCGAAGTTCAGTTCAGAACCAAGGTTCAGAACCTGAACCGCCGGAACCGAACCTAGGTTCAGGTTCAGTCCAGGTCCGGTTCAGGGTAGGATGTCAAGGTTCAGTTCTTGGTTCAGGGGGGACATGGGTACCCTTGAACCAGGTTCGAACCGGACTGAACCTTGAACCACATAGCATTAACATATTCTTGGCAACTGCTGGTGGATAAGCATAAATTACAATCATATTCTTGCCATCTTTGCTATAGTATTGTTGCAGTAAGCTATGGATAACTGGTTTCACAATGGCAAGCATCAGCACTGATATACTCCAGTCTCCCAATATGGTGAGAGCTCAGCCCCATGTTGGAAGTACTGTGCTTTCTTTGGCACTGGGCTACATTCACTGCTGTCAGATGAAGTAAAAAATGTAGTTCACAATGTTTCACTTCATATCCATGAACCTAGGTTATATACAGAGCTGTCTAATAAGGTTTGTTATTAAGCTTTGCCTCAGGCTAATTCACACTCATTCTGCTCATGGATTCTGATTACTGAACTGCTCAAATTTGCTGCCTTGAGTGACTATTGTGCATCAAAAGTTATGTTTTACCACTGTAAAGAAGACTAAGAGCCAATTTGGAATGTAGCAGCCCAATAGACACCAAATAGAGGCACTGCAGACCTTGAAGTTTGGTGTTGTCAGAAAAATATTTCCCTCGGGTTTCCTGGGCAGGTCAGGATGTGCCACGATAGGTGAGGTGTTTAAGGGGTCGATGGCGAGCAATGTACCTAGGAGACACGCAGCTTGTAGCGATCCAAACGGCGGCGGCACGTTGAATGGATCAGGAATAATATAAATCAAATCAAAACATTGGTAACTGATTCCCTAAGTCCTGAGCGAACGCCTCGAGCACAGCTCTTCGTCTAACTTCATCTTGGCAGTAATCAATGTATTTTCTCGTATCTGCACATCGCCTAAATACATAGAGAGCTATAAGGTTTTCTACAACATTTTGAGTGCCCTAAAATTTGAGTATGCACCCTACAAGCTAGACAAGTCGGAGACGAACCCTGAGACAGTGAGGATTGTCCTGGGATACTAGAAAATTATTTTACGAGACCGATAGACCGTAGATCTAAGGTGGTGCGCAGAGGTTAGAGAGACAAGACATGGAAAAAGCTATAGGAAAGCAGTCGAGGTTGGGACAGACCTGTCTATGCTAGAGAGCCTAGAGAAATGTCGGATAGTACCTGTCTTTGACTAGATGAGCAGCCAGAGAGTGTCCGCAGGGCTTTTGCGACGTTTCAGATTGTGCGCAAACCAGCGAAGGTTCAACGTTCACTGTGCGAGCACGATCGAGGTCGATCACGATCGGTCGAGCTGTGGCTAAACCACCTCGGACGGGCATAATGCCTCTGCCTACCAGCTGGCTTTCCGTGGTGCATTCTGCGTCATTTTGATGCGTGTTTGGTCGCGTCTCGGTGTTCTTACATGGTTCTAATGTCTATGGCACATTTATTTTGCAGCACACCGGTTACTCCAGTGGACTCAAAATTATTTTTACATTCTAGAAAAGTAAGTCATTTAGTGGTTCGAACCTAGTTCGAACCATGAACCGAACCTGCTGAACCAGTTCAGCAGGTTCAGTCCAGGTTCAGGTTCAGGTTCAGGCTCCCTGCAGTCGGTTCAGTTCTAGGTTCAGCCCCAGACCCCCCTGAACCTGAACTGAACTGAACTTCGGCAACACTAGACACCATCATCAACGATGAATCTTTTCCCACGTTGACCAACTGTCTGAACGTCACCGCTAAGTGTCACAAGCCAATTTCAAAGCCTAGTAGAACACCCTAGGTTGACACCCCATTCACGCCATAAGCACGCTACAGCACTCTATCCGAGCCCAGCTGGAATCCTATGGCAACGCTAGTAGAAGCCCTCCGCTATACAGGACACTGCGGGCACTAGCAGACCACCAGCAGTCTAACCCTAAACTCAGTCCAAGTCCCGGCAGCATGAACCATACGCTGCCTAGTCCCTAAACCACGGAGTCACGAGTCGACCCCTAGAGCCCAACAGGCTACGATAGCACGACGGTGCGCCTTGCGCACACACCCAGGCTAAACCACCGCCGTACAATGCGCTATACGCCGACTAGGGGCACGACCTACACTCGCACGTGACCCAGAACACTAAACCTACCACCTCGCGTCCCTACCGCACGGACACTCGCCATTACTGGCATAGACACTATACTATACCCCGTATGCACCCTGACCTACGAGTACAACAGGCAGGGATAATACCTCCAGGCTCTGCACGACTGAGAACCCTACCAGTCACAGAGCGCTACACCCCGATCGCAGCCGATCACGCTCGATCAACCTACGCTACACCCGGCCCGTACTAGCCAGCCCCCGATCGTGGCAGACCACGCCCGATCACGGACTTAGAACCCCGCCATTACCGGCACACCTACGATCGACGAGAACCACCGATCAAACCCGATAGATTGGATACTCTACTGATCCGCCCCTTACGCTACGTCGCCATGGACATCTTCGCGTACCCCAGCGCTCCGATGCCATTACCGGCACATAGCTCATAGCCAATTAGATACCAGTACGTAGAGGCCTCTGAGCCACCGTACACAAACATGTACCAATAGATTAGGAGTATATATGCCGGACAGTCTTGAGCGTAAACCTCAGACTTGTCTTGGCCTTTTGTGCCTTGAGATGCCCGGACCAGGAAGGCGCTTTCATGCGACCCACCTTCCCCCGGTGTGTGTCTTAAGGTTGCGCTTGTGTCACTAAGCTTCAACGCAATACAAATAATCGCCAGACATGTGCTGCCAACATCTCGCGATCCGCCCAGACCGGGCGCCGTGATGGCGCCTTGTTGCCGCCTACATCTCGTCTGGCCTCGAGCCTTGACTGTTGTACACCCCATAGCGCACTGCTGTAGTGTACTCAATGACTACAACTCCTGTCAGAAATCACATCATCATCGTCATCACATCTTCTGTTAGACCATAGGCGTATTTGAATTGGACTGTATCCATTCATTTTGTCCTGTCCGTCCTTCGTCGCTCGTAACACTGCCTTCGTGATTATACGTCGACCCGAGCCTATCCAAGCGACGTGCATCTGCATGGCGCGTGCAGGATATGGATATCCAAACGCGGGCCTGGATGCACAGCCACATCCGAAAATAGCATTCTGGCCAAAATAGATTGTTCACGCTTGTCATCTCTGACAACGGGTGCGATGGTAGATACGTGCTGAAACTTCAACAAGGTGGCTGAGCGTGGCCGGTGGTGTGTTGAGGCTCGTCCGAACACCGCTGATGGCAAGTGCGCCTGGCATTGCCTGGCCGGAAGTAGCGGGGCTCGCAATATAAAACCGCGCCCTGTTAGCCAAGGAACTCCAGCTCTCAGCCTTTTCTTTTCTGAGCTCAGAACGTACAAGCATAGGTGCTGGCTAGTACGTTCTCGCCACCCTTACCTGGGAAACGATACTGACCATGATTATTCCAGCCTTGCTTTTTCTTGTTCCTCGCATTCCTTTTCGACCTTCGATTCCATCTCAATTCCTGTCACGACCAACTATCAACACCGAGACGTTCACGACTCTCCTCACGACATACCTATACCATATCATCATGCGTGCCTCCGTCATCCTCCCCGTTGTCTTCGCCGCTGCTACCGCAGTCCCTGCGATAGCGCGCCCTGTCTCGAACGATGCCTTGCTTGCACGCGCTTTCCAAGACGAGTTGATCGCTCGGGCAGATGCGGTTCCTGCAGATGCTAGCGAAGCAATCAACTGGAAGAAGGTCCTACACGTCGGCGAGGATGTCGGCAGCGTTCTCCTCCACTTCCTCAAGCGCGAAAACCCTGTGCTCGCCCGCTCACTGGAGCATGAGATTATGGTGCGCGACGTACCCGCGGCCACCGACGCGAGCGAGGCGATCAATTGGAAGAAGGTCCTGCACATCGGGGAAGACGTCGGCAGCGTCCTGCTCCACTTCCTGCGACGAGAGAACCCCATCCTTGCCCGCGAGTTCGAGGCGGATGTCATGAAACGCGCCGTTGCCGATCCCACCGACGCGAGCGAGGCTATCAACTGGAAGAAGGTCCTACACATCGGTGAAGACGTTGGCGGCGTGCTGCTGCACTTCCTCAGGCGCGAAAACCCGGTCCTTGCGCGCGCATTCGAGGCCGACGTCATGAGACGCGCGGTGGCCGACCCCACCGACGCCAGCGAGGCGATCAATTGGAAGAAGGTTCTGCACGTCGGGGAGGATGTCGGGAGTGTCCTGCTTCACTTCTTGAAGCGCGACGGCATGATGTTGGATGAGCTTGACTGAATTGGTGACTATTTAGTGTACTTACATAGCGTCACCGGCTGGGATCGATCAATGCGATGCTCAGGCTGAGAGCTCACCATGGCACGTTCTGCCTAGTCCTGAGAGCCGTTGGCGCGTAGAGTTGCAGTTGTGGTAAACTGCTCGAGAGCTTAATATAGCCGACAATCACGGATCGCGTATACGCAACACGCAATAATGTAGCGGGTGAGGTGTAAAGACTCTAAAGCATGCCCGCTCGCGGACAGGTTAGCTGGTCGGGGCACGAGTGTTTGCCCAGGGCTGCCAGTCACGTGGGATAGCGCGATCGAATTCGCGATCGGCGATCGGCCAGCTGCCACAGGCGCGTCTTGTGTTCGATTTCCCATCAACGGTACTGATACCCTAGCCGAGGCTGTCACAACGGGCCACAGTGGCCCACCACGCGTCGGCAGTCTGTAATTAATAAAGACTAAGCCACAAACATGGCCATATTCTCTCCCTCTACGTGGATTTCTCACCTCTTCCGCCACATTCCCCTATCCCTCCACCGAGTCCCCGACCACATCGTCATGCAGTCGACAGACAGCGACGATGATTGTTCTTATGATGAGTCCGCGACAGACAACTATGAATCAGCGCCCGTGCCACAAAGGGAACTACCCTTTACGACCGCCGTCCCCGCCCCTCGTCAATGCCAATCTGCTGACACTGGCAATGATCCTCCACTTAATAAGATGCCCCCTCCTCGCCTGGCGGCAACGCGTGAGTATACGTATACTGTAATGGGACGCCTTGATGATGAAATCTGTGACTCTCAGAGCCGTTACCAACCTATCGAAGCACTGCGATAGGCTCGGTAATGAGCAAAAACGGGATTGAGAGCACGGCGGTGGTGAGATGGATCAAGGACGAATATCCAGACAAGATCTCATGGAACCACGATCCTGTTGAACTGATACGAAGTACATGGGGCTTGGAGCCCACAGACATTCGTGACATTCCTCACCCCACGACGGAGACCTCATCTACGGACCATTATACTGTTGTGCAGAAGCTGGCCAAGGCGTATTGTGACACGTCTAAGGAAGATCTGTGCTACGATCCACTCCTTGAATTCATTGAATCTCTGCACCGGCAGCTTTTCGGCGACCCCGACTATGGCGCTCCTGGATGTTCGCGATCATTGCGGGACCGCAAGAACAGAGGTCTGAAACGAATTCGCAACGTATTGTTCAACCCTATCAAGTATATGGCTAGTCAGAAGACGGTTCCTACGAATGTCCCCAACATGGCTCGGCCTCTCGACGGTCAATTTGTGAACATGAACAACAGGATTGTGACAGGGAGCTATTGTCGTGCAAAGCCGGATGTGATGTTCAGCACGAACGAAGACCGACAATCTCAGGCCTGGTCATGGAGCTTGGCTTCCATAGAGGTGAAGAAAGCACAGAAGTGCAAGTGGACGTGGGGAAAGGAAGACATCAAGATCGATCTGGACGGGCTGAAACATGTACGTAAATGGACGCGTCGGCTCATCAGATTTCTAATATGCCCTCAGAGATACTTGAAAAACTATCCTCAGTGCATCGATAGGCCAGGAGCGAAACGGAAGCGAGGCGACAAGGTAGATCCCGAGATGATCAAGCCAGGCAAGCGGGCGCGGCTGTCGACGGAGAATGTGACGGAAGCGACCATTATACAACGTTCTCGAGGAAATGGAAATACACGGAAGGACGCGGGCGATACGGACGGGCACGGTTGGGAGATCGACGGTGCCGACATTCAAAATATCAGAAAAAAATTGGGTCTTACCGACGATGAGGCGCAAATGCTGAAATATATCAACGAGCAGATGTCTCACAACGTCCGTTCATACGGATCCGGTATCCTGTTCCGTGACATGACATTGCAGCTGTGGTACGCGGATCGAATGGGCATCATCGTCTCGAGACCGATCCATATGATCGAGGAGCCCGAACTGCTGCTCTACACTGTGGCGGCGATGGGACAGGCCGACATCTACCAGATGGGAATCTGCCACCTGATGGAGTTCAACACCTCGAAGCGCAAGTTCACGACATATCAGAATGCAAAGCTGGTGCTTGGTGTCGATCAAGATGTCAAGGACTCAGGAGGCGAGGACGTCAAGGAGCCACTCGAGTTTGAAGTGACAGCGAGGAACGAGAACGACGTGTTCACGGATTTTGGGATCGTCGGGCGAGGCACGACGGTCGTCCCCGTTCGGGCCACAGGACATGCAGTCGATGTTTGTGGTTCGGGCGAGCTGGTGGCGAAGATCGCGTGGCCTGTGAAACGCCAAAATCGGGACGAGACAGAGTGTATCAGAAAGATACGGGATGTGCTCGCTGAGGAGAACCCATCGATTCTCAAGCACATCGTCGAGCTGAAATGCTATATGTCGCGCGAAATCGACGAACTCGAACTTCCTCGTGCGTATCTTGGAACGAGGGTGCTTGATGAGCGGATATTTCGCACAATGATCCTCGAGAAGTACGATCGTCTAGAGGCCATGAACAATGCTGCAGAGTTCAAGATTATCTTCGTTGATGTCGTCCGTGGTTAGTCTGTCGCACGTTTCACTAAGATTCGCGCGCTGATACAATGGAAAGCTCATCGCTGGGTATACAAGGAGACCAATATCCTACATCAAGACATCAGCTCGAACAATGTGATGTTCTACCGCGATGGCAGGAACGTCCGCGGCGTGCTGTGTGACTGGGATCAAGCAGCAGCACCTGTCGATGATCCGGAAGAGTCGGAAGATCAAAGTGATGACCCCGCGTGGTCCGCTTCCAAAGTCGAACGACCCGCTGGAAACGCCAACTCTTTGGACTGGAAGGCGAACTTGCTCGCGGATGGGTCGTCTACCCCAAAGAATGTCGGCAAGCCGTCTCCGTCCGAAGCTCAGGACATTCGAGAGACAGAATCGGGAGCAGCAGAGCCGGAGCTCCCACCGGAGCCTCTACGATACCGCACAGGCACTGCACCATTCATGGCCATCGACCTACTAGCTAAAGGCAGCGTGCCAGCGCACCGATATCGCCATGATCTGGAGTCGTTCTTCTACTTGCTCGTTTATGTCTGTGCCACGTTCGATGTCAAGCAGCACAGACTCGGCCGCATCTATGAATGGGAGTCGGCGAATCTCTCACAAGTTGGCAAAGAGAAGAGGGAGTTTCTCGAAAATCCAGTTGTGTTTAATGACACATTCCAGAATCAGACCGATCCAGGCTTTAAAGACCTCGCTGAGGATTGGGCTAGACCGTTGACGTTTAGCATCTTCGAGATAGCAGAAAAGTCCTCCAGGATCATGAGTCTTCGACAGCGGCGAGACCACCTGGTCAGGAGCAGGTTGAATAAAGAGAAGCGAAGTAGGAAATCCTTCGCTGACGAGCACAAATTTAGAAGCCAAATCCGACAACTGAAAGCAGAGCAGAACGAGCAATTCACCTACGAGAAGTTCATGAAAGACATAGGTGAAGATACTATTTGATGATATATTTCACCAGGTACAGAAGCATCCATACCGCATCGCCGCATTGTATGCCGTGACCGTAGCGAATGCGGTCGGTCGACATCTCCAACTAATCACGTTCTCATCAATGTAAATTGCTGGTGCACTCAGGCTTGATTTTATTATGTTAATTTATTGATCACATAGTGAGCCGATCCGACCTACGAGGCTTGTACCTACTGAGTCTAGTCCGGCGGATGTGATATCAGGATCGCACTGGAACATCACGACTCTATCGTTGTGGCCTCCGCATCGGCCCGTCAGATCTTGCTTACTGCTAAAGGCCGCCCTGGCGACGTTTTGTGCGACGACTTGACACCTGATTCATGAAGAGAACACAATTTAACACGATCAACTCATAACGTTTGTCGCGTTCAGCGCGATAGCTTCATCCACATGGTTGACATTCGGCCACTATCCAGATTAGAATCACGCCTCGGATCACGATGTCCACATCGAAGTCTGTCCCTGTTCTGACCATCACAGATGCACCATCTCACCATGCTGTGCGTTTAAGAGCGGACCCGACGTCTGCCTCATACGTCGCCCCCGAAGTCGAGTGCACGCACGATGGCGGAGACACCGACACCCCGGGTGTGGTCCTCACGCACGATCTGCCCACGAGAATGATCACAGACACGGATACCGTCGATATGTGCAATGATCGCGCGGTGTCCGCACATGTGGGATTGCTCATATTGTGCAGAGATCGTCTTGGGAATGTGGCACCTCCTGGCGCAATACGGGTTTGGTCTCGACGGAAACGAGCACAGCACTGTCGCTTTGCGCATTTCGAAACTCACTTATGCGTCTTTACTGGCCGACGGCAATGTGGGCGTTTAGTGTACGAATCATAATGCTCGGATATAGAGGAGAAATACGTCAGGCGGATGTGTAATCTTAGTGATGTGCACTGGGTGCTATGATCCTCCAAGGCGGCGAAGGCGGCCGTAGCATGGAGGCCATCGTGATTGAAGCGGGAAAGCGAGGAGGCTTCAGAAGCAGACTGAAGGTGCTATTCAAAGGGACGAAGATGCAGCAGCCATAACACTTGTTATTTACGCTAAGGTGCGTGTCCATTTCTCTGTTGTTCATCGTAAAACCCATTGTGCCTGTACGTATTTGATGTCAGCGGCACTGCACACCCTCTCTACTATGCATGCTCAATCCCTCTGCGACCAATAGTTTCAATGCCACAGATGCATCTTTAGAGATACCGCAGATGCATCTGGGGCACTCTAAGTCACTTGAGGTTCATCGATTCGGCCGCTCGGGCACGCGCGCGCGCACCGGCTGCGTGTCCAGTTGAACGTTACAGTCATCAACCACTCAATGAGACAACCAAATATTGTACTGCCTCGGACTTCATGCAGACTTCCTTCTGTGCCAATCGGACGATACCAGGGTATCAGGTCCCACTTCCTCTACGACCTGACATTGAGAGTTCCCTTATCGAAGTCCCTCCACAGGCAGTGGAATTGGAACAATGGCTGAATCAACGAACGACCACTCAATGAGACAGCGTCACATCACGCCTGACTAGGCCCAATTAGGCATATCTCATCAACTGATAATCTAGACCTCATTCTCGTCGCCGTCCTCGTTCGCTCTTGTTCGGGCCCTCCACTTGCATTTTTGGCCGTGCTATTGGCTTCTCTAGAGCTGCGCACTGCTTTGGCCACCGTTTGACCCTTCCCTCAACCTAGTCTCGTGACCAGACGGTAAACACCGGCGGAGTCTGAATATCTGAGGGCTCGCGCGGTGTATAACGTCTGGTAGATTTCGTATAGATGACCCCCCCACGTGATCTTGAATTGTCACGCTCACGTCGCGACACGTCGCGACGCGCCTAGAGATAGCACGCTGCAATTAGCACGGGGATGAATTTTTTATATCTATTCCCCTCAAGCAAGAATGGCATTGAAAAAGGCATTGTCTCTCCAGCATCGGACCCCGCAATTATGATGGTATCGAGCCCGAGAAGCGGCGCCTCCGTAACATTGAGTTGCTAGTGTCATACTAGGGGGACGAGTCGGCTTCAAACATTAGTTTTGAACGCATTCGTGAGCCTAATTGTGCGCCATGGCTGCCGCTGCGCGCGCGCAATCAAGGAGCTCCTGAAAATGCGACTTTCGACTAAGATACACCTGGCTAGGTAGTATCTGTCACCTTAATGACAGCAGGCCGTGTTGTAGGAGAGCTCAGTTTTGAGCAGATAGGGATCATGTTGCGCACAGGTTCCAGGATGGAGAAGATGTTGATGTTATATTAAATGATGAGGCCTGAGCTCACGCCTCTATCATCGGTAGCGCGGCTGCCAACACGGATTGATAACGCTGTGGTAACGCAAGGTAACGGCCAGGTAATGCTAAAAACATCACGTGGGGGGTCATCTACACCCGCCTATACGAAATCTACCAGACGTTATACACTGCGCGAGCCCTCAGATATTTAAACTCCGCCGGTGTTTACCGTCTGGTCACGAGACTACCCTCAACCCTGGCTTGTTCACATTCCGCCCTGTATGCCTCAAGTGCCCTTTTGAATTCGTCTTTGTGCGCTGTGTTGTGTGCTTTCTGTGATGCCTCCATGATTTTCCATTGTGCCAGCTCCTCTGCATATCTTGCCCTAGCGATCTTGTGCCTCTCTGTTTCTGCTGCTGTTACAGTCCGTACATTCTGAATATCTTCGACGCCTCACTGGAGGAGAGGACTTAGCGTTCAACCGCATTATCGCGTGTTTATTTCTAGGGTTCCCTGTTCAACCAGCGACCCTCATTTCATGTACAACAGCCCTATGCCCATAGTCTCATAGCGTATCAGGTTCTAGCTGATATCTTGTGTATAACCACAGAGCTTCTGCGTTTCAGCCACTGTTGCGCTCAACCGCAACGTTTCAGCTTAGTTATCTTAGTGTACTAGCCTTATGGACTTAGTGGTAGCAGTACCAAGGATACTATGACCCCGATTACAGAATCGTAGTATAAAAACCCTGCTGTAAATACTGGTCGAGTCCCTCAGCTCGACCTTGTTGAATTACAAGGATCTTATACTCATTCTCAAGGACTTAAGCAATTAAGTCTGCAGCCAAGCATATCGACGCTTGACTCTGCTGAGTCCAACGAGTAGTGCGCTACTCGAGACGCTGAGTAACTCAACTTAGTTATTTCAGTTGAACGGGTATTCGACCCGTAACAGCTGCCTTCGTTCGTGCTTGCTGATCGGCGTCGTCCGCTGCTTGGCGATAGCCCTTGCTGGTGAGCAACTTTGGCATGCCATTACCAAACATCTTGCTTTGCCTCTTCTTTGATGCATTCTCTTTTGCATGCAGCTGAGACTTGACCCGTCCCACATATACCTCCTGCAGAACAACGGCAGCTTGCAGATTGATGAGCTGCTCCTTCCTCACCTTGTCACACACAACGCTCTCACGCAGCGCATGCTGAAGCATCCCTTCGTGCACTGTCACTGGTGCCTCCTGAAGCAGATTTTGATAATGATAGGTTTTCCGTGGCGATACAACGATAGTTGTGGCTGTCGGAGGCTGGTGACTCGAATGGATTGGGGTAGTTTGTGTCAGGTAAGCAGCAGATGTCTGTGCTAGCATATCAGAAGCACGATGCTCATGGGATGCATTTCCTCCCACTTGATGGTCCGTCTCGGCGCGCAGCATGTGTGCCACCATGCGCACTGGGGATGTTGGGGGGAATGGTAGATGGGCCCGAGTAGATGTTGCCTGGCTTGGCATCATCATTTCTGCGGTGATAGCATTGCGGTTGAATGGGATGATTCCGGTCTTGCGAAATGCTGTGCGTATGTTGTCTGCGGTGAGTGCCTTAATGTGTGCCCTCCCATATATCGATAGGAAATTTGATTTCGACACCTTCTGACCTGTTTCACACTCAAATTTGTCACGAGCTTCTGTCCAGCACCGCTTGATGACACTGAAGATAACAACATCAAGGCCTTGGTAAATATGTGTAGAATGTGCCGGATAGCAGACGACATTGATGCAATTTGCATGCGCGTAGTCCAGGAATCCCTTCGTGCAGTGTGAAATGTGCCCATCCACAAGCAGAAGTCTGTGATGACCCGCAGCTTTTTCCTTCGTCTGCAAATTCGATGCCGATCTCGCCTGTTGTATACCCCCTCTTCGAATAGCCAAGCCTGAAGCAAGTGAGTATATATAAGTTTTACGAAGCATCCCATACTCACAAAGCATAAGGGGATTATCTTGCACCCAGCTTGTTTGGAAGCCTTGGCCCTTGAATATCACTGCAGGAGGTATGGATGTTCTGTCACCACAAATTGTGACAATCACAGTGATATTCTCCCTGCTGCTGCTCCGCTGCTGGTACTGGACCTTATTGCCAGCCGGCCTCCAGACCCGTTCACTTGTCCCCACCCCTTCTTGTATCCCGGTTTCATCAGTCCCATATGTACACTCTGGGGCAATTGGCTCGTTGCCCTCCTCCCCGTCCGTTGCCTCCTCCAGAATGTCATAGAATGCATCATGTGTTGTCTGATTGACTGCCCATGCTCGTGCTTGGTCAATTGAGTGTGACCAAAATGGCTTGACTCGTTCACTATGCTTCTCAAGGAAGCGTAATGTACAACACTTGCCTACCCCACTCTGTGGGAATCTGTCTCCATATCGTGCCCGGCATATATCATCGACCGCTTCTTTGACATAGCGGTGAGTTAGGGGAAAGCCTTGCCATGCCATTTGGATAACGAATGTCAGCACAGCCTCCATCTCTTCTGAAGTGAGCCAGCTCTTCTCGCCTGTGGCATCATGCCTACTCCTTCCACCTGCCACTCACCGCAGTAGAGTCTGTTTATCTATTTTGATCTGTATTTCAGTCTCCTTGAAACACTCCTCCTCCATTTCTACACAAATGGCTCGCAAACTCTTGTGACTGCCACCTGAAATATTCTGATTCTGGTGGTACTGCTGCACTGCCTGCTGGATCCATTTTTCCTTGAGTTTCGAGAATAGCTTTTTTGTGTTGGATTCAGCTCGTTCGACCATAGTAGAAGCTCAGCGGTCAGCAGTTGTATGTAGAAGAAGTTGATATGGCAGCTTCCAGTACCACCACAGCCCACGGCAATGACATTGCTAATTCTATATGGAAAGCGTGATGTGACTTTCAGCGCCTGATTAGACTAGCCTCTGCAACACCTCTGATACTCTTTTATTGACAATCTCGGTGAATTTGGTGACTTCCACCTCAGTAGCATTGTCATCTTGAAGCTATTACAGATCCAGTGTCAATCAACCCCACTGTTGGTATATTGTGTAATTTCTAGAGGACTGATCTCTCGGAATAGATTTCATTTTTGAGTAGCAGCCGACCATTTGCAGTCTGTCAGAGATGCAATGTCCACAGTATCCGCTTCAAATTTTGGTACTAGCTTCTCATAATACATACAATCCAATGCGCAACAATTCCAAGGCATGGATATGGAAGTAGGATGCAGAATTTTAATAACAAGGCCATTTGTCTCATTGAGTGATTGTGTCTCATTGAGTGATTGATGACTGTAAACGCTAATCTCCCAACCCGTTTGCGTAGATTTGAAACCCCGCACATCACGTGAAGGTGGGCCCAACGTGTCGGGCCGGTGCCTCTGCGCTCTGTGCACGCCATATGAGTCCTCTGCGCCCTTGACTTGTTACATGGCTTTTGACAACTAGATTCAGTACTTCCACTGTTAAATTGATATCATTGAATGTATGTTTTACTATTCAATGACATGGGGTTCCACACAAGAGGGCTCGCGCACTGAGTCTTTCACTCCGCCGCCTCTCCATGTACTCAACTGTATAATGATGCCTTGCCTTCACCGATATGTTTGAAAGATGTTCACAGCACTGTGGGAATCTTCAGCCGCCGTTACAGTGCCGTACACTGCCCGCAGCGAATCTGAGAATGCACCAAGACCCTTTCCCCGTTGATGTAATGGGATCTAAGTTAGGCATCACAAACATCTAGTTCATCGTGTCACCTACCACAGAGATAACTACTGAATATAATGGTGATATGTGTTGCATTCTCTGCTTGTATCGGGGCTACAACCCAAGTCGAAGGACTTAGCCTTTGGCAGGGTGCACGGAGGCACCAACCCGACGTGTCGGGCCCACCTTCACATGATGTGCGGGGCTTCAAATCTACGCAAACGGGTTGGGAGATTAACCCCAGTGAAAGTACCACATATCCTCAGTATACCTATAAATACCAGAATAAATCAAAATATACCTCTGAGATAACCATGTATACCAAAAGATACCAAAAGCTATATGCCAAGAGTCCAGGCAGTTCGATTACCGATGCCAAGACCTTCGTCATACCCATGCATACTACTTCATATCTTCAACATATTGACACAAACCACTCACTAGTACTCTTCAAGTGTCGGCTTGAGGGCTAAGTCGAGTTGTAATGCAGATAAGCGGCTAGCGAGTAGCGATGGAGGTAGCTTGTTATGCTGAAGTCCTAAATCGAAGTGAATAGAACTGGAGACTAAGCGCCCCAGAGCTAGGGTATATATATACATGTAGGTATAGGCCCCCTAACACCGGTAGGCCCTACGGTACCATACGTTAGTAAGGGAGCAGGTGACTAATGAGTAAGCCCGGGCTATGACCGAAGGTATCAGTCAGCGAGTCACACGCTGACTAGCCAGGTATGCGTAAGCGGCCAATAGGCCGAAGAACATCGTAGAAGGTTAAAGAACCTTGTGGAAACCTATGGAATGTGCTAGAACGTTCTATGACTAGACCAGTCTATAAGACTAAGTATCGCGACCGAAAGGTTAGGTTGTAATACGTGATAAGGGACTTAGCAGTGCCGTAAACATAGGAAAACTCGTATAAATGCGTAGAAAATGACTAAAAATACGAGAAAAACTGTGACATTACCCCCTCCTCAGCTTTCGCTGTCCTCAGTGAAGGATGACTTGTAGTCGTGGTAGAGAACTTCGAATTGTTCCTCCTCGAGTCGTGTTGTACTAGAGCCCACTAAAGGGGTAGGTTTCGTTGTTGACTTGATTTGGCGGCCTGAGTGGCCAAATCCTTGTTCGCCACGCTTGGTGTCGTGAAGGTACCGTTTGTCGTACGCCTCTATGGTTCCGTGGTGAATTTCGGGATGCTCAACCTTATGAATAAGAAGTTGAGCGATTCGATCTCCCTTGTTCACATGGTACGGGAAATCCGTCATGTTGTGGAGGAAAACCTTGATTTCGCCTCGATAATCCCAGTCAATGATTCCGCCCTGCACTTGCATGCCTTTAGCGGCCATGCCGGACCGTGTGGCCAACTGTCCGTAACATCCGTATGGAAGTAAGAGTTTTAGTTCTGTGGACACTACCATGGTCAGGTGCGGGTTGATACGCGTGTCTTCACTGGCGTGGATATCGAATCCGGCCGCATGGTCAGATCCCCTGTAAGGGTACTTTCCGTTCGGCCCGATTGCAAATTCCAGATAGGAATTAAACTTGGTTCCCTCCGGGACGAATTGTCCATATGGGTCTCGAATGACCCATTGGCGTTGCTCTTTACGCTCCTGTGGAGTCATACGAGCTTTGACAAGAGGCCAATCATCTGGCCACAGATACCTATCACCGACTTTCCAGTCGTCATCATCCTCTGGGTCCGCTACACGGAAACGAGGTTGTTTTTGTCGAGAAGATCACCGAGGGCCGATTGGTTTGGCCATATGCTCACGCTTATACTCAATAAGGAGTTCAGCGGCATTGTTCAACTTCTCTTCTGGTTCCCAGGAGTCACTTTCCATAGTCGTATCTTTCCATCGAACCAGGAATTCTAATTTTCCTTGCGCATTCCAGTGATGGTTCAGGATTGATTCGACTTCGAATTCTCCTTGTTCGTCGGGTTCAGGCGTCGGCTGCTCTCCTGTATAGGGGACGAGTTTGGAAGCATGGAAGACGGGATGATATGCCCGGTATTGGCTGTCCATGTGCAATCTAAACGTGACTGCAGATAGTTGTTCGACTATTTTGAATGGGCCAATATACCGGGGTGCCAGACTTCGTTCAGTTGTCTGGTAGTCCCTAACGTCTACCATAACTTTATCGCCCACTTTGAAGGGTACTTTCTGAGCCTGCTGGTCGTAGTACCACTTCATACGTGAAGATGCTATTTCTAGCGCAGCTTTTGCCTCTGCTTGTGCGTTCCATCGGTCATGTGCGATTTCGTTCAAGTCGGCATTTTCCGAGAACGATAAGTCTGCCGGTCCAGCCTTGGGATGACGTCCTAATTCCATGTAGAAAGGTGAGAACTTCGTGGCCTCAGATGCTACGTTGTTGTAAGCAAACTCTGCGGTTGGCAAGTATTGCGACCAGTTATCTTTGCGATAAGAGTTTACGTAACACCGAAGGTATTGTTCGAGGTTCTGATTCGTCCTTTCTGTTTGACCGTCCGTCTGAGGGTGGTACGCAGTTGTCATGGATCGCTCTATTTCCAATTCTTCACAGCAGCGCTTGAATAGTTCTGATGCGAATTGTACTCCCCTGTCGGATATGATTTGGCGCGGCAATCCGTGTAATGGGTAGAATCTGCCATAAAGGATTCTAACGAGATCCTTTGTTCCGAACTTAGAGGAAATTGGGAAAAAGCGTGCTCGCTTTGTGAGCCTATCCACCACAACCATTATGGCGTCGTAAACTTTGTTATCCACCTTCGACTTGGGCAAATACATGATGAAGTCAATCGTAATGATTTCCCAAGGTGCCCCTGGTACGGGGTTGGGCTGGAGTAAGCCATAAGGCTTAGTTGGCCGGTTTTTCATTCTTTGACACGTATCGCACTTGAGAACGTATTTCTTGACCGAGGTCGACAGTCCAGGCCACCAGTAATTACGTGCGATCAACTCGTAAGTTTTCCATCTTCCGTAGTGTCTGGCTGACGGATGATCATGGTGCAACGCAATGACCCTATTTCTAAGGTCCTCTGGTGCCTTTGGTACGTAAACCTTGTTACGATAGAGCAGTAAACCATTTTCATAGTTCCACTCTGTCATGGTCTTGCCAAATTCACGAGGTCCGGACTCAAGTAGGCTCTTGTAGTCCTTCGTGATTTGATCGTCTAGCAATGCCTTGCGTATATCCTTTAGGAGTTCATCGTCGTCCGCGACCTGTTTGTGAGAGGAGTCGATAGCCCGAATGGCAAGTTCGGTCGCGAAATTGGTAAAAAATTCCGACTTTAGTAGCGTTTTGTCGCGATTATCGAGTTCCACCCCCTCCTCATGGTCTGGCCTCCTGGACAGAGGATCCGCAGTAAGCATTGTCTTGCCTGGTTTGTGATGCATTGAGAAATTGAAGCGGGACAGGTATAATGACCATCTCGCTTGTCGCCGAGTTAGTTTTTGTGCCGTCTTGAAATAGGTCAAATTAAGATGATCTGACCATATCTCAAACTTAACCGGATGCCCCTCGAGATAGTGTCGCCACTCCTCTAGGGCGCGGATAATCCCGAGCATTTCCTTGTCATAGATTTCGTAATTTCTCTCCGCTGGCGACATGCTTTTGGAGAAGAAGGTGCACGGATGGAATTTATTATCCGTTGGGTCTAATTGTGATAAGACTGCGCCTGTTGCGAAATCTGACGAGTCCGACTCGATTCGGAAAGGTTGCTCTTTGTCCGGTATACGTAAGATCGGAGCGGTTGTGAAGCACCGCTTTAACTCGGTAAATGCAATTTCCTGCGCGTCTTCCCATAACCATTTCTGGTCTTTCCGTGTGAGCATTGTGAGCGGTTTTACGATCTTCAAGAAGTCCTTAATAAAGCGCCGATAGAGTTTGGCGAAGCCTAAGAAGGCTTGAACTTCTTTTACTTTCGTAGGTCGCGGCCAGGAAAGATCACCGTTGAGTTTCGAAGGATCCATACGGATTTGTCCCTTCGAAATTATCATGCCCAGGTATTCTATGCTACTTTGCTCGAAGAAGCACTTTTCAGGCTTCGCAAAGAGATCATTTTCCTTAAGCCGTTGTAATACCGCCCGCGTAATACGCCTATGCTCTTCTAAATCGTTGCCAAAGATGAGGATATCATCTAAATAAACGATAACCTTCCCGGTAGCAATGAAGTCCTTGAGTACATCGTTCATCATTGCTTGGAAAGTACCAGGCGCATTTTTGAAACCGAAGTACATGACGGTTGCTTCGTACAGCCCTTGTTTAGTAATAAAGGCTGTCTTCCACTCATCACCCTCACGAATACGGACATTATTGTATCCCCACCGAAGATCAATCTTGGTGAAGATAGAAGCTGAAGACAGCTGATCAATGAGGTCCGATATCCATGGAATTGGATATTTGTTATCCACGGTGATCTCGTTCAGTTTCCGGTAATCAATTACCATGCGTAGGCTACCGTCTTTTTTGGCTACGAAAAAGACGGGTGCTGCTAGCGGGGACAATGAATCGCGGATGTAACCTTTACGTTTTTCTTCCGCAATCCATTCACGCAGAGAATTGGTTTCCTTGGGTGATAGCGAATACGGTTTTGCAGGGGTTGGAAGCTTCGCATCTTCTTTGAAGTCGATGGCGTGATCATATGGCTTCCATGCCGGCATCCGTTCTGATGCTTTCTGCGAAAATACCGTTGGCCCAAATTCCCAATATTCTTTCGGGACCAATTGTTTCCACTTTTCAGCGGATTGGTCTGGTTTCCCTTCCGAAAGATCACCAACCATGCCAAAGAGGAGCACTAATTCCTCGTTTGACAAAGTGCCGAGCCATTTGATAAACGGCCCATCTGGGTCTCCCTCTCCTAATGCGTCCAAGGTGGAGTCCCACACGCTATCTATTCTCACATCCTCTTCATCGATAGCGTCGTCTTCTGAATGAGGATGGTCGTTACTGGCCTCAGTTCCTTTGCAGGAACACCGATCATATGTCATGATTCCCTTACGCCAGTCGAAACTGGGGTTATGTTTCATCAGCCAATCATAGCTGAGAATCATATCGAGGTGATGGATCTTCATGACGGTAAAGGAAAGTTTTTCCTTGTGGTCTCCATGTTGCATGAAGCCCTTAACCGTCTTGTCGATCAGCCCGTTTTTGTTATAGGATCCATCTGCATTATGAATCCAGAACGGGTCTCGCTTCTCGTGGGTAACCAGACGGTGTTTTTCAACGAAGTCTGAGTTAATGACACTCAAGGTTGCCCCTGAGTCGATCAGTGCCAGTCCTTGCACTTTCTGTCCGTAGACCCATAAGTCGACCCAAACTTGGAAAGACTTAGAGGTGTCACGCACGCTGTTTCCGTAAAAGTGATATAATTTTTCGAAATTTTTTACAGCGGGGTCTACAGACTGAGCTTCTATACTAGTACACAGCACACATGGGCAAGGTTTCACATGCGCTGAAGCAGAAAACCCGGGCGAACGGCTGGTTGCTCGGGTGTGGATTGTACGGTCGAGGTCCAAGGGGCCGGGACACTCCCCCACTCATTGGGCGGAGGAGTTGCCTGTGTACGAGGCGTCTCGGGGATTTCCTCGATGCGCGCGGACGATTCGGCGTTGGATGCGCCGGACGAAGGGGAAGGGGCTGATTCCTCCTCAGGCACCCACTCTTCCTTGGTTACGGTGGTGGTGCGAATCATGCGCCCTTTGCCTTGTTGTTGTTTGTATGCGGGGGGGTTACCGCTACCAGATCCCCCTGTGCCTTGCTGCTGCTGCTGCTGCTGAGGCTTGTACGTGCACCTAGATTCGATGTTGGTGCAGTTGTTGCGCCCACACTTGCTACATTTGTGGGGCGGGGTCTTGACGTAGTACCGTCCGTTCTTCGAACGAACCATTACCGACCCTGGCGGAGCGTCTTTCGGAAGACGCGAAGCCTTATCGGATTTCTCCTTCGGCTTCTCCGCGGTAGTAGTGGTTTGCGCCTTTCCAGGCGCGGACTTTTCGTCACCCTTTTTCTTCTCCTCCTTCTTCTTCTCCTTCGGATCCACGAAGATGTGCTGCCCCCCAATGTCCTTCGGGTATATCTGTTTATACAAGTTGATGGCGGCGTCCAAGTACTCTTCCCAGTCGATTGGTGCCTTGTAAGTCGGAGACATCGACTCGAAGATACCGAAGTTCTTGCGAACTTCTTCCGGGAGAGTTTCGACGAGCTTTGCGCGAAGCGACGTTGACTCGTATTCTGCGAGTTTCGCCAGCTGGCGGAACTCCTCACAGTATGTAAAGAAGGCCTTCTTGCATCGTGCTTTTCTGGCCTCACCCGAGAACTCCTTGTCAAGCTCCTGCTGCGCAATCTCCTTATCCGTCTTTTTACCATACGTCCTCTGCATGCGTGCTACAAAGTCCGTCCAGGTTCCCACTGACTGTTACGGGTCGAATACCCGTTCGTATATTCGAGTCGCGAATATAGATCGTTCTTCTGCACGTAGGCACGTCGCCGTATGCAAGGCAAATACTCGTTAGATGCCTTCGGGTCCTAAGTGAAGTCCTTAGGAGATCGGTTAATATCCAATACGCGTTAGAGGATATAATCTGTTCAAGTGCGAGTCGAATAGAATATAAGACTCGCCTAAGTCCGAGAAGTCAGTGTGCACTTTGAGGACTTAGTCGTTCGATTGCTCGAGTGAGAAATACTGAGCGTAGTTTCCTACGTTTGAGAACAAGTATAAGACTTCTTGTTTATACAACAAGGTCGAGCTGAAGAGCCTCGACGGTAAGTACATGAGTTTTTATACTACGCTAGGTTTCAGGGGTCAAGTCTGTCCCAGATGCCACCGATACTATCTACGCTATAGTCCCAAACGTTTGATAAGTATGGAGTGATATATCTGAGACGATAGATAGGAATGATGGCGGTTGAACGCCATCTATCAGCTAATAAACGATGAACATGAAACGGTGGCAGGGTTGGATCTGCCAAAGATGAAATGAGCCCTACAGACTAGTACAACTGGGGATGCGCCCAGTAAGATCACGAGTAGCCAGGGGGCTGGTTGCGCAACAAGTCCCTGTATCGTATTTGCCCGGTGGTGAGTTCTGTCGATATTTGAAAAATCAAAATAACCGTAACATCAGCTCCCCCCTAGGCATTCATCGGCCTCGACAAATTTTCCAAGTTCCCCTCTTCAGAGTGCCTCGGCGTCCTGTTCGTTGTAGATGTCGCCGTTCCCGCTGAGGGACGGGGTTGTAGGAGTTCACCATACGAACTGTTGGCGGCATTCATTCTGTCGATGACCTGGTTGATTGAGCCCACAAGCTCTGCAAATATAATCGGGGCAGTCGAGGATCCAGTGGTTAGCGGAACCACATTGTCGACACGGCTGCTCGGGTGAGGGCCTCGCTGGTACCCGTAGGGAAGGGATATCGCGGAGGTATTCGTTATGTTGGTACCTCCAGTGGTGTGCGGCTCGGTGAAGGTTTCGTGCGGCCCATGTTGGTAGGGAGGCGGTGTCTCGTTCGTGCTCCCTCGCACCTCGCTCAAACTCCTCGCGGGTAATACTCTGCACTGAAGGAGATCGTCGAATAGGCGGCGTGCTATTCGCTCTTCGCTGTCGTGCTGGGGTAGCCCTAGGGCTCGTCGGGCGTGCAGGTGGTTCACGTCTCCCGTTGCCTCCCATACCAGAAATATGTGGCGTCGGGTCTCTAACTCCTGTTCGGCGGGCCCTCTGAGTTCCGGTAGGCAATGGAAATAATACTCTATCGCCCTCCATAAAATCAAACGGCCTTGCAACTCGGCGTTGTTCATTGGGGGTGAAAAAGCGGGCGGGTCGCGGTGTGTATTCGGGTCGACTGGGAGTAACGTGCTCGCGATCCTCGAAGTCGTTGAGCGCGTGTCGTAGTCGGGCCGTCGTGGTGGCGGCCAATCTGTCGATAAGTCTGTCGGTGAGTAAATCGAGTCCCTCTCTCTGCGCTCGGATCTGCCCCTCCATTCTGACGAGGTCCTTGGTGATGTTCTGGTATGAGCTGTAGATATGGGTGAGGTCCTGCGTGATGTCGAAGAGGGCCGACCAGCCATCGGCTCGGCCAGCAAAAGGTCCCTTGGCCCTGTACCAGAGGAGGGTGTGTCTGATCTGCAGATGTTGGGGGGAGTACCTCCTCGGCGGCGTACCTCTCGGTCGTCCTTCCCGGTGACCCGTGTCGCTGTGGGGGGTCGTGGCGCGACGAGGGAGTTGGTGGCGAGTCGTCGACATATTATTACTGTTCGGCTTTCAAGTGTCGGGGTTGTTCTGACTCGCATTCGGTGGTAGCTTTTTATCAACTCCTTGGAATGCTCCAAGTTCGCCTCGTCTTCCCATGAGTTGTCGGCCGTGGCATAGCTTTTCCACTTGACGAAGTATTGATGCTTCTTTCTTTGCCATCTGTCAGCCAAGATGGCTTCGACTTCGTATTCTTCTTGTCCCTTGATGATATCAGGTGGTGGCCGTAGGCAATTGGGTCCGTGTACCCTTGTTTCTTTGAATGGTTTTAGTAAGGCCGCGTGGAAGACCGGATGAATTTTCCAATTCGCTGGTAATTGCAGCCGGTATGTCGTGGGTCCCATCTTTTCTGTGATGGTGAAAGGTCCTTCTCTTTTTGGTGCCAGTTTGTTCGATTCGTAGGGGATCGTTAGGTTCTGGGCATCGAGCCAGACCTTATCCCCTTTCTCAAGCTTCGGTAGTTCTCTGAGGAACCGTCCTGCCATTCTTTTCTGGGCTAATTCATGCGCGATGAATGCCATCTTTCGCGCCTCTTTGATCTTCTTGATCCTGTCGACAGCTGCCGGGACGTTCCCTACTCTGTCATAGTCTGGGAATCCTCTTGGGACGTATCCTAAGATTATTTCAAGTGGCGCTGGTCGGTTTTCGGTCCGTCTGGTGTTGTGCGCAAATTCGACGTCAGGCAGTCGTTGTACCCACTGGAAAGGGTCGTTCATGCAATAGATGCGAAGGTATACTTCGATCTGTTGATTCATTCTTTCTGTCTGTCCGTCGGTCTGTGGATGGTACGCCGTGCTCATCGCCGATTCCGTTCCCTGCAGCTTGCATAATTCTTTGAAAAGCTTCGATGCAAACTGCGGTCCTCTGTCTGAAATGATCTTTCGGGGGATGCCATATTGTGAATATATCTTTCGATGGAATATTTCTGCGGCCCCTTCGCTTGTAATTGTTTTGTCGCATGGGGTGAGAGAGATGGCCTTGGATAGGCCATGGTCGACAATCACCATCATGGAGTCATACTGTCCGACTCTTGGCAGGTCGGTGACAAAATCGACCGAGCACTGTGAGAAGGGGAGGGCGTCTTCCCGTGTCGGTATTGGTTGCAAAGGGGGTTTTAGCGGATTCCTATCAGGTTTCATCTGTTGACAGATTGCACAGCCCCGGACGTATTCCGCTATCATTGTTCTCATGTCAGGCCACCAAAAGTGGGTCGTAACCTGTACCGTTGTACCCCAGATCCCAGGGTGTCCGGCCGGGATCGTGTCGTGGTATTTTGAGATGACGTCCCGTCGAAGGTCCTCGTCTTTTGGCACGTACATCCTGCCCCTGTAGAGCAGTATTCCATCCGTTTGTTGCCATTCATCTGCGGTGGTTCTCGCGGGGAATTTGCCTGTGCCCTCTAGAGCACGGATCGCCTGTTCCGCAGATTCATCTCGATCGTTGGCGTTTTTGATTCGATCAATGATCGGGATCTGGATTGCATGGACGACGAGTTTGTCTGGAATCATGGTGATTCCCTCGTTGTCTTCGTTGCTTTCGTCCAGGTGGTACAACCTGGAAAGTGTGTCGGCCATGACTAGTTTCCTTCTGGGGACGTGCTGCAATTTCAGGTCGAATTGCGAAAGGAATAGATGCCATCTCGCTTGTCGCCGATTTAGGCGCTGTGCGCTTCTCCAGTACGTCAGGTTCTGATGATCACTTCGGATCAAGATCCGATGCGGTGCTCCTTCCAATAGGTGCCGCCATTCTTCTAATGCTCGGACTATTCCGAGTAGTTCGCGATCGTAGATTTCGTAGTTCCGTTCTGTTGATGTCAGGGATTGTGAGAGATATCCCACTGGCCGTTCGCGCCCTGTTTCATCTGTTTGTTTCAGCACTGCTCCTGTGGCGAACTGAGATGCATCTGTTTCGAGGATGAATGGTTTCTCCTTGTCTGGCGTTCCTAGCGTGGGCGCCGTCGTGAATGCCTGCTTCATGAAGTCGAACGCTCTCTGTTCTTTGTCCGTCCACTGGAACCCTGTTCCTGTGACCGTTTTTGTGAGGTCTACCAGGGGTCGTGCGTGCGTTGAGTAGTGGTCGATGAATTTCCGATAGAATTTTGCAAACCCTAGGAAGGATCTGACTTCCTTGAGATTTCGGGGAGTCGGCCATTCTTTAATCCCGTTGAGTTTCGCTGGGTCCATCTGGATGTTCCCTGGGGTGATGACCAGCCCTAGGAACTCAACTCGGTCGACGCCGAAGGCGCATTTCTCGGGTTTCACAAAGAGGTGGTTGTCCACTAATTTCTGAAGGACCCGCCGTTCCCGTTCTTTGTGTGTTTTCTCATCTTCTGAGAAAACGAGGATGTCGTCCATATAAACAAGCACCCATCCTTCGAGGATTTCTTCTTTCAGGATTTCATTCATCATTGCTTGAAAGGTCCCGGGTGCGTTGCACAATCCGAAAAACATAACTGTGGGCTCGTACAACCCTCGGTTTGTTTTGAAGGCTGCTTTCCATTCGTTTACCTTCTTGATCCGCACATTGTTGTATCCCGCTCTAAGGTCCATTTTTGTGAAGATCTTTGCTCCTTTTAGCTTTTCCAGGAGCTCTGAGATCAGTGGCAAGGGATAGACGTTCTTTATCGTCCCTTCGTTCAGATATCGTGTCACGGTTAATTCACGTGACCCTTATTATTGCCATACGCCGGGGTCGAACTCACGTATCTACGTCTCCCTATCACATGATCTCCCCTATGGTCACCTGACTTTATAGATTAGCGTACATGTACACATGGACTATCTTATCTACTGATGCGGCGGTAGGGCCTCCTTTAGGGTAGGCGTAGCACCTGTGTTGCCAAGCATGTATATAGTCTGTAGCGTTCTGAGGCTTACTCCTCAGAACAGTTATTGTAGCGTTGGGGCGTGTCCCTCATACTCAACCTCTCCTCTGCGTGCCTCCTAGGACGACCAACGTTCGAGAGCCTCTGCCCTATATCCCCGTACTAGCCTGTGGTTCCCCTCGCTGGTAGTATCGTACGCGACATCAGCTTGGACCATACCCCGTACTAGTCAGCGGTGCTGGTAGGCCTCAATAGGCCGTAGACCCAGAGTGAGTCTGTGTCATATCGATAATCTTGACAGGGTCGTAAGCCGCTGTCTTTCTTTGGAACGAAAAAGAATGGTGACGCTATCGGGGATTTTGAAGGGACTATGAATCCCTTGGCCAAGTTTTCTTTTAGGAATTCGTCCAGCACCTGTTGTTCTTTAGGCGAGAGTGCATAGACTTTGCAGTCTTTCGGCACGAAATCGGGTTTTAATTCGATTGCGTGGTCCCATGGTCTCGACGGGGGGAACGCTGTTGCGGACTCCTTACTGAACACCTTGGCGAAGTCCAGCAGGTGTTTCGGGACCATCTCCTCAATCGTTCGTTCTGGTTCGGGGGTTTTCTGCGCGAATTCCTGGGATTTTGTCAGCGCTTTCCTGACAGCGTTGATGATTTGTATCTTTGTTCGGAACTTCTTTCGTGTCTCCCCTTTCTTTCCTATGATCCTAGGGTTATCTTTTGCAAAGCGTCGGATCGCTTCGTACTCCTCAGGAGTATAGAGCCGCTGTGCTGTTTCCTCTGGCTGGTCCGTGGATCCAAACCCTTTCTCCCCTCGCTCTGTTTCATCTAGGTCCTCGACCTCTATAATGTCGGGGGTGAGGTGCCGTTCGAAAATTATCTGGGCTATTCGCATGCCCGGGATAATTCTATGTGCCTTGTTTGAGTAGTTGAAGACGATGGCTCCGACGTCTCCTCGGTAGTCCAAGTCTATGACTCCGGCTTGTACTACCAATCCGTGTCTGAGGGTGTTGCCTGATCGTCCAGCCAACCTTCCATACGATCCCTTCGGGATCTTCATTTTTACTCCTGTGGAGACGAGTTTCCATCCTCCGGCAGGAATCTCGGTTTCTTCTGCGGCGTAAAGGTCGTACCCTGCAGCTTCTTGGGTCCCCCTTGTTGGAATTTTCCCTTCTGGGGCAACTACCATTTCTACCGTATCCATTCGGATCGTGGTTTCCTGTTTCTTTTCTTCTGCCCCTAGCATCGATCGTACATCGACTGTTTGGTCCTTCCAGTCGATTGTGGGGTTTTTGTCTTTTAGCCATCCATACCCTAGAATCATATTCTCTGTTCCGATTGATCCTACCAGGAATCGGACTTTTCGCGTTTTCTGGGTTTTCGGATATCGTAGCAGTATGGTGGCTTCTCGGTCTATTCGCCCATCTTTGTTTTCTGTTCCGTCAACATTTTTGACGATGATCGGGTTCTTCAAGGGTTGCGTGGGCACCTTGTATTTTTCTACCACTCTGCTGTGGATTAGGTTCGACATTGCTCCTGAGTCGATTAGTGCATTGCACTTCACGGGTTTTGCCAGCGTCATGATTACCGGGATGAAGAGGGATCGATTCTTCTCGAACGAGGTAATTACATGTGCTGCTTTCTCGGAGGGTAAGACCATGGGCTTCCCTCCTAGGCAAAATCCTGTTCTTCTACGAGCCGTGCTAGAAGCTCGGGGTTCTTGGCTTTCAGGGCCCTAATCGCTGTGACCGCTCTGTTCGCGGTGATGTATTCAGTCTCTTCTTCAGAGACTTCTTCAATGTGAGCTTCTTGCTCGGCTTCTTCTTCTTCGGTCTTTCGAGTAGTCCGCCTAGGGCGGGCTGGCTTCCTTGGCCTCTTCGGGCAGTCTCGCGACATATGCCCTGGCTGATGACAGGTGAAACATTTTCCCTTTTTGATGTGATCGTCCCTTTCCTGGGTGGTCATTCGATCTACATCCATCGCATTCGGATCTTTCGGTGCGGTTGTCTGTGGAGCACTAGTGCGTCCGTTATTCTGGTTCGAGGCTTGCCAAGCCTTTTTCTTGACAAATGTTTTGTCTCGTTTCAAGAATATCTTGTACATATTTTCATAGTACGAGGCAGCGGACTGCCATTCATCAATGGTCGCTGGTAGCAGCCGAACGCCGATGATGTATCGGGTCGTATGTTCGGGTAACCCTTTCTCAAAGAGGGTTATGAGCAACGCGTTTCCGTCCGCGCTGTATCGATCGTACTGGGCCTTCCCGGCCAAGTTGTTGAACTCGGTGATATAATCATCGATGTCTTTCCTGTCCTGGGTTACGTCCAGGATTTTCTTCCGCGCCTTCTGTACCTCTTCGATGGCTCCGAAGGCTTTCTGGAAGTCTGCATCAAACTGTGCAAGACTAGGCGGGAAGAATCGTTTCGTCTGGGGGTTCGTATAAACCCGGTGATAATTCTGTTTCCATTGGCCCGTTTTCCCCTTGTTCGAAATATAAGAGAGGATAAAGATCACTCTCTGAACGTCGTTCTGGAATGACGTTTCGTACATCGTAAACCAGGAATTGCACTGGTTTATGAAGTTCTGCATGTCGGATCGTTCCCCGTCGAATACGTCTGGGGGATTGATCTTTATCATTGGGGGTCGGTAGTACGGGTTCGGCGCCGGAGGTTGAGGCTGCGGCGCATTCGGTGGTGGAGGTCCTCCTCCTCCCGGGTATCCTCCACCCGGGTTTCCTGGGTTTCCTCCGGGGTTCCCTGGGTTTCCTCCTCCAGGGTTTCCTCCTCCGGGGTTCGCGGGGGTTCCTCCTCCAAGTCCTCCAGGAGGGGGGGCATTCCCTCCTCCAAGTCCAAAGTTTCCTCCCAATCCTCCTCCGCTTGTATCTGCAGAGGTTCGTCCAAATAGGCCTGAAGGCCATGTTCCTGGGTTTGTTGTTCCCATTCCTCCGCTTGGGCTAGTCCAAGACGGATTTCCTCCGCTACCCATTCCGGGTGCGTTCTGTGGGGGGCTTCCAAAGAGATTTGCTCCTCCAGCCATAGACCCAATCCCACTCTGCGCAAAAGCAGATATAAATCCTGGAGGGTCCTGTCCTCCGGTCTGGCTGTTATCTGTTCCTGTAAAGTTTCCAGGATTTCTCCCATCATCTCCAATGCGCTCAATTCCTGCCATTCCTGTGGCGCCCGAAGGCTGATTCGTATTTCCATCGGCATCGAAGGTTCTGTTGATAGTTTCGGTTTCGTTTTCGGTCAACGTCGCGGTTGACATCGGAGGGATTTCTCCGAATCGTTCGAACGCTTCACGCATTATTTCCCAAGCGGTCGTTCCTGCGGAGGGGTATACTTGTACCCACTTCGATGCCCTATCTTCTCTGGGGATGACAACAATTCCTCCGCGGTTACGGAAGGCTCCAATGGTGTCAGTCCACTCGTATTGGTTGAGTCTGTAGACTCCCTGAATGTCCTCGGGCAAGAGTTCAATCAGTCGTGCTGGGAATTCTGGTCCAAATATCATGTGCCCTTACACCGTGGTAGGTGAGGGTGTGATAAGCTCGACCTTCTGTTACGGGTCGAATACCCGTTCGTATATTCGAGTCGCGAATATAGATCGTTCTTCTGCACGTAGGCACGTCGCCATATGCAAGGCAAATACTCGTTAGATGCCTTCGGGTCCTAAGCGAAGTCCTTAGGAGACCGGTTAATATCCAATACGCGTTAGAGGATATAATCTGTTCAAGTGCGAGTCGAATAGAATATAAGACTCGCCTAAGTCCGAGAAGTCAATGTGCACTTTGAGGACTTAGTCGTTTGATTGCTCGAGTGAGAAATACTGAGCGTAGTTTCCTACGTTTGAGAACGAGTATAAGACTTCTTGTTTATACAACAAGGTCGAGCTGAAGAGCCTCGACGGTAAGTACATGAGTTTTTATACTACGCTAGGTTTCAGGGGTCAAGTCTGTCCCAGATGCCACAGGTACTATCTACGGTATAGTCCCAAACGTCTGATAAGTATGGAGTGATATATCTGAGACGATAGATAGGAATGATGGCGGTTGAACGCCATCTGTCAGCTAATAAACGATGAACATGAAACGGTGGCAGGGTTGGATCTGCCAAAGATGAAACAAGCCCTATAGACTAGTACAACTGGGGATGCGCCCAGTAAGATCACGAGTAGCCAGGGGGGCTGGTTGCACAACAAGTCCCTGTATTGTATTCGCCCTATGGTGAGTTCTGTCGATATTCGAAAAATCAAAATAACCGTAACACTCATATGCCCCCAGACACCTTGTCAGGTGCTGGGTGCTAGTCATTGTAGATCAGGTGCTGCTACGCGGTCACCTGTCTACGCGTCCTGGTCACATGTCTACCTATTGACCGTGTACCTAAGGCTCTACGCGTCCAGTAATGGGCGCAAGGGTGGCTAGAAGCCTTAAGGGCTTTAAGGGGGCGCCTGAATGGCCCATATTGTAGGGACATGCCATGTAATTGGCCTGGAATAGAGGAAATGAGGAGATACTCACTTTCTTGTGACAAACTTCCACACCCGCCAATCCTTCATTATCAAGACGAGGGCATTTGGCATTCCGGTACACTGCCCATCCTCTCATGTTCTCGCCTTGTGTGCTCTCGTGCTCTCGCATTCCTTATACTCTTGTGGTTTCATGTTTTCTCGCCTATACTGCTGAACCTCCTGCTTCACTCGATACCTTTTCTGCGCTGCGCTTTCTCTATGGAAACTCCGTGGCCGCAGGGCCGAATCTCCTTTGTAGGAAAGTGAACGTAGGTGGGTTACAAACTGGCGGCGAGCCACTCTGCTCACGCACAGCTTAAGTACACTACTGGCAGCCCTAGTGACCCGCTAGCTTGCCCATTACTCCACAGTCATTGTCCCCACAGTGCTCTCGCCTCATCGTATTTTCCCCCGCACTACATGTTTTTATTCTTCTCTCTCCGTGTCATTTGCTTTCTGCAGAATAATTTGGACCTTACTTTTAATGGGCTCTTTAACATAAGTTTACCGCATGACTGCTGTAGATGCGATGGTTATAAAGTGTAATTTCGCAATTATTGTGAGAGTTCAAAATCAAAGGGGCTGCTGGTTTCAGGCAGACGGTAGCATTGCACCAGGGTCTGGAGCGATGAACCCCAAGCCGACGATGGGTCGCGCAGCTTGTCTCAGACTGGGCTCTTAGTTCTACAGGTCATCCCAGACAGGCTTCTAATTACACAGGTCATTCCAGACCTGCCTCTTGCCAACCTGTGAATCTCCAGAGCCGTCAGCGAGTTTCACAGAGCATGCACGACCACGTGGTGGCTTATCTGTTGAATAAACTTACAGATCTAGGTAGCAGGGCACAGCGCGGTCTGTCTACTCGTATCAACCTGGCTTGACAGATATTCTCAGGTATGTGTATATCTTCTTGCTCGCACTTTGCTGATGTCAGGTGGGCATCTATTCATAATACAATAACATAATTACAAGTGTTAGGAAAACAGTCGTAGTTGTGCCAGAACACGATCTTGAGAATCCAAGCGGGGAAACACTCCATCTGACACCATCAACAACGATGAGTCTTTTCCCGCGTTGACCAACTGTCTGAATGTCACCGCTAAGCTTCAACGCAACACAAATAATCGCCAAACATGTGCTGCCAGCATCTCGCGATCTGCCCAGACGGGCGCCGTGATGGCGCCTTGTTGCCGCCTACATCTCATCCGGCCTCGAGCCTTGACTGTTGTACACCCCATGACGCACTGCTGTAGTGTACTCAATGACTACAACTCATGTCAGAAATCACATCATCATCACCACACTTTCTACTAGACCACAGGCGTACTTGAATTGGACTATATCCATTCATTTTGTCCTGTCCTTCCTTCGTCGCTTGTAACACTGCCTTCGTGATTATATGTCGACCAGAGCCTATCCAAGCGACATGCGTCCGCGTGGCGCGTGCAGGATATGGATATCCAAACGCGAGCCTGGATGCACAGCCACATCCGAAAATAGCATTCTGGCCAAAATAGATTGTTCACGCTTGTCATCTCTGACAACGGGTGCGATGGTAGATACGTGCTGAAACTTCAACAAGGTGGCTGAGCGTGGCCGGTGGTGTGTTGAGGCTCGTCCGAACACCGCTGATGGCAAGTGCGCCTGGCATTGCCTGGCCGGAAGTAGCGGGGCTCGCAATATAAAACCGCGCCCTGTTAGCCAAGGAACTCCAGCTCTCAGCCTTTTCTTTTCTGAGCTCAGAACGTACAAGCATAGGTGCTGGCTAGTACGTTCTCGCCACCCTTACCTGGGAAACGATACTGACCATGATTATTCCAGCCTTGCTTTTTCTTGTTCCTCGCATTCCTTTTCGACCTTCGATTCCATCTCAATTCCTGTCACGACCAACTATCAACACCGAGACGTTCACGACTCTCCTCACGACATACCTATACCATATCATCATGCGTGCCTCCGTCATCCTCCCCGTTGTCTTCGCCGCTGCTACCGCAGTCCCTGCGATAGCGCGCCCTGTCTCGAACGATGCCTTGCTTGCACGCGCTTTCCAAGACGAGTTGATCGCTCGGGCAGATGCGGTTCCTGCAGATGCTAGCGAAGCAATCAACTGGAAGAAGGTCCTACACGTCGGCGAGGATGTCGGCAGCGTTCTCCTCCACTTCCTCAAGCGCGAAAACCCTGTGCTCGCCCGCTCACTGGAGCATGAGATTATGGTGCGCGACGTACCCGCGGCCACCGACGCGAGCGAGGCGATCAATTGGAAGAAGGTCCTGCACATCGGGGAAGACGTCGGCAGCGTCCTGCTCCACTTCCTGCGACGAGAGAACCCCATCCTTGCCCGCGAGTTCGAGGCGGATGTCATGAAACGCGCCGTTGCCGATCCCACCGACGCGAGCGAGGCTATCAACTGGAAGAAGGTCCTACACATCGGTGAAGACGTTGGCGGCGTGCTGCTGCACTTCCTCAGGCGCGAAAACCCGGTCCTTGCGCGCGCATTCGAGGCCGACGTCATGAGACGCGCGGTGGCCGACCCCACCGACGCCAGCGAGGCGATCAATTGGAAGAAGGTTCTGCACGTCGGGGAGGATGTCGGGAGTGTCCTGCTTCACTTCTTGAAGCGCGACGGCATGATGTTGGATGAGCTTGACTGAATTGGTGACTATTTAGTGTACTTACATAGCGTCACCGGCTGGGATCGATCAATGCGATGCTCAGGCTGAGAGCTCACCATGGCACGTTCTGCCTAGTCCTGAGAGCCGTTGGCGCGTAGAGTTGCAGTTGTGGTAAACTGCTCGAGAGCTTAATATAGCCGACAATCACGGATCGCGTATACGCAACACGCAATAATGTAGCGGGTGAGGTGTAAAGACTCTAAAGCATGCCCGCTCGCGGACAGGTTAGCTGGTCGGGGCACGAGTGTTTGCCCAGGGCTGCCAGTCACGTGGGATAGCGCGATCGAATTCGCGATCGGCGATCGGCCAGCTGCCACAGGCGCGTCTTGTGTTCGATTTCCCATCAACGGTACTGATACCCTAGCCGAGGCTGTCACAACGGGCCACAGTGGCCCACCACGCGTCGGCAGTCTGTAATTAATAAAGACTAAGCCACAAACATGGCCATATTCTCTCCCTCTACGTGGATTTCTCACCTCTTCCGCCACATTCCCCTATCCCTCCACCGAGTCCCCGACCACATCGTCATGCAGTCGACAGACAGCGACGATGATTGTTCTTATGATGAGTCCGCGACAGACAACTATGAATCAGCGCCCGTGCCACAAAGGGAACTACCCTTTACGACCGCCGTCCCCGCCCCTCGTCAATGCCAATCTGCTGACACTGGCAATGATCCTCCACTTAATAAGATGCCCCCTCCTCGCCTGGCGGCAACGCGTGAGTATACGTATACTGTAATGGGACGCCTTGATGATGAAATCTGTGACTCTCAGAGCCGTTACCAACCTATCGAAGCACTGCGATAGGCTCGGTAATGAGCAAAAACGGGATTGAGAGCACGGCGGTGGTGAGATGGATCAAGGACGAATATCCAGACAAGATCTCATGGAACCACGATCCTGTTGAACTGATACGAAGTACATGGGGCTTGGAGCCCACAGACATTCGTGACATTCCTCACCCCACGACGGAGACCTCATCTACGGACCATTATACTGTTGTGCAGAAGCTGGCCAAGGCGTATTGTGACACGTCTAAGGAAGATCTGTGCTACGATCCACTCCTTGAATTCATTGAATCTCTGCACCGGCAGCTTTTCGGCGACCCCGACTATGGCGCTCCTGGATGTTCGCGATCATTGCGGGACCGCAAGAACAGAGGTCTGAAACGAATTCGCAACGTATTGTTCAACCCTATCAAGTATATGGCTAGTCAGAAGACGGTTCCTACGAATGTCCCCAACATGGCTCGGCCTCTCGACGGTCAATTTGTGAACATGAACAACAGGATTGTGACAGGGAGCTATTGTCGTGCAAAGCCGGATGTGATGTTCAGCACGAACGAAGACCGACAATCTCAGGCCTGGTCATGGAGCTTGGCTTCCATAGAGGTGAAGAAAGCACAGAAGTGCAAGTGGACGTGGGGAAAGGAAGACATCAAGATCGATCTGGACGGGCTGAAACATGTACGTAAATGGACGCGTCGGCTCATCAGATTTCTAATATGCCCTCAGAGATACTTGAAAAACTATCCTCAGTGCATCGATAGGCCAGGAGCGAAACGGAAGCGAGGCGACAAGGTAGATCCCGAGATGATCAAGCCAGGCAAGCGGGCGCGGCTGTCGACGGAGAATGTGACGGAAGCGACCATTATACAACGTTCTCGAGGAAATGGAAATACACGGAAGGACGCGGGCGATACGGACGGGCACGGTTGGGAGATCGACGGTGCCGACATTCAAAATATCAGAAAAAAATTGGGTCTTACCGACGATGAGGCGCAAATGCTGAAATATATCAACGAGCAGATGTCTCACAACGTCCGTTCATACGGATCCGGTATCCTGTTCCGTGACATGACATTGCAGCTGTGGTACGCGGATCGAATGGGCATCATCGTCTCGAGACCGATCCATATGATCGAGGAGCCCGAACTGCTGCTCTACACTGTGGCGGCGATGGGACAGGCCGACATCTACCAGATGGGAATCTGCCACCTGATGGAGTTCAACACCTCGAAGCGCAAGTTCACGACATATCAGAATGCAAAGCTGGTGCTTGGTGTCGATCAAGATGTCAAGGACTCAGGAGGCGAGGACGTCAAGGAGCCACTCGAGTTTGAAGTGACAGCGAGGAACGAGAACGACGTGTTCACGGATTTTGGGATCGTCGGGCGAGGCACGACGGTCGTCCCCGTTCGGGCCACAGGACATGCAGTCGATGTTTGTGGTTCGGGCGAGCTGGTGGCGAAGATCGCGTGGCCTGTGAAACGCCAAAATCGGGACGAGACAGAGTGTATCAGAAAGATACGGGATGTGCTCGCTGAGGAGAACCCATCGATTCTCAAGCACATCGTCGAGCTGAAATGCTATATGTCGCGCGAAATCGACGAACTCGAACTTCCTCGTGCGTATCTTGGAACGAGGGTGCTTGATGAGCGGATATTTCGCACAATGATCCTCGAGAAGTACGATCGTCTAGAGGCCATGAACAATGCTGCAGAGTTCAAGATTATCTTCGTTGATGTCGTCCGTGGTTAGTCTGTCGCACGTTTCACTTAGATTTGCGCGCTGATACAATGGAAAGCTCATCGCTGGGTATACAAGGAGACCAATATCCTACATCAAGACATCAGCTCGAACAATGTGATGTTCTACCGCGATGGCAGGAGCGTCCGCGGCGTACTGTGCGACTGGGATCAAGCAGCAGCACCTGTCGATGATCCGGAAGAGTCGGAAGATCAAAGTGATGATCCCGCGTGGTCCGCTTCCAAAGTCAAACGACCCGCTGGAAATGCCGACTCTTTGGACTGGAAGACGAACTTGCTCGCGGATGGGTCGTTTACCCCAAAGAATGTCGGCAAGCCGTCACCGTCACGGTCCGAAGCTCAGGATGTTCCAGAGACGGAATCGGGGACAGCAGAGTTGGAGCTCCCACCGGAGCCTCTACGATACCGCACAGGCACTGCACCGTTCATGGCCATCGACCTACTAGCTAAAGGCAGCGTGTCAGCGCACCGATATCGCCATGATCTGGAGTCGTTCTTCTACTTGCTCGTTTATGTCTGTGCCACGTTCGATGTCAAGCAACACAGGCTCGGCCACATCTATGAATGGGAGTCGGCAAATCTCGCGCGAGTTGGCCAAGAGAAGAGGGAGTTTCTCGAAAACCCAGTTGTGTTTAATGACACATTCCAGAATCAGACCGATCCAGGCTTTAAAGACCTCGCTGAGGATTGGGCTAGACCGTTAAAGATCAGGTTCCACAAGATAGCACGAAAGTCCTCCAGTATCATGGGCCTTCGGGAGGAGCGAGACCACCTAGTCAGGCGCAGGCCGAATGAAGAGGAGCGACGCAAAAAGTCCTTGGCCAAAGAAAACGAGTTCAGAAGCAAAATCAGACGTCTGAAGGCACAGCAGAACGAGCAATGCACCTACGAGAAGTTCATGAAAACTATAGGTGAAGATGCTATCTGATGGTATATTTCACCAGGCACAGAAGCATTCATATCGCATCGCCGTATTGTATGCCGTGACCGTAGCGAATGCGGTCGGTCGACATCTCCAACTAATCACGTTCTCATCAATGTAAATTGCTGGTGCACTCAGGCTTGATTTTATTATGTTAATTTATTGATCCTATAGTGAGCCGATCTGACCTGCGAGGCTTGTACCTACTGAGTCTATTCCGGGGGATGTGATATCAGGATCGCACTGGAACATCACGGCTCTATCGTTGTGGCCTCCGCATCGGCCCGTCAGATCTTGCTTACTGCTAAAGGCCGCCCTGGCGACGTTTTGTGCGACGACTTGACACCTGATTCATGAAGAGAACACAATTTAACACGATCAACTCATAACGTTTGTCGCGTTCAGCGCGATAGCTTCATCCACATGGTTGACATTTGGCCACTATCCAGATTAGAATCACGCCTCGGATCACGATGTCCACATCGAAGTCTGTCCCTGTTCTGACCATCACAGACGCACCATCTCACCATGCTGTGCGTTTAAGAGCGGACCCGACGTCTGCCTCATACGTCGCCCCCGAAGTCGAGTGCACGCACGATGGCGGAGACACCCCGGGTGTGGTCCTCACGCACGATCTGCCCACGAGAATGATCACAGACACGGATACCGTCGATATGTGCAAGAATCGCGCGGCGCCCGCACATGTGGGATTGCTCATATTGTGCAGAGATCGTCTTGGGAATGTGGCACCTCCTGGCGCAATACGGGTTTGGTCTCGACGGAAACGAGCACAGCACTGTCGCTTTGCGCATTTCGAAATTCACTTATGCGTCTTTACTGGCCGACGGCGATGTGGGCGTTTAGTGTACGGATCATAATGCTCGGATATAGAGGAGAAATACGTCAGGCGGATGTGTAATCTTAGTGATGTGCACTGGGTGCTATGATCCTCCAAGGCGGCGAAGGCGGCCGTAGCATGGAGGCCATCGTGATTGAAGCGGGAAAGCGAGGAGGCTTCAGAAGCAGACTGAAGGTGCTATTCAAAGGGACGAAGATGCAGCAGCCATAACAATTGTTGTTTACGCCAAGGTGCGTGTCCATCTCTCTGTTGCTCATCGTATAACCCATTGTGCCTGTACGTATTTGATGTCAGCGGCACTGCACACCCTCTCTACTATGCATGCTCCATGAAGCACACAACGCGGAGGATATCGACGACCTATTTGATGTACTTGTCACATCTGAAGCTTATACCCGACGGCCTCATTCCTCAGCCCTCCGCGACCAAGAGTTTCAGTGCCACAGATGCATCTTCAGAGACACCGCAGATGCATCTGGGGCACTCTAAGTCATCGAAGTTAGGCGCCCGTTAGTACCAAAATAAAGCGTCACATGCCGGGAACAACCATAGCGAAACTGAAAGCGAAAGCAGCTGGTGCCTGCTTGAACTTCAAGTGTCTCCGCGCAGTGACCCTCTGTAAGAAGCTACTCACGGTCTCCAAACGTGACGACGCTGAGCTGGAGCATCCACCTACCCGTGTCGGAGAGAAGATACAAGCAGTGGCTAGGAGACACAGATTAGATCTTCGGTGGTATCTTCGGCTTGCCTTCTGGGCTGAAGCTAACTAGCACCCTTGATCTCCGCACCAATCGATGGCATAGCGTCTGTTCAATCAGCCCCGCATGCGCAGACAAGGACTATGCTCGGAACAACATGACGGGGACGACAGCGCGGACAGATAGTGGCGTCCTCAGGCCTAGCGGGGAGGGCACGTGGCGGGCCGGGAGCCGGTCAACGAGGACGCAGTTCGGAGGAACCTCGGAGCGACTGTGCATCTGTTCACCATGATCCAGCGAGCTCTCCTTCCGGTTCTGCGCACATATAAGCCCTCGCAGCATCCAGGCTGCCGACTCTAATCTGGCTGCTACCTCGACACCCCGCCGAGGTCCTGCCCGTTGAGCCCAATTTTCCACTGAATTCCCTGAATTTATGCCGCCCTCAGACTTCGCGAAGGCCTCCGTCCCCGACGTTGTCGAGCAGCTGACGACGGACGAGGCAATCCTGCTCACCGCCGGTGTTGGCTTTTGGCACACTCATGCAGTGCCCCGTCTTGGCATACCCGCCCTCAAGACCAGCGATGGGCCCAACGGTGAGCATGTCACGTCTGCGGACTATTTGCGAGTTGAACATCGTGTTCCCAGGCATCAGAGGCAATCACTTCTTCATGGGCACACCGGCCAAGTGTCTCCCCTCTGCTACCGCCCTCGCTGCAACCTTTGATCCCGAGCTCATCAACGAAGTTGGCCGTAAGCTGCTCGCGGAGGAGGCGAAACTCAAGGCCGCATCCGTGTGGCTCGGGCCCACCTGCAACACGCAACGCAATCCGCTTGGTGGTCGCTCGTTCGAGTCCTTCTCCGAGGACCCGCATCTAGCCGGCATGATTGCCGCAGCATACATCAACGGCGTGCAGGAAGGCGGCATCGCCGCAACGATCAAGCACTTTGTTGGGAACGACAAGGAGAACGACCGCATGGCATACGACTCAATCATGTCCGAGCGCGCACTGCGCGAGATTTACCTCATGCCGTTCATGCTCGCGGAGAAGTACGCGAAGCCGTGGTGCTATATGACCGCGTAAGTGCCCGTTCTCGTTTCCGCGGGTGTCAGGCGGCGCTGGCCGGCCTGCGAGTATGCCCTCACTGGCGTATTGTCCTCTCCTCATCTGTTGTGCATCTTAATGCGCCCCGTGTACCTGTGGCATGTGCGTCCCATGCTTACATTGGCCTGGACGATAGGTATAACCGCGTAAACGGTACACACGTCTCGGAGAATCCCAAGATCATCAATGATATCCTGCGCAAAGAATGGGGCAGCAACGCATTGGTCATGAGTGACTGGTGGGTCCTATTGGCTGCTGCGGGAAATCGTTCATGTTTGAGCGATCTGCATCAGGTTCGGTGTCTACTCGATTGATCATGCCATCAATGCCGGACTTGATCTCGAGATGCCCGGGACCAACAAGTGGAGGACTCTGGATCTCATGAACCGATCGTGAGTGCTATTGCAATCTGCGACTAGTTCTATGATTAACACCTTGCTGTCAGCATCCAGAGCAGGAAGATCATGAAGCGTACCGTCAAGGAGCGTGCGGCCAAGGTGGTCGAGCTTGTCAAGAGATGTGCGCAGGCGGTGCCAGAGGTATCTTCAATCTGCGCGACAGAGTCTCCTCTCATGCTGAGGGCACTTGCGCATCCAGATTCTAGATGGCGACGGCATCGAGCGCACGCGCGACACCCCAGAGGAGCGCGCACTCATGCGCAGACTGGCCGCGTCGTCCATCGTCCTGCTCAAGAACGAGAACGCCGCGCTCCCCTTGAAGCCGAAAGTATGTGCTTGCAGATCCCCCGCTTCGTGCACAGACTGATATAACCCGCACGGATCGGCAGGAACAGGCAATCAAGAAGATTGCGATCGTCGGTGGGAATGCCAAGGCGATCGTCCTGAGCGGAGGCGGCTCCGCGGCGCTCAAGCCAAGCTTCTTCACAAACCCTTACGACGGGATTGTGCAGGCACTCGGGGAGGTCGATCCTAACGTCGAGATCACTTACTCTGAGGGTGCTCGAGGTAGGTGTGCTCATTTGCGAAGAGATGACGGACTGTAGCTGATGACTGGTGGTGCAGCGTACATGCTCACGCCCTCGCTTGACTATGATATTTTCACAGAAGATGGTCGGCGCGGGTGGATAGGCACTTGGTATGCGCACGAGAACGACGACAGCATGACTCCTGTCAAGGAGCCGTTGAAGTCCCAGTACATCGACGAGACTCGCATGTTCTTTAGGTGAGATAGTTCTCTGTCCTATAATTGTCACACGACCTAACTTAACTCGTTACACGATGATAGCACGTCATACCCGGCTGAGCTTACCAAGCGGTGGACATTGCGCATGAATGGCAAATTGAAGCCAAGAGCGTACGACTGCCAGTTCGAGTTCGGTTTGACTTCCGCTGGGAGAGCCAAGGTAAGTGCGCGTTGTACCTTGCAAATCCCTGATGGTTGACGATATCCCCGCGTAGTTATATGTGGACGGCCAGCTTGTCGTCGACAACTGGACCCGCCAGATCCGTGGCGACTCGTTCTTCGGCTCAGGCTCGGAGGAAGAAAAGGGCGTCTTCCCGCTCAGGGCCGGCGTCGCGCACTCGATATATGTCGAGTACTGTAACGTGCGCGCACCTGCGCCGAACGACCCCGATGAGGCGATCATGGACTCGAACCCAGGCGTGCGCCTCGGCGGTGCAGAGGTTCAGGACCCGGACGCGCTGATGGAGAGCGCGGTGCGGCTGGCGTCGGAGGCGGACGCGGTCATCGCGGTGGTCGGCCTCAACGCGGACTGGGAGACGGAGGGGTACGACCGGACAACGCTCGCGCTGCCGCGCCGGACGGATGAGCTCGTGTCGCGCGTGGCGAAGGCGAATAGGCGCACGATCGTCGTGACACAGGCGGGGTCGAGCATTACCATGCCGTGGGCGGACGAAGTGCCCGCGATTGTGCACGCGTGGTACCTCGGCAATGCGACGGGCGAAGCGATTGGCGATGTGGTGACTGGGAAGGTGAACCCGAGCGGGAGGCTGAGCTTGACGTTTGCGAATCGCCTTGAGGACTTTGCGAGCCATGGACACTTCCATTCGGAGAACGGCAAGGTATGTCGCAATGTGACGTGTTGAACGCGCGCAGTTGACTAATATGATACAGGTTCGATACGGAGAGGACTTGTTTGTCGTACGTCCCATGGTCGTTTTCCCGTTTTACTTGGACAGAGCTGATGTTACGACAACAGGGGTACAAACACTTCCACCATAGGAAAATTTCTCCGCAATTCCACTTTGGGTACGTCCTATGATGAACAGACTCGACTCGAGTTAACGATGGTTACGAAGATTCGGTCTCTCCTATACCACCTTCCAGTATTCTGGCCTTTCGCTCTCGAAACCGACAATTGCGGACGGCGAATTCAAGCTGACAGCGAAGGTCACCGTTGCGAACACCGGCGCTGTCGCTGGTTCCGACATTGTCCAGCTCTACGTCACCCTCCCCACCACCTCTGAGCTCACGCACCCGCCGCTTATGCTGAAGGCGTTTGCGAAGGTCAAGGAGTTGACTCCTGGGAAGAGCGAAGTCGTTTCGCTCAAGCTTGACAAGTACGCTGTGTCCTACTGGGAGGATAGGATCTCCCGGTGGGTTGTCGAGGACGGCGAGTACTTGGTGCGCGTTGGCAGGAGCAGTGCGCCTGAAGACCTTAACTTGGCCGCGACTTTTGTTATTGACAAGGGTTTCGAGTGGAATGGGTTATAAGATATCGATATCCTCCTGCTTCCGGCCGCGGCTTTCTCGCAAAGCACTTTGTATACATTCGTTGTGATGTACAGTAGACGGACGTTGACCTGGGAGCGAACTTTGAGATCTACGAGATCTGAGGTTTATCCTGAGTCTGCAGTATTATCGACTACGACCATTGTATGATTGCATACAAGCATTTGCGGCTGCTATAGTGTCTCGGTATGGTATCTAAAGACGATGAGAAGTTTTATAGACATGTGATGTAGTTATGACTCTGGCACGTGTTACGTGTTTCCGGACTAGCGCGCGCCACGAATTGTGACGGAGATTCTGACTGTTGCCCTTGAGCTCTCTAATCTTGCTGCATTTATAACTCAAAGATATCGTCAGATCCGGCTATACGACTCATGACAAACGAAGGAAACGAAGCAGGGCAGGAGGAAGAAGAGCGAGCATATGGGCAGCCTACTCCATTGCCTACATTCGTTCTCCATGCACGCTACGTCTCGCTTCCTGACCAAGCGGACATTGACAGCGTCCTTAACCGTCGTGGACCGTCTTCACCTGTGTCCGCACGTCCCCATGCGAACACCTGTGAGCGCATTAGTTCTTCGGGTTAGCGACAAAACATAACTCTTGCTCTCATGCAGTGCCTACACCAATAAGGGGCTCTGCACACTCCTCGGTCGCCGGAGAAGGCGGAATCAAAGATGTTGCGCTCAGAGACTACATTCGCACTGCGATCGGCAATAAAATCCATCAGGGCTTTCCCGTGCTTGAATTTGTTCGCACTGTTTGGGACTTCGAGCCTTCCTCGATCACATTGCTTCCGAAGTACTTGGAAGGGACAACCCAGTACATGCTCCCGCGTTCAGCGCTCCTCTCGTACATAAATGGAATGTACGAGACTACGCGCTACCAAGGCCTTCAGCAAATCTTCGACCATCTCATGCAATAGCTGTTCGATCCGCTAAATGAAGAAGGCGGGGCTAAGCCTTCTCCTTCCAGCCGCAGTAGCCACGTACAGCCTTCCGGTAACCAAGATCTTGACACCGCATTGCCGAGCTCTAAGAGCAAAGCCGAGCCTTCTACAGCGAAGGCGTTACTGCGTCCCCGGGAATCAAGGGTAAAGCGATATCTCCCGATATCAAGACCGATGCTAGAACTCCTAGTATCAAGGTTATCGCCGGTCCATCTACCCCGGAACCTCTCAGTCCCGCAAAGCGCAGGCTACGGAGTGCGCTGCAGAATATCAAGAAGATAATGTCCCCTATCCGAGTATCGCCCCGTAGCGGTCGTCATGTCGTTTCGTCCGCGGATCCAAATCAGCTGGGTCGCAGCCTTGACAGTCAATTTCTCACCATGGGCTCCGACTTTGTCATTGGCAAGTATAGTAGATTAAAGCCAGATATATCCTTTAGCACCATCCCTGGTCGGAAGGATCATTGCCTTCGGAGAGGTTAAAAAATCGGATCGCAACATCAAGCTCAAGTATAGAAAAGACATAGAGGTAGATCTAAAGCGATTTGACGGCGTGCGTGGTGTCATCTAATCTGCTTCCTCGGCGCTGATGGTGGTATAGATGGTAGCCGAGCTTGAGACTGGTGCTGGACTCTCGCCGGGCTTCATAGGACGAAAGCGTAAGCGACTGGCCGTTACGGAACAGCAGCCCAAGAAGCGGCCGCGCGCTGGCAAAGGCATAGTCCAGGGGGACCCATCCGTTCTCCAGGCCGAGTTGACGGACAATGAGGTCCAGATGGCCAAATATGTGAACGAGCTATTGTCACACAATGTGCGGTCGTATGGTTCGGGATTCATGATTGACAATTTCGACATGGTCTTATGGTATGCTGATCGCATGGGTCTTGTTGTTTCGAACAAGTTCGATTTTGTGGAGAACCCTGAGCTCCTCCTCCGCGTCGTGGCAGCCATCGGACAGGCCGATATTTACCATATGGGCATTTGCCCTCTCATCCGTTTCGACGTCTCTGAAGGCAGGTTCGATACGTTTAAGGGAGCCAAGTTGGTGATAGAGCAAGGTTCTGCATTCAATCTAGACGGTAACAAGATCGACAACGCTCTCGAATTTGATGTCAATGTTGACACTGAGCAGGGTCGAGATGTCTCTACCCAGTTTGGCGCAATCGGGCGCGGCACAACGATAGTTCCCATTTCTGCGCGTGGCTACGCCTCAGAGCTCTTTGGGAATGAACAGCTCGTTGCAAAGCTGGCCTGGCCTTTGGACATCCCAGATCGTGAGGAGGCTGGCTTCATCAGAAGAATCAGGAGGGCCCTACTCAAGCGAAATCCCAAAGTGCTCGACCACATCGTCGAGCCGAAGCGTTCACTCACAAGGGATACGCAGCAAATGGATTTACCTCGGTACTGGATGAACATCCAGGTTCCCGACGGGAACCGTGTCTTCAGAACCATCATCTTGAAACGTTATGAGCCGTTGGAACAGATGCACAATGCGGACGAATTCAAGAAGATCTTCAGGGATGTGGTAGAAGGCGAGCCTTTCATTGTAATAGTCAGAGGCATTGCTAAGCTTCGCCGTAGCTCATCACTGGGTCTACGAAACAACAACTATCATCCATCGTGACATAAGCATCGCGAACATCATGTTCTATCGGAAGTCTGGGGTAGTTTGTGGCGTTATTTGCGATTGGGACCAAGCCCTACCCCGTGACATAGAAGGAGAGCGTCGAGAAGATCTCGAGGATGAGCCTATTGTGATCAATCAGACGCCTAGCGGACAGGACGGCACTGATAGCACTGCTAACACTCACGTGGCTGGTGTCTCAGCCTCTCAGCAGGATGCTCAACCCACCGTAGCAGCATCCGGAGCAGCTGATTCCAGCGGTGCAACTACAGCTGGTAAAAAGAGAGAGCCAGATTCAGAACTGCCTCAGGAACCTATGCGTCCTCGCTACCGTACCGGTACTAGGCCCTTCATGGCCATTGACCTTCTCACTCGAGGCCGTAAACCCATCCACCGGTATCGCCACGATCTCGAGTCATTCTTCTTTGTTCTAGCATATATTTGCGCTCGAATCAATGTCAAGAACAACACCATCGGATTCATCGATGACTGGGAATGCGCTAATCTCGAGCAGATTGGGGAGAAGAAATGGAGCTTCCTGGATAACCCCGAGGTTCAGGAGGCCATATTCCTTCCTCAGAGCGATGAGGGCTTTAAGTTGCTTGTCGAACAATGGATCATGGAATTTGCCCCCATTTTCCGCAATATTGGGCGTGCCTCGAGCGATGTACGTCAGCTGAGCGCTGATCTCTCGCGGCTGAAGAAACAAGAAGAAAACCTACTCAAAGAAGGACAGTCGATTTTAGTGGTCCAACGCAAGCAACGCGAGGCTCAGAAGGATATAAAGCGTATCAAGGCGGAGAGGAGTGCCTACATTGATTATGACATCTTCATGGAGGTCCTTGATTCGTCAATGGAATAATATCCCAGCTAACAGTACGTTTCATCCCCCACGTCTACTTCGTCGGTTGATCTAATATGCGCAAATCGTTGCTTCAGATGTAATAGAGTGCGCCCTGTGCAGACACCCGCCTCCTCCGTTTGGACTACTTACTATTATTGTGAGAACATTGTGAAGAGCACATGGCTTCTTTGTCAGTTGCCAGTCGTCGTTATCGCTTTCCTATTAGTGTCATACGTGCTCTCCTGGCCCAAATCCCTGTATCAGCTTCGCGATCGACACCGGTCTCACAGTCTTTGCGATATTTCTGGCAGGTTTCAACGCCTTTATGATCATACCCCTCCCCCCGACGTGTTCGGCCCAATGTAAGCCTTTGGCCTGCGTTGGCCTGCTCCTTTCGGCAATTCATCTCCACCTTTCCTCCCCAACGCCTGTCTCACTGTTCTGTTTCCTTTCCGCCCATGGTCTCTAGATCGCCCGCGACATTTCGTGACCGCGCATGTACTTTAATTGTTGCCTGCAGTATATAGAAATTTACACACGCAGTCTTATCACGCGCTGTCAATGGTACAAGGTACAAGGTACAGTGTATTGCTCGGACGGATTCAGAGCTCCCTCAGAACAGACAACAGATTTTTGGACCGTCCAACTGAATTATCAACAATCCACCAAACCGTATCGGATTGAGTCTAAATCGATCACCGTACAAATTGTGCATCCCCGCGTAGCTTGTAATAATACAGGTTATCAGAAAGTCGAAAGAGTGTTCCATTCCGTGAGCCACGGATTAATGCATTACTCTAAAGGTTCGCCAAACACGCCCATGAATTTTTCATAAGAAATCAAATTATCTCTTTCTGTCTCCAGCTGCCTCATTTCCCGCCTGAGTGAACGCTGTTTCCGCTGGACAACTGCCAACATCTTAGCATTGGTCGAGAGTTTCTCCTCCTGCTTTTTCAGCCTGTCATGATCGGCACGCAGCTGACGGAGATCGCTGGACGCTCGTCCTAGCTTGCGGAATCTCTGAGCAAGAGTCATGACGTACTGCTCGATGAGATCCAAGAAACCCTCGTCATTTTGTTCTGCGACAACTGCATCGAAGACGGCAGGATTATCCAGAAAGCTCCACTTCTTCTGGCCAATCTGCTCTAAATTCGTGGATTCCCAATCGTCGATGTAGCCAATGGCATGAGTCTTGACATCGAGCCGCGCGCAAACGTACGTCAGGACATAGAAGAACGACTCGAGATCGTGGCGATAGTGGTGGCTTGGCTTGCGGCCGTGGGAGAGAAGCTCGATCGCCATGAATGGACCGGTCCCCGCGCAGAAGCTTGGCACCTTCGCTGTCTGTATGCTCGTGGGGATGCTGTTCTCTGTTTTTGCTGCGTGAGACGGCTTGTTAAACGCAGCAGCTCCGTTCAGTAACTGAGGCACTGCAGCCACTTCCAACTCGGTGCTCATCTTGGAGCGTGAGGCAACCGATAAAGAGTTTCCGGATGATTTCTTAGAGGCGTGTTTCTTCCTGGTTCGATGCTGTGTTGCCGTATCATCGCGCTGCTGATGCAAGAGCTTGTCTTCATCAGTCGCCGCGGCCCGGTCCCAATCGCATAGTACACCGCAGAGACGGCCATTGCAATACCAAAACATGATGTTGCTGATGCTAATATCCCTATGGAGGATACCTAAGATTTTCCAGATCCAGTAATGCGCTGAACGCACCAAATCAGCGGCGCGAAGTCAGAATACATTGCGTGTCCTGCTCACCTCTAACAGCATCAAGAAAGATTACCTTAAACTCTGCCGCGCTCTTTACTTGCTCCAGGTGTTCGTATCTCTTCAACACAATCACCCTGAACACCCGCTGATCGTATGTCTGCTGGAACATGGAGAGACGCGGCAATCCAATTTCATCTATGCTTAGGGATATAGAGCACTTCAGCTCCACAACATGCGCCAGCATTTTCGGCTTCTCCATCTTGAGGGCCTTCCGGATGATTGCAATGCAAGTACTTTCAGACCAGCTCAGATAGCTCGGCCACGAAACTTTGGCAACCAGGTCATCGTCGCCATATACCGTCGCGGCAGTGCCGTCAGCCTTTACGGGAAGGACGGTCGTACCTCGCCCGACGATGCCAACCTCCGTGTAGACTTCGTCGTCATTGATAGCCTTAATTTTGAACACAGGATGCCAATCGATTGCCTTCTCCTCGGCGTCGAGAACGGTGCCTTTGTTGAGAACCAGCTCCGCATTCTCAAATGAAGCGAACTGCCCGGAAGATAAGTCGAATCGAACGAGAGGACAGATCCCCATGGAGTACAAATCGGCAGCTCCTAACGCTGCCACGACGCACAGCAGCAGTTCTGGTTGCTCCACCATATCTATGGGGCTTGATACAGCGATACCGATTCGATCTGCGTACCAAAGCATGATGCGCATATCGCTGACTAGAATTCCAGAGGCATAGGAACGTAAGCCGTGAGACATGAGCTCGTGGATGCATCTCAGCATCCGTAGGTCTCTCGTACCAATTCGGCTCTCGCCGAGCGTATTGTCGGCGTCGTCCAAGTTAGAATCCTTCTGAGCAGCGGTAGTGCCAGGTTGACGAGATTCTCGTGTCAGCACATCTTGATTTGTGCTCTTTGCGTTGGCGGCGCGTGAGCGCTTGCGCGGGACGGCCGACTCCGAGATCGCCTCATCACGGAGACTACGTTTACTCCCTGAAGATCGCGTGTTTGATCCAGAAAATTCTGATGCATCCTGTAACATCGTGAGACGGCCATCTGTGGTAGAGCAATACTGCACGCACCCGCTTTAGCAGCCTGGGTTTGATCGAAATATCTGCCTTGACCTTTAAGTCAAGCCTACAGGTCGTCTTGCTAATCTCTCCAAAAGCTAGAACCCAAGGCCAACTCTGACGGCGAGCGTCGCTTTGTGTACTGACCAGGAGATCTGGATATGCCGGTCCGTGCCTGCCTTGCACGGGATCATCAGAGAGGGGGACGACGTGGGATGCTAAAGATCTCTTTAGCTGATAGATCTCAGGTAGTTTACCAGGGCGCGCTTGGAAAGGAGGGGTAGACGACGAAGACATGGCAGAATGCTCTGGCGCGGTTGCGACCACCGCCTTTTGTGAGGGCCCAGTAGCTGGTTCCCCGGTGCCGCGAGAATCTTCAAAGAGTTGTCGCATCAATACGTCAAATATCTCCGCGACATACTTCTGAGCGGATCCCATATGCTCCTCACAATACTGCGAAAGCAATCGCTGGGGCAGTATATACTCTTCGGCCACTCCTAAAGACGACAAGCCAAAGTTCCAGACACATTCGACGAATATTTGTGGGTCAAGGTCCCAGGATATCAAATTTGCATATTTCCTTCGTAGATATCTGGTCACTGCATCGTCATCAGTATCTTTCTGCCGCATTTCACAATCGCAGGTCGCGCTCGACTGAACATCTGATTTCGTATGTACATGTGTCAATACGTGAGCAGGGAACTGTCTCTAAAAGCACAAATGACGTACTATCAGAATTTCCAGCGGACAGCACATCGTGAAGGTTGTGAGCATCACCAGTGCCAGTGCCAGTTTCTTCTGCTATCGAGCCTTTTCATCTAAAATCAGCATGTACAATGACAATCGTAGTGATCGTTGATTGTGTACCTGCTGCATATTCATATGGACCAGACATACTGGGTCCTTCTAGGTCTGGCATGATGGAAATGTCAGAGGATAGATACCGTCCAGCATGACGAACGGGATGTGGCCTGTGGCGGGGATTCATATCAGCACGTGCGCGGCGCACCTTGACCACACACCACCACCCAGTTAGACGCTCACCAATCCACCCAACCCGTCCCTACTATCTAGCCCACAATGTCCCACACAGTCCCCACAGGTGCCCCCATAGCTTTCGAACTCCTTTTCCAATCAGCCCAAGGCGTTTTCCATGCCTACAAATCTCAACCCTCAGCCAATGCCCTACCCATGTGGAAGGCACAGGCAAGCCATGTTATCACCTCCATTTCTCATGGCGTCGATGCCATATCCTCCAACCCTGCTCACATTCAACTCCTGCTCGGAGACGTATCCCGCCTTCAAGCACAACTCATCTCTATTTGCCGGGATCAGCCTCAGGCCACTCCCCTACCTTCCCCACTGCAACCCTTAACCCAAATGCACCAACCGCTCCCACACCACACCAGGCCACACGTGCCCTTGACCAAACCATACCAACCGCCCCCACACCCCACCAAGCCACACGTGATCTTCTCACGGCCGCTTTATTCTAAGCCTAAACCACCTGCCACCACGCGCGCCATTCATCCCCTACCACAGAAACCGACGTTCACGTCCCCGCCACCCCCACCACCCCCTGTCACCTCCCCTCACGTCACACCCCCGACAACACCAACCGTTGTCCAACCCATCTCAACACCCCCAACTATTGTCCCACCTACACCAACCGACGGATCAGACTGGGAAACCTTACCTCCCACTCCCCGCCCCTCCACCACCACCCCACCACCCTGGATCAATGTCACTGCAAGCGGGAAACACTCCCCTGCTCCTCCTACTCCCACACCCCCTGTAATCCATGCACCCCAACCCATCATCCCTGCTTCACCCCACAGACCGGTTACCACACCCCCCATCACGTTATCACAATGCCCCCATGTTATCCCTACCCCCACCCCTCCCTCGTCCCCAACCTACTGTAACTCCTCTACACACTCCATTACATGTGACACATTATGCAAAATCCACTACATCCTTAATGCCAAATCCTCATCCCCAATTGACCCAACCGAACTCAAACACTACCTCGCCCACCAAGCCACATACCCCCCTATGCCTACCCCACCTCCTCATAAACCCACACCTCCCTCGCCACAATACAAAGACCACCTACCACCATGGGCACAAAGTTCACCCGTATACAATTCCCTACCTCTCGCCTCTCTTACCAACATCGTCAGGAAACTTATCCCTGACCCTACTATCGACGACGTCACCGACACTGACCTCTTCACAACCACCCCCTCCACCCCACCCATACTCCCGGTACCCACCCTTCCCACTATCGCCAAATGACAAGACAACGTCGTCACCATCCAATTCAACGGCGTCCCCTGCCGTCTTCAACCCAACGCCCCCATCTACACCTCCGCCGGAATACTCCATGAGTTATGGCAACAACTTACTAACACGCACATCATTCCCTTCGACACCCCACACCCATTCCAACTCTCCCGCTTCCCTTGCTGGATGAATTCCAAACCCAAACACACGTCTTTCTTTACGATACACATCATTGATGATGCCCAATCCACACACGCTCTCAAACTCTTCTACAACCAACACCTCCTTTACCTCTTTTGTAAACCCATGAAAGTCGTTTTACCCAATTTTTAACTTCCATGCCTAACCACTTCCACCACGCTCATCTTTCTACACCACGATACTGTCAGCTCTAACTTCTCCTTCCACACATCTCACATCACTATCCCACCCTACTTTGGCCTTTGGCCCACACTTATGTACACGTACATGACTGCCGGCATGTAATAAATTTCTCTCTCTCATATCAGCACGTGTAAGGTGACTACTTCCCACGCCATACATCAATGATCGATCTTGATTACTGAGCGGGCCTGCGTAAGCACGGCTAGCCAGACGTTCCAAAATGACTAAGCCGGCCACTGCCGCTTTGACAGACAGCTGTTGCTTAGGCGCCAAGGCCTGTCAAATTCCGTCAGCCACTATCAACATGTGGATTCCGGCGCTCAGTAGCACCTTCACAAGGCTGATCCGACTCTTTCCAAATGAAGTCTCAAGGTCGCCATCCCGCCGTCCATGCTTCCTTACCAAAGATAGCAGTGATTTGTAATAGCAGTGCACGAGGCTGCTACTTTCTAGAGTTTCATCATTGTTGATCGTCGGGCCATCCTGATTCTCATTGTCGGCTGCAAGGTTTTTTTCTGTCAGATTCTTCTCAGCTTCTGAGTCCCGATCTCCATCCTCATGTACATTATGTGAAAATAGTATTACTATGCTTGTGCCGCACAAAGCATACCAAAACGAAGTATAAGAGCCTGGCATGCCAATCTATAAGTAATGGGAGCTCGCGTGGGAGCCGTCACGTGTCGCTAGCGTGTCGCGCACGAGAATCGCACATGGCGAGCACGTTTGCCACGTGGCGTCCATGCGCATCGTTGATCCTGCTCCCATTAGATAGGGCACCTGCCATCCGCGGAGTTGGCCGGTGTATTCCCACGCCCAGTGTTACGGTTATTTTGATTTTTCGAATATCGACAGAACTCACCACCGGGCGAATACGATACAGGGACTTGTTGCGCAACCAACCCCCCTGGCTACTCGTGATCTTACTGGGCGCATCCCCAGTTGTACTAGTCTATAGGGCTCGTTTCATCTTTGGCAGATCCAACCCTGCCACCGTTTCATGTTCATCGTTTATTAGCTGACAGATGGCGTTCAACCGCCATCATTCCTATCTATCGTCTCAGATATATCACTCCATACTTATCAGACGTTTGGGACTATAGCGTAGATAGTATCTGTGGCATCTGGGACAGACTTGACCCCTGAAACCTAGCGTAGTATAAAAACTCATGTACTTACCGTCGAGGCTCTTCAGCTCGACCTTGTTGTATAAACAAGAAGTCTTATACTCGTTCTCAAACGTAGGAAACTACGCTCAGTATTTCTCACTCGAGCAATCGAACGACTAAGTCCTCGAAGTGCACACTGACTTCTCGGACTTAGGCGAGTCTTATATTCTATTCGACTCACACTTGAACAGATTATATCCTCTAACGCGTATTGGATGTTGACCGATCTCCTAAGGACTTCACTTAGGACCTGAAGGCATCTAACGAGTATTTGCCTTGCATACGGCGACGTGCCTACGTGCAGAAGAACAATCTATATTCGCGACTCGAATATACAAACGGGTATTCGACCCGTAACACCCGGCGCCTGCAAGGCGCACGCGCTGTTCCTGCCCCGCACCACGGGGATTCGTGCCCCACACCACGGGGATTCGTGCCCCACACCATGGGGATTCATGGCTCATTCCATGGGGGTTTGTGGCCCATGCCACAGGGATTTGTGTTCTGTGGCATGGGGATTTTGTAATGTAAATACCCCACACCATGGGGATTTGTGGCCCATGCCACAGGGATTTGTGTGTCCTGTGCCATGGGGATTTGTGCCCCATACCACAGGGATTTGCATCCAAATGCCACAGGGATTTGTGCCCCATGCCACGGGGATTTGTGCTCTGTGCCCTGGAGATTTGTGCCCCGTGCCACGGGGATTTGTGTTCTGTGGCACGGGGATTTTGTAATGTAAATACCCCACACCATGGGGATTTGTGCCCCACACCACAGGGATTTGTGCCCTGTGCCATGGGGATTTATGTTTCATGCCACGGGGATTTTTGTAACATAAATTGCCTGTGCTGTAGATGCCTGCCAAAAGATTGCAAAAAATGGAGAACATTTTGACACCACATTACACAGTATTACAAGGGAAGTGACGATGAGACCGAGGATCAGCGAGGTGTCAGAAGTGGCTGGGCAGGCAGAGACAAGAGACAAAAGAGGGAAGTTGGGGAACCCATGGGTAATGCACAGGAAATTCATGAGGGATCCACAGGTAACTTCAAAACAACCCCCGATTATCTGAAGTAGGCACACATGGATTGGAATAATATATTGAAGTGGAAAAAGCAGTGTGACCGTGGTGAAGCCACGGGTAATTAACCTAGTCTTAGTACTAAAGGGCCATGGAAGAAAACCATGTGGTTCTCACGTGGCAACCGTGCGTTCATTGGCCTGTAGGGCGCGCGCCACCACCCCTATGCCATTTCCCACGGACGGCGCCTACAACGCGCGCGCGGCGTTCAAGTCAAGTCCTTTCGACCGTGTTTCGCGTGTCCTCCCTGTGCGCCACGGGGATGTTGTAACGTAAATGGCCTATACTGTAGATACCTGCTAGAAAATTTAAGAGTAACCGGGAGGTTTATGAGGCACCACAAGTGAAGCGACGACGACACCGAGCATCAGCGAGGTGTCGGAAGTGACTGAACGAGGTACAACAGGGTGATCACACACCCTGGGGGTTGGGTGGACTCGCATTGCCATACAATATTTGTTTTTCCCTTATTCTATTAGTTATCATACTTAAGTGACAATTGACATCCGTGGCAAAGCCGCGGGTAATTAAACTCGTGACTGTCTGACCCTCACCGATTCTGCTCTAACTCGAACTTCACATCAAAATGGTGCCCGCTCTTAGTAAATTGCCCTCTTCTCCCACTTCTCGCTACAAAGCCTCCCCATTCTACGAGGAAGAGTGCGAATGGGAGGTCACTCTCAAGAGCTCCGATTCTCTCGTCACCTTCAAATTTAACCCGCCGCGATTGATTCCCGTTGCTTAGTAAGCTAAAAAGAAATGTTTATCCGACTTATTTCGAAATCAAAATAAGCCCCTGCGACAGTGATGGTCGTCCTATATCAGCTGCGCATATCATCCGGTACTCACGCCGAACAAGATGGCAGCATGCCATCTTTTTGCTCGCTCCACAATGGTGGCATTGATATTCCTGTCAAAATATTTGCTCCGATTGCTGGCGGACACCATGGGGACCCATGCTTGGGCTGTGTTCACTGGAAGCCGAGGGGTAAAGCTGGCTGCTCTTATTTTGGTATGTCTATGATCTCACGCGCAGACCACTCGGGGGCACCCGAGCGGAGAACACTGCTCTAAAGTCTCAGGCTTCAGATCCCTGAGTGGTTCCCGACTGCCGACACGGCCGATGCGGATACAGCGCAATATTCGCCAACGATGTCAGTCAGTTGGGCCTCTCATGAAGATCGCCCGCTTACTTATCAGCATCTCGCTTCCAACTCCTGCTCAAATGTTGCAACCGTCGTGCTCCGGGTTGAGCTTTTGTTGCCAGGATCCTCGCCTGCATATACCCGATGAATCCCGAATCTTGTGATGATTCCACGTGGACGGCAGGCTGGCCCTCTCTGATCTTGGCAAAGAAGCATCCTTCAGAAGCATCCTTCACTCAGACCCTGCACGAGTGCACAGGATGAGCCAGTTCCCGACCGGGACACATCCCCTACTCCTCCCTTGCATTGGTCTCGGGATGTGCTAGTGCACATGGTTTCCCGCATCTTATGGGATTGCTCGTCTCTGTTTGCTACGAGCAGACTCGGTCGTTCTCGGAGGTTTCTACAGTCCTCGCATCGCAGTGATGTCCATGGACATTATAAAGCATTCCGCGCCCTTCATTGACACGCAGCGTTGAGCTTCTCATCAGCTACGATGTTCTTCTCTGGCACCATCGTAGCAGCACTATGCATGTTGGCTCAGGGCACGCCATTGTCCTTGAACCTACAAGTCCATGAGTCTCGGGCTTTCATTCCGAAAGGCTTCACCTTGCAAGGTCCTGCATCATCTGACACGCTGCTGAGTCTGCGCATTGCGCTCGCGCAAAATAACGTTGATGGCCTCATCGCCGCACTGTATGAGGTTAGCACTCCTACGAGTTCCTTATACGGACAGCACCTATCCAAAGCAGAGGTAAATCCGGCCTCAATGGTCAGCTCCAATACGACATAATGATTAGTTTCGCAGGTTGAACAACTCATCTCGCCAACTTCCGAGACCTTGGACGCTGTCAATGACTGGCTCAACGCCTTTGACATCAACTCCACGGTCGTGTCTCCCGCCGGTGATTGGCTTGCGATCTCTGTCTCGGTCGGCGTAGCCAATGAGCTGCTTGACACCAACTTCTCCGTATACACGCATCAACTTAGTGGACAGCAGATAATTCGAACGCTATCGTATTCCATCCCGACGTACTTGAAAGGGCATGTCGAACTTGTTCATCCGACGATCACGTACGTCTGCTATCAGAATCACTGAAATATTCTGGCTGATGATCTGTTCAGATTCTCTGCAGCACCCTTCAAGTCATCTTTGTCTGCTACACGAGTATCGCTCCCCGATACACTATCTTCCGAGCCTTCTGCATGCGAGCAATACGTCGATCCCGCGTGCCTGCAAGCCCTGTACGGCATTCCAATGACTCCCGCGACCGAGACATCAAACCAAATAGGGGTAACTGGCTATGGCGAAGAATGGGCAAATGAGGCTGACCTTGACGTACGGAGTGTTCCCAAGTGCTCAGAGAAGGTATACTGACGTTTGACCCCAGCAATTCTTGGGAGAGTTTCGTCCCGACATGTCGAACAACGTAACATTCGTGGTGGATACCATCGACGGCGGCGAAAACAACCAGGACCCAAGCTGGGCTGGTTTCGAAGCCGTGCGTCATGTGGGTTTCCAGCCACAGTAGACTTCTAACAGCTCTCGGCCTGCAGAACTTGGACACACAATATACGGCTGGAATCGCAACTGACGTTCCAGTCATCTTCCTCTCAGTCGGAGAGGACAACTCCGATGGACTGTACGGTTTTCTGGATACGGCCAATTACTTTCTCTCGCTGGACAATCCCCCCTCGGTGATCACGACCAGCTACGGTGTTGACGAAGACGATGTGTCATATGCTCTGGCGAAGTGAGCCTACTTTCTATCAGCGTCATACCTCATAGCTCCTTACCCCCAGCAATCCGGTAGTACCCTGTGCAACGCCTACGCTCAGCTCGGCGCGCGAGGGACATCCATCCTGTTCTCTTCCGGCGATGGTGGAGTCGAAGGGAATGGGGTCAACGACGCCTGTTCCGACTTCGGCGTTTCGTTCCCATCAAGTTGCCCATAGTAAGTACTTCCAGGTTCCGACTCCCGTGCTTATCTCTAACACGAGGCTAGCGTAACGTCCGTAGGCGCTACAACAAACTTCGATCCCGAGACCGCTGCATACTTCTCCTCAGGCGGCTTCTCTAACTACTGGGGTATCCCGTCCTTCCAAGCCTCCGCCGTGGCGTCGTACCTATCGTACCTGGGCGACACCTACGCCGGGCTGTACAACGCATCCGGGCGCGGATACCCCGACGTCTCGACGCAGGGCATCAACTTCATCATTGTCGCGGATGAGCAGACCTGGATGGTGAACGGCACGTCCTGCTCGAGCCCCACGTTCGCGGGGATCATCGGGCTGCTCAACGACCGCCTCGTCGCCGCGGGGAAGTCGACGCTGGGGTGGATGAACCCCTTCTTGTACTCGAGTGCTTCTGCGTTCACCGATATCACGTCTGGCGACAATCCTGGTTGCGGCACTAATGGGTTCTCCGCTATCGCAGGGTGGGATCCTGTAAGTGGATTTGCTTGGTGTATGCGCTCTTTAGTATTAACTGATTGAATCCAGGTGACTGGCTTGGGTACGCCCAATTTTGCCGCACTGCTTACTGCGGTGGGTTTGTGATCACAGTTCATTGCATGCGAATTAGGGGTGATTGTGTGAAACGTTGAATGGCATGTACAATAGCGTAAAAGCGAATGACAGTTGTCTCAGCGAAGCACATGTACTGGAGCCTCGAACACCACCATCACATGCGAAACATTGCGTCATCACACTGTCCTCAACTTCTGCTTACCTTACCTGTGCGGTCGACCCTCACCGTTGCCACAATGTCCACCATCTCGCAGTACGATGCAGAGCGACAAGTTCGCTCCTGGGGTTTCCCTCGTGTGTACACATGGACGGATAGCCCGTGAGTACCTCGCATCCAACGTGATGGTCGGACATTGCTCGAACTAGGTCGCCATCAGCAGCTATCATTACAACCCACATTCGCATCCGGGTCTCACAACCCACTTGATCTTATCCGGAAAGTTCACCGTTACATACCCTCAGGAAGACCCGAACAAGAAAGAGACCTTCGGCCCCGGGGCACGTATTGACGTCCCCGCCGGACGGGTGCATGAAGTGTGGATTGGGGAGGAAGGATGCATATACGTTATTGGTGAATAAGTAGCGAAGACCAGATTGTTGTGGTATATTGTATCATGTCATGCGGACGATTGATAAGGGAGAAGCTATGGTTGGAGACATGCCGTGTTAGCATTTGCAGCCGATGACAGCCTCGTACTCATTGTTGCCTGTCCGAACTAGAGATAGCAGCCACAGCGTCTCCAGCCACAAAGACCCATGTGGCCGAAACGCCCAGCGCTCCATGCCGAGCTCTGCGTTTTGACTTGCACATTCCTGGATCAGCAGTAGGCATTACTTCATGAACCGAGAGAGCTTGTTTAGATGTGGCCGCAGTAGCCTCACCTGGATGAACTCCCTGTATGATACAACAATGTATCGCGCAAGCTGGTCTCGCGTGATCGACGAATCTCGATGCCCTCGCAAAGTGAGTGAACGACGGTACCTGTGTTGAGGATACGCTCCCCACTGTGTTCGCACTTAGTCAATGCGATGTGCAGGGGACAGGAGTTGGCGGCAAATGCGACGTACCTCGATGCTAAACTCAACTACGTCGATTCCGGCATTGGGAAAGGCAGGCCTGTGGGGATCACATATCTCTTCATTATCACCGAGAAACTCGGCCATGTTGATACCTGTCCCTGGCGCGGCGTTCTTCCGGGCGAAAGAAATACCTGCTGTCTGCATCGCTTGCCAGATGGCGCTCGTGCAGGGAACAAAGGGTGCCCACCCGCGCCGATCGATTTCTGGGTAATGGGAATCTACTATCGTCAGAGCTGGCCTTGGAATCACGACGAAGTCCTCCAAGATGTGACCTGAGATTTTGAGGCGCGAGATATCTGGCAGATCATCACGACGGACAGGACACGAGTGCGCGTTCTGGGAGAGCGGAACATTGGAGTCATCCGCATGTTGTAGGTCCATGTCATGATCGGATTTTGTGAGCATTTCCGGGTGTGGAGTCCTTGGTGAGCCTGTTGCTGAGGATGATTGTCGGATAGCCGGTGAAAGATACAAGCAGCTCGCAAACAAGAGACGCCGGCCCTGTCAGTGGCCCACGGACTCGGCGTCTGTCACCTTCAAACCTGGGCAGCTTTCCACGCAACACAATCAACCACAGTAACGCTTGTTTTACCAGAAACATCTTGTTCAGCGCTATATAACTGACATCCATGCAAACAAGACCCATGATTTACGGCCTTTGAATCGGAAGAACATTCGTTCACGGCCGAAACCTGTCGTATGTTTTGACCTCCGCCATATAATGTGTCCCATCCACCTGAAACAAAGACACGAGCCATAGATCATCAATCGTGATGCCGCCTTCTGTAAATGCCCACCTCGTCATCTCAGGCAATGGCCCCTCCATCTCTTGGCAAGTCTATAAAGGCCACTCAGGATATGGCACTTGCGTTCAACAAAGATCACATACCAGAATGAAGGTGTTGAATTGCCTGGATATATCCTGCGCGAGCTGTCCAACAGTCGTCGGAGGGATGTGTCCTTTACCCACTAGATCAATCCTGTGCTTATATCTACGCGAGCCCACTGGGTACCCTGGCCACTTCATACACAAGTCATCAGCAAACAAGCGAGTACCACACGCACTATTATCAACGTACGTTGATCACCAAATCTATATGTTTCAAGGGCCTTCCGCTGGAGCCTGTCAGGATAACACGCTTGCTCCGATCTTTGAGTTGTTGATCAAAGTCGACGTTGCGACTGCTACTCTGGAAAAAGGACATGCGCACGCCAATCCCAGGAGGCATATCTTGAAGATTGAACTCGACTCGTTGGCGATTCCCAGGTGCGCAAGGGCCATTCGCCAGTGGCACTTTGCCATTTGGCTCGTCGGTTGGAATGCACTGCGGCTGTGGGACGAGAATTAACTTGGGCAGTTCCGTTGGTGATGAGCTGCGATGTGACACGTAGGATGGCGAGTAATCCAGAACGATGAGACCCGTTTCGGGGTCGGTGTAACTTCCGTGATTGGGCGCTGGGAGCTGTAGGCCTGACGAAGATGGCAAGGACAGCCACTCCACAATGTCCAGGCTGCGCGAGCGCAACCTTACCCTATCATCAGGGCGAGGCAAAGAAAATCCAGAGGATGTATGAGCTCGAGATTGACGAGACATCGAGAAGACGCTCCAAGGTAGGCAATGGAAACCCATGACAGGCAGCTCTTCGACACCCTTTATACGCTTTAACATGCGGCAACGGCTGCATTAAACTGCATTGCCGTGCCACTCGGTAAATTCATCGGCCTTTGCCCTAGAGTCTGACTACTGTTCTGGAGTCTGACTACTGCTCTGGAGTCTGACTACGAGCGCTACAGTGACCTCCGAGGGCGAGAAAAAATAAGTCCGCACGCAGACATGCTTCAGACCTCTTTATCTTGGACGTTTTCAATATCATACTTCCCTGCAGATATACAATCTGCAGTGGCCCGAGACGCTAAATGACGCATCGCAGCAACAAGCGTGTAGTCATATGATTTTCAAAAATCGGTCTACAGTGCAGAGTGACACAATATGGGTTTACCTCCCGATCGGGATACAGAATACATGACCTCCTATCTCTTGAATCGCAAATGAGTGGCTGGCCTGGCGACGGGACGCCGGCCTACGTGTAAGGAGGATTCCAATACGATGAGTGGCTGGTTAGTGTCACAGTCACCCTGCACGTGTACGTGACAGAACGCGCGTATGTCCTCTTGCGTGTGCTATGGTCAGCCTTGACGCATATGACTGGTCTATCATATTTGTACTCAATGTGGCGCATCAAGGAAGGAACGACTGTCTTCCTTCCTCGGATTTATGAGCCTAGTGGCGCATCTACCCCGGACACAATCGTATAACTGCTTGACAAGGCTCCCAAATCAGCTCCGGTGAAACTACAGCGAATGTGAAAGTCACCCGCGTGCACCTCAAGTGGCTCGCTCTTAGTTGGTAGCACACCAAAGTGATGACCGCGTCCACCACCAACTGGATATACGGCCACCCCAACTTAGTTTGAGGGCCGCACGCACCGCTTACGGCAGTTCTCCTGCACCGTTTCGACGCCGACAGGACAATTGAGACGCTATATGCGACGCGCGCGTCGTGTGCGCGCCAAGCCCCAGGCACCCGCGCGGTTCGATAGGGTATGCGTAGAAATTCGAAGACTACGTGGATGATTGGCTGTTGAAGCTTTCGCGCAGATGGTGCTGTACTATAACAGCACGCATCGTTCTAGGATCGCGATGGCGACGGAGTGATATGGCCACCGGATACCTAAGTCGGCTTCCGCGAGCTAAGTCTCGGTATACTGCTCTGCTTCTCATCCCTCGCCATTGACGTCATCAATGTCCTATTCTCCCTGCCCAGCCAGTAAGTTCACCCACCCTCCCAGCTCACCGCGCGCTCGCTCAGTACACATTGATTTTACACAGACTAGCGCTCTCCTTCGTCCTCGATCCCTTCCCCAGCATCTACGTCCCGAACATCCACAAAGACAAGCACGGCTCCGGCTGATGGGGGAGGGGAGGGAGAAGGGGAGGAGGCCCGGGTGGAGACGGGTTCGTTGGGAGCGAGGCGTTGCCATTTGGTTCGCGAGGGAGAGGTTGATTGGCTAAGTTGAAGAGGTGATTCTTGCTCGAGGCACCTAAAGTTGGACAATGTATCCAGGGCTTCGATTCATAAGGAACGATCGGGACGCGTCATCACATAGACTGCCCCCAATCATCGTATACCCTTTCACCCATCACTGGAGAGTTCGTATAACCACTACGCTTTGCTGTCTCCCAATTATATGCTGATTCCAGTTTTAACTTCGCGTCTGAGGAAAAATAGTACATCTTCGGATCCTGCGTAAAGCTTTCTGCGTCCATTTGAAAGATCAAAAAGTGACAAATACCGTTCCGGAGAGCTCGCTAGCAGAACTCCAAGTGATCGCGTGGTTCATCGTATCTGCGTTCCAAGATGTTCGAAAGAAGAGTATGTCACCCCGGCTGCAGGGTTTCAGCATGCCCTGTGAGAAGTCGGAACGCGACGTGACCTATCTCATGTGATTTGTGATGGGGCGCAACTCGGCCACTCAGCAAAATACAGAGTCCACGAGACGGCTTCCTTTTGCATACGTGCCAATGGAGAGCATAATCTCAATGGTAAACAACGTGAATAGCAAGATTTCGCCGAGTTCTCACGCGACTATGTAGTCCTGCCACTGCACGCGCCGCATCAACCACCAGAACGACACGACCGACCACGGGAAGAGCGTGAAGTTCCGCCCGTTGACGCGGAACCAAGACGACGGGCACGTCGTATACGAGTTACTCGTCATCGCGGCGCGCAGCTGTGCGTTCCACTTTTCGTAAGCGTCTTGTCGTGCTTCGATGGCGCGTGCGCGGTCACAGGAGCGCGCAGGCTGTCGGAGGAGGGGTCGCAGGAGCTGCATGATGTAGTCGACCTGTAAAGGTAAAGGGCATGCACGTTGTGAGTGCAGATTCGGTTTTGAGTGTGGAGTAATCGCTACAACCAGAACTCACCTCGACCTCATGTGTGAATACTGCCGAGCCATTGCTGGTGACTGTATTCGGGCCTGTGAAAAGTTCGTAAATTCCTCCGTACCGCAATATGGCAATAACAATGATGTGCTGTTGACTTACCTCCTATAAGGAAAAGATTAGGGAAGCCCGGGACATTGATGCCAAGGTAAGCAGAGGGCACGGGGACTCCTCCCGTCTCCGGCTGCTTTGCGAAATGGTCCTCCAAAGATTGCCCATGGTCACCGTTAATCGCAAAGGTGTATCGTCCCTGTAGAGAACATCATACATCCGCATCTTTCCGAATATTTGGGGCAACTGACGGTAATAAATCCGGTTGCTGCAACCATAATGTCGAACTTGAGCACTTCCCCTGTTTGGGGTCAGGTTACAATTTAGGCGCACACAAAGCGCAGATAAGTTTAGCGTTCACCTTGCCTTGTACGGATACCTTCTTCGACTATCTCGCTGATTCCGTCCCAATTGAGCTCAACATTCGGCAAGTGTAGGCACGTAAGGTATCCTGGATCGAATATTGGGCGACGGCACGAGAATGCTGTCACAGCATATGTAATCTTTCAGCAACTCAGCAACTATGAAACACGACATACGATATGAAGGAACGAGTTGCTTGTGGTATTTGGGAGGAGCAGTGCGATGGATGTATGCGACCAAGTCCTGAGTGACGTTGTGAGTGAAAAGCACAGTAAAGGTGCATTATGGTATGTTTCTTACTGCTTCCAGCATCTTCACAGAATCTGATGAATGGTGCGTTCTGTTTAGAAATGCTTGTATACGCGGTCGAAGGTAATGCATCTGAGCAACTCTTATCATAAACCCTGCTGTGATTATGGTCGACCGCTGATCATAGCACTTACGATGAAAACCCATGTACGGAACAGCCGAAGTGCGAGCGGAATATGAGCGAGGATCCAACGGAGGAGTGGGGAGTAGTCTGGGCTTGGCTGGTTGAGGCCGAAGTCACATTCTGCCCTCTGTGCTGGATGAGCTCACTCACGCCATATACAAACCAATTCGGTGTACGACAGAACTGGACAACATGTGTGGTGGTATCCTCGACGAGGCACGGAACGAACTGTGCGCTGCCAGAGACTCAGCTTGGAGGAGGCGCGAGGATAACAGCGACCTACGCAGACGCACTATTCCCTATCACTGCCACCCGCTTGTTGCTGAAGTCTACAGAGTGGTCCCAGCGCGCAGAGTGAAATTGTATTCCCTTAAATTTGTCTAGCCCAGGTATGCTTGGGAATGACGGTTCGTCCAACATGCCGACCGCGCTTATAATTGCGGTCGCATTCGTTGTACTTGTAACGCCCGTGCGCACGTCCTGCAACTCGATCTCCCAGCAGCTCCGCGAGGGAATCCAGGATGCGGAAAGAACACGAGTATGGAATGTTGTATGCGCTGTCAGGCCATGCTTGTCCGCGATGGACTTCCAGTATGCCAAGAGCTCGGGCTGTGGTGCCATCGTCGTACTCCATGCGGGGTGAAGCTCTGTCGAGAAGCTGTACCAATGAGCCGGCGTGTCGCAGGCGCAGCCCTAAAGATTGAGTTCGAAGCTGATCGGCGCCTGGTAGAAGCAATAGCGGATGTACTTACTGGATACGTGTTGTCCTTAGCGATATGTCAATAGTCAAGATCGCATGTACGAGGTCAATACGCACTCGCCAGGACCCTCCAAAGTCATCTGCTTTCTCGTAGATCTGCGGGAGAATTAGCCGAATGCAACACCGTGCCAGTGCAGTGCCCACCCTGTAGTTGTCGAAGTTAAGCTGTGTACCAAGGGCGATGGCGCACATAATGCCTCCGGGACTGACAACAACATTTTATTGCATAACCAATGCGCATCGGCGGTGTTGTAGTACGCACCCGCCACCGACTATGACGACTCGCGGAGGCAACTCGACTCGATCATTGGAAGATTGGGCGGACATCTGCACAGCAACACTCGTGCGCACAGCAGCTCTATCTGAGGCGGTCAGAAGACGATTTGAAGGTGTACAGCGGAGTGGCAAGGGAGCCTTGATAGGCCATAGAGCTTGCGCGGACGTGGGACCTCCGTTTCCGTCCTCGACTCAATAATGCTTATATTTGCGTGGACGCATCTAGACCACGTTCGTGAGATAATTCAAGCCAATTCGCAAGCTGGCCGTATGAGCACGACAGACCTTCCTATCGCTTTCGGGAGATAGTATGGCCGCATAGATTTGTAAGCTCTGAACTGACCAGTGGCATCCATCCTATACCATGAATCAGCGCATTTCTGTCATGCAAGACAGGACACGCACTATGCATACTACACGTGTATTGATCCATCTGCCGCGAACATAATGAGCTCAGTGGCTTGCACTGCTTCGAACCTATCAAGATCATTCAGCTCCGAGTTGCCGTTCATCGAGTCATCGATCAGTACTCAGTGGCGGTGCAACGCGGAATGTCTCATCGATCGAGTCAGATGTGCGGATATATTATCTTGTGGAACATCATTTGTAACGGCCGGCTGGCCAAATGGTTAAGGTGTCGGTTTCCGGTTGGAGGTAGCCGAAGATTCTGGGTTCGAGTCCCAGGTTGGTCGTACTTTTTGCCCGTTCCTTCTGAATCGTCATCTTCTTGCTACTTCCAGCGCGCCGGCTTGGTGTCATCTGCAGACCAAAATTTGGTTCTTTGATTGACGTGCAGGAAGTCTGCACTTGTTTGATCAATCTCCATCATATTTACTGGTGGTCCACAATTTTTATTACGAGGACAGCGAGTCAAAGCAACACAGTACACTTTTGGCATATGCTCTCAGATACATTCGAAGCAGGCGCAGTAAACTAGATAGGACGTGCTGTGATATACAGCTTCCTGCCTAATATTCATGCAAGGCTCTGCGCCTCGATGCCTTCGATGCTCACGCCTCTCTGCGGAAATGTCAAGACGGAGCCAGACGATCAGCAGTAAATATGAGCACCAACCTTGCGAGGGCATGTAATCGTGACACGCTGGCATCCCCACACTTTGGCCTCCTCGAGCTGCACACAGCCTTCGAGCAAGGCCTTAATCGTGTAATCGTTTACCTCCCTGCAGAACCCAATATCAAGCTTCCTTATTTGAGGGGCGTATTCCGCGATCGCCCTCAGCGCATCCTCGGACGCCTCCCTCCAGCCATTGATGTTCAGCAGCGTGAGCGCCTCCCCTGAGTGCTTCAGCAACGTGATCAATGCATCGCCCTTCAAGAGATGGTTCCTCGACATGTTGATCACCACGAGCGGCGGGTTTGGTGCGTGTCCTGACGCCGCAGCCCATGTGTCGAAGAACTCGGCGACGCCCGCATCTGTGAGCGCAGGGGTGTCTGCAAGCGTCAGAGAAGACAGCTTGAGCGTGTGCGGTTTGATGCCCCTGAACAGGAAGCCATCGCCGATATTTACGTTCCCGGAGAGGTCGAGATGCGTGAGGCCTGCGCCCACGGCGCGCAGCAGCTCAATGAGCGCCGCCTCGCTCGGCGCCTCGCGGTCGCCGGGGTAGGACAGCTCGAGCGAGGCGAGGCACTTTGCAAGGGGCTTGAGAAGGGGGAGGAAGTCGTCAGAAAACTGGCCGATCTCCTTGAGGCGCAGCTCGGACAGATTCGGGCAATTCTCGACGAGCGCGCGCATGCACTCGACGTCGAAGCGCGGACTTTGCGTGATGAGGAAGCCCTCGAGTCTTCGGTGCGCTTTGAAGAACGCTTGCCATGCAGGCGCTTTGACTAGGAAGGGGCCGAGCAGCTCGATGCGCTTGAGATTGGGGAGGGATGTGCACCACTCATCGATTACACTGTCGTTGATGCGGCCACATAGATCCAGACGAAGATTGACCAGGTTAGGATTCAGAGAAGCCAATGCACACAGAGACGGCGGCGTCAAGTCTGATCAATACATAAGTACGCGCGGATAACACGGAACAGCTGACTTACTAGTAACGTCGTATAGAGTCAAGTCCGTATTGGTTACGTCGTAGAAAAGGGGCGCATTCTGAGGGGTCCTGCACATGTATCTTCAGCATTCCACGAACGACGCTATCACGCAGTGGAACTCACAAGCTGCGGTTCTTGCTGATGGCCTTGGCAATTTCGTCCATGTTGATACGTCCAATGTCACCCAAAGCCTCGACATCGTCGATATGTTCGCTGATCAGCTGTCGACGGACAACGACCGTAAGATCTAGGGGTTGCATAAAGAACAACTACGCACTTGTATGCACATAGAGACGAGACTGGGCAACCGTCGTTCCTCGAAGTTGACGACCACTCGCTTTTCCCCAGGAGTCTTGCGTTTTCGAGGCGCAGCGGGCTTCTTGAACGGGTCGACGCCTGAGGCTTTGGAGCATGGGTGGCACAGCCAGCCCGGCGGCGGGTTGGCAGCTAGAGTGTATTTTGTCTGCGATGTTCAAGATGAGAAACAGTTACAATAATAGCACGTGGGTCAGGACAAGTACCACTGTAAACTGCTTCTTGCATTTCGCACAGTCCACTATGTCGCCCGCGGGGGGTTTCGGCATGTCGCTCTTCCACATCTTCGACAAGGCGGTGTACGCATCCTCATCGGAGTCCTCGTAGTCATCATCACTTCCTTTCTTAGCCTTCTTCTTGCCCTTGCCCTTCGTCGTCTCCTTTCCCTTCTCCTTCTCCTTTCCTTTTGCCTTTTCTGCAGCCTTAGCGAGCTTGCGTTTCTTGGCAGCAGGTCGTTCAGCGTCGTCGTCATCTAGATTGTCAGAGTTGTAGGCTGTTTCGGCCTAACAGAAGACGCGCGATTGGCATTTCAGACGATACGTATCGCAAGGCACACAGTTGTTTGAGACGACGGACCTCATTGCCTGCTTCGCTGCCTGCCCTCTCCTCAGCATTTTCGTCCTGCACAGCACCGCTCGTTCCCGCCTCTGGTTGCGATTGCGCTTGTATCCTCGTCCTCGCACGCCTCGCTATGGTAGTGGGAGTAATGCCTTCGACCTGTTCCAAATTCCCGATGTCGGCACTGCGCCACAGCTGACCATCTGGACCACACATACCCGCAGAAATTCGGTCAATGCAGAACTTGGCCCGCGAACATTGTTACTGCGACTCATGCTTATCCCAAACGAGTTGTGCAGACCAGTCAAAAGCAAGGAAGACAAATTGAAGTGATGTTTTGTCTCGTCGGGATTACAAGACGCGTCACGGTCACGCGTTTAATTAGGAGCAAACACGTCAAAATAACGCGCTCCTGAACGCGTTCGAGCTATTTGCGCAATTACGTTCCTCCAGATGCAAGCTGCTCAACGGACCCACATTGTCGCCTATATTCTGACGCCGAGTTCCGAAGAATAATACGACATTCGACACGATTAATCTCGTCAGGCTGCGATGTCGGAATCACTGGTCACCAACCACTCGATATCTGCTACCTGCTTCATACGCATCACTGCAGCTTCATCACTATATTTGCCTCGTATATGCGCATGCCTACAGTGACCTTGCGTCCTCGTATACGCCGCCACATGGATTGAACAATTGCGGGTAAATGGAACAAGCCGGGCGAGCGGCAATCGGATTGGCTGGATTGGCTGGATGCTGAGTCAGCTGACCGTACGCTTTCTTTCGATAGGGCGTCTCCTGATTGGGTAGGCGCAGTGTATTGCCTCCTCCATCGACGACCCCGACGAGCTCAACGACTGCCCCGACGACCGACGCCTCTTGCGGACCGTGCGACGTGCGCAGCAGACAATCCAGTGCGGCTGTGCCGATTTGGTAGGAGGGGCTTATCTACTGTACTAGTAGCCGGCTTATCAGACGAGCATGTCACACGCCGGCTCATACGAATCCTCTCACTCTCACTCTGTCATGACCGAGGACGAAGAAGACTGGGAGGACTATGTCAAAGGCGGCTACCACCCCGTCCACATTGGCGACACTTTCTCCGATGGCCGCTATGTCGTTGTGCGCAAGCTCGGTTGGGGGCACTTCTCCACCGTTTGGCTCGCAAGGGACACCAAGTAAGTCTCCACGAACTATTTTCTCCGCATTTTTGCGCGTTACTCACAACAGGCGATCACTGCCAGAATGAATCGCCATGTCGCGCTCAAGGTCGTCAAGTCCGCCCCTCGATACACAGAGACCGCACTCGACGAGATCAAGCTGCTTCAGCGCCTCATCACCTCTGCAACGCCACCCATACCGCCTACTGCGGCGTATCCGAATCCACCTCCCTCTCCATCACAGACACATCCTGGCCGCTCTCATGTCATCTCTTTCCTCGACCACTTCCGTCACAAGGGTCCCAATGGCACGCACGTCTGCATGGTGTTTGAAGTCCTCGGCGAGAACTTGCTCGGGCTCATCAAGCGCCATCAGAACAAGGGCGTTCCCATGCCTCTCGTCAAGCAGATTGCGAAGCAGATCCTCCTGGGGCTGGATTACATGCATCGTTGTTGCGGTGTCATCCATACAGGTAAGCCAGTGCATTCAGGAAGCTCGCCGGAGCGCGGGCACAGCGGACCTCGGCGGCTCGGCGGACCTCTCACGCCGCAGGCCAGCGCCGGCGAAACAGCAGATGAGTGCTGTTCAATCGTGTGCCGCGCATTCGCAGCGCACCATGAGTGATGCCCAAGATCGGTAATCCTTCGATCGGTGATGCGGTCTACACACCCCATAGAGCCCGCGTCTCGACCCCGCGCCGTAACGGCACGCTGACGCCCTTCGCAGACCTTAAGCCCGAGAACGTGCTGATCAGCATCGACGACGTCGAGTCGATCATCGCGGCCGAGCTTGCTGCGCAGTCCGCGTCTGCGACGCCCCCTCCCACGCGGCTCGTCGGCGTGCCACCCTCCCGCGGGCGTGGTGGGAACCAGACGCCGCGCTCCGAGACCGTTTACATCACCGGCTCGCAGCCGCTGCCCTCGCCGTCCTCATCGTTCGGCTCGTCGTCACATCTTGACCGCTGGTCGTTCGGGATGAGCAAAATCGACGGCGAAAACGACAACGGCGCAAGCGGATCAACGCCGGCGGACACCAGCGCCGGCGCGAGCGCAGACGAGGGGAAGGATCGCCGTGCGGACTCGGCGGGTGAGGCAGCGGAGCGCATGTCGGGTGTTACGCTCAATGCATCACCCTTTGGCGAGAAGACGCGCCCGGAGAAGGCAAAGCCACCAGCGGGCCCCTCGCTGTTGTCTCAACTTGCTCAAGCAGGCTCGTCAGCTGCCGCCGCGATCACAGAAGTCCCTGTTCCTGGACCATCGAGCGCCGGAACCCTTCCGCCTACGCCTCTATACACGTCCGAACCCAGCAGCTACCAGGATAGCTCCATGGTTCCTCCACCAAGTACCAGTGTCATGTCCGTCGATGCGATGCCGGTGCCCGAAGCGATGATGGAGAAGATCACGGTCAAAATTGCTGACCTTGGCAATGGTAAGTTGTCGCAGGCGAGGAAGAGACGCAGGCTGACCGATGGACATTACGACAAAGCTACATGGGTCGAGCACCATTTCACGGATGACATCCAAACGCGGCAGTATCGCTGTCCGGAGGTGATCCTCGGGGCAAAATGGGGACCAAGTGCGGACATATGGAGCGTGGCCTGCATTGTGGGTGTCCATCTGATCGCCCGATTGTTTCTCGCTGAGGCATCTGATGCGATTTGCTGTGCTAGATCTTTGAGCTATTGACCGGCGGCGACTACCTCTTTGATCCGGCATCAGGGTCGCGGTACAGCAAGGATGATGACCACATCGCACAGATCATGGAGCTCATGGGCGAGTTCCCGAAGAGTATCGCGTTCTCCGGGAAATACAGCTCGGACTTCTTCAACCGTAAAGGTACGATTCTCTTCCACTTTGGCCACCCTGTGCGGTCTCCTGATCCTCCCCGTGACCTAGGCGAACTTAGACACATACAGAAGCTGCGGTTCTGGCCATTAGAGGCTGTCCTACACGACAAGTACCTGCTCCCGAAGGAAGAGGCGGACCTCATCGCGTCGTTCCTCACGCCGATGCTGCGCCTACACCCGGACAAGCGTGCGCCCGCGAGCGAGCTCATCCACCACAAATGGCTCGAGGATGTCGTTGTACAAGGCGAGATTGACGTGCAGCGGCGCGAGGAGGAGGAACGGCGGCGGCGGCTGGCTGCAGCCGCGGGGAGGCAGGCAAGCAAGGACTCAACATCTGAGGTAGACGCGATGAAGCCCGTCGACGCGGACGAGGCGCAGAGCCCACAGAGCCTCACGCTTGGCGCTGACCTCGACCGTGTCGTGCCTGTGCCGAGGTTAACCACGCCTGTACCTTCGACGGCGGACGCGAAGGAGAACGCGCACGCACATGTGAGACCTGGCAGCAATGTGATTCCGACGCTTCACGCGATACCGACCAACGGGAAGGCGCCAGCGGTCTACAAGAGTTGAGCGGCGAGCTCGGTGCCTGCGTACCAGCCACTATGACAGTTGTAGGTACTCTGTTCGTGCTCCACGGCGCTGTCGGTCTGGCCTTTTGCTTGTTTTGATATGGTGTCGATAAACTTCAGCTTCTCTTAATGTACCTTGTTGTACCTGCTGCTGTATGCTGAGGGGTGCACGTTGTGCTTTTTGCTTTGTATTGTACTGGTACGCATTTATACCGAACAAGAGTAGAACAAGACGTATGTTTTAGGCTAGACTCTCTATCGATCCGCTACGGTGGAGCGAGGCGGTGATGTGGCGCGAACGTACACGCTCATTCAAGCTTCGACAAGGCCTGATATCCAGCTAAAACCAGATATTGCCAGAAAACATTGTCAATATGGCCCATGAGTGAGTTTCTCCTCTTCTCGGCGCCTTAACACCGAGGACCCGCATCTGTTGAAGGCTTTGTTGCTCCCGCAGGACAGCCGGGGTCTCTCAATACATCCTCCACAGTAAAGAGGCAATACTTCAAGGTCGTATGAAAATGGAGCTGCTTGATAGCTGTCTATCACCCAGAGTGGAAACGAACGTATTCGCGCAGACAAGTACGAATAGCATGCTATCATATTGGCCTGGTCATTTGCCAACGAGCCGCCCGATCTTGGTGAGCAAAAAGACTAGACCATTGCTCAAGCCATGTGGCGTAGATGCAGCTGAGTGTAAGAGGCTATTTAACAGTCTAGTACATGAAATAGACACAGTCGAGTGAGCACTTGTTGTGCAACTAACGCACCCGTCGCATATAGCCGAGGTCAACACTCACCATTGAAATATCAGAAGCTAGTGTCGCGAGTCACTAATGGCTTGCTGTCCCTCTTTAACCCCCATAGTGCTCCCGTAGCTCATCATGCCGTGGGTCAAACCGCGAGCCGCGAGATGTCACAGTCATGTGTATCGTGACTGCTACCATAGTTTGTGTTTCTGATTATCATTGTATGTGGGCGCCTCATTCTTAGCCACCGCGTGCACCTTCGTATCGGTTGAGAAGGTCTTGCCGTTACGTTCACGCGGAGGGAACGCTGGTCGTCCGCGCAGCCTGCCGCGGCTCGCTCCCGTTATCATGTCTCCCCGGGACTCTCAGATGATGCCTCTAATGTCCTTGACGAACATGCCACGCTCTCAGACGACCCGCCCCAGCCGTTTCTCTGTCTTCGCTGGCTTCACTACAAGGAAAGCCCTTGCGACGGTCTCGATAACGAACACAAGTGTATCGGCACCCACTGCCTGCTTGAGCATCTCTCCAGCTAGTTTGTGTGACATACCGCCAGCTCATAGCTTCATACCGTCCTCGAGCTCGCCCATTCCTTACCCGGCGCGGCGCAGCGGCGAGGAGCAGCCTTTGATGCATCGTGACACAATCATCAAGAGCTCGAATTTGGCAGGGGAGGAATCCAACTGGGAGCACATCGGCCAACGCCCCAAGTCATGCCTCTCCACGTCATATTTCCACCGCGACTCGTGCGTAGGCTCCCGCACTCCCGTCTGTCGACCCCAGAAAGACTCCCTTCTGCATACGGACAAAGGCGTTTTGCAAGATGAGAAGGCTGCGCGACGGTCAAACGTAGTGACGCTACCCGTGCGGCGCACGCGCAAGACGAAGAAGTTCGGCGGGGAGACGCAGTTCCTCGTGCTGGTACACCGGAGCATCGCGTGGCGTGTGCGCAGCGGGAGCGAGCCCGGGGCAGATCCATGTGCCGAGCAGGACGTCCTCTTAGCGAAACGCTTATGGAAATCTCTCGTTGCGCAGGGCTGTAAGCCGGTCATGTTCGAGGATAAAGTCGGCCCGACCAGGAATGGAGCCCTCGAAGGAGATACAGTTGCGCCGACCGTCACCAAACTCGAGCCAATCGTCACAGCGACGGTGGCTACACTGGAGCCTACAACTGTCTCCGCGTATTGCCCAAGCAGCCCTGTCCCTACTCCTTCCGTGGTGCCAGAGATACTCACCATCCCACAGCTCGTGGCATCTCTCACGTTGCGCCATCGCGACCGGTCTGCATCGCGTCCTCGTAGCCCTACTTCTAAGACGGGAGACATGCACGCGACCCACAGACGCTCGTCATCCCTCGCGCAAGTTGCATTCTCGAGCTCTGACTCGGACCCAGCATCCGCTAGGAGCTCGTCGATGTAATACCGCTACAAACTTTAGCCCAACTTTCGGAGCGTTACGACGACTACTACGACGGCGACTACTACGACTACAACACGTATTTATGGACGATGTCTGAGACGTCAGCTGGGACTGACGCTCATGCATCCGTCCACGAACTCCTGGACAGTCTCATGAATGGACTTACTTTAGCAGCGGTTGAATTTGGACTTGTCTCAGTATCTCATTGTCACTCGTTACATCCACGCCATATACGTCTCAATATCTCAGGCTTCTAATCACTCATCATGGTAGCTTCATCGTGCACACATTTTTGCGCCTTTTCGCATCCCAACAATCGGACATCTGCATCATCCCCTTAGTATCGTTTCTGCCAACCATCAAGCACTAGCACTTTATTATGTAACATCTAATGTCTAGCATTCGCGAATTGTGGTGAGATAAGGATTCATAGGGTTGCCTCTCATTATCAGAGTGCAGAAACTTCGATAATCATTCAGTCTATGGAGAAGCAGACGGTATTGAGTGCAAAAGCGCGTCCTCATGATATTTCTTCAAGTTGAAGCACTGTATCACTCACGTCGCGGTTGTCACGTGCCTTGCCAGAGAGAGAGCCCGCAGTCAGTAAACTATACTGGTAAAGCTTTATACTCGGTGATCAGTAGACACTTTTCGCAAGCCTGTGGAGCCCGCCATCAGCCGTGGGTTGTGGAGCTGTTGATGGCATGGAGTAATGTGGAGCGCGGTAAGAACCGACGGCATACCCACGGTCCGGAAACAGCGAAATGTGATTACTACACATGCTCCCGCTCGACTCTTAGCAGACACTCTGCAACGCAGTTCTCGCTCACTGAAGCTGTGGTTGCAGCGAGCGGGCCGATAGTGGTTGATAACGGTGGCGCGACGTGGTGCTTTGCACCACTTGGATTTTCGGCATGTCGGCTTGAGAACCTGCGGCGGGTGTGGGGCGGTCGATCGACCAGAAATCTTCGGCGCTAAGGGGGTTGCGAAAACTGTCATGCCGTCGCAGGTCCGCAGTCCAACTACGTGACGAAGGCAACCTGCCGACATTCTCCCGGGAGCTCACCGTGACGCCACGCGTGACCGTGGTACCGCTCGGGCAACTTGATATCGACGCGCTCTCTTTCCTTCTAAGACTGTTTTGGCTTCGTGAGATACCCATGTCGTCGACATGCGTCATAGAGAATAGAGAGCCCCGCCGGAGTTCCGAGTTGATGGTGCTTGCTAATATCCTGATCGCGAAGGCTATAATAGAGGCTGCCTCAGATGGACGCGTTTGACGAGGCAACTCCTCGCGTATCCTCCCAGATTGCTGCCGTAGATCCTGTTGAAGCCCAGTAAGCGATAAGGCGATATGTCGTTGCAGAAGAGGCAGATGCCGTATGGTAATGTCATGGATTGGATCCAGTGCGACCCCTTGCTGATAACGCATCGACGGTCAGTCCGATTGGGCAATTCTGGTTTGAAGGTGTCCAAGATCATTCTGGGGTGCATGCAGTATGGGAGCACCGGCTGGAACAAGTGGGTCATCGAAGATCAAGAGGAGGTGACCAAGCACATCAAATATGCGTGAGCAACGCACCTTGAAGCTGTGCGAGGCGCGACTGACAGAAGTCAACTTCAGCTATGACCATGGGATACAGTCGTTTGATACAGCCAACGTACGTGTTGGCTGGATGAAGGAGATGCGATGAACTCAACTGGGCTTTGTGCAGGTTTACTCGAATGGTCTCTCCGAGGTGATGCTGGGCAAGGCGATCAAAGAGTTGAACCTTCCTCGCGAAGAGCTAGTCATTATGACAAAGGTTTGTGCACGCACCAATGGTTTGCGCTTAGGCTCACCGAAGTCCTGTCCAGCTGTTCGGTGCAGTGGCGCCCAAGTATGATATGAACTTGATGGCTATGGGAGTGAAACCAGAGGAAGTCGGGCTTGTCAACCAGCGGGGACTAAACCGCAAGGTGAGCTCCATAGCCATCGTGGGATATAACAGACTCTGACCTGAGGTCAGCACATTTTTGACTCGGTCAAACAGAGCTTGCAGCGTCTCCAGCTCGACTACATCGATCTTCTTCAGTGTAAGAACTTCGGTCGATGCATTGGGAAGTGCCTAATGCCAGTGCTATAGGCCACAGGTTTGACTATGACACTCCTATTGAGGAGACGGTGAGCTCGTTTATGTTGAGGCAAGAAATTACGCCGCCACATACTAATGCAAATTGCATTGTAGATGCAAGCTTTGCACGATGTCGTGAAAGCAGGATATGTGCGTTACATTGGCATGAGCTCATGCTATGCGTATCAATGTAGGTAATAGAGTTATACCCATGAAACTGCTCTGACAGTCAACTATAGTCCATGCTATGCAAAGTCAGTGACTGACTTCGCTATATGTGCACACCACCGATAGCAATTGAACAATGCAGATTACGCAATCGCACACAACCTCACGCCATTCATCTCCATGCAGAACCACCATAGCTTGATCTACCGCGAGGAGGAACGCGAGATGTTCCCAACACTGAAGGTAACGCACTTCCTTGCACTCGTGGCGCTCCGAACCTCATAAACGGTCAACATCTCGTAGCTGTTCGGAGTTGGTGCGATCCCATGGTCACCTCTCGCGCGTGGAATCCTTGCGCGCCCGCTCTCCGAGCAAACGAAGCGAGGAGAGACCGATGCGTAAGCAGCTCGTACTGTTCCTACCGTTTGTTCCGACATGTTCTTCGACAGCTTCATCGAGCATTACAAAGACAGCCCTGGCACGACCGAGATTGTGAACCGGTACGTTCCGCCCGCCTTCACCTCATTCCGAGCCGCATTTCTCGAATTCTGGCACTCTAGACTCGTGCTGATGACGTTCTCTCATCTGTATTATATAGCGTCGAAGAACTTGCCAAGAAAAAGAGCATAAGCATGGCCCAGGTCGCGATCGCATGGAGCCTGGCAAGGGACGGTGAGCTCTATGCGTCGTGTGATACGTTCCGCGAGTCTGATAGACGTGGCCACCTGCTCTCCGCAATTATACATTACCATGTGTATTCGATGCTTGGCAGGCGTTACTGCACCGATCGTGGGCACGACAAGCTTGAAAAACCTTGAGGACATCATTGGTGAGTGGCCTGGCCAACGTGGTGGCGCAATAGCATGACAAATGGCTGATGGAATGCGGCATGCAGGCGCTGTCGACGTCGAATTGACGCCTGAGGAGATCAAGTACCTGGAGGAGCCGTACCGCCCCATTCCAATCGATGGCCACCAGTGAATGGAAGAAGCTACTTACAACTGCGACTGTGTAAGATACGTGGGTGAACCTTGAGGTAAGCATCGAGGTTCGTACCTGATGGGGTTATTGAATGTACCATGACAAAATGTTCTACTGCATTGTTTATCGAGGGCCGTTGTAGCGAAAGTACACACTGCAATTGACATACCAAACTGTAGCGAAGCATATCGGCCCGTGTGTACACACTGAAACTTTTATCGACGATCAGGCACTAGTTTGACTGACAATGACTCCAGAACAAAGATGAGAAATACGTCCCAGGACCGTCATCTGTATGTTTTCCAAACGGGCCTACGAGTGGCCATCGCAGTGATGGATCTAGATCGACCACCCGACCCTTCTGTTAGCCGGATGCATGAGATGCCGTACACGGAAGCTCCAGGCTTCGTGCCCGGAGCACAAGTCTGCCGCGATTAAGCGATCCTACCCTCATGACAGGATCGTATGGCTCTACACTGCCCGTATCGCCCACGTGAGAATGCTTTCGCTCCTAGTGATCGTCCTTCCATTCCCTCCGACTCCTTGTTCAGCGTAAGGCCTTAAATCGGTGTCATTGCGATCTTTGCCGCTGGGTTCGCACAACAGAAGACAGGACGTAAGATGATATCTGATTTCGTGCTTCCCAGATCATACATCATATATGGAAACCACGCGGGACTCGACGAACGAATGGAGCGATAGCAAGGCTTCTGGAGCCGTTATGACCATCTGGGTCCATTGTGACTGACCAATGTAAGTCCCATGCGGTGTCTAACACCCCGTCGACGAACACCACTAGCTACCACGATATGGCGATAGTGCAAGAAGCTCAATTTGATCCGACGGGATTGCGAGTCACACTACATCTCTCGAGTGGGCAGTTCAACCCCCGGCGAGGCATCCTTGACACTCTGCTTGTTTGTATCATTCACCTGGTATCGCCTCGCACATGCTCAATACACCGATGATACCGCTGCTCAGAGACAGATTCTGATGTAAGATGCTCATGACCGCTATCGTGTTGGCCTCCATGTGAACGGTCTTCCTTGGCGACGCAGGTATAAAACGTGGACGTGCGCAAGTACATTCATTGTGGGCAGCACATCGCCTCGTCACTCATCCGCAACTTAAGCACGATGCTCACTGCTGGGTTCCTCGTCGTCTCCCTCTTCGCACTTGCGAGTAGCAAGCCTGTAGCGCGCAGCTTGCAGGTTCATGAGACTCGAGCTGCCCCTCCATCTGGGTTCGTGCGGAATGGAGCTGCCTCGTCTGACACTGTGCTGGACTTGCGCCTGGCGCTTGTGAAGAACAACATGGATGGCCTTATTGAAGCGCTGTACGACGTCAGTACGCCTTCGAGCGCGAAGTATGGTCAGCACTTGACGAAAGAGGAGGTGCGTAAATACGATGTGTTATGTGGCCTATGTTTCCTGACCAGTTGAGCTTTGCTCAGGTGGAGGCATACGTCGCGCCGACCGCGGAATCAGCGGATGCCGTGACCAGCTGGCTCAGCGAGAACGGCGTCACGGCGAAGACTGTCTCTCCCGCCGGAGACTGGCTTGCGATCTCGATCCCCGTTAGCCAAGCCAACGAGATGTTCGATGCGGACTTCTCCGTATTCACGCAAACGGATAGTGGCTCCGAGAGCATCCGAACGTTGTCGTACTCGATTCCCGCAGATCTAAAAGGTCACTTAAGTTTCGTCCATCCGACAACCACGTAAGCGTATAAGCTCGGTGGAGTTATCAATTCTGATCCTCGCTGTTTTCAGCTTCTCCCGTGCATCTGCTCAGCTGCCTGTCAAGGCGACAAAGTACACGGGATCAGTAACGAAACGTTCAACCGCAGCGGAACCGTCTGCCTGTGATAGCTATGTCGACCCTGCGTGTTTGCAAGCACTCTATGGCATCCCTACCACCCCTGCCACCGAATCGTCTAACTACATCGGAGTGACCGGATATGACGACGAATATGCCAACCAAGCTGCTCTTGAGGTGATTCGATACAGTCGCTGTTTAGTGACAGCGTATCTGAGCCACGTTTCTCAGGACTTCCTGTCTGAATTCCGCACTGATATATCCGACACGACCACGTTCACTGTTGACGAGATTGATGGGGGAGGAAACGACCAAACCCAAGCTGACGCCGGAGTCGAAGCCGTGAGTCTTCGTTTCATGCTGGATGATTGTCTCAATCACATACCTGTATACAGAACCTTGACACACAGTACACCGTTGGCATTGCTACTGATGTGCCAGTTGTTTTTTTGTCAGTCGGAGAAGACTCTTCTGACGGCGTCTTCGGTTTCTTGGACACCGCGAACTACTTCCTGAACCTCGACAACCCTCCTTCAGTAATCACGACCAGTTATGGTTCTAACGAGGAAGATCTATCGATCAGTGTTGCTTAGTACGTGGCTACTCAATGAGGCGCTTGTTGACTCGACTGACTGATCAATTCACTCATCCTAGCTCCCTCTGTGATGCCTATGCTCAGCTTGGTGCTCGGGGAACAAGTGTTCTGTTCGCGTCAGGAGACGGCGGCGTTTCTGGCTCTCAAAGCTCAAGTTGCACTGACTTCGTCCCTACTTTCCCATCTGGTTGCCCTTAGTAAGCGCACTGTGATTTGACTTTGCCTTGTAGCACTGATCCTACGATACATCCAGCGTGACATCAGTTGGAGCCACGACCGATTTCAGTCCCGAAACCGCGGCAGACTTCTCGGCTGGCGGTTTCTCAAATTACTGGGGTACACCATCCTTCCAGTCATCTCAGGTCGCCAGCTACCTCTCCTACCTCGGCAGCACCAACTCGGGCTTGTACAACTCTTCCGGGCGTGGGTACCCCGATGTTTCCGCGCAAGGAGTTGACTTCATCATCGAATACGATGAGGACTGGTACACCGTGGACGGAACGAGCTGTGCAAGCCCAACGTTTGCGAGTGTGATCGCGTTGGTCAACGACCAGCTCGTTGCTGCGGGAAAGTCGACGCTCGGATGGCTTAACCCCTTCTTGTACGAGAACAGCGGCGCTCTGACTGACATTACGTCGGGAGACAACCCGGGATGCAACACGAATGGTTTCTCTGCGACAACCGGATGGGACCCTGTATGTCTGCATTACGTGCTACATTGGAGGATGACATGCTGATCTGATTGACAGGTTACCGGCCTTGGCACTCCGATTTTCTCCTCTTTGTTGAGCGCGGCAGGCCTTTGAGAAGCTGCGTGAATGTTGAGATCATTGTCCTCCAAGAAGCCGGGATTTTTGCTGATGTAGAATTTGGATGTACGCTGTCATGGATAAATACGCGAACGGATGAAAAATTTGTATTATGTAACTACTAGCATCGACCGAGTGCACAGTGTGGCCTCCTCGGAACTCAGAAATGCTTCACATATAAGTCAGACTAAAAGGAAGCAAACATTGCAGCAATGCACATGTCTTTCATCAAAGGTTTATTATCTGCTTGTGTGATAGATAATGTCGCATCCGTCCGATATCGCGTAGGAAAGTGGCGTTGTTTGTTCAAGTTGTCCAGGGGCTTTATGAAGACTCCTAAATCGGTGTATGATTCTCTGTGCATGAGCACTGACAACCTGGTACCTGGTGACTTCTCGACCTGGTTCCAATTAACCGTCGAGATATACTCGTGGAGTATAACGGCTTTTCCTGCTTCTGACTAGGTTAGTGCCGCACTTGAATCCGCGACTCTTTGTAGAACGGCAGCTATTGTGGCTCGACATTATGTAAATCGCGTCACATTGTTCCGTGCCTATCCTTCAACTCATCTGGGTATGATTGCATTCACCTCTGTACTTGAAACTTGCATCTGCTTCAGACTTTTCATCGTACGATCTTTTCGATGCGCGGCTTTATCAGCTTGCGCCCGGCTAGAATCAATGCGTTGATGTCACGAGTGATGGACCCTTCAGGGTCTCAAAATCTTCCCTTAAACCTATGAAGTCAAGTGGTTAGTAGCTTGTCGTCATATCTGACGAATAGTGGGCTCAGGATTTCAGGCTGTCAAGATAAGTAGCGACCCACACGAGAACACCACCTCCCTCCCTGAGCTTCGTTGAACCGAGCAACGCCAAACTGTAGGACTCATGATGGAACTTCTTTGGGACTCCGTGGCGGGGGTGCTTCCTGCTGCAGTGCTAATTTCGCTTTGTTTACTCTTCGTTCGGCTGCGTCCCAAGCGGCATTTACCTCCGGGTCCAAGCCCACTCCCCATCTTGGGAAATCTCCATCAACTACCTCACGAACATCAGGAAGAAGCATTCGCTCGATGGTCGAGTGTCTATGGTATGTGCGGTAGCGATCTTGAAGATAGGTATATCTCTCACCAAGAACTGGACCTCCTGCGACCCCAGGCGATATCATTAATGTCAAGTTTCTGTCTAAGCCTGCCCTCGTCATCAACTCTATGCAGGCTGCGCAAGATCTTTTGGTCAATCGAAGTGGCAAGTACTCGGAGAGGCCACGATTCGTTTTCTTGGATGAAATGTATAGCTCAATATCGACAGATATCGATATTTGCGCTTAATCAGCACGAGATAGGATGAACTGGGGTGCAATTCTTGCTACAAACTCTAGCAACGAACTCTTCCGGAAATACCAGACGTGGCTGCGATCGACCCTGCAGGAGAAATCCGCACTCTCCAAATATCGCCCACTGCAATACAGGGCGACTTCAAATTTGTTGAATGCCTTACTGAACAGGCCCGAAGCGTTCACGCAACACTTCAAACGGTACCGCCACCGACAGCCGCGTAGTCCAGCTCTGAGCAATTGACCTGATTAAACCCAGATTTACTGGTGCCATATTAATGGAGATCGCCTACGGGCATACGGTAACATCAGCGGAAGATCCGTTGCTCTCTTTCGCCGAGGAAACTCTAGATTATATCAGCAGCTATGGGCATCCTGGTGCTGCTGTGGTCGACTATTTCCCTCTATGTAAGTAGATCTAGATCTGCCAGGCATAGCTATTAGAGCAGGCGCACAGTGAAGCACATACCTTCATGGATGCCTGGTATGGGATTCAAGAGATACGCGAACCGCGTCAGAAGACGAGTAGAGCAAATGTTGGACGTACCATTCCAGGAAGCAGCTGATAGTCTGGTGAGCATCCTCGTACGCGTCGGTACCTGCACATGGATCCTGACGTTTAGCTCTCTGAGGCAATGGGAAATGCTACCCCATCAATAGCTGCTACACTGTTAGAGGAGGCAATGTCTCAAGGTTCCCTGACACCTGAACACATGACAGATATTAAGGGGTTTTGTGGGATGTTGCTCGGAGGTTTGGGAGTCTGATTTCACGTACGAGGTCTTCGCTCACCGACGCACAGCCGGTGTGGAGACCGTACGCATTACCAAGTTGCGGCTGAGATAATCTGAGCTAAGGGCCTCCGCAGACTACTGCAGTACTAGAGACATTCCTTCTGGCCATGGTTATGTATCCCGAATGTTTTGCGAAAGCTCAAAAAGAGATGGACCGCATCATCGAGGCTAAGCGGCTTCCAACGCTGGACGACAAAGAATCTCTTCCTTACCTAGAATGTATCCTGAAAGAAACATATCGGTGAGTGATAAACTCATCTTTCTCCTTGCAAGCTAAATGTCTATGTAGTTGGCATACTGTTGTCCCCCTGGGTGAGTTCGTCTCCACAGGTACCGCGCTTCTATTGAGTCCGTCAGCCATTCCGCACCGAAATTTGGTCGATGATCAGTACCGTGGCTTTGACATTGCTGCAGGGACCATTATCATACCCAACGTTTGGTGATGATTCTCTTCGTGCTCCGCTATCTTGTTGCTGATGACAGTCGAATAGGGCGATGTCTCAGGACGAAACTGTTTATTCGGAACCACAGGTATTCCGGCCGGAACGATTTGAAAAGCCGGATAGCCATAAAAACGACCCTCGCAAATTCGCTTATGGTTTCGGCAGACGGTAACTACGCCGATCCTTCCACGAGACGTTGATGACTGATGCGACACCTCAATGAACCGACAGAATGTGTCCTGGTCGACACCTCGCTGAAGCAAACGTATGGCTAGCAATGGCACACATGATAGCTACCATGGAAATTACCAAGGCTCTCGATGTTACCGGTCGGGAGATCGAACTGCAAGCCACTTTCGCTTCTGGATTCACGAGGTAAGGGTTCTCATTGTCCTCATTCGCAATCTGAGACGCCATTTGCATCGCGTATCAGCCATCCTAAGGACTTCGTCTGCACGATCAGACCGCGATCAGAGGCGGTGATTGAGCTCGTGAGACAGATGGGTACAATTTCGCAACTGTGATTGTAACATTGCTATTCGATCTTCCCTTCTGGTGGCTGGAACATCCAAGTCTCGCACAGTACGTAATTCGAGTGTGCCCGCCACACATCGATCGCATCAAAGTACTTGTCCTATGACAAATATTCTATTGAAATCCCAGGCTGCGGTATATGGGCTTCACACTGAGGTCAGGCAGCTTTTCAAACTCTAACAACGTGACCCTTCTAATTTCTCAGCGCTCGCGTGGATCACCCACATCGTACAAAGGCAGATGACGCGCAACTAGCGCCTCTCTTGAGAGTATCTGTCAACTGTGCGAGTAGCAAGCGCTTTGCCGAATAAACTGTTTCATCATCGGGGTAATTGAGTGTGCCAGCATCATAAACATGCGGGATCTGTCGCCGAGCTATAGACCAATAACATCTTTGTCCAGACCACAATTCGATGCTCTTCGGCGCCAAGTGATCGAGTCTCCAGAAAAATCGGGCGAGGCGGCGAGTGATTTGACAATTTCATTTTAGAATGCTGTTGTCAATCTGAAAGACTTGTCAAAAATAGCCTCACGTGCGGAGGACGGAGCCGTGGCTGGTTATGACATTCAATACGCATTTCAAAGGCCGTCGTTATGGCTGCCTCCATTCTGCATCGCGAAGAGAAGAACGTCAATACTGATGGTTTCTGCTAGTATACGCCTGGGAGATGCGTTCCTGAACATGGCATTTTGCATTTGACTTATCAAACTCTTCTGAGTATGCTACAAGGAAAGGCTAATTATCGCGAGCTTGCTAACGGTTCATGACTCGGCATTCCGGGGCGCTCGGGAACAGAACGGTCGGTTCGTGTGAGTCGTTGCTACAACCACAAATTTTCTGATCTGAAACATCCTGAAGACTGCACCAGCCACCGCTTCCATTCCCGTGTGTCTAACACTCGCCCAGGGCTGCAGTCTGTCCGCCGTTGCGAGCGGGATTCGCTGCCTGCGCGAATTACGCTCACTCGCTTTAGGGGCTCGGGTGGGTGGGATATCATCATGCGCCCCGACCCAGGCCCCGACCCCGCCTTCCATCTGGAAGCCGGCTCCTGCTCCTCCACGACAGGCGGGAATGGCAAGCGGGCCGCGCGTTTTCGACCCTCATTTGCCACGAGTGTCTGTTCTGCCTTTCCTCTTATGGCTACTTCCGTCCCTGACAGGCGCCCAGATGCCAGAGCTCGTTCCTAGCCCTGACACACTAGCCAATTGTCCGTTTATTGCAAATGTTCGCTTTCTGGCGAGTGCTTTGTGGCGGAAGAGTGTGGCTGGCTTCCTTGCAGCCTGTTTTCGCATGCTTCATGAGCGTCGTACCCACGGATTGAATATCGCAGGAGAGCTCTCCGTAAATCTCGGCGCACGCGATTCGAGACTCAGGGGGCCGCTCCAATCATACGCTCATCGCATGTATGATTAACAGCCGAGATCCACTAAACTGTCATCGAGATCGGATCCTGCTGGGTTGTCCCTTCGCGCCCACCCCTATGTTACAGTAGCATGCGGGGTAAGTGCGCCCGCGTTTCCTTCACTCATTTGCTACGTCTCTCTCTCTCAGGTGCAAGGTAGAGCAAGATGTTCGAGGTCACCAATGCGAACCTGCACATTAGCCTGGGCGCGCTTATCATAGGCGGGCTTGCTTCCACGGCGTAAGCAGCCAGTTTATTTTGTCCGCATCGTGTTGATTGCGAAGCAGTCTGTCTGGGATAGTGGCCATGCAGACGGTGTTGTATTTTCGCTTGTTTGAGAACGACCGGATGGTGTTGAAGCTTACGGTGCGTTGGATCTCCCCTCTCCGTCCGCCGTGCCATCAGTCGTGCTTGTGATCTCATCATTGATACACGTTCAAGGTTGCTTTGATCGCGTGAGAGTCTTGTCATGAAATCCCCTTTCTGCCAGGTTGATTGATCTCTTCGCCATCTGTTCAGATTCCTGGATCTGGTGCACACTTGCTTGGTATGGGCGGCAGACTTCCAATACTTCGTCGACAGCTTTGGTGACAAGAATATCACGGACCACGTATTCTGGTACGATTGACGACAGTTCTGTTTACCTTGTTCTGTCGTATTCAATTCATTACCTTGATATGCCAGGTCGGCCGGGGTAAGTTCTCCAAAGCGGACGTTCTCGCCAGCCGTGCTGATAAAAGGGCCGTGTACGTAGCTTACGATAGCGCTTACCGTATGTTCTCGTTTAGCATTTCCCTATAATCAATCTAATAACTTTCTGCAGGCTATCACGACAATATGCGTTCACTTGTGAGTAGCCCTCTCTTCGAATTGTCAGCGTTAAACTGACTAGGTCGCAGGTTCTTCTCGTATCGTCTGATCAAGCGTATGTATTCGCAAGCTATAGGGAAATGTCTCTCATTCTTTGTTCGTAGTGAGCAAGAACTACTTCATAACTATACCAATGGTTAGTCCTCACCCGCTACGTTTAATAACTTCTGCTTGAAGACTATCGCGCAGGTGCTCTTGGCATTCTGTCGCCTAAGTGAGCTCCACATTACTTTACTGTAATTATGATTGTCTCATCCCCATCCACAGCGTCTGCCCTTGGTAAGTCAGACCGCTGACTGGTTTCTGGTTTACTGAACGCATCGTGTGATCCACAGTCACATCAGCAGAACTGTGAGCGCCTGTATCCGTGCCATTTCCACCCACGCTAACATGTGCCGCCAGGATCCGCCTCGGAAGCTTCTTCGAGTTCTATACACACTACCGCGTCAGTGTTTCGCAGCGTATCCGCCAAGGCTCGACTTACACCGTTCGCGTCTACAGTGGCTGTTCACCTTGGGCCTTGTGCTCTCGACCGCCATTGATGTGATGATCACGATCAGTCTCTGCACGTATCTGCGGAAGAGCCGGCGGGGAGGCAGCGGGAGGCTGGACCATATCCTGGACAGCATGACGCTGTACACGGTAGAGAACGGGATGATCACTTGGTGCGCTTCCTCGTCGTCAGATGCCCTACCAATATGCTAATAACTGTTGCCGGCTTAGTGTCGCAGCTGCACTTTCGCTCGTTTTCGTGAGAGGCATTTCCGACGTGCATAGACGTACAGAACTGACCTGCTCGCTTAGTGGCTCGTCATTCCGCATGCACTCATTTACCTGGGGCTGCACTTCGCCATCAGCAAGCGTGAGTTCTTCGCTAAGTCAGGTGAAGGGTCGTACGCTGACAAGGTCGACTCTGCCACATAGTCTACGCCAATTCCTTCCTCGCATCGTACGTTCCCTGTCGTTTTTCTAGCATGCGACGGCGCCGGTATTGACGAGGGCGTGCTTCACAGCATGAACGCACGCGAACTCCTGCGCGCGCACAACTCCACTTCTGCCCAGAACTCTGGTTCAGGGCGTCATGGGTTTCCAGTCATGTTCTCAAACAGGTTCTCTACTAGACCACGGAGAGATGTGCGTATCCTGTTCCGATCCAGCGTATGCTCCGTTAACTCAACGCCGTTGCCATTCCCAAACACCAAACAGGTCGAGACAGTAGACCTAACTGGGACAAAGGTGCGCTGTTCCTCCTTGCTGGATGACTGTTGAGCTTACCACTAATTGTGATGTATAGTTGCAGATTACGGTAGACAAGACGGTGGACTACGTCGCGGACGACGGGCTGCCACTGCCATCGCCATCGAACATACCCGACGACACGAAGATCTGAGCAGAGTGGTGGAGGGGACTTTAACATATATATAATACGATATAAGCGACTCTTTGTGCCGGCAAAGACAAACGCTGCTTGAGACGAATTCGAACTCAGCGATAATCCGTGTGTGTAATGATACTGTATACCTATGGAGTGATCAGGGCTGGATATATACACGCATACCATTACGCTCTCTAATCCGCAAACCGGACTTGGGCGATATGACGCGTGAGCGGCAATCGCGAGTGGAGAGGGATTCTGAATTGCCAACGATCGGCGTCTTCTGCATACATACATGATCGTATGCGTTACAGCCAACCTGCCCCCTGACCGGCCACAGTATGCCTGGATTGGAGATGAACATACTCATACGTACATACGCCTAGCATCAATTCAACAAGAGAGGGGTGGTGTGCTGGCTCCGCGATCGAGATCTCGACACCAGCTCCGGCAATGCCCGGGCGCCTCCTCGCCGCGCGTCGCGCCACACCTCCTACCACACATACATCGTCACAAGCAGCGACACATGTTGACGACAGGGGGTCCATGCATTGGCAAGTTTGTGTCAGATCCCGGCAATACCGATGCGCAGAGCGAAAGGGGTCCGGTAAGAAGAGATCCCAGTCCGGAAACCGGTCTACCGGCTAAAGTGCTCCCCGGTACGCCTGCAACCACCTTTTAGCGTACAACGGCCCTGACTTCTCAGTTCTGAATGTCCCGCTATTACTGCTTGATGTAGGCAAGTGAACGCGACCGCTTACACGCTTACGGGCGATAATCGCATTATGGGCGTCTCCGGGGGTGCACGGCGGCACCGTGTCTGACGGTCTTGACTCTATCCAATGTATGTGGAAAGCCTCCTGTCATCCTCTGGAGCCTTTAAGACGGTTCTCCGAGTCCCGGTGGCATAAGCTCACGCAGCCTGAGCACGTGTGCGCGTAATCGAAAGCATTTGTGAAAACTCACTCAAGCCTGAGCTGATCATGTCGCGGCCGTTCCGGCGCTATCCCCGCCGTCAATCATTGCATAATCATTGATTGGTATTTGACAACACTTCCACGCAGTGTTGTCGGCACTCGAGCGTGAGTGCTTGAGCTTTCGTTGAGGAAGGTTCCATCTGGTAGCTTTGATAGATATCCCCACGTGACGTTTATAGCGTTACATAAAGCGACTCGTAGGTGCGCTTCCCCGCGTAAGTTCTACCGGATGAAGAGAAGACACATTACCATGGAATTACCACGGATATAATGTAGCACTGTAGGGATTCATAGTTGCTCTAAACGTTTTTCATCGAAGAGTTCGCCTGCTGCCATGTCGATTACTAGATAATCACTCTGCGTCACACATCATGCATCATGCATCGCCGGACTGACTGTCAGTAAGACCTTCATTGTCAAAGCAATTCAAAATATTCGTGATACAGCTGCGTTCGCTACAATGTGATTTCATCATTTTGCTACAATTTCGTGCCTTGCTGTCTGTTCTGGAACCATTCCTGAATGTCTGCCGTTGATCGCTTGAAGGATATGATTAGAACCAACTAATGCAGCTCTGCAGCACAGAGCGACTCACCTTGATCCAGGCCGATCGCGTTGCAATGCTTTCCATGGTTTGTTTGTAAGCCATGTCGTATTTGGAGGTATCCTTGGTCTAGTTCACTGCCATGAGCACCATCGCCACACCCGTAATTGATTATATGCAATACCTGGAAGAATGCAGCGATCTCTTCATAGTCCTTGTCCGATGAAAAGCCTTGGAAGCTATACTGTTACAAATTTGCGTCTCAAGATTTTGATATGTCCAGCGTCTCGAGGGACGCACCTTTACAAGGTTCTGCATAGTGAAGTTGCCCTCAAAGCGTTTGCATAGCTACGTCCGCGCTCATGTCAGAATTCACATTACTGTCATCTTGTATTGTTCGTACCGTGTCGTAGTTGTCCTTGAACGCTTGCGCCAAGAATCTCCTGGTAGCGGGATTGCCTCCAAGCCCAATAAAGAACAGATACACATCTTGGTCCCGCGCATCGTCCATTATGAACTTGAACGTGTCCTTCGCGACGTCGACATCCTGAGTGCTGCCCATGCCGGTTATAGCAGCAACGCCCGCCGACGGGTGCTTAGGCTTCTGAGCAATATCCTTGACAGCGTTCCACTCATCGCGACCACCAAACCTGACCGCCTACCGTTCCTGGTGTTAGTCCTGCAGCCAACGTCACAAGTAGCTGAGTGAGCGACATACAGTCGAGTACGTAACCCGTTCCAGCTCTGTGGGAATGACAGAGTCGTCGCCCGTCTTCATGAATGTCGCGAAACGTCCCGTCAGCTCCTTCACAGCGCTGACAAGGTGTCCTCATCAGCTTGGTTAGACAGTACAGTGTGGCTTAGCGCACCTTTCCTGCCGCGCGTTCGCCACCTGAGTGATGGCCAGCGTGCGCAGCTCACGCGTGTCTGTCGAATCGTCCTCACTGTAGGTGTAGCCCAAACGCTCGACGATCGGGCCGAACAGTTCCTATGGGCACCCATGTCCAATTCATGCTCGCACACCCACGTCCGCTCGACGACGGCTCACCTGACGGAACTTGTTGAGCGAGTCGCCGACGTCGGGGTGTTCCCACCACACAGAGCGCAGTACAGTCAAGTTGGTGCCGATGCTCTCCCATACGAGGTCTACGATCCATACAATATCAGCATCAGCATCTGCGCTGGCACATTGTCGACACTCACGCTCCTGCTCGTTGCGCAAGGTGTCCACGAGGGACAGCGCGCTGCTAACGTCCGCATATCCGGCTTTCGCAAGTGCGAATGCATCGTTTACAAGGCCCATGCGGTCCTCTACCGAGAACGGCGACGGCGTCTTCGCCGCCTCCTTTCCGATCTTGACGAGGCACTCGGGCGAGTAGAGCACACGATCTATGGACGTATTATTCGGGGCTGGCATACAACAATGGCGACCCAACTATGCACAGAAGCTGACTGTCCCCGCGTTCAACTTGAACGGCCTGTTGACGTCGAGCTTGATCGTCTTCTCGCGCGTGTCAAGCACGACGCTGTTGTCAACGACAGCTTCGCCACTCTCAGAGACCGTTAGCAGACTCAATGGGATCGTCCTGTGTAGGTAGATTTCAAGGATGAGAGCGACTGGTATTCATCACCGATCTCACGCACCAGATGGTCTCGTTGTTCTCAGCCGTTGCGGGGCCGGTCTCCAGGAAGCGGTCCTGACGGACCTTGATGCCATCAGCGGTCTCAGTGACGGTGACGACGGGGTAGCCCATCTGTTTATACGCCCAATCAACAACCATTTCATATCTCATATTGACGAAGCAGATACCTTCTTGACCCAGTTGTCCATCATTTTCGGGATGTCCAGGCCTGCAGAGCATGGGCGTCACGATTCCAGTGGCGAGAGCAGGGCAAAAGCTAGACAAACCCGTAGCCTCCCCGATGCCCTCCCACAGGTCCCTCGTGACGCTGTTCGCGAATAGATGTTTCTTGAGGTAGATGGACACGCCCTTCAGGAACTTCTCCTCCCCGACATATCTCGAGAGCATGCGAAGCACTGGCTAACGCGTCAGTCACCATTCATCTGCAATCCCATACTCAACGCTCACCTGATGCGGCCTTGTGGTACGAAAGACCGTCGAAGATCTAAAGGCGCGAGTATGTGAGATAAGCGGAATGCAAGTCGCGGGCGGGAAGAGCGCACCTGGTTGACCATGTTCGCGTCGGGGCACTCGACTTCGATGGGGTGGGACGAGAGCTTGGCATCGACATTGAGCGCGTACGCGAGCGACTCTGAGACGAACGCCGAGTGAAGTTTCCACTCGGGGAAGACCCTTTTTGCCGTCAGCTATAGTACCTTGGGACTGTTCGCAGTCTGCTTACTTGTCTATCGTACTGTGAGTCAAGGGCACGGCGAAAAACAAACACAAGCTTCCGCTTTCTTACCTAGAATGATGACTTCGCCCATCTGTGTGGGTCATGCCGACGTTGCGCCACGAGCTTGATCAGTCCGAATCTCTGTCTGTATAGTATGACTGACCAAAGTCGCAAAACCTAAAGTACTCATCAATGGCTGTTGCGTGAAGAACTGAGGCACGGGCTTACCCTCATTCAGGTACAAGTTGTCCCACCACTCCATCGTCGTGATGTCGCCAAACCTGATGAAAGTTGAACGCTACATATGCTTGAAATGATGGTTGAAGTCGTTGTACGCACCACATGTGCGCAACCTCATGGCACTGTGTGCCAGCAATCCTCTTCTTCGCCCGCACGTCCTTCGAGTCCGGGTTAATCAGATACGCAGCCGTGCGCCCAGTGATCAAGCCCTGAGCGTAGCTTTAGCGTCGGTAGTGCACCAAGTAGAGCACCACGCACCCAGTTCTCCATCGCGCTCGCATCAAAGTCGTGCACGACGAGCGTGTCCAGCTTCGGAAGCGGGAACTCGATATCGAACACCTGTTCGTACAGCGGCAGCACCCGCCTCTTCACCTCGAGCGCGAACCCCGCCTGCCCGATGCAGTCCGGCGTTGTGTATATCCGCAGCGGGCGGGTCTTCCCGCTCAGCGGGCTCGTGTACGAGCTCTCCAGGTGCACGAACCGCCCGTTCGCGTACGCGACCAAGTACGTCGACATCGGCGGGCTCGTCGCGAACCGCGTCGTCTTCCACGCGCCCGCGTCCGCGACGCGCGCGGCGAGCCACGCGTCGACGCCTGCCGCGTCGAACGCGCCCTCCGCCGCGGCGGACATGTTGCTCAGGCTGACCGTGTCTGCGCGCGAGACGAGCGTGACGGCGAACGTCGCCTTGAGCAGCGGCTCGTCCCAGCACGGGAACGCGCGTCTCGCCGCCGTCGGCTGCCGTGCACGGAGACGCAACGCAGGTGAGTGCGGCTCGATGGCTGGCGCACGGAGCACGCACCTCGAACTGCGTCAGGCTGTACGTCTCGCCGCCGCCGACGGACCGGTAGTACCCCATCATCGAGCCCGTGAGCTTGCCCGCGAACGCGATTTTGAGCGTCGCCTTCGACCCCGTGGGGAGGGTCTTGGCGAATGAGAGCGTTCCCCGTTCGGATTCCTTGTTGTACGTCGTCTCGGTGGGCGCCAGTGATGCGCCGAGGGCGTCAGACTGCAGCGAGATGTCCTCGAGCGTGAGATCGCTTGTGTTGAAGACGATGGTCGAGGCTTCTGATTTCACATCGAGACTGCGCGACAAGGTTATCATACAGGAGCACAGATCGTGTACCCCGCTGGAGACTCACTTGATCTTGACAACTCCGTCGAACGTGTGCTCCTGCAGGTCCGTGCGCACGGTGAGGTCGTAGTGCGTCGGCTTGACGTTCGTCGGCAGACGATATTCGGCGATTTCAGTAGACATTGTAGGCTTGAAGGAGGCAGTAGAGCTCGCCAGTCGAGCCTGCAAGTGGCAGTCTAGGACAGGAGAGGGCCGGGGGTTGATGGATCTGACGAATGGCCGCCGAGGCGCGGAACTGGACGCGCACCCGATGTGCACATGGTCGGCGAGTCGCCTGACCCAGGGCAGGCATCGCTGCAGCAGCCCCGGCATTTTTGCGAGGGGATGGCCTTTGGAAACTCCGCGATGGCTGAAGCGCCGCGCCACTTCTTCGGACAATGAAGCTGAGCTTGAGCGTGCACATAGTCCAGTGGGACGTCGATCGCCAGTCACTAGTTTTTGCTAGGGCGGATGTAGGTGACCCTATCCCGTGACCGCGAGGCTATGCATCTACGCGTCCTCCCCGAATTGTGATCAATACGCCGCCGCACGCTCGCTGTATTCTAGCACATACATGCCAATAGAATACCTCGCAAGCCATTTTTGCAGACTATCTATGATCTCGACAACAAGCACTTCGACGTATTACTGAAGGCAGCCCGCGAAGCAGCTTATAAAAACAGTGGCAAGTCTAAATCTTCGGAGTCCATATATGCTAGTATCAGTAAGACCAGCTTGGAGCCATGTCGCCTGATTCATCGAGAGCATTGCGTAGCCGTCGCGTACGATCTTGATGCGGCGTCTTCGAACTGGTTTAACGTGCTCCTTCAGCCCGTCTTCGTCGTCTTCATAGTCGAAAAGATTACCGTTATCGGCAGGATTATCCATTGTATTGATTAAAAATCCATAGAATACTTCTACGACAGGGCAGGGTGCTAACGTGTTCCAAAGTCGTTAGCGTGCCATCGACTTTGCGCGATGCGTAGACGTGTAGACGCCCGCCTCGCGATCACGGTGATCGAGACGGGGGTCACCTACATCCGCCCCATCGAAATCCACCAGACGTTCCGCCAGCGCGCTTTGTCTTCAGTTTTTCGATCTCCGCTCGGGTGCTCCCGAGCAGCACGTGCGCTGGCAGAACGTCTGATCGAGACTAGCCAGTCACGAACATGCGCGGTCGTCGCCGCCAGTGTCACGGGCAAAATCGCCATTACCGGCGACTAGGATATATATGTATAAACGCTACGCTAATATATAGGGGGTAGAGCACTATGTTCAGACTTCATTCTGAACTTGGCGTTCATCCACTTCGCTCCCCTCAGTTCGCTCTAAGGTTTTAGTGGCCTTGTCATGAGTTCAGAATCCACTACCATCTGGGCTGCTGGTCTAAACCCGAGGCTACTGCGGAGATAAGCTCCCGTGTTACCTTCTTGCATGACAGGGATACGACGCCGACACGGCACCCTTGTCACTACGACCTACGGTGGTAGACTCCCACCTACGACACAACAGCGTTTCCCTTGACGCACAAGGCGGCTCATTGGACGAGCAACAGCAGAAGACTCCCGCTTACAGAAACACAACAGCGCACCCAACGCACAACCCCGGGCAGTACCCACTTACATAAAACAGAATAACACTGATAAAAACCCACTATATGCCACAGATGCGCCGGTCAGACGCAATCGGCATCACAACACGCCGGTCGCGCCGCGACCAACACACGCTATGCCGACGTCGCCTCACCGCGCGTCAATACACCGGCGCCCCACTCCCTGCTTAGTCAGCAAAGGGAGCGCACCAACGCGACCCGCCCTCACAGGCCCCGGGGACACCCACACACCGCCTGCCTTTGCTGCAAAGCATCGACGGCGCGCGTCTCGCTACAACATAAGCAAGACAACACACCGCCACCAGCGCGGAACACTACGCCGCCACCAGCGCGGAATGCCAACGCCGCTACGCGCGGACTCACGACGCCAAAAGGCATATACACGAGACGGGGTGGTGCGCCCACTGCGCCTATGCAAGAGGCCTTGGGCCGTACATTTACGCACACCCACTGTTACGGGTCGAATACCCGTTCGTATATTTGAGTCGTGAATATAGATCTTTCTTCTGCACGTAGGCACGTCGCCGTATGCAAGGCAAATACTCGTTAGATGCCTTCGGGTCCTAAGTGAAGTCCTTAGGAGATCGGTTAATATCCAATACGCGTTAGAGGATATAATCTGTTCAAGTGCGAGTCGAATGGAATAGAAGACTCGCCTAAGTCCGAGAAGTCAGTGTGCACTTCGAGGACTTAGTCGTTCGATTGCTCGAGTGAGAAATACTGAGCGTAGTTTCCTACCTTTGAGAACGAGTATAAGACTTCTTGTTTATACAACAAGGTCGAGCTAAAGAGCCTCGACAGTAAATACATGAGTTTATATACTTCGTTAGGTTTTAGGGGTCAAGCCTGTCCCAGATGTCACCGATACTATCTACGCTATAGTGTCAAACGTTTGATAGGTATGTAGTGATATATCCGAGACGATGGATAGGAATGATGGCGGTTGAACGCCATCTATCAGCTAATAAACGATGAACGTGAAACGACAGCAGAGTTGGATCTGCCAAAGATGAAACGAGCCTTTTAGACTAGTACAACTGGGGATGCGCCCAGTAGAATCACGAGTAGCGAGGGAGGTTGGTTGCGCAACAAGTCCCTGTATCGTATTCACCCTATGGTGAGTTCTGTCGATATTCGAAAAATCAAAATAACCGTAACATCAGCCCCTCCCTAGGCATTCGTCGGCCCCGACGAATTCTCCAAGTTCCCTCCCTCAGAGTGCCTCGGCGTCCTGTTCGTTGTAGATGTCGCCGTTCCCGCTGAGGGACGGGGTCGTAGGAGTTTGCCATACGAAGTGTTGGCGGCATTCATTCTGTCGATGACCTGGTTGATTGAGCCCACAAGTTCTGCAAATATAGTCGGGGCAGTCGAGGACCCAGTGGTTGGCTGAACCACATTGTCGACACGGCTGTTCTGGTGAGGGCCTCGCTGGTACCCGTAAGGAAGGGATATCGCGGAGGTATTCGTTGTGTTGATACCTCCAATGGTGTGCGGCTCGATGAAGGTTCCGTGCCGCCCATGTGGGTAGGGAGGCGGTGTCTCGTTCATGTTCCCTCGCACCTCGCTCAAACTCCTCGCGGGTAATGCTCTGCACTGAAGGAGATCGTCGAATAGGCGGCGTGCTATTCGCTCTTCGCTGTCGCGCTGGGGTAGCCCTAGGGCTCGTCGGGCGTGCAGGTGGTTCACGTCTCCTGTTGCTTCCCACACCAGGAATACGCGGCGTCGAGTCTCTAGCTCCTGTTCGTCGGGCTCTCTGAGTCTCGGTAGGCAATGGAAATAATACTCGATCGCGTTCCATAAAATCAAACGGCCTTGCAACTCGGCGTCGTTCGTCGGTGGTGAAAAAGCGGGCGGGTCGTGGTACATATTCGGGTCGATTGGGAGTAGTGTGCTCGCGATCCTCGAAGTCGTTGAGTGCATGTCGTAGTCGGGCCGTCGTGGTGGCGGCCAGTCGGTCGATAAGTCTGTCGGTGAGTAGCTCGAGTCCCTCTCTCTGTGCTCTGATTTGCCCCTCCATTTGGACGAGGTCCTCGGTGATATTCTGGTACGAGCTGTAGATATGGGTGAGGTCCTGCGCGATATCGAAGAGGGCCGTCCAGCCATCGGCTCGGCCAGCAAAAGGTCCCTCAGCCCTGTACCAGAGGAGGGCGTGTCTGATCTGCAGATGTTGGGGGGAGTACCTCCTCGGCGGCGTACCTCTTGGTCGTCCTTCCCGGCGACCCGTGTTGCTGTGGGGGGTCGTGGCGCGGCGAGGGAGTTGGTGGCGAGTCGTCGACATATTATTACTGTTCGGCTTTCGAGTGTCGGGGTTGTTCTGACTCGCATTCGGTGGTAGCTTTTTATCAACTCCTTGGAATGCTCCAAGTTCGCCTCGTCTTCCCATGAGTTGTCGGTCGTGGCATAGCCTTTCCACTTGACGAAGTATTGATGCTTCTTTCTTTGCCATCTGTCAGCCAAGATGGCTTCGACTTTGTATTCTTCCTGTCCCTTGATGATATCAGGTGGCGGCCGTAGGTAATTGGGTCCGTGTACCCTTGTTTCTTTGAATGGTTTTAGTAAGGCAGCGTGGAAGACCGGATGAATTTTCCAATTCGCCGGTAACTGCAGCCGGTATGTCGTGGGTCCCATCTTTTCTGTGATGGTGAAGGGTCCTTCTCTTTTTGGTGCCAGTTTGTTCGATTCATAGGGGATCGTTAGGTTTTTGGCGTCGAGCCATACCTTATCCCCTTTCTCAAGCTTCGGCAGTTCTCTGAGGAACCGCCCTGCCATTCTTTTCTGGGCTAGTTCGTGTGCGATGAATGCCATCTTTCGCGCCTCTTTGATTTTCTTGATCCTATCGACTGCTGCCGGGACGTTCCCTACTCTGTCATAGTCTGGGAATCCTCTCGGGACGTATCCTAGGATTATTTCAAGTGGCGCTGGCCGGTTTTCGGTCCGTCTGGTGTTGTGCGCGAATTCGACGTCAGGCAGTCGTTGTACCCATTGGAAAGGGTCGTTCATGCAATAGATACGAAGGTATACTTCGATCTGTTGGTTCATCCTTTCCGTTTGTCCGTCTGTCTGGGGATGGTATGCTGTACTCATCGCTGACTCTGTTCCCTGCAGCTTGCATAATTCCCTGAATAGTTTTGATGCAAATTGTGGTCCCCTGTCCGAGATGATTTTTCGGGGGATGCCGTATTGTGAATATATCTTTCGATGGAATATTTCTGCGGCCCCTTCGCTTGTAATTGTTTTGTCGCATGGGGTAAGAGAGATGGCCTTGGATAGGCCATGGTCGACAATCACCATCATGGAGTCGTACTTTCCGACTCTTGGCAGGTCGGTGACAAAATCGACCGAGCACTGTGAGAAGGGGAGGGCGTCTTCCCGTGTCGGTATTGGTTGCAAAGGGGGTTTTAGCGGATTCCTATCAGGTTTCATCTGTTGACAGATTGCACAGCCCCGGACGTATTCCGCTATCATTGTTCTCATGTCAGGCCACCAAAAGTGGGTCGTAACCTGTACTGTTGTACCCCAGATCCCAGGGTGTCCGGCCGGGATCGTGTCGTGGTATTTTGAGATGACGTCCCGTCGAAGGTCCTCGTCTTTTGGCACGTACATCCTGCCCCTGTAGAGCAGTATTCCATCTGTTTGTTGCCATTCATCTGCAGTGGTTCTCGCGGGGAATTCGCCTGTGCCCCCTAGAGCACGGATCGCCTGTTCCGCAGATTCATCTCGATCGTTGGCGTTCTTGATTCGGTCAATGATCGGGATCTGGATTGCATGGACGACGAGTTCGTCTGGAATCATGGTGATTCCCTCGTTGTCCTCGTTGCTTTCATCCAGGTGGTACAACCTGGAAAGTGTGTCGGCCATGACTAGTTTCCTTCCGGGGACGTGCTGCAATTTCAGGTCGAATTGTGAAAGGAATAGATGCCATCTCGCTTGTCGCCGATTTAGGCGCTGTGCACTTCTCCAGTACGTCAGGTTCTGATGATCACTTCGGATCAAGATCCGATGCGGTGCTCCTTCCAATAGGTGCCGCCATTCTTCTAATGCTCGGACTATTCCGAGTAGTTCGCGATCATAGATTTCGTAGTTCCGTTCTGTTGATGTCAGGGATTGTGAGAGATATCCCACTGGCCGTTCGCGCCCTGTTTCATCTGTTTGTTTCAGCACTGCTCCTGTGGCGAACTGAGATGCATCTGTTTCGAGGATGAATGGTTTCTCCTTGTCTGGTGTTCCTAGCGCGGGCGCCGTCGTGAATGCCTGCTTCATGAAGTCGAACGCTCTCTGTTATTTGTCCGTCCACTGGAACCCCGTTCCTGTGACCGTTTTTGTGAGGTCTACCAGGGGTCGTGCGTGCGTTGAGTAGTGGTCGATGAATTTTCGATAGAAGTTCGCAAACCCTAGGAAGGATCTGACTTCCTTGAGATTTCGGGGAGTCGGCCATTCTTTAATCCTGTTGAGTTTCGCTGGGTCCATCTGGATGTTCCCTGGAGTGATGACCAGCCCTAGGAACTCAACTTGGTTGACGCCAAAGGCGCATTTCTCGGGTTTCACAAAGAGGTGGTTGTCCACTAATTTCTGAAGGATCCGCCGTTCCCGTTCTTTGTGTGTTTTCTCATCTTCTGAGAAAACGAGGATGTCGTCCATATAAACAAGCACCCATCCTTCGAGGATTTCTTCTTTCAGGATTTCATTCATCATTTCCTGAAAGGTCCCGGGTGCGTTGCACAATCCGAAAAACATAACTGTGGGCTCGTACAACCCTCAGTTTGTTTTGAAGGCTGCTTTCCATTCGTCTCCCTTCTTGATCTGCACGTTGTTGTATCCCGCTCTAAGGTCCATTTTTGTGAAGATCTTTGCTCCTTTTAGCTTTTCCAGGAGCTCTGAGATCAGTGGCAAGGGATAGACGTTCTTTATCGTCCCTTCGTTCAGATATCGATAATCTTGACAGGGTCGTAGGCCGCTGTCTTTCTTTGGAACGAAAAAGAATGGTGACGCCATCGGGGATTTTGAAGGGACTATGAATCCCTTGGCCAAGTTTTCTTTTAGGAATTCGTCCAGCGCCTGTTGCTCTTTAGGCGAGAGTGCATAGACTTTGCAGTCTTTCGGCACAAAATCGGGTTTTAATTCGATTGCGTGGTCCCATGGTCTCGACGGGGGGAACGCTGCTGCGGACTCCTTGCTGAACACCTTGGCGAAGTCCAGTAGGTGTTTCGGGACCATCTCCTCAATCGTTCGTTCTGGTTCGGGGGTTTTCTGCGCGAATTCCTGGGATTTCGTCAGCGCTTTCCTGACAGCGTTGATGATTTGTATCTTTGTTCGGAACTTCTTTCGCGTCTCCCCTTTCTTTCCTATGATCCTAGGGTTATCTTTTGCAAAGCGTCGGATCGCTTCGTACTCCTCGGGAGTATAGAGCCGCTGCGCTGTTTCTTCTGGCTGGTCCGTGGATCCAAACCCTTTCTCCCCTCGTTCTGTTTCATCTAGGTCTTCAACCTCTATAATGTCGGGGGTGAGGTGCCGTTCGAAAATTATCTGGGCTATTCGCATGCCTGGGATAATTCTATGTGCCTTGTCTGAGTAGTTGAAGACGATGGCTCCGACGTTTCCTCGGTAGTCCGAGTCTATGACTCCGGGTTGTACTACCAATCCGTGTCTGAGGGTGTTGCCTGATCGTCCGGCCAACCTTCCATACGATCCCTTTGGGATCTTCATTTTTACTCCTGTGGAGACGAGTTTCCATCCTCCGGCGGGAATTTCGGTTTCTTCTGCGGCGTAAAGGTCGTACCCTGCAGCTTCTTGGGTCCCCCTTGTTGGAATTTTCCCTTCTGGGGCAACTACCATTTCTACCGTATCCATTCGGATCGTGGTTTCCTGTTTCTTTTCTTCTGCCCCTAGTATTGATCGTACATCGACTGTTTGGTCCTTCCAGTCGATTGTGGAGTTTTCGTCTTTTAGCCATCCGTACCCTAGGATCATATTCTCTGTTCCGATTGATCCTACTAGGAATCGGACTTTTCGCGTTTTCTGGGTCTTCGGATATCGTAGTAGTATGGTGGCTTCTCGGTCTATTCGCCCATCTTTGTTTTCTGTTCCGTCAACATTTTTGACGATGATCGGGTTCTTCAAGGGTTGCGTGGGCACCTTGTATTTTTCTACCACTCTGCTGTGGATCAGGTTCGACATTGCTCCTGAGTCGATTAGTGCATTGCACTTCACGGGTTTTGCCAACGTCATGATTACCGGGATGAAGAGGGATCGATTCTTCTCGAACGAGGTAATTACATGCGCTGCTTTCTCGGAGAGTAAGACCGTGGGCTTCCCTCCTAGGCAAAATCCTGTTCTTCTGTCTCTTCTTCTGAGACTTCTTCGATGCGAGCTTCTTGCTCGGCTTCTTCTTTCTCGGTCTTTCGAGTGGTCCGCCTAGGGCGGGCTGGCTTCCTTGGCCTCTTCGGGCAGTCTCGCAACATATGCCCTGGCTGATGACAGGTGAAACACTTTCCCTTCTTGATATGATCGTCCCTTTCCTGGGTGGTCATTCGATCTACATCCATCGCATTCGGATCTTTCGGTGCGGTTGTCTGTGGAGCACTAGTGCGTCCGTTATTCTGGTTCGAGGCTTGCCAAGCCTTTTTCTTGACAAACGGTTTATCCCGTTTCAAGAATATTTTGTACGTATTTTCATAGTACGAGGCAGCGGACTGCCATTCATCAATGGTCGCTGGTAGCGGCCGAACGCCGATGATGTATCGGGTCGTATGTTCGGGTAACCCTTTCTCGAATAGGGTTATAAGCAGCGCGTTTCCGTCCGCGCTGTATCGATTGTACTGGGCCTTCCCGGCCAAGTTATTGAATTCGGTGATGTAGTCATCGATGTCTTTTCTATCCTGGGTTACGTCCAGGATTTTCTTCCGCGCCTTCTGTACTTCTTCGATGGCTCCGAAGGCTTTTTGGAAGTCTGCGTCAAACTGTGCAAGACTAGGTGGGAAGAATCGTTTCGTCTGGGGGTTCGTATAAACCCGATGATAGTTCTGTTTCCATTGGCCCGTTTTCCCCTTGTTCGAAATATAAGAGAGGATAAAGATCACTCTCTGTACGTCGTTCTGGAATGACGTTTCGTACATTGTAAACCAGGAATTGCACTGGTTTATGAAGTTCTGCATGTCGGATCGTTCCCCATCGAATACGTCCGGGGGATTGATCTTTATCATCGGGGGTCGGTAATACGGGTTCGGCACCGGAGGTTGAGGCTGCGGCGCATTCGGTGGTGGAGGTCCTCCTCCTCCCGGGTATCCTCCACCCGGGTTTCCTGGGTTTCCTCCGGGGTTCCCTGGGTTTCCTCCTCCAGGGTTTCCTCCTCCGGGGTTCGCGGGGGTTCCTCCTCCGAGTCCTCCAGGAGGGGGGGCATTCCCTCCTCCGAGTCCGAAGTTTCCTCCCAATCCTCCTCCGCTTGTATTTGCGGAGGTTCGTCCAAATAGGCCTGAAGGCCATGTTCCTGGGTTTGTTGTTCCCATTCCTCCGCTTGGGCTAGTCCAAGACGGATTTCCTCTGCTACCCATTCCGGGTGCGTTCTGTGGGGGGCTTCCAAAGAGGTTTGCTCCTCCAGCCATAGACCCAATCCCACTCTGCGCAAAAGCAGATATAAATCCTGGAGGGTCCTGTCCTCTGGTCTGGCTGTTATCTGTTCCTGTAAAGTTTCCAGGATTTCTCCCATCATCTCCGATGCGCTCAATTCCTGCCATTCCTGTGGCGCCTGAAGGCTGATTCGTATTTCCATCGGCATCGGAGGTTCTGTTGATGGTTTCGGTTTCGTTTTCGGTCAACGTCGTGGTTGACATCGGAGGGATTTCTCCGAATCGTTCGAACGCTTCACGCGTTATTTCCCAAGCGGTCGTTCCTGCGGAGGGGTATACTTGTACCCACTTCGATGCCCTATCTTCTCTGGGGATGACAACAATTCCTCCGCGGTTACGGAAGGCTCCAATGGTGTCAGTCCACTCGTATCGGTTGAGTCTGTAGACTCCCTGAATGTCCTCGGGCAAGAGTTCAATCAGTCGTGCTGGGAATTCTGGTCCAAATATCATGTGCCCTTGCACCGTGATAGGTGAGGGGGTGATAAGCTCGACCTTCTGTTACGGGTCGAATACCCGTTTGTATATTCGAGTCGCAAATATAGATCGTTCTTCTGCACGTAGGCACGTCGCCGTATGCAAGGCAAATACTCGTTAGATGCCTTCGGGTCCTAAGTGAAGTCCTTAGGAGATCGGTTAATATCCAATACGCGTTAGAGGATATAATCTGTTCAAGTGCGAGTCGAATGGAATAGAAGACTCGCCTAAGTCCGAGAAGTCAGTGTGCACTTCGAGGACTTAGTCGTTCGATTGCTCGAGTGAGAAATACTGAGCGTAGTTTCCTACCTTTGAGAACGAGTATAAGACTTCTTGTTTATACAACAAGGTCGAGCTAAAGAGCCTCGACAGTAAATACATGAGTTTATATACTTCGTTAGGTTTTAGGGGTCAAGCCTGTCCCAGATGTCACCGATACTATCTACGCTATAGTGTCAAACGTTTGATAGGTATGTAGTGATATATCCGAGACGATGGATAGGAATGATGGCGGTTGAACGCCATCTATCAGCTAATAAACGATGAACGTGAAACGACAGCAGAGTTGGATCTGCCAAAGATGAAACGAGCCTTTTAGACTAGTACAACTGGGGATGCGCCCAGTAGAATCACGAGTAGCGAGGGAGGTTGGTTGCGCAACAAGTCCCTGTATCGTATTCGCCCTATGGTGAGTTCTGTCGATATTCGAAAAATCAAAATAACCGTAACACCCACGAACCGTCTCACGAACACCACGCTGGCCGCGTACAAGGCCACTTACAACGCGACAAGCCTGGCCCGTTACAACAACACGGTGACGGCGAAGATGATGCTTGACGGGGGTATCTACCACCGCCGGACACACGCTGGACGGGGGTACATCCACACCAACAGTTCACCACCTTGGCGGGGGACATAACCTACACAAAAAACACAGAAAATTGAAACCCACCCACCACCCCAGTCAAAACACCATCCCAGGAGCATCCTGGTCTGTCGAGGACAACGTAACGGGCCGGGGGTAGGGTTGGAGGAAGGAACTGACGACCCAAGATGAGCAAAGCCTGAGAGACAAGGGCATAGCGCGACGATGACCGAGGGAAGCCTGAGGTACGATGATGAGGAAGGGGACCGACCAAGGAGGTTGGACCGAGGATGAACGACGACGCGCACCGAGCGAGGAGCTCGCGCGTAGACCCGCTGACGAGGAGGGCTGATGACGACTACTTTTTTTTCCCACCCTACCGCCCCCGTCGACTCACCTCTCGCCGTGAAGATGCGTCACTAGAGATGGGGGTGCATAATACAAAAATCATATATTACAGGTAATCTACAGGTGGTGAAGAAAACCCTTACGGCCTACAGTGATGAACACAGAAGTTGTGACACGACACCAACCCTCACAGGGACCTCATCGGTCACTAATGCACCCAACCCTACGAGGGGCCCAAGGCGGTAGATGTTGGAATAAACCAGCAGGGGCATACCACTACTCCACCGTGGAGTAGTGGTATGCCCCTGCTGGTTTATTCCAACAGTAGATTCCCGCTACAACCCTACAACAACAGCAACTCCCCCCGCCTTACAACCTCTTGCGGTGGTAGTTTCCCACCACAACGACTCTTCTACAGGCCGGCGGTAGTCCCCCCGTCTTACAACATTTCTTTTACAGGTTTTTACAGATCACGCTTACGCTGGCAGTACAGCCCCACCTACACACATACAAAAACACAAGAAAATATAGGATAAGAATTTGGTGTCGAGACGACACGCTAGAGATGGGGGTGATGTCACGGGCAAAATCGCCATTACCGGTGACTAGGATATATATGTATAAATGCTACGCTAATATATAGGGGGTAGAGCACTATGTTCAGACTTCATTCTGAACTTGGCGTTCTTCCACCCGCCTCACCCCAGTTAGCTCTGAGGGCCCAGGGTGGTCTTGTCAGCCAGCATCAGTCCATCAGGTGCAGATACATTAATTGACTATACACCTTCCTATAGGAGTACCGATTTGTTACATCTCAGCACTATCTCCATGATATCAACCATTCATTGTGTCGCTTCATGGCCGTGCGTCGCTGAAGCGCCTCCTCATCTTCATCAGCCTTTCGTTTTTTCTGCCTCCTTTCCCTCTCCTTCTCGATGCAATTTCGACATTTTGCGGTAAGCTCCCCTAAGCAGAATCCTTCTTGCGGATAGTGACATCAATATCAAGTGGTTTCTTCACGTGACATTCTAAACAGGTGCCTGAACGTTGCAGACATGCACAGTTACTCATTTCTGAGCATCTTTGCTTGTGGGCCTAACATATGTGCTAACATATTCTACTTTTCATGAGAATAGATTTTGGACGTGAGAGACAAACCATTGCATAACTTACAGTAATGTACAAAAGTATTTGGGCAGACACCTCGTGCGGTACTTTGGGGGCTTCCCATAGAGCTTTGAGGTTAATCTTAGTACTACTACATAGGTTACTGAATGTATGTATTATCCATGAATGATTGCCCTGATGAGGGGGCATTTCTGGTTATTGAGCTGCAAGACTAGGTAATACCGCCAGAAGCGCCCAAAGTGTATCTACCAAATTCACTGTCCTATGTGCTCTACAAGACCAAAACTAAATACTAGTAGCCTGTGTACCCTCCCTTGACTGTCTTTAGCATACCTACATGCTTTGGCATACTACAACAGAGTGACTGAATAAATTCAGTATCAATGCCATACCATTCCTGCTGCACAACCTCCCATAAAGCTTTGGCAGACCCTGGCTGTGGCACCCTTTTTTGCACTTGTGCCTTCAGATGTGCCCAAACATGCTCAATGATGTTCATATCAGGGCCCTGTGATGGCCATGGAAGCACCCGCAGCTTATTTTTCTCCAACCAGGCAGATGTGATCTGAGCAGAATGCTTTGGATCATTATCATGCTGGAAGAAATGATGCTGTGGAGACATCCCATAGTCCCTCAGAGTCCCAAGAAGCTGTTCATCAAGTATCTTGATGTATTCTGTTGCTGTCATGATCCCAGTGATCCGATGAAGACACCCAACCCCCTTCTCAGTGATGCACCCCCACACCATCACTCCCCTGTTGCCTGATTTCCATGTCTTCTTCGTGTACCTTGCTTGTAGTGCATCCCCAGGCCTTCTCCAACAAAAATCCCTCCCACCTGTGCCCGAGAGCTCAATCTTGCACTCGTCAATGAAAATGATGGTCTGCCAATAGTCCACACTCCAATCCCCCACTCCTTCTGCCCAGACCCTCCACACCTTTCTGTGTCTTGTAGACAGATATGGCACCCTCCTACGAGTTGCAGACACCAGCCCCTCCTTCTGTAGAGCATGCTGTAGTGTGATGGGATGGACATTTTGGAAGTGCTCACGCTGGAGCTCTGCAACATTGCGAGCGTGCCCTCTATCTCTATCTAGCAGTAAGACCGCATATTTGCAGTCCTGTTTGGATAGCTTTGCTGGGCAGCCTGCCTTCAGCTGAGGGTAGCACGACTTGGTGCGGCAGAAGCGGTTAACGATGTTGTAAACGGTGTTGTGAGTGATATTGAAGCGACGAGCAATGACTGCAGCAGAGTGGCCAGCATGGTAGAGTTCAACTATTCTACCACACTTAGATGGTGAAGTATAGACCATAGGAGTATGAGATAGCACACAGATAGTGATTTGACCAATTGCTTCGTTACCAAAAAGCAGCACAAGGTGGGTGTATCGACACGTTGATCACATGATTGCCTCATTCTGGCTCACTGTACGAGCCGATGGCAATGTAATCATATGTGCATAGTACTGAGTTCCTTCTGTCTACTATCCTAATTTTTTGGGGCCACAAAACTTGCCCAGTCCATCGGTAAGTACCAATATTGGTGTTGCCCAATTACTTTTGTACGTTACTGTATCTATAAGCCTTCGAACGACCCACCGAGCCCAGCCACCCTCCTGCGCTTCAGCCACCGCGGAGTTTCAAAGGCCATGCAAACCGTGGGGACATTACAGTCACCGTCAGAACTCAGGCTGTGGATATCTCTGTCTGGCCATTTCCTCGTACGCGTGAACGGTCAGATCGCTCTGATTCAGCTCTCGCTATCCACTGGCGTGTCTCTTCATGCAGCCTGAGGATTTTCCATCATGAGTACCCGCTATGCATATCTTGCTCAGTCTCTGCTAGCCAGTTGCCGACGCGTATATTGACTGCGAGGGTCGCTCGCAAGCATATCACCGGCCAGCTTCCCTTTGACTCATCCTGCGTTATCTCCTGGAATACAGCTCGTCTTCCTGTTGATTCTTCAGTCCATCTCTGTGAAACTCAGCCTCGTCTGTCACCGACAGCGTCGGCCGGTCTAGATCCTAGCCGAGCGTGAAACGCATTCTCTCGCTTTTGAAACACAATGGCGCAGTCATATCTGGAGTTGCTGTTTGCCTGTGATGTCTGCCCCCCGCCACAGACCAATGGCATCTTGCTGTAGACGACGCTGCATCGATTCACGCATCTTTCGCAATTGTGCCTCGCCGTGGTTGATCGCAAACCGTGGCAGTATAAGTGAGCGACGTCAAGGTGGTAGCCAACACTACAAGGGTCAAGGGTCAAGCTCGAGGGTCAAGGCGGTGTACGCTGACCAGCACACAAGATATCGATTAATTGTCGTCGATATCTATCTAAGTATGGTTGCGGCATTGCAGCCACAGACGCGTCCCAGGATGGTCTCCAAGCGCTCCATTGATAGCTGCTGTCACGAACATGTGGGTCAGATGATTAGCGACCATGTGCTCACGATTGCTGATCCAAGATTCCGCGGCTAACCTGCACGCCTTTCTGCTTCTCTCGCCGGCGTTTACAAGCCCGACACTGCTCCTTGCGAGCTCTGTTATCTACATTGACAAGAAGCCTGAGTACCCGTTGGCAGGCATTGCTGCTGTGATCGCCATCGGAGACACGCAGGATCTTGAGATCGCGAAGGACACGTTCAAATTCGTGATGGACGACGCGCGGGACTAAGACGTGTATGTATTTCTTCAAGGCCTGGATCCGATCCCGCCACTAGGAGCTTCTTGGCGAAAGCACTCAAGCACAATTACGCACTGCGGATAGTTCAAAACTAGCATTGATGGTATCTGAATTAAGGACAGGTACAGATTAGCTTCACTGTGCAATCCTTTGTGAGGGCGCGGTCGACAATATGAGTTGGTACTTCGCATGCAGTCAACCTTCAAAGCCTTGACACCAGACAAGAGTTATAAAGTAACCGCCGCCTTCTCGAAGTTTGACACATCATGCCGTGTGGCTTTGGCACGAGTGCTGGCGGCATCGGAACAGAATATGGATACTTCTAGGTATGGTATGGCTTTCGAACAAACCTTGAAGGCATCGCGACGCAACTGCATTGATTACGGGCGCCGATCTGTGCTGTAGCGCTATAATAGTCGGTTTCGTCCCTCCCCTCTTTCAAGCGATCAACGGCAGACATGCAGCAATGGTTCCAGCACAGACAATAAGTTGTAGCGCAGACTTTATTCATTGGTTCCGATAAGTGGCGTCGGGTGACCCTCAAAGACGCCGTGGCTGTAGGTGAACTTTTCGAACAAAGATATCATATTCGCTACTGGAGACCAATCCCAGATGACAAGCAATTGCATAGATCAACCGTCAGTTCCCATAACACTACTATTACACCCATTGCAATGCCCAAAATTCTTGCCTGCATTTCTTCATTGCATCCGCTACCCTGCTTTCGCTGAATCTTATAGTCCCGCAGCGGACAGCAGGAGATCGTAATTGGGAGTGCCAAGGCCGGTGACCTACAGAAAGACTAAGCATGACAAGTATTTTTGCAAGGCCTACGTGAAGCTCACCGGATCCCATCCAGTTGTTGCGGAGAAGCCATTCGTGTTGCAGCCGGGGTTGTCTCCGGAGGTGATGTCGTTCATCGCGGACGCGCCAGTGGAGTACAAGAACGGGTTGAGCCACCCAAGCGTAGGCTTCCCGTTAGCGACCAGCTGGTCATTGAGTACCGCAATGACGCTCGCAAAAGTGGGAGACGAGCAGCTCGTTCCATCGAGGTCGACCCAGTAGCCGTCATAAGCGATTCGGAAGGTAACGCCCTGTGCTGATACATCGGGGAAACCACGGCCTGAAGCGTTGAAAAGACCCGCATTGGTGCTACCAAGGTAGGATAGGTAGGATGAGACAGCTGATGCTTGGAATGAGGGAGTCGCCCAGTAGTTGGAGAATCCCCCGGATGAGAAGTCCGCAGCTACCTCTGGCTCGTAGCTCTGCGTAGCACCTACAGAGGTTACGCTGATCAAGCGCTATGAGTATCGTCGGTGCTCAACCCGCGAACGAATACACCCACTATGGACATCCAGAAGGGAAAGATGGGACAAAATCGGTGCACGATTCGCTCTGTGTTCCGGAGACGCCTCCGTCACCAGATGAGAACAGAACCGAGACGCCTCGAGCACCAAGCTGAGCATATGCATTGCAAAGAGAGCTAAGAGTGGAGTTCATTGAATACACACTATGTCTTGACCTGAAGCGACTTACTTTGCCACATTGAACGAGATATACTCCTCATTAGAACCATAACTTGTGGTGATGACGGAGGGCAGAGTGTCGTTGTTGAGGATGTCATTCGCAACATCCAGGAATCCGAAAACACCATCGGTACTGTTCTCGCCCACCGAGAGGAATATAACCGGTACGTCAGTTGCTACGCCGACTGTAAACTGGGTATCGAGATTCTGACCAGACGCTATGTTATGTGCGATTACATTCAGAATAAAAAATACGCACTGCTTCGTACCCAGCGTCGGACGGGTCTTGATCGTTACCTCCACCGTCAAGCTCTTCGACTGTGAAGGTCGTCGTGTCCGACATGCAAGGTCGATTCCAGTACAAGAATGTCTAGTAGCACATTTAGCATGCTTTCAGCGTCTCCTGCACCACACATACCTGCAGATCACCCTGGTTTGCATATTCGTCATCAAATCCGGTGACAACTATGTAGTTTGATGGCTCAGTGGCAGGTGTTCTTGGAATGTTGTACAGGGCTGCCAGACAACCTGTATCAATATATGTATCTGGGCAGTCTCCTGCTGGGTCGCCCGATGTCAAACGGTTCTTCGGAGCAGTCGGGGCAGCGACGCCACGCGGCGTGACCTTCAGCGGCAATTTCGCAGATGGGGGAGTGAATCTGTTCAATACTGTAAGTTCTTGCTTTTCGAGTGAGTGTGTACTGGTACTAACGTGACAGTGGGGTGCACGAAGTCCAGATGTGCCTTCAGATCTGTGGGGATGGAGTAGGAGAGCGTTCAAATGCTCTGCTGTCCGGAACTCTCGTGACTGAAGACCGAGAAGTTGGCATCAAACATGACATTTGCTTTGTCGACTGGCATGGACACCATCAGCCAATCCCCGGCAGAGGATGTCGTGTCCGCCGTCACGCCATTGTCGCTCAGCCACTCATGGACAGCGTCAAGCGTTTCAGTCGTAGGAGCTACGAACGTTTCAACCTGAACGTAGTGGTGAGTATTCTTGTTCAGGGTTAGTCTCGTATTGTTTACTACGTACCTCAGCTTTGGAAAGATGCTGGCCATACTTGGTGCTGGACGGTGTGCTCACGTCGTAGAGGGCCTCTATCAAACCATCGATGTTGCTGGAGACGAGACCGAGGCGTAAATTCAGTAAAGTGTCCGGAGATGCGGGGCCATCGAGTACGAAGCCCTGTGGGACCGAAGCACGAGCCTCGTGGACTTGTAAGCTCCGTGCCACAGGCTTGCCAGCGGCGAGTACGAAGAAGGATGTGGCGAGAGCGACCGCAAGCATCGCACAACAGCAATGTGACTCTACTTTTGAGGTGATGAATGAGTTGTACTCCAGACGCCTTTTTATACTACGTGCATCTTCATGTCCGGGGAATTTGCGGTGGTTCGGGTTTTACTCCGTCGTAAACGTATATTGAACGCTCATGCACTGATGCCTCGCCCACGGGCTCCGAAAGCCGTCGGCATCTAACACGATTTTCTGATCACTGGCAGATGAATGGGATGACCATACATACCACGTCTGCGAGTCCCATAGACTCAAGATGTTGTCATCCCGAGGTACCATGCGGCTTATTCTCCGGTCGGCGGCTCGAGCTCATATTACAATAAGAGCACTAGACCAGGAATTTCTTGGCATTGTCATTACCGAACTTGTCAAGAATATTATGTATATATCAGCGACAGCTCAAGAACTCAGCATCTCTTGATATCATGTACATGACCAAGTGCATACTTGGCCCGCGCCTATAGAGCGCCAGCGTATGTCGAGGCGGTCATCATGCATACATATGGGGCATCCGATATAGAGGCGTCCGAGATTGTTGGATGCCTCTAGATCTCGGATCGCCAAGTTTTGTTCCTGACTTGCAATTGAGCGGTGTGATCAGCAATGTGGGAATTGTTCAACAGAATCCGCAAGCATCAAGGGCTTGGCATACGGGTCAAAACGCGAGACCGATTGCGCACAAAACCTTGCGCAATATTCCTGTGGCGCGATCCGTCCCGAGAATCCACCACCATCGTCGATCCGGCAATATCCGGCATCGGAACTGGCAATCGGATTGCAATACGGGCCCTTGCCTTGATCAGGCGCTATGAGCATCTGTCCGCTGATGGCCGTTGTGCATCTGCCGCTTATGCCATTGGAGGCCACCGGCGGGGTCATGAGCAACCTAGGAAGTGGAACTGAATGCTACTGCTGATTGATAGTACGAGGTCCGCAATCCACTGCATTACTTAGTACATGCTGACAGTTGGGATGCATATCGTCAGTTTTGGTCATACAATACTGGCGGTCATTCTGTTGCCCACCATCCAGCTTGTAGTCACGCAACTAAGGCTCCAACCATATAATATACATGTACAGATAATCGGTAAATATATGGTATATGGTATATACATGGTATATACATGGTATACATGGTTTTCAGACATGAGATTTTGAGGAGATCCTGGCATAGCCATTGTTTTGCTCACATAGTTATGTAGATTGTCTCTGCCTTCAGTGACACACTACAGGTATCAGCACTTGGCTGATGTGAGGAAAGAACAGTTTTAAATGTTCATGGCAACACTAATAGCAGGGAATGGCTCAGAAATTGTGCACAATGTGCGAGGCAATGAGAAACTTGCATGCATGAGCATAATGCATGATGCAATCACTACTTTGTGGAATTATATGATATAGCACAAACATAAATGTGATTTTACCTTCCACTACTCAAGAAGCTAATCAAAGTGTGTGAGTCATGTCTTGACATCTTCACATTTGTGCAGTCACCAAAATGCCTAAATCTCATGACTGCTGCACCATACAATCTGTAAAACACATAACTACTTCAGGTACACCATTTAGAACATCAGCTGAGAGTCTACTATGATTGGATTCACAATAACCATATACTATGTATATACCATGTATATACCATGTACTCGGCCACATGTAAATACATGTATATAGTATATATAAAAAACCATGTATACATGGTATATACATTATATGGTTGGAGCCTTACACGCAACTCCATCCGTGCTTCCATAAATCCAGCGGAACATATCAAGTTAGGCTCGAGGACATTAGAGATACGAGTCTGACGACGCTCTCGGACCTTGGCTTTATTGTGCAGGGGAAATCGATAGGACGACTACAGCAATAGATGAGTACTATCACCAGAAAATCGCACCAGACAATACCTTGTAAAGCCAGATGTGAAAGAGGACGGAGGAGTAATCTCGACGCCTGTGCGGTCGCGGGCTTTGCTAATACTCAGCGTGGCAATCATATTAGCCATGGCCAGCCAGATGTTGGCATCTGCAATACGTCTACCGGGACATATCCTATGCCGCGGACAAAATGATGTAATGTTACGATCACAAGAGCTGATATCCTACGTACCGCCGACCAAACCCAAAGACGAACATGCGAGGGTCAACTGCGCTGGTAGTTTGATCTGTTCCCCAATATCGCTCTGGTCGGAAAGATATAGGCTCGGGATACATCTGCATGTCCTGGGATATCGCCCTTTCATGCAAAATGAGTTGATGCGGTGTAAGAGGGGAATAAAAGGATACCATATGTTTGGGATGATGACTGTCCCTGCAGGAATATCAAACCCCCGGTATTCATCATGTACCAGAGTTGTTACGGATCGAATATCCGTTCAGCTGAGATGCTAAGTCGAGTTACTCAGCGTATCGAGTAGCGCACTACTCGTCGGACTCAGCAGAGTCAAGCGTCGATATACTGGCTGCAGACTTAATTGCTTAAGTCTTTTGAGAACGAGTATAGGATCCTTGTAATTCAACAAGGTCGAGCTGAGGAACTCGGCCAGTATTTACAACAGGGTCTTTATACTACGATTCTGTAATCGGGGTCATAGTGTCCTTGGTACTGCTACCACTAAGTCCATAAGGTTAGTACGCTACGATAACTAAGCCGAAACGCTGCGGTTGAGCGCAACAATGGCTGAAACGTAGAAGCTCTGTAGATATACAACAGATATCACCTAGAACCTGATACGCTATGAGACTAGGGGCGTAGGGTTGTTGTACATGAAACGGGGGTCGGTGGTTGAGCAGGGACCCTAAGAATAATTGGTCAATACAGCGGTTGAACGCTAAGTCCTCCTCTTCAGTGAGGCGTCAAAATATACGGATTCATACGGATCGTAACATCACCCCCCTCCTAAGCCGTCATCGCCCTCGATGAAACCCAAGCATCACGGCCACTCAAAGGGCCTCGGGGTCGGGGTCGTTATACCCTGCATCTCCATCGGGGAGAGGAGGCGTGGCGGGAGGGACCCAGAGCTGGTAGGGCGCGCATTCCCCTCGTCGATGTCCGGGCTGGGATACCCGACACGTGGGGCAGCGGTAGTCGGGGCAGTCGAGGATCCAGTGGTAGGGGCTGCCACAGCTTCGACAGGGCTCTGCCTGAGATGGCCTGGGCGGGGATCGAGCGGAGGGGACGTCGCGGAGATAGTCGCCGGATTCGTACCGCTGGTGGTGGTGGTGGACCCAGATGCGCTCCCGGAGCCATCTAGGTAGACTGAGAAGGGGGTCGTTCCAGGCGTCGCGACCCCGCTCGAATTCCTCTCGGCTGATGACCTCAATTGACGGAGATCGTCGACCAGCTTCGTCGTCAGCTGGGGCAGTGAGCGGCGGGGTGGCAATCCTAGCGCTGCTCGGCCCCTCTCGAACTGGGCGTCGTTCGCTGCTTCGTGGATGAGGAGCAGGGCTCTCCGGTTCTCCAGGTCGAGCTCCTGCGGCGGAGGTCTCAGGGGGAGCGTGGTCAGGTACCAGAGAGCGGTATTCCATAAAATCGTACGGTTCTGCAATTCGAGCCAATTCATCGTCGTCGAGTAGCCAGGAGGGCATTGGAGGGACGGGGCTTCGCTGACGGGGCGGGCGACGCGGGCCTTCTTCTCCTTGGTTGAACTCTCTCCGGATTCGCGATGGCGTCGACGCCCCGAGGTGGTCGATCCACTGATCGATGTTCCGCCCAAGCTGCTGTCTCTGCCAGCGGATTGTCCGTTCGAGTTGGACAAGCCGCTCGGTGACGTCTTGATAGCTGTCGTAGATGGCGGTGAGCTCCTGTACGAGCTCAAATCGATCGGTCCAGGGGGTTGGATGACCTCCGGGGGGAACGTCGGACCTGTGCCAGGTGAGCGCATGGCGGATGCGGAGGTGGGCCTCCTCGGAACACCCGTAACACCTGCCTGTCTGGTATCCCATGCGGACGGCGAGGGATCGACGCAGCGTCGGCGCCCTGGGACGGTCGGGTTGGCTAGGCGGAGGCGTCGACATGTTACTTCTTCGACCTGGCGGGTTCTGCTCCCCCTCCGCCGACTTTTGTAGTCCTCCAGGAGGTCGGGGGAATTCTTCAAGTTCGTTGCGTCTTCCCATGAGTCGTCAGCGGTTGGGTAGCCCTTCCAATGGACCAAATACTGCCTTTTCCCTCGATGTTGCCTTTGGTTCAGGATAGAATCGACCTCGTACTCTTTGTGCCCTTCGACCAGGTCCGGGGGTGGTTTCGTGTAATTGGGCCCGTGCACCCTTGTCTCATTGAACGGTTTCAGTAGCGAGGCATGGAAGACCGGGTGTATCTTCCACCGCGGGGGCAGAGCCAGTCTGTACGTGACGGCCCCGAGCTTCTCGGTGATGGTGAACGGCCCCTCCCTTTTTGGAGCGAGCTTCCGTGATTCGTACGGGAGGTGGAGGTTCTTGGCATCAAGCCACACCTTGTCTCCCTTGCTAAGTTTAGGCAAGTCGCGCAGGGTCCGTCCGGCCATTCGTTTTTGGGCTAGTTCGTGTGCGGCGATAGCCTTCTCCCTTGCCTCTTTGATGCTTTTCAGCCTTTCTCCTGCGGCTGGCACCGATGTCGGGTTGTCCTCTTCGGGCAATCCCCGGGGAATATACCCCATGATGACTTCGGTGGGGGCTAAACCTCTTTCGGTCCGGCGCGTGTTGTGGGCAAATTCTACATCTGGGAGTCTGGCGGCCCAGAGGTACGGGTCGCTCATGCAGTAGATACGCAGGTAGACTTCTATTTGTTGGTTCATTCGCTCAGTCTGTCCGTCGGTTTGTGGGTGATATGCCGTACTCAGGGCGGAGTCGATCCCTAGAAGCTTGCAGAGAGCTTGGAAAAACTTTGAGGCGAACTGGGGGCCTCGGTCCGAGATGATTTTCCTAGGGAGCCCGTACTTCGAGTAGATTTTCCGGTGGAATATGTCGGCGGCTCCTTCGCTGGTGATGGTCTTATCGCATGGGGTCAGAGATATCGCCTTTGACAGCCCATGATCGACAATGACCATAACCGAATCATATTTCCCTACCCGGGGGAGGTCGGTGATGAAGTCCACTGAGCATTGTGAGAAGGGGAGCGCGTCTTTTCGGGTCGGAATCGGTTGCAGCGGCGCCTTTGTCGGATGTCGGTCGGGTTTCATCTGCTGGCAGATGGCGCAGCCTTTGACATATTCGGCCACGGTCTTTCGCAGGTCGGGCCACCAGAAGTGCTCTTGCACCTTCAGGGTCGTTCCCCAAATTCCGGGGTGACCCGCCGCTATTGGGTCGTGATATCTTGAGATAACGTCCTTTCTCAGGCCCGGGTCCCTTGGCACGTACATCCGCCCCTTATACAAGAGGACCCCTTCGGTGTACTGCCAGTCTTCCATTACTGTCCTTAAAGGAGGCTGCTCCCCTTGTTCAAGGGCGCGGAGTCCCTGTTCCGCGATCGGATCGAAGGACTTCGCGATCTTGATCCGATCGATGATCGGGACTTCGATTGCGTGAATGAATAGGGTATCGGGCAGCATCAGAATGTCTTCGTTGTCGTGGTCGGAGCTGTCCAAATTCATGAGGCGCGAGAGGGTGTCTGCCATTACCAACTTCTTTCCTGGGACGTGCTGTAGCCGTATGTCGAATTGGGATAGTAACAGGTGCCATCTCGCTTGCCTCCGATTCAATCTCTGGGCGCTTCGCCAATACGTAAGGTTCTGGTGATCGCTCCTGATCAGGATCTGATGTGGGCCTCCTTCTAGAAGGTGGCGCCATTCTTCCAGCGCGCGAACCACTCCTAGGAGTTCTCGATCGTAGATTTCGTAGTTTCGTTCGGCTGGGGTGAGGGACTGTGATAGATAGCCCACTGGTCGCTCGTTCCCGTTATCGTCTTTTTGTTTGAGCACTGCTCCGAGGGCGAACTGGGAGGCGTCGGTTTCCAGGATAAAGGGTTTTTCTTTGTCGGGGAGGAGCAGCGCGGGGGCTGTTACGAACTGACTTTTTAAGAATTCGAACGCCTCGCTTTCTCGTTCTGTCCACTTGAACCCTGTGCCCGTTGCCGTTTTTGTGAGGTCGATGAGTGGTCGCGCGTGCGCGGAATAGTGGTCGATGAACTTTCTGTAGAAGTTCGCGAACCCTAAGAAGGAGCGGACCCCTTTGACATTTCGCGGGGGTGGCCAGTCGCGGATCCCTTTGAGCTTGGCGGGGTCCATCTGGATTTGGCCGGGGGTGATTACGAGTCCAAGGAACTCTACCCTCTCTACCCCGAATGCGCATTTCTCAGGCTTCACGAATAGCTTTTCTTCAGCCAACTTTTGCAGGACTCGTCGCTCTCGCTCTCTGTGGGTCGTTTGGTCTGGAGAGAAGATGAGGATGTCGTCCATGTAGACTAATACCCATCCTTCCGCGATTTCCTCTTTTAGTATCTCGTTCATCATGGCCTGGAACGTTGCTGGTGAATTGCACATCCCAAAGAACATTACTGTTGGTTCGTAGAGGCCCGCATTGGTTTTGAATGCGCCCTTCCATTGATCGCCTTCTCGGATCCGTACGTTGTTATATCCTGCTCGCAGGTCCATTTTGGTGAACACCTTTGCCCCTCTTAGCTTCTCGATGAGTTCGGATATCAGGGGTAGGGGATAAGCGTTCTTAACCGTCCCTTCGTTTAGGTATCGGTAGTCCTGGCAGGGCCTTAGCCCTCCGTCTTTCTTTGGGACGAAGAAGGCGGGGGACGCCATGGGGGACTTCGATGGTCGGATGAATCCCTTGGCGAGATTTTCTGCCAGAAATTCGTCCATGGCCTTTTGTTCTTTGGGGGACAGCGAGTATATCTTGCAGTCCCGGGGTACGAAGTCAGGTTTTAGTTCGATAGCATGGTCCCATGGTCTCGAAGGGGGAAACGCGGCTGCGGCTTTCTTGCTGAAGACGTGTGCGAAGTCTTTCAGGTGTTCGGGGAGGGCGTCCTCTGTGGGCCCCCTTTTCTCTGTCTCGGAGAGTTTCTGGGATTTCGTCATTACCTTGCGTATGTGGGATAGGGCTGCGCTTTCCTGTTGGAATCGCCTTGGGTTCCTGGTTCTAGGGGCGACCAGTTTCTTGGTTCGGACAAATCTCCTGAGTAGTTGGTATTCTTCGTCTGAGATGGGATCCTCCACTGGCTGCCGAGTGTCGGTGGAGCCGAAGCCCGCATCCCCTCTCTTTGTTTCATCAAGCTCCTCTACCTGGACTACTTCGGGGGTGAGGGCTTGTTCAAATATTATTTGCGCAATGCGCATTCCGGGAATGATACGATGAGGTGTCGTCGACTGGTTGAACAGGATGACTTGGACTTCTCCGCGATAGTCAGGATCGATCACCCCTGCCCCAACCGTGAGCCCGTGTTTGAGCGTGAGGCCCGATCGTGAGGCTATCCTCCCGTAAGATCCTTTCGGGATCTCCATCCGAACCCCGGTGGGGATCGCCTTCCATCCCCCAGGGGGGATTACCTCATCCTTTGAGGCGTATAGGTCGTATCCAATGGCACCGTCGGTTCCCCGCGTTGGGAGCTTCCCTTCGGGGGCTACTGTCATTTTGACAGTGTCGAGTTGGATTATGGCGTCGGTCGTTCGGGCTTTTTCTGTTGGTTTGTCAGGGACGATATCGACCTTCCCTGTTGCCCAATCGATGACAGGGCTCTCTTTTTTTAACCAATTGTATCCGAGGATTACTTCTTCTTTTCCGATGTTTCCTACGAGGAAGCGGACTTTTCGTTCCTTTCCTCCGTATTTGATGGGGAGGTAGACTTCCCGATCCACCTGTCCGTCCTTGTTGGTGGTTCCATCGACGTTCCGGACGGTGATTGGGTTTCTTAGAGGTCGAGTCACGATTCGGTGTCGAATGACAAGTTTTGAATGGATCAGGGAGGACATGGCTCCCGAGTCGATGAGGGCGTTTACTTTCACGGCTTTCTGCAGCTTCAGGGTTACGGGGATAAACAGCGACCGGTCGCGTTCGTACGAGGTAATTACATGAGCTGCGCTTTCGGGAGGTAAGACCGTGCGCTTCCTCCCTATTTGAAATCCTGGTCATCGAGAATCTGGGCAAGGAACGAGGGGTTCTTAGCTTTGAGAATCCTGATCGCGTTAACTGCTTCTTCCACTGCGGTGGCTCCATCGTCCTCGTCCTCGGTGTCTTCTTCTTCCGTGTGGGCGGCGGGGTTCCCCTCCTCTACGGCCTCTACCTTTCGAGCTTTACCCTTCGCAGGAGACTTCTTCTTTCGCTTTGGGCAGTTGCTGGAGAGGTGGCCCTTCCCCTTACAATTGAAGCACCGCCCCTCAGTTTGGAGCTTGCGTCGCTCTTCTGTGGACATTCGGTCAACGTCCATTGCGTTCGGGTCTTTCACGGGAGTCGGTGTGGCTGGGGAACTAGGTCCCTTGGATCGCCACTGGGGTTTCTTCTTGGGGTCTCCTCGTCCTTTGATGAACGTGTTATAATTGTTCTCGTTGATGGATGCTTGTTTCATCCAGTCCGTGAGGGTTATGACGGGGGGAACAATATTTATGATATGCGTAACGAGTGCGGGTCGGATGGCTCTCTTGTACAAGGTGACGAGGAGTGGATTGCACTGTTGTCAGTCCAGTCCCGTTTTCCCTACGAGGTTATCGAATTCAATATTGAAGTCGTCGATGTTCTTCTTCTCCTGCCTGAGGTCGAAGAGATCGTCATTGGTTTTCTGTTTCTCTTCGATGGGCTCGAATGCGGCGTCGAATTCTGCACTGAACTGGAGTAGCGTGGGGAGGACGAATGCTCCTGTCGCCGGATCTGTGTGTTTGGCGTAGTAGTTCTCCTTCCATTGGTCTACTCGGTCGCTTCCTCGAATGTAGGACATGATGAAGAGGATTTTCTGATCGTCGGTCTGATAGTCTGCCGCGAACATGGTGAACCATGTGTTGCAATCATTCTTGAAGCGTTGTAGCTTCTTTCGTTCTCCCTTGAAGGGTTCGGGGGTGGCGAGCTTTATGCGGTTCCCTCGCCCTGGTGGGGCGAACTGCCCGCCCCATCCCGCGGGGTTCCCTCCGCCTGGGGGGCCTCCTCCGCCTGGTGGTCCTCCTCCTCCGCCTGGCGGTCCTCCTGGATTGCCTCCTGCGCCGCCTGCTGGATTACCGGTGCCGCCCGGGGGACCTCCGCCCCCGGGGGGACCTCCCCCTCCAGGAATTCCTCCTCCTCCAGACGCTCCTGGTCCGGTGGGGTTTGTTCCGCTAGGATTTCCAGGTAGCGGATTATTAACTGGCGGAGGGATATTGGCCACTCCCCCTGCGCCCTGGCTCGTGCCGCTGCTTCCCGGAACAGCACTTCCGCCCAAGGTTGTACCTCCCAGACCCATGCTTCCTCCTGCAGGGTTGGGGTTCGTTGTCTGTCCTCCGAGTTGTCCATCGCCTGTTCGAGATATGGTGATGGTCGGTGTCATCAAATTTGTGACGTTTCCGAAGCGTTCGAAAGCGGCGCGCGTCTGCTCCCAGGGGTCGTTCGAAGATGGGGGTAACTGTACCCACGAGGGAATAAGTCTGTCTGGAGTCGGGACGGTGAGATACCCTCCTTTCGCAAAGAACCCTGCGGGGGGATCTCTCCACTCGTGTTTGTCTTCGTAGTAGATGCGTCTGTATTCTTCGGGGAGCAGATGGATCAACCGGTTCGGGAGATCCAGGTCAAAGCGTTGCATGGACTTGCACTCTTGGTAAGTGAGTCTGTTAAGAGCTCGACCTTCTGTTACGGATCGAATATCCGTTCAGCTGAGATGCTAAGTCGAGTTACTCAGCGTATCGAGTAGCGCACTACTCGTCGGACTCAGCAGAGTCAAGCGTCGATATACTGGCTGCAGACTTAATTGCTTAAGTCTTTTGAGAACGAGTATAGGATCCTTGTAATTCAACAAGGTCGAGCTGAGGAACTCGGCCAGTATTTACAACAGGGTCTTTATACTACGATTCTGTAATCGGGGTCATAGTGTCCTTGGTACTGCTACCACTAAGTCCATAAGGTTAGTACGCTACGATAACTAAGCCGAAACGCTGCGGTTGAGCGCAACAATGGCTGAAACGTAGAAGCTCTGTAGATATACAACAGATATCACCTAGAACCTGATACGCTATGAGACTAGGGGCGTAGGGTTGTTGTACATGAAACGGGGGTCGGTGGTTGAGCAGGGACCCTAAGAATAATTGGTCAATACAGCGGTTGAACGCTAAGTCCTCCTCTTCAGTGAGGCGTCAAAATATACGGATTCATACGGATCGTAACAAGAGTCTTGTGAGGAATACCTGTTGGGCAATTAGCAAATCTTCAAAAGAAGGGTGTGATCAACGTGCCAAGTGGAACAACTGTACACCAGCTGTCGAAACACACTGAGCAGTTAATCTGACATATGACTGGCCACTTACCGATGTGTTTCCTTGAGGACGCATTCCAGGTAAGGTAGTGATTTTCGATCATCAAAATCAGGGAGACGTTTAGAGCCGATGACTCGATCCATCTCGGCTTGTGCTTTGGCATACACATCTGGATTGAGCACCATAGCCAGAAGAAATACAGCCAATGTTGAAGCAGTCTTCAATGCTGCCTATAAGCTCATAGACTCATATGACGGGTAGAGTTTCAGTCAATTATCTTAATCTGCCAACTGCCCTTCGCTTAAGAAATCGCCGTTGCGAGCTAGGTTTGCACGCAGATTAATCTGCTAACTGCGGCAGATTAATCTACTGTGACAATAAAATGGTACATCCCGGATTCGAACCAAGGACCTTAGCACAGATGAGAATAACAGCATCGCAGCATATTTAGCCAACTGAGCTACAGTGCAACTGGTGTTGCCCCCATTCTAAGCAATATATAGAGTATTTTGTAAACTTCATTTTCGCAGTTTAACATCTTCCATAACACAAATACAAATAAATCTGCCTCTAAAGACCTGTGATTCCAGTGTATTCAGCTTTCCCATGGTGAGTTGCCCCAGGTCAAGCATGGTAAATCAAGCTACCACTATCATTGATTTCTGTATGCTTGTTGGAGCAGTTAGTTGCCTTGATGATTTGCGAAAATTGTGTGTAAAATTTGCGTTATATATATTTTGATTGATCCAGAGTAACTGCTGCCGCAATGGCTCAGTTGGCTAGTTACGCTGTGATGGTGTTATTCTCATCTGTGCTAAGGTCCTTGGTTCGAATCCGGGATGTACCATTTTATTGTCACAGTAGATTAATCTGCCGCAGTTAGCAGATTAATCTGCGTGCAAACCTAGCTCGCAACTGCGATTTCTTAGGCGAAGGGCAGTTGGCAGATTAAGATAATTGACTGAAGTCCCTCATGACGGATCTATATCATACTGACTGTCTCGGTCCCAGCTAATGTATCAACCTGGACGTGAGCGACGATTCAGCATAGTATATAAGCAGAATCGCACCGCCGTACAGAATGCCAGACAGCTCCCTGACATCTGTCTCATCTTCTTTCGTTGTTGGACCATCGCTCATGATCTCCTCCAGAAGAGAAGCGGCGAGCGAGTGGGAAGCATTGCCAGACGTCTATAGCGAGTAAATTGCAGAAATATATGTTATTTCGAACGTAGACCCACCATGCCATCTTGTACCATCTTGAATGGCGCGTCTATTGTCTGTCGAACTAGCTTTTGTACACAGTTGGCATGCCTCTTGAATGTGGCGCCAGGGAACCATGCCGGAAGATATTTCACTGTATGATGCTTGTCAGATAATGCTTAGCAGAGAAAGTGGGAGACAATGTATACGATGTGGTAAGAAGTCCAATACAGTAGTACCAGGAGGTCCATAGCTGACTACTCCATCCAAAATGCGTTCGGCGACGGACACGTAGTGATCATCCAATGATGTCACTCTATGACCATATGTTATTTCCATGAGAATAGCCCCGGTATAACTAGATGAACGGATATCAATTTAGAGTCACGTTGCAAAGAACTAACCTCACCGCTTAAAGTGCTCTTTGTAGTCATCTGGTGCCTCAAACAACCCGGATAATAGCGTATAGATCTCTCGTTGTTGTAATGACCATTATTGTGACAAAGCGCCTTTGTCTTGAAAGGCGGCTCGCATCCAGGTCTGATATTTACGAAGCCGTTCTGAAGATGACATCTGTACAAACATAGACCCCCACTGCATCCTGAGACAGGTATGAATAGTGGATAAGGAAATGGACCTTGATGTCCGGCAATATCACTCACATCTCATAAAGAAAAACAAATCGTGGGCGATCAGAATACTTCCTGCTTCTTGTGATCATCAAATCTTGTGCTGACTCCAAGGAGTTGACAATCAGAGTGGGTGTGGAGCCAAACTTGGCATAGACAATATCTCCTGAGGTTAGCTGTCGGTGAATCGTCCAATCATGACTATATCAGTATTACTGCTGGCTTACCATACTTTCTTGCCCATTTTGCAAAAGTTTCCTCCTGTCTGTCGAGAGGCAGTTGATGCAGATTGTTGAGAACAGGAACTGGTTTTGGCCCGGGAGGCAGATGATCAGAATCTTCTACATCACGGAAGATGCGGGCATATGCCAGATACAATGTGGTGGCAACTAGCGAGGTTGCAATAGCGAGGATGTCGGTATCTGTCAGCCGCATATTTGACGGGAGTTTCAGACTACTGAGAGGTATGGCAGCTCGTTCTCAGGTGGTGCCGCTATTTATTGTACGCTTTTATAGCTAGTCGCGGCATGCCTAGCTTCTGTTCTTGAATGCGGAGTGCCGTACAGTGATTGGATTGGTAGTGACACAGCATGTGTAGCGGGTGAAAGAGAAGCGTTATTGTATATGGTGTACGGGGAGAATCGAGATGTGTGCCTAGTGGCGTACCCATGACATAGACCCTGATCTAGAATGCGTTTGTAGAATTCTCGTTCAACTTCTGGTTCTGGCCACTGTATTAATCAATGGAAGAGCCCCTCAAATGGTACTGCCACCGTGAATACTCGTCGTAATCCGGAGCCGAGTACTCTCTTTCGAGATGTCAAACTAAATTAATCGTTCAATATATTGGATTGAATAGGGTGCCCCTGTTTCAAATTCGCAATTCGCGTTGATTAGGATTAGGGAATTTGTCCCGACGGGGATTCTGTGCAACATAATACATATCTATATATGTCTGAGTCATGGCATAATGCATCCGGTGAGAGTTCATCGGTATTTCTGGCCGAACTGGTGACATTAATTCGTAGCCATGCGTATGTGGCGTGGGGTTCTCACTCGCTCATGGGACTATTATCATTATCTAGTCACTGGATCATATGATGGAGCTCTGAGCGCGATAGAGCTGCTGATCGTCTGCGCAGAATGCTAGAACGTGGTGTTAAGATTACGTCGAAAGCCCCTGGTTCACTGTAGACAGCTTCTGTATGTGTTCTCTAGAGATGGGGGATGTGTGCTTACGCCGTGAGACCATCGCGTACTAACGCTGGACCCCTTCTGCCCAATCGATTTTGCATAACGAGATAAGTCAGGAATGTGAAAGAGACTGATACAGAAAACTTCGTCTGTAGCATCTACACAAATTATTTTTATGTTTTATCGATGCGTTGTTGCGTCCGCAGAATCGATTGTGCAGAAGGGGCCACATGTACAGAAGGGGTGTGGCGATAGTACTGCAATGGTATCGGGTAAGATTGCAGTGCAATATTCATCGATACGTAGGCTGATGTCAAACGCCCACAGCAGATGCACAATCCCGATCCATACCGATTTTGAAGCTAGATACTGTCCGGGGAAAGCCCTACGGTTTCTCATCTCAGAGACAATATTCGAGAATTACAGTGATGCAGCTCACCGCCTCCAGAAACCAAATCCGTAATGACCTTCATACAGGCGTCCTGTCTCAACCTTTCCGTCAACAGCAGGGACAAATCTCTCCGGTCTGAATGTGAACGGGTCAGGATAATTCATCTCATTGTGATGAACTGCCCATATGTTGGCGACTATGGTCGTACTAGCGGCGATCCGATATCCCTGGTATGTATCGTCCTTCAGGCTGAGATACGGTGATCCTACGGGAGCAACAGGCATCCAGCTGCGTTGTACGCATCAAAAGATGACGTCAGTGATGCAGCAATCTATGCATGTAATATCGATGCTCGCTATACATACCGGAAAACCTCCTTGACGAGTGCAACACAGCACGGAAGGTCCTGAAGATTCTTGAAGCTCGGGGGTGCGTATCCCTCTGGACCCAATACCCGGTCAAGCTCTGCTTGCGCCTTCCTCATAATGTCCTGATTATGCAACATAGCCACCAAAAACCGAAGAATTGTCGCCGGATTATTGTCGGTGCCTGCCTCAAACATTGAATGAGCAACTGGAACGGGTGATCTTCTACGATGCACCATACAACACTGCCATATACTGACCATATGTCATAGAGAGTTCATCAAGGCCATTTTTTTTCTACATCTTCCCAGAGCCGGGCAGCGAAACACTCAGGAGTCTCGCCTTTGTCCATGCGCTCCTTGACCTCATGAGGGAGACGAGAATAGAACTATGGTAAGACGTGCCCGCGTAGTCATATTTATGACCTCCGACACAGTTGCCTCATATGTATGTTTCTTGCGGGCTTCAGCTCGCCAAGGCGCCGACATATATAGAAGCCAATCCAGAATCGGTAGAGTATCAACCAAATATTGCGCTGGGTGCATATCCTGCACGAATGTTTCGAGGATATACAATACCGTGCGTAGGTCCTGCTCATTGGCGAAAGTCTTGTCATATACAAGCGTGAGAAGCGTTTCCGCGGTGTACCATCTCACACTTATGTATACTCTTGTCGAATTCTTCATTATATCAGACAGTAGTTTCATTGCACCGCGTTCTTAAATGCCATTGTATGCTCCAACGACTGGCACATTACTGTGAGTTGACTTCGCCGCTTCATGTGACAACTAAACTGATCGTTACCTCTGTTGACAAACGGCGGCCAAAGTCCGGCCAGCCACGTCAGTTATTGACTACCACTCGGGATTTAGGTACAAACGAACGAAGATACGCTACACCAGTACATTCCCCTTTTATTCCGTCGCTAACATCAGGGCAGGCGGCGCAGCTCGCTTAACCGCGCGCCTCCGGCTATTCCGCCAACAACCTCTCGTTTATAACGTCTGGAATGCTGCTGCTCGCTGCCTCTTAAGCAGTGGACCGTCACGGTAAGGTGACAAGACAAGTCTCTGACCGCTCGAATTCAGTAACGGAGCTAACAAGCAGATATTTGTGTATACATTGTCCTGCGATCGGTACTTGCTTGCATATACGAGCTGCGTGCATCAGCGAAGTGCGAGACCGTAGATCTACTCATATCTATGTAGATATACCTAGCAGGTCCTGTAACTGTAGCCGGACCAGTATACTCATGTATAACCCCCTTATAGTAGCAGGTCCGCACAATAGCAAGCGCCCAAGGGACACGTTCTTGCAAGGCAGCGCCCTAGGCCCATGCTATTGCAAGGACCTCACCTGAGGCCCTTGCTATTGCGAGGAGTGCCCTTGCTATTGTGAGGACCATACACTAGCGGTCACCTGGGGGACGGTATTTCCGGGAGTGCTAGTATAGTATCGGACTGTTGTTTCAGACCCAGTAGTATAATGCTAATGAAAATTCGTATTTTATTGAAACATGCATGAGTACTAGCAGGAGGACTACCGGTTAACGCATATGGCCTTCCGCATTGACGGTGGCCATGCTGTCCTAGTCATTTGTGATGGTATAATCATTGTCTTCTTCGCCCTCACCATCCTCATCCCTGCCCCCCCAAGCTGGCAATTCACCCCCGTCTTCCGTCCCCTGCCAATGCCTCCCCCAGCCAGTGCACACAAGCAGCCACAACAGCGGGGCCTACAGTGGGGTCGGTATAGTGGGTAACCCAAAGCGCTGTTGTTGCACGGCTAATTAAAACCAGAAGTCGAATTTTAGATTTAGATGTACGCACCGGCACTGCCAGGCGGCAATGGTGGTGGCGGGTGACCGATGCTTGAGCTCAAGCAGCACAACACGAGTGTCAAGCATCTCAAGAAAAGGAAAGGCGCACCAGGGACGAGGCAGACAAGCCCATATCACATACCGAGACCATGCATGGGGAGAACATGACCATGGGGCCCTGGGCATACGAGGATGTGAGTTGGCACAGCAATCATAGGGAGCCTGTAGCATAGTTAAAGGCACCGTTGCTGGGCAGAGAAGCGCATGTATGCGCACGGAAAGGGGGGGAACATGGTAGTCAACGCACCAGATATCAGGCAGTGAGGGCAAGGAGTGAGAATGCAGCAGTGAGCGCTGTCCAGCATTTTGTACCTATCATGTTGAAGTAGTGTGCGTCACCCCCGGTTTCGGGGCACGATCGGCAGTACCTGGCGCAATCGATGGGACACTGGTGGTCTGTGCTAGTGATGTGCCAGGCCCGGCTTTGGGCCATAGGCCGGGCCGGGCCAAGCCCTACTTGGGCCGGGCCAGGCCGGGCCCTACACCACGGCTTGAGACGGCCCAGGGCCCGGCTTGTGTCTCAAGCCGGGCCGGGCCAAGCCGTGAGCCCCGGCCTGAAAGCTCTAACGGATAAAATGTCTAGTAACTATGACATAAGGATATATATAGTAGCAGTATGCCATATTCCAATGAAGTATGTCTATATTATTAAATTCAAGCAAGAGGATAGTCCCATGGATTGAATATTTGGTGCTGAAGCCTGTCGCTCACTTTTGGGCGCCTATACGATGCCCCATTTGGAAGGCGCGCCACAGAGCACCGTGCCGGTGAAATGATGATTTCACACTATAATTCACTAATTATTGAAGATACTGGAGCTTGGCTTTGTCAGAAGATAGTTGGAGAAGGTACGTTATGAGTTTGTGTGGCTACAGTGATGATCATCCTCACAGTGCCAGGCCCCGGGCAAGCCCCAGGCCGGGCCGGGCCAAGCCCTGGGCCGTCAATGGGGGCCCGGCCTGAGGTTTTGAAAAGCCAAGGCCGTCCAAAGCCGGGCCAAAGCCGGGGCTTTTGAGCCGGGCCGGGCCTGGCACATCACTAGTCTGTGCGAGAGGGGCAGTTTAGTATTTAGGCGGCGAGAGGTGGTGTACGTACCTTAGCCGTTTGTACTCAACGTACCGGAGTCTAGTCACTGCGAATTGACGTGCGTGTGAGGGCGATGACATGGAACGTACGCTGGAAAAGTCAACATATAATGACAGGCATTGTAGGCTTAAAGGAAGCAGGGTTAATCATGGATTAGCAGGGCATGTAGAGGGAGAAAGAATAAACGTACTGGGCATGCAGGGAGCAACCAGGGCTGCAAGTAAAGACGGCAACATGTGGCGCCAAGAGGTTAGGAGAAAGAGACGAAGGAGAGCATGTGGCGGAGGCGTCATCTTAGGTACACATGTGTGATAGACTGCACTTGAGATGTCGAGAGGATACTATATATGGATTGGGGAGGTGATGAGAGCCGGCCTTTATGGACAAGATTCAAGAGCCGCCCGAAAGTATGACAGAATGACGAAAGGTGTTGCTCGGTCAAGCAAGGGACTTACTAGATTGGATGGGAGCCGCGTCATGCCCGGATGCTGCCCCGCTGTGTGCCGATGCCTTCCTTTTTCAATGCGTTCAATGTTCAACATTTCAACATTATGTAACGTTGATGGCCGGTGGCTGTGAATATAACTGACCTGTGGTATATGGGCTCATTTACTTACTATTGCTTCGCATGCTTTCAGAGGGGACCAGCTATGGCTATGCTGAAATACACTAACTGTAAATAAGTAAAAGTGTACATCTTGATCATGCCATTGACATCCCCATCCGCATTGATCATATCAATATTCCTGTACTCATTGATGCTACAATTAATATTTCCGTCCTTATTAATCCTGCCACTAATGCTTCCGTCCCCGTTAATCCTGCAACTAAGATTTCCGTCCTCATTGATCCTACAAGCAATAATTCCGTCCTTGTTGATCCTGCAATCAATATGTCTGTCCTCTTTGATCCTGCATATAACATTTCGGTCCTCTTTGATCCTGTAAATGATATTTCGTTCCTCGTTTATCTTGCCATTACCCCGTGCATAGTATCTTCTCATATCTACATATATCTACTGAGCTGGTATTTACAATAGTTAACGGACTAGATATGAAGGTTCGCATTTTGCTGATGTGCGAGACGAATAGTTTGCAGATCGCTTCACCAGCTGGTGAGATGTTTAGTGTAATGGTGTTTATTGACATAAGCATGCTCACCAGCTCGTTAATGTCTGTTATATCGCTCAGAACAATCATTTCATTGCACGCAAAGCCCAGTTTAACTATTGGCACTGAATAATACTAAATTTTAGCAGAACTACCGATTCGGATGCGATGCCTAGACACACCGTACTTACAAAGATTGCTGAAGTAGATCCAAGACTTCTCTGTGGGCATTTTTAACGCGATTTCGGTTAGTGGGATTGGTATTGGACCTGGCGGGGAATCTGTGCGCCGTAGAAGGACCATGGCACCAATATAGAACGTGATTATCCAGCCAATAGCGAGCAAGATGACCCTATAACTCGTGCTCTCTAGTGGACGGGTCGCAGACCCAAGTAGATCTTTACTCTCTGTAAACTTGAGCTTTGGGAGCTCTGGGACAATGTCTCCATCTAGGTACGTGGTTACGGCCTTCTATATACATCTTCTACAACTGTCGCTGGAACAGACTCTTGCAGCCAGCTCTCTTGCTTTTTTCGTCGCAAGGTTCGTGGAGATGAGGCTGAACATGACATGCGGCAGTGCATGTTATTGAAATGTCGGCCTGATCAGGAGGTATACGAGGAGCACTATGACGACGGAAAGCCGACACTGTCAGGGTCTGCAGACTCATGCCAAGGTCAGAGCGGAATAACATGCACTACAGGTGGCATACATTCTGATATATGACAAATTTATGAACTCTCTATTGTGACATGACGTCGCCGAAGAATTGAGCGGAACGTTCGAGATGCTATTGAGGCAAAGGCAGACGATGTCATTCTGAGCACCTTCCGAACGCCACTTCTGTTGACGATTCTCAAGATGTCCCGCAAAGAGATACTACAGTGATCTGTGCTTGTACGAGACACTAAACGCTAATGTCGCACGATGATTTTGTTGACCCAAGATGAGCGCGCATCGAAATGAAGGGTGTGGGGCTAGAGCTATAAAATATGGGCTTTCATATCACCTACATCTCCAGTAAGTCCAGTTTGCATGGGGTCCCACGCCATCTGCTTCTAGCATCATACCTAGTACGAAGAATCTCCCGTTACAGGCATCATCAATTTGTTTTGGCATTCTCTGAACTAAACAATCATCAAATGCGGCACATGATAGCGAACTATATGCCTTAGTGGGAGTGGGCGCAGTATGCACTTGACCCTACCCTGGCCATTGCTCCACCCGATTGAGATTTGAAATGAACGTCGCGCCTTCCAGATGTGCCACACAAGCTGCGCCTATACTCAACCTGGGCCCAACAATTACACATGGACAGTATGGGTATATCTCACAATCGTTGAGATCGTCATACGCGCACAACGTAACTCGAGGCTCTTGGCAACAGCTGGAGCTTTCCTGATACTTGAATGCCCCAGCTGATGCCTTTGACTGTGCTGCATTGACCATATCTTGCATATCGATTGACGAGTTTCGGTATTTCTATGTGGCCCTTCTTCGTGCTGGTCCACACCACATCCGCAGACATTACACACCTGACTCAGACATATCATCGTTTTATCACCTACAAAGTGAAACCTCGTGTTCAAGCATTGGCAATTGGTCAAATAGTAAAATAGTTCTTCATGGTCATTTACTCCGCTCCTTTGAGTTGTAGGCATGTTTCTAGCCGGAGGTAGGCAGCTTTGAGACATTTGAGCGTTGCAGTAGTCCATAAGACTAACGTAGCAACAGAGCTAAGCTAACATATTGATTATACTCCCAGTCCCAGATTTTAGCCAGCATCAATGTTGCCGACACTGGCATAGTTCCGCGTCCGCGCTTTGTGTTGCCACACAATTCAGAAGCCCACCCTGGTTTCTTGATCGATAGTTCATCAAGGAGCACAAGACTTCGCGCCGCATGCAAGTCGGCGTCTGGTTGCGCATGGATGTATATAAAGAGCCAACACAAGTGGGGAAAGTACAGTTCAAAATGTCCACTAAATCAGCTCCTCTCGTCAACAAGGATACTGCAAACCACATGAAGCAGCCATGGTGGTTAGGCTACTGGCAACTCGCCAGAATGCACAAGTTCCCTGCTGGGAGCATACTGATGATCTTGCCCTGCTGTCAGTCTATCGTACCATTCGCGACTATGAAATACTGAAAGCATGGGCAGTCTGGGGATATATTTTTGGAACCCGCGAGCATCGTCCGGAGCCTCTCGAGCTCGCGCGTATCCTCGCCGCGATCTTCGTTGGCAGCGCAACTCTGCATTGCGCTGCGTGCACACTCAACGACATATGTGACGTGGATTTTGACCGTCAAGTCGGCACGTCATCACTGGCTCGGGCGGAGTGATGGTCGGCTTATGCATACCTTTAGAACGATGCAAAAACCGCCCACTAGCAGCAGGGACCGTCTCAATGCCAGCCGCCTGGGCGTTCTTGTTCCTTCAAACCGCGGTATTTTTTTGGATGCTATCCTTCGTTAACAAAGCCGCGTGAGCCAGACAACGTCTTCCTATTGTTCTCATCAAAACGTGCTTCTGTGGCAGCTTCCTCTGTGGAACCTTGGGTGCATTTCCATTGCATGCCTTCTACCCCCTCATGAAACGTATCACATGGTGGCCGCAGGCCTGGTTAGGTCAATTGTCAGCCATCATGACAGGGTTGTGTGTCTAACACTGCTTCAGGGCTCGCGATGAATTGGGGTCTGCCGACAGCGTGGCTCATAGCCGCACCCCAAGATGTGAAATCAGTGCCTATGTGGACACTGACGTTTGGCACCTTCTGGTAAGCCGTCCGACGTGGAGTCCTAGTATCATGGTTCTGACCGCTTCTGTAGCTGGACGATTGTATACGACACGATATATGCATTCCAAGATCGTGATGAAGACATCAAGGCCGGTGTCAAGTCGACAGCAGTTCTTTTCGGGGATTACGCGAAGCCGATCCTCTCGTTGTTTGCAGTTGCGTTCGTGGTAGCACTTGCATATGCAGGGTATGAGACACAGCAGGGCTGGATTTACTACGCCGTCAGCGTTGGAGGAAGTGCTGTTCATCTTCTGTGGCAGCTTGTAACTGTCGATCTCAACGTACCTGAGCAGTGTCGCTTAACGTTCCGGGTGAGTGCACATCGTCTGAGGGTTGGATGTTTCTCACCACAAGTTTGGAAGGCAAACGGTGACTTGGGATATATTATGCTGGCTGGGATATTGGGGGAGTGGTACCTGAACTGAGCTTGATCAGCTGCGCAAGAGAGTCAATGATGAGCTGTTGGATGGAACTAGCGTGAATTTCACTTATGATGGCGCGGGATGTCCTTTGCTCCAGATCCCCTCTATCGTGTCAACTGACCGAAAATTGTGTCTGTCGTACGACATGAAAGCATTATATGAGGTAGTGATCCGCATCTTTTATCGATATATATTGTGTTGATCTGCCTACAAACGACATGGAATCGAAGACGTCAGGGCACAATGTGAGATGATCTTGCGGTGTCAATAGTGTTTTCGTGGAACCGATCGGATCGGCCCATGGTCAATGCCAATTTGTATCTCTGTCAATCAATCCCAGTGAAAATAACGGTCAGGCGCCTACAGGCGCCTCCAGGTAAAAACAAGAAGCTCCACATCCTGGCTGACCCTAGCTGTACCTGTGATTTTGCTCGAATACCTGTTTTGCTGAATCAGTCAACAGTCTCAGCTGGGCTGAGTTGCTGTTGCCCATAGTTAGTGTTGTGAGGTCCGGTCCGGTCCGGTCTTTTGCATGTTTTGGGCAGGACCGAGGACCGGGACCAGGACCGGACCGCCATGGGCAACGAGGGACCGGACTGAAGACCGGTCCCAAGTAGGACCGCGGTCCTATAGCGGTCCTAGGACCGGTCTGGACCGGTCCAGGACCGATCAAGTGGTTATTGACTTAACTATAGTTTTATATGTCAGAAACTGCAACAAAAGTGTACTTACTACTCGATATATACCAGAATATACTAAGTACAGCCCAAAAATTGGCTATGGTGCACTGATTCTTGATTTCTGAAAGTAAAATTGTATACTGAAGTCAACACACAGAAATGACACTGCAGTAACTGCACACCTCAAGTTGTATCTGATGAGATCATGTGTTGCATTTTTGTATGTGCCACAATGAGTAGCATATAACCACCGCTAAGCAGCGCTCTGCCAATAACTGGGTGATATTGAATGCACCATGCATGTGTACCATAATATGTGAGTGTTAACACTACTGGATGGGAGAATACACAACTGCATGTCAGTCAGCAAAACTAGTGATAATATGAGGACAACCTGTGTGTGCCAAGCATTGCCCAAGACAATAGCAGTGCTTCATTGTATCATAAATCAGAAGGTTTTTGGTTGTTACTATTCATGTCAGCTTCTGTCTGATGTGTTTACCCTAATAGCCAGTGGTATATACATGATGCAGACCCACTCTAGGGGGTCTTAAATACTTTGGTTTTATTGTAAATTGGTCAGTCATGGTCCCCTATGTTGGAATAACCACATTATAAGTGGCTATTCTATGATAAATTCAGGACCGGTCCTTACCGGTCCTGCAAAATCTGACCACCGGGACCAGGACCGTGTCAGGACCAGGACTGGACCGGACCGTTGAATCGGTCCTAGTCAGTCCGGTCCTGGTCCGGTCCTTGGTCTTTAGCGGTCCTTGAGACCGGACCTCACAACACTACCCATAGTATTGGCTCAGCATGACTTGTCCTGTCTTGGCAGCACATCCTGTCCATGTTCACTCAGTTTGGACCAACTGTGGACAGGTGTCTTTGAATCCTGATCATTGTAAGACAGGCTGGGCTAGCCAGATAATGATTATAAAACATGCAGAATCAGGAATAGACAGGCAAATACAACATATTACTTTTGCATGAAACAGGCATGATCACGTACACACTGTTACGGATCGAATATCCGTTCAGCTGAAATAACTAAGTCGAGTTACTCAGTGTGTCGAGTAGTGCACTACTCGTTGGACTCAACAGAGTCGAGCGTCGATATACTAGCTGTAGGCTTAATTGCTCAAGCCTTTGAGAACGAGTATAAGATCCTTGTAATTCAACAAGGTTGAGCTGAGGAACTCAACCAGTATTTACAGCAGGGTTTTTATACTACAATTCTGTAATTGGGGTCATAGTGTCCTTGGTACTGCTACCACTAAGTCCATAAGGTTAGTACGCTACGATAACTAAGCTGAAACGTTGCGGTTGAGTGCAACAGTGGCTGAAACGTAGAAGCTCTGTGGTTAAACAACAGATATCACCTAGAACCTGATACGCTATGAAACTAAGGGCATAGGACTGTTGTACATGAAACAAGGGTCGCTGGTTGAACAGGGAACCCTGGAAATAAACGCGCGATGCAGCGGTTGAATGCTAAGTCCTCATCTCCAGTGAGGCGTCAAAGATATACGGGATTGTACGGACCGTAACACACACAGGACACACAGGGACAGCAAGCAACAGTAGAAACAGGCAGAAACAGGCAAAGCAAACCTCTGTACCCAATGCATCTATGCTCATCTGTGCACTCGGAACCAGTATACTCAGGCATTGTAACTTGTCATGCAATTGCACCTAGGGTACAGTGCTGTATACCATGACAAAAACAGTGGCTTACTCAAGGAGCATATTCCTGACTAGTGATGTGCAAAGCCCAGCTGTCACAATCCTGTGATGTCCCATACTGAAGGGTGCAAGTGGGTAGGTGACAACCTAGAAACTACAGCTTAGGAAGCCAAGCAAGGTGCCAGTCAGGTAATTGGCTCATGCACAAGTTCTCATACAGCAAAGGAGAAGGGAAATGCCCCAGAGTTGCATGGTAACAACTTCACATTGTTGAGTCTAAGGAGTAAGCCATAGACTCTAATGTCTTATATATACATGAGGTAGCATCCTAGGTAAGACCACCCTAAACTAAGGTGGTCTGTGCATAGTTGGCTAAGTATAGCCCCAAGGTGCCATAAGGCATCATAATGCGGTGCTATTCTAAAGATAGTGCAGATGGTGTGATCATGACTCTATCTATATAAGAATAGATTTATGATTTATGATGTCATGATGATGTCAGTAATGACACTGTCTAGCTAAGCCTAGACTGGTGACATCATAATGAGGTAATGAGTATGTCATAGATGACATAATGTAATGCCTGGCAGACTCATAATAGTCCTGACATCATAGATAAGAAGGAGGGTCACCTGACATGGTACCTGTGATGGTGCCTGGTGCTACTATCAGTTTGGTAAGTCACGTGACCTTCTGACGTGCAGGTTGTTGGATCAACCCCCACTAGGTGCAGTATTCTAATAAACATGGTAAAAGAGTAAAATACTAGGGGTGCACAAAATAATCTGTGACAAGCTCAAAGCCCTGAGCCAGGCCTGGCCAAGCTGACTTAGGCCAAGCCAAGCTGGGCCCTGAGTCCCAGTGAAAAGCCGCCATATCCTTAGTCTACCTGTGAATACCAGATAATATCAGAAAATATATTGAGATAATCATTCATACCACAAGCTATCAAAAGCTAAATGCCAAGAGTCTGGGTGGTCTGCCAAGACTTTTGACATACCCATACCTACTAGTTAATATATTCAAGATATCTTCAAATAATAGAAGGTGCATCTGAGTGTTTCTCGAGCAGACATCCAGTTGAAAAGCTGCAACTTGCAAGTCCACACTGTGCTGCTTGCAAACCCAAGCACCCATGTGAGCTAGTTGCATTATTGCGTCATAGGCAAGTGTCTCGTCGCATTAATGTCTTCTTTCCCCTCATCTCTTCTTCATACTTCCACCATCCCTCAAAGCTTCAGGAGTAGCTGCCTTATACCAGCAAGTTTAAGGCTTTGGATGTAGATTTAGTGAGTATATGCACGCACACACTGGCCTCTGTCGTCTCTTGAATCCCTAACCATCCTCTCAGCTTGATTACAAAGACCCCCAATCCTTGAGTTTTTCTGGTACACGTTAACACCATTTCCTCCACTCAATTTTCGAGATCACAGTTACCAAGTGCTAAGGTACATGCATCTCCCTTTCCTGTCGAAATTTATGGGAAGGCGCCCACTCGTGAGGCTATGCACTCCCTTTCAGACTCCAGGGACTTTGTCTGGATGGGTCACAAATGCATGGCATAGGTGTCACAGATTCTGTATAGTAATAGGTACCCCCCCCCTCGGGTTTGAACACAGGTACCTATGTCTACTAGTCACATGACTGGGTCTCCATAGTGTAGCAGGAGTGCGTCAATATCCCTTACAGTCATGTTATCCAGTGCTCATGTACATGCTTACATAAGGCCCCTAGTTACCTACGCTCAGGCCTCGCCTTTAGGGTGGGCCTCTCTGCGAATAGTGTACAGCCTCACATGTATAAGTAGTGACGTCTGAGGTCTTACAACCTCAGACTTGGTAATCTCGACGTTGGGCTCAGTCCCTCTCTACTCCCTACTTGCGTGCTAGTCTGCGGGCGACTCTAGGCTTTGTCTTAGGCCCTATGACCCATAACAGTACGTCTAGTATAGTTCTGTGTCAATAGGTACATACAATCCATCCCATTTTATGCTAATGGTGACTCATCTGCCCATACTGCCCTGATTATCAGCCCCCCAACTCCCGCTGTGCCCGCCATTTCCGCCTTGGTGCACTAGTACTATTGACTCTGATTGATGCATGACTCCAATCGCACCATTGTGCACTGAGTGTGTCGACTTCCAACATTCTCCACCTAAATACTAGCTTATTCCATGGCAGTTTGTGCATGAGCACACACTGCTACAGTGGTGCCAATCACATTCTGGAGACAGTGATGCTGTGTGTGCAATTCCACAAGGAACAAGGTGCGTGTATGGATTCTCTGTCGATAGGTTCAGATTTGAACACAACATTTGTGGTGCCTGGAAATGCAATGCGCAGTGCATTCTGGCTATGTGCCATGAAGATATTGTGGGTATGTGTGTGAATCACACTGTGTCTGTAGATTGTTCACTAATACCAGCAGTGCCGCATGCACTGTTTTGCAAGGAACTTGGTATTCTTGTTGAGTCTGTGGGTCTGTGCACATGGCACTGCGGGAGGATTTGGTATAATGCAAAACCTGCATTGAAATGTTCAGGGTATGTTCTAGTAGCCTTTGATAGATTTCAGCAGCTTAGCGATTAGACCTTGAAATGTATTGATATGTTCTGATTGAATGAAGAGCAAAGGCCTCTAGGTATGAGTATAATCTGATAATTTTAAGTAGGCAGACAAGGCCCTCTGGTATTTTGCAGTAGCTCTCAGTATGCTGGAAAAAAAATTATGTATAATGAGGTATAAATCAAATCCTTCTCTGATAGTGTTGGGTACCATACAGTAGCTACTGCTAGGATGCCAGGCGCCCAAAATCATACCCAGAGCTATCAACCATTCGGTCTTGTATCAGATCATACCCGTTATCTTCTGATAGGTCCTGATACGAGGTACTTTCACTGGGCCTGAGTGGTGGCTTGGAGGGCTCAGGGCCTGGCTTGTGTCTTGAGCCAGCCCTGAGCTGGGCCCTGAGCCAGTGGCTTAGGCATGCAACTGTCACTTTGTTGTAATTAGTGAAATAGGTCCTTTGGTGTGAGATTTTGTAAAATTCCATCCTAAATGATCTCAACAACCAATGCATTGACTTGTGACCTGCTAACATGGTGCAGAACTCTATAACTACTGTTGCAATCAGGATCTGAATTTGTGGTTGATTTCATAAGCAGCTGTAAAAGCAGTTGTAGATCAAAAGAACAATAAGTAGTAGACATATAAGGACCCTGAATATGCTGTGCCACCATTTTGAACTGTTCAAACTAATGACTCTGAGGTTCTTCCTGATTACCCATAAGCCGTGGCCTGAGCCTGAGCTGGGCCTGAGCTGGGCATAAACCATTGTATAGGGCCCAGCTTGCATTCATGGTAAGCCCAAGCTGCCTCAAGCCAAGCCATAGCCCTGGCTTTCAGGCTGGGCCAGGCCATGCACATCACTATTCCTGACATGTACACGTTGTCAGTGAGAGATACAATGTAATAAAGCACATACCAGGAATGTGTTAACTCAGTTTTGAGTACTTGAAATAGGCACGTCCAGGCAAAGACACAGGTATACACACTAGTGTATGGGCACCATCTGCTAGGTGGGGGGCAACATGATTTTGAAGTGCATATCTCTGGCACACATATACTGTCAGTAAGAGACATCATATAACAGAGTATGTACCAAGACTGCAGTGTTTTCCTGCAAATGCCATCACAGTAAGCATCCCTTGTTGCATTCAACTGCAACACTTCTCCTTTATTTACTTAGAATGTTAGCTCAACAGACTTAATAGTAGCAGTACCAAAGACACTATGACCCCAACTATAAGATCACAGTATATAACCTGATGTAAATATTGGTCGAGCTCCTCAGCTCAACCTTGTTGAATCACAAGGATCTTATACTTGTTCTCAACAGCTTGAGCAATTGAGCCTGCAGCCTGTATATTGACACTCTGACTCTGAGGAGTCCAGCAAGTAGTGCACTACTTGAATATGCTGAGTAACTCAACTTAGTTAATCCAGCTGAATGGATATTTGATCTGTAACAGCACACAAGTAACTAGGGGCTGACTCATTGATTGTACATAATACTCCTTAAGAGACCATGTGATGCAAGTATAAGTAATGTGACTTAACTAGCATCTAATCTAATCTAATCTGATGAACCCAAGCATGTAGGTGCTGAGTGCAGTGACACAGACCCACTGGACTGTGCGACTGGCCTATAGCCAGGGCTATACTCCTATCCCCTATGCCTAATTCCCAGTCCCATGGCCTGCTGGAAAGGTGCAGATGACGAGCAGTCTCGAGTAGTCGACGTTACACTGTAGGGATGTATGCCCATTCCCTGGTAAGCCGAGACCCAGACTAGCAAGTTGAGAGATATAGTGGAGAGGTGTGGCACAGAGAGAGAGAGAGAGAGTAAGGGGGCCTCGCCCCAATTGCTGAAATCTCAATGATGAGGCTGTAAGGCCTCATCTATGCTGCTTATATACATGCTGCAGTGACCTGTAATGGTCACCCTAAAGTACCGGTCCATGTGCAGTAACTAAGAACCCATGTGATGTGGTAACTACCGTGACACAGTATAGTAATGAAGTAACGAAGTGACCATGATGTAGGTAGGCGCGAGCGCATGCTACCCCGAGAGCGCTAATCTACTGGGTCAAGTGATCTTCAAGGTATCTAGGGAGTGACAAGGAGGTGGCGAGGGGAGCGAGTTGCCATGCTTGCAGCTGCGACTGGCTGAGAACCTAGTGAGGGATGTCATGAATACCCAACCGGGAATTCTGTGACATGCAGCTGCACAAGTTCAAATCCTGGTCAGGATGAACACTTTTCAGCATCGGAAAAGGCACCCCAAAGAACATGCCACAAATCTGTGACATCTAAGCCTACTGCTCACTGCATTGCTTGATTGTACATGCATGCTGTCACTTGCTGATGCTCTGCTGGCTATTGCTATGCCACAGACCCTTTCCACCATCACTGTCAACTCACCCTTGCCCAAACAGGGCTGAAGCCATCTATCCAAATGATTGCCAACCATCAACTGCCATACACGTGCACCACCATGCATGCTTGAACCTGAACCTGAACCTGAACCTGAACCTGTGCATACAATTGGACCCATGCACAAGCCACCAAACCACTGAACCACTGAATTGCTGAACTGCCCACTGAGGGCACCATTTGACAAACTGAACAAACAAACTGCCAAACCACCAAACCACCCACTGAGGGCACCAATTGATTTTTGCTGTTGAAGAAGTCATTGCGAGAGCTATTGAGGGATCATCGTACATCTTATACCCTACCTTTTTCACCTAAGGGTCACCCATTGAAGCTCATCATGAGCATGGACTATTGGCCAGATGTCAGAGCTTTGGGATGGGTTGTGTTTTCTTGATGTTCAAGGGGGTGTGTTGAGGGAGTGCAAGCACACATTGCACATACTTTGCTCAAGGGGGTGTGTTGGAACATGTATTTACTGTGGAAAAGCTTGCATGTGCCTGAATGTCATGCACATGTTGGGAGTCAGGTATTGCATAACTGGATATCATATAATAAAGGGACGACCGCTGCGTGGGAATCGCCATGTGCTTTTCCACATGTGCCACGTGCTGTCCGTCGTCCCATAGGGCTCGCGCCACCGACCCGGGGAATTGGCCAGTGGATTCCCACGACAGGCGCCTGCAAGGCGCGCGCGCGTTCAAGTCCCTGCGACGAAAACTCGCGTTAAACACATCATCCCTGCTGCGTGCTGCCACAATCTTGGTACCGTTATGATGTACATGAGATGTACTGTACATCCGTGTAACAAATTTGCAAAAAACACAAGACAAATTTTGAGGCACCACAAATGTAGAGGGGGGCCCCACCAAAAGTTGAGTAAGTGGACACGGGTGGACGGAGGTGTTAGGCCCTCCCTGTCCACACAGGGACAAACAATGCCTCCTGCCTACCCTGTGGGGGAGTGGCACACAACACATAAACACACTACATTGGCGCTATAACAAACGTGTTACCATCCCTGCTAAGCCGTTGAAAGTCCCTAAACGGTGACCGCTTATTTGTGAGCTGATAAGCGGCCTCCCCCACACTTGCTAGGGCAACACAACATATTGTGGGTTGTTATAACATGCTGGCAGTGGGTTCTTTGGCATTGATGGGTTGATGCACATAGATTTCCCAAATCTTTGAGGCAACAACTCTCATATCATCACACACAAAACGCATTCACAATGTATGGGTTCTGCTCTGCCAGACACACTGAATGCTGATGGTTACAATCTGTTATAGGGATCCTCCCTCTACACCGGAGCATAACCGTCAGGCTGATAGGGACCGGGATCGAGAAGCACATCTGCAAATGACACCGCCATCCGTGCGATGTCAACGATTGCAGATGAGGCAGCCCTTTCCGCAGCCCAACTTTGCCTTGCAGCATTCTCATGGTGTTGCAAGTGCATTGGTCCCTCAACACCATCCCATGGCTGGACCACTACGGCTGCCAGTGACTGGACAAACGAATCAGTCTATTGCTGGACCGTCATATTACGTCCCTGTTGCAGGTCCTTCTGACCCACAAAACATTCCTTGGAACACGTCCCAAATACGCAGCTGGAATCCTGAGCCTTTGCGGCCTGAGCATCCAGTACCTGGACCATCCCACGTGCCTGATCTAGATGCTGCATATTATCAGCCACCTGCACATACTGTCCATGTGCCTCTACCTCCACGGCGAAATTGGCAGGCAGAACTTGAACACCGTTTCAATGAAAGCCATGCTAACAGAGTCCATGCACGCAGACAGAATAGGATGTTGCCTGTCCCTTCTACTTCACACATGCCGGTGCCTTCCTCAGTAGCCAGTCGCTGTCAGACGGTATTGGCACAGCATCCAAATGGGGACAATCATGTAAGAGAGCAGCAACAAGTTGTGCAGGGGACCCAACAACATCGTGTCGAACATCAAGCAGCAATTGCCATTGATGTCCAGCCAAACGATGAGGAGCATGGGATCCTACAAAACATTCCTCTGGGAAGGCAGCCCTACCTTGAACCAGCAGACCAGCAGTCTGTTGGAAGGATGGACATACAATGTCCACACTGTCATGCATTGCACTGGAAGGGAGAGCGCCTATCCAGATCCACCAACACAAACCCCAAGTTTGGTATGTGTTGCCTTCAGGGCCAGGTGCATCTGCCTCCTATACAACGGCCTCCTCTGACATTACGTCGGCTGTTCATGGGAATGGATCCTCGGTCGCACTCATTCCGGGACAACATTCGGCAGTACAACAATGCATTCGCATTCACATCTGTTGCTGTCAAGGTGGATGATACCATCCTCAATGGATCAGGTCCATATTGCTTCAAGATCCACGGAGGGCTGTACCACCAGATGGGAAGTCTCCTTCCACAGGACGATCAGCAGCCATCGTATGCACAACTCTATATTCATGATGTCCAGGCTGCCTTGGAGACCCGGAATGCACGGAATCACAATTTGGACCCAGGCATCATGGGCAAGTTGCAGGACATGTTCGAGCAGCATAACCCCTTTGTTCCTCTGTATCGGCGTGCATTCGAGATCCTCCAAGCAAAGCCACCAGAGGAGCAGCTCAATGTGCAGGCCCACATCATGCTGCAGCATACTGCAGACAGACGGCGTTATAACCTCCCCACCACAGATGAGGTCGCAGCGGTGATTCCTGGCAGTGGCAATGAAGATGTTCAAAGACATCGGGACATTATCCTCCGGCTCCGTGGTGGTAACTTGCAACGGATCAGCAATATTCACCCTCTATATTCTCCATTGCACTATGTGCTGCTGTTTCCACATGGTGACCAAGGTTGGCACCCCTCAATACCCTCAGAAGCTGGCCCTCAAGGGCAGATGTGGAGCTCCAAAGTCTCTGAACAATGCTTCTACGCATATCGTCTACACCCCCGCATCATCAGGCATGAAGATGCCGTTGAGGAGTTTGACTATCTCTTCCATGAGGGACGTCTGTTTCAGCAATATGTTGTGGATGCGTGGGCTTCCATTGAAGCTAGCAGGCTCAATTGGATCAGGAACAATCAAAAACAGATCCGGGCAGACCTCTACAATAGTGCACGGGATGCCCTGGATGCCCAAGACAATGTCCCAGACCTCGGGCAACAAGGACAGCGCATTGTTCTGCCCTCCTCACATGTGGGGAGTGCACGGCACATGTATCAGCTGCTGCAGGACTCACTTGCAATTTGCAGGTACTGCCGCAAACCTGACATCTTCCTCACAATGACGTCCAATCCTAATTGGCCTGAAATCCAGGAAGCATTGCTGGAGCTGGATGCAGATGGTGACAATCCTGGGCAACCACGGAAGAAGCAAACTGCAGCAGACCGTCCTGATGTTGTGGCCCGTGTGTTCCAATTGAAGCTCCAGGCCATGATCAAGCTGATAAAGGGTGGCTTCTTTGGCGAGCTGGCTGGAGATGTCTACACAATTGAGTTTCAGAAGTGAGGGCTGCCTCATGTCCATCTCCTGATTTTCCTTAAGGAGATGTACAAGATCCGGGATGGCAGCCAAGTGGACAGCATCGTATCAGCACAGCTGCCCTGCAAGGACACCCAGCCAATGCTATACAGAACTGTCACCAAATGTATGCTGCATGGGCCATGTGAGGATGATCACCCCCATGCCCCGTGCATGGTGGACAGGGCCTGCTCCAAGCGTTATCCAAAGCAGTTTTGTGAGGATACCCAGTTTGGAGATGATGGATACCCCACTTATGCACGCCCCAACAATGGCCGTTCACACGTCAACTCTAAAGGCGACCGCTTTGACAATCGCCATGTTGTCCCCTACAATCCACGTCTCACCGCCCTGTTCAACTGCCACATCAATGTGGAGATTTGCACTTCCATCAGGGCAGTGAAGTACATTCACAAATATATCTACAAGGGCCATGACCGTGCCACCTTGGAAGTTGGACAGGTAGACTAGATAAAACAATATGTTCATCAGCAAAAAAGCAGGATAACTGTATGTGCATATAAGGCATGCAGGTGTTTGCAACAGTTTGAGTGTTATGTATGCATATGTAAGGCATCACATGCCACCACAATGGTTGCGACAACTTGCATGTCCTCAAATGTATCATAGGTATAATATATGAGCATGTGTGTGCATATATGCGACTCGATGATACATGGAGGACTTGTATTAATATATCTTGTTGATACATGTAGTCTCAGATATCAGATGCGTATATAATTGGTTCACAGTGCTGCATCCTGGATGCTTTAACATATAAGTGCATCATAATATTGCATGCGCATATATGATGCATACATCACTACCATATGCCCATATATGCTAAGAACAAATAGTGTCGGTGATGCTCGGTTTACCGGGCATTGAAATATACACTGGGGTACTAAATGAGAAAGATTACTAACTATCTTATGACTTATGAAATAAAACTAATAGAAAGAAAGCTGTAAGCAGATCATGCCACTATTCTGCTATAGCATATCTTACCGGGTCATACATCTGTGTTTCGAGGATCGGCCGGGCATTGAAGTCTACTCGAGGCTTATGACGCGGACACGTGACGATTTCCCGCGCGTCGAGACGCGTCAAACGCGCCGGTGGCTGAGCTTTCCAATTGACATCTGAACTCGTTATTGCTATAGCTTGACGAGGTCTTGACGGATTTGGGCGATCTTGATATGCCTGTAATCGTATAGTCAATCTGTATTATTCAATAGCTTTTGTTACATTAATAATTAAGTTCTTCTGGCAATATGCACGTTAGCAAGGCCTGGCTATATTCCTGACTACTTTAGTGCGTCAATCCGTTCATAGCTACTTACACACATTACAACAGTGACTGAATAAAATTTCTCAGAGATCCCCAAATCCTACATCATAGTTTATGTACAGGTCATCATCATTCTCACCATCCTCAGCCCCGAGTGCCCCATGTTCTGCAGCCAGTATTGTTTCAATGTCTTCATCCTCCTCCTCCTCCTCCTCCTCCTCCTCCTCATTTTCCCCCCCATTCCCCTCCTCATTTTCATCATAAATATTTTCATCCTCACCTTCGTCACTGCTGCTCCCTATATTCTCCTCGTTGCCCTCGCTGCCATCCTCATCCTTCATTCATACTTCATCTTCCACTTCCTCTGTGCCATTAATTTTTCCTCGCTGATCCCATGGTGGCTGCAACTGTTCCAATAAGTCCCATAAGTCTTTATGACCAATCCCACCACCATGGAATCTCATAAACATATCCCTATCAACAAAGCTATTTCGACTTCATCAATGAAGTGCATGCAAAAAGCCATACAACTCACATATTGACATAGTAGTAGCACCAGTCCTCATCATTGTCATGATCTTGACGAGCAATTGAGGGTGGTAGATGTTGTGTAGTTCGGCCATGTGCAAAGGCAGGAATTATATGAACAGCTCGTATTACTTCATTGGGGTCAAGAAACCCAAAAGCTCCAGGTTGAGTGCTGTCCAGAAATCCTACTCGAGGAAGACGGCGATCCTTCCAGCCTGATTTATAGGATAAATCACGACCGAACCAGCGCACCCATAGAATGTCCATGCGCTGGATGTCAGAGTTGCTTGACTGAGGGCCCAAATACCTGACATCCAAGTGGAATACTCCAATAATCCGTCCATACCAGTATGGGTGCCAGTCATCGCTATTGTCATCCTCATTTGAGCGCACCATGATGTCAGGATGTGTCCGAGGGTTAACTGAATCAGTACACCGGTGAAGATCATAGGTGGTGTAGTTGAACCGTATGACCTTGTGGCGGTACATGCGGTTGTTTACTATTGCCACAGTGGCACGATCACGAGATGTAAAGTTGTATTCATCTCCACTATAAGTTCTTCTGAGTAATCGTGCAAGGAGGTGGTCAATCAAGTCAGGATAAAAGTCCTGAACAATCAAATCAGTAAATGTCCATTCATGAGCAATATAATATCTTACGGTTACTGCATGATCCCCCTGATGCTCTGACAGCCACTGTATGAGATCATGGTGATAACGCCGTTCCTCGGAGACTTGATAGTGTGCTGAGGGTGACATTTTTGGAAGGGCTTCGGGTTCTGTAAATTCAACGACGGCAGGTGCCCTGAGCCGTCTAGAATTAATTTTCTCAGAAGGCTCATGCTGCTGTGGCACTATGGTTAATTCGACAGCTGATGTTGTAGCTGAAGTACCCGGAGTAGCTGAGCTAACAGGTCCTGTTCCTGTCTGCCATGCTCTGAGGGCTTCTTGAAGACGCCTCTCACGAAGCCTAATTTGATTGAGAAGCCGCTCTCGCTGGGAATGACGAGCAATTTGCTTCTCAAATTTGTGTTTGTTCGTCCGGGCATAAAAGCGCTTTACACGCTTGTGCTCTTGTTCACCCTGGAAATAACAGAACATGAGCTCAAGTTCTTATATCAAATATAAACACTTTACAATCTGAGTAGTATAATTGTCAGTAGTTCCAAAGGCACGGATGGAGCTGACATAGTCCCCTAAGAAATGTAACTTGACAGTGGAGAGACTAAAGGTCTTGAATTTTGCGCCATTATTCCGACTTCCCCCTTGCGAAGTAGAAGACTGTGCCCTGTCTTTGCCTTTGTTGTATGCCTTCCTTCCTGCAACTTTGCGATGACGAGCTGTTTCTTCATTTGGAAGCTCGCGCGTTATGAATTTGGTGCATGTCTTCTTGACAAATTGGCGTAAGCTGCATCCAAGCATGGAGGTACAACCTTCAAAGAAGTCTAGGGTTTTGTCTGTATGCATCCGCAATTTTGCATATGCATGCCACATGGCTAGGGTGAATAATAGGTCATGTATAACCTCATTATGTGGCGAGGGAAGAAGATCCTCGAATACTGGAATTGCGCACTGACTTCAAAGTTAGTCCAATAGATATAGGTTCAAATTGGGGCTGGATCATACCTGAAGTAGATCTTCAAAATCGCGTGCTGCAAGCTTCTTCATACCCGATGCATTGTTATTAAATTTACGTATGGTATCCCTTCCAAATGTAGGAACGTTGCGATATCTGAATAATAATTGATCAACCGTTGTATTAAGTCATAGTATGTGAGTGTTACCTTTCATTCAGTGACTGAATAGGACCATCACCATAGGCATACAAAATACGTAGAAGGTGTGTGAATGTAGCCTTCCAAACTCCAAGTTCAAATTCATGCAGTTGGTCTACAACAAGCATCGAAAAGTAGTTGAATCCAGAGCTCAAGAGCCACTCAGAGAATGCGTTCTATAATAAGTGAGCATGGCGACAAGTAATAATGAATACTAATACATACTCGAACCATGGTAAGTGACTGCTTCTCCAGTGTCCCCTTGGTACGTTCACTTGTGAGACTCCATCCACGGTCAAATATCCAGGTGCGTGCTGTCTCAACTTGTTTTTGATGGGCAGAACTGTCTTCTCGCAAGTGCTGTCGGCGTTGCATGTCAGCATTTGTGCCAATTGCACTTATATACTTCGTCTCTGTCAAACAGCGTGGGCAGGGGCAACGTCCTAAGTATTTGATACAGGCAATTAGCACTCTATAGGAGTATACATTAGCAAATGTAAAAGTGAACAAGCTATTGACATACTTTTCAGGATAGTCCGCTGAGTAGGTAAAAAATCGAGGGTAGAGGCGTCGTACTATACCATCAGCACATAGCACAATAATGCCATGCCTATATGCATGCATGAACTCCTCATCCAAAAAAAGACGCCATGTAGCTTGATATAGTTCGCGTCGAGTAAATGTAAATAAATCTGCAGGGGCAGGTCGACCATATACCCTAGTATAAATGGTCTGGAACCATTCCGGTAGCTAGACATAGTCAGATAAGCTACTTTCATAGAGTATCAGTACTCACAGATGGGATATATGCTGCATGATGTGATGCAAACTGAGTAGGTTTGCCACGTTCATATTTTGATTGATTTCCAAAATATACATATATAGGCCAGAGGGATGCGGTGCCAAAGTCTGCAAGATGGGTAGAATCTGACCAGAGCATCATAGCTGCTATTGCCCTTTCAAGCTCGCAGCCAGGTTCACAAGGTTGGCTCTGGAGTCTCTCATTCTCCTTGATGAAGGCATCACAGTGAAAAAGCTCGGAATATACACGAATTGATGAGCCCTCTGGATCCTTCGGATCTGTCCATTGAAGTCGAAATGGTGTATAGTGCCAGTTCGCTGCAGCAGGAGATGTGAAGGCATTCTTGATAATTTGAGTAAGTGGGCGGTAATGAACTCCTGGTACCGCCAAAGTTTCTGCATTCTCCTCTGGTTGCTGGACACCATCAGCTGGCATGGGAATATGTAGTGTAGCCTCTCGCCGTCCATCAGCAGCTGAGAATATCTCAGTGCTTGTCTGCTTGTCGATGTAAGTGTCCATTCGCTTCCGCTCACGAGATGCACCCAAGTAATCCTTTAGGTGAGTGAGTGAAAAATCTGGTGCTTGTAGAACATCGTTGACAAAAGTATCAAGCCTGGAATCAGAACCTGAATTGGACCCTACAGCATAGTCCCACTGCATCAGGCGGTATAAGCTTGGATTAGGAAATGGGGCATAGAATGTCTTCTGGGCATCTAGAACCGAGTTCATACTGCCAAGTCCTGACCACCAGTTGCCAGGTTGTTGAGATGCAGCCTGTAAAGCAGGAGAGTCACAAACAGATATTAAGGTTGTCACCTCCTCAGGGTCACGAGAAGGGAGATGGGTGTATGAGCGGTACAGCCCAAATGAATTGGGCAGGCTATTGGTGCAAGAGCTGAATGTATTTGTAAGTGAAATGGAGGGTCTTGCATCAGAGATCTCAGAGGTGGGGTTCTGGGAATTTACAGAGGAATTGTGAGAGGGTATGCCAGGCTTAGGAATTTGTGATTCAGAGGTACTGGGTTCATGGCCCGGGGCGACAGAATTAATTGAGGAATCAGGATGTGTCACTGTTGGTTTGTATGCAGAAGTTGACTGTAGTGAGAAATATGATGGAAGAGCACTCGCAGATGAAGGTACAAAATCATTGAAGGCTTTCGGCAGGCGGCGAGCACGGAGAGGTCTGCCGGTCTGTGAGACTGGAGGTAGTGGATCTGGGTTTTTTTCTATTGGTTGCATAGAGTCCATAATATCATGACCAGGATCCTACATAATTTCCTTCCTTGTGAGTCTCATAGAAAGACTTCAATGTCAATTTTAGAAGCAACTAGCTCACCGGGACATTGGCTTCAATCTGGAGTGGCTCCCCAAAGGAAGCATCTGAGATTGCAGCTGGAATAGGCTCATGAGATAAATCTATATGTTTCCGCTTTGATTTATCCTGCAAATCTAATTGAATTTTTCGCTTGAGAGTGTCCAAGCGCTGCATCTGCTTATCGCGTTCACGGCAGGACTTCCGATGCACAGTGAGTCCCCGCTCTGAGTTGAATTCCCGTTCACATGCTGAGCAGATGAATTTGGGCATGTTCTAGAGTGATCAGTAGCTGGGATCTCAGAGTCCACAATGTATAGCATGAGCAGCCCAAGCTCTGTGACGACGCAACGCGTAAGACAGGTTGGGTCACGTGCTGTCAGGGCGCACTGATGATTCAATTCTAAAACAAGCAATCGACATTCTATAGCTCAGAATGTGATGCCAATATATCATGTATGATGTTTTAACTCATATTAAAGTGGTGTCTTAGCCTAGAAGATGTAGGTCCATCCATAAAGCACAGTTTAATACTCACTTACCCACAAATTGTTTCGGAGCCTCAAACGTCACATGTCAGGTAAGAGACTGTGGCGGCTCTGCCATATTTGTTAATCCCACACTACCAGCTACTGGTTTACATGCTTGTGACTCTCTTCCTGCCTTTGTTTCAAGCTTTGAGGCATAATATAGCACCATTGAATATATCTGTTACTCTGGATGCACTCTGTATGTATATATTTGCTCAAGTCATGACTTCGGTTGTGTCCTTGCTTCTTCACCTAAGATAATTGAATCAAAATTGGATCACAGTATATCACAGCCTCTGTTGCAATGTAATATATTATTCACTGTACATATTACACATTCATAAGCTCGACGATAGTTTATAGTCCTGATATAGAACCCTACATGAATTATCGGGTCATTCTCAATGGCATGCTCTTCGAGGGTCAGAATCTAATACAAATCGTATGATACTTATTGATGACATTCATTAACATATGAGTAGTGTAAAAAATATAATGGTGATTTTATGTTGGACGGTTCTGGAGATGTAAGCCGTACAATTGTATGGTGTACCAAATACAAGCAACTTTCTATGTGCCTGCAGAGAAACTAGGCTCTTGGATCTGTTGGAAAAAACTCAATAGTTATGATAAGAAGTATGTGTAGTATGTATATATAAAATTTTGAAGCCATATGATTATTCGATCTTCTGCTGTGCATGGATTCTGAACGATAGTCTGTCTGATCACTGACTTCATCATATTTATGATGTCATTGACAAGCAAGCAATACAGATATCCATATATACACTGCTGAAGGGTAAACTATAGAACATAGAGAGAGTCTGATAGCAGTATCGTAATTTATAATGAGATGTGGCAAGAGCTATAGCCAGTAGTACCTGGGAGATGCCAAAACAGCCCTCAGCCACAGCAGCCACCGAGACGAAGGTTTAAGGTTTCGGAGTTTAAACACTGTTTGAGAGCAATCGCTGAACCGTTTTTGGAAGGAATTAAGGAACAGTGTGGGCACGTGACGCAAGCAGACGCGTCTGACCGACCGAGTTTTTTGCTGCATCGTCCCACTTTTCCCTTAGCCTCATCACTGTTCTACACCAATCATGCCTTCTCGACCACAGCCTCATTCTGCCCCATCTCCTGAGCCCATTTCCCGTGACCATGAGAACGAGGATCCCCTTGAGTCTTCAAGAGATTCCTCAGCAAGCTTGAAATGATTTCTCCTCGTAGCAAGAGCGCAGCGTAAGTCCAACTTTATATGAGATGAGACCTGCTAATATGTTGTACTTAGACTCAAGACCCCAACTCTTGTGCCTTTTGTGAAGGCTGCAAAATCGCTTCCTCGCACGATCAGCCCCTACAGTTCTTTCGAAGATGCACTGGAGGTCGGTCATTTTCGGGAGAGCCTCAATGTTCATGAGATGCCAGAGATTGGGGTGTTTTTAGAGGCATTTCCTGCAATGTAAGTCAGATTCACCTGCTCTAGTTGCACCGGCAAGCTGCTGTCTGGGCCTGGTCACTATATGTGCATACATACCAGCATAACTACTCCCATAGGGACAAATACAGGATTATGCTAGCATTAGAAGTCTACAGAAAATACTCGCGAATGATTGGTAGACCACTTCGCCGACGAATCAAAGAGTGCAACCTCCATGAGCTTCAGCCGCTTCACCGCTTTGTAAGTATATGCCATTCTAAAATTGCTAGCTGACGAGGCGTCTTTAGGTTGATGAAATTTCGAAGCAAGCCAGAACAGAGGATGTGAGCGCCCTCAAGGACCGTGGCATACCGTTTGTTCCTCACAACGTCAATACCGATAATGTGGTCCCACCGATCCCTACTGGTACACGGTCTAAGGCTGGACGTGGTTGGCACCATCATGTGACAGCTCGCCTCCTTTGCCCACGTCATATGCTTACAGAATTTGATGCTGATCCTGACCAGTGAGTCTTCTGTCGAATCATTACTCCCACTAATCCATTTGCAGATTTTGTGAGGATGTTTTGAAAGGTAAAATCAGGATCAATGCAGGAGACTGGCCCACATTCCTTTATGATGAAGATACTCCATACGACCCTGACCATATCGACAACGGTCTATGCCGTGGGTATATCATCCAGCGTGTAAGTTTCCTATTTCTCAACAGCTCTATGCATTTCACTGTCGCTTGTTATAGACTTTTCGCTGCATATTTACTGGACCCCGCACGGCAAAGAAGGATACACCTGGCCCATCCTCCGGAAAAACATCCAAGTCGAAGCCTGGTGGCATCTCACGTGTTACTGGACGAGCAATTGCATATATATGTGTTCAGGTAAGCTACTGCTGTCTCGTAACTGCAATCTACCCAGACAAACACACTGCTCCTGGCACACAGACTCGTCTTTTCCTATCAGAACAGGATTCATGGGGTCTATCTGATGGTGACTTTGACTATACTGAGTTCTTTAACAAGATTGTCGAGCTGTTTGAGGACGATCCGGAGGATGATTGGGCTGTAGAGACTCTTGAATGGTGGAATTAGTACGTCTTCTCCAATCGTCATTACTATAGCTGATAACTTCCATACATTAGCTGGGTCTATGGTGCGAAGGAACCCTCTAGTGCTCCGCAAGTAAACAATACCGGCCCCACTCTTGCCGAGAAACTTGCTGAACAACGTCGTGCCCGTCGCAATGCGCGCATTGCGACACCGCCTATGTGACATCCGCTGCAATATCAGCTTTGTACTATTTCTCTGACTTGAGCTATGTCGATGACTCCTTCTACATATGCTCTCCGCATTACTCTTTTATACTTGCAGCTTTTTCTTACACCTCATTGCCGTCATACATTAAGTCCTGCTATCTGCTTGCTCAATATGCATTTTCCCCTTTTATTCACTCTCTGGGTTCATTTCTTGCGCATTCTTGCTGATTATATATCGATGTATGTGGCCTTGCATATGCTTGATGCCTGCTTAAATCAATTTGTGTGTTTGCTCGACCATTGTATTGGTTGACTGATTGCTACGTTTAATACATGCTGTCTGACGTATTTTATGGCCACTGGTAACAGATATGTGCATGTGTTTCATTTGTACCTAGCTACAATGCATACAATGTTAAAAGCATAATATATTCACTCGCAATCATGCACGCATATATATGTCGAATTATATTCTAGCATGCATCATATATACACTGCAATACTTGCTAGCATTGGCAATGTCGTAGGAGCCTGACGTGGGCATACAATGCACCGCAATACTTTTGATACCATTTAGTGCATGCAGAGAATATATGTACATGTATGTATATAAATTTCTATATATATAACCTGGGTTTTTGCTGATGACTTGATGGACGCTATGTTGGACCAGTGGAGGCATTTTGGCACATTGCAGAATTCTCTATGCATGAGGAGAAGCCTTCTGTCTACTGGCTGACTGTTCATCTGAAGGATGAACAGATGGTGTTCTTTACCGAGGGGGACAATCCACAGGATGTTGCTGACCATCCATCCTCAACAAAGACTCAGCTCACAGAATGGTTCACAGCAAACCGAGAGCTTCCAGGGGCAACACAACACCTGTATCAAGATTTTCCACAGCGCTTTGTGTGGAATGCAAGGACCCGTGCCTGGAAGGTCAGGCAACGGGACTTTTCAATAGGCAGGATGGCCTTTGTGCACCCTTCAGCTGGCGAAAAGTTCTACCTACAGCTCTTGCTCACCGTGGTGAAGGGTGCCACCTGCTGGGATGACCTCTACAAGGTCAATGGGGTTGCATACCCAACCTTCAAGGCTGCATGCTCTGCCCGTGGACTTTTGGAGGATGATGGGGAGTGGGCACTGTGCTTGGAGGAGGCAGCAGACATGCAGTCAGGATCACAGCTACGCAATCTGTTTGCCATACTCCTCACCCATTGTCATCCTGTGGAGCCTGCCAATCTGTGGATCCGATTTAGGAACAACATCTGCGATGACCTACGGCCCCGTGTCATTGCTTATGGGCATGAGGATCCTGTGGAAGAACAGGTCTGGGACCTGGGTCTTCCTTCTTAATCAGATTCTGCTCAAGTATGGAAAGCACCTAACAGACTTCCCACCAATGCCCCTTCCTCAGGTGCAATGGGAGCCTCTACACATAAACCCCATCCTTCAAGAGGAACTTGCCTATGATGATGCAGAGCTTGCTGTGGGGGTGGAGGTGGACAGGGAACGGTTCAATCCAGGACAAGCAAATGCATACAATGTGGTCCTTCAATCTGTCCTTCAGCAAGAAGGAAGGATATTCTTCCTTCACAGTGCAGGTGGTGGTGGCAAGACATTCACATGTAATGCCATTGCTTCTGCAGTTCGAATGCACAGGAAAGTGGCACTCTGTGTGTCATCCTCTGGGATTGCATCATTGCTCCTTATTGGTGGACGCACGGCACACTCGCGCTTCAAGATACCCATAGCAGTCCATGAGACTTCGACGTGCCATATCCCCAAGAACAGCAACCTTGCTGATCTCATATGGGAAACAGGGATTATCATATGGGATGAAGCACCCATGCAGCATTGCCATGCCATAGAGGCAGTGGACCGGACCCTTCGTGATGTCCTGGACAAGGACATACCATTTGGTGGGATTACCATGCTTTTTGGAGGCGACTTCCGTCAGACATTACCTGTTGTTCCCCGAGGCACAAGAGAACAGATTGTGTCTGCTTCCCTGCGGAGATCATATCTCTGGAGACACATTCAGGTTCTTCACCTTACCCAGAACATGCGACTTGACCGCACACCTGCAAGTGACGCTTTTGCACAGTGGCTGCTAAATGTCGGAGCAGGAGACCCTACATCTTCCCAGAAGATTGTTACTCTGCCTGAGACCATGCGGCTTGGTGACAATACAGTCCAGGGATTGGTGGATGCTGTTTATCCTGGCATTGCTGAAGGAAACAAGTCCGATCGATACTTCCTTGAACGGACGATTCTGTGTGCCAAGAATGATGCTGTCGCAGAGCTCAACTCCTATATATTGGACAAGTTCCCTGGAGAGGAGGTTGTGTTGACAGCAGCCGACAAGTTCATAGGTGCCGAGGACGTGCATTATCCCATTGAATACCTCAATTCGATCACCGTCTCCAGCCTGCCCTTGGCTCATTTGGCTCTCAAGCCAGGATGCCCCCTCATGCTCCTACGTAATATTGACCCAGCCAATGGCCTCTACAATGGGACACGGATGATTCTGATGTCGATACACACCCGTGTACTCCAATGCCGGATATTGGGAGGAAGCCATGCTGGAAAGGTGGTCTACATCCCCCATATTACCCTGGAGCCATCTGCAGAAGACCTCCCCATTTCCCTTTCTCGCCGACAATTTCCTGTCCGCCTTGCATTTGCGATGACTATCAACAAGTCCCAGGGCCAGTCGGTTGTGCATGTGGGATTGGACCTACGTGTCCCTGTGTTCTCTCATGGCCAACTCTATGTTGCTCTTTCACGGTGCACAGCAGCGGAGCGTATCAAAGTCCTGTTCCCACCAGACTCAGAGTCTACCAACACAGTAAACATTGTCTACCAGGAGGTGCTTTCAGGCCTGTTGGACCATTGGTATGCACACTTGCATTATTTGGAACCCTTATCAATGGTCTGACTTATTTCATAGAGGATGCTTTGGGGTGTGTGGATTAATTAGAGGATAGTTGTGATTATACTGGGGCTGCAATGGTATGCACAATCTATGACATCTGATCCAATCTGACTCTTGAATACAGCAGTGGAGTCAAAAAAGGATCTGTGGTAAAATGAGGCCATGGCTGTCAAGGAATCATAACTGAATTCATGATGTCTCTGTCCGGTATGCTCTTCCCTTATTCTGTTTCTTATGCTTACATCTTTGACTTAGGTTTCCTCAAGAACTCTCAAAAAGTAGTGTAGAAAATCTGTTTGTAATTGGTTGATCTCTGCTATTGAATGTTGTATCAAAAACCCCTTACTTTGTGTGTGAATGGTGCGACTTTAGGGCAGGCTTGAGTCAACTTAATGAGCCTCCCCTGACTTTAGGGCAGACTGGAGAGAACTTAAATGAGCTTTGCACATGCATTGTGATCATATTTGAGCAACTAAGTCCTAAAAAGTAATGTCCGCGGCGAAGCCACGGGTAATTAAGCTCGTGGTACAAGGGGGAAGCAGTATATAATAGCTCTGTTTTTGTACTGTACCTCACACAATTGCCCTATGGGCATTGTCATGCCTGTGGAAAAACATACTTGTTGAACCAATGTGTTGATTGCTCTGAAAGCTCACCTGATAACAAGTCTTAAAGATGAGCTGAAGAGTAGTAAGCAGATGGTAATAAGAGGGTAAGTCGCTGGCACAATAGCCAAGTGAATTGGTCTGGGGCTGTTGGAAGGCAAGCACTGCCACCACCCACCTGATAGCCTTGCACTACCAGAGTCAAGGTGCTGATGCACTAACCTATGATGTCTGACCTATGGTGCAGTGATCTAGAGCAAGTCTAGTACAAGTCTAGAGATGGCCTGGAGGCTAGGTGGCTGACATCAGGAAAATTCATCTTTCTGAATTTGATGGTATTAGAGTCTACATCAGGAAATTGTGATTTAAAGTGTCACCTGCAGTTATAGAGGATTTTAATGTTGTGCAAATTGTAAGAAGTGATTATAATCTGGTGTCTGAAGTGATTACACAAGAACCTTACTCTTTATCCAGGCTCAAGAACATAATCATGTTATAATAAACAAGCCACTTATCATAAGCACTCTCAGTGATTGCACCAGTAGAAAAAACCCACTCTATAACAGCCAGTAGTATTTTGCAGCACAGTGCTAGAGTTAACAGCATGAAAATAGAGTCTACAGCACAAATATAGAGTTATTTCATTGCTACATTAGAATGTAGAGTGTAACCATAGAGTCTAGAGTGTTTGGCCAATTCAGGGTTTGTATATTGGAACTCAGATTACTTGACACAAATTCACCAATGTACTAAGTCACCAAGTTAGGTGGTTGTCTGATACTGCAAGTCACAGACTAGCACACATTGACATGACAAGTAAGGGGGACATGCCCCAACATCTAGAATAATGAGACTGGGGTGTAACCTTCAGTCAACTAAGCCTATATACATGTAACACTAGCACAGTACTAAGAGCTGCCCTAAAGGGGGCCTGTGCATAGGTAGGTAGTGTTCCATAGTATGGTAACATAAGCTAAGTCCATGTGACCTATAAGAGTGCTGTGGTAGTAATGAGATCACCCATATCTAAGGTAATGTGACTAGTCAACTATCAAGCCCTGTGTTCAACCCAAAGGGGGCAATAGCTTGTGCCACAACATAAAATTTGTGACATTACTAATTCATCATTATATGCCCAAATTCAACCCTGTTGATGTTAAAGCATGCATAGGCACTACATTGATATTTTACAGAAAATGCTCTTATGCTCATTATGTGCACTGATTCAGTCCCTCATGACATAAAATTTCCCCAAGCCATAGACTTCATTGGCTCTTGCACACCATCCAAGCACTCATGTGCTGCAGGCACTTAATGCAACACAGCTGTCACAAAATCTCTATATTTCCCCTCCCCCCCTTGGGGTCAAACTCAAGCACTCATGTCCATTAGTCACATGACCCTTGTACAGCCGTAGTGTAACGGCTATGCGCCTGCCCCCCTCTGACAGTCACATGTAGAGTAGGTTGCCATATCATTACATAAGCAGTTGATTACATATGCTATGCACGAACCCTGCCTTTAGGGCGGGGTGTGATCTCATTTAGTGTAGTGTCCACATGTATATAACCTACTCGCTCTGAGGCTTACACCTCAGAGTTGTCAATCTCACATTGGGGCATGTCCCTGGTCTATACCATCTCATGCTTACTTGACTGGGGACCTCTGTGACATCTTGCCTCTAAGAGACCTGAGAGAACCCTTATGCCGATACACACCACGTCTTACAATACCATACAAGACCTCTGGTAGGATGCCTCTAGGCCCCCTCTTGCATGCACGATACACAGATGAGTAGATCTGTGTCAACAGCCCCAGCCTGCACCTTGTGGGTCACCAATGTGCCTGTCACAGATCTAGGTCTAGGATACCACCATGTTATTTTTACAGGTTTTATTGTAATATCTGAATGGCCTAGTTGCCCTTTCATTATATCTTTAAACCTTTAACACCCTCCTCATCATCTCTCTTATGCTCATGTCTAGCACCTGACCCAGTAGATAAGATAAGTAGCACACCTGGGGTGCACACGCTTTATCTTTTACTTACAGTCACATGCTTCACTGTACCCACTCATGTAGTCATACCATGGAGCAAGCACCTGCCTGTTATGGGTCATATACCCATTTGTTATCCTTGAGTCACAAGTATAAATCTTCTGTACCAAGTTGTCAAGACTTGTTGTTCATACAGTCTAAGTCTAAAGACTCTAGGGGTCATTCAATATTCAGTACACATTAAAGAATATCTCTGTTCAGTGTGTAAGTCAATGAGGAGACTTGCCTAAGTCCAAGAAGTCTGTGGGCACTTTGAGGACTTAGTCTTTCAGGGCTTGGAATATACTGTGTAGTTTCCTACGTTTGCGAACGAGTATAAGACTTCATGTTTATACAACAAGGTCAAGCTGAAGAGCTTTGAAAATAGTAACAAAGGTTCATATACTACATTAGGTTTCTGGAGTCCTGTCTGTCCCAGATGTCACCAATACTATCTATGCTATAGTCTTAAATGTTTGATGGGTATGTAGTGATATATCTAAAACAATAGATAGTAATGATACAGTGGTTGAATGCCCTCTGTCAATCATTGTGATATATATGAAATGGTGGCAGAGTCAGATCTACCAGTTCTGAAATGTGCCCTATATGCTAGTACAACTGGGTGTCACAAACTGACATTGATGTACTATAAACAACCCAAGACCCTAACAGCCTCCATACCATGATGAATGTTGATGGAGATGAGGCCTCAGATGAGCACACCAAGTAATAAGCAGTAAGAGGGGGAATGGCCCCAATGACAAATATGATCAGTCTGAGATGGAAGCCTCAGACAGTGCTACTATATATATATGCAGAGATGGTGCGACTATTAGCTAAGTACAGGCCCTGAAGGGGCCCAAGTGCAGTCACATAATAAGCATGTCATCTACAGAGAGCATGTGACCTACAGTGGGGCAGGCTATACTACCAGTAGTCCATGCATACAACTATCTAAACAAGACATGTGACCATATACACACCAATTTGTTGGTTCAAGACAGGGGGGTAGTAGTATTTCCATGTCCCAGAATAAATCTGTGATGCTGGGGTTGGGCCCAGTAGAGTCATGAGTGGCCAGGGGGCCAGTTGCACAACAAGTCCCTGTATTGTATTCACCCAGTGGTGAGTTCCATGAGTATTAAAAAATAAAACAACTGCAATACTGCCCTTACTGGTGATGCTTGGACCTCTTTAGGGTATACATTACACATCTGGTGTACAGCATGTATATACATTGTAGGAATCTGAGGCTTACTCCTCAGATTTAGAATTCTCAGCAATTGGGCTTGGCCCCTTTCCTCGCATGTTCCCTGCATGTCAGCTGCACCTCCTCTGTCTTGACTACTAGTCTGGGGGCAACAACTATTAGTGGGCACTCAATAGCACTTCTCCTTGTGCCACCTCCTTTGGTCTTGCACCTGGAGCTTGCCTTCCTCAGCATAGCTGGTCACATAGCCTGCAGGTCTGTGTCAGTGCCATTCATGCATGGCAATGGGAGAACCATCTGTATGTCCTTAAGCTCAAGCAGTAGTCATAATGTATGCATTAATGGTGTCAGACTTCAGTACATAATGACAAATTAGTAATATGAGTTCCAATATACAAACTATCACAGAACACACTGTGGACCCAATTGTAAGCCTATGCTTACGACTATCCATCACGTCACTCATTACACCATACGTCGACACCACTCACCCATTATGGTTGCACGATACCCCGACTCGGATATCATGGCATGTATCTCTTTGTTTGTTTGCCTGTCAGGCTGCGGTACTAAAAGCCCCGATGTCGCCCCGTCGAGGTCAACCTTTTCTCTCCCCGGAACCCTCACCTACCGTGTCCTTATCCACTCTCGCTCTCTACCTTCACTTACTTGGTGTATCTCTACATTATCTAGCTACACGCGCGTTTCGGAAAATCACAGGTTTATCTCGTTCTTTCTGCATGTGTCGGCTGACATGTCCCTGCCGAGTGGCAGGTGCCTCACACTTTTTTTGAACGGCAATAGCCCTGTGTCTGACTGTAATCACAGAACGTAGACCCACTGTCTCAACCGTAAACTTGCCGAAACCATCACCAACAACCGACGATAGCTGTTACCGGGTTCGTGTCCGTTCACGAACCAACATTTGCCGTTTGCCGCCCATCTTGGTGAGTTCATGAATTCCCACGAACCACCACCCACCTCCGTGTTGTCCCTGTACATGCTTCACTCAGAATGCATTACCTACACATGATGACAGAATTCCCGGATCCGGGGCCTGTCAAGCTGTCACCGATCACTCGCCTTCAGGCAAACCGAATCGTCTCGATTCCCGAGACGCCCGCCCACCCAGTTGCCTTGGACGCAGCTGCAAAACCCCACTGTCCCGAATCTCCTGTGATATCCTCATCACCGTTGTCCGAGCCATGGACTGCTCCTACTTCACCTTCGAAGGACAGTGTTGACGAGGAAAGCTTTGGCTCATCTGACTCGAGCTCCGACTCTGACGACGAATACGCTCATCGCCCGACTAAGCACAGCATGACTTCTGGCACGAAGGCTCGTGTTGAACAGGATGCGCCTTCTAAGGTGCCCATACTTACAGTGGGCGATGTGACGCCTAGGGTACTGCAGGAATTCGAGATAAGCTGTCAAGCATACTTCGACAGCAAGGAAATTGCTGACGAAGAGCAGACGCGCCGTATCATTGCAGCATTCAAGGACCCTCGTATCCGGGACTGGATTGCAGTGGATCACATATGAATCATCGCGCTGTCCTTCTCTGACTTCATGAAGGAGCTTCGTGATAATTACCTTGACGAAAGGTGGGAGGAGACCACACGGCGTGAGATCCTCAGGATGGTCCAAGGAGAGCGCTCCTTCTGGGACTTTTCGGTAGCACTCGAAAATGCGAACGCCGTGCTGCAAGGGACCACCTCTCACCTTGATCAGATGCAGCTACGGCACAGACTGGAGGCTGGAATGACTCAGACCTTGCGAACCGTTGCCTTCGTTCCGACAAACTTGACGACATCACCGATTACCGCAAATGGGTCACAGTGGTGCGGCGTATCGACGAACAGCTTTGTGCCGACCTACAGGACTTCAAGCACATCGCACGAGCCACCCGTGAACAGACACGACGGGAGAATGTCAGTGCTGGACCCCCACGTCGCTCCTTGCCCCTCCGCAATGTCTCGAACGAAGCCACATCAGTGCCTGACAGCAGTCAACGTACTCGTCCATCCATTCAACGTCTTCCCACACTCCTGGACTCGGAACGCACCCTACTGTTCGACAATGATGGATGCCTCAAATGTCGACGGTTCTTTGTCAGGCCGAACCACAGGTCCCACAACTGTCCGAACGGCTTCCCTAGTCCAGTAGGGTACTGCACGCTCACACAAGCTGACGCTGACCGTGCTAGGAACCGTACTGCTAAGACAACCCCTGCACCTGTTGCTGCTGTTGTCATGGCCGCACCTGATGACAACCCCACTCCTGTCCATCCTGTTGCGGCTGTGATGCCACCGGTGGCCACCACCATGGCCATCACCTCATTCCCTATCGCTGTCATGCCGGATGTGGAGATGACCATCCTGCTGACTGATGACGAGGATTCAGAGGACGACGAAGAGTCGGACGTGGGACAGGGCACAGATGCAGTGAGTAAGCCATCCTTAGTGTGCACCAGCATGCTTGCAGACCCCGTACTATCACCGCCATTGCTATCCTCAACAAAAGCAGGGCCATTCCATGACCCATTTCACGAGCCACACTTGATGTGGTCTTGCATGCTTAACGACTTGCCTAATGAACCCTTTGTCGTATCATCTATGATTGACAATGGGTCCCATACAGTTCTGATTCACGAAGACATTGTCACGGTGCTGGGACTGTGACGTCACCAGCTCCGACAGCCTGAAAGAATTGACCTCGCAATGCAAACTGGACAAACGACCCCAATTCTGTTGACAGAATACGTTAAGATTCGACCCGGTGATCCATCCCAACTCTGGCGTTCTAAGAAGATCCGCGCTATCGTCTCTCCGAACCTCTGTGTACCCCTCCTACTTGGTCTTCCCTTTCTGACCCAAAATCGCATTGTAATTGATCATTCCACTCGATCCATTACCACGAAGGACTCTGGCTTTGACTTGTTGAATCTGTCCTGTACACACCCTGTTGTCGCTAAAGCTTCCCCAAAAGCATGTGTCAAGCTGCGTGATGCTGTCCACGAGACCCTTCAACAACGCAAAGTCATGTTAGCTAATCTGCAGCAGGCTAGTGAGCATCGGCGTGTGATGCTTGACACTGCTGCTGTCACCGGGGAACCAGTTGCAGCCATACATAAGCAAATTGACGAGATTCGAGTGCAACTAGAAACGGCGGCCGCACAGCAACGACTGAAATCCCTTGGAACTGACCTCATGACGGAATTTCAGGATGTTTTTGAACCAATACCCCATGCTGAACAACTCCCCTGTGATGTCTGGTGTCGTATACAACTGAAAGACATGTCTAAACAGATTGTGACCCGGTCGTACAGCACACCTCGCAAATACCGTGAAGCATGGTCCACCCTCATCCAAGAAGCGGGACGTATCCGGCCATCCAATTCGGCACATGCCTCACCCGCATTTCTGGTTCCAAAGGCCGACCCAACTGCCCTACCACGCTGGGTGAATGACTACCATTCCTTGAATGCAAATACTGTTCTTGACTCTCACCCCTTACCCCGGGTTGACGACATTCTTGCAGATTGCGGAAAAGGAAAAATATGGTCAAAAATGGACATGACCAATTCCTTCTTTCAGACTCGAGTTCATCCAGATGATGTTCACCTCACAGCCGTCTCCACACCCATGGGGTTATACGAATGGCTTGTGATGCCAATGGGGCTACGGAACGCACCTCCAATTCACCAGCAACGCGTAACTGCAGCCCTACGCGAACACCTTGGGAAATTCTGCCATATCTATCTGGACGATATAATCATCTGGTCTGACTCTGTGGAAGAACACGAACGTCATGTTCGTCTCGTGCTCGAAGCATTGCGACAGGCAAAACTTTATTGTAACCCGAAGAAATGTGATTTCTTTGTACTGGAACTGGACTTTCTCGGGCATAGAATATCATCAAGGGGCATTGAAGCACAGACCTCTAAGGTAAGGTGGACAAAATACTGGCTTGGCCCCAACCACAATCGGCGACAGATGTCCGTGCCTTCTTAGGCCTCGTTGTCACAGATTTCTGTGGCATGTTTTAATGTATTACCCCTCCCTGGCTCGAACCCAGGACTTCACATTCTAGTAGTCACATGACTGGTGCCCGGTAGTGTAGCGGTATATAGCGTACTCGTCCGCCAGGACATACGGTCACCTGATAAGTAGGTCACATGGTATATACTGGGGCACATGATAGATAGCGCACGGCCCATGCCTTTAGGGCAGTACTTACATAGTAGCGCGTTGTCTCCCCATGTATATAAACCTACTCGCTGAGGTCTTACTACCTCAGTTCGATTATCATCGGCATTGGGGCGAGTCCCTCAGTTCTACTCTGAACCTCTGCGTGCTAGACTGGTGGTCGACACTACTTCTTAGTTACTGTCTACCTTGGGTCGTTAACCAACACCCATCCAGTCGCCCTTCAAGACGTTAGGTCTTAGCCTTAGACGTTAGGTTATAGGCGGGGCGTTAGTATTGTACGTCACAGTAAATCTGTGTCACTCGTACAATATATCTTGTCCTACTTGCCAAAACTTGCGGAATACACACGGGTCCTGACCCCACTGACGACGAAAGAGGCCAAGAAAGATTTCCCCTGCTGGACAGAAAAACACCAAACCGCGTTCGACAGCATCAAGGGGTTAGTCGTGAGCAGGGAATGTCTGACTGTTGTTGATCACCTGAACCCTGGCGACAACAAAATCTTTGTCACGTGTGATGCCAGTGACTGGCGAACAGGAGCAATGTTAAGCTTTGGGCCCACATGGGAAACTGCACGCCCTATTGCTTTCGATTCCATGCAACTCAGGGGCCCTGAGCTAAACTATCCGATTCATGAAAAGGAGTTACTTGCCATTGTACGGGCCCTCAAGAAATGGCACTCGGACCTCCTTGGCATGCCTGTCCTCATGTACACTGATCATTACACCCTTCAAAACTTTGACACTCAACACAACCTCTCTCGCTGTCAACTGCGCTGGCAAGAATTCATGTCGCAATATGACCTTACCATTGTCTACATCCGTGGTGAAGACAATACAGTTGCCGATGCGCTCTCTTGTCTCCCACCCAATATGTTCCCAGACGAGCGTGAGGGGGAAGGTGCACACTCCCATTCTATCAATGCCACCTTCGCCATCTCGATCGACCCCACCATTCTTGCTCAAATCCAAGAGGGATACCAGTTGGACAAGTTCTGCAAACGAATTATTGCCATGCCCACCTCAGTGCCCGGCACGAGAAATTCTAACGGCTTATGGTATCTCGGCGACCACTTACTGATTCCCCGGGTGGGTAGGGTGCATGAGCACCTTTTCCGTCTCGCGCACGACAATGTGGGACATTTTGGTGCCGACAAGAGCTATGCAGCACTACGTGATGCATATTACTGGCCCAACATGCACAGGGATCTCGAACAAGCATACGTGCCAGCCTGCGAAGACTGCCAACAAAACAAGTCCCGGACAACAAAGCCTGCAGGTCCCCTGCACCCTCTTCCTGTACCGGATGAATGTGGTGATAGCGTGGCCATGGACTTTATTGGGCCGTTGCCGACAGACGAAGGCTACAACGGCATCCTTACGATAACGGATCGTCTCCACTCCGACGTCCATATCCTTCCAATTCGCATGGATCTCACTGCCGAAGAACTTGCACGCCTTTTCTTTGACCACTGTTTCTGCGAAAATGGACTCCCATTGGACATCATTTCCGACCGCGATAAGCTTTTCATTTCTCGTTTCTGGTCTGCCCTGCACAAGCTGACTGGCATCAAGCTGAAAATGTCTACCGTGTATCATCCGCAGACAGATGGGAGCAGCGAGCGCACGAACAAGACCATCAATCAATGCATCCGGTTCCATGTCCATCACAATCAAAAGGGGTGGGTGCGCACATTGCCCCGTGTCCAGTTCGACATTATGAGCACCGTCAATGCCTCCACCGGGTTCTCCAATTTCCACTTGCGATTTGGGCGTTCTCCCCGTCTGATTCCACCAATGGTACCGGCAACTGTCCATGAGCTATGTACGTCCCGCGATGAAGCCCTCTGTGCGGCACACGACGCCGTTGCCAAGCTGCAACACGATCTCGCGGAGGTGCACGACAATCTCTTACAAGCAAAAGTCCAACAAGCTCATCACGCCAACTCCTCCCGGGGGCCGGAGCCTTCCTTTCACGTGGGTGACAAGGTCATGCTTTCCACCCTCCACAGGCGGGCGGAATACAAATGGTGGGGCCATAGGTGTGCGGCTAAGTTCTTTCCTCATTTCGATGGGCCGTATACCATACTCACTTGTCACCCCGAGAGCTCCTCCTACACGCTCCAGTTGCCCTCCCATTCCAAGCGGTTCCCAACCTTTCATGTCTCGGAACTCAAACCTTACATCGACAACGATCCCTTGCTCTTCCCATCACGACAACACGCAGAGCCGGGCCCTGTCCTCACCGAGTCGGGTGAATATAAACATCTAGTTGAAGCCATCATCGACGAGCGACGAACGAACAAAACTCACCAATACCTGGTCCGTTGGACTGGTTACGGTCCTGACCATGACGAATGGATCGACACTACTCTGCTACGCAATAATGCGGCTCTGGACGCATGGGAGGAGCAGGAGCGGGGAGGAGCTGATGCACGGTAGCTTTTCCCCACCGGGGTTTTTGATGCACCCGCTGCTGAAGCTGTTGATGTTGACCCTTTTCCACTACCCCGCCGGTTTTGCTTGAGTCGCCGGGCGGGTGTAAGCCTATGCTTACAACTATCCATCATGTCACTCATTACACCATACGTCGACACCACTCACCCGTTATGGTTGCACGATACCCCGACTCGGATATCATGGCATGTATCTCTTTGTTTGTTTGCCTGTCAGGCTGCAGTACTAAAAGCCCCGACGTCACCCCGTCGAGGTCAACCTTTTCTCTCCCTGGAACCCTCACCTACCGCGTCCTTATCCACTCTCACTCTCTACCTTCACTTACTTGGTGTATCTCTACGTTATCTAGCTACACACGCGTTTCGGAAAATCACAGGTTTATCTCATTCTTTCTGCATGTGTCGGCCGACGTGTCCCTGCCGAGTGGCAGGTGCCTCACACCAATGCAGTGTGCCTATGAGTGGCACTATAGCCTCTCCCCCAAAAGGGCTACAATAACAGCTCTGCTGTCATCAAGGGTTCAGCTGTTTATGCAGTTCATATTCCCATGTTGGGCACCTATTATCACTTCTATGGTGAGGCCATGTATGCTGGCATGTTACACAGTGGGCTATTTCCATGGTCATAGCTTGGAACATCTTATCTTATGGGCTTTCACTGAAATCTGTGACGCAAACCCCAAACTGGCCAAGCACTCTAGACTCTGATGCTGCACTCTACACTCTAACACTACATTCTAGACTCTATGGTAACACTCTACATTCTAGTGCAGCAATGCAATAACTCTATGTTTGTGCTGTAGACTCTATTTTCATGCTGTTCTAGCACTGTGCTGCAAATTAGTAAATGTACAATCCAGCCACCATACACACTCAAAATATAAGGGACTCCACCCCACAAGGAAACTTTGGCACATCTATTCTATATTGTGGGACTCCAATTATATAATGAGAAGGTCATGGATCACACATGGTGATGGAAAATAGCAGGTGGAGAACCACAAGCTGAGCATCACAAGCAACTACTTACTGAGTTAGAGTCTTGTGAGAGAGGTTGGAGTAGTCAACTTAGAGTGGTAACAAGTCAAGTGATGATTGAGTTACAAATGAAGTTGTTAGAGCTGGGGTAAGTGTTATGGTTATTTTATTTTTGATGCACACAGAACTCATTATTGGACGAGTACGATACAGGCACTTGTTGCACAACCAACCTCCCTGGAGGCTTGTGATTCCACTGGGCACAACCCCATTTATATTAGCTTACTATGGCTCATTTCAGGCTTGACAGATCCAACTCTGTCACCATTTCAAATTTATCTCTTGATTGACAGATGGTGTTTAACCACCTTGTTTCCTATCATTGCTATCTACCATTACAGATACATCACTGCATATCAATCATACATTTTAAGCTAGATTTTACTTAGTAGCAGTGATATCTGGGACATATACGACCTTAGATACTCAGTGTAGTACATAAACTCATGAAACCAAGCTCAGTATCAACCAAGCTCTAGGACTGAATCCTTCAAGTGCCCATTGACTTATAGGACCCCTACAAAGACAAATTCTCCAAGTCTCTTTGACTTATTGTCATGGTTTTTACAGGGTTTTTACCTTTGAAAAACTTGTGTCCCAAATTTTCTTTTGCATTTTACGCCTTAACTATCATGTGCCACACAGGCACTCAAGCATCACACGATAGTTCCCTTGTCACAGATTTATCTGGGACTTACAGCATTTTTCCTATGATTATAGCAATTTACCTGGGATTTATACGTCTAACTACAAGTTATCTACGGGTTAACTCCCATTGCCACCACGACAAGCTCTTAACTGGGCTTATCAACCACATAACTAGCTTACATAACGCTACGGTACATCCACGTCCAATAGCAACACTACAGCTACGTCATAAGTCTCGCCCGTTAGAGCAAGACCAGCCACATCATAAGATCTTAGATCATAATGATAGGCCGAGCGCGGCACGCTCGCATAATAATGTCCACATGTACAAACAGTGCCTCGCGGCCTTGTACTATTGGGTCGGCCTTCACGGCTTCCCACCGCCATAAGATCCTTGATCACAATGGCACCTCAGGCGCGCCACGCCTTCGCATAATAATGGCAACACGGCCAAATAGCACTATATTAGCATCAAGGCAATATCGCTATAGGTCCGGCCTTTACGGCCATCGATACCCGGGCTGTGCCCACGTTTATCACAGATAATAATAAACCTCCTCTCTTACTATTGGTGCGGCCATTACCGGCCCACACGGCCATTGTAGATAGGATCTATAAACAAGTAGATAAGATAAGCTTCGCCCCTTGGCAAAGCCGCATAACCCGGAAAGGTAGTACTATACAGTAGCACATGACCTCTCCGCATACATGTATTTAAGTAGGAGCCAAGCGCTCCATACTTCAGTTCTATTCTATCGTCGTTACCTCGAATGCCCGCACGCGGAGTACCATAGGTACTCCCAGTGGACTACCATTGGTAGTCCCAAGCTTCGACTGGTTTGCGGCTGCGCTACTTCCACTAGCAACTGCTGCACTGGGTCCATCTTCCTCGTCTAGTCGCCCTAGTACCTCAGGATAGCGACTAGGTGAGTCCCACAGGATAGATCTGTGTCATCCCTTATAGGGCTACAACATTGCATCAAGACACGTGATTGTGGGAATAAGCTTATATAAGCCATTGCCGCAGTGCCGGACTGTACAGTTACAAGCCACCAGTCACAAGACCTTGCCCAAGGTCAACGGTTTCAGTCTAGGCCTGAAGGTTTAGGTCATCTAGGAAGCACATGACCTTAATGATATCATTGAGTCTAGGCCATTAGCCCCAGGCATGGGCTGGCCTTAGTAATTACAAGTAGTCATCACATGAGTAGCAGAGGCATATATCCTATTGGCTGATTTACGACATGACACCATTACTGGTTGTCCAATCAGAATAGTACCTACAAGTACTAGGGGTCTCGCTTAGGGTCTCTAGGGGCCTATACAACATGTATATAAGACACTACTAACTGGGCACTTACCTCCAGTTCTATTCATCTCAATATTGGACTACAGCCTAACAAGCTACTTTCATCACCTACTACTTGTGTTATCACACCCAACTAGTCGTCTTATCCCTCAAGACCACTGCCTTGACTAGTGAGTATTGGGTTTGTGTCACTTATAGGACCTAGGCAAGTAACTCCAACTTGCCCATTGAATATAATATCCTAGGACAGCAACCTGGATATCAAACAAGGTACCAGTCTTACCAGCCTGGTACTGAAAAACTATATTCACAAGCTCAAATATAGCAAATGGGTATACAACCCATAACAAAACCATTGCAATGCTATATCTGGAAAGAGTTTATGATAATTTCTGATGTAGCAAGAGTTACATAATAAGCATAGGCCCCGGTGAAAACTGAGAAGCATGGCTTTGAAATGAGGTCCTAATGGTCTGGTTTGTGGTAGGGGTTCCTGAGATATGTACCAGGGAACGAAAGTGTTGCAAACATTGCAACAGTTTTGTGGGTCACTGTATGTTACAACATTCATAGAAGATGCATCAACATTTTTCCTCCTATGAGAATATGAAAATATAAGGGGAACATGGTCCAGGTATTTGTATCAGTCAGTATAAATGCTCCTGACTTGATGTATTACATAGTCATCAATGAGAATCTCTGAGTTGTTGATACTGTCACAGAATATTCTAGGCTCCCTATTGGGAATATATCTAAGCCTAAGAAGTGATGTTACAGAGCTATGACTAGGGAAATACCACCCAGAATACTATGACACCAAAAGAGGCACCAAGTGTGGGATTATGAACTGCATAAATAGCTGGACCCAACATGATGACTGAGTTGTTATTGTAGCCCTTTTGGTGGAGCAGTTATTGCTCCTCACAGTCATGGCACATTGGGTCTGCACTATGAGTCTGTGATAGATACATGTATGACTACAGGTTGAAGCATTGTATATGTCATGATGTTACCTATATGGAGTCTGATGTGCTTCTACTGATCAATTGGATCAGGAGAAGGATGAGGATGATGAAGCAGATGATGGGACCAAGTCCCATATAAGAATGAATGTCCTTGATTGACTCTAAGGAAGTACAAACCAGGCAAAGCTAAGGATACACAGTATTAATAAAGCAGTATACATAACTGTCAGGATTCAGAACCAGCTACAACAAAACCAGTTCAATTCACAGTTCATATGGTTCAATCCAAAAACAACCCAGTTCTGTTCAAACCCTATAACCATTATCCATTGGCATCACAGCATGTCAGAAGCACTATAAAACATCCTAATAAACCCAGTAACACAAGGATACCACAAGGCACACAAGGCAACATATAAACATGAGGTTTAACAAGCTCCTGATCTACACAGAAATATATATAGTTAAAAGCCACATGTAGTTTCAGTTCACTTCTTCATCTTCACAGAACCACTCCTGAGAATATCAGAACCACATATACATTCCAGGAAGTATTCATAAAACCCTAACTCAATTACAACTCAGGGATCAGTAGAGACACATGTTTACCACACATCACAGATCCCCAGTCCCAATCCACATGTAACAATCCTTCACTACAAGTCTAACAAGACCTACCAACCTTAGTCCATTACTCTGGCACCACACAACCATTACAGGTATACAGATACATGGTTACATACACCGACTCATTATATATACTGACACGGTTCACCCCTTGGGGGGTACCCTCATCCCTCGCTAGTATGGTATGGGCGCCGCTGCACGCGCGCGCGCTCCTCTCCTCTTAGTTACCCTTCAGTCGCGCCCTAGATACCTCTACAGATCATCTGACTTAGTAGGCGAGCGCTCGTCAGGCAGCGCGCGTGCCAGGTACGCCACGTGATAGGTCACCTTCTCGTTACATGTAGTATAACATCACAGTCACTCTTAGTTACATGCGCACAGACCTGTACTTTAGGGCGACTAGTTCTACTGTCTCCACATGTATATAGGTAGCAGCGGATGGGGCTTACTCCCCATCCTTTAGATTCTCGTCAATAGGTGTAACAACCTCTTTCTTACTATTGCTGTGATGCCTGCTGGCCCGGGGCCCACATCTCTGCGTCCTTGTCTGTGAGCCGCCGCCGCTATCTCGACGCACGTCAGGGAATGTGCAGTCATCCCATGCGCCTCTACGTTCAGCGCTGGTGCGGTGTCTTGTAGGCTCGACTGACGTCGAGTATGGTTCCCCCTGAGCCCAGGGGTAGCACAGACGTAAGTCTGTGACATATACCTCAGTAGTCCATTGCTGCACCTCAGCTTCAATTTAATCAAATCTTTGCCAATCTACTGCACGAGAGCAAACCAGCAAGCCCACCTACCTTTCACATATCTCTGGCAGTCTCATTGGTTAATAACCCAATAGTTGACCTCTCGGTGACACCAATACTCTCATCTACATTGCTTATGCTGCAATCACTAGGGAACACTGTTGACAGTCTCAACATTTACCAATCTCACCAAGTCTCTTATAAAACCTCACTGATACACTAACCAAGTAACCAAGTCAAACTAACAAGGTCTCCCACTATTACAGATACATGTCTAGGTCTTTATCACGGGGCTTAGGCATCACTACAGATCATACAGGGTTTATTCTAGGTAGTATATTGTGCAGCAAGAGTGCACTCAGGCAATAACCAACCCCTCTCTATGCAGACTCCTGCAGTATTTGTATGCAATAAACAGAGTGCAGCCTGTTGGAGGCAGCATGATGGCAACAATGTGTTGAGACATGTATGAGTCCCCTGAGTGCTGCAGTGAGAGGTGATTGCAGTCTGTTGGAGACTGCACAGGCAAGTGATTGGAGTTGGATCCAGATCACATGGGAAAAATAATCTCCCATCTTCAAATCCTAAGTAATTTGTAACAGTATAGACATGGCTGGAAGCAAGGTGTCAGACTGACACCCAGACACAAGAGGAAATACTTGATTAAAACCAAGCTGAGGATCAGACTTGGTGGGTTTCTACTATATATACATGGTTCTGTGTATGTACCTATGTGTTTTGCCTACCTGTAATGGTTTAGCGGTGTCTGGGTAGTGAACTAGAGCTAATAGATTTCATTAGACCTTTGTCAAGGGTTTCTGTGAGTTGCAACATGTGTGATATGGCTGGGGATCTGTGATGTGTGGTAACCATGTGTATCTACTGATCCCTGAATTGTGATTGAGTTAGAGTTTGTATGAATACTTCCTTGAATGTATAGGTGGTTCTGATATTCTCAGGGATGCTTCTGTGAAGTATGAATTAATGAAAGAAGCGAACTTAATCTCTGTGTGGCTTTTGACCAAATATGTCTCTGGTAGATCAGGAGTTTGTTAAACCTTGTATTTAAGTGTTGCCCCATTGTAACCTTGTGGTGCTGGGGTTATTAGAATGTTTTCTAGAGCTTCTGATGTGTTGTGATAGTGGTGTGGATTTTATTGGTTCGTCTTCTTGGGGCTTCTATAATAATGGGATTTATTGGTGTTATTGCTTTATGGATTTCATTGGAGGGTTTAGATGGAGCTAGATAGTCTTTGGATTGAACCATCTGAGATGTGAATTGGTTTTGAATTTATTATGACTGGTTCTTGAAATCCTGACATTAGGGATTGCAGGAGAGCTGCATAATTCACCAGATACTGATAGGAGCTCTGCATGCATGATTGAGAAGGCATTGTGTGCAATATGTCAAAGCAAGACATGTTTTTCATGGACATATAAGCAACAATGAAATAGATGCAAATAAAGATGGTTTTTGTCATGTCTGTGAAGGAAGGTTTGATAGATATCAGACTGTCTTGAGGATATAAATCCTTGTGTGTGTGTCACATAAACATTCTGTTGGCAATCGTACTTGCTGGCAGATCACCTCAGGAGAATGTTTGGCCTGAACCTGGGCCATGATAAAGGGAGAGTGTTTGTGATTATAATGCTGACTATTGCATGATAATTCACTTTGTAAAGCTAGCACATTGGCACAGGTAATAATTCTGAATATGTATCCATATGCTGATTTCGTGCCTGTATGTTGTAGGTAATATCATGCAATCATTCCTGTTGATCAGAAAACACCATTGTTTGACTCTAATCCAGTTTACAATGATGATGGAGCATGTATCTCCGTGGGTCTGCAGCTCAACATCCTTCTTTGGCATTGCGGAAATTGTTGGAACATGGATTTGCCGCGGACGAGCTCGCGCGTGCCTGGACGTCGCGCCCGCACGTCGGGAGTCGGGTATTGCGTAGCCGAATATGGTACGAGGGCAAAACGGTATATAATAGCTCGATTTTATGTACTGTACCTCACGCGATTGCCCTACGGGCATCGTCACGCCTGTGGACAAACGCGCTCGTCGAACCGATGCTTGGATTGCTCTGACAGAAATTATGGGAGTACCATGATGACTAGGCATGGCATAATGATGCTGCAATGCTTTGTATAGTTCTTGTAAGCTGGTTTTCTCTAGCTTAGCAAGAAATTCGATTTTAAAGACAACCCCGTCTGCCTGGCTTGAAGGGGACTGTTTAATCGAGGCTGGGATCCAGCATGATTGAGTTTGATATCTCCTTTCCACGCCAGTCGATTCCCTCGAGTCATGAGAATGAAGCCTGCATACAGGAGCCACAGTATTGACTGTGAATATTACAGCACAATCCGATCAGCGTCAAGTTGTGCAAGACGGAGCATCCACGTACTGAAATGAGATGCTTCGCGATCGAGGTCTGCTTGGCTACAGCGCAGGCCCCGTTCCCAGACACCACGAAGATCGCCACCATTTGATTTCAACAGTTCATATGGTTCAACATCGCCAATTCTGGCATTGTGAGTGAATTTCAGTGTCATAGACTTTCGATTTGCACCTAAAAGAATACTGTATAGCAGGCAAGTGAGGTGGTTAGGGGACCGTCCGGGGTTGGGGCCGCCATCACTTGAAAAGCCCTTGAGGAAAGGTAATCTCGTCTTTGTGAAGGCAATATTCGCGGAAACTATGATCTCTTTGACATTAGGAAGAGCTATGATGAGGCGAGCGAGAACGAAAATCGAGGGGAATGTGACGTTTCCGATCTCGAGACGGATTATGGACGGAAAAACGGACAGATTCATATACAGGGATCTGTAGCAGTCTCCGTCTGCAAGCGTGGCATCCTTGACAGACAGTGATTCCAGCTGATGGAGTTTTCCCCCGAACATTGCCGCAAATGTGCCCAAGTGGCCCACAGATTTGGGGTCCCTGCTCCGTGGATTCCCGAGTAATTCAACCGACTTTACAGTCGAGCCTCCTTTCACCGGCATAGCACGAACGAACTTTCCCAAAAGCCACGTCTGTTCCCGGGTCCCGAGAGTCTGCTCGGGAGATATCTTCAAGAGATGTTTGCTTAAGACACAAAACGCCCTGCAGACGAGTATGCACGACTGTATGACTTTTGGCTCGTCCTTCAAGTTATCCATGATGTGTTCCCATATTTCCACAGGAAGTTGCTTTATGGTAGTCCCTCGTCTCTCTTGGTTGGTGTCATCCATTCAGTTCTAGAGCTATTGAGCAAATCATGACATACAGGGAATTGGGGGGAAAATCTTACCAGTGGATGGCTCTGTGCTACTGGCATATGTCTTGAAGGGTCAAAGCAAAGCAACAGGTCTCAAGGACTACATATACATCGCCGTCCGATATATGCGAAGGCATGATATAATACAGCCTGGAGGCACGTAGTTGTATATCAAGTGTGGCAAGCACAACTTGATGAGCGTGTGGCTTGTATGAGGATAAGGATAATCTGCTCTGTCTTTTGTGACATTCCGCAATGTTCAGGCTGACTTCCTTCGCCGCTCGCTTGCTCACCGAGAATTTTGCAAGCTGGTAGCCAATATCTTCCAGTGTTATGCATTGTAACCTGTGAGCGAACATGTCGTGCTCCGTGATTCTCTGGCTTTGAGCTTCTGTCTCACGTTCGTTCCATATACAGCCACGTTTACGGAAGCGACGCATCTAGTTAGTCTTCAACCACAGACCGCATTGTGTATAAGCTAATGCGACAGCTGTATCTGGGTGGGACATCGCTACCAAAACAGTCAGGAGGTGGGCTAGGAGACAACACAACAGATGACATCACCGCCTTTAGTGGTGTGCCAGGCGTTGAGTGTTTGAACGATGATGCCAGACATGTTATACCAGGTCGACAGTGTTCCCTGCAAGCCAGAATAGTGAAAGCACCGCCGCGGCACGTGAGCAGTCATATTAATCTCGGATGACAGGAGTTCGCGGTGAATGCTGACGTTGGACGACGTCACGGCGTCAGTGAGCGTACGCGTCCGCCAACAGACGCGCTGGAGAGCACAGCAGATCGATACCCCAAAGCGAGCGTACTGCAGGTCTATAATCGGCGAATGAAGGAATGACTTCAGTCTACGAAATTCTTACAGACTGCACCGAGCTCGGACATATGCAGACATAGCCTTCGGCGGACAAGCGGCACATCCAGATAGATATCTCCCGCACATCACAATGCAGATCATAGTCGAGCAGTGGCGTGCATGAACAAATGGAAGAGAAGACACTGGCCGCAGATGTCTAGATTCGTGGAGCTCGGATATATCTATCAACGGCCGCCAGTCGTGTCTTTAGCAGAACCGACGTGCTTATTGATCCGGACCTTGCTAGTTGCGCGCTCCCGGTACCGACGCTTGACCATGTTGAACAGACGCGTCTAGGAAGGAGAACCACCAGCAGCCTCGTTCTTCCACAATGCAGGGCGGATATCGGCATTCAATGTGACGATTCGTAGTCGATATTTCAAGCATATTTGTATCAAGCTCGTATCAGCGTATCCCGATATTGTGGTATGAAGAGTAGGCGGGGATATCCAGTTATCCAAAGGACAGTGTCCGGGCGCTCGATACCTGGGCCCGAAAGTTAGCGCGACGGTGGCGCTGGCGTCTGACAGCTATAGAAGCAGTGGCACGCACGATCGTTCGTGTTGCTCTTGGCAATGTCCCCGGCCTTCTCGCAACATCGGGCCCGGAACATAACCGACACCTTTATATAAGAGTTGCATTTTACAATACGCAGCATACGCGCTCCTCCTGGGTCCTAAATCTCGTCGTCCTACTCGATATCCTCTAATAGACCTATCGAATACTGCGCAAACGCGAGGACAAGGCACTATGATAGCTTCAGGCCGTACCGACGAATGTTACACCTCTGGTCGCTTCCGATTTCTAACAGGCCATGCGCTGCAGAAGGCTCGCCTCGACATGACACCCCTCAATCCGGACCTATCTTTAACTGCGAAAAGTGATCGCCATATATTTCCTTATCCGCCCGCTACTCTAAGTCTAACCCTTATACAATAGGGCACTCGTACGCAATCGATGCACAGAACAGCGGGCGCCCGTCACGGTGGAATAGGAGCGCTGATACAGATCTTGCTATGGTATCTCTCAGAGATGTCAGCGAAGAATCACTCTCTGAGTCTCGCCCTGCTCCTGGATCTGAGTCGAACATCATCTCATCTACTGCTCGTGAGATGGGCATCCAACTTTCTCCCCTGATAGCCCCTCCTGAGGATATGTCCTTTGTCGTAACAACGCCTAATATCTCATCGTCCCCAGCACACTCTCGCGAACCAAGCTCTATGTCTTGCCGTCGTCTTGCGAGCAATATCCCCGCGCTACACAGCAAACTCGTTCTCCCGCCTCTTCCATCGTTCTCAAGCTCGCCCCTGTCAACTACTTCAGGTAGTCATTCCCCTGCCTCAATTACTCCCACACCTCTGCACGGCTTTCTGGTCACCAAATCTCTCGCTTCCTCTCTTCGCGCTGCCAACATCGAAAGCTCTCCGAACTCTCCTGTAACCCCTGTGGACCAGATCATACCGACGCCTCTGGTGCCTCCTTCTATCTCGCGCTCACCACGCATCAGGCCCGTCAGAAAGCTGGCTCCGCTCAACATGTCAATCGACGCAAGCGTTCTCACCGGCTCTGTTCTCGCATCGCCCGACTTGCCTTTCACTCCGATTGACGGGCAGTCTCCTCTTCTGTCCGGAACATGCTCTGAATCTAACGACTGTGGACTCCCGCCCTCGCCCTTCATGAGATGGGCCGAACGCAGCTCACTCACTCCGGTGAATCAACTGCGCCTCCAAGGCGAAGTTCCAGATGGCAAGACCGCTACTGTCGCCTTGCCGCTGCGTATCCCGCTCACGCCGACCCGTCTCGTCTCGCGCCCGCGCCCATCCATGCCTGGCCGCCGGTTCTCATACACAAGTTCTCCGCTCAAGCCGTCCTCGAACGTCGTCACCGCCGACCACGGGCTCGCGTCTCCCGCACTAATCTGTGCCCTTCGCATGGCGTGCGAATGCAGTATCGAAGATAACATCGGCTCGCCTGCTGTGCGCTCTCCGGCTCCGGTATTGATCGAGGCTGGCGGGTACTTCGGTGTTTAACGTAAACAATGCGACGTCGTAGAGTGTCTGTCATCCTTGTATAAACTGTGTGTAAATAATGTACTTGTATTGCCGGTAATCATCGTCGTATTCGATCAAGTTCACTTCACGCTTGGCGTGCAATTATACAGGCGGTCGAAGCATGTCACATTGTGACAGATATTGTGATGAGCGCGTCTCGATCGCGTCCTCGATCGCATATTCTCAAGAAACAGCTTTATGCATGTTGATGTTCTCAGATGTTGGGTTTGTCTCTTCCTATGCCTCTTTTCTGACGTCATCATGGACGCCTCGCACCTTATATAAAACTCTTCTTGCATTGCGCCTTGCTTCATTATCTCTCACCTCAGGCCGACGTTCCCGCGGCCCGGACTGCGAAATTTGTGCTCAGAGCCTCAGGCTCATCTTGGCTTCGGTGCTTGTCATTCCGACACCAACTGCACACGCTGCAGTGACGGAAACCCACAGACACAGTCCAGATGTCAAGGTAGGACATGGATGGTTCTCCCTTCTCGGGATTGCGGACATGTTCGCCGCCGCACCGAGGGAGAATGCTCTCATGCAGAAGTGTCTGTGTGGGTTGCCTTTCTACTACAAACAGATTTTATGGATGCCAATACCATTGTTACTATAATGCGACCATGGTACCTCGCCGACAAAACGGCCGACCTCTAACGAATGAGATCTCCGTGGTAATGCCGCCAATACCATGCCGTGCGATCGCATCCGCTGGCGGTCATCAACGGTCATCGCCCCTTCATCGCCCTCTGTATCTTCTTAAGCACTCGTATCCGCGCGTCCTCTCTCGATCTTACCCTCTGGTCCTCTAGGGTGTCGCCGTCCCGTCCGCTATACTGCCACCCCTCAGTGCAACGTACTGCTCTTCCCCCGTATATATGCGTGCCTGAGCTCGCAGATGACTAATGCTTTGCGTGTGCCTATCTAGTGGCTTGATTTCTCCCGTACGCGTAACGCTGGGGGCTGTATGCGCTTCGTATACGCAGCTGGCGACTATGTGTCTTCAACCGTACACACTATATGCGCGCATCCAGTAGGTAATTCACCACCCAAATGGCGGGCTTCAGTGGACGACGAGACTGGAAGCTGGACGAGGCCTAATCTGGGTGCCGACGAAACTGCCTTTTGTGGCGACCATCGACTCACTTTCTTACTCTTCTAGCTTCCGGTCTTTCGTCATGTCTTCATTTGTACGTGTCTTCTCTCTCCCTATTATCTTCATGTCTCTGCTATACCATCTGTTATGCCTCCGCACCTCGCCACCGATCCACGTGCTCCTTTGATGGCTATCTGCGCTCCAAACGTGCATTGCCGGTGACTACACGCAGCCTTAGCATGTGGCACCTTGCCAACAAATGGCGACAACACGAGTATCGTGCGCGTGTATGTGAGTTATCCGTCCTTTTCGGACACAGCACCTTCTCCTTCTCTATTCTTCACATCCACGAAGACAATGTTTCAAGACATGCTTACACAAATGCGCACGCGCATCGTCGCGTGTATGGTGCTGCCTTGGACATGATGCACTCACATAATTCCCTTGTCGACAATTCACGCGGTGCACGCGCCCGCAGCACGCCGTGGCTCTTCCCCACGCATGGCGCACTGCTGGTGTTGTGTCAATCCAACATGTTTGACTCTGGCAGCGTCGCAGTGAGCTTGCACAGTGGCCTGCCACGGATATAATATTGGGCGGAAGAACTGTACTGACCATCGATGATCAGGATCAAGTTGCATACGGCCTCGTCAAGAACTCAATCACATCATACATCCAGGCTATCTGCGATAGTATAACCCATCATCGTATTCATTGCGACACCGAGAGTGATTGTATGTGCTCATGATTCCATGCTCGGCTTGCAACGTTCAATGTGCATGTCGGCGAGCCTTTAACCATACTTGGCAATGACGTCGACGGCAGCTCCAAATTGCGTTGATCAAGGCCTTGTCGCGCAACAGATTTGACTTAGACTTTAGATCGTGTTGCCAGCTATGCCCTCGAGCACAGATCGGGACTCACACGACCATATGGCGGGCTCTCGGGCTACAAGCCGGGCTGCGCTGTCCGGGCTCAGGCAATGTGTACACTGATCACAAATCTTGATGTAATATCGCTACACTAATGTTCGTAGATGAATAATTGACACTCCGTGGGTATGCACATGTGGCCAAAGACAAGCACATAATGTTCATGTGCAAGGCATCATGAGGGCTCGTGCTCCGCATGTCCAACCAAACTGGATGAGCCAATGTGCCATCGTTGGTTGCCCAGCTTGTGAAACAATGAATCGCATTCCAGGCTTGGCCCCACGGCCCAGCAGAGTGGGCCCTCTTAATGACCCGACACTGAAACGCATCGGCGCTCTGTGCACTGCGCAGAATTTGATTGATTGCCAGTCATGAGTCCTCAAGGCGGTGCTGTCGGGGCGGCCTGGGTGGCGGGCGTTGTTTGTTGTGTGGCGCAGGTCTGCTGATCGCTTTCTCCCGCGCTCGTCCCCTCCCCCTCACTCTTCTCCTCCTCGCTCGTCTCTTTCCTCCCCCTCCTCTCCCCTCTGCTCCCTCGCTGCTCCTGAGGCGGCACCCACCCGCTCTGTCAGCTCATCTGTCGTCTATCCCTGCCTATTTTCCTTTCGAGTCCCGCACTCTCCGCGCGCCTATTCCCGCTCGCCCGCTCCGCTCGTAACAAACTGCATTCGTGACATCCGGGCTCGCTCTAATGGCGACACACGGTCCGATTAATGGTGTAAAGATCTCTCGTGCGTGTCCGCTTTTCTCGGCGCCATCTGTCCAGCCCATCGTCCTCCGCGCCCCATCGCATCCTTACCCCGTGCCATGCGGAATGACGTGCCTACACATCCGCTGCCTTCCTTTTTGTCTTGATCTGAGGACTCACGAGGGCTTCTCGCGCAGCCGTCGACGATCCACGCAAGGTCGTCAAGGTCGTCGCCTCGGACGGCAAGACGGGCAACGTGCGCGACCTGCAGTATACCAATTGCAAGGTGACCGGCAACGGCTCCTTCGGCATCGTCTTCCAAGCACGCCTGCTCGAGGAGAACGATGGATACTCGGATATCGCCATCAAGAAGGTGTTGCAGGACAAGCGGTTCAAGGTGAGCACCTGGCTGCAAGATCCGCGCGCCCGCGCGGCCTCGCTAACGCCGACACAGAACCGCGAGTTGCAAATCATGCGCCTGCTCAAGCATCCGAACGTCGTCGAGCTCAAGGCGTTCTTCTATTCAAATGGTGACAAGGTGCGCGTGCCCGTGCCTATCGCTCCCCGCCGTGCCTGACCGCGGCACAGAAAGACGAGGTGTACTTGAACCTCGTGCTCGAGTATGTGCCCGAGACGGTCTACCGCGCGTCTCGACACTACGCAAAGCTCAAGCAGCCAATGCCGCTGCTGCAGGTCAAGCTGTACATGTACCAGCTCCTTCGCAGTCTCATGTACATCCACTCGATCGGCATCTGCCACCGCGACATCAAGCCGCAGAACCTGCTGCTCAACCCTGCGACGGGCGTGCTCAAGCTGTGTGACTTTGGGAGCGCAAAGATCCTCGTCGCGGGCGAGCCGAACGTGAGCTACATCTGCTCGCGGTATTACCGTGCGCCGGAGCTCATCTTCGGCGCGACAAACTACACGACCAACATCGGTGCGTCATGCGCTCCTATTCCGTGTCCGTCCCCAAGCGCGCGTGATCAACTGACGATCGGCACACAGATATCTGGTCAACAGGATGTGTCATGGCAGAGCTGATGCTGGGGCAGCCTCTCTTCCCAGGGGAAAGCGGGATCGACCAGCTGGTCGAGATCATAAAGGTGCTCGGCACGCCTTCGCGTGAGCAGATCAAGACGATGAACCCGAACTATATGGAGCACAAGTTCCCTCAGATCAAGCCACACCCCTTCTCGAAGGTCCGTCTGCCTCCCGTTCCTTCATTTCACTGCGGCCCAGACTGACGATATGTCCGCGTGCGCCGGCAGGTGTTCCGTCCGCGCACAGCGCCCGAGGCCATCGACCTGGTGTCGAAGCTTCTCGAGTACACTCCCGAGGCGCGGCTGAGCGCGGTCGAGGCGATGTGCCACTCCTTCTTCGACGAGCTGCGCCAGGAGGGCGCACGCATGCCGAACGGCAAGGACTTCCCGCCGCTCTTCGACTTCACGCGCGAGGGTACGTCCGTCCGTGACCACTCTGCCCCCGTACATGACTGACGATCCTCATCTTACCTGCCCTCCTTTGGCTGATTCCTCCCACCGCTCCGCGCTCCGCCGCTGACGTGCGATTGCGAACGCTGTCGTCGACTTGCGCTTTCCCGCGCGGCGGTGGTGTGTCTGATTGGCATGGTGTGGCGCTGATGGGTGGTTGCGCTGCGCAGAGCTGTCGGTGCGCCCAGACCTGAACCGACAGCTCGTCCCGCCGCACTGCGAGAAGGAGCTCGCGTCGCGGGGGATCCAGCTGGACGGCTTCGTGCCGATACCGTTGGAGCAGATGCGCATCACGCTGGACTGACCGCGCATGCAATGGGACTCGTTTGCCGCTCGCTCGCTCGATATTGCTGTTTTGTGCCTTTCACTTCCACTCTACTCTCAGTCTCAATGCCTGTCGTGTCTCAATCAATACATGATGTGTCCGTACGCCGTAGTATTATATATCTTGCCTGAAGCGCAGCTGCACCGGCCGTTGTATACGATTATGCATGATGTTGTGTCGCATAGCATATGATGATGTTGTCACGACGCCGCCACTCGTCCCCACTCGCTGAGCATGCGCTGAGCAGGCTCCGTGCGATATGTTTGTTTTCGCTGCGCAACAGGCGCTGAGTCAGAGGCGAGCGCTATTGCGTGATGGAACGCGATCGCAGCGAATTGCTCCCCGCCGGCGTCTATTGCGCGAGCGGGCGACATAACCGTGACCGTCCGCAACCTGAAATAAGTGAGAGCACAGTTCGGCCTCTCTGCACAGCTCTCCCCCCTCTCACCCTCTGCCACTGCTTACACCGCCCACGATGTCCCCGGCGGCGGCGACGACAGCATCTCCATATTTGTGCGACACACTGCCGCCCCCGCGGCTGGCATCCGAGAGCGCGCCGTCGACGCCGCGTTCGCGAAGCCCTGCCCCTGTATCACACGAGTTTGACGAGAAGTTCAATCACAGCGCTGGCGTGGTCGACAATGCGGCACTGCAGTGGGTCACGAAGCCGGCCGAGGAGCAGATGCCGATGCAGGTCGACGGAGAGGCAGGGGCGAGCGCCATAGCCGTGCAGCCGCCGGCGAGGAAGCTCTGCGTGAGACACCAGCGGATGGCAGACGAAGGAACGAACCTGAAGCTGCAGCAGGTGAGCCGCGCCTCGTCCTTATACGTTTGATGCAGGGATACGGGATGGTGCACTAGCCATTTGTGGTCGTTTGTATGAGCGGTATGCTCGTGCTCCGCGTGATGGTGTCTTCTTCATATCGCCAATGCCGTTAACCAAGCGCGCTGACTCCACTCTCAGGCTCTCGACGCGCTTCCTGTCGAGGAACGGGAAGCGGTCAACGCGGTCTGGTCGAACTTCTCCTCGTCATCGCACCCACGCCGTGCACTCATCCTGCAGGGCCTTCTCACAATGTGCTGCTTCTCGCAGCTCTCGCTCCTATCCGAACAACTATCGCACCTCATCCGCCTTGACCCGTTTGCCGTCCTCCCGCGCGAAGTCGCCCTCCGCATCCTTGGATACCTCGATGCGACGTCTCTCTGCCGCGCAGCGCAGGTCAGCCGGACGTGGCGGTCCCTTGCGGACGACGACATTCTCTGGCGTGGGATCTGCGAGCAGCATATAGGGCAAAAGTGCCTGAAATGCGGCTGGGGCCTCCCCATTCTGGAGCGGCGACGGACAGTGCGTGCGCTGACGTCTTCGCCCTCCTCTTCGCCCGCGCCTTTCTATGACATCCCCGCGCTCACGAATAAGCGAGACGCGCCGTACGACGGACGCGCAGCCCCTCCATCAAAACGACAACGGTGCGACTCGGTAGAGGAGCCGTCCCCGCCAGAACCCTCGGGCTCGGGCTCGAGCAGTGGATCGCCGCCACACTACCTTCAACACACACTCTCGCCACCCCATCACCTGCAATCACGCACCCCGCATCCACACGCACACGCGGTGACGCGACCGTGGAAGGACGTCTACTGCGAGCGGCTGCGGATCGAGCGCAACTGGCGGCGGGGCCGATGCACGGTGCGCACGCTCAAGGGCCACACGGACGGCGTGATGTGTCTGCAGTTCAACGAGTCGCTCGCGCACCCCGCGTTCCCGGTGCTGATCACGGGCTCGTACGACCGGACGGCGCGCGTGTGGAACCTGGAGACGGGGACGGAGGTGCACTGCCTGACGGGGCACACGCGCGCGGTGCGTGCGCTGCAGTTCGACGAGGCGAAGCTGATCACGGGGAGCATGGACAACACGATGAAGGTGTGGAACTGGCGCACGGGGCAGTGCCTGCGCACGCTCGAGGGGCACACCGAGGGCGTCGTGTGCCTCAACTTTGACGACACCGTGCTCGCGAGCGGGAGCGTGGACACGACGATCAAGGTGTGGAACCTCAAGACGGGCGAGTGCTTCACCCTCCGCGGGCACTGCGACTGGGTGAACGCCGTGCAGCTCTGGGACGCGAACAGCGGCCGCGCGCCCGCGGGGCCCGCCGGCGCGATGTTCGACGCCGCGCCCGTGGACCAGGCGCCCGCGTGCGGCTCGCCGCTCCGGCTCGACGCGGGCAAGATGCTCTTCTCGGCGTCGGACGACGGCACGATCCGCCTGTGGGACCTCGCGCTGCGCAGCTGCGTGCGGCTCTTCAAGGGCCACATCGGCCAGGTGCAGAGCCTGAAGCTGCTGCTCGTCGACGAGGACTGCGCGGCGGCAGACCCCACCCCCGCGCCGGCGCGCGCGCGCAGCCAGCCCGCGACGTTCTCCCCGCCGGCGTCGTCGCGCTCGCCGCTCCCGCTCGTGTGGCGCGGCGCGCCCGAGCAGCGGCCGCCGTCCGCGCAGGGCGCGGGCGACCACCAGTGGGCGAGCGCGGCGGAGGCGCCCGTGGCGGCGCGGCGGAGGAAGCCGGTGCTGATCTCGGGGAGCCTGGACAACACGATCAAGCTGTGGGACGTGGAGACGGGCAAGGCGACGAAGACGCTCTTTGGGCACATCGAGGGCGTGTGGGCCGTCGCGAGCGACAAGCTGCGGCTCGTGAGCGGCAGTCACGACCGGACGATCAAGGTGCGTTTTTTTGGCTGGTTTAGGTGTTTGGCGGGCGCTGATGGAATGCGATGGGCAGGTGTGGGTGCGCGAGGAGGGCCGGTGCATGGCTACGCTCGTTGGGCACCGGGGCGCGGTGACGTGCCTCGCGCTCGGCGAGGACAAGATCGTCTCTGGCAGCGACGACGGGGACGTGAGGCTCTGGAATTTCTCGATTTAGTGGATTGGTGCGTCATGCCTATGCGACAACTATTCTACCTTTTGCCGGTATAATGGCCCCGTGTATATGCTACAAACTCCCTGTCTGCCCCTGTGTTGTATGCGATACTGGTGGATAGCGACTGTGTCCGGCTGTGCAATATCAATATCAAGGAATTTATTGTTATTTTTGCTGATCTTGCCGAGGGTGGCATCTTCCGTGCAGTAGACGGGCCAGAGGTTTACATTTACGGCCGTGTCGCTGTCGTCGAAAATAGAATCTTTTCACCTAGCGGCTGCGTAGATGCGTCCATGGGCCGAGCAAGGCTGACGTAGCACAAAGAACGCACGGGACGCACAGGAGGCGAGGTCGGCGCGTGATGTCAATTTCATTCAACGTTAACGCTGAACATATGTGGCGCCGAGTCTGATATGCCTACAGAGTCCGCGATATGGCAGCAGCTGCACGGCGCTGGCGAGTTGGCAGCACTCTGGGCAAACAACACGCCAATTCCGAATTGACGATGGCATGTGTACGATGGGACGATCGACGCGATCGGGCGCCTCGAATCTTCGCGGACACTATCGCGTACGGGCGCTCGGGGCCATTCCAGCATTATATTGTGGCCACCGCTGCGGCCGTCATCTGCACGCGAGACGAGCGACTCACGACCATTGACGAGCAGGTTGCCATCCCCCGCCATGGAGGCGTCTGTCGCGACGACCACGAAAAAGTCTGTGGTTACGATATCCTTGCCGAAAGTATGCTGTGCCGCCTCGTGCGTGTTGTGTGGCTAACGGATCGACGCCATTTGTAGAAGAAGCTCATAACGAGGAAAAGGCTGAGAAAGGTACGAGCTTTGGTACATGCAGGGGATAGTGCGGTGCTCATTCACGCGCAGTATTCTTGGCTTCCGGATGTGTTCCGTTTGAAAGGCAGCGTGAGTAGCGATATCGAAGTGTCTGGTTCTTGCTCATGATATTCTCAGATTGTGCACCGAATTATTGGCCCTGTTCTGACTGTTACCGCGTTCGCGAGCATCGTTGCATACTTCTGGTCGAAGGGCAAGAAAATCTCGCTTACCAACCAAGTTGTGCCTCTGTTATCTGTTGTGGTGAGTAGTTAACAAAGTAAACATTGCGCAATAATACTGACCCAAATGCCAGGTGGGCTTGATCCTGGTATTCCGGTGAGTCGCATTAAATCCATGCACCCGATGACTTTTGACGGAGTTCTCCAGTAATGGGTAGGTCCATATTGATACAGTGCTCAGCGTACGTTCTGAGCTGCTTAGGACCTCATACGACCGCTACTATGAGGGCCGTAAGGATTTCGCAACCATGTCATCCCACGTGCGTCCTCTACTCTCCCTGTACTCCAGCAATTCTCATCCCACTCTGCACCGCAGATCCGCAGCCTCTCCCGCCTCATCTGGATCTACGTCTCCGTCCCGCCCTCGGACGACTCCGCCAAGGGCGCGCGCGCCGCGTCGCACCTCACGCCCGCGCAGCTCCGCCGGCGCAAAGTGTCCGCGCTCAAGCTCTGCATCGCGTTCGCGTACGCGGTGAAGCACTACCTCCGCGGCGAGGACGGGCTCGAATGGGAGGACTACGGCGGGATCGTGCCCGCCACGACCGTCGCGCTCGTCCGCGGCGCCGGCTCCGCGGCGGTGAGCGGGACGACGTCGCGCGGGATGGCGTATGACGCGACGGTGGACAGCAGCGGCACGGGCACGCCGCGCAGCGCGGACGGCGCCGAGTGCGCGGGCGGGGGCGACGGGGAGGCGCACGCGGCCGTGGACGCGACGAAGAGGATCAGGGTGAAGCGGAGCAAGGACCGGATGAAGGCGCCCGGCGCGCGGACGGTGAACTCGAAGACGCCGCTGCTGAGCACGGCGCTGCACCAGACGATCGACTTCAATGCGCACCCGGAGGAGCTGTCGACCCCGCTGCCGCTTGTGTGAGTGTGTCTTGGGCGCTGGCGGTGGGCGGGCGGCTGATGGATGGTACAGGATCGCGCATGAGCTGACGAGGATGCTGTTCTTGTTCAAGCGCGATGGGTACTTGGAGACGGTGGGCCCGGCCGGTGCGTATCCCGCGATTTGCGCGCATATAGTCGCTCATCTCTCCGCAGGCACGAACGCGATGAACCTCCAGTGTGTCTCACCCCATCACTTGGCCTCTACCGCGACTGACTCTGCGCCACAGCGTGCAGGCGATGGTGGACATGATGACCGCGATGGAGCGCGTCGCGAACACGCCGATCCCGCGCTCGTACAGCATCCACCTCAAGCAGTGCGTGACGCTGTACCTGTTCGCGCTGCCCTTCACGCTCGTGAACGAGCTCGGGTGGGGCATGGTGCCCATCGTGACCGTCGTCGCGTTCACGCTCATGGGCATCGAGGGCATCGCGGACGAGATCGAGATGCCATTTGGTGAGCTGTGCTCGGCTTGGGATTGGAGCGAAGCTGATTGTTGGCTGTGTCTAGGGCTCGACAAATCGGACTTGCCTCTCGGTGCGGCACAATCTGCTGATGGCGAACATCTGACTGATGCTTATTTTCCAGAGCGTTATTGTGCCGACCTCAAAGAAGAAATCGAGTATTGTCCCCGTTCTTTCTCTGACTGACAGCAATTTGTTGACGCAACTTTCCACAGATTCATTGTCGAGCGACTGCCAGAAGGCGGCGAGGGCATGTACGGAACAGACAACGGCGAGGGGGACGACTGAGGCAACCAGTTATCCATGGCATACAGACATTTCTCGCGCCCTCACTTTCACGTCGTTTCATTTTACGACCACTCATGACCCGGATGAACATTGTAGGATTGGAATGGAATAGGCAGTCATCACCGTCTCGTCTACAGCGTACATACAGTCTATTGGAACTCTGGCTGGCAGAACTCGCCTGGGCCGTATGGCTGCGTATGGTGGGTTTAGCAGATACAGGCGGGAGTAATGGGTGAGAGCAGACCTTGGAGGCGAGCGCGGTAAGACCCGCCGAGTTCTCGCTCGTATGCCGGCCGCTCTGCGGGCCCGGCTTGGGCTTCTCGCCCTTCGCGAACGCGCTCAGCACCTTCTTCGTCGTCTCCGGAGTCAGGTCCTCCTAAATCAGATATCCCTGCCATTCAGCACGGCTCTATAGTGGTGAGCACGCGAGGGGACGCACGTAGAAATCGTCGTTGACGACCATCATCGGTGCGTTCGAGCACGCGCCCTGGCACTCGACCTCGATGACGGTGAACTTGCCGTCCTTGGTCGTGTCGCCGGGCTTGATGCCGCCGAGGTGCGAGCAAACGGTGTCGAGGATGTCGTACGAGCCGCGGAGCATGCACGGCGTCGTGGTGCACACCTGGACGAAGTTCTCCCCGATTGGCTCGCTGGTCGCATAGCGCGCGCGTTCGCCACCCAAATATTGATCATACAGGCGCTCTCGTCAGTGCGGGCGGAGCGACGGCCATGAGCGGGCGGCGCACCGGTTGAACATGGTGTAGAACGTCGCGACCTCGTACACACGCATGGGCGGCATCTCCAGGAGCTTCGCGACGTAGTTCATGACGCTGATGCTCGTCCAGCCCTTGTTCTGCCGTTGCCCGAGGTCGAGCAATGGGATCGTCGCCGCCTTCTTGTATTGTGGGGGGTAATGTGAGATGATCTCCTGCGCGCGCTTCATGTTCTCCGCGGTGAACTCGAACGGGATCTGTCGCAGTCATTCAGCTGCAAAGAACCCGTACACTGAGTTGCTCAGCGTCCTCACCTTGGGGTTGTTATACGGCGTGTCCCTGTGCTATACACCAGTTGGGTGAGCATCACGTCCGCATGCCTGGCAGGTGCGGTACAGACCACGAAGAGTGCGTCGGACCGTCTGCATGGTGTCGAGGACACGCTCCTCCTCAGCAACGGGAGGGGGCGGGGGAGCCGTTTTGGAAGTCGTGCCGCGAACATCTCCGCCGTTACAGAAAGCAGTCTGCAGCTCGGTGAGCTCGCTCCAGCCGGGATTCTGCGAGTGAGCGCTTAGTTGCTATGGGTGAGCACGTGACATATTGGGCGGCGCCAATGGCGAGATGCAGATTTGTTTCTCTGCAAGCAGTCAACGTATATCGTATATCGCGCCGCGGCCCCTGCCGCTTTATCTGGGGAGCACTGTGGCTGCTCGCAATCTTGGATGAGTCTGCCAAACCCTGGGTCAGGCTCTAGGGACATGCTCGATCAAAGGCGTCAATTGGTGCCGCGATGAATGCCTTCGTACTGGTCTCGTACTAATACAAGGCAAGCATTAACAAAATCTCTTGGCCATTGGCATACGCAAGCAATGCTCGTCAGTCTTGCGAAATAGTCGACAACGCGGTCGATGAAGACTTGTTGCTTCTGTCGTTTACGCGTCTCTCGCCCACGCCCAGGCACCTGCCAGCGACCCTTGCTGGCGAGCAATCTCTTCAAACTCTCTTGCTCGCGTATTGGATGAGTTGATCTGATGGTTGCTGCCACCAATCGGTGCTCTGCATTCAGGACATCTGGCTGTTTCCATCGCTCCGCCGCACTGGTTCAATAGTGAGCATTTTTCATTGTTGCTCCAGAAGCAGTCCAAGATTAGGGGGTCAGACATACCTCGGTGATCACAAAGGTGTGCCCGTTCTCACAGTTATAGAAGTGTCCACGGTGTGCTGTGGGACACATCAGCGAGTAAGAAAGAGGAGGTGAGGCGATGACTCACAAAATCCGAAAGCCTTCACGATTTCCTCCCGCTCTTGGTGTGTTAGTGGCTGGTACTCCTTGTCCTTCAATATGGATTGCTCCAATTCGTTGCATTCTTCTACCCATTTTTCCATCTTACGGCGACACTCATTGGAATACCATCGACGCTCGTCTCGCAGGTCCTGTAATGTTTGTGACGGACGACTCCTGATGTACTCCCCCTCGGCCTTGTCAATTTGGCTTCTCAGATCTTGACGCTTAGCTTGTACCTCCTCGGCAAGCTCCTGCTTCCTCGTGGAGAACTGGTTCAACCTGCGCAATTGCTTCCACTCCTCGAGGATCCGTGAACGGAAGCGCTCGAACTCGGATCGTAGGATGAACGCGACACAGCGCGCAGCTTGCCGAGATGCGGAGGAGCGGTGGGCGATGGCAAGGGCCTTGCGAGAGTCTTCTACGCAGGACTCGAGGACGAAGTCGATAAATGAGGTCCACAACAGCCGATGGTGTATCACCATCTCATCGCCCGAGGTCAGAGATAGACCTTCTATGCGCCCGGCCGCTATCTGCGCAAGCATAAAGCGCAATTCGAGAGACACCAAAAAAGCTTCAATTTGGTATCGTGTGTCGGCCTTGTGAGGCGGCTGACCGATCTTTGCATTGACAGCATCCAAGGCAGCAGCTTCGGGGGTATCTGAGGCGCAAGTAGTATTTGCGGTGAGCCGTTCCATCTCCAATCTGTAGAGGGTGGTCAGAGCGGCTTCGTAAGCTTTGATATGTGCGCCTCGGGTCTTTGCTATCCTTGCGATGGTCCGATACGTTGCTAGGATATCCTTCACGACATTATTCCATGCTGTGGCCTCGTTTTTGGAAAAGCCGTGTATTGCGTGCATGGCCCCTACTCCAAATAATCCGGACTCAAGAGGTTCGTCGGCCCGGCCGACAGCATCCCTAACCGGGACCTTTTCGGATTCCACATCTACATGGCTTGCGATGGCTTGTGCGGATGCCAGACTTGCTTGCAGGTTGGTCGAGATGCGTTCGATTGCAGGCACCACATTTTGAAGAGACGAAGACATGCTCCCTGCGACATTCTGCTCCAGAATATCAAGGGTGGCGCGTTTCGTGACTCTCCCATATCGCAAGGCGGTGATAGATCCTCTGCATGTAGGACACGTCGGAGGCGACTGGTAATTGATAGGTGGCGCTTTGGGGGCGACGAAACGGCCCATCGGATCAATATCATAGTAGTCAGACATCCCGCAGTGGCCATCTAGCGTCTCGACAGTGAAGCTGTGCCCGCAATCCAAGGTGATCAAGCGTTCGCTGGTGTCGTCGGATGTAGGATCGATCTCGTCCAATCTTCGCTGCATGATGAAGTCAACAATATCCGATCTGCGATCCTCCGGTATGCACTCCAAGCAGACTTGTTTTTCACACAGTTCCCCACAGACTGTATCAGGACGTCACTTAGTAACGGATGTGCTGCTTTGATTCGGTACATACCGGATGAGCATGGATGACCACATGGGAGCTGTTTCTTGCATGGTTCATCGCACGGGAGTCGAGAGCAAATCTGGCCAGGAATTCGGGACGATGCACTTCAGCTTAGGTAGTATATTGACTCACCGATCCGCAAAGAACTGGACAGCTGTGATGAGCACAAACCCAGATGCATGGTTCCATACACGGAGCACAAGGTTCTGAGCAGGGCTTTGGACATTTGTGATGAGCGCATCGCTGACGACAGGTTTGCTCGCATTTAGTGTTGCATTCATGATCTTGTGAGCATTCTAAACCGCAAAGATGCTGGCAATACAGACTACGGTCGCACGGATGTGAGACATGCTTCGCGCGCACGATCATGGATGATACGGTTGCGGCCAACAAGCCCACTGTTGCCTTCTGGCACTGTGAGCAGAGCGACTTGCACGATTTCGAGCAGCACGTCAGAACGCCCCCGCAAACCGCCTTGCAGGTATAGGTAGATGGGTCTTGCCAGCATGGAATAGCGGCAGTGTGCTCGCATCGAACAAGTCGTTTCTCAACCAACGACTCGCATCTAACGGACGCTAAGTCTGCCATCATATAACTGATCAACGCGAACTGCGAATCAGTGCTGTGCATCACTGAAAACCTTTGCAACCCACCAAGGCACTTTATTCTTGACATGCCCACAGGGTAGCGTAACTTTGCGCATGGGGAATTCGCACTTTCCGCAATCCTCGAAGCAATACTTCGTGCAGGGATGTCTACGGGGACAGGGGGTTCGGTTGCAAGGCATAATGCATTTTGTGGTACGATGGTTGTCAAGTGCAATATGACACTGGAAAAATTTGAGTTATGGTCGTATCAATATTATCGGATGCATACCAATGATGGACACATATGCCCACAATCAAGACGATATCCGCATGGTAGTAGACATCCCCCACCGGGCGCGATGTGGGGCAGTTCACCGGCCTTCGTGACAATGTGCTTCTCGTCAGGATGCCGAGGACACACGATGGGCAGCCCAAGTCCAATTTGGTCCCGAGCCTCCAGGTCATCTAGAATCACCGACCAAGTCTCATTTCGGCGGAGATTTGCGGCATTTCCGAGTATGTAGAGACCATGCTTCGCGCGCGACAGTGCGACGTTGATACGGTTGGAGCTCTTGGACCGCAATCAATATTCAGATCGGCCGCTATACAAAGAAATTCTCACCTTGAGAAACCCGATGGATGCGGAACCGGTCTCAAATGTCCCCGAGTTACGAACCAGTGACACTATGACGATCTTGGCTTCCTGACCTTGAAATATGTCAACCGTACCAAGCCGAACCTGAGAACACAGCTCATCAGGTCGTTAGACCCTACACATACGAAAAAAGCGTACATGCTTTGCGACAAGCACTTCTTCGAACTCAGTATCTTCTTCCATACCTTGTCGAGCAAGTTGCTCCTGATCGCGCTCGTCTACCGCAACGGCAATTTTCAAATCTCTAAGAGCGGCGCGGACCTTCTGTAGCTGCCCAAGATATGCGCATAGGACGGCTATATCTCCCGCTTCATTGTAGATACCCTGGCGCAAGAGATAAAGCACTAAATCGCGGATTATTATGACCTAAGATGTTCTATGAATTACCATCACGGAGCCACGCGACTCGATGTGTTGCATACCTCGAAGTCATTATATTTTGATACAGAGTCATCAGAACCATTTTCCTTGTGCGTGTGGTTGAAAAAGAAGACATCCTGTTGCATGCCTTGAACGTGAGGATAGGTTTGAACTATTTCATTATCCTCCAGCCTGGGGTACAAGATTTGCCTATGAAATGTTAGCAGACTGTATCATTCATGAGACATTCGTGAATGTATACCGGATGAAGTGAGAGATCTCAGGGCGCATCCTGCGCTGCATATTGATTTGCGACATTGGCAGACCATTGTCAGCCAGACGCTCCATGAGCGATCTATCAAACTTGTACAGCTGCCTCCCACGTTCACTATCCATGGATAAGGCTGGTAACAATTGAGGGCACAGTATACGTAACAGTAAGATTGCATACCGAATGTAGCCAGAGTTGGTCTCAGCTGCTGCGGATCTCCGATGCAAATTAGATGGTGAACTAAAGACACAGTTTGTCAATACGTTAAGCGAGATGAAGTTAAGTAGCGACTTACTTGATGATACTAGCGATGTCAATATGTGCGCCTCTAGTACTTGTCCCGCCTCTTCAACCATGAGGACCTTTGGCGAAATGGTCTAGCAAAGCTATAAGGAAGGCAGTTCGACCAAGCGAAAACGCACTTACGCTCAGGAGAGTGATAAGTTTTGCGGCGCCTGATGAAAGATCAGCAGCAGCAACCATGAGCGATGAACGTTGTATGCTCTACCGGTTGTTGTACACGCTATTAAATCCGTTTGGCTCATTAGACGGCGTCGAGTCTATATGCATAATGTTCAGAGATATACGCCCATATCTAGTATGAACTAACCTCATCGCGTATATCGCTATATTCCTTGCATGCAGATTTGTATTGCTGACGCAATTCTTCGTAGTGTTGCAGGTTTGATGTGTATGCCATCTGACGGATTCTCTGCTCCCATTCGGCGGCAAGCCGTGTCCTCTCGTCAATAGACATCCTCCAGATAGAGTCCACTTCAAGTAGCTCAGGTAAAGACCGGGTAGTGGTAGGAACAGATGGAATGTTGGCGCCGTAACCTAGTGATTCAAAGAAGGCGAGAACTTCCGGTTCCGATACTTCCAGCTTAGCGGGCTGGCTCTGACGTTTCTTCTTGCCTTTCCGCTTGACCGAGGCTGGGGTCTTCGCTATGTCAATAAATGCGATATCTTGGCCGGTCTTCCAAAATCCGTAGAACGTGCGTGATATCTCTTCATCACCCACGTCCTTCTTTTTGCCTGCTGTTTTCCATTCCCCGTTCTGCGCCTCTTCGGCCCAAATCCTCTCGGAAAGTGTGGTAATCCAAAATGGTGGTGTCCGGATACCCTCGACGTGGTCAGGAAAATGTATGTCGAGGAATTGTTCGACCGCATCCCAGGAAAGTGCTGGTATCTGTATCAGCTCCATTACCCGACTCATTTCTTCCTCCAACTTCTTCATGATCGCGTACTGTCGCTTGATAGGACGATCGAGTAGCGGTGAGCCCCCTGCGATCTTCTCGAGTTTGTCAAGAGTGTACTCAGAGATGCGCTCGTCCGAAGATCTGGAACCGAGTCGAACGAGCTTCCTTGTGATACCAGCATCTAGCACTGATGTCAGCATGTGGTCTAGTGCATGGTTCGTGAAAGCAATCAAAACTAGACGAGCTGTGATCAGAAGAAGCAAGATTATTACAACTGAGATTGGTACCGATTGGTTTAATACCGCTTGCAAATAGCACACGTAGAATCTCCTTGGCAGTGAAACTCTATAGAGATATCATGCAATGCCCACAGAGCGCTCTTTGAGTCCGACTTACTTTCCCGGTTCCAGGCGGACTGTGATTGCAGTGCCTCAGAAGCAGCAGAAGCACACTTCTGAATAAGCTTACCCCTGAATGAGAGACACCTCTCGAGTTAACGTATTCACCACTGCTTCGACTTGACTTGGGTCAAGGGTACTCGACTGCAAAAGTTGTCGTCGAGCAGCATCTACTGCACCGGGGAGATTTATGTTCAAAGACTGGATGCGACCACGATGGCCAGGCTTCTCTAGACATTCCAGCTTGTACTTGAATCCAGGAGCCGTCGCATAAAGTGGTGGGCGCAATTGAACACCCTCCAGAGCGCCATTATGTGCCAAATATCTTGCGAACGGTATTTCCGTCGGCTCGATTGTTTGTAATCGCTCCAGGAACGGGCGAGCAGCTTCAAACATGACATTGTCATCGATCAAAATTGTAAACGTCGATACGTCTCCGGTGGTTCGCTCGCGTCGGAGGGCCATGAGTTCGACCTCGGCGTCGAAGAACGAGACTCGCACTTGAATCTGCGAGGCATTCACCTTGGAGGACTCAGCGATGTCCTTACCAAAAGATGTGATCACGCCGAGGAAAATCGATATCCTCTGGTAGGAGACAAGCACCAATGCAACCAGACTTCCACTTTGTAAGCGTTTGCTGTGGTCCCAGTAGTCGTAGCGTTTCTTCGCGTCGGAATCTCGAGCAGCGCGGTGATTTGGGGTATCGACCACCAATCCGACCGTGAGATCACGGCGTTCAGCTTTGACCGGAGAAAAGTCGACACCTGTATAGACCTGGAAGAATACCGAATCGAAGCCGCTCGTGCGATAAGCCCCACCCTTGCTCTTCAATAGCTCCTCGAGCTTGGTTTGCTGTCGTTTTCGGCTAGAGTTCTGCCACATTGTCTCCAGATCGCCGTAGATGGCAGCGAGCGAGGACCGCATGGTGGCGCTATCAACGGAGGTGAGTGTTGCTAGCCCATGAGATTGGAGGATTGACATACAATAACTCCTCTCGAAGAAGGCGGAATTGGACATCAAGGTGCCGTTCCATCGAACCCGCAGGAAGATGGTGTGGTGCATCCGGTAAAAAGACTGGCAGATAGGGGGCTACGGGAGACAGTAGTTCTGATTGGGTAGGTGCAATGCGAATTGAAGCAATATTGTCGAAGTCATTGTCATGGCGCACACCGTCACGGCGGAGACTTCCCGGAGGATCATAAGTCTGATATAGCTGTGATACCAGCGCCTGCTGTCGCTCAGCAGGGCTGATCGATTGTTTGATAGGACTGCGCTTTGCCCTTTGTGTTAAGTTCGACTCCCTCTGCACAATAGATTGAAGCCGAGATAATTCCTCCCTAAGCTGAATAATAGTTAACTGGCGAACACGGGGATCGGAAAGCACAATATTGTCTTGGAACCGCGGAGGGATCGCAGATACGTCGGCCACCCAGATGTCGAACCAAGTGGTCAGATTGTCGACCAATTGGGCAATATCTGGATGGTTGCGTATCGCGTCCTTGAATCTCGTGAATAACCTTCGACGTACATGTGAGCTCCGCACGTCCTGATTTCAGACCGTGGACCACGTACTGATACAGAACGGTAGCTAACGTCTTGAATATCACAACTCCGTCTAAGTTGCTCTGCAGAGACTGATTCAGATTAGGTGTCGGATCCTTCCAAGACTTCTGTTGAATCATGCCGCCCACGGCAGAATTGATGACCTCGCTGAAGCTGTCGTAGTTGTTTTCCAAGATGGTGTAGAGATGACTTGGACACAATGAGTCATTGACTCGCCCTTAGAGGCCGCCGAAACCTACTTTATGTTCTTATGAAGGGTAGTCTTCAAGACAAGACTCGATGCAAAATACTACGCCGTGTTAGTTAAGGGTCACATCAACCGACTGTTAGTGGGTTGTTACCTCGAAGATGGGAAAGTATCCTTTCTGGAACGAAAGCGTCCCACCATTGTAGCCAATCATGTGGGAAACAGGCCGGAAGCGAATGACATCTCCGATGCGTAAGAGAACGTTTCCCTAATCAAGAGGCGTAGAGCTTGAGTATTATACATGCACATAAATGCTTTAAATGAACATACATTTACAATCATATAAAGGAAAGCCTGAGACGAGTTTTATCACAAAGGCGGTGGTTATTCCTATGGATGCCGACTCACCTGCGCGTTCTCCGAGTTCTAGCAGGCGATACAATCAAATTAACAGCATGCTTCCCAGATTGTATTAAGGACATACCCAAGCCTTATTGCGGTCATTTACACTGGCCAATATGCGAACGAAGCCTTGAATCTTTGAAGCATTTTCAAACATAAAGTTATCCGACAAAAATGGCTTGATATGGTTGTGCGCCTGACTGGGCGTCAAATTGTGACGCTCCTCGCGGACGGAACCATTATTCAGAGCAAGCCCTTCCGCCGAAAAGAAGTCGGTCGTCTCATTCTCTTCTTCTTGGTCAGGTTCCCCCTCCGTGGCAGAGGTTGTAGTTGCCGGTTGGCGCTCATGCTTGAAGGAACATTCGAAGCCACGCGAACAGCTTCCGGTAGTCCAGAAAAATGAGCAAACCCGCGGTGGAATGCCTGCAGGGGGTCCATTACCACTCTTTGACGGACTCTGCATTTTGCCTTGGTTCGATTGCGACGTAGAACTGCCGGAGAATTGGGTGTTGGGATTATCAGGGCGGCCGACTTGGTGCGAAAACTTGCATTTTGCGCCAAATCGGCATCCTTTGCCCGTTGCGTAGAAGTTGCAGATTCCTCCAGCACGTGCAGACATATCAAGTGCAAGAGCAAATACGCTGTAGCGTCGATGTGAGGCGGTGGTTGGGAACGAAAGCGTACGAACTCTGCGCTAGCGCTATCCTGATCCTCGTGTCTACGAGTAGTAAGGTTCAAACTCTATCCGTCAACCGCCTACCTGGAGAATGTAGACGCCTAGTTGAGCAGTCTGGATATGCAGAGCGAAAACGGCAGAGGCAACCAGTTCAGTTCTTCAATTTAATACATACCGGTGCAGACTCTAGCGAGGTGGTAGACAAGTTCTTCAACCTTCGCAGGCTCCGGATACCCTTGTCGAACATTTCTGCGCTGTCGTACGGGCCAATTGCGACAGTAAATCCCAACGAGCTTTCAACCGTACACGCTGTAGAGACGAGTTGTACATGATGACATCGCGATCGGCGTTCGAATATTCATTTCCAGATCAATTGGAGTGGGCAAGTTACATGACGCGCCCCGCCATTTTATTTAGCCTACGTACTTATCGTGCCCTGCATGATCGCCTACTGCGGCGGTATACAAATGATTTTCCGTTTTGTAAAAAAGTGTGTGCACATGATTTTGAGCCTAGTGCTTACGCAGGCCCGCTCAGTAATCAAGATCGATCATTGATGTATGGCGTGGGAAGTAGTCACCTTACACGTGCTGATATGAATCCCCGCCACAGGAATGCGCCACACCCGTTCGTCATGCTGGACGGTATCTATCCTCTGACATTTCCATCATGCCAGACCTAGAAGGACCTAGTATGTCTGGTCCATATGAATATGTAGCAGGTACACAATCAACGATCACTACGATTGTCGTTGTACATGCTGATTTTAGATGAAAAGGCTCGATAGCAGAAGAAACTGGCACTGGCACTGGTGATGCTCACAACCTTCACGATGTGCTGTCCGCTGGCAGTTCTGATAGTACGCCATTTGTGCTTTTAGAGACAGTTCCCTGCTCACGTATTGACACATGTACATACGAAATCAGATGTTCAGTCGAGCGCGACCTGCGATTGTGAAATGCGGCAGAAAGATACTGATGACGATGCAGTGACCAGATATCTACGAAGGAAATATGCAAATTTGATATCCTGGGACCTTGACCCACAGATATTCGTCGAATGTGTCTGGAACTTTGGCTTGTCGTCTTTAGGAGTGGCCGAAGAGTATATACTGCCCCAGCGATTGCTTTCGCAGTATTGTGAGGAGCATATGGGATCCGCTCAGAAGTATGTCGCGGAGATATTTGACGTATTGATGCGACAACTCTTTGAAGATTCTCGCGGCACCGGGGAACCAGCTACTGGGCCCTCACAAAAGGCGGTGGTCGCAACCGCGCCAGAGCATTCTGCCATGTCTTCGTCGTCTACCCCTCCTTTCCAAGCGCGCCCTGGTAAACTACCTGAGATCTATCAGCTAAAGAGATCTTTAGCATCCCACGTTGTCCCCCTCTCTGATGATCCCGTGCAAGGCAGGCACGGACCGGCATATCCAGATCTCCTGGTCAGTACACAAAGCGACGCTCGCCGTCAGAGTTGGCCTTGGGTTCTAGCTTTTGGAGAGATTAGCAAGACGACCTGTAGGCTTGACTTAAAGGTCAAGGCAGATATTTCGATCAAACCCAGGCTGCTCAAGCGGGTGCGTGCAGTATTGCTCTACCACAGATGGCCGTCTCACGATGTTACAGGATGCATCAGAATTTTCTGGATCAAACACGCGATCTTCAGGGAGTAAACGTAGTCTCCGTGATGAGGCGATCTCGGAGTCGGCCGTCCCGCGCAAGCGCTCACGCGCCGCCAACGCAAAGAGCACAAATCAAGATGTGCTGACACGAGAATCTCGTCAACCTGGCACTACCGCTGCTCAGAAGGATTCTAACTTGGACGACGCCGACAATACGCTCGGCGAGAGCCGAATTGGTACGAGAGACCTACGGATGCTGAGATGCATCCACGAGCTCATGTCTCACGGCTTACGTTCCTATGCCTCTGGAATTCTAGTCAGCGATATGCGCATCATGCTTTGGTACGCAGATCGAATCGGTATCGCTGTATCAAGCCCCATAGATATGGTGGAGCAACCAGAACTGCTGCTGTGCGTCGTGGCAGCGTTAGGAGCTGCCGATTTGTACTCCATGGGGATCTGTCCTCTCGTTCGATTCGACTTATCTCCCGGGCAATTCGCTTCATTTGAGAATGCGGAGCTGGTTCTCAACAAAGGCACCGTTCTCGACGCCGAGGAGAAGGCAATCGATTGGCATCCTGTGTTCAAAATTAAGGCTATCAATGACGACGAAGTCTACACGGAGGTTGGCATCGTCGGGCGAGGTACGACCGTCCTTCCCGTAAAGGCTGACGGCACTGCCGCGACGGTATATGGCGACGATGACCTGGTTGCCAAAGTTTCGTGGCCGAGCTATCTGAGCTGGTCTGAAAGTACTTGCATTGCAATCATCCGGAAGGCCCTCAAGATGGAGAAGCCGAAAATGCTGGCGCATGTTGTGGAGCTGAAGTGCTCTCTATCCCTAAGCATAGATGAAATTGGATTGCCGCGTCTCTCCATGTTCCAGCAGACATACGATCAGCGGATGTTCAGGGTGATTGTGTTGAAGAGATACGAACACCTGGAGCAAGTAAAGAGCGCGGCAGAGTTTAAGGTAATCTTTCTTGATGCTGTTAGAGGTGAGCAGGACACGCAATGTGTTCTGACTTCGCGCCGCTGATTTGGTGCGTACAGCGCATTACTGGATTTGGAAAATCTTAGGTATCCTCCATAGGGATATTAGCATCAGCAACATCATGTTTTGGTATTGCAATGGCCGTCTCTGCGGTGTACTATGCGATTGGGACCGGGCCGCGGCGACTGATGAAGACAAGCTCTTGCATCAGCAGCGCGATGATATGGCAACACAGCGTCGAACCAGGAAGAAACACGCCTCTAAGAAATCATCCGGAAACTCTTTATCGGTTGCCTCACGCTCCAAGATGAGCACCGAGCTGGAAGTGGCTGCAGTGCCTCAGTTACTGAACGGAGCTGCTGGGTTTAACAAACCGTCTCACGCAGCAAAAACAGAGAACAGCATCCCCACGAGCATACAGACAGCGAAGGTGCCAAGCTTCTGCGCGGGGACCGGTCCATTCATGGCGATCGAGCTTCTCTCCCACGGCCGCAAGCCAAGCCACCACTATCGCCACGATCTCGAGTCGTTCTTCTATGTCCTGACGTACGTTTGCGCGCGGCTCGATGTCAAGACTCATGTCATTGGCTACATCGACGATTGGGAATCCACGAATTTAGAGCAGATTGGCCAGAAGAAGTGGAGCTTTCTGGATAATCCTGCCGTCTTCGATGCAGTTGTCGCAGAACAAAATGACGAGGATTTCTTGGATCTCATCGAGCAGTACGTTATGACTCTTGCTCAGAGATTCCGCAAGCTAGGACGAGCGTCCAGCGATCTCCGTCAGCTGCGTGCTGATTATGACAGGCTGAAAAAGCAGGAGGAGAAACTCTCAACCAATGCTAAGATGTTGGCAGTTGTCCAGCGGAAACAGCGTTCACTCAGGCGGGAAATGAGGCAGCTGGAGACAGAAAGAGATAATTTGATTTCTTATGAAAAATTCATGGGCGTGACTGGCGAACCTTTAGAGTAATGCATTAATCCGTGGCTCACGGAATGGAACACTCTTTCGACTTTCTGATAACCTGTATTATTACAAGCTACGCGGGGATGCACAATTTGTACGGTGATCGATTTAGACTCAATCCGATACGGTTTGGTGGATTGTTGATAATTCAGTTGGACGGTCCAAAAATCTGTTGTCGAATCCATCTGTTCTGAGGGAGCTCTGAATCCGTCCGAGCAATACACTGTACCTTGTACCTTGTACCATTGACAGCGCGTGATAAGACTGCGTGTGTAAATTTCTATATACTGCAGGCAACAATTAAAGTACATGCGCGGTCACGAAATGTCGCGGGCGATCTAGAGACCATGGGCGGAAAGGAAACAGAGCAGTGAGACAGGCGTTGGGGAGGAAAGGTGGAGATGAATTGCCGAAAGGAGCAGGCCAACGCAGGCCAAAGGCTTACATTGGGCCGAACACGTCGGGGGGAGGGGTATGATCATAAAGGCGTTGAAACCTGCCAGAAATATCGCAAAGACTGTGAGACCGGTGTCGATCGTGAAGCTGATACAGGATTTTGGGCCAGGAGAGCACGTATGACACTAATAGGAAAGCGATCACGACGACTGGCAACTGCCAAAGAAGCCATGTGCTCTTCATAATGTTCTCACAATAATAGTAAGAGTAGTCCAAACGGAGGAGGCGGGTGTCTACACAGGGCGCACTCTATCACATCTGAAGCAACGATTTGCGCATATTAGAACCACCGACGAAGTAGACGTGGGGGATGAAACGTACTGTTAGCTGGGATATTGTTCCATTGACGAATCAAGGACCTCCATGAAGATGTCATAATCAATGTAGGCACTCCTCTCCGCCTTGATACGCTTTATATCCTTCTGAGCCTCGCGTTGCTTGCGTTGGACCACTAAAATCGACTGTCCTTCTTTGAGTAGGTTTTCTTCTTGTTTCTTCAGCCGCGAGAGATCAGCGCTCAGCTGACGTAAATCGCTCGAGGCACGCCCAATATTGCGGAAAATGCGGGCAAATTCCATGATCCATTGTTCGACAAGCAACTTAAAGCCCTCATCGCTCTGAGGAAGGAATATGGCCTCCTGAACCTCGGGGTTATCCAGGAAGCTCCATTTCCTCTCCCCAATCTGCTCGAGATTAGCGCATTCCCAGTCATCGATGAATCCGATGGTGTTGTTCTTGATATTGATTCGAGCGCAAACATATGCTAGAACAAAGAAGAATGACTCGAGATCGTGGCGATACCGGTGGATGGGTTTACGGCCTCGAGTGAGAAGGTCAATGGCCATGAAAGGCCTAGTACCGGTACGGTAGCGAGGACGCATAGGTTCCTGAAAAGTTCTGAATCTGGCTCTCTCTTTTTACCAGCTGTAGTTGCACCGCTGGAATCAGCTGCTCCGGATGCTGCTACGGTGGGTTGAGCATCCTGCTGAGAGGCTGAGACACCAGCCACGTGAGTGTTAGCAGTGCTATCAGTCCGCTGGGCGTCTGATTGATCACAATAGGCTCGTCCTCGAGATCTTCTCGACGCTCTCCTTCTATGTCACGGGGTAGGGCTTGGTCCCAATCGCAAATAACGCCACAAACTAGCCCAGACTTCCGATAGAACATGATGTTCGCGATGCTTATGTCACGATGGATGATAGTTGTTGTTTCGTAGACCCAGTGATGAGCTACGGCGAAGCTTAGCAATGCCTCTGACCATTACAACGAAAGGCTCGCCTTCTACCACATCCCTGAAGATCTTCTTGAATTCGTCCGCATTGTGCATCTGTTCCAACGGCTCATAACGTTTCAAGATGATGGTTCTGAAGACACGGTTCCCGTCGGGAACTTGGATGTTCATCCAGTACCGAGGTAATTCCATTTGCTGCGTATCCCTTGTGAGTGAACACTTCAGCTCGACGACGTGGTCGAGCACTTTGGGATTTCGCTTGAGTAGGGCCCTCCTGATTCTTCTGATGAAGCCAGCCTCCTCACGATCTGGGATGTCCAAAGGCCAGGCCAGCTTTGCAACGAGCTGTTCATTCCCAAAGAGCTCTGAGGCGTAGCCACGCGCAGAAATGGGAACTATCGTTGTGCCGCGCCCGATTGCGCCAAACTGGGTAGAGACATCTCGACCCTGCTCAGTGTCAACATTGACATCAAATTCGAGAGCGTTGTCGATCTTGTTACCGTCTAGATTGAATGCAGAACCTTGCTCTATCACCAACTTGGCTCCCTTAAACGTATCGAACCTGCCTTCAGAGACGTCGAAACGGATGAGAGGGCAAATGCCCATATGGTAAATATCGGCCTGTCCGATGGCTGCCACGACGAGGAGGAGCTCAGGGTTCTCCACAACATCGAACTTGTTCGAAACAACAAGACCCATGCGATCAGCATACCATAAGACCATGTCGAAATTGTCAATCATGAATCCTGAACCATACGACCGCACATTGTGTGACAATAGCTCGTTCACATATTTGGCCATCTGGACTTCATTATCTGTTAAATCGGCCTGGAGAACGGATGGGTCCCCCTGGACTATGCCTTTGCCAGCGCTTCTTGGGCTGCTGTTCCGTAACGGCCAGTCGCTTACGCTTTCGTCCTATGAAGCCCGGCGAGAGTCCAGCACCAGTCTCAAGCTCGGCTACCATCTATACCACCATCAGCGCCGAGGAAGCAAATTAGATGACACCACGCACGTCGTCAAATCGCTTTAAATCTACCTCTATGTCTTTTCTATACTTGAGCTTGATGTTGCGATCCGATTTTTTAACCTCTCCGAAGGCAATGAGCCAAGCCCATTGTTGATCCTTCCGACCAGGGATGGTGCTAAAGGATATATCTGGCTTTAATCTACTATACTTGCCAATGACAAAGTCGGAACCCATGGTGAGAAATTGACTGTCAAGGCTGCGACGCAGCTGATTTGGATCCGCGGACGAAACGACATGACGACCGCTACGGGGCAATACTCGGATAGGGGACATTATCTTCTTGATATTCTGCAGCGCACTCCGTAGCCTGCGCTTTGCGGGACTGAGAGGTTCCGGGGTAGATGGACCGGCGATAACCTTGATACTAGGAGTTCTAGCATCGGTCATGATATCGGGAGAGCTCGGCAACGCGGTGTCAAGATCTTGGTACCGGAAGGCTGTACGTGGCTGCCGCGGCTGGAAGGAGAAGGCTTAGCTCCGCCTTCTTCATTTAGCGGATCGAACAGCTGTTGCATGAGATGGTCGAAGATTTGCTGAAGGCCTTGGTAGCGCGTAGTCTCGTACATTCCATTTATGTACGAGAGGAGCGCTGAACGCGGGAGCATGTACTGGGTTGTCCCTTCCAAGTACTTCGGAAGCAATGTGATCGAGGAAGGCTCGAAGTCCCAAACAGTGCGAACAAATTCAAGCACGGGAAAGCCCTGATGGATTTTATTGCCGAACGCAGTGCGAATGTAGTCTCTGAGCGCAACATCTTTGATTCCGCCTTCTCCGGCGACCGAGGAGTGTGCAGAGCCCCTTATTGGTGTAGGCACTGCATGAGAGCAAGAGTTATGTTTTGTCGCTAACCCGAAGAACTAATGCGCTCACAGGTGTTCGCATGGGGACGTGCGGACACAGGTGAAGACGGTCCACGACGGTTAAGGACGCTGTCAATGGTCCGCTTGGTCAGGAAGCGAGACGTAGCGTGCATGGAGAACGAAGTTAGGCAATGGAGTAGGCTGCCCATATGCTCGCTCTTCTTCCTCCCGCCCTGCTTCGCTTCCTTCGTTTGTCATGAGTCGTATAGCCGGATCTGACGATATCTTTGAGTTATAAATGCAGCAAGATTAGAGAGCTCAAGGGCAACAGTCAGGATCTCCGTCACAGTATGATTCGTGGCGCGCGCTAGTCCGGAAACACGTAACACGTGCCAGAGTCATAACTTCTCATCGTCGAGACACAATATTTAGATACCGAGACACTATAGCAGCCGCAAATGCTTGTATGCAATGGTCGTAGTCGATAATACTGCAGACTCAGGATAAACCTCAGATCTCGTAGATCTCAAAGTTCGCTCCCAGGTCAACGTCCGTCTACTGTACATCACAACGAATGTATACAAAGTGCTTTGCGAGAAAGCCGCGGCCGGAAGCAGGAGGATATCGATATCTTATAACCCATTCCACTCGAAACCCTTGTCAATAACAAAAGTCGCGGCCAAGTTAAGGTCTTCAGGCGCACTGCTCCTGCCAACGCGCACCAAGTACTCGCCGTCCTCGACAACCCACCGGGAGATCCTATCCTCCCAGTAGGACACAGCGTACTTGTCAAGCTTGAGCGAAACGACTTCGCTCTTCCCAGGAGCCAACTCCTTGACCTTCGCAAACGCCTTCAGCATAAGCGGCGGGTGCGTGAGCTCAGAGGTGGTGGGGAGGGTGACGTAGAGCTGGACAATGTCGGAACCAGCGACAGCGCCGGTGTTCGCAACAGTGACCTTCGCTGTCAGCTTGAATTCGCCGTCCGCAATTGTCGGTTTCGAGAGCGAAAGGCCAGAATACTGGAAGGTGGTATAGGAGAGACCGAATCTTCGTAACCATCGTTAACTCGAGTCGAGTCTGTTCATCATAGGACGTACCCAAAGTGGAATTGCGGAGAAATCTTCCTATGGTGGAAGTGTTTGTACCCCTGTTGTCGTAATATCAGCTCTGTCCAAGTAAAACGGGAAAACGACCATGGGACGTACGACAAACAAGTCCTCTCCGTATCGAACCTGTATCATATTAGTCAACTGCGCGCGTTCAACACGTCACATTGCGACATACCTTGCCGTTCTCCGAATGGAAGTGTCCATGGCTCGCAAAGTCCTCAAGGCGATTCGCAAACGTCAAGCTCAGCCTCCCGCTCGGGTTCACCTTCCCAGTCACCACATCGCCAATCGCTTCGCCCGTCGCATTGCCGAGGTACCACGCGTGCACAATCGCGGGCACTTCGTCCGCCCACGGCATGGTAATGCTCGACCCCGCCTGTGTCACGACAATCGTGCGCCTATTCGCCTTCGCCACGCGCGACACGAGCTCATCCGTCCGGCGCGGCAGCGCGAGCGTTGTCCGGTCGTACCCCTCCGTCTCCCAGTCCGCGTTGAGGCCGACCACCGCGATGACCGCGTCCGCCTCCGACGCCAGCCGCACCGCGCTCTCCATCAGCGCGTCCGGGTCCTGAACCTCTGCACCGCCGAGGCGCACGCCTGGGTTCGAGTCCATGATCGCCTCATCGGGGTCGTTCGGCGCAGGTGCGCGCACGTTACAGTACTCGACATATATCGAGTGCGCGACGCCGGCCCTGAGCGGGAAGACGCCCTTTTCTTCCTCCGAGCCTGAGCCGAAGAACGAGTCGCCACGGATCTGGCGGGTCCAGTTGTCGACGACAAGCTGGCCGTCCACATATAACTACGCGGGGATATCGTCAACCATCAGGGATTTGCAAGGTACAACGCGCACTTACCTTGGCTCTCCCAGCGGAAGTCAAACCGAACTCGAACTGGCAGTCGTACGCTCTTGGCTTCAATTTGCCATTCATGCGCAATGTCCACCGCTTGGTAAGCTCAGCCGGGTATGACGTGCTATCATCGTGTAACGAGTTAAGTTAGGTCGTGTGACAATTATAGGACAGAGAACTATCTCACCTAAAGAACATGCGAGTCTCGTCGATGTACTGGGACTTCAACGGCTCCTTGACAGGAGTCATGCTGTCGTCGTTTTCGTGCGCATACCAAGTGCCTATCCACCCGCGCCGACCATCTTCCGTGAAAATATCATAGTCAAGCGAGGGCGTGAGCATGTACGCTGCACCACCAGTCATCAGCTACAGTCCGTCATCTCTTCGCAAATGAGCACACCTACCTCGAGCACCCTCAGAGTAAGTGATCTCGACGTTAGGATCGACCTCCCCGAGTGCCTGCACAATCCCGTCGTAAGGGTTTGTGAAGAAACTTGGCTTGAGCGCCGCGGAGCCGCCTCCGCTCAGGACGATCGCCTTGGCATTCCCACCGACGATCGCAATCTTCTTAATTGCCTGTTCCTGCCGATCCGTGCGGGTTATATCAGTCTGTGCACGAAGCGGGGGATCTGCAAGCACATACTTTCGGCTTCAAGGGGAGCGCGGCGTTCTCGTTCTTGAGCAGGACGATGGACAACGCGGCCAGTCTGCGCATGAGTGCGCGCTCCTCTGGGGTGTCGCGCGTGCGCTCGATGCCGTCGCCATCTAGAATCTGGATGCGCAAGTGCCCTCAGCATGAGAGGAGACTCTGTCGCGCAGATTGAAGATACCTCTGGCACCGCCTGCGCACATCTCTTGACAAGCTCGACCACCTTGGCCGCACGCTCCTTGACGGTACGCTTCATGATCTTCCTGCTCTGGATGCTGACAGCAAGGTGTGAATCATAGAACTAGTCGCAGATTGCAATAGCACTCACGATCGGTTCATGAGATCCAGAGTCCTCCACTTGTTGGTCCCGGGCATCTCGAGATCAAGTCCGGCATTGATGGCATGATCAATCGAGTAGACACCGAACCTGATGCAGATCGCTCAAACATGAACGATTTCCCGCAGCAGCCAATAGGACCCACCAGTCACTCATGACCAATGCGTTGCTGCCCCATTCTTTGCGCAGGATATCATTGATGATCTTGGGATTCTCCGAGACGTGTGTACCGTTTACACGGTTATACCTATCGTCCAGGCAAATGTAAGCATGGGACGCACATGCCACAGGTACACGGGGCGCATTAAGATGCACAACAGACGAGGAGAGGACAATACGCCAGTGAGGGCATACTCGCAGGCCGGCCAGCGCCGCCTGACACCCGCGGAAACGAGAACGGGCACTTACGCGGTCATATAGCACCACGGCTTCGCGTACTTCTCCGCGAGCATGAACGGCATGAGGTAAATCTCGCGCAGTGCGCGCTCGGACATGATTGAGTCGTATGCCATGCGGTCGTTCTCCTTGTCGTTCCCAACAAAGTGCTTGATCGTTGCGGCGATGCCGCCTTCCTGCACGCCGTTGATGTATGCTGCGGCAATCATGCCGGCTAGATGCGGGTCCTCGGAGAAGGACTCGAACGAGCGACCACCAAGCGGATTGCGTTGCGTGTTGCAGGTGGGCCCGAGCCACACGGACGCGGCCTTGAGTTTCGCCTCCTCCGCGAGCAGCTTACGGCCAACTTCGTTGATGAGCTCGGGGTCAAAGGTTGCAGCGAGGGCGGTAGCAGAGGGGAGACACTTGGCCGGTGTGCCCATGAAGAAGTGATTGCCTCTGATGCCTGGGAACACGATCTTCAACTCGCAAATAGTCCGCAGACGTGACATGCTCACCGTTGGGCCCATCGCTGGTCTTGAGGGCGGGTATGCCAAGACGGGGCACTGCATGAGTGTGCCAAAAGCCAACACCGGCGGTGAGCAGGATTGCCTCGTCCGTCGTCAGCTGCTCGACAACGTCGGGGACGGAGGCCTTCGCGAAGTCTGAGGGCGGCATAAATTCAGGGAATTCAGTGGAAAATTGGGCTCAACGGGCAGGACCTCGGCGGGGTGTCGAGGTAGCAGCCAGATTAGAGCCGGCAGCTTGGATGCTGCGAGGGCTTATATGTGCGCAGAACCGGAAGGAGAGCTCGCTGGGTCATGGTGAACAGATGCACAGTCGCTCCGAGGTTCCTCCGAACTGCGTCCTCGTTGACCGGCTCCCGGCCCGCCACGTGCCCTTCCCGCTAGGCCTGAGGACGCCACTATCTGTCCGCGCTGTCGTCCCCGTCATGTTGTTCCGAACATAGTCCTTGTCTGCGCATGCGGGGCTGATTGAACAGACGCTATGCCATCGATTGGTGCGGAGATCAAGGGTGCTAGTTAGCTTCAGCCCAGAAGGCAAGCCGAAGATACCACCGAAGATCTAATCTGTGTCTCCTAGCCACTGCTTGTATCTTCTCTCCGACACGGGTAGGTGGATGCTCCAGCTCAGCGTCGTCACGTTTGGAGACCGTGAGTAGCTTCTTACAGAGGGTCACTGCGCGGAGACACTTGAAGTTCAAGCAGGCACCAGCTGCTTTCGCTTTCAGTTTCGCTGTGGTCTCATGGTTGTTCCCGGCATGTGACGCTTTATTTTGGTACTAACGGGCGCCTAACTTCAATGACTTAGAGTGCCCCAGATGCATCTGCGGTGTCTCTAAAGATGCATCTGTGGCACTGAAACTCTTGGTCGCGGAGGGATGGAGCATGCATAGTAGAGAGGGTGTGCAGTGCCGCTGACATCGAATACGTACAGGCACAATGGGTTATACGATGAGCAACAGAGAAATGGACACGCACCTTGGCGTAAACAACAAGTGTTATGGCTGCTGCATCTTCGTCCCTTTGAATAGCACCTTCAGTCTGCTTCTGAAGCCTCCTCGCTTTCCCGCTTCAATCACGATGGCCTCCATGCTACGGCCGCCTTCGCCGCCTTGGAGGATCATAGCACCCAGTGCACATCACTAAGATTACACATCCGCCTGACGTATTTCTCCTCTATATCCGAGCATTATGATCCGTACACTAAACGCCCACATCGCCGTCGGCCAGTAAAGACGCATAAGTGAATTTCGAAATGCGCAAAGCGACAGTGCTGTGCTCGTTTCCGTCGAGACCAAACCCGTATTGCGCCAGGAGGTGCCACATTCCCAAGACGATCTCTGCACAATATGAGCAATCCCACATGTGCGGGCGCCGCGCGATTCTTGCACATATCGACGGTATCCGTGTCTGTGATCATTCTCGTGGGCAGATCGTGCGTGAGGACCACACCCGGGGTGTCTCCGCCATCGTGTGTGCACTCGACTCCGGGGGCAACGTATGAGGCAGACGTCGGGTCCGCTCTTAAACGCACAGCATAGTGAGATGGTGCGTCTGTGATGGTCATAACAGGGACAGACTTCGATGTGGACATCGTGATCCGAGGCGTGATTCTAATCTGGATAGTGGCCGAATGTCAACCATGTGGATGAAGCTATCGCGCTGAACGTTATGAGTTGATCGTGTTAAATTGTGTTCTCTTCATCTATCAGGTGTCAAGTCGTCGCACAAAACGTCGCCAGGGCGGCCTTTAGCAGTAAGCAAGATCTGACGGGCCGATGCGGAGGCCACAACGATAGAGTCGTGATGTTCCAGTGCGATCCTGATATCCGCCGGACTAGACTCAGTAGGTACAAGCCTCGCAGGTCAGATCGGCTCACTATGTGATCAATAAATTAACATAATAAAATCAAACCTGAGTGTACCAGCAATTTACATTGACGAGAACGTGATTACTTGGAGATGTCGACCGACCGCATTCGCTACGGTCACGGCATATAATACGGCGATGCGGTATGGATGCTTCTGTACCTGGTGAAATATACCATCAAATAGCATTTTCACCTATAGTTTTCATGAACTCCTTGTAGGTGCATTCCTCGTTCTGCTCTGCTTTCAATTGTCGGATTTTGCTTCTGATCTCGTGCTCTTCGGCGAAAGACTTTGTACATCGCTCATCTTCATTCGGCCTGCACTTGACTAGGTCGTCTCGCTCTTCCCGAAGATACATGAGCATGGGGGACTTGCTCGCTATCCGGAATAACATACGCCTTAACGGTTTAGCCCAACCCTCAGCGAGGTCTTTAAAGCCTTTATCTGCCTGGTTCTGAAATGTTCGTTCAAATACAACTGGGTTCTCGAGGAAGGTTCTCTTCTCTTGGCCAACTCGCGCGAGATTTGCCGACTCCCATTCATAGATGTGGCCGAGCCTGTGCTGCTTGACATCGAACGTGGCACAGACATAAACGAGCAAGTAGAAGAACGACTCCAGATCATGGCGATATTGGTGCGCTGACACACTGCCTTCAGTTAGTAGGTCGATGGCCATGAACGGTGCAGTGCCTGTGCGGTAACGTAGAGGCTCCGGTGGGAGCTCCAACTCTGCTGTCCCCGATTCCGTCTCTGGGACATCCTGAGCTTCGGACGGTGACGGCTTGCCGACATTCTTTGGGGTATACGACCCATCCGCGAGCAAGTTCGCCTCCCAGTCCAAAGAGTTGGCATTCCCAGCGGGTCGTTCAGCTTTGGAAGCGGACCACGCAGGATCATCACTTTGATCTTCCGACTCTTCCGGATCATCGACAGGTGCTGCCGCTTGATCCCAGTCGCACAGTACGCCGCGGACGTTCCTGCCATCGCGGTAGAACATCACATTGTTCGAGCTTATGTCTTGATGTAGGATCTTGGTCTTCTTGTATACCCAGCGATGAGCTTTCAAGCGTGTCAGCGCGCGAATTTCAGTAAAATGTGCGACAGACTAACCGCGGACGACATCAATGAAGATGATCTTGAACTCTGCAGCATTGTTCATGGCCTCTAGACGATCGTACTTCTCGAGGATCATTGTGCGAAATATTCGCTCATCAAGCACCCTAGTTCCAAGATACGCACGAGGGAGTTCGAGTTCGTCGATTTCGCGCGACATATAGCATTTCAGCTGGACGATGTGCCTGAGAATCGATGGCTTCTCCTTAGCGAGCACTTTACGTATCTTTCTGATACACTCTGTCTCGTCCCGATTTTGGCGTTTTACAGGCCACGCGATCTTCGCCACCAGCTCACCCGAACCACAAACATCGACTGCATGTCCTGTGGCCCGAACGGGGACGACCGTCGTGCCTCGCCCGACGATCCCAAAATCCGTGAACACGTCGTTCTCGTTCCTCGCAGTCACTTTAAACTCGAGTGGCTCCTTGACGTCCTCGCCTCCTGAGTCCTTGACATCTTGATCGACACCAAGCACCAGCTTCGCATTCCGATATGTGGTGAACTTGCGCTTGGAGGTGTTGAACTCCATCAGGTGGCAGATTCCCATCTGGTGAATGTCGGCCTGTCCCATCGCCGCCACGGTGTAGAGCAGCAGTTCGGGCTCCTCGATCATATGGATCGGTCTCGAGACGATGATGCCCATTCGATCCGCGTACCACAGCTGCAATGTCATGTCACGGAATAGGATACCAGATCCGTACGAACGAATATTGTGAGACATCTGCTCGTTGATGTATTTCAGCATTTGCGCCTCATCGTCGGTAAGCCCCAATTGTTTGCTGATTTTTTTAATGTCGGCAGCGTCGATCTCCCAACCGTGCCCGTCCGTATCGTTCGCGTCCTTCCGTGTATTTTCATGACCTCGAGACTGTCGTGTATCGGTCGCTTCCGTCACATTCTCCGTCGACAGCCGCGCCCGCTTGCCTGGCTTGATCATCTCGGGATCTACCTTGTCGCCTCGCTTCCGTTTCGCTCCTGGCCTATCGATGCACTGAGGATAGTTTTTCAAGTATCTCTGAGGGCATATTAGAAATCTGATGAGCCGACGCGTCCATTTACGTACATGTCTCAGCCCGTCCAGATCGATGTTGATGTCTTCCTTTCCCCACATCCACTCGCACTTTGCTTTCTTCACCTCTATGGAAGCCAAGCTCCATGACCAGGCCTGAGATTGTCGGTCTTCGTTCGTGCTGAACATCATATCCGGCTTTGCACGGCTATAGCTCCCTGTCACAATCCTGTTGTTCATGTTCACAAATTGACCGTCGAGAGGCCGAGCCATGTTGGGGACGTTCGTAGGAACCGTCTTCCGACTAGCCATCTGCTTGATAGGGTTGAACAGTACGTTGCGAATTCGTTTCAGACCTCTGTTCTTGCGGTCCCGCGAACATCCAGGAGCGCCATAGTCGGGATCACCGAAAAGCTGCCGGTGCAGAGATTCAATGAATTCAAGGAGTGGCTCATAGCACAGATCTTCCTTAGACGTGTCACAATACGCCTTGGCCAGCTTCTGCACAACAGTATAATGGTCCGTAGATGAGGTCTCCGTCGTGGGGTGAGGAATGTCACGGATGTCTGTGGGCTCCAAGCCCCATGTACTTCGTATCAGTTCAACAGGATCGTGGTTCCATGAGATCTTGTCTGGATATTCGTCCTTGATCCATCTCACCACCGCCGTGCTCTCAATCCCGTTCTTGCTTATTACCGAGCCTATCGCAGTGCTTCGATAGACTGGTAACGGCTCTGAGAGTCACAGATTTCATCATCAAGGCGTCCCATCACAGTATACGTATACTCACGCGTTGCGGCCAGGCGTGGAGGGGGCATCTTATTAAGTGGAGGATCATTGCCAGTGTCAGCAGATTGGCATTGACGAGGGGCGGGGACGGCGGTCGTAAAGGGTAGTTCCCTTTGTGGCACGGGCACTGGTTCATAGTTGTCTGTCACGGACTCATCATGAGAGCAATCATCGTCGCTGTCTGTCGACTGCATGACGATGTGGTCGGGGACTCGGTGGAGGGATAGGGGAATGTGGCGGAAGAGGTGAGAAATCCACGTAGAGGGAGAGAATATGGCCATGTTTGTGGCTTAGTATTTACTAAAAACAGATTGCCGACGCGTGGTGGGCCACTGTGGCCCGTTGTGACAGCCTCGGCTAGGGTATCAGTACCGTTGATGGGAAATCGAACACAAGACGCGCCTGTGGCAGCTGGCCGATCGCGAATTCGATCGCGTTATCCCACGTGACTAGCAGCCGTGGCTCCAGAAGGCGCCCACGGGTGTGCGTCAAGACCCGCACAAACCTGCGTGTGGCAGCTCACGCGCTTTGTGCATTCTTACAGACCTAACCTATTCGTTACTTCGGTCGGCTTTTGAGCACGTAAGAAAGGCCAAAACATGGAAGCAAGAATCGCCGGCCGGCGCCCGGGCAAGGCGAACGCAATAACTTTGTGTTCGGTTGTTGCCATATCCAAGTAGCCGTTCTCATCAGGGCGACTTGAGGTTGGTCCCAGTGCACGGTTTGCATGGCCTTTTGAAACTCCTCTGTGGCTGAAGCGCCGAGGAAGTGGCACGGCGCTTCAGCTACTGGTGACCGGGCGCTTCAGTGACGCACGGCCTTGAAGCGACACGATGGGAACCTCGGAATGGCTCTACCCATGTATTATGGGAACATTTCATGTATAGCACCATAGACACAGTGTTGAGATATAACAGCTAATACTTCTACAGCAGGGGGTACAGTCAATTAATGTATCTGTACCCGATCACATTGATGGACTGATGCTGGCGGCGACTACGCGTGTTCGTGACTGGCATATATAGTCCGGCGATTGACGTGGGTGTCGATGTCTTCATCCCACTAGGGACTGAGGCGGCTACGACCTGAAGTGTACGCTCAAGCTCAGCTTCATTGTCCTCCTTTTGTTTTTTCCACCTCCTCTCCCTCTCCCTCTCGATGCGATTTCGACAGTTTGAGGTAATCTCACCCTTCTTCTCATAAGCGGAATCCTACTTGCGGATGGCAAAATCAATATTGGGTGGCTTCTTCGCGTAACATTCAAAACAGGTGCCAGCGTGCCGTGAACGTAGCAGACATGCAATTGCTCGTTTCTGAACGTCTTTGCTTGTGGGCCTAACATATGTGCCAAAATATTCCACTTATCATGATTTGACATGAGAAGCTCTCCCGACAAACCATTGCATGACTTATCTGTAAGCTTAGAATGACGCGCCGAGCCCAGCCACCCCCCCCTTCAGCCACCGCGGAGTTCTAAAGGCCATGCAAACCGTGTGGGACATTAACGTTTTAACCTCAAGTATCAGGGCGCTTCAAACAGCAGATCACCACATCCACCTTAGACAATCTGGTACTCGGCTACCCACAGCTTAGTATATGAGCAGACTAGGAGATGCCAATGACATCATGGTACGCATGAGTTGAGAGCAGGAGAAACAGTTGAAGTGACGTATGACTCTCATAGGCACCATTTGACGCCATGTCAGATGCGGTATCTGGCTTGGAAGATGGGGAGAGCGACAGTAGCACCGAATCGTCCTCTCTATGGGAATACACGCCCATGAAGTTCACCGAGGACACGGCCGTCTCTCGAGTACCCATGGAAGTTTGGGAGCAGATCTTTGACGATCTGTGGGACGAACCGGCAGCACTCGTGGCATGCAGGCTAGTGTGCAAGGCATGGCACACTAGGTGCCAGTACCTCTTGGATGAACTTGCTTCGTCGGGGAAAGGTAACTTAGATTCCAGTGCTCGGGTGCAACACCTCGCGAGGCTCGTACGTGCCATTCCAGAGTACAAGCTCGGTGTATCCTCGATCGTCATTCAAGGGAGTGGTGCGACTAAGGAGACAGAGCGAGGAACTCTCGCACATTTGGCGACCTTCGTCGCTATGCTCGCGCACCATCTCTCACGTCTGGAAAGACTCGAGATATGTAACGCGGAGTGGACCAAGGGTTCCATTCCTCCGAGCATGTTCCTCCACCTCTCTACTTACCATTCCGTCGCCTATCTTGGGCTGGGCGACGTTGAATTTCCCTCAATCCCCACATTTGGTCGGTTCATTTGCTCGTTCCAGAGCCTCAAGAATCTTCGCCTGTGGCGCCCGTCGTTCGCTCACGGGGAGCTACCGAAACCCTTCAAGAGGCGCTGGAAAATTCCCCCGTTCCTGCATGTCATTGATGTCGAGTCAATGCCCCTAAGTCGCACCGCTGAGGCGGAGATCCGCATTTTGCGAGCTTTGGCTGCCACAAAGGTCGCGGCGAATTGTCGAGAGATAGCCTTCCGTGGTCTCAATCTATGGTCATCTCCACCGGAGTATGAGTTCTGGGACTCGAGCATGCGTCAGTTGCTGTCTCTGGCGGGCAGCAACCTCCGAGAACTTCGCCTACAAACGTGTTCACCAACTGCGCTGGAAATATATGATACGCCAAAATCCGTTGGTGTGTGCTGGTGTCCATCACAGCGTCACACATACTGATTTTCTATGTAGACCGTCAGTACAATCTGGACTGTAACACAGGCCTTACACTTTTCATACTTCATGTCGCTCTAACAAACAAAATCTCACACCCCAACTACTACGACTGGATTCCTCGGCTGTTCGAAAGAATTGCATCAGCGACGCTCGAGAAAGTATTTATATATTTTGGGAAATCCAAAAAAGGACGCTTCATCACTTCTGCCCTACATGTTACTACAATCATGCAGGGATGTTCTCATCTGGATGATATACTATGCCGACGCATCCATTCCAGCCTCACGGTCCTTTGCTTCAGCTTTTGCGTACATCCAAATCATCTGGAACACGTCAGAACGTCCTGTCAAGACATCGCATCACTCTACTTACCGAAGCTGTATGCGCGAGGAGTGGTCAGGTATGCTGTTACTGTTACCTTCATTCTTTCATCATCAAATAAGGCTCACCCGTTGCGTACCACAAAGGATGTCATGGTCTACAGAACAGTGGGCTTGGTAATGTTGAAACAGGGTGGGCACCGTACGTCACAATATATACATATGATCAGAGTCATGTGATTCTTCTCATAAACCGTTCGCGGCTCGCACAAGATATGTTCCTGAGTCTCCTACTATTCTCACGAACTGTTTGGATGTCGAGCGACGATGCTGATGGTCCTCCTCTCCACGACGTACCATGGATTGAAGATATCGATATCTACCACTTTGGGCTGGCGTAGGCGCGCATCATTGATCTAAGTTCTCGGATCTCAAATCGCATTGTGCGCTGACTTCTGCGCCATCGCTCAGACGTTCCAGCTCAGCGAACTCATCCAACGTTAACTGATAGCACGACAACATCAGTCTATAGAGAATTCGCAGTGGGCTCAATGAAAGCACTCATACGATATTACTATTGCCGCCTGATTATATTTACAAGATTGGTTCCGCTTATGCATGCTTATCTACGTAGATCTATTTAATCGTCCTACGCGTCAAACTACAAAGATCCATCCTCGTGAGTTTATCGCTCATAAATCCGTCTCCTTGTATTATCACAGGATAGAATGGTTCGTCAATGTACGCGACGATGGCCTTCTTCACGTGCTTGCGCTGACAACGACAACACCGTCTGTGGATGGCTGACAGATTTGGGCGGCGACAAAGCCGTTTAGGCGGAGCAGGGTTATCCGTAAGGCAGTAGCCCATGGATACTTTGAGGCCACAAGGTGAGCAGATTAGCAGCGCATCGACTACTCGGGTGCCACGAAAGCTCTGGAAGATGGTTTGAGCTTGAGCGGTCAATCATCGACACCGCAAGATCCTCTGGCTTCTGAGACTCGCAAAACGATCACACATTGTGCTCTGCTGTCTTCTTGTCCAACTGCCACTTCTGTAATTTGTAGCAGGATCAAACAGTCCATGCTCCCATATGAACCAATGTGAAGAAGGAGTTCCGATATTGTGACTGCAATATACCCTCTCGCAGACAATGGAATGTCTCCGCAGTTCGCTGTGAATACTTAGTACGACAGGAATATCACCTATTGAGAGATTCGGACTATGCATTGTCAGCAGAAGAAATATGGACCGGCAGACATCCTGGACTATCATAGGTCTTTAACGCTAGATCTATTCTATATATTCTCCATCGCTTATGGGGTAAGACTATAAGCAACGCTACTGTGCAAATGGCGTTTAGCTCAAAACGATCACAGCCTATCGCTGGGTCTATCACGCAGTTATACAAACTTAACCCAGGTACCACTCCGCCAACATGCCAGCCAGCACGATATATCCCAAGTCACCGTTTGCCTTCAAATCAAGACTATTAGTGAGAACATCCCGCTCTCAAACGATACACACTAACCTGGAATTTTCGCCAACACTGCTCAGGTACGTCGAGATCGACGGTGGCAAACTGCCACAGAAGGTGAGCAGCACATCCTCCAACGCTGACGGCATAGTAGATCCAGCCCTGCTGTGTCACATATCCTGCATATGCAAGTGTTGCCACAAACGCAGCTGCAAATAGCGAGAGGATCGGCTTCACGAAGTTCCCGAAGAGGACTGCCGTCGACTTAACACCGGCCTTGACGTCGTCCTTACGATCCTGACAGGCATATATTGTATCGTATACAATCGTCCAACTGCAGGAACCGTTAGACTGCTGAAACGAGGCTTCACGTAGGACAGCCTACCAGAAGGTGCCAAATGTCAGTGTCCACATAGGCACTGATCTAACATCCTGGGGTGCGGCTATGAGCCACGCTGTCGGCAGACCCCAGTTCATTGCGAGCCCTGAAGCAGTGTGAGACTCCGAACCTTATCATGATTGCTGACGAACTGACCTAACCATGCCTGCGGCCACCATGTGATACGTTTCATGAGGGGATAGAGGGCATGCAATGGAAATATACCGAAGGCTCCACAGAAGAAGCTACCACAGAAACACGTTCTGATTAGACAATAGAAAGACGTGTCTGTCTGGCTTACGCAGGTTTGTTAGCGAAAGATAACATCCCAAAAAATACCGCAGTCTGGAGGAGCAAGAACGCCCAGGCGGCCGGCATCGAGACTGTCCCTGCTACTAATGGGCGATTTTTGCTCCGTTCTAAAGGCCATGCGTAAGCCAAACGCCACCTCGCCTGAGTCAGTAATGACGTACCGACCTGACGATCAAAATCCACGTCGCATATGTCATTGATTGTGCACGCAGCGCAATGCAGAATTGTGCTGCCAATGAAGTATGCGGCGAGAATATATGCAAGCTCGAGCGGCTCTGGGCGATTTCCGTGGGCTCCAAGAACATATCCCCAAGCTGCACCTGCTCTAAGTACACAACAAGCGCGAATTTCACGATGGACTGACCGCAGGGCCAGAAAATAAGCATACTCCCAGCAGGGAACTTGTGCATCCTGGCGAGTTGCCAGTATCCTAACCACCATGGCTGCTTCATGTGGTTTTCAGTACCCTTGTTGACGAGAGGAGTTGCTTCTGTGGACATTTCGAACTGTGCAAACTCGATGAAAGATGTCGATGTTGTCTTCTCTGCTCAGACTGGCACCATATATACTTCCATATGCAACCAGACGCCAGATTGCATGCAGCACTGGGATCTTGTGCTCAATGATGATGCCACCGTGGTTCCTGGATGGCTGCATTGTAACGGTCGTATTGGACGTATCCTTGACTAGATTTCTTGCGCTTGAGAACGAACGTCCGATTAGGGAGCCGGTGTTAGCTTCTGGTTTGCGTGGAATGCAAGGCGCGGAGCTACGCCGCTGTCGGCAACATTGACGCTACCCAGGATCTGGAGATACAACCAACAGCTAAATAGCTCCGGTACTTCATTGGTCTTGCAAGATAGGGCCGCAGAGGTCAAGTGTTTCAAAGCTGCTGGCGTTTGATTGGAACAAATATCCGCAATGCACAAAACCGGAACAAGTAATGATGAAGAGCGATTGCCTATTTCATCAATGTTTTGGATACAAATTTGCACTTTGTGACGTTTGGAAGGCGCGCGGCTGTGGCGCGAGATAGAATGAAGAAGGGACGCGCGGAGATACCGAAATTGATCTAATGAGCTGGGGCAATCAGATATTAGGTGAGCTCTAGCTGTTGAGAGTCTCAGATCTCATTGTGCACGTATGACGAGCTCAACGATTGTGAGCTGCACTCATACTGTCCAGGTATAATTGTTAGGCCCAGATAGTATATAAGTGCAGCTTACGCAGCGCATGCTGCAGTGGCGCCGTTCGTTTGAAATCTTGACTGATTTGAACAGTGGCGATGCCAAGTGCATATTGTATCCACTCTAGATTGCTATCATGTGTCACATTCGGTTATTATATAGCTTATAGCTACCAGAGCGTACCGAAACAGATTGATGGTGCCTGTTCCAAGAGTTGTGACGTGCTAAGGATGATGCTGAAAGCAGGTGACACGGAGCTCCGATGAAAACGGGCCTTACGGGAGATGATGTAGAAGACATGAAGATGCAGAAAGCTCACATTTGGAGCTCCAGCTCAACACTTTCAATTCAAAACGGGCTCGCCCTGATCCAGCGGGATCATCGGGCGACAATAACGTTTGGTATCTTGTACAGGCCTAGACCACTGTAATATCTCTTTGGGGGGCGTCTTTTAAATCGAGAACAAAAGTGGCATTCGGAATTTGCACAAAATGAAACTGGAAGTATCGTCTGCTTTTGCGGCAATTGCATCTCGAATTTTCCGCTGGATCGTCCGGCGACGTCGCGTTACCAGAGAGCGTTTATTGATTTGTTATATGTCAGAGTAAATGCTGCCTATGATGAATGTCATTCCGCTCTGACCTTCGTATGAGCTGACAGAGCCTAAAGATGTCGGAGTTCCGCCATGGTAGTGCACTGTATTTCGTATCTTCTTGATAACGCCGAAATTTCAAAAATCTGCACTGCCGCACGTTATGAATTCGGCGTTAGCTCCACGAATCTTGCAGCGGAGAGCACTGCTGTCAAGAATCTGTTCCAATCATGACAATTGTAGAAAAATGAAGTCAGATGCATATATAGGAGGTCATGGCTACATACATCGTCCGCAATTCCCATGCCTAATTTCACAGATGCCAAAGCGTCACTTGTGTCTCTGGCAGGTATACTTGCGAGTCCGAGTTACAGGGTCATTCTGCTCGCTATCGGCTGGCTAATCACGTACTACATTGGTACCATAATTCTTCGTCGGCGCTCAGATTCACCTCCAGGTCCAGCACCACTCCCATTTATTGGAAATGCGTTGCAAGTGCCCACAGAGAAGTCTTGGGTCTACTTCAACAACCTCTGTAAAAAATACGGTACGTCAATGCATCGCAGCCGAATTTGCACCTCTTCTAAAGATTATTATTATTATTCAGGACCAATCGTTAAATTGACCTTTGCGGGCAGTGAGATGATCGTTCTGAACGATATAGCAGACATCAACGAGCTGGTGAGCATGCTAATGTCAATAAACCCCGTTGCACTGGTGACTGGATGTTTCGCTAGCTGGTGAAGCGATCTGGCAACTATTCGTCTCGCAAGCAGCTCGTGTATGCAGGCAAGTACCGATCGCAGGACAAGGTATACGCAAATATCTGCTTGTTAGCTCTATCACTGAAATAGTGCGGCCAGAGGCTTGTATTGTTGCCTTACGGTGCACTGCTCAAGAGGCAGCGGGCAGCAGTATTCCAGATGCTTAATGCAAGAGGTAATGTATAGTTGTAACATAAAGCAGCGAAGTTTACTCACAATAGCGTGCTAGTCGTTGGAGCCTACGAGGGTATCCAGGAACGCGGTGCAATGAAGCTACTATCTGACATTTTGAAGAATCCGACGAGAGCGTACATGAGCGTGAAGTGGTACGTCGCGGAAACGCTTCTCACGCTCGTCTATGACAAGACATTCGACAATGAGCAAGACCTACGCACGCTATTGCACATCCTCGAGACATTCGTGCAGGATATGCACCCTGCGCAGCACTTGGTTGATACTCTACCGATTCTGGATTGGCTTCCAGAGATACTGGCGCCTTGGCGAGCTGAAGCCCGCAAGAAACATACGTATGAGATTACTGTGAGGCAGAGATGTCAATGGATGAGGCTACGCTGACACATCTTACCATAGTTCTATTCTCGTCTCCTTCAGGAGGTCAAGGAGCGCATGGATAAAGGCGAGTCTCTTGAATGCTTCGCTTCCCGACTCTGGGAAGATGCAGAGAAGAATGGGCTTGATAAAATCTCTATGGCATATGGTGGGTATATTGCAATGTTGCACGGTTCATCTTGGAGGCTCACCCGTTCCAGTTGCCGGTTCAGCGTTCGAGGCGGGTACCGACAATACTGCCGGGACAATTCTTTGGTTTTTGGTGGCTATGTTGCACAATCCGGACACTATGAGGAAGGCGCAAGCGGAACTTGATCGGGTGTTGGGTCCAGAAGGATACATACCCCCAAGCTTCAAGAACCTTCAGGACCTTCCGTACTGTGTTGCACTCGTCAAAGAAGTTTTCCGGTATGTATAGCCAGAAACGGTAATACTTGCATAGGTTGCTGCATCACTGACGTCACCTTTTGATGTGCACAACGCAGCTGGATGCCTGTTGCTCCCGTAGGATCACCGCATTCCAGCCTGAGCGACGATACATACCAGGGATATCGGATCGCTGCCAATACGACCATAGTAGCCAACATATGGGCGGTTCATCACAATGAGAAGGATTATCCCGACCCGTTCATATTCAGACCGGAAAGATTTGTCCCCGCTGTCGACAGTAAGGTTGAGGTAGAACACCTTAATGAGGGCCATTACGGGTTTGGTTTCGGGAGGCGGTGAGCACGTCGCACAATTCTCGAATATTGTCTCTGAAACACTGTAGGGCTTGTCCCGGACAGTATCTAGCTTCAAAATCGGTATGGATCGGGATTGTGCATTTGCTGTGGGCGTTTGACATTAGCCCACCCATCGATGAATATGGTACTGCAATCTTACCCGATACAACTGCAGTACGCGATGGTATCACGGCGTAAGCACACATCCTCCATCTCTAGAAAACTTATACAGAGGCCGTCTACAGTGAACCCGGAGCTTTCGACGTAGTCATAACACCACGTTCTGGCGCTCGCGCACAGACGATCATCAGTGCCTGTGGATGATTGGAGGGAATGAGTGTAGGAGTGCTGGGATGCTGATCGGCGTATCTCAAAGGCTCTCAGCTTAGTAAGCGGTTGTCGTTATAGAATGCTCACAGGATCTCAAAGAGATTGTCACATTCTATTGTACCTCCCTCCACCTATAAATATTGAAAATTGGTGGCCCCGGGGCCTCTCATAATGTGAGACCCATAATTGCACCTGAAACAATTTCCTGCAGCATGAGCACGTGCTTAACCAGATCACTCACCTAATTGAGCATATTGTGAGGAGCGGATGCGAGTCTATGAAACGGGAACGGGAAGGCTCCAGCGTGGCTCCGGTCATTCGGCGTGTACAAATAGCGTAATCGAGATCTAACATTATCTCGGCTCTGAACACGTCAATGCGAAACTATCATTTCTGAGCATGATTATGTAATTGTACCGACTACCATGTGCGCATCAAATTCGCGACCATATTGCACTACCCAACATGCCAATGACAATGACGTCCCCATTGGCATTTCCTCAGCAGTGCCGACGACTCGGATAACCTCTTGCCACGATGACGCATAGCGAGACGGCATCTAAGCCTAATATTTGACGTTCTTATCACGCGCTGGTGTGGACCCAATACAAACTTCCAGCCGTAATGCAATAACCATTGCGCCAAAAGGGCACACTGTTGACATCGGTGAGTCTCAGTACTTGAGCTATTACGGCACATGGTCGTGACGTGCTCGTGACAGTTCTACACCACATGTTCTTTGTGAGAATGCTGGAGCAATAATGCTATTAGGAGAACGGGATGTGGACATTAGAGTAACACAGAATCTCCTCTAGTTGCCTATGAACAGCCCTATGGGTATCGTTATCCACCCTCCCCAATCCATTTTTACACAGATCATACTCCTATGTACTGTTGATAGTATTGAACAGAAGTAATAACATGCAGAAGAGCACAAAAGAGGGAGAGAGTTGCAGGGTAGAACACCTAAGAGCAGCATGATGGTGTGCTTCGGAAGCAAGCTATGTATGTTCAATGAACTCTATATAGACAAATTTAGATGCTGTCACTGAAACACGATTACCAGAAGGACCAAAATCATGCTGTTATATTCAGCTGCTGAACATTGCTTACACTGAAACGATATACCATGTATGCATAGAATATATACTGATGTGTTGCTAGTCTCCAGATATGGAGAGTTATAATGAATGTAGCAGCCCTGAGGCTTAGCCGATGATCAGATGCTTAGAGTCAACGGCAACAGCGCGCTTCGGGAAGACAAATTCTGCGCTTTCCACTGGAGCTCGACTTGCACCTACGATCCCCTTTCGTTGAATGACAGAAAATCAACACCGTACTCATACCTACAGTGCTGTCGTCGCTGAAGTGCTGCAAGGCCTTCATGACGACGATGGGGGAGCTGTTGTCAAGTCTGGGAAGGCTCGTCATCGAGATGCTGAACAGGAGCATGCTATCCGACAACGTGTTTCCCGCGATAGGTGCAATACTCCAGGCATGGCAGACGCACTAGTGACGGGCCACGATAGGCGCGACTTGCACTTCCAATTTGATCCTACTTCTATTGTCGAGTCACATTGCATCGGGGGTGTGCACATATGTGATCTGGCGGCGCCTGACAGACCCATTGTCCTGGACCAATCCTCGACGCATATAAGTGGCATTGATACTTCTCTCGAGACAGATTGTTGCAATGAGCAATTATCGAGCTCGCTGGAGGCAAGTGCCAGATCACCGTCTAGTGCTCATAGCATGTTCGTAATGCGATTGATCTCCACAGCTAATAAGACATAGCGGCTCTGACATACCCACACACTCCAACGGTGTATATATACGGAAGGCTTGCGGTGGAGATGGCTCTTGTGACGCACATGTTGTAGCGTCAGGCGCCTGTAACAGTGTATCCACGGTGAGCATGAAGTATCGACTACTGTCCAGTACTTAGACTTGTTCAACTTTGAAAGGACGAACAAAGTGCTGCATCTGACTTGGAAGGTGTCGGGACCGACGGAGAGCGTGGCGTAGTCCCGGCTACTACCCGCCAATTTCACCGTGATATCAATGCATCAACTATTGTGGCATTGCGTGACGTTTCGTACTGTCATCGAAGTAGATTGGAATCGGAGGATGAGATGGATGGGACCGTCTGGCAGAAAGGCTTAGCTTTGGTGCGTGACAATGTACATGACGGCCGATGACTTGTTGACCATCATCGGTTCATTACCCCGTCGCAGCCACATTCCTGCGCCGAAGAAGACACGCATTTCGCCTCACAGAACAACACAACTGGGATACATATCAGAGATAGTGTTGTTGAGCCAACATCTGAACACATACTACTGGCTAAGCATGCTTTGGATTCAGCTGTATCCAGCATGCCGCTCGAAGTTTGGGAACATGTCCTGGACTGCCTAAAGGACGAACCTAGAACGCTGAGAGCAACCGAGGTGGTCTGCAAAGCATGGCGCCCTCGGAGCCGCTTTCATCTCAATAGCACGGGAATCAATGACGAAGGTTCCCGCTACTTGTACGGAAATGAGGACGCCTATCCGTTCGGGATGCTTCTGCAAGCGGATCCGCGGGGAAGACGTATGCTGGCATTTATGTATGTCGAAGGCAGAACAGCAAAGGACGGCAGGCAGGGTAGTCTCGCGCACCTTGGCACTGTGGCAGCTACCTTGGCAAGATTCTGCACCTGTCCGCTTTCACCTCGGTCAAGGAGCTGTGGCTCAACGGTGTCACGTTCCCTTCGATTACCGTGTTTGGACGACTCGTCTGTTCACTTGGCAGCCTTGGCCGGCTTGAAATCACAGGGCCGTTGTCTTTCACGGATAGCCGTCTCCCTTCCTCACGACGCAGATGGGCGTTTCCTCCAGTTCTGGTTAAACTGGGTGTCACTGCGAGAGTTTCCTTGGATGTCTTCCGCTCACCTGTTGTCATAAAACCGGTAAATCAGTACAAGTTCATCGATTTTACTTCGGCTCCGCTGGAAGTGTTCCAATCCCTCCTGATTCGGAGGCTCCTGAAGAATAACAGATCGTCTTTGGAGCGATTCTCAATCGACCTATCGTCCTTGCTTTCTATGTCAGGAACTGCTGTTCATGACCTCGTTGGTATGAACAATCAGTAATCTGGTGCGGAAATTTGCTCATTCGAGTCTGCATGAGCAGATAGAAACTTGGATCTGTCACGAAATACCGTGCTACGAGCACTCAGTCTATATCCTTTCCTCGAGGAGCGGCATCTAACTACAACCAGCACCTACGACGTATACCAACAAATTATCTCCACCACATCTCCTGATAGTTTGGAGACGGTGGATATTAGATGCTCTTTTCGAAGCGCACAGGGATCCACTTCAGACGTCCTTGGTTTCTTGAACAGGCTCTGCCGGGAGTTCAGCCCGCTGGACCGCGTGCTCTCCCCTGAACGGTACACCGCACTGAGGATAGTCGGATTCTGCATCAATTGCGATGAGAAATTCAGAGAGAGCCTGGAAGACCATTGGAATACTCTCGCAGCGATTCACTTTGCGAATCTGCATGCCCGAAAACTTGTTAGGTACGTCTCACCTGAACGAACATGCCCGAGGGGCCGTCTGATATTGATTGGCTTATTGTTTCAGACTGTATCTCTCCGATCGTTAGCTCAATTGTGCTGTTGCCCTCTTGGGTGACTGCTGACGCGCTGATGATTTGCTACGTGCCCCGATGGCCGATCTCTTGCTCGATGTCATCTTATCCTGCCCTGAGTGCCATCATTGTCATTGTTTTGTGCGGATTTCACAAAGGCCTGCTGCACACGCCTCGATTTGTGGTGTCGACGGCGGGTGATTGAGATATGCTACCGGGCATCACGTTAATATATGCTGTATAACGCAAGCCGGAGGAATGGCTGGAGTGGGCGCATGTTTGACCACGCGAGATCGATGATGTCAAGATCGGGGCAAGCCCTCAGCAACGCGCGCTAATAGGATCAACGCCTTCGCTGCGCCTCCTCCACGACGACCACGACCCCTCCGCTGCTTTCGCCATAACGAGCCCAATATGCCACGGCTCCTGAGCTATGCAGTCGCACTCACCTCAACGATATTCCGTATCACTGTGTACATCTTTCTTCGAGTGGTAGGTAGCAGAGAGGTGTTCTGGATTGTCCATCAGGTTTGAAGACAAATATCCGCGCAGATCCCCGCACCAGTCGCCAGAGATGTACTTCTAGTCTCTTTCCCTTCGTATCTTGCAGCGTACGCGCTGTCTCCTGCACCCAAGAAGGCGCAGAAAGAGACCAAACCACCGAGCGCGGGATCCTCTGCCATGGAGAAGACGCACGACTCCGGGGCTGAGACGGAACGGACACCAACAGTGAGTTTTCCTAGAATTACGCATTTGCTATGCACACTGATTATGTTAATGCTACATGCTCGATAGCCAGACGCCTCTCCTTCGCCGCTCATGGCCTTTTTGCTCTCGTTGCCAATTCCTTCGCGAGCCATTAACTTGGTCAACCTCGCTGTCAACACCATTCTCTTCTTATTTGCCATGGATCTGGCGCTGACCCCAAGTGTGGATGATGCACGCGATGTCGTGTTTACTCGCGTGGGCGCCGTATATCCCGACGGCGCCAAGATCGTCGTGCGTTATCCTCTCAGCCCCCAAGCCGCTCCCAGCAGAGTGGAAGACGAGGACCTCTACGATTTTGAAGCTCCCTCTCAGCCTACCTCGGGAGATGGGTGGCATGTCGTGCATGTCGTGTGGCGGCAAGCGCGCAGCGGCAATAACACGCCTTTGAACAAGGATGTGCTGAGGCGCACGCGTGCACTGAACCTTACACGAGAACATGATTGGGTGGGAACAGTGACGCTTGATGGGATGTATCCTGATACGGAGTACGAATGTACGTCCCGTTCCATTTACTCCCGATGAATGGGCTGCAACTCGATACCTCTAACTTATTTTCCACTGTCACTCAGACATGTTGACCTCTTCCGACCAAACACCGCTCGAATACCCTGCGGTCTCTGCAGCTTCCTCGTTTATATCCTCATTGCCATTCTTACCCACTGAGCTAGTATCAGGGCGGTCCCTGCACTTCCGAACGTTCCCTGACCCGCTGCTGCGTCACGATGGTCGCGGTGCGCACTTCAGATTCATTGCAACATCGTGCGTAACGCCCAACTTCCCCTATGTGCCTCTGCATGGCAGACGCATCCGCGGCTTTGATCTGCTTGCCGAGTATATCTGGCCACCCACTTCATCAGCCTCAACCCCCGTCTTAAGCCCTGTCGCTTCATCAGGACCCGCGCAGAACTCTAGCAGCCAACTGAATGACTCTGCGGTGGAATCAACAGCATTACTTCCTCTCGTAAGCGGACCAGCGACGGCATTCATGCTCTTCCTGGGGGACTTCATTTACGCCGATGTGCCGGTATATATGGGTGACAATCGTGAGGCGTATCGACGGTTATACCGGAGAAACTACCTTAGCAACAGCTTCCGGCGCGTATATGAGCGTCTTCGTGAGTATTTTGTCCATATCCCCGGTTCTACACGCAAATTTAATGTGTCCACGATGTGAAGCTATATTCCACACTTATGACGACCATGAGGTACATGATTCTACGCTGGATAACAATGGTAGACACTAACGCCCAACGCGACATCACCTAGATAATCAACAACTACATTGGAGGCGCAGCCGATCCCGCTCCTTTCTCGAATGCAGATGACGCTTTCCGACTATACAATGCCGATGGGAACTACAATCTGCCTGCTACCTCTCGATCATCCACATTTTCAGTCTCATCAGCGAAATCATATGCAGGCGACGAGCATTACTATTCGTTCCGCCATGGAGACGCAGCATTTTTCGTGCTCGACACGCGCCGCTACCGCTCGAGCCTGGAGACAGAGCCTGCGCTGCGTACGATGCTTGGTGCTCGGCAGCTACGAGAGGTCGTTAATTGGCTGAAAGAGGTATTACTTTATTTCGATCTCTGATTTGTTATGATCATGTACGCCTCTAATGTGTAGGTCAACAACACGGCAACCTTCAAGTTCCTTGTATCCTCCGTGCCGTTCACATCTCTCTGGACGCATGATGCGCAGACCGACTCGTGGGCTGGTTACGCCTACGAGAAGTCTGCTCTCCTACGCATCCTGCACACTGTCCCGAACATCGTCATCTTATCGGGAGACCGCCACGAGTTTGCTGCGATCGAGTTCCCCGCAGGAGAGCCGACGCATGTACAGCCCCTCCACACCGAGTCAGAACAATCGGACGATAGTAGTGACGATAGCAGTGATGAAGAAGAGCATGCATATGAGAAGGACGATCTGCGCTCTGACTGGGATGCGGGCAGGGGACGATATGATGTGCTGGAGGTCTCAACGAGCCCGCTGAGCATGTTTTATATTCCGCTGGTCCGCACGCTGAACTTGCAAAGCGAGGAGGCAGTACGACGTACGAAGGTATTCAATAAGACGCTGGAGAACGGAGAAATCGCGACAGAACATGTCGTGGAGGAAGTCCCGAGGGAGCGGGCGCTCAAGTACATTGGGGAAGGAAACTACAAATGGTAGGTGATCTCCATAATTGCGAGTCAGCAGAACGTGTGGACTTACCCGTCGCGCCAATAGGTCTTCCATTGAGGTGGACACAAGAGATTCTGACCATCCCGTAGCGCATATAGAGATTATGATCGACGGTGCGAAAGCATGGACGTGCGTCGTACCTTGAGTGGCTTCAATGTCTATGCTCGTGCTAACGTCGTCTGATCCCAGCCACACTATACACGGACATCCTGTCAAGTCCCAGCCAGCCAACGCATTGGGAACGTTCGTTCCACAAAGCTTCAAGGGAGTGCTGGACATGATTGGACTGAAGCCGAGCCGATGGTTCTAGATGCGCCGACATATACTGCTGAGCTCATGTAATAACACAATGTTTTGTATCTATATAAGGGCGCCTTGCGATACAAGGCCTCGGCGCTGCACGATCGAATTGTCGTTAGGAATATGCATGTATGTTGTGGGTAGACTAGCAAGAAGATGGACACTCCTGAACTCGATGCTTGGAATGTGAGCTCGTTCATGCAGCATTTATTGTCACCTTCGAGAACCTCTGCTGCACACGGGCATAATGTTCCATCTCTGCCTGACTGACACTAGGAACAAGCTCGTTGAGTGCTGCCTCGAAGTCGTCTTGAGATACAAGAACCTCCATCTCTGCCGGCGTCGCAAGCTCCGCGAGGTAGTACTGTGGCGTCATAGGATATGGGTGGTGCGGATCCGGTGGCTCGCTGTTGATACGAGCTACATTACACGCTATCAGTTCGCCGTATATTGTATGCAAAGAGACAGGAATGGCTCTCACAGATCATGGTCTCGAGCTCTTCCGCTTTGCGCGCCATGGCTTTGAGTAATGCATCCGCACATAGGGCATAGAAATCCGCGCCGGTGTAGTGGAATGGACATCGTTCGGCAATGTCCTCTAACTTGAGATCGGGATGCAGCCGGAATTTGCGTGTGAGCGCCTGCAAGATGTTGAGCTGTGCAGCGTGCGTTGTGCTCACACCGAGGTACAGCATACGATCGAACCTTCCGATTACTCAGTCAGCTCATTGAAGGACGCCAAGGGCTGAAATGATGCGGGACGCACCTTCCCGGGCGGAGCAGCGCAGGATCGAGCAAATCGGGCCTGTTGGTTGCGCCGATGACAAAAACATCTCCGCCACCTCCGCCACTCCCACTGAGTCCATCGAGCTCTGCAAGCAGCTGGCTGACAATGCGGTCCATCACACCACCCGAGTCGCCGTGGTTGCCACGCTTCGGCGCGACGGAGTCGAGCTCATCAAAGAACACGACACACGGACGAGCATCTCTCGCACGCTGGAATACGCGCCGAACGTTCGCCTCAGACTCGCCAATGTACATGTTCAGCAGCTCGGGGCCCTTGACAGAGAAGAAGTTGAGCGCGAGCGAGGTCGCAACCGCCTTTGCCAGCAGCGTCTTCCCTGTACCAGGCGGACCATAGAGCAGAATACCTGATCATTAAGCATGGTTAATCGCAGACCGCTGAGTCATGTACAGTATGGACGACTTGCCGGAACGTTTCTTCAATCCGTCTGCGAACAGCTCCGGACGCTCCAGCGGAAGTTGAATCGTGTCTAAAATATCACTCTTCACGCTTGCGAGACCACCGACGTCATCCCACGACACAGCAGGGATCTTTGGTGCGCCAATATTTTCTGAATACGATGCCCTGGATGCAGACAATGCGACATCGAAGTCGGCTGCAATAAGCGGGATGCCTGCGTAAAACAGGTCCTGCTCGGTCTCGTTGTCACTCCTGCCATGAACAGTCAATTGATACCAACGAGCACGTATGTCATAATACGTACAACTCCTTCATGACGCGCTGTATGGATGCTGTCTTGGCGCGATTGACGAGATCGACCAAATCCGCTGCAACGAGCGCCGCTGTCTGTATTGCAAGCTCTCTGACTGACACATCTGGGCCAATCTCGCATTCTTGCAATAGCGAATCAAGAATCTCGTGGCGCTCCGCCTCGCCCGGTGCCTAGACATGTCATGAACGGGGCGCTAGAATACGGCGAAGTCTTCGCACCTCTATGGTTACTTCATGCTTGAAACACGCTAACACGCGCGCAGGCACGCGCTCTGCATTGCTCGTTGTCGCAACGACCAAGACAGGAAAATCGTTCAGCCTCCAACTTTGCTGAAGGTCATTGATGCATTCTTGCAATGCGTGAGCGATTGGTGGCTCTGTAGTTTAGGCGACAGCGTGCAGCGGTCAGACATGGGTAAATGGAGCGCGCGTAGCGATGCACCTTTGCCCGGCTCCTGGGCCTGCGTCGTCCCCGCAAATGCGTCGACATTGCGTAGGACGAGTACGCATGGTGCGCACTCCTCTGCCTTGTCAAACCTCGCACGGAGCGTCCCCTCCGTCTGCACATCGTTCTCGCCGATCACGTCATAGCAGTCCACCTAGCGAGCAGTGAGTCCATCCGCGCCGAGCACATAAAAGCCCGGTCGGAGACGCACCTCGTAAATATGCATTCCGAGACTGCGCGCAACGCTGCCCAGGACCGTGCACTTGCCTACGCCGCGCGGGCCCTTGAGCAGAATTGAGATAGGGAGCTGGTAAGACGCGGCGTGCCGCGCGAGCGTTGCCGCAACGAGCGCGTGCAGTCGCGCAAACGCACTATCCGGCCTCGCATCTGGCTTGGACACCACATCCTCTGACCACTACATTAGCCCGCAACCCGATCGAGCCAAGGCGGAGATACCCACTGATGCCAAGGTACCGTCCAACGTCCGGCACGCGTGCATGCTCGACGCCCGCCTGCACGATGCGCGTCGCGGAGGGATCGACCCAGCACCCGAGCTCGCCGAGCGTCGCACCTGCGTACGCGTCGTCCGCATCCACCGACGCCGCGCGCGGGACGCCATGCTCGATGTTCGTCACGAGGAAGAACACCGTGGCGTTTGGCTCTCCGCTATAACCCACGTCAAGCTCGGCATCCAACCCGTCCTCCTCCCCATCCTCCGCGGTGGAGAGGGAAGAGAGGGGCCCGACATCGGTGCTTACCCCCACGCTAATGACGTCCCCAGTTTTGACGAGGCGCCGCGCACCGTCGAAGTAGCTCCGCAGCGCGCGAAGACAGGCTTTCTCGTACGCACGCGTGGTGGAGAGCGGGGAAGCGACGCGGGCGATGGTCAGTGCGCGGGCAGTGGGGAGGGGCGGGCGGGCGGGGCCGAAGGGAGTTGAGCGGAGGGAGAGAGAAGGTTGCGCGGATGGAGAGGAGGAGAAACCGGCGAGGTTGTGGAGAAGCTGTGGAGAGAGGGAGGCAGTGCCTCTGGGTGGAAGTTCAGGTTGGCTAAGTGGCCCGTGCATCAGAAATAACTCTTACAGAGATGTCGAGTCGTGCTCGGCGGCGAGCACGCGTACAAGCCTGCTCTTGTTCCTTGATTCGTGCTCCGACGTATCGCTTGTGCTTGCACTCGGTGCGGCCGAAATGACGGCCTTGCTCACACACGTACGTTAGTAATTGCTTTCGGTATATATCCAGACACGACCACAACGTGCTGAGTCCTGCATGTGCATATTACCCCGCCTCAGAGAGAAGCAACTAAACATACGTGCACCGCAGCACCGGATTTCACACCTAGTGTACCATCGCCCTACCGTCTCACCCGGTAAGCTAGAGAAAGCGTACTCACCCAGTCACCGTTCAGCACGCCTACGCGCCCCAAGTCCGTCGTGCGCACATACACCGTGCAGTCGTCCCATCCATGTGCGCTCGCGTTCGTTACCGGTTGCGAGAGGGCTTGCGCGCGGCATGTCCACCCAGACCGGGGGATTTGCGAGTGAGGAGGCGTGGGCTGCTGTGTATGTGTTGCAGTGTAAGCGCTTCCATTCGGGTAAGCATGTCCGTTTGGTTCGGGGAACACGGTAGGGGAGGGAGGGGAGGGTTCGGGAGAGGCGAGCGCAAGGGAGGATAGAGAGGACATAGAGTGTAGCACGGAGGACGCGAGGAACGCTTCGTCGATTTCTAACTCTGCGTCGGATCCGAGCTCCTCGGCGGTAGCGTCACCCTCGCTTGTAAGGCCAGGGGTGCCGTCGTCGTTGTCATCACCATCCGAGAATGCTGGAGCGGAGGAAGCGACCATCTCGCCGGGCGGGGGAGAGGCGACGTAGAAGTGCGTCGTATTGCGCGTGGCGTATCCCTGCAGCACGGGAGTGGTCATGACCAGCCTATATGCGTACCTCTTCGTCTCCGGGGCAGTCTCTAGTCCGTCGGGCTCGTCCCCGTTCGGCTGTGCGCCGTCGTCCCCTGCCTCCTCTTCCATCATCCTTTCTTTGCCTTTGCCTTTGTTGCTTGCGCGTGTCTCCCCATACTCAGGCTCGATCACACACGTCACGACCGCGCCTTGCCTCAAGATCCGCCTACCACCGCAGAGCCACTCCTCCAGTGCATCCTTGTGCGACTGCGCGTACGCGTATGCCTCGGAAGTGAGTGCGGAGAGGATGACCTCCGAAAGCGCGACTGGGCAGACGGCGGCGACCGACACGCTCGCCGACGCGTACGCCGGTGCGGGGTTAGCGGGGAAGAAGTGATCGTCCGAGGTCCAGCGGTGGGGGATGGACAGACCATCTGCTAGCTAATCGTTTCACGGCACATTGTTGAATATTGCAAGAATACGCGCGATTCGTGCACGCACCTCGGTGTCCCGACGCGCCCAGCATACGACGGGACGCGTCTGTCCCTCCCGCGAGAGCGCGAGACCGCGCACCTCGTCTGCGCCGTCGCTGTACGCGTATCCAAGAGCGTCCCACACATTCTGCGAGACCAAGAGGGTCTCCCCGTCGTCGTCGCGGTCGCGGGAGGAAAGGGGGCAAGTGTGCGGGCGGGGGTGATCGAAGAGGAACGGCATGGGGAAGCGTGGGAAGATGCGCGATCGACGTTAGCAAAATTGATCGCGCGGTTGCATTCCGTGTATTGCGCCCTCGCATCACTCGACACACATATTCACGACATGAGCCGGGGCGGACGAGGCTTCGCGCGCGGTGGCGGTCGGTGATCCTTGCCTCGTGCTGGCCCTGTGTGGGCATGCTAATCTCACCTGCAGGTCGTGGCGGCGGACGGGGCGGATTCACCCAGCGGGACCAGGGCCCCCCAGACCAGGTCCTCGGTGCGTCTCTCTTCTTCGCCTATCATTCTCTTCTGAGGCCACTCCACCCATGCACGCAGAGATGGGCTCCTTCCTCCACGCCGTCGAGGACGAGATGCTCTGCCAGTCGACCATGCCCGACAAGGTCCCGTACTTCAACGCTCCTATCTACCTCCAGAACAAGTCCGCGATTGGCCGCGTCGACGAGATTCTCGGTCCTATAAATGAGGTCTACTTTAGCGTCAAGATGGACCCGGGCATGGTCGCCAACAGCTTCAAGAAGGGCGACAAGGTGTACATTGGTGGTGACAAGCTGCTCCCGGTGGAGAGGTTCTTGCCGAAGCCAAAAGTGGTTGGAGGTACGGTGGCTGTATTCCGACTACTCGACAGGAGCTTATACTTTGCTTTTGCTTCCAGGTGTAGCAAGTGCGCACTCTTAGCCAGCCAGTGTATGCATTACTAACCCAGTTGTCCCCCCCAGAACGCGCCCGAGGACGAGGTGCACCCGGAGGTCGTGGCCGGGGTGCGCCGGGCGGCCGCGGTGGCTTCCGGGGCGGCGCACGCGGTGGACGAGGTGGCTCAAGAGGTGGTTTCGACCGTGGACGGGGCGGTGGGCGGGGGTTCAGCGGAGGACGTGGTGGTCCACGGGGAGGCGGCCGCGGTGGGCGAGGGTTCAGGGGATCATAGGCGGAGGCGTGTTTTATTCCATCTTCTCTTCTCTATTCTGCATTTTCTTCTTCTGCCGCATATCAGCTGTGCGTGCTGGATCTCACAGCAAAACAAAAAGGAAGACGGCTGGTTGGAAATATTTCGGTAATGCAGGCTCAGTCCGAGTAACGTCCGTATCCAATTGCAAGCCGGAGCGCACGTACAGTATGACATTACACAGGTCGTATACAAGGTACAGATAAGCAGAGAGACCGTTCAACTAAATTCCGTGCAGCATATTACCCTTCCCACCTCGTCTGGACGGCTGTTAGAGTAGATACTGCAATCCGCCAACTATTGACGCACCTCCGGGTGTGCCTTGAACTGCTCGTAGAGCTCGCGGTTGAAAAAGCTGACCTCGGTCTCGTTCTCTGCGTGCCCAAGTTGGCGTATGCCAAACGATTGCTATGACGCACATACCGAAACCGCACTCCAACAACGTCTTTGAGTCGTCCTCAAAGATCCAGTCGTCGTGGTCGAGATTGATGATCAGATTTGTCGTCTAGCGCGATTCTGGGGGCTAGTACAAGAAGCATTTAAAGCATGCACGTCCACCGACCTTTGCGCCATGCGCCTTTGTGTACAGCTTCAACGTGTCTTTCCTGCACATCAGCGCGCGCGCCATTCCATCAACAAGCGCCGCTCACCAAGCTGGATATTCCTGTACGCCTTCCACCCGGGCTGTGTGCGCACCGCTATCCACCACGCACGAAGCTCACATCGATGATCGGGACAGACGAGAGTGCGCGCGGTTACCTTCGCGGGCCATCTCCTTGAGCGCGCCGACGGTCGTTGCGCCGAGGTCGACGGCGTGCAGGACGAGGCTGCGCTCGGTGCGGAACTCGAACGACTTGATGATCCGCACGGTGAGCGTCGCGCCCGCGCCTGGGGTTGCGTTTGTCAGAGGCGAGGACATTTGGGACGGTGAGCAGAGAAAGAGGATGGAGAGCAAGGGAGGACGAAGGACCGAGAACGCACCTCGAATAAAGATCGGCCCAGCTGCATCACGATCAAATCGAGATCCGTCCGCGCGTCTCATCACGCGTGACGGACGCGTCCGTCACGCGACCGTGTGGGACGCGTCTCAGACTCTCACGTTTACTTCTTCGCATCATTGTGCCTTCCCCATATCTCCCTCTCAATTTAGTCTGCACATCATGGATCCGGGACCACAGCGCTCAGAGGACATTACCCGCATCTCCATCGACACGCTCCAGGACTGGCAGCGTGTCCGCGCGAACTACACCGCCGCGGCCATGCAGGTCTTCAACGAGGAGATGATAAATAGCATGGATGATCTGAGCGGAGAGCGGCAAGTGCTCGAGAGGTATATGCAGCAGGTGAGCCCGCGTGTGTGCAGTGGCTGGTCGTGGACCTGAGCGAGCTCGTGGAGGCAGTTCATCCAGAGTACGTTCGAGATGACGCGCGAGAACCTGCGTGTGAACGGCAGGAACTACGAGGATGTGGAGATGGACGAGGAAGGTGCGCGCTTTGCTCTACAGTTATTCTCCCATTGGTCGCCCCCTGCTGATACCCGCAATACATTATTCTGTGTGTACAGAGGAGCCATTTGACGAGGGTCTCGACCGGCATATCTGGGCGCTCTCAGAGCAAAGCCTCAAATGGGACCGCGAGATTGCTCAGAAACGGCGCGAGACACCTCGAGAGGTCGAGCGGCTCATCGGCGAGCTCCTTGAGCGCCAGCGTGAAGTGGACGCAGATGAGGACCCAAGTGAAAACCAGGAGGACGTGGACATGGCAGGGGGCGCAATCCCCGAGGTAGATCCTGCTTTGGAGGCATCGCTCGAGCGCACGACGAAGGTCGCTACGAGAGTGGAGGCGATGGTGGCGAAACTGCAGCATGTACGTGTGCACTTCTGGCCTTTGTCAACTGCGAGCGAGCTTACCCTGATTTTGCGTTTCGCAGAAGGTGCCATTGCAGACGGAGCGGACAGAGCGCGTGCAGACCGTTGCGGCGGAGGTGAAGGCACTGAAGAGCTGATCCAACAGTTCAGGATGATGTATTTGTACAAACTATGGAGGCGTGTAGGATTATCTGGATTTTGACAATACCCGCATGCGCGTGCGGGTTGATTAGATCTACAATAGATCTCGGCTGTAGGTCATTGTGTCGCTTTCAGAATCACCGCTCGGCACGCTCTGCCAAATTCTCTTCTGCGACATGATCAATGGGAAATTTAGCACTGTCGTCTATCTATTTGAAAACCGACTTGATCGACAAAGTCGGGCTGTACTCCCGCAAACACTCACAATTGTTCCCTGTTGTGCTATTCTGATAGTTTGAAAGAGAGCCGTGAATCTTCACTGCAGGTGCGTGGTTGAGTAACGTGCAGAGGCAAGTCAGATATGGAAGTAGCAAGGAAGCGGGGGTTTCGACTGTGAGAAGATATCGACCGGTGCTTGGATTCGGAAGGGCTTGCAGAGATGCTTCCTTCGTGCACATTACCAATGTCCGCAACCACTGAGGAATACAAGGTCGCAATACGATCAATCGCCATGAGGTTGCGGCAGAGGACGTGAAGACAGTACAATATTCTGCCTGGTTGCGCGTGTAATATATAAGCAAATAGGCATGCCACATAATATTACTAGAGTACAGTATCCCGTTATCCTGAGGTGATCTGACATCCTATGACAGCGGACTAGTGCTATACAGCGACGGCCTTCGCTTTTGCTGTCGACTTGCCCTTGATCTTAATACCCAAGGAATTCTTGAAATCCGTCTTCTTCTTCTTTGTCGGTGGCTGCCCAAACGTCTTGGACGAGATGAGCTCTCGTGTCGCTTCTGGCAGCAGGCTGCGCACGTCCGGCTCTGCGCCCTCCGCTTTGCGCTTCATCGTGACCACGGGTGTCGGAGTGCCAGCCGGCGACTCGCTGCTCCCACTGCCACTACCACTCGCTACCGGCTGCTCTGACGCCGGTATCTTCGCGAAGACCTCCCGCACAAGCCTCTCGTCCTCCTCCTCAGCCAACCTCTGCTGCCGCTCCTCCTCCGTCTCCTCCTCTTCTCGCTCCTGTATACGCGACACGAGATCGACGGACTGCCCAATTCGCTCGTTTCGTGCGTTGCGCGCTCGGATGTCCTGCAACGCGTCGAGAATGTCCATCTCGCGCTTTGAGTCGATCGTGCGGTTCTCGAGCGCCTTCATCGGGTTATTCTCCTCCTCCTCTAGCTTTGCGAGCCGGTCCTCCTCCTCAACGGCCCGCTCCTCGCGCCATGGCTCAAAGTTACGGGAAGCACCGTGTTCCGCAGCGTAGTCGGTGTTCTTGGGGTCTGTCTTAAAGGTGATCTCCGCAGAACATAGGGTACTATGGAAATGAATCAACGACAACGCCTGTGAGAGCTGAGCAGGTCGCACGCACCACTTGATGTAGAAACGGAAGATCTTGATACCATAGTAGTCCTCGCCATCCACCGTTTCCTTCCGCGCGTTGAACTTCTTCCCCTTGTAGATGTACTCGCCACAGGTGTTACATCGCCTGCATCGCCATATGCAAGGTCAGAAAGGAGACAAGGACAGTCAGAGACGCAGCGACGCACATAGAGAAGGGAGCCATGAGACGAACCACCTGCTGCGAGTTCTTGGGCTGCTTCCTGCGCGGAATCAACGCCGGGTCGAAGTCCGGCGGGAAGTACTTGTTGAGGACTGCATTCATTTGAATCAATGTATTGTTCGATTAACATACTCTGACATGCTCACCTTTTCGTTCAGACATGCTTGAATGCTCTCAGGAGTTGGTTGGTGAGTGAAGTGGCAACAGACGAGAGAGGGGACAGAAGGAAGTCGATGTGTACTACAGAGTAAGCGAAGCGACCATCAGCCACTAGGAGTCTATTTGGTCCTGCTTGGCCCCGCGTGCAAAAGCTTTAGACTCAAACAACCACTCGCTATTGGGCGCCAATCACTCTCCCATATCTCCGGTGCCGCAATGACGTCCCTCCAATTTTGGAAGCCAGGTACGGCTGGCCCTGGTAGCACACTCGACAGGGCAACGCAAGCGGAGGAGAACGTTATACAATCTGCACCGCTGTCTGGGAATTTGTCGATACAGTCTGCGCGCGCAAGACTGCCTATAGCCAAGCACAGTGCGTGCTGTTCCCTGGCGCGTCAAGGCGGGCTCTCGGAGGACTAAACTACTTCATCTTCTCTCAGGAGAGAAGCTCTTATACTGCATCGAGCAGTACGGCGTAACGATTGTAGTGGGACAGACAGGATGTGGGAAGACCACTCGTAAGCTGGCTAGAGGCATACTCTTCAGGAAAATACACTGACACAATGCAGAGCTTCCGCAGTACCTTCATGAGGCAGGATGGTCTGCAGATGGCAGTGTTATCGCGTGCACACAACCTCGTCGCGTTGCTGCAACCTCCGTCGCGAGTCGCGTCGCAGCCGAAGTCGGGAGCATTCTTGGGGATGAGGTGCGTCTGATGTAGTTGCAATGGTGTGTGTAGCTACAGTTTGCACTAGGTCGGCTACACCATACGATTTGAAGACGTCTCCGACAAAGAACGCACCCGCATCCTCTACATGACTGATGGCATGCTCTTCCGCGAAACGCTGGTCGACCCGCTGCTCAGTCGCTATAGCGTCATCATGGTATGCGCATATCAGAGCCCTTGCAATCCATGGACTCATCCTGACATAGTGTCCGTGACTTAAGATTGACGAAGCGCACGAAAGGAGCGTGTACACAGACTTGATGCTCGGAATTTTGAAAAAGTGCGCTGCAGATTGCACTCTGGTGTCCCCTGCGTGTGTACTCATACATAATGCGCAGGATCAGACGAAAGAGACCATCGCTGCGCCTGATTGTATCCTCCGCCACCTTGGACGCCACTTCGTTTCTCGAGTACTTCACCTCTGGAACTCCCGCATCCTCATCAGGTGACGAGGCGATTATTGTGAGCCTCGAAGGGCGGATGTATCCCGTGCAAACGGCGTATCTGCAAGAACCGGCACCAGACTATGTGCGTAAAGCTGCAGAGACTGTTTGGAATATTCATCTGCAGGTGCGTGATCGACTTACTGTGCAGAGGCAAATCAAAGCTTAGGAGAGCAGCAAGGAAGCGGGGACATTCTCGTATTCTTGACCGGCAGAGAAGACATCGATCGGTGCTTAGAAGAGCTTACAGAAATGCTTCCATCGTGCGCATTCTTCGATGCATCGTGTTGTTTGTTTACTCAACGAATGGAGATTGCCAGATTACCGCGAAATGCGATGCGACTTCGTCTGCTAGCTCTCCATGCAGGTCTAAGTACAGATGAACAGCTCGCAGTATTTGAGCCAGCTGAACGCGGCAGTCGGAAAGTCATTGTTTCCACAAACATTGCTGAGGTGCGAATAGTCATCTTGATACTTGCATATGGGCTCACAGGATTGCAGGCTAGTGTCACGATAGAGGGAATCAAATTTGTTGTTGATTCCGGGTTTGTGAAGGTAAGTTCGACGAGCAGTTCACCAGGTGCTTGTGTTCAGTTGATATCCATAGATACGGACATATAACCCCACTACGGCCCTCTCCTCTCTCGTCACTGTGCCTATCTCCCGTGCTTCCGCCACGCAACGTGCCGGACGTGCAGGCCGCACGTCCTCCGGCATATGCTACCGCCTTTATCCCGAGCGCGCCTTCAACTCACTTCCCGTCACGACTCCTCCAGAGATCACCCGCGTTGACTTGACCACGCCAATTCTTCAGCTGAAGAGCTTGGGCATTGATGATCTGATGAAGTTTGAATGGGTAACGGCGCCTCCTGCCGAGAGCGCGGTGAGAGCACTGGAAGGGCTGTATGGTGCAGGTATGATTGGCGAAGATGGGCGGTTGACCATTGTAGGCGAAAAGGTTGCAGAGTGCCCTGTCGAGGTGAACATCGCAAGAATGGTGAGTCAGGAGTACGGGACACTCCATGTAGAGCACAACTTACCTTTTGTACAGTTGTTCAGCTCGAAGGAGTTCAAATGCGGCGAGGAGATCCTGACAATCGCCGCTATGACGGCAGTGCAGGTGTGCACATGCGCTGCCATCGAACATGGCGACTGCTCATTCTTTCCAGGATGTCTTCGTGATCCCGGAAGGTGCCGCAGGTGCATTGGCTGAGTTGGAGCGCAGGAAGTTCACTGCGGAAGAAGGAGTGAGTTATCCTAACAGATATGTGTCGAATGTACCTGAGAATGTCTCTAGGATCACATAACCTTATTGAATGGTACGTGCTCAACCATGAGCTTATAATCATCAGGAACTCATGAGAACCTTAGCGTACAATGCTTTCACGCGCTACGGTCGTTCTTCTTCGTGGTGCAAGTCGCACGCGCTCTCTTTCCGCGCCATGTCCCGCGCGGTCTCCATTCGCTCACAGTTGAAGAAGTATATGCAGCGATTCGGATTGCCGCTCGAGAGCTGCCAGGGAGATGCGAAACGGCTGCGGCAGTGTCTCGTCAGTGGGTACTGGCGGAACGGCGCAAGATGGGTGGCGGATGGCACATATAGAAGCGTGCGGGGGAACCAAGTAGGCTAGGGGCTCGAGAAGCATGGACAGCACTGACGAAGATCATAACAGGTACTGCACGTCCACCCAAACTCGGTGCTGTTCACGAGAAAACCACGCTCGGGCTGGGTTATCTTCCATGAGATGGAAGAGACAAAGAAGACTCAGTATGTCTGTCATACCTTTGGGCGTTTCCTTGCTAATTGTAATGTCCTGCGGTATAGGATACGCATCCTCACTGAAATTGACCCAGACTGGTAAGCAAGGCTGGTTTCTGTGTCAACCCTATGCTGATATCTTGGACCATAGGCTCCTGGACTATGGCCACAAGTACTACGATAAACGCACTGGCACCTCTGTATCTTCCTAATACAATCACACGATGTAGCAGCTCTGTAGAATATAGTGCTTTCCGCCCGAGTGGCATCGAGCGTCTACGGGAGAGGTCGGGCACCTTCCGAAAACAGCTTGAGCGTGTACTGTGTCCTCATCCACCACTTGCTGGCTCTTCCGGCGGGCAGCTCGTCGAGCTCAAAAATATAGACAACACTCCGAGATGGGTGCCAGCCAGTCTACTGCGCAGCCCGACGAAAAGGTGTTCGCGGCCGAGACGTCCATCCAGGTGCGCACCCACCCGGGTCTGTACGTGAACAGCGTCGGCGTACTCACACCACCAGGCGCGCAGTTCTCTCCGGATGTCGTAAACCAGCTCTCCGACCACCTCGCGTCGCCGGACCCGCCGCCCGAACGCCAGTCGACGCTCGACTCTCACGTCCGCGCGCGCATCCAGGCGGAGATCGCGCGCCTGCGCGCGGAGGAGGAGGAGGTGAAGGCCGAGATCGAGCGCGCGCTGGAGAAGGAGAACCTCGACCGCGAGCGCGCCATGGCTGGTGTGGAGAGCAGCGAGGAGGGAGAAGAAGGCGCGGGCGGCGTGCGGAGCAGCGCGGCGCTCATGGGCGACCTCGAGGAGGTGAGGCAGAAGGTGGAGCGCTACCACCAGAGACACGAGCTTCAGGGATACGCGAACGTGCAGGCGAAAGGAGAGGCAGTCGCGTCGTGTTATAAGTGAGTGGGAGTACTTGTTATGGTGTCGTTGTACTGATGAGAGCTACGTAGAGCTCACCAAGGGAGGTCGTTGGACTGCTGGCGGGAGGTGAGCGTCTTCAAGACGGCTGTGGCGCAACTAGAGCAGGTACGTCCGATGCAGAGATGCGCTCGAATGCGAATGCTTATTTACATTACAGGAGTATGTGCATTCACTACAGTAGCACGTATTCACATACACGCTACATTATTTGCATTGCATCGCGATATAGAGCATGCCACGAGGTACAGCGAAGATATACAGCAACTACAACATCAAACCAAGGTTAGCACTACACCAAATACAAAGTCCAACGTAGAGTATACGGTAAGCAGCATGTCTGTCCGTCAACCCCTCAGCGTCCACAGGAACAACATGAATGACAAACCTCTGAGAACTCAACCACACGGCTAGCTCGGTCCCATGCCCTCCTCTCCACCATACGCCAATCCGACACCCTCCTCCGCATCGTCGACACCCAAGACACTCGTCCTCGACAGGCTCCTTTGCTCCAAGTCGTTCCCGGCACTCGTGCGATGACGGGACGCCCCGCGTCCTAGATAGTTTCCTAGCCACGAGCGGCGCGGATCCATATGGCCCAGAGCGGCCATGATCAGGCTGCTCGACACGCGCGTCTGGCGCTCCTCGCCGCTCTCGGTCGAGTACACGGACGCGGTGCTCGCGGCAGAGGCACGATTCGTCCGTGAGCTGGAGCGCGCGGAGGTAAGGGGGCGCTTTAGGAACGGCTGCACGGTCGACGTCGGGCTGCCAGTGGGGCTCGGAGTGGCCTTGCCGGACAAGCGCGAGGCGACGGGAGAGTGCCGGGGTGTGGTGGGCATGGATAGCGCGGGAGCGTTGTGCGGGTCGGGCGAGGTCAGGAGCGGGGCTTGTTCGGTGGTGGAAGAGCTGCGCCCCAAGGGACTCGGGCGTACGGGCTTGTGCGTCACTATAGATGCGGCCGGCGAGGGGCTGTAGTTGTCTATAGCAGAGTGCTAAGCCGAGTTCTTGGGCGTGATAGACGGTGCGCATTACACATACCACAAGGTGCCTCCTTCGCGTCCTTCAGAGTCGGCGCGACGGAGGGCGCAGAGTGTGCCGTCTGTGCCTCCTCCTTGGGCACGCGCAGGGTGGAAGTGGCAGAGGGCGCGGGGCTGGGCACGAAAGAGACCTTGCGTTCGTGGCGCGAGGACACGAAGGACGGCGGGAACTGCGTGTACGTACCGGACGAGGCGTTCCGGCGCGTGTTCTCCTTGACTTGCAGTTTTGCGAGCTGGATTCCGAGAGCCGGTGAGGATGCAGAGAGCTAGCGGAAGGTGGAGCGGATGTACGCACGGCCTCGCGCTGCTTTTTGATGTTCTCCCGCTTGATGCTCTTGCCCCACCAGACCCAGATGACGACCACGGCGACGGCAAGAAAGACGCCGGCGGCTGCGCCTCCCGCGATGGCCCCTACAGGCACGGTCGACCTGGGATGCTGATCGTAGTAGTCCGTCGGCAAGGGTGTCCCGGAGAAGAGGGTCGTTGTGAGGACCTGTAGGCTGCCCGAGGCGCTCTCTGTCTTGGTGACCACGACGGTGGAGGAAGCCACCGCGGCCTGCGTCGTGCTCGGGGCCACATTCACCGAGGTCGCGCTCATCCGCGATGGTCGTGGTAGCGTAGAGAGAGGCGCTGGTGCTCGTCCGATCTGCAGACGCGGCGGTGGCGAGACGAGCGAGACGGAGCTAGAAGGGCAAGGACCATCTTCGGGGGCGATGGTGGCACTACAGCTGGTGGGAATGCCTCGTGGTCCGCACAGCCTGCTCACAAAGACCTTCCGTCAGCTGCCATTCAACAAGAATTCTGTACACAAGAAACCGTGAGGTCAGGCGACGGATGCGACTCCCTGCATTGCCCATTCTCCACGCAGATAGGCATAGCTCGATACCAATAATATAGACAACACACGCCCAGTTCACAGGACGATAACGTACACATCCAGGCTTACGCAGCCTCCTCTTCCTGCGCGAGAGCCGCTTCGTTCAGTGCCTCCGCCTCCGCCATGACACGCTCCTCCAGCGCCGCAACCCTCGCCTGTGCGTCCCTCCGTTCCCCATCCAACTCCGCATAGCGCTCCTGCAGGACACGCTCGCGCCGCTCGAGCCGCTCGACCTCCTCGCGCAGCGCAGATAAGCGCGCCGGGCCCATCGCGTTTTCGTTCGTGCGCAGACGGGCAAATGCCTCGTAATCTGTCTGCACCTTGCGCATCTCCTCGAACGCAGTCGTAATCCGCGCCGCGAGCGCCTTTGAGCGCGCTTGGTAGCCGCCGAGCGTGATGTTCAGCTTCTTCTCTGACTTCGCCGCGCGGCTCGCATCCTTCGCCATCTCCGCCCGGCACTCCTCCAGCAGCGCCGCGTACCCAGCGGCGCGGGCCTCGGGGGACAGAGATGCGGGGTCGACCCATGTCTTCGTTGAGGAATCATATGCTAGCTTCTGGCGGGTGTGTGCCCAGGAGAGCGTCTCGTCAGTTTCTTCCAGCGTTGTGAGAGCTGTGATGCCCTGTCTGAGCTGTTCCTCGTTTGCGTCCGGATAGCCGAGCACCGACGCAAGCTCGTCGTGTATGATCGATTTGGCGGTGGCGATGCTGTCGTCTGGGGGTATCTCGTACGTAGATGCCGTGCTGCCAGGGTGGGTGGTGCCAGGGATCGGATGCGCAATCGTGTCGTGTCGAAGAAGGCTCACAAGCTCAGCGTGGACCAGGCTTTCGGCCGCGGCGAGCTGAGAAGGCTCGCCCTGCTCGAGCGACAAGTCCTGCAGCAGGCGCTGCACATCGACGTTCGCCGGTCGCGGCAGCCCCCTTTGCACGACCTGCGATCTCCTCGCGAATGCCTTCCGCTCTTCCTCCTCCCTCAGCCTCTTCAGCCTTGCATCCCGATCGCCCGCATCTTCTTCCTCAATGTGTCCATCCGCCCCTGCCTCCTCGGTCTCCTCGTCCTCCGGTACGAGTAGCTCAAAGTTGTTCTCGGGCTTCGGAAGGCTCATGAACCCTTCCTTGAGTGCGCGCTTCGCAGACGACATCCGCATGCGGTGCTCGCGGGGCGTGTCGCCAACTGAAGAGAAGCGGTCCTCTGCATTGATGCTCAGAGTGTCATGCATTGGCGTGCGCATCAAGGTTGAGCCTGGTGTCGCAGCGACGTCGCGAGGGGTTGCAGAGGAGTCGGCGCCGCCTGCATGCAACGGTGTCGCAAGGGGGTTGGGCGTGAAAGCAACTTGTCGGCGGGGAGTCGCGCCCTCGAAGCCCGTACCGCCTGCGGGGTCGGCATGCAAGGGTGTGTTCTCCTCGCCGAGTAACGGTGTTTGCGCAATTGTCATGTTGCGCAGGTTTCGTGCCTCGGACATGACGTTGTCGTCTGTAATACATGTCAATGAATGTCAATGTTGGCGATTGGACTGAACGTACGCTGCGGTGCAGTGCGTGGTGTCCTCGCCATCCGCGCCTTCTCCAGACCCTCATAGTCGCTCAACAGATGCCCACTCGCCTCGCTTCCCCTAGCGACCAGCGCTTTGGCATTCTCGCCTGCCTGCCCAATCTTGACGATTTCCTCTAGCTCTGCTTCTCCAACCTGCGCGGCGGGTAGCTCCAGCTTCCTCCTTCGCCCAATGCTCTCCGCCTCCTTGAGCTTCTGGATCTGCGCATCCCGTGCCGCGACAAATTTAGTCTGGTGCGGAGCATCACCACCCTCCTTGCCGTTGGCTGCCCTGCGCTGTCGCTTTCGGCGTTCCTCGGCCTCGTCATCGGGCTTGCGCTTGTTTTCGAGTCGACGGAGAGACTGTCCCACGGGCGCCGTTGTCGCACGAGCTTGTTCGTCAGAAGTGTCATAGAACCCGGGTGCGGGCTTCTTCTCGAATGGAATGTCCGCGTTGTACTGGGACGCGTATGTCAATGCGAGCTGTGGCAAACATACACGGAACACACTTACGTCCATGCCCTTTTTCTTCGTCTTGTGGCGCATGCTGCTGTGACGTTAGAATGAAGGACGTACCACACATTGGGCACTTACATGATCCCGGCAGCCTTCAATTCTCTCTTCTTCTGCAGTACTGCCAAGCGGCGCGCCTCCTCCAACTGACGTTCGCGAGCCTTTCGCTTGGCCTTCTTCCCTTGAGTATTCGCCAAGCGTGCACGGGCCTCGGACAACATCTCCTTCTCTGCGTCAGAGTGAGCATCGTTAGAGTGTTTCCAGGTAGCGACACGTACCATCCTCGTCCATGTCAATCGGATCAGGGCGCGCAGGCTTGGTTTCTGGGTCTGGGTCGATTTCACCTGGACGCAATTTCCGGACATCATCCGCGCTTGGCCCTGCCTCGCCACCAGGACCCGCCAACCCGAGCTCCTCGTTCTCCTTCGCCTCTGCCTCGTCAAGCAACTTCTGATATCGCTCGAGACACTGTGTGGCCGTGCGCCCAACGATCGGAGCAATGGTCCGCCACTGCGTAGGCATCAGCTTGGCGAGGTGGAGGAGCTTCTCGTCCTCTTCCTGCAGGACCAGTTAGCGAGAACGCGGAGACACGGCAGGGGGCCGACGCACCTTCGACCATTCTGTCTTCTTGATTGACGGGTCAAGCCACTCGTACCAACGCGCTTTGCACTGCTTCGGGGTCTTGCGGACTAGCAGAGAGGAGATGCGAGCCCTGCAAGAAAGAGCTTGTCACGCGCGAGAGGCTGGTGAATGAGGATGCTTACCATTGGTTCTTGCCATATTTCGCAATGGCTGCTTTGAGCACCTCATCCTCGGTGTTCTACAGACGACCAGATCTCAGTTGGCATAGCACATTACCGCGAACGAGACGTACGCACTTTCCAGACACCTGGACGCGCACAGGAAGGACGTCTTAATGCTAACAAAACCCAAGAAATGCGTTAAAGTCGGCTTACCTCCTTTGATGATGATGCGAACCATGCTGAGTTGGGAGTAGGCGAGATGGTCGGACGCAAATGACAGTGAGCAGCGCTGCAGCTGGGTAGAGAGCGCTGATGCGGATGGGCGGCTGATTGAGGCGGAGCTTGCTCACCTGCTATCTGTGGAAATATCACGTGGCCATGCCGGCGCTACACCTTTCATGAGCTAATGCACCACGGCACCACGATATCGGAAGGGCCTGCTTCAGCTAGAAGCTATGTCGTGCTTGATGACCTCAACATTCTCGCACCTCAACATGCTCGCATCGAGCTGGGCTATCAGTGGCATTGTTACCCGTGCGGTCGTCAATGCAAAGGCTGCACCAATGACCTCAGCCTGCTACTGTAAGATAGGTTGTGCGTCGAGCTCGGTATTGATGCGCGTTGTCGAACTCACTCTGCCAGGTTGGACGTGAGTAGACTGTCTTCCTATGCTCAGGCTGATCTATGAGCCTATTTGATAGATTACATGTACGAGGCCAGCGGCAAATCGAGCTACAAGCTTCATACTTGGACGATTGCTTAAGCAGCAGGATCTCCAGTAACATTTTGCCGCAGCTACCATCCTGAGTGCAAGTGGCGAATAGCTCTTTGTGTAGCCGTAGGTTAGTATCGTATTGTCTAGCATGTTTCTATTTTGACTTGCCCTTTAGCATAGATCTTCCAGAAACACATGCGCCCATGATAGTCCTCTCGGCTAAAGCAGCCGCAATGTCGGGTATCGTAAGAACCCGGAAGGCACATCCGATTTTGACTTCTTGACCAGACCACTCTGGCTCGCGCCATCCGCCGCTTGTCAATGGAGCTTTAGTCGCCGGCGTCGAGGTCGAGCGCGACAACGCCAAGGTGCGAAGTATATTAACCGGTTTGCCGGCGAGGTCGGAAGGCTCGATCGCTCCGATGGGTCGGCCTTCTTTGCGTTCGCGATGTGATCTTGTGGTAGGTTCTGTGTTCGCATCAGCGGTAAGCGCTTGACCGCATCGCATACAATGGGGCATGACGGAGCCATAATCCTTAATGCTGATATCTCGGAGCCTACCAATCAGCGGCCACAAACAGGCGGTTTTCTTGCATATAAGGTATATCTAATTTTCCGCTTGTTCCTGAGCAGGACTGGAGCACTTTGACGATACATTTGTGTTTGGAGTGTTCAGATTTTGGAATGTTTGCAAGCGTGGCAGCCGTATATGACGCCTCAACGTCCTATCGGACTCTCGCATCATCCCTATCACCCTCCCAAATGGTATCGCGCGGCTCGACTCAATATTCCGCGATTACAGGTCACAGCATCCAAGCAGTAGTTCATGCATCTGCTAGTTTGCTTGCGATATGTATTTATCGTCACGCAAACACCAGGAATGGTCCGTAAATTTGCAACACGGGCGGTCATCAACATTCGTGAGCGCCTACCCCGGACCTTCGCATTACGGAGACTCGCAAGCCAAATGGGACTTTTTGCCGAAGAAACCGGTATGTGTGTCACCGCAATTTGCATTGGTCAGCATATAATCCGCACATCCAATTGGTTCGTTTGACATTTGGTCCGCACGATGACACGTTAAAAGTAGAAAGCCGGACGGAGCTATGTCGATGTACTGCGGATACTCCGCTGAATCCAAGAGATTGGTGCCGCATGTCTGATCAGCTCCCCTCATCTGGTATCATGATGCTTTTGGCTTAGCATGAGCTCACAACGTCACGTTTGGTTTGGTCCAGTTCCGCAAACAACCGCTGTGGTCACAATTGTTTCCTTCTAACACTGGACGGGAGTCCTTGTGCTCTGTCTCAAGCCTCCGCGGCCCTGCATTGCTGTGAAGACATGCAAGCTATGGCAATCAGAGGCTCCTCTAACCTAATGTACAGCAAGTCATGAACCACGTTTTCGATTGTGTTTGGCCCGGACCCCGGTGCACAGCGCATGATGCCACAGTCGTGTAGCCTTGCTGTTCTCCCGCGAGGTACCATGGGCCTCCCGCGACGCCTCCGGGGAGTCGACCCTCGCATCTATCTCTGTTTGATCACACAGATGAGCCTGTCAGCGACTCGGCGTGCACCGTGAATGATCGACACCACAGACGCAGGTATTCAAAGTGTTCGCCGCGAGGGAGCCTGATGAACGGGTTGCTGCACGGCGACTTATGGTTCACCGACTCAATACAGATGGCGCTGATGACATAGATGTATCACGCTTCTTCCCCTTGCAGATGTTCGGTCGGCGCTGTTGGCCGTATTGCAACGGAGAGAATTGAGGGCGGTTCCACTCGATCTGCTCGGATGTACCTTGATGGCCGTGCTCGCTGTGGGGCACACGCTGTGAGAGATTCCGCTGACGATTTGTAGGATCCAGATCTTGGCTGTCGTCAATGCATACCGTGAAGCTCGGCGACGCTCGTGTTTCACATCGTCTGCAGTTGGTGAGAGAGAAGATATTATTAGTCCTACACTACTCACAAGCCAGAGGGCGGTTCTAGGCGTCTGATGAACTATTGCGAGCTCTGACCCGGCATTCAGAAAGAGAGTCTCAATATCTTCCGCACACCAGAACACCTAGCTTCCCTGCAATCTCATGGCTCGCGAGACCTCCCGCGAGGTGGCGGATGGGCGCTGGTGTCCTAATCCTGGGTGCTGAGTATACATATGGGTCGACCGGCCGGCTTATAGCGACCGACGTGCCACCTACCGTCCACGGAACGCACCAGATATAGCTGCTAGCGATTAATATCAGATATCGCATCCCAAGGGGGTTGCTTCGTGAACTGTAAACGCTTCCAGCTTCGTCACGTAAGCGTGTCATTATTTCGTAACACGCAGTGCTACGAGTCGTTGCTGCCACTTATGCTTTCATTTAGATTTCCTACGACGCGCTACTTTTAGGCTAATTGCGCGAAGGACAGATGAGGCAATGCGACGTGCGCCAATCGCGCCGAGCGGCGGGATCTCCGTGAGCGATTGCGCTCTGATCCCCGGTGCAGCGTTGTTTGCGGGTGGGGTGGCGAGAATGGGAATAGCGAAGCCAACGGGGGGCGTGGCCTGATCCCGCGAGCCCTGGTCCGCACGAGCGCTTCCGGCGGCGTGTTGGTGTCCTGTGCACTGCGCCGTGCGTCCACCACTAAATCTCCGCAAATCGCGGAGCCTTGTTACGCGCGTTGATCCCGGTACCGCTGACGATAGTGGGGAAGGCACAGACGTGGTGGGCACGCACAACAGGGCAGACGATTGTTAGCCGGCCTGCGCGCTGCGGGTCCCTGGCGCTGGACAACAGTCGATCAGATGCGCGGATGCAGCGCCGCGTAGGCCTGCAGAGGAGCCTGGGCTGGCGTCGGCGAGCGTCCAGTCTGTGGCCTGACAGCGTCACCGCTGCGGAAAGGTCGCCAACGGGTGCTTGGCGTTGGCCAGCCCGCGCCTTGCTTCTATTTCGCATGTGCGAAGGTTTTCGCGGGCGCCTGCAGCGAACCTAGTCCACGCCCAGAGCACGCGAGTGAATGGGAGCGCGTCAGCAGACCGCACGTTCCTGGCGCACCGCCGGGCCTGCTGGCCGCGGAGGGCGGAAGGGGCTGGATTAATGTAAGAGACTACTGGCTTCTGATAGCGGGTGCATTCGTGCGCGCGTGGGAGGCCCGTGCGCGCGCTCATAGGCGCGGGCGTCCGGTTGCGGAGCCCAATGGAGGAGGTATTAGTGCACCCACGCGCCGGCGAGCAACACGGCGGCGATGCTCGCGGTGGCACACGAGGCGACGACGGGCCCGCTATGATCGTGGGAACGCGGACATCTGCCGGCATGCCAATCTGTCAGATGCAGATCGGGAGCCCGCGATCCGGCGACACTGCTATCAGTGGCCCAATCAGCGCCTGCGCCAAGAACGCCGGCTGCACCGTGCGCAGACGGGCCAGGCTGCGTCGTGGCCGCCAGCGCGGGCGGCGGGCGCGGCGAGCACGGGCACTGGCCCTGCGGCACTGGCACTGGCCCGTGCGGCACTGGCCCGTGCGACACTGGCCCGTGCAGCACCTGCCAAGGATGCCGAGCAGTGGCAACGCAGGCTGCGCCATCACACCGAGCCATCAGCTCAGCGTGCCCCGCGAGGCGAAGTAGCCGGCCCCCTCCGGCCAATTCCCATACGCGGCGTGCCGCCGGGCACCCTCCCCAATGCGGCTGATTCGCCGGCGCATAGTAGCCAATAGAAATAGCCGGGCGCGTGGACGCCGGCCGGTGAGCGCAGACCGCCCAACTGCCGCTCGCTCTCCCTCTCTTCCCACCACGACCGCTCGCACCCTCAAAACCCCTCCTCGCCCGCTGCTGCCGCCTGCCTTTCCCCTGCCCGCCGTCTGCCCTGCCCACCGTCGTCCACCGTCGCCGTCGTCGCGAACTCCCGCGACACACCCGCCCTCGTTGGTCACCGTCCACGCCCGTCGTCCACATGGACCCCCAGCCCCAGCAGCCGCCTGCCGCCGAGCCGGCCCCCTCCCTCCCCGGGGACAAGCCTGCGTACGTGCCCCGCCTTCTCTCCTCCCCGTCGTTCTCAACACGTGTCGTCCCATCAGCCCAAAGGCGCCCGTCGTCAGAGGGGCGCGCGCATGCACCGTCTGCCGCGCCGCAAAGGTCACCCCCCTCCCGCCTGCCCGCGACGAGCCTTCTGACCGCCTGTATGCGTCCAGATGAAATGCGTCGGCGCTGACGACGGCAACAACATCCCCTGCCAACGCTGCAAGCGCTCGGGGTCGGAGTGAGTGCTTCCCGATTTCGCCCCGGCGCGTCTCACACCTGCGCCCAGATGCATATTCGAGAAACACCGCCGCGGTCGCAAGCCCGGCTCTAGGTGACCGCCCCCTTCCCTCATCCGGCGTTCATCCGCTAATTCCCTCCCAGGCTGTCCGAAGCGTCCAAGATGCTGCGTCGCCTCGAGAAGGGGCTCAACAATGCAAAGCAAAAGTCAACCATCAGCGACTCGCTCACCCTCCCCCCTCTCCAGGATTCCCGCTCTTCCAGCGATCGCTTCCGCGACAGCCACGGCGCCGGCACCTCGCGCTTCTCCAGCAACGAGCTCCCGCCGCTGAATCTACCCGCGCACCTGCAGGAAGGCTATCCCCGCGGGAATCAGCACACTGACACCGAGATGGACGAGGACGACGATGGCGACCAGAACGAGAACGGCATGTATCCCGCGCGGGTCATCAAGCAGAACGCCCGCAACTCGTCATTCTTCAGGACGATCCTCAATCCTGACTCCGTCGATCCTCCTACATCTAGATCTGCTCCCGGCTCAGGCCGTGCCTACTCGCAACGCCCCCAGTCGCCCGTGTTCTCCGCTACTCCCGTGGCCCCATCAGTCACGTCCATCCTCAACAGCAGTCAGCCAGCGCTCAAGGACCCCATTGATGCCGGCCTCATCGACGAGAAGACGGTGACCGACCTGTGGGATATGTTCTATATCCGTCTGAACCCATTCATCAACCTCTTTGATCCTGCCCTCCACTCCGTGCAATACGTGCGCAAGCGCTCCTCCTTCCTCTTCACTGCTCTCGTCATGGCGTGCTGCAAGTTCTTCAAACCGGAGCTCTACCAGCCCGTGCTGCGACTTGCCCACGACTTTGCCGTGCGTGCCTTTGCGGAAAACACCAAAGGCGTCGAGGTTGTCCAGGCGTTTGCGTGCATGACCTATTGGAAGGAGCCGGACGACACTCGCACCTGGACGTACATCGGGTACGCGTGCAGAATGGCAGTCGAGCTCGGCCTGAACCGCTACGTGGGCAAGCGCCCGATGGGCGAGACGGAGCTGATGCTGCGCGAGCGGCGGAACCGCGAGCGCACGTACCTCGTGCTCTTCGTTCACGACCGGAGCCTGAGCATGCAGACGGGAAAACATTGGATGCTTCCCGAGGATGATCTCGTACGCAACGCGACCACCTGGCACGAGGAAGGCGGAGCCCCGATACGCCAGGAAGACGTAATCGTTGCTGCGTTTACGCAGCTTCGCCACATCGCGGCAGAGACCACGGATGTATTCATCCAGCAGCTCGGCTCGGGAACGAGTGCCACAGAAACAAACTACGACTTGCTCCTCAAGAACTGCAACTCGAAGCTGAACCAGTGGCATACGCGATGGACGCAAGAAATGCAGCGCGGTACAGTCGATCTCCCCCAACGTGCTTTCACGTGTTGACGTTGCCGCGCAGCCCATGGAGAGTCCTTCCACTTCTCCATGCTGAAATTCTTCCAGCTGCACGTCAGATTGTTCTTGAACACGTTTGGCATCCAGTCTTCGAGTACCCAGGTGTGTATATCGGGTGCGCGTACTCCACCTGAAACCTAAATCCCTGCGCAGCCGGGTCGCCCCAACACGAACCTTCCAGTGCTGCAAAATTGCTACAGTGCGGCTACCGATAATCTGCGGACAATGGCAGATGATTTCGCTCGGGTGCAGATGCTTGTAGGCATCGTATTGCGTTTTCTGTTTGGAAGCTGGCTCACTAGTCCGTGCAGCGATATGGCCAGGATTCGACGACTGTCATGACGGCATACTCTGCTGTCGTACTGATGAAGGCAAGTCATCCGCTAAGCTCATGATCGATCACGGCTTATCGTGCTTCGCAGCTATTGCGCGGTCCTTCCAACCTTGCAGAGCTGGTGCCGGACGCGGTTCATGAAATCCACGACATGATTAACAAGACTGCCAAGGCTTATTCGGATGCTGCTCACCTCTCACCCGCGTCATCTTCCGCGGCATATCATGCGCGCTTCCTGCAATCGCTCGTGGCAAATGACCTGGACAAGATGAAGCAGCAACAGGCAGAACAGCAGGATCGTTTTGGTCGGGACCTTCCTCCCATCAACACGCGCGTGCAGACGTCGCATGCATCAGTGAGCCACCCTGTGCAGAGCTACGCCCATGGGCAATCGCAAGTCTACGCGCAGTCTGGTCACATGGATGGCTATTACCCGCAGCCTGCCCACGTCCCGCAGCAATCTAGCGTGCCCTCTGCTTCAGCGTCATCGTCTACTACATCTTCACCATACTCTCAACCGCAGCCAGCGCCATACGATTACGCCGTTCCAGACCAGATGGGCCGCAACGGCGCGCTCACCAACTACAGTCTGTCTGGGATCTCGACAACATATGCGCAGTATCAGGCGACTCAGGCGACTGCTCCGAACGAGCACGACGCGCTGTATTGGCAGAACATGTTCAAGGATCTTGGCGTCGACGGTGCTGAAGGTTCGTATAATCAGGGCTACCGCTCGAACACCATGAGCGAGAGCAATGGTAGCCTTGCAACGACCCAGCCGGCGTACAGTGGCATTTCCTACCGCGACTCTCACTCGGATGATCGTGTCTACCAGCAGACGCCACCCCATACCCAGCAGACGTCCCCGCATCCGTCACAGCCTGTGTATCAGTACGCGTACGCTTCGGCCGCATACCGTTGAGTCTACCGTCTGCGTTCTGTTTTACGATGTCCGCCATCAGGCGGTTGTATCCTATATATCTTGTCTCTCATCTCCTTGTTCATGTTCCGTTGTCTATCAAGTTCGCCGCATCGTCCTCTTGGCCATTCCCACTTCTCGCCCATGGTCTTGTCGCCCGTTGCCGTCTGCATTGCCACAGTCGTGCACATGTTTGTTCGCATTAATGCATGCCTGTAATGGGTCGATGGTAGTTTATAGAGTATCCTGTATGTGCCGAGTATCCCATGCTTTGTCTATGCACTTGTGGTTGCAGATGTTAGGTATGATAGGAAGATATCATAATGCATTTTTGTAGGCTTTCGCAAGTACCTGAGGCCCAGTGAAAACTACGGTCAGGCGCCATCAGCGCGTACAATCTTCTCTACACGACAACGACAGGGGCCCTCTCCCTCTCTCATTTACAGGTTCCCATACGCCCGCCTTGAACGGCCGATATCAGAGGCAGGGCCTAGGTTCCTCATCGAGGGCGATGAGTCTAGTGCGGAGGTAATGTCGGAAAAATCGAGCGCGCGTTGAAACGCGTTGTAATTACTAATAACATAGTTACATTAATTTAGGCTTGCAATCCGGTACATACCGTGATAATGAGATTGCAAACTCGGTCAGGTGATTGTGACCACGTTGCAATCACCGCCTGGGCGTTGTCGCAGCCGGTCTATACAAAGTTGTTGCAAGCGCTAGCGAGCGTTACAATGGCTTGTAATCCTTTAGTACAGTTGCATTCAACATTGAGGTTAGAACAGGTCTCCAGATTGGAAGCATGTTCCCACACCTAGACATACATTACAAAGGCCGCTTCAATTGGGATCATGTTCCCACAACTAAAACTGCATTGTAATCGCTGCAGGCTGATCTGACCATTGTAATGCAAGAGGATTCAAGAAAATAAAACATTATGCTCACGTTCATAACACTTTCTAATGGTAAGCTTTAACAGAGGAGGTGTCAGTTTTTCACTTTTTATAGTTTACAACCATCAGGATTCAAACTACATACCTAGTGCTACGAGACAACGGAGAATCGTACCAGCGTTCCAACTAAGCCATTGGGCCTTTGTTCTATGTTCAAAATGAAGATATCAGACTGTCACAGAACGTATGTGGCACACCTGGTTGTATAGTAATGTGACTTGTAGATTAGATAGGGACGTGTTGTAGATAAGGTGGGGCGCTAGCTACAATACTCACGGTCACAGTAGTTACATGCAGCATTACTGTATGTCACAAATCTCACTTTGTGACCGCTCTGCCTCAACGCTAACGCTCATAACCCAAGTCCCAACGCCCACCAACATGTTCTACTCCCACTACACGCGCCTTTCAGTCACCAGCGGTCCCCAAGATGCTATACGAGGGGTAGTCGACAAGTGCTACAGCGGAGTCGAGGGTCTCCCAGATGAGCAAGCAGACGAGGGCAAAGGCAGAGGAACGCCGCACAAGGGGATTGGTGTAAGACTGGGATTAACCCATGAGATACAATGAGAAGCCTGAGGAGAACGCCTCAGACTCTCTGGCTTAAGTACATGCAAGCGAGCAATGCTATCAAGGCTACCCTAAAGCAACGTGGCCTGTGCGCACGCGCCTACCAAAGCGCTAAGCTAAACTCTAAACTGCTTACATAAACCATCACGTGACTATGCGGGGATCTTATCTATGTTTTAAGGATACGTGCCGGATCTTATCTGTGTGGTCACATGAGTTTGGAGCGCGCCTAATACCGCTGTAACATCCCTCAACGCTCCATGACGCCCCTGTAGGGCCTATAGGACCGTTTTCGTGACATTACCCCCTCCTCTAGTTTCGTCGTCCCGGCGAAGATCTTGCCAACCCCTCGACCTCGCTGTAGCGCCTGTGGACTACCCTTAGATGACGACGACCTCGTTGCGTAGGGACCCCTTGCGACTGAAAGGCGACTGTGTAGTGGGAGTAGGACCTGTGGTGGTGGGGCGTTAGGCGTTGGGTGTGGGCGTCACAAGTTTGTGACACTGTAGTCACTTAGTTACAGGTGCACTGGCCCCTTCAGGGCAGGCACATGTTCAGTGATGTGGGCCTTCAGGGCGCTTAGACCTACTGTATATATACATGCAAGACCCTAATCTACTAGTCAATAGGTGTAACCCCCAAGTAGAGGTCTGTGCGCATGGTATGGTGTCATAATGCCAGTAATGGTGGTACTTCTGTGTTATGATGGTGCCACAGTAATGTAGGCGCCGACTTAGTAAAATGACATTAGCTGTCATATGTAGGTAGTAAGCGGGCCGCATTGTAATACCTGTCTGGTAAGTGGGCCGTGCTAAGTATAGACCCTATGAGGTCATATTCCAGGCCAGTAATGGCCCAGATGCTGATGAGGTCACTAATCCTATTTTTAAGGGATGACATCATTGTAAGCGAGGCCATTGACGACCAAGTAGTTATGTAGATAAGATAGAGTCACATGTCTTAGCTACCTGTGATGGTACCTAGTGCCACTATCTAATCTAGAAAGTTAGTGAGTCACGTGACCTCAATGTCACAGATTTTACTGGGTCTTCATACCTAAAAGACTCGTGTCTGGGATTATATTTCGCATTTTACGCCTTAACTATCACATGTCACATGGGCGCTTAAGCATCACATGATAGTTCCCTTATGGGGCTACAATATTGCTTATTTGCACGTGACCGTGAGAATAGCTTAGATAAGCTCTACCACAGTACCAGATCATATAACTGTATAGTTATAAGCCACCCAAACCTTGCCTAGGTTAGGTACACATGACCTACACGGTCACATGACAACCAGACGCGTCTTGACACGCTACTAATCTGGTTTATATCAGCGGTCCGGGCAAATGCACCTGTCCTGCTGACTAATGTTTGTTGCCACAAAGCACAAACAAGGACCTACCGTCCAAAGCACATACATGATTGGGCCGCTCATTACCTGGCATCCAAACAAATGCGCGCTTGCCATTACTGGCTTGTGCACAGACCGTCTAGCTTTAGGGCAGACCATTACTGGTCGTTGCAACCCATGTATATAAGCTTGACCTCTAAGGCATAGTTGCCTTAGAACTATTCACTTCGTCGTTTAGTCAAGTCACTTCTATACTTGACTAGCTTCTTTCTGGCCTATTAGCAACCTCTAACAATCCAAGTAAGTCGCCAGAAAGCTTGTGATACTCAATTCAGTAGGTCACATGATCCAATATTCTTCTACCGCCTTCCAGGCCCCTGGACGAGGTAAAGGTTGTAGTGCTGAGTGCTTAAGGTCAATAGTAAGACCGCTACACAACTTTAATTGCTGATATGTAAAATATGAGGGAACGCCCCAGATAAATCTGTGACAAAGAGCAGATACATTATTGTCAAATAGTAATGTGAAGCATATATCCACTTGTGATGCCTACTCAGTGAATTCACCGTTCCACTCCATTTTGCTATTCCGCTGTGAATCTGCTGTTGTTAAGTTAAGATTGATACGTGGCCGCTTTCTGGAAGGTCTGGCCGAAGAATGTGAACGATATCGTTTCTGCAGTATTACTGCGAGTTGTCTGGATGTTCAATTATCATTCTTTGCTACCTTACTAGCTTAAGTACATGACACATCGCTTGTAGTCTACTTGCCCTAAAAGGGGCCTGAGCGTGGTAAGGTGCCAGACATCACTATGTAACTACTGTAACGCATCATGTGCTATGTGTTACGGGTCGAATACCCGTTCGTATATTCGAGTCGCAAATATAGATCGTTCTTCTGCACATAGGCACGTCGCCGTATGCAAGGCAAATACTCGTTAGATGCCTTCGGGTCCTAAGTGAAGTCCTTAGGAGATCGGTTAATATCCAATACGCGTTAGAGGATATAATCTGTTCAAGTGCGAGTCGAATAGAATATAAGACTCGCCTAAGTCCGAGAAGTCAGTGTGCACTTCGAGGACTTAGTCGTTCGATTGCTCGAGTGAGAAATACTGAGCGTAGTTTCCTACGTTTGAGAATGAGTATAAGACTTCTTGTTTATACAACAAGGTCGAGCTGAAGAGCTTCGACAATAAGTACATGAGCTTTTATACTACGCTAAGTTTCAGGGGTCAAGTTCGTCCCAGATGTCACCGCTACTATCTACGCTATAGTACCAAACGTTTGATAAGTATGTAGTGATATGTCTGAAACAATAGATAGAAATGATGATGGCGGTTGAACGCCATCTGTCAGCTAACGAATGATAAACATGAAACGGGGACAGAGTTGGATCTGTCAAAAGTGAAACATGCCCTACATGCTAATACAACTGGGGATACGCCCAGTAGAGTCACGAGTAGCCAGGGGGTTGGTTGCGCAACAAGTCCCTGTATCGTATTCGCCCGGTGGTGAGTTCTGTCGATATTCGAAAAATTAAAATAACCGTAACATCAGCCCCTCCCTAGGCATTCGTCGGCCTCGACGGATCCTCCAAGTTCCCCTCCTCAGAGTGCCTCGGCATCCTGCTCGTTGTAGATGTTGCCGTTCCCGCTGAGGGACGGGGTCGTAGGAGTTCGCCATACGAAGTGTTGGCGGCATTCATTCTGTCGATGACCTGGTTGATTGAGCCCACAAGCTCGGCAAATATAGTCGGGGCAGTCGAGGATCCAGTGGTTAGCGGAACCACATTGTCGACACGGCTGCTCGGGTGAAGGTCTCGCTGGTACCCGTAGGGAAGGGATATCGCGGAGGTATTCGTTATGTTGGTACCTCCAGTGGTGTGCGGCTCGGTGAAGGTTCCGTGCTGCCCATGCGGGTAGGGAGGCGGTGTCTCGTTCGTGCTCCCTCGCACCTTGCTCAAACTCCTCGCGGGTAATGCTCTGCACCGAAGGAGATCGTCGAATAGGCGGCGTGCTATTCGCTCTTCGCTGTCGCGCTGGGGTAGCCCTAGGGCTTGTCGGGCGTGCAGGTGGTTCACGTCTCCCGTCGCCTCCCATACCAGAAATACGTGTCGTCGGGTCTCTAACTCCTGTTCGGCGGGCTCTCTGAGTCTCGGTAGGCAGAGGAAATAATACTCGATCGCGTTCCATAAAATCAAACGGCCTTGCAACTCGGCGTCGTTCGTCAGTGGTGAAAAAGCGGGCGGGTCGTGGTACATATTCGGGTCGGTTGGGAGTAGTGTGCTCGCGATCCTCGAAGTCGTTGAGCGCATGTCGTAGTCGTGCTGTCGTCGTGGTGGCCAGTCTGTCGATAAGTCGGTTGGTGAGTAGCTCGAGTCCCTCTCTCTGCGCTCTGATCTGCCCCTCCATTCGGACGAGGTCCTCGGTGATGTTCTGGTATGAGCTGTATACGTGGGTGAGATCCTGCGCGATGTCGAAGAGGGCCGTCCAGCCATCGGCTCGGCCAGCAAAGGGTCCCTCGGCCCTATACCAGAGGAGGGCGTGTCTGATCTGTAGGTGTTGGGGGGAATACCTCCTCGGTGGCGTACCTCTCGGCCGACCTTCTCGACGGTCTGCGTCACTGGGAGTCGTGGTGCGACGGGGGAGCTGATGGCGAGTCGTCGACATACTATTACTGTTTGGCTTTCGAGTGTTGGGGTTGTTCTGACTCGCATTCGGTGGTAGCTTTTTATCAGCTCCTTGGAATGCTCCAAGTTCGCCTCGTCTTCCCATGAGTTGTCGGCCGTGGCATAGCCTTTCCACTTGACGAAGTATTGATGCTTCTTTCCTCGCCATCTGTCAGCCAAGATAGCTTCGACTTCATATTCCTCCTGCCCCTTAATGATATCCGGTGGCGGCCGTAGGTAATTGGGTCCGTGCACCCTTGTTTCTTTGAATGGTTTTAGTAGGGCAGCGTGGAATACCGGATGAATTTTCCAGCTCGCCGGTAACTGCAACCGGTATGTCGTGGGTCCCATCTTTTCTGTGATGGTGAAGGGTCCTTCTCTTTTTGGTGCCAGTTTGTTTGATTCATAGGGGATCGTTAGGTTCTTGGCATTGAGCCAGACCTTGTCCCCTTTCTCAAGCTTTGGCAGTTCCCTAAGAAACCGCCCTGCCATTCTTTTCTGGGCTAATTCATGCGCGATGAATGCCATCTTTCGCGCCTCTTTGACCTTCTTGATCCTGTTGACAGCTGCCGGGACGTTCCCTACTCTGTCATAGTCTGGGAATCCTCTCGGGACGTATCCTAGGATTATTTCAAGTGGCGCTGGCCGGTTTTCGGTCCGTCTGGTGTTGTGCGCAAATTCGACGTCAGGCAGTCGTTGTACCCATTGGAAAGGGTCGTTCATGCAATAGATACGAAGGTATACTTCGATCTGTTGGTTCATCCTTTCCGTTTGTCCGTCTGTCTGGGGATGGTATGCTGTACTCATCGCTGACTCCGTTCCCTGCAGCTTGCATAATTCCCTGAATAGTTTTGATGCGAATTGTGGTCCCCTGTCCGAGATGATTTTTCGGGGGATGCCGTATTGTGAATATATCTTTCGATGGAATATTTCTGCGGCCCCTTTGCTTGTAATTGTTTTGTCGCATGGGGTGAGAGAGATGGCCTTGGATAGGCCATGGTCGACAATCACCATCATGGAGTCGTACTTTCCAACTCTTGGCAGGTCGGTGACAAAATCGACTGAGCACTGTGAGAAGGGGAGGGCGTCTTCCCGTGTCAGTATTGGTTGCAAAGGGGGTTTTAGCGGATTCCTATCAGGTTTCATCTGTTGACAGATTGCACAGCCCCGGACGTATTCCGCTATCATTGTTCTCATGTCAGGCCACCAAAAGTGGGTCGTAACCTGTACTGTTGTACCCCAGATCCCAGGGTGTCCGGCCGGGATCGTGTCGTGGTATTTTGAGATGACGTCCCGTCGAAGGTCCTCGTCTTTTGGCACGTACATCCTGCCCCTGTAGAGCAGTATTCCATTCGTTTGTTGCCATTCATCTGCGGTGGTTCTCGCAGGAAATTCGCCTGTGCCCCCTAGAGCACGGATCGCCTGTTCCGCAGATTCATCTCGATCGTTGGCGTTCTTGATTCGATCAATGATCGGGATCTGGATTGCATGGACGACAAGTTTGTCTGAAATCATGGTGATTCCCTCGTTGTCCTCGTTGCTTTCGTCCAGGTGGTACAACCTGGAAAGTGTGTCGGCCATGACTAGTTTCCTTCCGGGGACGTGCTGCAATTTCAGGTCGAATTGTGAAAGGAATAGATGCCATCTCGCTTGTCGCCAATTTAGGCGCTGTGCGCTTCTCCAGTACGTCAGGTTCTGATGATCACTTCGGATCAAGATCCGATGCGGTGCTCCTTCCAATAGGTGCCGCCATTCTTCTAATGCTCGGACTATTCCGAGTAGTTCGCGATTGTAGATTTCGTAGTTCCGTTCTGTCGATGTCAGGGATTGTGAGAGATATCCCACTGGCCGTTCGCGCCCTGTTTCATCTGTTTGTTTCAGCACTGCTCCTGTGGCAAACTGAGATGCATCTGTTTCGAGGATGAATGGTTTTTCCTTGTCTGGTGTTCCTAGCGCGGGCGCCGTCGTGAATGCCTGCTTCATGAAGTCGAACGCTCTCTGTTCTTTGTCCGTCCACTGGAACCCCGTTCCTGTGACCGTTTTTGTGAGGTCTACCAGGGGTCGTGCGTGCGTTGAGTAGTGGTCGATGAATTTTCGATAGAAGTTCGCAAACCCTAGGAAGGATCTGACTTCCTTGAGATTTCGGGGAGTCGGCCATTCTTTAATCCCGTTGAGTTTCGCTGGGTCCATCTGGATGTTCCCTGGGGTGATGACCAGCCCTAGGAACTCAACTCGGTCGACGCCGAAGGCGCATTTCTCGGGTTTCACAAAGAGGTGGTTGTCCACTAATTTCTGAAGGATCTGCCGTTCCCGTTCTTTGTGTGTTTTCTCATCTTCTGAGAAAACCAGGATGTCGTCCATATAAACAAGCACCCATCCTTCGAGGATTTCTTCTTTCAGGATTTCATTCATCATTGCCTGAAAGGTCTCGGGTGCGTTGCACAATCCGAAAAACATAACTGTGGGCTCGTACAACCCTCGGTTTGTTTTGAAGGCTGCTTTCCACTCGTCTCCCTTCTTGATCCGCACGTTGTTGTATCCCGCTCTAAGGTCCATTTTTGTGAAGATCTTTGCTCCTTTTAGCTTTTCCAGGAGCTCTGAGATCAGTGGCAAGGGATAGACGTTCTTTATCGTCCCTTCGTTCAGATATCAATAATCTTGACAGGGTCGTAGGCCGCTGTCTTTCTTTGGAACGAAAAAGAATGGTGACGCCATCGGGGATTTTGAAGGGATTATGAATCCCTTGGCCAAGTTTTCTTTTAGGAATTCGTCCAGCGCCTGTTGCTCTTTAGGCGAGAGTGCATAGACTTTGCAGTCTTTCGGCACGAAATCGGGTTTTAATTTGATTGCGTGGTCCCATGGTCTCGACGGGGGGAACGCTGCTGCGGACTCCTTGCTGAACACCTTGGCGAAGTCCAGTAGGTGTTTCGGGACCATTTCTTCAATCGTCCGTTCTGGTTCGGGGGTTTTCTGCGCGAATTCTTGGGATTTCGTTAATGCTTTCCTGACAGCATTGATGATTTGTATCTTCGTTCGGAATTTCCTTCGCGTCTCCCCTTTTTTCCCTATGATCTTGGGGTCTGCTTTCGTGAAGCGTCGGATTGCTTCATATTCTTCAGGAGTGTATAATCGTTGATTTGTTTCTTCTGGTTGGTCTGTGGATCCAAACCCTTTCTCCCCTCGTTCTGTCTCGTCTAGGTCTTCGACCTCTATGATGTCGGGGGTGAGGTGTCGTTCAAATATTATCTGGGCTATTTGCATGCCCGGGATAATCCTATGTGCTTTGTCTGAGTAGTTGAAGATAATGGCTCCAACGTCTCCTCAGTAGTCCGAGTCTATGACTCCGGCTTGTACTACCAATCCGTGTCTGAGGGTGTTGCCTGATCGTCCAGCCAACCTTCCGTACGATCCCTTCGGGATCTTCATTTTTACTCCTGTGGAGACGAGTTTCCATCCTCCGGCGGGAATCTCGGTTTCTTCTGCGGCATAAAGGTCGTACCCTGCAGCTTCTTGGGTCCCCCTTGTTGGAATTTTCCCTTCTGGGGCAACTACCATTTCTACCGTATCCATTCGGATCGTGGTTTCCTGTTTCTTTTCTTCTGCCCCTAGTATTGATCGTACATCGACTGTTTGGTCCTTCCAGTCGATTGTGGGGTTTTCGTCTTTTAGCCATCCATACCCTAGGATCATATTCTCTGTTCCGATTGATCCTACTAGGAATCGGACTTTTCGCATTTTCTGGGTCTTCGGATATCGTAGTAGTATGGTGGCTTCTCGGTCTATTCGCCCATCTTTGTTTTCTGTTCCGTCAACATTTTTGACGATGATCGGGCTCTTCAAGGGTTGCGTGGGCACCTTGTATTTTTCTACCACTCTGCTGTGGATCAGGTTCGACATTGCTCCTGAGTCGATTAGTGCATTGCACTTCACGGGTTTTGCCAACGTCATGATTACCGGGATGAAGAGGGATTGATTCTTCTCGAACGAGGTAATTACATGTGCTGCTTTTTCGGAGGGTAAGACCGTGGGCTTCCCTCCTAGGCAAAATCCTGTTCTTCTACGAGCTGTGCTAGGAGCTCGGGGTTCTTGGCTTTCAGGGCCCTAATCGCTGTGACCGCTCTGTTCGCGGTGATGTATTCAATCTCTTCTTCTGAGACTTCTTCGATGCGAGCTTCTTGCTCGGCTTCTTCTTCCTCGGTCTTTCAAGTGGTCCGCCTAGGGCGGGCTGGCTTCCTTGGCCTCTTCGGGCAGTCTCGCGACATATGCCCTGGCTGATGACAGGTGAAACACTTTCCCTTCTTGATGTGATCATCCCTTTCCTGGGTGGTCATTCGATCTACATCCATCGCATTTGGATCTTTCGGTGCGGTTGTCTGTGGAGCACTAGTGCGTCCGTTATTCTGGTTCGAGGCTTGCCAAGCCTTTTTCTTGACAAACGGTTTATCCCGTTTCAAGAATATCTTGTACGTATTTTCATAGTACGAGGCAGTGGACTGCCATTCATCAATAGTTGCTGGTAGCGGCCGAACGCCGATGATGTATCGGGTCGTATGTTCGGGTAACCCTTTCTCGAATAGGGTTATAAGCAGCGCGTTTCCGTCCGCGCTGTATCAATCGTACTGGGCCTTCCCGGCCAAGTCATTGAATTCGGTGATGTAGTCATCGATGTCTTTTCTGTCCTGGGTTACGTCCAGGATTTTCTTCCGCGCCTTCTGTACTTCTTCGATGGCTCCGAAGGCTTTTTGGAAGTCTGCGTCAAACTGTGCAAGACTAGGCGGGAAGAATCATTTCGTCTGGGGGTTCGTATAAACCCGATGATAGTTCTGTTTCCATTGGCCCGTTTTCCCCTTGTTTGAAATATAAGAGAGGATAAAGATCACTCTCTGAACGTTGTTCTGGAATGACGTTTCATACATCGTAAACCAGGAATTGCACTGGTTTATGAAGTTCTGCATGTCGGATCGTTCCCCATCGAATACGTCCGGGGGATTGATCTTTATCATCGGGGGTCGGTAATACGGGTTCGGCGCCGGAGGTTGAGGCTGCGGTGCATTCGGTGGTGGAGGTCCTCCTCCTCCTGGGTATCCTCCACCCGGGTTTCCTGGGTTTCCTCTGGGGTTCCCTGGGTTTCCTCCTCCAGGGTTTCCTCCTCTGGGGTTCGCGGGGGTTCCTCCTCCAAGTCCTCCAGGAGGGGGGGCATTTCCTCCTCCGAGTCCGAAGTTTCCTCCCAGTCCTCCTCCGCTTGTATCTGCGGAGGTTCGTCCAAATAGGCCTGAAGGCCATGTTCCTGGGTTTGTTGTTCCCATTTCTCCGCTTGGGCTAGTCCAAGACGGATTTCCTCCGCTACCCATTCCGGGTGCGTTCTGTGGGGGGCTTCCAAAGAGGTTTGCTCCTCCAGCCATAGACCCAATCCCACTCTGCGCAAAAGCAGATATAAATCCTGGAGGGTCCTGTCCTCCGGTCTGGCTGTTATCTGTTCCTGTAAAGTTTCCAGGATTTCTCCCATCATCTCCGATGCGCTCAATTCCTGCCATTCCTGTGGTGCCCGAAGGCTGATTCGTATTTCCATCGGCATCGGAGGTTCTGTTGATGGTTTCGGTTTCGTTTTCAGTCAACGTCACGGTTGACATTGGAGGGATGTCTCCAAATCGTTCGAACGCTTCACGCGTTATTTCCCAAGCGGTCTGTCTTGCGGAGGGGTATACTTCTACCCACTTCGATGCCCTATCTTCTCTTGGAATGACAACAATTCCTCCGCGGTTACGGAAGGCTCCAATGGTGTCAGTCCACTCGTATCGGTGGAGTCTGTAAACTCCCTGAATGTCCTCGGGCAAGAGTTCAATCAGTCGTGCTGGGAATTCTGGTCCAAATATCATGGGCCCTTACACCGTGATAGGTGAGGGTGTGATAAGCTTGACCTTCTGTTACGGGTCGAATACCCGTTCGTATATTCGAGTCGCAAATATAGATCGTTCTTCTGCACGTAGGCACGTCGCCATATGCAAGGCAAATACTCGTTAGATGCCTTCAAGTCCTAAGTGAAGTCCTTAGGAGATCGGTTAATATCCAATACGCGTTAGAGGATATAATCTGTTCAAGTGCGAGTCGAATAGAATATAAGACTCGCCTAAGTCCGAGAAGTCAGTGTGCACTTCGAGGACTTAGTCGTTCGATTGCTCGAGTGAGAAATACTGAGCGTAGTTTCCTACGTTTTGAGAATGAGTATAAGACTTCTTGTTTATACAACAAGGTCGAGCTGAAGAGCTTCGACAATAAGTACATGAGCTTTTATACTATGCTAAGTTTCAGGGGTCAAGTTCGTCCCAGATGTCACCGCTACTATCTACGCTATAGTACCAAACGTTTGATAAGTATGTAGTGATATGTCTGAAACAATAGATAGAAATGATGATGGCGGTTGAACGCCATCTGTCAGCTAACGAATGATAAACATGAAACGGGGACAGAGTTGGATCTGTCAAAAGTGAAACATGCCCTACATGCTAATACAACTGGGGATACGCCCAGTAGAGTCACGAGTAGCCAGGGGGTTGGTTGCGCAACAAGTCCCTGTATCGTATTCGCCCGGTGGTGAGTTCTGTCGATATTCGAAAAATTAAAATAACCGTAACACCCCCCTCCTGAAAAGAAGTTACCAGACTGTTGTAGTACCACTTTCTTATTCTCTGCTGCGTAGATAATGCCTTGTGCAACCAAGTCCAAGCTGGCCAAGCGCTCTCAGAGCCCTTACCAGAAGCATGCTTCCAGAAATGGAGAGCGTGCAGTGTACAAATTGGGAGCCCGCGATGCCGCCACTGGCACTGCAGGTCACTGGTGGATCCCGGTAGAAATGCCGGCGCACATCGCTAAGGCTGGAAAGCCAAAGCCCCGTGCGAAATCACCACCCAAGTACACCCCGCGTATACGATCGGAGGAGGAGCTATTCGAGCTATCAATAATGGCTCGGCAATCCCTTCTCCAACAAAAGGAGCTCAACAAACTCCTGGCCGCTCGCGCCAAACTCAACAAGAAGATTGCTGAGAAGCAGTCATGCAAGGCCATTCCTCTGGCCCTCCGCATCACCGATCCGGTCCAGGGACCTAGCGTCCCTCCGACTCTTACGACCCTCAATCCCGACTTGAAATTCGGCAAAAAGCGATATATTCAAGCAGCGGATCACATAGAGCCGGTACTCACATCCACTCTGGAGCGCCTCGCTCCACTTGCCAATCTATCCATCGACTACCCAGGCTTCGATCTATACTATGATACGAAGTTCCACGCCATGGTCTGCGATTTAGAAGACCTGGTAGACAATCTGAAGGAAAGGGCGAGGAGTGGAAAAATAGTTAACAGGATGTGGAGATATATGGAAGGACATTCATTGCAAGAAGTTGAGGAAGGTATCCCTAGAAGGGATGGAAAGGTGACAAGCCGAAATAATAAAACAAATCGTAGAAATAGGGGCAATATTTAATTACGGACTGGAGGAGCCTGAAAAGGTTCTTTCCTTAGATGAGGAACTCCTGGCAATCGCATAGAAATATACGATTGTTAATTCTGAAAAGAATGCCAGACTGCGCAGCAGCAGACCCTTTTAATTTTAATTTTCTTCACTCCAACCACTAAGTCGAAAATCTAAGACTTACCAAGCGAACAGAACAATGTCCGCAGCAGCAACAGCCGCGTCTGGTTCGGGTGTCAACCCCGTCCCAACCCAGTCGACAACGTGCTGGGAACCCAGTCTCCGGTGGAACTAAACATCCACCTTCCTCCCCTCTCCGATGATGAGGAAGAGGAAGAAAGGAACCCGTCGGAAGATGAAGAAGAAGTAGCACCACACCTATTCCCCAGGGAATTCGGAGTCTTCGCGTCCCCAGGGTGGACCTATGAGGCACCCCAACTACTCACAGCCGAGCAAGCTGAGGAAAGGATCCTCGGCCAACTAGACGCCTCGGTTTCAGTCCGGTACCACCCCCAAGTCCTGGCCAACGTCATCAATGACGCAGTCAACGCCTCCACCCGCATCGCACACGCATACACAAAGGACGTCAAGTGCTGGGGAGAGTACGATGTCAAGAAGTTGGTGAAGAAATTCGACCAACTTCAAAATTACGTACTCTTCCAGGAGGCACGTATCCAGGACCTCGAGGACCGGCTCACCCGGAAAATCGCGCAAGTCGAAAGACTTGCATCACAAACACCAGCACCAGCAGCAGCAGCAGGCGCTCCACAAGGAGCCGCACCCTTCACCCTTCGCGAAAAGGTACCCGCACCACCGGAATTCTCCGGCCCAGACGGCAAAGTCTCGGCCAAGGAATGGATCGAGAAACTCGGTCTATACTTTGCCAAAACCAAGCCGGCCAGTGATGACGAGCAGATCACAACCGCCCTTTACCGCCTCAGCAGAGAGGCATATCGTTACATGGGCCCCCTGCTTGAAAAGGCAGGGAACGGAGAACCTCTGGGTACGTGGGCAGAGTTCAAGAAAACAATCTTGAACCAGTATGCGAAGAAGACCGACAAGGAGATCGCCGAGAAGGAGATCAAACAATACTATGGTGACAAGGGGAAGAAGAAGGTGAAAGCCGACTTCTTCATCTATTGCAGAAAATTCAAGACTCTCGGAACGTTGTCGGAAATCGACAACACCACGCTCCTTCGGGAGTTTAAGGAAATCCTACCTGAAAAGGTTAGGGATCACATCAACCTCCTGTTCCGAATGTCCCCCGCCACCGTACCCACCGAGTGGGCCAAATATGTCGATCTCGCGCTGGAGCTGTATAAGCTGGCCTACCCTGAAAAGCTGCAGGGTAGCATATTCAAGGAGGAGAAAAAGAAAGAAGAAAAGAAGGAAGCCCCCAAGGAGACTGCCGTCGCTTCTGAAAAGAAGGGCGTCTCCAAGGGGAAGGGAAAGGAAAGGGCGGCACCCGCCACCACTACTACGACCAACAACGCCAGTGGTCCCAAAGGGCCTTGCCGAACTCACAACGGCGCCCATCTGTACAAGGACTGCCCGGACTTTGTTCCGCGGCCCGGGTCCAAGTACGACAAGGGAAACTCAGCTGGTACGGGGTCATCGGGGAAGACGAAGTCTGAAAAGGCAACGTCAAAGACCACAAGCGCGCCACCGGCCGGAACCAAGCCTGGGAAAAAGTACACCCAGAAGGTCGTGTGGCAGGAAGCCGACTCATCCGATGAAGAGGAAGAGCCGAAGAAGACAGTGGGGACCCTGTCTGTCAAATTGGCCCCAACAACAAAAATCGAAGACGTGATGATGGTGGCGACGCCGGAAGAAGGGAACTTCTGGCAGTCGCTCAGCGCCCAAGGGCGCACCGCAACCAAAGCGGCACTATCCCCAGAGAAAAACGTGTGGGACGAAATTTCTCTGGAATCACCATACTCCTCGGAAGGCACTTTCCCGGTGCACTACGAGGATTTTATGTAAGAGACTCGGCTAAAACTTGCCAGCAGAGTCTCCGAGAACAATTTTCCTTCGACCCCCTCGCAGCTAGTTTCTTCGATATATACAATGTACATACTAGCGAGGCAAAATATGCAGATAAATCCTTCCGAATGGAAATGACTCTGTGGGTTCATGGAAAGAAAGTGCAAGTATATGCCCTGATAGACTCAGGAGCGTCGATAAGTGTCATCGATACGACACTAGTCGAGAAATACGGGTTACCAACAAGGAAATCCGGGATGGAACTTGACATCCGAAATGCAGACGGTACATGCAACACAGCCGGTAAACTCAACCAAGAAGTCCGCGCCTATGTGGAACATGACCACGTAGGCTATCACCAAAAATTTTACGTGATGGACATCGACAAGGTTGATATCATACTCGGTTATGATTGGTTCCTCGCACACAATCCAGAAATAAACTGGTGTGAAGGAACCATGCGGTACACAAAAGGCTTGGAAAGGCACAAGCAAAGAGTCTCTGATGAGGAATCAGAAGACGAGACTATTCGCACAATCCTATCCAATTATCCGATAGACTGGCTAGGAGAAGACGAACCCAACAATCAGTTCGTTGCCTGGCTAGACAATCTAGAGGAAGAAGGGCATCAGATTCTGATAGAGACAATCAAGTCACTAAAAGAATATGATGCCAAGGATGACATTGACGATAATGACCTTCAGAAATGGAAGTCATTAGTTCCAAAAGAATACGGACCCAGTGTATTCTCACAACAAGCATCCGAAAGGATGCCGGAACAAAAACCGTACGATCATGGAATAGAATTTGTTCCAGGTGCGGAATTACCACGACCGGTAAAAAGGTACCCAATGTCCCCGGTCCAAGCAAATTTACTCGACCAATGGATAGAGGAGGAACTCTGAAAGGGGTACATCCGAGAATCCAAGTCACCCGTGGCATCTCCCGTCTTCTTCGTAGCAAAGAAGGACGGTGGGCTAAGGATGGTAGTCGATTACCGAAAGATAAACGACATCACGGTTAAAAATAGATACCCGATACCTCGGATCAATGACCTTATCGACCAATTAAGTCAAGCTTCGATTTTCACGAAGATTGATTTACGATGGGGTTACAATAACGTCCGGATCAAGGAAGGGGATGAATGGAAAACAGCATTCATCACCCATTGGGGTCTATACGAAGCCACGGTCATGTACTTCGGCTTCTGCAATGCACCAGGAACTTTCCAACACATGATGAATACAATCCTAGCGGATTTCATCAGGGAAGGACACGTAATAGTGTACCTGGACGATATTCTAGTGTTCAGGAATGACCTAAACGAACACCAAAGAATTGTGAAAGCAGTTCTTCAAACTCTCCAGGACAACGACCTCTTTGCGAAACCCGAGAAATTTTGAAAAAGATAGCATAGAATACCTCGGAATTGACACAGATCTACCTGTGGGACTCACCTAGCCGCTATCCTTAGGTATTAGGGGGACTAGAGGAGGAAGATAAACCCAGTGCAGCAGTTGCTATTGGATGTAGCGTAGCGGCGAAGCCGAGAATGCTTGGGACTACTAATAGTAGTGCACTGGGAGTACCGATGGTACTCCGCGTATGGGCACTCAAGGTGAAGACGATAGAATAGAACTGAAGTATGGAGCGCTTGGCTCCTACTTAAATACATGTATGCGGAGAGGTCATGTGCTACTGTATAGTACTACCTTTCCGGGTTATGTGGCTTTGCCAATGGGCGAAGCTTATCTTATCTATATGTTTATGATCCTATCTACAATGGCCGTGTGGGCCGGTAATGGCCGCACCAATAGTAGGAGAGGAGGTTTAGTATTATCTTGATTAACACGGGCACTGCCCGGGTATCATGTTGTTGTCCAAGGCTAGGTGCCGAGGACATTATGCTTATTGGACCAACAGGTACCGTAGCATGTGGAGGACTTTAGCCGTAAAAGCAGAAGTCCCGGGGTTTTAGCAACGCCGTGATAGCCGGAGCCGGGGGATTGGTATGTACCAATCCATGAGGACGGGCCGAGCGGCCGATCCAATAGAACATTGCCTTGTGGCGATGTTTGTATGTGTTGCCATTATTATGCGAGGGCGTGGCGCGCCTGAGGTGTCATTGTGATCAAGGATCTTATGACAGGTGGGAAGCCGGAGAGGCCAACCCAATAGAACATTGCCTTGTGGCGATGTTTGTATGTGTTGACATTATTATGCAAGCGTGCCGCGCTCGGCCTATCATTATGATCTAAGATCTTATGGTGTGGCTTGGTCTTGCTCTGACGGGCGAGACCTATGACGTAGCTGTAGTGATGCTATTGGACCGGAAGGTACCGTAGCGTTATGTAAGCTGGTCATGTGGTTGATAAGCCCAGTTAAGAGCTTGTCATATGGCAATGGGAATTAACCCGTAGATAACTTGTAGTTAGACGTATAAATCCCGGATAAATTGCTATAATCATAGGAAAAATGCTGTAAGCCCCAGATAAATCTGTGACAGGAATGATAATCAAGGAGGGAGTCGTGGAAATGGATCCTAAGAAACTCTCAGGGGTTCTAGATTGGCCCGTCCCCAAAAATGTCAAGGACGTCCAATCTTTCATCGGTTTTGCTGACGCAGTTATACACAACGTACAGCTTATGCCCTAGGACCGAAGACGCAATGTCTTAGACCGTAGTCGTCCTAGTGGCACTGGCTATGAGGGTTACTCAGAGAGACCAAAGACTAAGGCGATGGTTATGCCAGCAGAGCACGCATGAAGTGATAGACTGTGGGACACGCCCCAATGCCGATGATAACAAGACTGAGGTTGTAAGACCTCAGTCGCTAGCTTATATACATGAGTCACGCGCACTACTACTAAGGACCACTGCCCTAAAGTAAAGGACCGTGCGCAGGCGCTGTAGCGCCGCTGACTAAGCTTCTGTCACCTGATCCTATGTAACTACTGGGATGTGCCGATACCCACTACACTATAATGGTTATATCATGTGACTAGATACCAAGAGGACCGGGGTTTGACCCCGGGGGATAGGCGTTAGCCTTAACGTCAGGTAAAACCGTGACATTTGCAAACTATTACCGACGATTCATCCAAGGCTTCTCTAAGGTTGTAAAACCATTGACTAGCCTAACAAGGAAGAACATCAAATGGGAATGGGGTACAGAAGAGCAAGCGGCGTTTGAAGATTTGAAAAAATCTTTTACGTCCGCCCCAATTCTAAGGATCCCGGACAACACAAGTCCGTTCCGACTTGAAACCGACGCATTGGATTTCGCAAAGGGAGCAGTCCTATCACAATTAGACCCATCGGATGGAAAATTCCACCCGGTTGCCTTCTTCTCTAAGTCTCTCAGCGCTCCAGAGCGTAACTATGAGATTTACGACAAGGAGTTATTGGCAATAATAAGGGCTCTAGAAGAGTGGAGACACTATCTAGAAGGACACGATGAGAAATTTGTCATATGGTCAGATCACCTGAACCTGACTTATTTCAAATCGGCTCAAAAGCTGACCCGACGGCAAGCACGCTGGAGTTTATACCTAACAAGGTTTAACTTCGAGATGGTGCACAAGCCAGGTAAAACGATGTTAACGGCGGATCCTCTATACAGGAGGCCAGACCATGAAGAGGGGGTGGAACTGGACAATAGAGACAAAACACTCCTCAAACCGGAATATTTCGCAGTCCAAACAATGGAAGGCGAACATGATGCACAAGCGCCCGGTGACAATGAGTTACTCCGAGAGATTAGGAAAGCCCTACTCAACGATGAGCTCACCAAGAATTACCGAGATCTACTGAAAAGTGGACCGTGGGAATTCAAGAAAGGACTCCAGGAATGGAACTTTGAGAACGGCCTACTTCTGAAAAGAGGAAAGGTCTATGTTCCAAAGGATCCAGAAGATCTGAGATGCCGTGTTGTAGAAATACATCACGATCACGTCACGGCAGGACACTTTGGACGTTGGAAAACGTACGAACTACTGTCACGGAACTACTGGTGGCCTGGAATGACGAATTACGTCAAACAATACGTGGAAGGGTGTGACACATGTCAACGGATGAAAAACCGAACACACACCCCATACGGACCCCTGCAACCCTTACCGGTTCCGAAAGGACCGTGGGACACAATGACAATAGATTTGATCACGCATCTACCACCATCGGGAACTGAAAAGTTTAACTCGATAATGGTAGTAGTCGACCGACTAACGAAAAGAGCAAGGTTTATCCCAACAACGGATAACCTAAACACCAAGGAGCTAGCCAATCTCCTTTACCAAAAGATATACCTGATACACGGTTTACCTAAACAAATCGTGTCGGACCGAGGAGTACAATTCTCTTCGGAATTATTCAAGGATTGGTGTGAAACGCTTGGAGTACAACGGTCAATGACTACAGCCTACCACCCACAAGCGGATGGACAGACTGAAAGGGTCAATCAAACGTTAGAACAGTATCTACGCTGCTACATTGAGGTAGTACAGAAAGATGACTGGTCAACGTACCTACCTACGGCAGAATTCGCTTACAATAACGCGGCGAGCGAAACAACAAAGAATTCGCCATTTTACGTAGAGTTAGGTCGTCACCCCAATGCAGGACCAACGGATCTAAGGCCAACCACTAATGCGGACCTAAATGAAATTGCGCAAGCAAGATGGAACGCACAAGACCAAGCGAAAGCAGCTATGAAAATAGCAGCAGAGTGATGGTCTTGGTATTACGGCTCTGGAAGGAAAACACTGTCGTCAGAAAAATATTTTCTCTCGGGTTCTCCGGGCAGGTCTGGATGTGCCGGGATAGGCGAGGTGTTCGAGGGGTTGAGGTCGAGTAGTTTTACCGGTTGAATGTAGCCTGTAGCGACCTAGAGCTGCAGCGGTGCGTCGAATAAAGCGGAAATAATAGAAGTTGACTTGAAAATGTTTGTGACCGATTTCCTAAGTCCTAAGCGTACGCCTCGAGCGCAGCCCTTCGTCTGACTTCGTCTGGGTGGAATTCGATGATTTGCTCGTATCTACACGTCGCCTAAATACATGGAGAGCCACGAAATTTTCCACAACATTTTAAGTGCCCTGAAATTTCGAGTGTGCACCCTACAAGCTAGACAATCCAGAGACGAACCCTGAAACGGTGAAGATTGTCCTGAAACACAAGCAACTTATTTTATGAAACCGATCACCTGTAGATCTAGGGTGGTGCACCGAGGTTGGAGAGAAAAGACATGGAAAAAACTATAGGAAGGCAGCCGGGGTTGGGCCAGACCTGGCTAGGCTAGAGAGCCTAGGGAAGCGTCAGGGGGGTACCTGTTTTGACTGGATGAGCAGCCAAATAGTGCCCGCAGGGCTTTTGCGACGTTTCAGATTGTGTATGAGCCAGCGAAGGTTCACTGTACAAGCATGATCGAGGCCGATCACGATCGGTCGAGCTGTGGTTGAACTACCTCAGATGGGCATTCTGCCTACCAGCTGGCTTTCTGTGGTGCGTTCTGCGTCGTTTTGGTGTGTGTTTAATCGCGTCCTGGTATTCTTACATGTGTCTAATGTCTGTGGCACATTTATATTGTAGCACAACACCACCCTACAAAGTAGGCGACAAGGTGTTACTGGACGCGCATAGCTGGCAAGACACCGAAAGGAGCCTGGCCCCACGTTACATTGGACCATTCAAGATAGTGGAAGCACTATCACCGGTCACGTTCAGACTTCACATGGACTCGCAATACCGGGCTTATCACCCAGTATTCCATGCATCGAAGTTAGTACTATATAAGGAAGCCACGATCCAAAAGAAGTCAGACCCGGAACCTGAAAAGGATTCGGATGGCGAAGAACAATGGGAAGTCAAGAAAATTGTAGACCATCGCCTGAGAGGGAAAACGATGGAATACAGAGTCAGGTGGAAAGGATTCACAGTCAGCGATGACTCGTGTGACACAGACTAGCTGTGGGACTCACCACCTATGTGTTGAGGATATAGGCGGACGGAGTAGCCAGTCAAGCGCAGCAGAAGTGAGGTTATTCTACGGCGCAAGCCGAGAATAATAGAACTAAGGATTAGTGGCATCTAGCCAGGTCCTTATGTACATGTGTGACGGGAGGGCACGTGCTACTATCTAGCTATGGCCTTACCGGGTTATGTGGCTTTGCCAAGTGGCGAAGCTTATCTTATCTAATGTTTAGGACTCTCTATCTACAATGGCCGTGGTAGGCCCTAATGGCCGAACCAATCGTAAGAGAGGGATTTGCTGGTTATCTGTTAGTAATGCGGGCACAGCCCGGATATAGGTGAAGCCGGTTGCCGGATACCGTGAGGTATAATGGTGATTGACCGGTCTTCGTTGGATGACCAAGGCGAGACGCCGAGGTCGTTATGCTATTGGACCCAAAGGTACCGTAGCATGTGTTATGTCCGGACCGGATGGTAACCGGGACATGTGTTGGACGTAGCCGTGAGGCGAGGTCCGGTGTTTGGGCAACGCCGTGATGGCAGAAGCCCGGGCATTGGTATGTACCGATGCCGTGGGAGGCCGAGGAGGCCGTGACCTATAGCGATATTGCCTTGTTGCTAATATAGTGCTGTATGGTCGTGTTGACATAATTATGCGAAGGCGTGTCGCGCCTGAGATGTCATTGTGATCAAGGATCTTATGACGTGTGGGAAGCCGGAGAGGCCGACCCAATGAGACATTGCCTTGCGGCGATGTTTGGTGTTGTGGACATTATTATGCGAGCGTGCCGCACTCGGCCTATCATTATGATCTTCGATCTATGACGTGGCTGGTCTTGCTATGACGGGCGAGACCTTTATGACGTAGCTGTAGTGTTGCTATTGGACGTGGTTGTACCGTAGCGTTATGTAAGCTAGTCATATGGTTGATAAGCCCAGTTAAGAGCTTGTCGTATGGCAATGGGAGTTAACCCGTAGATAACTTGTAGTTAGACGTATAAATCCCAGGTAAATTGCTATAATCATAGGAAAAATGCTGTAAGCCCCAGATAAATCTGTGACATCGTGGCTCAAAGAAACCAACCTCGGCGCAGCACGTGACCCCGTACTGGATTACAAGACAAAGATTGAAAAATCCATGTCGGAAAAATCCGGACTCCGACGGTCAACCCGACAGAAAGAGAAGGTTGCCGTCTTCGACCCAGACAGCGATGAATGGGAATCGAACACATGTGTTTGGCCAGACAACTGGCCCCAGTACCGCGATAACCATCGCAAGGAACCAAAGCGAAAGCTAGTCCGCAACCCTAAAGGGAAGTGGATTTCGGCAGACATCGCACAAAATATAGATCTCAAGATCGAAGTGCTCCCTGGAGGAAAAGAACCTACCAAGGGAACAGACGATTCAGTAGGACTAGATATCTACGCCGCAATAGGAGATGTCATCCCACCGCACGGAAGATTAGAAGTAAAAACTTCTTTGAAAATCCAAGTGCCGTTCGGGACCTACGGAAGAATCGCACCAAGATCAGGTCTAGCTCGAAAGGGCATAGATGTGCTAGCCGGCGTCATAGACCATGACTACCAAGGAGAAGTCGTAGTGATTCTTATCAATCACAATGACCAACCATACGATGTGAAGAAAGGCGACAAAATAGCCCAACTCATATGCGAAGTCGCAGAGGACCCTCAAATTTCCTTAGTCAGAAAAGGGTACTTTGACAAGGTCAAACAGACGCAGCACGGAACCAAAGGTTTCGGTTCCACTGGAAAGTAAGACACAAGGGAGTGATGCGAGGATGCCTCACCTAAAAAGGGGGTAATGTCACAAAGTGTGTCACAGATCGTAAGGTCTGGGACTCACTCTTTATTTTTACAGATTTATTGTAGGTCTCCTAGGCTCTGTGCGAGCACCCTAGCCCTCCATGCGACTGTACCAGCGCTACGCGCCAGCCAGCGCCTCTGTAGTTAGATTAGATTAGATGACCATAGTAGCTAGCGCCTGGTCAGCGCTAGGCTACTACATCACCTGACATAGATACATGACGACGCCCCTTAGCTACGCCATTACTGGCAGCACGGGCCTTTACGTTTAGGGCAGGTCGTAGTACAATGATACGCCCAGTCCCTATGTATATAAGTCATAGCGTTCTGAGGCTTACACCTCAGAACTAATAATCTCATCGATGGGCATCAAGGCCCCTTTGCGACGTACCCTCTGCGTGCCAGTCTGCCTCCTCTCTCCCATCGTCTGCTAGTCTGTGGTTAGCGCTGACACAGACTTGCCTCTGATGTCACGTCCCAACCGCTGGGTCTTGTCTCTAAGGGACCTAGCGTCGTCTATAGGGGAGGCTACAATGCTAAGGAGGGTAGCCACCAGACTAGCAGGTGTAAGACGGAGGAGACGTCGCGCGGGCAGACAAGGAGAGAGCATGAAAGAGGGCACACGCGCCCAACTGACATTAATAGGTCTGAGGTTGTAAGACCTCAGACGCTACTACTTATACATGACGGGTCCGCTACACTAGAGACTACCGGGCATACCCTAAAGGGGGTGGTCTGTGCGCATGATGGGAACAGTGTCATGTGAGGGGGTTACATAAGTAAGGGGGCGGTGCCAAGGCGCCACTACTATCAGTAACTGTAATCTAATCTATCTACCGGTCACGTGCCGTCAGGCAGGGGAGGGCGTAGTGACGAAGGGGTTAGCGAGCCTAAGGGAAGGTGTAGTGACGCGGGATCGAGCCTAGGGGCCCCCGCATTATGTCAGAGGGTAAAACCGTGACAAGCGCCTAACAACTTACACTCGACGTTACGACGGTACGCTCTGGCTCTCCCTTACAGGATTGCCTTAGCGTATGGTGGACGGGCTGAGGCCCTGGTATATCACGGCAAGTCGCCTTGTGATAAAGTGACCACATAGCTATTTTTTCCATAATTTTAGCTATTATTCTGGCATTTCTACGTATAACTACGGCTTAACAGCACAATGCTGAGATGCCGCAGGGTTATCTCATAACTAAGGGTTATTAGCTAACAAACACGCTAGTCATCCCATATGACACCAGTGCTTACACGCTAGTCATTCACAACGCCTAAGCGGCCCGTCCTTGCAGACATGCCGCTTAGTCATACGTCACGTGTGCTGACTTATATCCCGATACCGGGCTATGTCAGCTAGATTACCATACCTCTTACGCCTTAGTAATACACACGGCTCAGAGTCTCTAGGGACCTACTGCAGTGGCAGGGGTCCTTTATACAATGTATATAAGCCTAGGTTCTGGCAACTACAAGTCCCCAGAACTATTCTCTTATCGAGATACAGTATTACCCACTGCTATCACTCTTAGCTCGCCCAACACCCAACAAGTTTACGTTTGGTGAGTTCTCACTAAGATTGTGATAGACTAGTTCTGGGGACTTGTAGTCGCCAGAATGCCAGCTTATATACATCGCATATAGGACCCCTGCCACCGCAGTGGGTCCCTAGGGACTCTTAGCCGTATTACTAAGGCTACAGAGTATGAGCTAATATGGCTGACATAGCCCGGTATCGGAATATAAGTCAGCACGCGTGATCTATGAGTCAGTGGGACGTATGTAAGTACGGGCCGCTGAGTCATTATAGGTGTGTAGCGTATAGGCACTGGGTCATTACTGATGACTAGCGCGTATGTTAGCTAATACTACCTAAATACTAGATAAGCCTTCCGGCTTGTCGGCATCCTTGGGATAACTAGTGGTTACACGTAGAAATCCAGGATAAATAGCTAAAATTACGGGAAAAATAGCATTGGAATGCCACTTCGTGACATGGTGACGTATGCCTAAGATACCTGAAGGTGATGACTAAAGGTGGTGTCGATGACGTATTGCAGTCTAGAGGCTTATGGGCTGGGCCCAAGCTCTATTGACGTATGCGATGTGTCATTAGTCTTGACTAGCGTGTTATGCTTTGTCAGGTGTGCTTAGTAGCGTGTTTAGCGCTGATGTAAGCAATAAGCCCAGTTAAGGACTTGTGTTATGGCAATGGGAGTTAACCTGTAGATAACTTGTAGTTAGACGTATAATCCGCGGATAAATTGCTATAATTGTAGGAAAAATGCTGTAAGCCCCAGATAAATCTGTGACAACAACTTAACATGATACCAGCATTACTGTGCTTCTATCAGCTGCTTAGCTCCCCAGAAACTCCCTCAAGATACCACATCTCAGATCATTAACAAGTTCCATAGGCTTAGGGGTTCTGATCTCAACAGATTATCATACTGTCACGGTTTTTAGCTCTTCCGTTTACATCCCTCGCTAGGTACTACGAGCAGCGCTGGCGCGCGTCTGCTCCTCTATTATTTAGTTACCTTCTCGTCTCCACCCAGACTCCGTACAGGTCACCTGCCCGTTGGTTTAGCGCTGTAGGGTAGCGCGCGCTCAGGTACTTCACGTTACGGTCACACTTAGTTACATTCTGCGTTACTTGTCACCTGACCCCTTAGATACGGCGCACAGGCCTCTTCTTTAGGGTAGGACTCGTAGCTAACACGCACATGTATATAACATACGACGAGATGGGGCTTATTCCCCATCTCTATGATTCTCGACTTGGGCTTCGGCTCCTTACTCAACCATCTGTCTGTGTGTGCGCCGGCTGCTAGGGACTCGCCTGACTCGCCTTGCTCGTCTGCGTCACCCTTGTGCCTTCTCTGTCAACCCCTGCAAAGGACGTTTTGGCAGGGTCGACGTCTTGGGCATGCGTTCATGTGCCGACGTCTTGGACGTTTCCCCGGCTTGTGAGCCGGTCCCACAGGCTCGGTGAGTCTGTGTCACATACACCTCTACAAAGGAGAAGAAAGCTTCCTTCTACTGTCACTTTTTCTTACAGTGAACTGAACTCCATCATCTAGATCACAGCAAGGCCAAGTTCTGACATTCATCTTCCCATTTTCACTTGTTGTTGATAATCCTGGCATTAAGGCACCAGAAAATTGTGCTGTTGAGATGCATATTAAGGGCCTTCTCCCACCTTCTGACACAGATGTACACAGATGTGGGACCTGCCATGGGTAGGGAAACTCCCAAGGTCTTCATGACTAGGGCTAACGAGCAGCGGTGAACGCAGAGGTGCTGTCTGTCACAGATTTATCTGGGGCTTACAGCATTTTTCCTACGATTATAGCAATTTATCTGGGACTTATACGTCTAACTACAAGTTATCTATGGGTTAACTCCCATTGCCACACTACAAGTCCTTAACTGGGCTTATTGCTTACGTCAGCGCTAAACACAATACTAAGCACACATGACAAAGCATGACACGCTAGTCAAGACTAATGACAACATCGCTAAGGCAACGTGCCTTGACACAGACTAGCTGTGGGACTCACCACCTATGTGTTGAGGATATAGGCGGACGGAGTAGCCAGTCAAGCGCAGCAGAAGTGAGGTTATTCTACGGCGCAAGCCGAGAATAATAGAACTAAGGATTAGTGGCGTCTAGCCAGGTCCTTATATACATGTGTATCGGGAGGGCACGTGCTACTATATAGCTATGGCCTTACCGGGTTATGTGGCTTTGCCAAGTGGCGAAGCTTATCTTATCTACTGTTTATGGACTCTACATAGAATGGCCGTGGCTGGCCCTAATGGCCGAACCAATTGTATGAGAGGGATTATGTCTTATTGTTGTGATAACGCGGGCGCAGCCCAGGTATAGAGGAAGCCGGTTGCCGGATACCGTGAGGTATAATGGCGATTGGCCGTGCTTCGTTGGATGACCAAGGCGAGACGCCGAGGTCGTTATGCTATTGGACATGGTTGTACCGTAGCATGTGATATGTCCGGACCGGAGGGTTACCGGGACATGTGTTGGACTTAGCCGTGAGGCGAGGCCCGGTGTTTGGGCGACGCCGTGATGGCAGAAGCCCGGGACTTGGATTGTACCGAGTCCGTGGGAGGCCAAGGAGGCCGTGACCTATAGCGATATTGCCTTGATGCTAATATTATGCTGTATGGTCGTGTTGACATTATTATGCAAGCGCGCCGCGCTCGGCCTGTCATTGTGATCTAGGATCTTACGACGTGGCAGGTCTAGCTCTGACGGGCGAGACCGAGTGACGTAGCCGGTGACGATTGCTATTGTCTAGACGTATATGACGTATTGCGGATATCGGACCGTATGGTTACCGATGATAGTGCGATGATATCATTAGTCTTGTGACGTAGCGGTGTCTAGGCTGGTCATGTGGTTGGTAAGCCCAGTTAAGAGCTTGTCGTATGGCAATGGGAGTTAACCCGTAGATAACTTGTAGTTAGACGTATAAATCCCAGGTAAATTGCTATAATCATAGGAAAAATGCTGTAAGCCCCAGATAAATCTGTGTGTCACGGATGTACCCAGGGGGGTCACTGTACATCCCTCACTATAGGTTGTATGGGCGGCGCTAGGCGTACGCCGCTCCGTTACTCCATAGTTACCTCCACGTCACGCTCAGAGTATATAGATCACCTGACCGATTGGTTAGCGCTGTAGGGTAGCGCGCGCCTCAGGTACAGACATGTGTTGGTCACAGTTAGTTACATGTTAGCGTAGCATCACGGTCACTCGTAGTTACATGCGCACAGGCCATGACTTTAGGGTAGCCCGCTCCGCTCTCCACAGCATGTATATAAGATACGACAAGATGGGGCTTACTCCCCATCTTTAGGATTCTCGTCATTGAGCGCAAGCTCCTCTCTTACCACTAGCCTGTGTTGCTGCTGGCCCGGGGCCCACATCTCGTCTGCTAGTCTGTGAGTCAGCGACTTCGTCGTCTGGGGGCCTCTGGTGGCTGGGCACCTTCGGGATGGACCTATGAGTTTGCCTCTGGCTGTCCTATGAGTACGGCGGTGCCCTTGTCTTGCGCCTATGCAGGCGTGTGAGGATCCCCCTGTAGCCAGGGTCGGAAAGACTGGTAAGTCTGTGACACTGTGACATGCCTCACTGTGCCTCTATCAGCAATACGTCATATAAGTCCAGACATAAGCAACGTCATAGCTACGTCATCAGTCTCACCCGTAAGAGCTAGACTGTCACAGATTTATCTAGGGCTTACAGCATTTTTCCTATGATTATAGCAATTTACCTGGGATTTATACGTCTAACTACAAGTTATCTACGGGTTAACTCCCATTGCCATACGACAAGCTCTTAACGGGCCACATGACTAGCTTACCTAACGCTACGGTACATCCACGTCCAATAGCAACGTCACAGCTACTGTCACGGTTCACCCCTTGGGGGTACCCTCATCCCTCGTTATGCGTTGTATGGGCGCCGCTGCACGCGCGCACGCTCCGCTCACGCTAAGCTCACGCTAAGCTCACCCTTCTGTCGAACCCTAGATACTCTCATGACCACCTGACCCAGTAGGTGCGCGCTAGTCAGGCAGCGCGCGTGCCAGGTACTCACATGATAGGTCACACTTAGGTACATCATAGCGTAACATAACGGTCACTAGTAGTTACGGCGCACGGGCCCGTACTTTAGGGTAGTTAGTTCCGCTCCCACATGCATGTATATAATGTACGTCAAGATGGGGCTTATCCCCATCTTTGAGATTCTCGTCTTTGGGCCTTGGCCCCTCTCTTATACTGCGCATGATGCGACTCTGCCCCGGGGGCCTTCCATGTCTACCTTGACTGTGTGCTGCCATGCTAAGTCGCCACTAGGAGTCCTTGGGTAGGGTCCCCTTGGTACAGCCGACCTGGTCACCGCTGGCGCGGTCGTACATACGCCTCGTTAGGCACGTTAGGACACCCCTGCTGCGCAGGTCCTCACAAACATGTAAGTTTGTGACAGCTACGTCATAGGTCTCGCCCGTCATAGCAAGACCTGCCACATCATAAGATCTTAGATCATAATGATAGGCCAAGCGCGGCACGCTCGCATAATAATGTCCACATATACAAACATCGCCTCATGGCAATGTTCTATTGGGTCGGCCTTCCCGGCTTCCTACACGCCATAAGATCCTTGATCACAATGGCACCTCAGGCGCGACACGCCTTCGCATAATAATGTCAACACGACCACACAGCACTATATTAGCATCAAGGCAATATCGCTATAGGTCACGTCCTTCTCGGCCTCCCACGGACTCGGCGTTCTCCAAGTCCCGGGCTTCTGCCATCACGGCGTTGCCCAAACACCGGACCTCGCCCCACGGCTAAGTCCAACACATGCCCCGGTAACCATCCGGACCGGGCTATAACACATGCCACGGTACTTCCCGTCCAATGGCATAACGACCTCGGCGTCTCGCCTTGGTCATCACACGAAGACCGGCCAATCGCCATTATACCGCAAGGTATCCGGCAACCGGCTCCCCATATACCCGGGCTGCGCCCGCATTAACACAAGATAAAGGTATAATCCCTCTTCTACTATTGGTTCGGCCATTAGGGCCTTCCACGGCCATTGTAGATAGAGTCCATAAACATCAGATAAGATAGCGCTTCGCCCCTTGGCAAAGCCACATAACCCGGAATGGTCATAGCTAGCTAGTAGCACGTGCCATCCGCATAAACATGTATATAAGTAGGGCCTTGACGGCCTATAACTTTAGCTCTATTCTTCTCGGCGTCCGCCGTAGAAGATACCTCCAATATCCCTGCTGCATTGAGTTCTCTACCTCCCCCAGTCGCCTTGTCATATAGGATACAGGCTTGGTGAGTCCCACAGAGAGTTCTGTGTCATAAGAATAGAACTTCCTACCCCCCTGCGCCTCCTTAATTGGTGGCGCCTGGGGTTTTTCCTCCAACAGGTGTCTGAGATAGCGCAGGAGCCGCTGCTCCTCTGCAAAGAGGATGCATGCTCCGTGGTTACGGATATGGAATACATCGGCGGCGGGTTTAGCGGCCTGCTGCCACCCAGTGGGGCTCTACCTGCCTAATCAGCGGTAGGGTCCTGCAAACCCGGACTCCAGGGTTAAGGAGAGGCGCCGGCTTCCTGACAAGGTTGCTGGTGCCAGCGGTTGAGACCCGCCTATTGGGAAAAGGGGACCGTCTGCCTGTGTGCGCGCAGCCCCCTGTCTTGGCAATCCCTGTTCAGGGACCCAACACTACCAGTAGGATCCCCATAGGGATATGCGCTTCGGCGTATTCCCTTAGTGTCACAGACTTACCAGTCTGTGCGGCCCTGGCTACAGGGGATCCTCACACGCCTGCATAGGCGCAAGACAACGGCACCGCCGTACTCATAGGACAGCCAGAGGTGAACTCATAGGTCCATCCCAAAGGTGCCCAGCTGCCAGAGGCCCCCAGACGACGAATTCGCTAACTCACAGACTAGCAGACGAGATGTGGGCCCCGGGCCAGCAGCAACACAGACTAGTTGGTAAGAGAGGAGCTTGCGCTCAATGACGAGAATCCTAAAGATGGGGAGTAAGCCCCATCTTGTTGTAGGTTATATACATGCTGTGGAGAGCGGAGCGGGCTACCCTAAAGTACTGGCCTGTGCGCATGTAACTATGAGTGACCGTGATGCTACGCTAACATGTAAATACGTGTGACCATCATGTGTCCGTACCTGAGGCGCGCGCTACCCTACAGCGCTAACCAATCGGTCAGGTGATATACAGTAACTGGGCGCGACGTGAGAGTAGCGTTAGCGTAGCGGTGCGGTGTACGCCTAGCGCCGCACATACAACTAAGGCAAGGAGACGTACAGTGACCCCCCTGGGTACATCCGTGACACTTAGTTGGGTGTGGGAATCTTCCAAAGCCGCCCCCCAGGCGTAAGGGGCCCGCTTGGGATCTCCTTCGGGGAATCCAAGTGGTGAGGTGGTGTGGCTCGCAAGGTCACACCGGCTGAGGTCACTCACGGTAGCCAATAGCGTAAGTCCTACGGGCAGCTCGGCGTGCGAGCCTGGGTCAAACCGAGTTGGGGCCCCGTTGGAAGAGGATCGCGTAGCCCACCATCTTTGATGTGTGAAGCGCTGATCTCTCACGATCCTTGATCGACAATGGTTTTTTTAGCCCTGATGTGACACCCAGGTGGCTTAAGAAGGCAAGCCTTATCACTAAAGCGCGGACCGGACTGCGGTGCAATACTGCGGTCCACTTTCCGGCTTATCCCGCGAGGGAATAAGTCGTGTATCCTATTCCCAACCATGTGACCCAGCCTGTCAAACGCTGGCAGTCACCGACTCTCTTTCTAGAAGTAAGTCGCGCGCTTCGATGAAGACACCTGTCGGCTAACTTCCGCGCGGCGTCCTGACAAGGGCGCCCCTAACCACGCCCCCATTCTTCTTGTGTTAGACATGACCACTCAGCGTTGATCGCTGATGACGAGCTCTCTTTCAGGTACCCTGGTATCCCAGTCAATAAGTAGATAAATATGTAGTTTTAGTGGCGGCTCCTAGTAGATAGCAATACTTGTATTAGCTTAGAAACCGCCCAATAGCATTTGTATTCGCCTCTGGAAATCCTGCGTCACCTGCTGGTTCCCAGGTTATCTAGCCTGGCTAAGGTCGCTTATGTACATAAAAAGCAACCTTTACGTCTTACGGGTACACTTAGTCAATCGAAGAACGGTACTAGTACCTGTTCCCTTAGACGTAGGATCGCGTACGCTTGGCAAATATATGCTTATAACTATCATTACTTTGAAAATGCCTATTACCAAGTCGATTAAGATTCACTTAATCTATCGGCGCCCGTTTGACCTCACGGTCTTCGCTCCTGAAAAGGGGATTCGGGTTATTGAGCATTAGTCATTTAATCACATGTCATAAGAACCTTTGAACGGGGGCACCCCTTCCGGTAATGGAATTCCTGAAAAGGAAATTACCATCCGCTTGGGAAGAGACGTCTGACAAGCGTCTATAAATAATTGGGTACAGCGCTGTTTCCACCAGCCACCCACGTACAAACAGATCGCAATAAGATTACTTCATTGAATCTTGCAATCTGGGTTAGAGGAAAGGAAAACAAGGGACAAATGCTATTGATACGCATTCCCTTGAAGTGTAGCGGAGGCCGAAAGGCTTCTAGAATCACACTTCATTCGGCATTCTCGCACAATCACCGAATATACACCGGTTTCCAACCGGTTACCCCCCCGAATTGAAATCGACAACCTCGCACGCCAACCGCAAGAATTGTCACGAGACTAGCTATCTCACCTACGATTCCACTCCAATTCGACCGTTTCTCTATGGGGAGAACAACCGAATTTGGAAAATTCACTTAGCAATAAAATGCGATCGTCCGCAAAAGGTCTCGAAGAAGCACTCGAAAACTTCCAGAGATAACAAGCGAGCCCCCCTTATTAGGACAATCAAACCGATTTGGCAATCGGTCATCATTACAATTGCTTGGTTTACGGAAACCTGCGCCGTCGAGACGCGCAATAAATAAATCCGGATCTGTATCCTTACGCCAAGAAAGGATTACATCTCGTCACTACATCGAATATGGGCCTGGAAAACCCTTCGATTCCGACAAACTAGGGCTTGGAAACCTTAGTATAAAAATCTGGTCGCATATGCGAGCGACTACTGGATACAGCCGTATATGGATATACATCAAGAATACCTTCGGCCCACATCCACCCACCCTTATCCTTATCTGGGTATAGAGGCGGTTTAACCTCTTTAAAAACCAAAACCATCTGGATAGGTTCGATTGGGAGATCAAACGTGAAAGAGGGGGTGGAAACCCTAATTTCGCACCTAGGACCTTAACAAGTCCACTATCCCACGCTTACAAATGTACCTCACGGTCATTAAAGCAACAAACGACATGCACTAAGAGGCCTGATTACCCTCATTCATGCTCGTACTGTCCTATTCGTATACGGACGACAACCTTGTAATAGGAATATATAGTAGCTATCTATCCAATAGCGAAATATACCCTTCCCCACCGTTCATCCCAGTTCCCACGCTTACACTGTCATACTCAATCGAAGAACGACTTTAACGACATACAAGCACATTGGAAACTACCGTCATCGCCACCACGTGACTTCAACCCTTACGGGATATACCTATACAAGACAACTCCTGACAAGGATGTATGTTCTCACGGTTACCCAATAAGGTCTCACTACGGCAACGACACAGTACTAGGGAATACAATCATAAGCATATGAACATAATGCACAATGATTAGTACCTACACTATGGGGTTACACACGAGAAGCCTACTCGTTAATAAATAGTGCATACAAACACGACTACACAGAGTCATCCCGGAACTTACGACTCCGAAGAGATCGCTACATTGAAGCAATCTAACTAGGGGACACAACCTCTGTAACAAATGGGCATTGACAAATGTCACACGCTTAGCACTTGCGATGCTAGGGAGGCGACGCCTCTTAAACGTTCATAAGGCGACGTCCTTTAACAACCGTTCACCCGCATAAGTCGTACAAAGTAGGATTACCCCTGTACAAGCACAAAGCCTAAGACACCCGCTATTCGAATGAAAAGGACTTGCAACCCTATTCACCGTACCAGCAATAGACGTCAAAAAAGCACTGCTATGTTACATTCAACGGGTACTACGCATAAGCCACCATAACCGCAAAAGGGCTCAAAGAGACACTAGAAAATCTCCAGAGCTAACAGTGGAGCCCCCACTCTTAGGTATCCGGCACAATGCTTATCCGAAACACGTACAACGACACAATGCACCCTCTAATACGCTTGGCAAGCTATTGGAGTACAGATTACAAGTAGACTTCAAAGGCACTATATGTAGACCACTTCCATATCGCCTTCTACTACGAGTAATGTCATAAGCAAAAGCAACAATCCGACCAAGGTCGCGAAAAGGAACTTGAAAACCTTCAGCGATAACAGGAGAGTCCCTCCTTCTAGGATCCGCGTGCACAATGACAATACACTCAAAGTAACAAGACTATCTCTCCCCAACAACGGCATTTGACCTTTCTGTCACAGATTTGGGACATGCCACTATTTTTCCCATATTTCTACCTATTTATCTGGTATTTCTACGACCTTGTAGACATTTACGCTGCTAAGCGCCCGTCTACACGTACACCCAACCAAATAACATGTACACAACGCGGTATACGTCCACTTGTCATAACAACACGTACATAACACGTTTGTACGCGTCAATGACTCAGCGGACTAACCTCTGATGTCACGCGCCTTACTCATATCCCGATACTGGGCTATGTCAGTACAATTGGATAAGCGGCCCGCTCGTTATCACATGCCAAAGCCTACGTTATTACTCATATCCCGATACCGGTATATAGTTATCACATGCATGGCTTACTAACGTAGCTACAGCCACTTCCACAACATGGACCTACGGTCCAAACAAACGTTCTTACTGGTGCGGCCATTACCGGCGCACATGGTCTATTGTAGTCTACGACTTGGCTGTATTAGTTATGTCTGCGCACAGACCGTCTTCATGTTTGGCTCCCTTACTGGTAACCAAACAAAGCATGTATATAAGTAGGGCTATCACTGCGGATAAGCCTTAGATTTGTTCTCTGCATTCACACAGTCGCATATCATCTCTGCTTGCGCCTACTAGCTCCCTCACCAACCTACCAGCAACTACTTCAAGTCGCCTTATAGGTTATAGTGTGAGTCCCACAACTAGTTTGTGTCAGCATTCATTACGCCTAACGGCCTTTACGAAGCTGTAGTCATGTACTTCGGCTTTTGTAACGCACCCAGCACATTCCAGCACATGATGAACGACATTCTAGGGGACCTTATCAGAGAAGGAAAGGTCATTGTCTACCTAGACGACATCCTTGTGTTCGGAAACGACCTGTTAGAACACCGTCGTATCGTCAAGCAAGTATTACAAATCTTGCAAGACAACGACTTGTTCGCGAAGCCTGAAAAGTGCTTCTTCGAACAAAGCAGTATTGAATACCTGGGAATGATCATTTCCAAAGGAAAAGTCGAAATGGACCCTAAGAAGGTAGCCGGCGTAATGGACTGGCCTACACCTGCCAAGGTGAAGGACGTCCAGGCCTTTGTTGGCTTCGCCAACTACTACCGTCGGTTCATTAAGGACTTCTCCAAAGTGGTTAAGCCGTTAACCAAACTGTCCAAGAAAAACACGCAATGGAACTGGGGACCCGAACAAGCGGAAGCATTCCAGACCCTTAAGGAAGCTTTCACATCGGCCCCAATACTCCGGATCCCAGATCAGGAGTCCCCATTCCGCGTGGAAGCGGATTCATCTGATTACGCAACTGGTGCGGTACTATCGCAATACTCTTCGGAGGATAAGCTCTGGCATCCGGTAGCCTTTTACTCGAAATCTCTATCAGCACCTGAAAGGAACTATGAGATTTACGATAAGGAGTTGCTTGCAATCATCCGCGCTCTAGAGGAATGGAGACATTACCTCGAAGGACACCCACACAAATGTGAAGTATGTTCGGATCATCTTAATCTGACATATTTCAAATCGGCACAACGGCTTACCAGGAGACAGGCACGCTGGAGTCTTTACCTGACAAGGTTTAACTTCACAATGTGTCACAAACCCGGTAAAACAATGCTCACGGCTGATCCTCTGTCACGGAGGCCAGACCATGAAGAGGGGGTGGAACTCGATAATCGCGATCAAATTTTGCTGAAACCGGAATATTTCACGGTTAGGGCGCTAGAAGCCGCACAGCAAGAGATACAATCAGGCGACGAGGACCTTCTCCGACAAATCCGACAAGCCCTCATGGACGATCAGATTACCAAAGATTACCAGGAACTACTGAAAAGTGGTCCCAAGGAATTCGGTAAAGATCTCCAGGAATGGAACATGGAGGCCGGATTACTCCTCAGACGAGGAAAAGTGTACGTTCCAAAAGAGCCTAAGGAATTGCGAACGAAGATTCTGGAGTTACATCATGACCATGTAACAGCCGGTCACTTCGGATGATGGAAGACCTATGAACTTCTATCACGTAATTACTGGTGGCCTGGAATGACCACGATGGTAAAGCAATACGTGGAAGGATGTGACACATGCCAACGCATGAAGAACCACAACCAGACCCCGTATGGACCCCTGCAACTGCTCCCAGTACCGGAAGCACCATGGGACACTGTCACAATTGACCTTATCGTCCACCTACCGCCCAGCGGCGAATTGAAACAATTCAATGCTATTATGGTAATAGTGGACCGACTTACCAAGCGAGCACACTTCATTCCCACGTCAGACGGAAAAACGGCAAAAGAATTAGCGAACCTCCTGTACCTTCGGGTTTACCCGAACCACGGACTTCCGAAACAAATCATTTCGGACAGAGGACCACAATTTGCTTCCGCCTTATTCAAGGGATGGTGCAAACAATTGGGAATTCAACGGTCAATGACAACCGCCTATCACCCGCAAGCGGATGGCCAGATGGAGAGAGTTAACCAAATCCTGGAACAATATCTTAGATGTTACATCGATGTTATTCAAAAGGATAATTGGTCATGGTATCTCCCGACGGCTGAATTCGCGTACAACAACGCGGCTAGTGAGACAACAAAGAATAGTCCATTCTTTGTCGAACTAGGAAGGCACCCTAATGCAGGACCTGCGGATTTACGTCCAACGCAATATATGGACTTAAATGCAATTGCTCACGCCAGATGGTCAGCACAAGAACAAGCTAAGGCAGCTATGAAATTGGCTGCTGAACGCTGGTCTTGGTACTACGATCAACACAAGCGCTCGGTACCGTTTAAAGTCGGCGACAAAGTACTCGTTGACGCCCGTAGCTGGCAAGACTCCGAAAGAAGTCTTAGTCCACGCTATTTGGGACCGTTTAAGATAATTGAACAATTATTGCCGGTCACCTTTAGGGTACACATGGATGAGCAATACAGGGCTTATCACCCCGTATTCCACGCTTCCAAGTTGGTTATGTACAAGGACCCCGTGCATCAGAAGAAACCAGAGCCTCAACCAGAAATGGTCGACGGTGAAGAACTATGGGAAGTCGAGAAGATCTTAGATCATCGCCTACGCACAGGAAGAATTGAATACAGAATCCGATGGAAAGGTTTGGGTATCAATGACGATTCCTGGGTACGCGAAGCCGATCTCGACACAGCATATGATATGACATTCTGCAGGAATACAAGGCTTCACACGCCATCCCAATGCAGGATGTTCCCCTCAGGCGATCAGCTAGAAGGAAAGAAGCAGTTCACGTCTTCGATCCTGACAGCGACGACTGGGAAGCCAACGAATGCACGTGGCCAGACGACTGGCCGCAGTATCGCAAAGAATTTGCAAAGGACCCTAAGCAGCGCATGGTTAGGCACCCCGACGGGGGATGGATGTCTGCTGACATTAACTAAAACGCGGATTTGAAAATCGTAGTCGGTGAAGGCGGCCGAATGCCGGAAAAAGGAACTAAGGACTCAGTCGGTTTCGACCTGTACACTGCAACAGGCGATGTTCTGCCAGCCCACGGGCAGACAGAATACAACACTAAACTGAAGATCCAAGTACCTTTTGGCACTTACGGACGCATCGCCCCCCGCTCTAGTCTTGCCCAAAAAGGCATAGACGTAATGGGTGGCGTTATCGACCACGATTACCAAGGCGAAGTAATCATTATTCTCCGAAATCACTCCGACATATCTATCGATATCCGGGCCGGAGATAAGATTGCTTAGCTTATCTGTGAAGTTGCAAGGGACCCGCACATTACTCTGCATGGAAAATCCTATTTCGAAAATAAGAAATCCGAACGCGGTACTGGTGGATTCGGCTCCACAGGAGAGTAATCGTTCCATTAGGGACAATTAAACCTGAGGAGGGGGTAATGTCACAGATTTGGGACATGCCACTAATTTTCCCGTATTTTTACCTATTTATCTGGTATTTCTACGACCTTGTAGACATTTACGCTGTTAAGCGCCCGTCTACACGTACACCCAACCAAATAACACGTACACAACGCGGTATACGTCCACCTGTCATAACAACACGTACATAACACGCTCGTACGCGTCAATGACTCAGCGGACTAACCTCCGGTGTCACGCACCTTACTCATATCCCGATACTGGGCTATGTCAGTACAATTGGATAAGCGGCCCGCTCGTTATCACATGCCAATGCCCTTACGATTACTCATATCCCGATACCGGTATATAGTTATCACATGCATGGCTTACTAACGTAGCTACAGCCACTTCCACAACATAGACCTACGGTCCAAACAAACGTTCTTACTGGTGCGGCCATTACCGGCGCACATGGTCTATTGTAGTTTACGACTAAGCTGTATTAGTTATGTCTGCGCACAGACCATCTTCATGTTTGGTTCCCTTACCGGTAACCAAATACTGCATGTATATAAGTAGGGCTATCACTACGATAAGCCTTAGATTTGTTCTTTGCATTCGCTCAGTTACACAACATACCTGCTTGCGCCTACTAGCTCCCTCACCAACCTACCAGCAACTACTTCAAGTCGCCTCATAGGTTATAAGTGTGAGTCCCACAACTAGTTTGTGTCAGTACCAATAGGAATAAAGAGAGCGGTAGTGTCACCTTGCGGTGGACATGTGAACGCGGGCGCAGCCCAGGTATATGGAAGGCCAGTTGTACCGGTACCTTGAGGGACTAAGGCTATTTGCCAGGCCCTGGATGACTCAGGCCGAGAAGGCCGAGTGTGGTGTCATATACCAGTGCTATGGTAGTGCCGGTGGTGACGTGGGAGCGAGGCCTTGCGGCTAGCTCGGAGATGTGGCAACGCCGGCGATGGAAGCACGGAAGTTGCGTGGAGCCGGGACTAGAAGCCCGGAGGTAGGACTGTGCCGTTGCAGGGAAGTCCGGTGTTTGCATAGTGCCGGTGATAGAAGCACAGAGCTACTGGAATGCCGGTGATGCGTGATGGTCGTTAGGCTTCTCAGCTTGATGGACCGGTGGACACGGAGCTTAGTCAGCTGTTGTGCCATGTTGCCATTATTATGCGAGTGGCGCTTGCTGACGTAGAGAGCCTGGTCGACTTGTGGACTCTAGACTCTATGACGTGGTGTGACGTAGCTAGGCTGGGCCTTGCGGCTAGACTGGAGCTATAGGTCACGTGTATGTTAAGGCCTATTCAGCCATAGGGTTCCGTTGTATAACCTCGGCAGGTGCGGCATGGTGGGATAAGTCCCGGATAACTTCGTAGAGGCTGTAGAAAGGCCAGATAAGGTGCTATAAATGCGCGAAAAATGTGCTATGTCCCAAATCTGTGACACATGACGACTCCCCTTAGTTACGCCCTTACAGGCTGCGCATGGACCACGTCATTTAGAGTAGGCTATAGTACAGCACTGCGCCCCATGTATATAGTCCTAGGGTTCTGAGGCTTACACCTCAGAACTATCATTCTCATCGATGGGCACCAAGGCCCCTTTGCGTCTTACCCTCTGCGTGCCGGTCTGCCTTGCCTCTCTCCTCATCTGCTAGTCTGCTGGTTAGCGCCTAACGACAGGCACTCGACGTTACGACGGTACGCCTCGGTACTCCCTCACAGGACTCCCTTGGCGTATGGAGATAGGGTCTAGAGGACCCGATATATCACGGCAAGTCACCTTGTGATACAATATCGCTATTGGTCCAGCACATGTGGACCACCTCATGGATTGGCACTTGCCAATCCCTGGGCTTCTGTGTCACGGTTTTTCTAGGCCTCAATATACGCCCCCATCCGGGCTCGAACCAATGGCCTGAACCGCTCCCCTAGCGGTGATTTCTGTCACAAACTTTCCTATAGGTTATATGACAGCCCTCGCTATAGGTTGTACGGGCGCCGCTAGGCGTACGTACGACGCTCCTCTGCGCCTTAGCCACCTCTCACTTCCAGATATTGTAGGTCACCTGATCGTTAGGTTAGCGCTGTAGGGTAGCGCGCGCCTCAGGTAGCTCACGTGTAAGGTCACATTATGTATCACATGTAGCGTAGCATCACGGTCACCTTAGTTCCATGCGCACAGGCCAGTACTTTAGGGTAGCCCGCTCCGCTCTCTCATACATGTATATAAGATATGACGAGATGGGGCTTACTCCCCATCTCTAAGATTCTCGTCAACTGGGCTTGGCCCCTTTCCTACTCGCTCCCTGTGTGATCTCCCTCTGATAGCCTTGGACAACAACATGATACCTGGGCTGTGCCCGCGTTTAGCCAAGATAATAATAAACCTCCTCCACTACTATTGGTGCGGCCATTACCGGCCCACATGGCCATTGTAGATAGGATCATAAACATATAGATAAGATAAGCTTCGCCCATTGGCAAAGCCGCATAACCCGGAAAGGTAGTACTATACAGTAGCACATGTGTCACAAATTATTCCAACTAATGATTTAGACTCCCTCGCTATAGGATACACGGGCGGCGCTAGGCGTACGCCGCTCCTCTGTACTGTAGCCACCTCCGCGTCTCCTAGATACTGTATATCACCTGACCGATTGGTTAGCGCTGTAGGGTAGCGCGCGCCTCAGGTACGGACACATGACGGTCACACTTACTTACATGTTAGCGTAGCATCACGGTCACCCCTAGTTACATGCGCACAGGCCAGTACTTTAGGGTAGCCCGCTCCGCTCTCCACAGCATGTATATAACCTACGACAAGATGGGGCTTACTCCCCATCTTTAGGATTCTCGACAATGAGCTGACAAGCTCCTCTCTTACTACCACTGTGTGATCTTCTGGCCCGGGGCCCGTATCTCGTCTGCCTTGTCTGTGTGTCAGCGTCTCGACATCTGAGGGACCTCTGGTGGCTGGGCACCTTCGGGATGGACCTATGAGTTCATCGGGGGTTGTCCTTATGAGTACGCCTGGGCGTTGGTGCATGGCCTGTCAGGCCTGTATGGATCCCCCTGAGCCCAGGGGTCGCACAGATGTAAGTCTGTGTCAACATGACCTCTCCACATACATGTATTTAAGTAGGAGCCAAGCGCTCCATACTTCAGTTCTATTCTATCGTCTTCACCCTGAGTGCCCATACGCGGAGTACCATCGGTACTCCCAGTGGACTACCATCGGTAGTCCCAAGCATTCTCGGCTACACCGCTCTGCTACTTCCACTAGCTCTCGCTGCACTGGGTCTATCTTCCTCGTCTAGTCGCCCTAATACCTAAGGATAGCGGCTAGGTGAGTCCCACAGGTAGATCTGTGTCACTTTAGGGCAAGGGTATTACTTAGAGTACAGGCGCTCCCTTGATGTATATAAACTAGGGTTCTGGGACGTTATACTCCAGAACCTTTATTCTCGACTATGCCTTCGGGCACTTATACTCCATGCCTTGCTTGCTCCCTTTAAACCCTCGCTAGTCTTGGGAACCTCGACCTTAACGACACTGAGCGTGGTGACCTCAACGTCGACTGCGTCTTGGACGCCGGCTAGGAGTGGGTGTTAGGTTGAGGTATGACCCAGAGTATTTGGGTCACATCCGGGGCGAACATCCGGCCATCCCGCATGTTCCAGCGTCACTCTACATGTCCTGTGCACTGGTGGTAGAGTGCACCAGCATTGCAGAGAAGTTGGCATTGGCATTTGCCAACAAAGGTGTGTGTCCATCCTTCACTCCTAGCATTTTAGCTGCTGTAACCATGCTGGTGTGCACCTCATAGTGTCTGTACCCTGGGACATTGACAGGTACACAGACATGCTTGGGAGCAAGCCAAGTGGTACCAATGAGATGTTGGAGCTTCGGCTTGAAAGGAAGTGGGGTCCTGTGCAGCAGGGACCCCCGCTTGAGATTTCTCGTCCGTCCATCATCATGGACGAGCACAAGAAGATCCTCGCATGGTGCTTGCCATTTGTGCTCTCAGAGAGGCGTCAGGTATGTGTGCATGTAGAAATGTGTTGAAAAACACTAAATCTCCCTCACAGATATTGATGAAGGCTGCAACAATACATCTCAACCAGCAGCTCAAATTGAAGAAGACCCCAAATGATCATGCAGAAGAGCCATCAAGGAGCACAAGTTGGAGAACAGACAGACGGTATTTCAGAGAATGGAACCAGCTCGAGCTCAATTCCGGTGTCGTCAACCTCTCCCCTGGGTGGCACCACCAAGGGCATGAAGTAAGTCCTCTTGATGCTTACACCTGCTCTCCTCAATCAACTGTCCACATCAGGGACTGGATGATCCAATCTACATCTCTGTGACCCAGAAACCTTGGGTCCAACCCTACTACCGCCCAACAGTCCATCTCTATGCCTCGCCTCGCACCTAACGTCCAACGTTCCATCGAGGAGGGCCTAGTGCTCTACTTCTTAGGGAGAGCCTACAAGACAGAGGTCTGACGCTAAGGTCGAGTATGGCAACACGCAGACGAGCAAGGGTAGTCAAATAGTAGAGAAGGTGTTTAAGGGGGAATGCACCCCTGTGAGGCTACATTGAACTGTCTGAGGAGTACGCCTCAGACTGGACTGGCTTATATACATGCAACGCATTATCTACTGATACTCCTGCCCTAAACTACTAGGTCTGTGCACTAGCGCTAAGATAAGGGAGTACAGCCACATCACATGATACATCACGTTACATACGGGTATCTTATCTAGTTACTCTCCATCGCGCGCGGCTATCTTCATGAGTCAGGTGATTGAACGTTGAAGTTCAATGTTAGAACTGCGGGGCGGCTCAAGGCCCAGCGCCACAGCGTAAAACTGTGACACTCTGCCAGCCTCAGAGACAAGAACAAGCATGCGGGTGACAAGTGGCTCCGCGACATACAAGAGTCGTCCGCCATTCTCTCTGGAATGATGGCGGTCATGCACCCTGACCTGCATGCGGCGGGGCGACAGTGCATGAGACGACTTGCACAGAATGAGGAGCTGAAGGACAAATTACAATGGTGGGCCTCAATATTCAATGGGGCACAGATCATAAGCAATCAGGTCACGCCCGCTCACCGTGACTTGAAAAGTCGAATGCAATGGTACGATCTGCTTGCCAGCATTGGTTCCTACCACAATGCGTCCCTGGAAATACATGGAGCCAATATCTCAATCAAAGATGGACCTGGAACCGTGATTGCCCTCTGTGGCACAGCAGTGCGACATTCATTGATGAAGTATGAAGGTGACAGGTTATGTTATGCTTACTTCATGAGTGACACAGATGTACTCTGGGTCTATGCGCCTATTGAGGCGCTACCAGAACCGCTGGCTAGCACGGGGTATGGTCCTGCTGATGTCGCGTACAATTCTACCAGCGAGGGGAACCACAGACTAGCTCGGGGATATAGGGCAGAGGCCAGTAGACGTTGTCGTCGACGGAGGCACACAGAGGAGAGGTTGCATAAGAGGGACACGCCCCAATGTTACAATAACTGTTCTGAGGAGTAAGCCTCAGAACGCTACAGACTATATACATGAGGTACAACACTTGTGCTACGCCTACCCTAAAGGAGGCCCTACCGCTAGATAGATAAGATAGCTGCTGTACATGTACAATCTATAAGTCAGGTGACCATGGGGGAGACCATGTGATAGGGGGACGTAGATACGTGAGTTCGACCCCGGCGTATGGCAATATAAGGGTCACGTGAATTAACCGTGACAATGAGGGACAGTGTGCATGCTAGCATGCATGTTGAGGCAGCCGGCTGGTGCAAGACAGACCATGTGGAGGCACTTTTGATGTTGCAGGGGCTGTGAAGGTTGCAGAGGGAGGTCGCGAAGATCGTGGAGGGAGGTCACGGTGGTCGCGAGGGTCACAAAACAAGGTTGCAAAGGTCGTGAAACAAGGTCGCGAGGGTCATGGGAGGCAGTCACGGGGGTCGTGGAGATCCATAGTGATATCTCTGTGGCTGCGATGCAGGTCATTCTAGTAGCAGTAGAGGTTGATATGGTGCCTATGTATACAGAACTGTTCTCCTTCTGTACATGTCCTGACCAAGGCTTCTTTACATTATGCAAATTGAGATTGAAAGCCACATCTGCTTTGGTTGAAGCTGAGACCCTGTTCCATGATTCCTGGTTCTCAGACTCATTTTGTATGTATTGTCCAGTGTCCGTGTACAAGCGCAAACCCTCCTGGTTTTTTCCTATTTATGCGCGGCCCTTGAACGTGCTAGCTGCAGACTGAGCCATCTCTACCCACATTGCCTGCTGTCGAAGAGCATATGCCTCTGCTCCTCGTTGGGCTGTTCCATCTGCTATCTCCTGCCAATCCCTCGCCCTCTTCTCAAAATATCTCACCGTCCAATTCATCTCTGCCAGCACGATGGCATGCTCCTCTTTCCATCTATCATTTCTTGCCTTGGTCCTTAGCCAGTTCACCCGTTGCACTTTCAGCTCACATCAATAGGTGGACGTGCTGACCGGGACAGCTTGGAGACTCACATTCAGCCAACCAGTCAGACTGGCTGGTGTCCCCTGCCACATCCACTGCCCAGATCCAGGACATGGGCCGGTCCCGCATGCCCTGGACTGTGTTGTCCATTATGTGAGTGATCGCCTTGAGGTCTTGTGGCTTGAAAACCTTGTACTTTGCCAGTATATCCCCGTTGGCCCCAAGCTGTTCCATTGCCTGTCTTGCCTGTGTATAGACCCGTGCATGTCGAGCCACCATCTTGGCCACCACCTGCACTTCCCCCCATGCCCGTGTCTTTGTTTGCTGGCTGTTGGATGGCCTCACTCTGTTCCTGAACAGGAATGACTTGCGTCCGATCGCCACTCGGATCTGATGCAGGGCATCGTTGGCCTGTCCTGACCAATTCTGCATCCAGCTCGTCATCTTCTTCTTCATCCATCCAATCATCACCCCTGTACATATCATGGCCCCCATCTTCCTCATCTATTCCAGGAAGAACTCCAAGGGCCTTGGCCTCGAATGCCTCTATTTGACGTTGTAGAACCTGTCGCTTTTCTTCAAGTTTCAACCGGTCCGACAGCATGCGCTTCCCTTGCAACCGCCTTGACAACTCACAAAGCTCCAGCCTGTCAAGTGTCATCCAAGGCAAGAGCCATCCAACATGAAAACCCACTGCTTCTCCTGTGCCTTCATTCCCATTGAAAGCCATGCAGTGACACCTCGCCCTTTTTTCCCTTGGGACTCCTCCTTCATCATCTTCAGCTGGATGGCCTGCCTGGTTGGAGCTGGAAGCAACCAAGTGTTCACACCACTGACAGCATAGAGGTGATCGACCGCTCACCCTTGTCAAACTGAACATTGTAAATGTCATGGCAGAGATTTCTTGGTGCCGTCATGTCTGTGCATTTTCTGCAGCAGATCTCCACTCCGCGAGCTTTGTGTCACTTGCTGTAGTCTCCAAGGTCATTGAGCTCATTTGTGCTGCTGATGACCCCGTCAACGGCTTTCTTCCACTTCCAGACCAATGAGGGCACTGCACAGCCATATGATGAGATGGTCACGGTGGATGTCAACAGGCTCTACCCACCCAGCCCGGTCATCTTCTTCCAGTTTGAGTCGTTCATGTGGTCGTCAATGACCTCCCTACGGTGAGCTGTGCTCATGCCTCTTGTACTTCCTGAAATGTTATTTAGAGGAGCCCACAAGGTCTCGATGACCTCCCCATCCAACTGTCCGGCACCTTCCATGAATGCAGGGGAATATCTGGGATAACACTCGGACTGATGTCCATGAACATGAAACTGCCCAATCCCTCCCTGTATCTGGAGGCCATCTGGAATGCTCAAGTACGGATTGTCACGGAAACGGTCTTGAAGATGGACCTGATACTGGCACATGATGTCATACATCAGCAGCACCTTCCGCATACCTTTCATGGATGTCGCAGCCTGGCTGAGCACATAATCCATGTTCATCTGTCTGGAACTGGGGTTTGTGACAGCTCTGATGGTTGGGAAATAGCTCACCGTTCCCCCTTCTGAAAGTCAACGACCGAGTGAGGAAAGAAGCATCCGTGACGGCCACAAGCAGCAGCCCCAATTCCAGTTGCTTCCAGATTGTGCCTGTCTGCATTGGCCTGATTTACAGCACGATGATCGTGGCACGTTGACCTCTGAGAACAACCGTCAGCATGCCCAATACCATGAGAGGCAACGACAACTGCAACGACAACCACCGTGACCGCGACCACCGCGACCGCGACCTCCGCCACCGCGACCACCGCGACCGCCACAACCTCTGCAACCTCTGCAGCCTCAGCAGCCAGCGGCTGCAACCACCTCATCCTCACTCTGTGCAATCTCCACAGCTGCCACAACAGTAATCCCTGCTCCTAAAGCGCAACTCGAATCTCCCTGCCTAGGTGCTCCCAATGCCCTTTGCCGACCATGAAATGCCCCTTTCCCCATGATCTCTATCTGGCATGTGAGATCGCTTCACCTGTTTGCTCTCCTTGGCCACTGCCAAATGAATCTTGTATCTTGCCCCTGCTACCATGAACCCATGCCCATCTCCCAGCCACACATCATCGTCTGGCCGCCTTGTTCTTAGGTGCTCCGCAGTAAAGTTACCGTCCATCACCATGCTTCTGCTGTACTTCCATCTGGAGCACCTCAGAGGTTTGGCCTTCAAAAATTAGGGTTACGCACTGGTCTGTATCCTGCTCCCACTCATCTTGTAGATTGACCCCAGGCTGTGGACAGGCTGCACAGAAGATTGCCAGATCTCCCGAGCCAACCTTCCATCCAAGGTCATGTCCAAATCCATGCCACTTCCGGTACTTTAGATTCCTCCACTGTCGTGATACCCTCAGCAGCTCCCGGGACCTATCCTGTAATCCAATTGTCATCTCCACCTAGAATGCTGGTATTATTTGATTTACGTACCGGTACCCGCTGTGGGAAAGCATTGTCCGTCACCCGACGGAGCCGGCTGTAGTAGCTCATAGCAGACGTCTTGCATTCTTTGTTCGTCAATAGATAGTCATCAAGCACCCGGAATGTGAAGGCGGTCTGTGGCTGCAGTGTACTTGCCGGATACAGTCCCATTGCAAGCAGCTGCTGGCCACGTGGTGGGCAGTTTTCACATCCGCACCAGTTGACATCCAGATATATCCACGACCGTCAACATGCTGCCGTTCCGACCAGTGCCTCGGAATGGGTTTGATTCTGTGCGCAAGGTGTACTCCTCCCTCTCTGCCTCAGCCCCCTGGTCGTCGTCGTCATCGTGACACAGACTCACTCTGGGTCTACGGCCTATTGAGGCGCTACCAGCACCCTTGGCTAACACGGGGTATGGTCCTGCTGATGTCGCGTACGATACTACCAGCAAGGGGAACCACAGGCTAGCACGAGGATAGAGGGCAGAGGCCTGCGAACGTTTGTCGTCCTCGGAGGCACGCAGAGGAGAGGTGTTGTATGAGGGACACGCCCCAACGTTACAATAACTGTTCTGAGGAGTAATCCTCAGAACGCTACAGACTATATACATGATTGGCAACACAGGTGCTACGCCTACCCTAAAGGAGGCCCTACCGCCGCGTCAGTAGATAAGATAGTCCATGTGTACATATACGCTAATCTATAAGTCAGGTGACCATAGGGGAGATCATGTGACAGGAGGACGTAGATACGTGAGTTCGACCCCGGCGTATAGCAATATAAGGTCACGTGAATTAACCGTGACACATTGTCGTCGTCGTCGTCCTCCCCCTCCTTCTCCATTTCCATCAGAGTTTCACCAGAAATGTGATACGGACACCGCCTTCCAGCATGCCCCAACTCAAGCTTGATCCCAACCTCGTGTAGTGAGGAGCGAACAAAATAGCGACCGCCCCACTTTTGGACTCGATGGAACAGATGCTGCAGATGCACAAGCTGGCAGCAGTCGATGCATGTTACCGGTCGACCAAAGCATTCCAGACATTGCCAATCGCCCTGCCGTGTGCCACACTTTGAGCATATCCTTGGGTCTGGTGGAGAATCAGAGTCGAGTAGTATAGCCAGGTATGCGTCCCGATGGGGCAGCCAATCCCGTAGGAAGTCATTCTGAGTCTAAAATGATTCCATACATTAATTACAGCCTGAATAATGGATGCTGTCATGACCGCAACCTCCGCAACCTCTACAACTGTGACCATCGCGATCGCCGTGACCACCGCGACCGCGACCACTGCGACCGCGGCCTCCGCGACCGCGGCCTCCATGGCTGCAACTTCCTCCACCTCAACATAGTGGATACCGCACCTTACACTGTTGTCGCCGCACACTCTCCGAGACAGGCAGAAAGTCCATTCCTCCTCCACAATCCTCAGCAACATTGCTGCCGACTTTGCCAGGTGACTTTGATGGAGAGGAGTTCCTTGGGCCTTCAAGTGGCCTGTTCCGTTCTTTTGGAATAGGAATATAAGTTATTCCATGAAAGTTGCGTCGCTCCTTCCGCACAACATGTACCACCTTCTCCTTGGGGATAATAACGCGCCCCTTTGGTCCCATCTTTGCTCCACAGCAAAGAAGAGTGCAGCACCCGGTGATGCTCAGAAGCAATGGGAAGCAACAATGGGAAGCAGAGGTGGGAAGCAGGGGTGGGAGGCCACAATAGAAAGGCAGTGATGGGAGGCAGTGATGGGAGAGAGCAATATTAGGATCAGGGACCACCGTGAGGGAGATACGGAGGATGAATATTTACCCATGGTCTTGGATGCCACAACTTCGGACCGGCGGCCGGCACACATGTGCCGTGGCATCCCGCCACCCAGCGCAAGCCACTATCTTGGTAGTTGTACTGTGAACTTCCACCACAGTAGACAAGTGTGACCGATTGAATACTAGGTGCCTCTTCATCCACCTCCTCCCACACTCATCATCCTCATTTCTCCTCTCACCCACAATGTCCCCCAGTCCAGAACAGCTCAGGCAGGCGCACATCAGTGTCAACCGTGATCTGCTGTCCATCATCAGCTGAAGGTGTGAGTCTGCTCTCCGTGCACTTCAACCTAGCACCCAAGACCATCTCATCCGTTGGGAGAATGGTCTCAAGACGGAGCTGGTTTGTCTGCCATGTCCTTTGGTCTAGTCAGAAAGCTCATTTGATTTAGACTGCCGCCAGGAACGTTCTCGGAGAGCTGATGCTTGCGGGAGAATCCGTTCAAATCCCTCCTACCATCGAAGCCATTGCCAATGCCACCATCTGGTCCGAGGAACCTCACATCGATATTGCTGCCATCGTCATTCCCAAGACCACCACCATTTCTGAAAACCTATTAGGTCTTGCACAAGAGCATGCATGGTGGACCTGGAAGCAGGATCAAGGAGCAGATGCTCCTAGATGGTGGACGGACCCCCAGCATGCATCCGTGAGTGCCCCTCTCTATCGACTCTTCTCAATATTTGACTGAATTCTCCCAAGGGCTGGGGAAATGAAGGGAGCACCTCTCCTGTCCAGTCAACCAACTATCGCCAAACTATCAACCTCATCTCGGAGGATCTTGCTGCATTGCGTAAACAACTTTAAATATTATGATTGTAACATGTAAACTGGGTAGCCAAAGCAGCTACAGAGGTTGCGGAGGTCGCAGATGTCACGGAGGTCACGGAAGTCGCGGAGGTCACGGAGGTCGCGGAGGTAGTGAAGGTTGTGGAGGTGGCGGTCTCAATAACAATAAAGATAGTTTCAGGAGCGGTACCAATATCCAAAGCATATGATTCAGTGTTGTCAAGTACCAGTTTACTTACCAGCCCTGAGCCCGAAATCTTCAAGGATTGCCCTAAGACAATAATTCTCAACCATCAGAGCTGAGATCGGGCAGAGCTTGATTTCCCAACTTCAAGAGCAGATGTTAAGGTAGTGCCGTCCAGATGTTGTGCAGCATCACCACAGTGGAACGAGCTAATGCGAAAGTGTTTGTGACTTTACAGAAAAATCTCTTGAGCGACAGGCTAGCTCACTACATTGTTTGAAGCACAGAAGCTAGGCAAATGGCTGCAGGACGAGAAGGCCTACTATACCTCAGCAAGGCATAACGTGCGTTCGTTCAAACCAAGTCCGAGTCATATGTCACAGCTCAGAATACTATATATACATTATTGGACTGCCAGAGGTGATATTTCCGGTCAGAACAGTTGCAGTGGTTGTGGCAGCTGTGGTGGTCGCGGTCGCGGCGGTAGCAAAGGTCGCGGTGACTGATCGCAGATGTCAAGGTCATCCTTGCAAGTAACGTCTGCAGCCCAGATCCCCAAGTTGGCCATTATTTTTGAACAATGCATTCACCCTTCCTTTGACAGTAGCCATCACTGGCGACGGTAATGACGGTGAAGGTGACATAGGCATTGGATGGCTTGTCAAAGAAATATGTGATCTTATGGAGGGAGGTAGGCCACACATTACACTTCAAAAGAGCAGTGTAGTGCTAAAGTGCACAAAGCATGGGAAATTAAACTACATAAATGGATGGACCCAACATGATAGCCAAGCTGTCATTGTAGCCCTTTTGGGGGAGTGGCTAAAGCACCATTCATTGGCAAATCACATTGGGTCTGTGGCATGCCCCGTGATATGGCCAGGCATGCTGTGCATGGATGTAGATATTTTTGTGGCCAAGTTTGTTCTGGCTGTACCTACACATGAGAAAGAGCTTTTTGCAGTTGGATGTTTTCTATGCACAGCATTTCTAGTATGCCACTTACATAGGCTTGCTGTTTGTGTCTCGATCCTGTCTACAATGAGCATAACCACTGAATTTTATACTGCATTGCTCCATTCCAGATCTTCCTGTGTAAGTTCGCTTTGAAGCATTCTCAGAGCAATTGCTGTAGCCTCTGTGCACTCGTCCGTCGCAGGTAATGAAGCAATAAAACATTCGTAGTGTGCTGTGTGTGGATGCAGATATTTCTGCTGCCAAATTGGTTCTGAACAAGATGCAGCCTTTGAAAGAACACCAACGGATCCATTTGAAGTTTTCCGGTGGCATCGGTGATGAAATGCACGTTGAAGTCGAGTATCCTCCACAGCTTCACTCAAAGTAACTGATTTATCTCGGTGTTCTCACCTTCCTCATTATCATCCATGTATGGCCACACAAGGCCCAAAGTCCTGTACATGTATGGATTTTGGAATTCCGTGTTGACAATCATGAGACAAGCAATGTCTATGAGTTGCTGGCTGTACCATTCATGGTTGGAGAAATCGGACAGTGTCCTAACAGGCATATCATCTGCACCATCTCCTTTGGAGTCCCTGGCCACTAATGGTCTTGCCCAATACCATGAGGGAGTTGTCTTCTATGGCCTCCTTGATGATATCCCTGGCATCTGGTAGATGTGTTGGGATACCTGATACACATAAATTAAGAACTCACCATGGATGCATGTATCTGTACACTCCACATGAAGCATGATTGTGGCAATCCCAAGTCTTGAGGCTGTTTGGAATGGAACTTCTGAAGCTGTGGAATTTGTGACTGATGCATCAAACAATACAAGAATAATGCAGGTCATCACTCTTTTGCCAGCTCTCATCAACAAACCATCACCATGTCCCTTCCTGTAGTTGACATTGTCATTGACTATGAAGGGGAAATCGTGGCATTGGTGGGCCCACCCACAACCATCGGGTCATGATGATTGTGGGCCGACCCGTGACCGTCACAACTGTCGGGTCGTGGAAGTCGTGGGCCGACCCGCAACCGTCACGATCGTTTGGTCACGGCATTGGTGGGCCGACCCGCAACCGTCATGACCGTGGAGTCGCGATGGTTATGGGCCGACCCACAACCGTCACAACTGTCTAGTCACGGAAGTCGTGGGCCGACCCGCAACCGTCACAATCATTTGGTCACGGCATTGGTGGGCCGACCCACGACCGTCATGACCGTGGAGTCGTGATGGTTGTGGGCCGACCCACAACCGTCGCAACTGTCTGATCGCGGTTGTCGTGGGCCGACCTGCAACCGTCACAACCATCCAGTCGTGATGGTCATGGGCCGACCCACGACCGTCACAACTGTCTGGTCGCGGAAGTGGTGGGCCGACCCGCAACCGTCACAACCATCTGGTCGCAGCAGTGGTGGGCCGACCCGCAACCGTCACAACCATCTGGTCGCAGCAGTCGTGGGCCGACCCGCAACCGTCATGACCGTCTGGTCATGGCAGATGTGGGCCCACCTGATGGTAGGCCTGACGGTTAAGGCATGGGCCGACGACCGGCTGACCTGAACCATTAGGGGTTGGTACAAGCCGGTTGACCTGAACCGTCACCTACCGTCGCTGAATGGGCTCAAGGGTAGGGGGTAGGTGTTCTTGACCGTCCCTTCATTCAGGTATCGATAGTCTTGGCAGGGCCTCAGCCCTCCATCCTTCTTTGGGACAAAGAAGGCGGGGGAAGCCATGGGGGACTTCGATGGTCGGATGAATCCCTTGGCGAGGTTTTCTGCCAGGAATTCGTCCATGGCCTTCTGTTCTCTGGGGGATAGCGAGTATACCTTGCAGTCTCAGGGTACGAAGTCGGGCTTTAGTTCGATAGCATGATCCCATGGCCTCGATGGGGGAAATGTCACAGTACTTACACTGTGGCATGCCCAGTTATTTTTCAGGGATTTTGCAGGGCCTGGGGAGCCCTAGAATCTGCAATAACTTCTCAACGTCTCCCTTCTCCCTTTGTTAGACACCAGACTCAGTAGATTAGATTAGATGAAGGTATCTTAGCGCTAGGGGTAGCGCGCGTCACTCGTATGTTACTGTCACAGATTTGGGACATGCCACTAATTTTCCCGTATTTTTACCTATTTATCTGGTATTTCTACGACCTTGTAGACATTTACGCTGTTAAGCGCCCGTCTACACGTACACCCAACCAAATAACACATACACAACGCGGTATACGTCCACCTGTCATAACAACACGTACATAACACGCTCGTACGCGTCAATGACTCAGCGGACTAACCTCCGGTGTCACGCACCTTACTCATATCCCGATACCGGGCTATGTCAGAACAATTAGATAAGCGGTCAGCTCGTTATCACATGCCAATGCCCTTACAATTACTCATATCCCGATACCGGTATATAAGAATCACATGCATGGCTTACTAACGTAGCTACAGCCACTTTGTCACGGACTCACCAGTCCGTGCGACCCTGGACTCAGGGGGATCCACACACGCCTGCATAGGCGCAAGCCAACGGCACCGCCGTACTCATAGGACAGCCAGAGGCGAACTCATAGGTCCATCCCGAAGGTGCCCAGCCGCCAGAGGCCCCCAGACGACAAAGTCGCGGACTCACAGACTAGCGGATGAGATATGGGCCCCGGGCCAGCAGCAACACAGACTAAGAGATGAGTGAGGCACTGACGTGCATTGACGAGAATCTTAAGGATGAGGATGTAAGTCCTCATCCGCCGTACTTATACATCAGCAGATGGCCAGTAATGGCCGTCCTAAAGTAATGGCCTGTGCGCGCATTATCTAAGAGGACACATGACATGTAACTACTATGTGACGATGTAACTAGTGTGACCATAACGTGTCCGTACCTGAGGCGCGCGCTACCCTACAGTGCTAACCAACGATCAGGTGATCTACAGTATCTGGGAGTAACGTGAGAGGTGAGAGGTGGCTGAGGCGTAGAGGAGCGGCGTACGCCTAGCGCCGCCCGTACAACCTATAGCGAGGGCTGTTACAAGACACTATGGAAAGTTTGTGACACACTTCCACAACATGGACCTACGATCCAAACAAACGTTCTTACTGGTGCGGCCATTACCGGCACACATGGTCTATTGTAGTTTACGACTAAGCTGTATCTGCGCACAGACCATCTTCATGTTTGGTTCCCTTACCGGTAACCAAACAATGCATGTATATAAGTAGGGCTATCACTACGATAAGCCTTAGATTTGTTCTCTGCATTCGCTCAGTTACACATCATACCTGCTTGCGCCTACTAGCTCCCTCACCAACCTACCAGCAACTCCTTCAAGTCGCCTATTAGGTTATAGTGTGAGTCCCACAACTAGTTTGTGTCATAAGAACAAATCTCCCCCTACCCCCGCCCTTGCGCTTGCGCTTGGGTCTGGGTTTCTACCCTACAGGGGTATATTACTCGTTGCTGCGCACATCCCTACTCCTGACAAGGAGTTTGGGATGAGATTTGAGATCTGGGGGATACATCGCCTTCCTCGGCAGAGGATTGGCAACCAGGGAAGCCACACCGCCTTTTTAGGCAGGAGGCCCACCTAACCCGGACCTCAGGGTTAAGAGGAGGCGGCTATTCCTGAAAAGGTCTAGCTGCCAGCGGTTGAGACCCGCCTGTGGAGAATAAGGGACGGTCTGCCTGTGTGCGCCCAACCCCCTGCCATGGCAAGCCTTGCTCAGGGCCCCATCGCTATCCACAGGGTCATCATTATGATGGCATGGGAATCTTCCAAAGCCGCCTCCCAGGCGTAAGGGACCTGCTTTGAACCTGTTATGGGAAAAGCAGTGAGGGGGGTGACGTAAAAAATCACCCTGCCATAGGTCACTCGTGGTAGCCAACAGCATAAATCCTATGGGCAGCTCGGCGTGCGAGCATGGGTCAAACGGATTTGGGGCCCCATCAGAAGAGAACCGCGTAGCCCACTCCCTCGGGATGTGGAGCGCTGGTTTCTCGCGATCTTAGATCGATGGTGGTTTTTTAGCCCTGATGTGACACCCATGTGGCTAAAGACGGCAACCTCATTGTTGAAGCATGGACAGGCTAAGGGATGTAAAATCCCAGCCACTTTCCGGCATTGTCCCTCTGGGGTGGTGTTGTGTATCCGAATCCCAATCATCTGACCCAGGAACCGGCCTGGCAGTCAGCAACTCTACCCCTGGAGTCGGCGCCTCTGACCGTTAGGGTCATGCGAATATCCGCGCCATCTCGGCACAGGGTTTGCGCGCAACATAAGAGTAATTATGCCCCGTAGTACACCTTCTTTGCTCCTGAAAAGGAGTCCACTACCCTACCTTACATAAATCCTTTATATTCCGTTCTTGGACGTATCACTGGGAAACCTAGTTTCTCATGAAAGCTGCACTTTCTAGAATCATGCCCCACGTTACCCGTCGCACCCGTGGCTCCTCCACTGCCCCTTACGTCAAACCGGCAAAGCGGTCTCTTCTCAGCCGCATCGCCACCGACGACATTCCTCGGGCAGAGGACGTCACTTACACTCTTCCTGTAAAGGAAGACTACACCGGGAAACTCCATCTTTGGGAGATTCCCGTCCACATGCCAAAGCACATTGCTGAGGCAGGAAAACCCGCTCCTCAACCTCCTAAGCCAGTTCCACTTACCAAGCATATCTGGACGGAAGAAGAGAAGCTAGCGCAGTCCATTACCGCCATGGAAGGTCTCCTGGAACTCCGGGAGATCAACAAACTCAAGCTCGCCCGCGATAAGCTGAATAAGCGAATCGCCACCAAACAAGCCGCCAAGGAAGCCAAGCAAGCAGCTTCTTCACTGGCCCTCCGCCTCTCCAGTCCGGCGGCCGGACCTCCTGTCACGGCCAACCATCAGATTCTCGATCCTTCCCTCGTCTTCGGGAAAAAGAAGCCTCTCCAAGCATGCGCGCAAGTTATCCCCATGCTAGAAGGTACCCTCACTCGACTCACACCTCTCGCCAACCACCCCCCTAATTACCCAGGCTTCCATATGGAAAACGACATCCGTTTCCATAATATGGTAGTAGAATTAGAGGACTTGGTGGATAACGTAAAGGACAGAGCGAGACGGGGGAGGATCACCAATAGAGAGTGGAGAATTATGAAAAAGTACTGTAAACAACTCGGCAGTATTTCCTTCTTGGATTGGCGTACGGACTTGGCTCGTATCATAGCAGAATGCGTAGCGCTACAAGCCTCATTTGCCTTCGGTGTAACACCACCTAACAAGGTGGCAGGGCCCTCAACTACTTCGGTAGAAGAGGATATACTCGCGATTGTATAGTAGAAATACTATCATCTTTTAACTCTGAAATAGAGTTGGAGTGTGATCTATAACGAAAGTTGCAGCTTTCAAACCAAATCCCTTCTTGAGAATCTAAAACAATGAGTAACCGGAAACTAATATTCGTCATAAACAGTATTCACAATGTCCTCCATCTCCTCCAGCAGCCCACCACCCGCTCCCCGCCGCATGCGCGCCTCCGCTCAGAAGGCCCAGTGACCCCGGTAGCCGGTTCTTCAGGGATTCGACCCCTGATATCCCTGGAGAACCTGAGCGAGGAAGAAGAAGAAGAAGAAGCTGAGGATGCTCCCCCACAAAGGGAATCCCCAGCCAACCCTATGGGAACGCGTCCGGGTACACCCATCGCCGGGTATCCGCCGGCCCGCTACACCCGACCACTCGGGCCCGTCACCACTCTAGCAATAGAGTATTCGGGTCCGGCTTGCCGTACCAACGACGAGGTCGAAATAGGCCTCAAGGCCTACCTCCCAGAGGAGGACCAGCACAAGGTGGATGCCCCCCTACATGGGGCAATCTTTGACGCAGCCGTACAACGAAGTGCGGCCATAACACACGACCAGGTCGACACCCTCGGCCGAATGGTATACGCCCGCCTGGAGCGAGTCCACGGCAGAATCGACTCCCTGGTCGGGCAATCCAGGGCAATCGAACAGATGGCCCAAGACGAACTGCACGAAGCGGTTAGTTCGCTTCGCAACGAGGTTGTGTCCACCTTGGTGGACCTTGGCAAGGAACTCCGACAGGAGTATACCGCCAAGTTCTCCGAAATGGAGAAACAGCTCCGGGACGAGTACCGGACTCGGATTGACGATCTCGAAGATGCGTTCGCCAAGCGCATGGAAAAGGTTGAGGAAGAACTTCGGAGGAGTCGCAAAAACCCCTCCGTTCCCAACCCTCCCGGCGTCCGCACACCCCCGGAAGAACCTGCACCGGCCCGCACAACTGAGGCCGCTGCCGCCGCACCACCTGCAGCCACTGCTGCAGCAGCCGTCGCACCGCAGATTCCAGGTCTGCCCCAAAACCTGAAAATCCCCCCTCCCCCCGAATTCTCTGGGTCATCTGGAAAGGTGACTGCACAGGAATGGGTGGAGAAGATGGGCCTGTACTTCGGTACGCTCAGGGTCTACGACGACCATGACCGTATCACCACGGCCCTCTTCCGCGTCACAGGGGACGCATACAAATTTTTCTCGCCTCTCATCAAGAAGGCAGGAAACGGTGAACCTCTCGGCACCTGGGAGGATTTCACCAAATCCGTAATGGTGCAATACGGCAAGATGACGGATAAGGAGATCGCGAAGAAGGAAATTCGCGGTTACTACGGTACCAAGGGCAAGGAACTCGCAGAATCGAACTATTTCAATTACTGCGAACGATTCCGCACCCTCGGTCGTCTCTCCGAAACCGCCAACGAGACCCTGGTGTGGGAGTTCACCGAAACACTCCCCGAAAAGGTCAAGGACACCTTAAACGTCCTCGGCAAGACCCCATTCTTCAAGGCCCCGACCGACATCGAGCCCCTCATCGACTTCGCTCTGGAGATGTACCAAACGTCATATCCAGACAAGATCAAGGGCTCCATTTTCGAGAAGGCCGGCAAGAAGGACTCGGCCCCTGCTGAAAAGAAGGAGACGTCCTCCGCTTCTGCAAAAAAGTCGGAGAAAAAGAAGGACAAGGGAAAGGCGCCCGCCAAATCCCCCGCCAACACAGCCAACGCTGTCTGCACATACTGCAAGCAGTCGGGACATTACTTCAACAAATGTCCTAAGCTTGCGGCAGACAAGGCCGCGGGAACGTTCGTGCCTGCCGCTCAGCGGTATGAACAACAATGGGCGAAGGATGCAGCTGCCGCGTCTGGAAAGACCACGGCTGCTCCTTCGGGTAGTGGAAAGGGACAGGCTTCTGGCAAGAAGCCGTACTCGGCGCCCCCCGCAGATGGCAAGACGTATCGTGCCCGAATGATCTGGGAAGAAGTCACGGCTGACTCAAGTTCAGCAGGACCCTCGGCCCCCGCCTCCAACACCGTCGCCACAGTCGGGACCCTTTCGGTTCCCCTCGCCCCCACTACGCGTCTCGAAGATGTCTTGTGAAGAATGCACCAGCCCCGCAGCGGCTGGGAGCATACAGCTCCCTGAAGAAGAGCACCCCTACGACGGGGCTTCACAAGGACCCCTTATCTTGTGGGAAGATAAGGCGGTCTCACGTCACCCGGTATCCCACCTCGGTATATTCGGCAACTCGGCAATGGACTTTGCCCAGAGGACTCGGACACTAGCTACACGTGCCCCTCCTGTAACACACTTTTATCCTGATCCCATCGCGCTCAAGTTCTTTACTTTGTATAATGTACATGGAAACGATTCACGAGACGACAATAAATCGTTTACAATCGAAGTAGAACTGTGGGTATACGGAAAGAAAGTCAACGTCATGGCACTAATCGACACCGGTGCATCAATAAGCGTCATCAATAAGAAACTCGTCCATGAGGAGAAGTTAGTCACTCAGAAACTACCTTCGCCTCTCGAGATTCGCAACACCGACGGTACCTCTAATACCGCCGGTAATATCAATATGGCAGTTAAGGCTTATATGGTGCACGAGGAACACAAGTCCACCGAATTCTTGTATGTAATGGACGTACAGAATGCGGATGTGATCCTCGGTTACAACTGGTTCCTGAAACATAACCCGGACTTCAATTGGCCGGAAGGAACCTTTGTATACCGGTGTACAAAAAAATGCAAACATGGCAAACGGGTTTCGATTTCTGAGGAAGAAGACGAAATCGAACTCTGTAACATCTATCAGATCATCAACGACTTTCCAATAGATTTACTCGGCTTAGAGGAGCCTGAGAATCCCTTTGTCGCTTGGGTGAGCACCCTTGACGAAGGAACGGAACTCCTTATCGACGCCATTCAGTCGATAACGGAGAAGTCAGACGATGAATTCCTGACAGATGCGGATCTCCAGAAATGGAAATCCTTGGTTCCGGAGATATACCAGGAGTTTGGTCCCACGGTATTTTCTCAACGCGCATCCGAAAGGATGCCCGAACGGAAACCATACGACCACGCCATCGACTTCCCCGATGACGTAGTACTACCGCCCCCGGGTAAGGCATACAATATGTCTCCCCAGGAAGCGAACTCGCTAGATCAATGGATTCAGGAAGAATTACGGAAGGGCTACATCCAACATTCTAAATCCCCGATCGCGAGTCCGGTCTTCTTCGTCCCTAAAAAAGACGGCGGAGCCCGAATGGTTGTCGATTATCAAAAAATAAACGACATAACCATTAAAAACAGGTACCCTCTCCCACGCATAGACGAGCTTATCGATAAGCTTAGCCAGGCTTCGATATTTACGAAGCTCGACTTGCATTGGGGTCACAACAACGTAAGAATCAAGGAGGGAGATGAATGGAAGACCGCATTCATTACGCCTAACGGCCTTTACGAAGCTGTAGTCATGTACTTCGGTTTTTGTAATGCACCCAGCACGTTCCAACACATGATGAACGACATTCTAGGGGACCTTATCAGAGAAGGAAAGGTCATTGTCTACCTAGATGACATCCTTGTGTTCGGTAACGACTTGCTGGAACACCGTCGCATCGTCAAGCAAGTATTACAAATCTTGCAAGACAACGACTTGTTCGCGAAGCCTGAAAAGTGCTTCTTCGAACAAAGCAGTATTGAATACCTGGGAATGATTATTTCCAAAGGGAAAGTCGAAATGGACCCTAAGAAGGTAGCCGGCGTAATGGACTGGCCTACACCTGCCAAGGTGAAGGACGTCCAGGCCTTTGTTGGCTTCGCCAACTACTACCGTCGGTTCATTAAGGACTTCTCCAAAGTGGTTAAGCCGTTAACCAAACTGTCCAAGAAAAACACGCAATGGAACTGGGGACCCGAACAAGCGGAAGCATTCCAGACCCTTAAGGAAGCTTTCACATCGGCCCCAATACTCCGGATCCCAGATCAGGAGTCCCCATTCCGCGTGGAAGCGGATTCATCTGATTACGCAACTGGTGCGGTACTATCGCAATACTCTTCGGAGGATAAGCTCTGGCATCCGGTAGCCTTTTACTCGAAATCTCTATCAGCACCTGAAAGGAACTATGAGATTTACGATAAGGAGTTGCTTGCAATCATCCGCGCTCTAGAGGAATGGAGACATTACCTCGAAGGACACCCACACAAATGTGAAGTATGTTCGGATCATCTTAATCTGACATATTTCAAATCGGCACAACGGCTTACCAGGAGACAGGCACGCTGGAGTCTTTACCTGACAAGGTTTAACTTCACAATGTGTCACAAACCCGGTAAAACAATGCTCACGGCTGATCCTCTGTCACGGAGGCCAGACCATGAAGAGGGGGTGGAACTCGATAATCGCGATCAAATTTTGCTGAAACCGGAATATTTCACGGTTAGGGCGCTAGAAGCCGCACAGCAAGAGATACAATCAGGCGACGAGGACCTTCTCCGACAAATCCGACAAGCCCTCATGGACGATCAGATTACCAAAGATTACCAGGAACTACTGAAAAGTGGTCCCAAGGAATTCGGTAAAGATCTCCAGGAATGGAACATGGAGGCCGGATTACTCCTCAGACGAGGAAAAGTGTACGTTCCAAAAGAGCCTAAGGAATTGCGCACGAAGATACTGGAGTTACACCATGACCATGTGACTGCCGGACACTTCGGACGATGGAAGACCTACAAACTTCTATCACGTAATTACTGTGTCACAGATTTATCTGGGGCTTACAGCATTTTTCCTATGATTATAGCAATTTACCTGGGATTTATACGTCTAACTACAAGTTATCTACGGGTTAACTCCCATTGCCACCACGACAAGCTCTTAACTGGGCTTATCAACCACATGACTAGCTTACATAACGCTACAGTACAACCACGTCCAATAGCAATGTTACCGCTACGTCATAATGGTCTCGCCCACCATAGCAAGACCAGCCACGTCATAGATCCTAGATCATAATGATAGGCCGAGCGCGGCACGCTCGCATAATAATGTCCACACATACAAACATCGCCTCATGGCAATGTTCTATTGGGTTGGCCTTCCCGGCTTCCCACACGTCATAAGATCCTTGATCACAATGACACCTCAGGCGCGCCACGCCTTCGCATAATAATGGCAACATGGCCAAATAGCACTATATTAGCACCAAGGCAATATTGCTATAGGCTCGGCCTCCTCGGCCATCCCACGGACTCGGCGTTCTCCAAGTCCCGGGCTTCTGCCATCACGGCGTTGCCCAAACACCGGACCTCGCCTCACGGCTAAGTCCAACACATGCCCCGGTAACCATCCGGACCGGGCTGTAACACATGCCACGGTACTTCCCGTCCAATGGCATAACGACCTCGGCGTCTCGCCTTGGTCATCCAACGAAGCACGGCCAATCGCCATTATACCTCACGGTATCCGGCAACCGGCTTCTCCTATACCCGGGCTGTGCCCGCGTTATCACAACAATAAGACATAAATCCCTCTCTTACGATTGGTTCGGCCATTAGGGCCTACCACGGCCATTGTAGATAGAGAGTCCTAAAACATTAGATAAGATAAGCTTCGCCACTTGGCAAAGCCACATAACCCGGTAAGGACATAGCTAGCTAGTAGCACGTGACCTTCCCGCACACATGTATATAAGTAGGAGCCAAGCGCTCTTTAACTTTAGTTCTATTCTTCTCGGTGTCCGCCGTAGAAGATACCTCCAATATCCCTGCTGCACCTGAGTACTCTACCTCCCCAAGTCGCCTTAGTATTAGGATACAGGCTTGGTGAGTCCCACAGAGCATTCTGTCTCATACTGGTGGCCCGGAATGACCACAATGGTAAAGCAATACGTGGAAGGTTGTGACACATGCCAACGCATGAAGAACCGCAACCAGACCCCGTATGGACCCCTGCAACCGCTCCCAGTACCGGAAGCACCCTGGGACACAATCACCATTGACTTCATCGTTCACTTACCACCCAGCGGCAAATTGAAACAATTCAATGCTATTATGGTAATAGTGGACCGATTGACCAAGCGCGCGCATTTCATTCCCACGTCAGACAGTATCACGGCAAAAGAATTAGCGAACCTCCTGTACCTTCGGATTTATCCGAACCACGGACTCCCGAAACAAATCATTTTGGATAGAGGACCCCAATTCGCTTCCGAGCTATTCAAGGGATGGTGCGAACAATTGGGAATTCCCGCAAGCAGATGGCCAGACGGAGAGAATCAACCAGATTCTAGAACAATACCTGCGATGTTACATCGACGTTATCCAAAAAGATAACGGGGTGTTCTATCTCCCCACGGCAGAATTTGCGTACAACAACGCGGCTAGCGAGACAACAAAGAATAGTCCATTCTAAGTAGGAAGGCACCCCAATGCAGGACCTGCGGATTTGAAACCGACGCAATACTCGGATTTAAATCAATTTGCTTACGCCAGATGGTCAGCACAGGAACAGGCTAAGGCAGCAATGAAATTAGCTGCTGAACGCTGGTCTTGGTACTATGATCAACACAAGCGCTCGGTACCGTTTAAAGTCGGCGACAAAGTACTCATTGACGCCCGTAGCTGGCAAGACTCCGAAAGAAGTCTTAGTCCACGCTATTTGGGACCATTTAAGATAATCGAACAATTATCTCCGGTCACCTTTAGGGTACACATGGACGAGCAATACAGGGCTTATCACCCCGTATTCCACGCTTCCAAGTTGGTTATGTACAAGGACCCTGTGCATCAGAAGAAACCAGAGCCTCAACCAGAAATGGTCGACGGCGAAGAACTATGGGAAGTCGAGAAGATTTTAGATCATTGTCTCCGCGCAGGAAGAATTGAATACAGAATCCGATGGAAAGGATTCGGTATCAATGACGACTCCTGGGTACGCGAAGCCGATCTCAACACGGCATACAACATTCTGCAGGAATACAAGGCTTCACACGCCATTCCAATGCAGGATGTTCCCCTCAGGCGATCAGCTAGAAGGAAAGAAGCAGTTCACGTCTTCGACCCTGACAGCGACGACTGGGAAGCCAACGAATGCACCTGGCCAGACGACTGGCCGCAGTATCGCGAGGAATTCGCAAAGGACCCTAAGCAGCACATGGTTAGGCACCCCGACGGGGGATGGATGTCTGCTGACATTAACCAAAATGCGGATTTGAAAATCGTAGTCGGTGAAGGCGGCCGAATGCCGGAAAAAGGAACTAAGGACTCAGTCGGTTTCGACCTGTACACTGCAACAGGCGATGTTCTGCCAGCCCACGGGCAGACAGAATACAACACTAAACTGAAGATCCAAGTACCTTTTGGCACTTACGGACGCATCGCCCCCCGCTCTAGTCTTGCCCAAAAAGGCATAGACGTAATGGGTGGCGTTATCGACCACGATTACCAAGGCGAAGTAATCATCATTCTCCGAAATCACTCCGACATATCTATCGATATCCGGGCCGGAGATAGCATTGCCCAGCTTATCTGCGAAGTTGCAAAGGACCCGCACATTACTCTGCACGGAAAATCCTATTTCGAAAATAAGAAATCCGAACGCGGTACTGGTGGATTCGGCTCCACAGGAAAGTAATCGTTCCATTAGGGACAATGAAACCTGAGGAGGGGGTAATGTCACAGATTTGGGACATGCCACTAATTTTCCCGTATTTTTACCTATTTATCTGGTATTTCTACGACCTTGTAGATGTCACAGACTCACCGGTCTGTGCGACCATGGCTACATGGGAAACACCCACAGCCCTCCACAAGGCTGCAACGACGCGCAGCGGCGTACTCAAAGGTCCATCCAAGCAACGGAGTCGCGAGGTGCCCTGACGTCGAAGGCGCAATCACAGTCAAGGGAGAGAAGATGGGGCCCCGGGCCAGCAGTAACACAGACGAGTTAGCGAGTAAGGGGGATTATCCCATTGACAAGAATCTGAGAGATGGGGTGTAAGCCCACATCTCGACGTAATATATACATGACGATAGTAACTACGAGTCGTGCCCTAAAGTAATGGCCCGTGCGCATTATCTAAGAGGCACATGACAAGTAACGTACATGTAACTACTGTGACCGTAACGTGTCTGTACCTGAGGCGCGCGCTACCCTACAGCGCTAAACTACTGAGTCAGATGATCTATATGGCTGGAGGAGACGCTGGAGGTGGCTGAGGATCAGGAAGACGCGCGCGCACCTAGCGGCGCCTATGAATACCAATAGCGAGGGATGTACAGATACCCCCCAGGAGTGATCCGTGACAGTAGACATTTACGCTGTTAAGCGCCCGTCTACACGTACACCCAACCAAATAACACGTACACAACGCGGTATACGTCCACCTGTCATAACAACACGTACATAACACGCTCGTACGCGTCAATGACTCAGCGGACTAACCTCCGGTGTCACGCACCTTACTCATATCCCGATACCGGGCTATGTCAGTACAATTGGATAAGCGGCCCGCTCGTTATCACATGCCAATGCCCTTACGATTACTCATATCCCGATACCGGTATATAGTTATCACATGCATGGCTTACTAACGTAGCTACAGCCACTTCCACAACATGGACCTACGGTCCAAACAAACGTTCTTACTGGTGCGGCCATTACTGGCGCACATGGTCTATTGTAGTTTACGACTAAGCTGTATCTGTGCACAGACCATCTTCATGTTTGGTTCCCTTACCGGTAACCAATGCATGTATATAAGTAGGGCTATCACTACGATAAGCCTTAGATTTGTTCTCTGCATTCGCTCAGTTACACATCATACCTGCTTGCGCCTACTAGCTCCCTCACCAACCTACCAGCAACTCCTTCAAGTCGCCTTATAGGTTATAGTGTGAGTCCCACAACTAGTTTGTGTCAATTACGGTCACTACATCACTCGTTACTATACATCCGTTATGTCACAAGAAAGGTGATATCTCATCTTTTCCTTTATCTAAGACATGTAGGCTACCGTATCCGAGTCCAAGGGTCCTCACTAAAGCCCTTAAGGCCTAAGCCATGCGGCGTGCCCATTACGGGACATGTCCGACTTGTGTATCGCATGCTAGAAAGATAGTCACGTGATCACGATGCGTAGGCAGGTGACCGCGTAGCGGCACCTGACCTGAACGATCACGACACCGCGTTTGCGGCATCCCTTTGGGCGCCGCTGACGCCTTGTCAACGAGTCATCAGCGGCCGCCATTACTGGCCGGCCGCTTACTAATACATAACGATGGCCTTAGCAATGCCGATAGGGCTGCGCACGGACCATAACGTTAGGGCAGGTAGATACTGAGTAGTTACCTCGCCCCTCATGTATATATACCAAGTTCTGGGACACTAGGTCCTCAGAACTAGTATTCTCATCTTAGGGCTTAGGCCCGCTTGGTGATCCACCTGCTTGAGTGCTCGCCCTGCCTTGCCAACTTGACATACATCGTCACCTCGACTGAGGGCTTACCTCTGTAATACACGTACTTGGGTTCTCCTTCGCCTATGCCGAATCAAGGCTACGCCTAGGGGTTTAGAGCATAAGCGGCAAGTCATCTTGTGATACGTTAGTAGTCACATGGCCTCTTAGTTACGGCACACAGACCATCTCTTTAGGGCAGCCATTACTGGCTTGACGTTCATGTATTTAAGACGTAGAAAGATGAGGCTTACCCTCATCTTTAGGATTCTCGGCAATGGGTAGTAGGCCCCTTTCTATACTCTGACTCCCTGCGTGCTGCGCTCGTTGCCGACACCACCAACATCTCTTTGTCACTCTAAGCTTGCTAGACTGGTAGTGACGCCATACAGCCTGACTCGCCGTATCACAGTACGGCGTACGCATGATATGCCAGCCGCAGACTACCCCAGGTACATGTATAAGGTGTAATATACAGAGGTAGCTTCCAGGGTGACCGGTGGAACAAGGGCGACCGCAGACTAGCACACATGAGATACGCAGTAGAGGCGCATTGGGCGCATTGATGAGAATCTAAAGGATGAGGAGACGTCCTCATCCCTACTGCATTATATACATGACGGCACTCTTATTGTACACTAGCTACCTTGCCCTAAAGAGGGTCTGTGCGCAGAAGGCGCACAGACGTAACGCTGTAACTAGTGACGCTGGTCATGTGCTACTTGTGACCATGTGTCACAGAACGGTGTGGCATTTCCTTTCGTTCATAGTCACCTGACTTTTAGATAAGATCTTGTAGAGATAAGACAAGGGTATGTAGACCACGGTCACAACTAGCACATGACTGCGTCACTTAGTTACTGCGTTACGTCTGTGTGCCTTCTGCGCACAGTGTTACAGATTCTGGGCTATCGCCTGGGATCTGCCCTCTCCGTGGGTTGAACGTGTAGACTGGTGCGTTCAAGGTCACGTGGCCTATAGATTAGATACAGATTGTTGTAGATAGTAGGGTTACGGCCCGTCCTCCCCGCCGGTCCGCTCACGTGTTAGGTAGATGGCGTTTGTATTGCGTGCTATTGCGTAGCGGTGCACGGCCCCCTTTAGGGTGGGTCAACCCCCAGTAGTTACGCTGCCTCTGCCTGTATATATAGTACGTCGAACTGGGGCTTACTCCCCAGTTCTGTCAATCTCGTTATTGGGGGCGCTTCCCCTCTTACTGCTACCACTAGGCGTGCTACCCTTGAAGTCCTCGTCACCACACCTCGCCGACACTTGAGACGGTGTTGTACCTCGGCTTATCACGTGGGCTAGAGCTGAGAGATAGGGTGTATAGAGAGAGAGTAGAGGAGTATAGGCGAGCCTATGTCAGTTTGTGACACACAGACCCTCTTTAGGGCAAGGTAGCTAGTGTACAATAAGCGCACTGTCATGTATATATAGCAGTAGGGATGAGGACGTCTCCTCATCCTTTAGATTCTCTCATCTATTGCGCCCAATGCGCCTCTGCTATACATTGCGCGTGCTAGTCTGCTAGAGCCTCAGCCTTACCGGTCGCCCTGAGGGTCTCCCTGCACATACAATAGTGCATAGACATTGCGGCATAGCGACTAGTATCACAGTACGTAGCACTGTGATACCGTGAGTTACATACCCTCGTCTTATCTACAACAAGATCTTATCTAAAGTCAGGTGACTATAAACGAAAAGGAACGCCACACCGTTCTGTGACACGCTGTGACACCGACTTACGTCTGTGCGACCCCTGGGCTCAGGGGGATCCATACACGCCTCTACAGGGCCATAAGCTAACGCGCCAGCGGTGAGCGCAGAGGCTACACGGGTAATGAGGTTCATTCCCTAGTGTACGCCGACTTAGCGTCGCAGGCTCACAGACGAGGGAGACGAGATATGGGCCCCGGGCCAGAGAGCACACAGCAATAGTAAGAGAGGAGCTTGTCAGCTCATTGTCGAGAATCCTAAAGATGGGGAGTAAGCCCCATCTTGTCGTAGGTTATATACATGGATGGAAGAGCGGAGCGGGCTACCCTAAAGTACTGGCCTGTGCGCATGTAACTAAGGTGACCGTGATGCTACGCTACCATGTATCTAAGTGTGACCGTCATGTGTCCGTACCTGAGGCACGCGCTACCCTACAGCGCTAACCAGGCGGTCAGGTGACATACAGTATCTGGGCGCGACGTGGAGGTGGCTATGGTATAGAGGGCGTCGTACGCCTAGCGGCGCCGTATACCCTATAGCGAGGGAGTCTAATTAATAAAGGAATAATTTGTGACACGCTGCCCTTCCTTCGCAAGCCGCTGGAGATTAGGACTTAGGAGATTAGGGGTTCCCCAGCAGGACCGGTCGCACAGTCTGGTGAGACTGTTGACACAGACCAGGCTGTGGGACTCACCATCTAACCCTAGTGGGGAGGGATAGTAAGAATGCCTGATACAGTGCAGCAGAGAGTGAGAGACTTCTACGGCGGATGCCGAGAAGAATAGAACTAAAGATAAAGGCATCAAGCCCTAGTCTAAAATACATGTAGGGACGGGTCATGTGCTACTATACAGTACATGCCCGGGAAGGAAGGTGTGGCTTGGTTGCTATGTTAGCGACCAAGGTACGTACGCTATTCTACAAAGGTCGTGACCCGCCGGTAATGGCCGAGCCAATCATAAAAGAGAGAGCGTGTGGTGCCATTGCAAGATGGACATGTGGATATGGGCTTAGCCCGGATATACGTGAAGGCCGGAGGACCGGTCCGGAGGTTGGGATTCGCCGTGATGGCAGAAGCCCGGGGATTGGTATGTACCGATCCAGGAGAACGGGCCGTAAGGCCGGTCCAATGGCGATATTAGCGTAGAGCTATTATTGCGTTATGGCATCATTCTATTGCTAGGATGTTGCGACGTGTGACATCATCATTTGATATGATCAGATGGTGGGGCGGTCTAGCTTAGGGGCTGGACCGGTTGACGTAGCGATGACGTTGCTGGGTCTGGACTATGATGCAAGTAGCCGTAGCTAGGATAGCTGATGGTGACGTTGCCGTGATGTCATAAGTCTGGGCTGAAGCCGTTGCGGCTGTAGCTATGACGTTGGTTATGACATAGAAGTCCTGACTAGTGTGTTATTGCGTAGTCATGGGTGCTTAGTATCGTGTCATTACGTTACGTAAGCTATAAGTCCGTGTTAGGGGCTTATCGTATGGCGTGTACTGATAAGTACAGGATAACCCATAGGTATGCGTAATAATACCGGATAAATGGCAGAAAATAGCGGAAAAAATGTCTCAGACCTAGATCTGTGACAACTGTGTATCACAATACGACATGCCGTGATATACCAGGGCCTCAGCCCGTCCACCATATGCTAAGGCGATCCTGTAAGGGAGAGCCGGAGTGTACCGTCGTAACGTCGAGTGCCAGTCGTTAGGTGCTAACCACAGACTAGCAGACGAGGGGAGAGAGGAGGCAGGCTGGCACGCAGAGGGTATGTCGCAAAGGGGCCTTGATGCCCATCGATGAGATTATTAGTTCTGAGGTGTAAGCCTCAGAACGCTAAGACTAAATACATGGGGCGTACTACTGCTAAGGAGCCTACCCTAAACAACGGGGTCCGTGCATAGCCAGTAAGGGCGTAACTAGGGGTGTCGTCATGTATCTATGTCAGGTGATGTGGTAGCCTAGCGCTGACCAGGCACTAGCTACTATGGTCATCTTATCTTATCTACCTACGGAGGCGCTGGCTGGCACGTAGCGCTGGTACAGTCGCATGAGGGTTGGGGTGCTCACGCAGAGCCCGGAGAACCTGCAATAAACCTGTAAAAAATGGGAGCGAGTCCCAGACCTTCCAGTCTGTGACACTGTGTCAGGAAACACGGTCGCTGCTTTCTTGCTGAAGACGTGCGTGAAGTCTTTCAGGTGTTCAGGGATGGTGTCTTCCGTGGGTCCCCCCTTTGCTGCCTTGGAGAGCTCTTGGGATTTCATCATCGCCTTGCATATATGGGAGAGGGCGGCAACTCTCTATTGGAATCATTTCGGGGTTTCGGTTTTGGGAGCGATCAGCTTCTTGGTTCAGACAAATCTCCTCAATAGCTGGCACTCTTCATCTGAGACAGGTTCTCAACTGGTTGTCGAGTGTTGGTAGAGCCGAAACCCTTATCCCCTCTCTGTTTCATCGAGTTCCTTCACCTGGACTACTTCGGGGGTGAGGGCTTGTTCGAATATTATTTGCGCGATGCGCATTCCAGGAATGATACGGTGGGGTGTCGTCAACTGGTTGAACAGGATGACTTGGACCTCCCCGCGGTAGCCGGGGTTGATTACCCCTGCCCCGACCGTGAGCCCATGTTTGAGTGTGTCACAGATTTTGTGACGTTAGGCTAACTTGCCATACCCCGGGCTCGAACCCCGGTCCTCTTGTCTCATGTCACATGATCAGTGCTCTGTAGTGTAGTGGTATGGACATAACCCAGTAGCTAATACATAGGTCAAGTGATATGGCTTAGTCAGCGGTGCTACAGTGTCACAGAACATTGTGGCATGCCCTCGGTAGAGGTAACGTGACCGGTAGATAAGATAATAGGACTCGTCGTTAGATAAGTAGGGCGGTTAGCGCCATCCCCGGTCACATCAGTTACAATAGCGTTACCAGTAGTTACCATGGTCACAGGTGCACTGGCCCCTTCAGGGCAGGCACATGATAAGTGATACGCCATGTACTTAGAGTAGCGACGTCTGTGGTTTACCCCTCAGACGTATCATTCTCACCCACAGGGCTAGTCCCTAGTTCCTCGCCACTTGTGTGCTGGGCTGCGCCCACTCTAAGTCTGACTGAACTGGTGTTAGGGCCTGCGTCGACACTTAGGATCTTCAAGCAAGGCCCAGTATCACGGTATGAGGGATCCGTGATATACAGTGCCTGCGCACGGTCCCTTACTTTAGGGCCAGTACTTACAGTAGTAGTGTGCGTGACTCATGTATATAAGCCTGCGACTGAGGACTTACATCCTCAGTCTTGATATCATCGGCGTAGGGGCGTGTCCCTTCAGATTATCCTCCATACCTCTGCGTGCTAGGCTGGAAGCCGACATACTACTTAGTTATGATCTGCCTATGGGTATAGCAACACCCATCCAGCCGCCCTTCAAGACTTAGGTCTTGCGCCTTAGACGTTAGGTCTTAGGCCCCGGGCATGAGCCGTACGTATGACATATTCTGTGTCAGAGTGTGAGGCCTGAGCGCGAAGCTATTCTTCCATAGGACCCTTTTGGAATTTCCATCCAGACTCCGGTGGGGATCGCTTTCCACCCCCCGGGGGCGATTTCATCATCTTTTGAGGCATATAGGTCGTACCCAATGGCACCATCAGTTCCCCTCATTGGGAGCTTCCCTTCGGGGGTTACTGTCATCTTGACAGTATCGAGTTGGATTATAGCGTTGGCTGTTCGGGTTTTCTCTGCTGGTTTGTCAGGAGTGACATCGATCTTTCCTGTTGCCCAATTGATGACGGGGCTTTCCCTTTTCAACCAATTGTATCCAAGGATCATTTCTTCTTTTCCAATGTTTCCTATGAGGAAGCGGACTTTGCATTCCTTCCCTCCATACTCGATGGGGAAGAAGACTTCCCAATCTACCTGCCCATCTTTGTTGGTGGTTCTGTCGACGTTTTGGATGGTGATTGGGTTTTTCAGAGGTTGAGTCATGATCCGGTGTCGGATGACGAGTTTTGAATGGATTAGGGAGGACATGGCTCCTGAGTCAATGAGGGCGTTCACTTTCACAGTTTTCTGCAGCTTTAGGGTTACAGGGATAAACAGCGATCGGTCGCGTTCATACGAGGTAATTACATGGGCTGCGCTTTCGGGAGGTAAGACCGTGTGCTTCCTCCCTACTCGAAATCCTGGTCATCAAGGATTTGGGCAAGGAATGAGGAGTTCTTAGCCTTGAGGATTCGGATCGCGTTAACTGCCTCCTCTACTGCCGTGGCTCCATCGTCCTCATCCTCGGTGTCTTCTTCTTCCATGTGGGTGGTGGAGGTCTCCTCTTCTACTGCTTCTGCCTTCTGAGCTCTACACTTGGTGGGGGCCTTCTTCTTTCGCTTCGGGCAGTTGCTGGAGAGATGGCCCTTCTCTTTGCAACTGAAGCACTGTCCTTCGGTTTGGAGCTTGCATCGCTCTTCTGTGGACATTCGATTGACGTCCATTGCATTTGGGTCTTTCGCAGGGACCGGCGTGGCTGGGGCGCTAGGTCCCTTGGCTCACCACTGGGGTTTCTTCTTGGGATCTCCTCATCCCTTGATGAATGTGTTATAATTGTTCTCGTTGACGGACGCTTGTTTCATCCAGTCGGTGTCACAGACTTATGTCTGTGCTACCCCTGGGCTCAGGGGGAACCATACACGCTGCAAAGGCGAGACCGCAAGTCACCACGCCAGCGCTGAACACAGTGGCACAACAGGGGAAGGTGACGACCCCTTACCCTTGGCATACGCCAAGGTAGCGATGGCGGCTCACAGTCAAGTGCAACAAGATGTGGGCCCTGGGCCAGCAGGCATCACAGCAATAGTAAGAGAGGAGTTACACACTCATTGACGAGAATCTAAAGGATGGGGAGTAAGCCCCATCCACTGCTACTTAAGTACATGTGGATCCAGTGGTACTAGCTATCCTAAAGTACAGGCCCGTGTGTGAGTAACTACGAGTGACTGTGATGTAACGCTACATGTAACTAAGAGGTGACCTATCACATGGCGTACCTGGCACGCGCGCTGCCTGAAGAGCGCTCGCCTACATGGTCAGGTGATCGGTGGAGGTATCTAGGGCACGACAGAGAGGAAACTAAAGTGAGCGGAGCGCGCGCGTGTGCAGCGGCGCCCATACAACAATAGAAAGAGATGCAGGTACCCCCCAGAGATGATCCGTGACAGTCGGTGAGGGTTATGACGGGGGGAACAATGTTTATGATGTGCGTGATGAGTGCGGGTCTGATGGCTCTCTTGTATAAGGTGACAAGGAGCGGGTTGCACTGTTGTCGGTCCAGCCCCGTTTTCCCTACGAGGTTATCGAATTCGATGTTGAAGTCGTCGATGTTTTTCTTTTCTTGTCTGAGATCGAAGAGGTCATCATTGGTTTTCTGTTTTTCCTCGATCGGTTCGAATGCGGCATTGAATTCTGCGCTAAACTGGAGTAGTGTAGGGAGGATGAATGCTCCCGTTGCCGGGTCTGTGTGTTTGGCATAGTAATTCTCCTTCCACTGGTCCACTCGGTCGCTCCCTCGAATGTAGGACATGATGAAAAGGATCTTCTGATCGTCGGTTTGGTAGTCTGCTGTGAACATGGTGAACCATGTGTTGCAATCATTCTTGAAGCGCTGTAGCTTCTTTCGTTCTCCCTTAAACGGTTCGGGAGTGGCGAGCTTTATGCAGTTCCCTCGGGCTGGTGGGGCGAGCTGTGCACCCCATCCTGCAAGGTTCCCTCCGCCCGGGGGGCCTCCTCCGCCTGGTGGTTCTCCTCCGCCTGGCAGTCCTCCTGGATTGCCTCCTGCACCACCTGCTGGATTACCGGCGCCGCCCGGGGGACCTCCGCCCCTGGGGGGACCTCCCCCTCCAGGAACTCCTCCTCCTCCAGGTGCTCCTGCTCTGGTGGGGTTTGTTCCATCAAGATTTCCGGGTAGCGGATTATTAGCTGCCGGAGGGATATTGGCCATTCCCCCTGTGCCCTGGCTCGTGCCACTGCTTCCCAAAACAGTACCTCCGCCCAAGGTTGTACTTCCCATACCCATGCCTCCTCCGGTGGGGGTGGGGTTCGCTGTCTGTCCTCTGAGTTGTCCATTGCCTGTTCGAGATATGGTGATGGTTAGTGTCATTAAATCTGCGATGGTTCCGAAGCGTTCGAAAGCAGCTCGCATCTGCTCCCAAGGGTTGTTCGATGATGGGGGTAGTTGTACTCACAAGGGAACGCGTTTATCTGAAGTCAGGACAGTGAGATATCCTCCCTTCATGAAGAATCCTGCGGGGGGATCTCTCCACTCGTGTTTCTCTTCATAGTAGATACGTCTGTATATTTCAGGGAGCAGGTGGATCAACCAGTTCGGGAGATCCAGGTCAAAGCGTTGCATGGACTTGCACTTTGGTAAGTGAGTCTGTTAAAAGCTTGACCTTCTGTTACGGACCGAATATCCGTTCAGCTGAAATAACGAAGTCGAGTTACTCAGCGTATCGAGTAGCGCACTACTCGTCGGACTCAGCAGAGTCAAGCGTCGATATACTAGCTGCAGGCTCAATTGCTCAAGCATTTGAGAATGAGTATAAGATCCTTATAATTCAACAAGGTCAAGCTGAGGAGCTCGACCGGTATTTACAGCAGGGTTTTTATACTACGATTCTGTAATCGGGGTCATAGTGTCCTTGGTACTGCTACCACTAAGTCCATAAGGTTAGTACGCTATGATAACTAAGCTGAAATGTTGCGGTTGAGCGCAACAGTGGCTGAAACGCAGAAGCTCTGTGGTTATACACAAGATATCAGCTAGAACCTGATACGCTACGAGACTATGGGTTTAGGGCTGTTGTACATGAAACGGGGGTCGCTGGTTGAACAGGGAACCCTGGAAATAAACACACGGCGATGTGGTTGAACGCTAAGTCCTCTTCTCCAGTGAGGCGTCAAAGATACACGAAATTGTACGGACTGTAACAGGTATCGCCCTTCTTAGTATTGCGACTCCCCCTAAAGACAACACTAGGCCCCTTAGAAGACAGTTCCAGCGGTTGGGTATGACTACAGAGGCAAGTCTGTGTCAAAAAGATGGGTGTGGTTAATGTATGTGTCACGGTTTTTGAGGTCTCACACTAAGCCCCTTTACCCGGGCTCGAACCAGCGTGTCACAATTCCTGTGACATTTAGGTACACCCCCACCGGGGCTCGAACTCGCGTACTTACGTCTAGTAGTCACGTGTCCTGTTCGCTGCGTAGTATAGTGGACCAGTAGTTACAACGTTTGCGCCCCCTGACACAGACTTACAGAGGCTGTGCGACCTGCTATAGGCAGGGGAGAACCCCCGAGGTCTTGCGACGAGATGACGGCGAGCAGCGATGTATGCAGAGGCATTCCCGCGGATATGACTTGATCATCGCATAGGATACTTGCATAGTCGAGTCGCTACCAGTCAAGCAGTAGAGGACGCCCTAAGGCGAGTCGCACGGCGCACATGTGAGAGAGGAGCCAGAGGCCCAAAGTCGAGAATCTTAAGGATGGGGAGTAAGCCCCATTCCGTCGTATCTTATATACATGCAAGAACAGTACGCTAAGTGTCTACCCTTAAGTGCTGGCCTGTGCGCAGCACCGCCCTAACAGCTGAGGTAAGTAAGTACGTAAGCGAGACATGTGATACATTTGTGTGACGTGTAACGTGAGTGTGATGAGGCGCACGCTACCCTACAGCGCTAACCTAACAATCAGGTGACCAACAAGCTAGAGAGACGCACATGGAGGTGGCTGAGGCATAGAGGAGCGGCGTACGCCTAGCGCCGCCCGTATAACCTATAGCGAGGGTTGTTACTATATCCCCCTGGATATTTTGTGACACCCCCCTTGGTTATCACCTGACAGGCTTAGTCATACATACTAGCGCTTTCCCATAGTTATGCTCGGGCCTACTTTAGGGTAGCCACATCACCGAGTGTTGCGACGCATGTACATAGTCTGTCCACTGAGGTTGTTGGACCTCAGCTTGGTTATTGTACGTTTGGGGCGTGTCCCTCTTTACTCCATCTTATGCGTGCTAGTCTGGGGCCTTCTAGCGACAGCGTCTCTAGGGTTTGTGACATTACCTAGAGCGCCTTCCAAAAGGACGTCGTTAGCCCTTGACTCAGTCAATAGTGCGTATATGACAGTATTGTGTCACAGCAACCTCAGCCTCCCCTAGCGGCGATCTTGCCCCTTGGCCATGTACGGTACCCCACCGATCACGTGACCTATAGTAGATTAGATTAGATATCAGTGGACAGTAGTAGCGCCTGGCACTGCCCCTACTTACATAACCCATGCACATGATCTCATTATGCCACATATCATATGACTTATGCGAATGTTCTAGATACATAGGGTATTTCACATAGCACGCACAGACCATGCCTTTAGGGCGGGTCTTGATCTCATTAGTATACACTCCCTCATGTATATATATGCTATGTCTGAGGACTTACTCCTCAGACTGAATATCATTGGCAAGGGGCGCGTGTGCCCCCAGCCTTCTACTCTATATCTCACACTATCTGCTGCTCGTGACACTGCCCCGCCTTGTGACACAGTCTATCTGTGGGACTCACCACCTTATGGGTCTTGGAACAGACAAGGGGGTGAGGGTTCAATAGACAAGTGCAGCAGGGTGAGATGATCTTCTACGGCGGACGCCGAGAATGCTTGGGAGCCCTAATAGGGCTCCACTGGGAGTACTGAAGGTACTCCGCTGGGCACTCAAGGTTTGACAAGAAGAATAGAACTAAGATATCTGAGCATCTAGCTCAGGTCTTAAATATGTACAGGGATAGTGTCACAAACTGACATAGGACATACGCATATAACCTCAATACCACCCTATCTCCCGTATAGACGAGGTACAATGCCGTATAGACTCAGAGAGGGAGTCGCATAGCGAGGTGTGGTGGTTGGGTCTCAAGAGTGCACGCCTAGTGGTAGCAGTAAGAGGGGAAGCGCCCCCAACGACGAGATTGACAAGTCTGGGGAGTAAGCCCCAGACGACAAGCCTTATATACATGAGGAGATGCGCATGGCAGGCAGTAAGGCCCGCCCTAATGTGAGGGTCCGTGCGCTATCTACACAGCCTCTGCATACATAAGCCTATCACGTGACCTGGGTAGCCGCACTATGCTACGCAGTACCGTTACGCTACAAGATATCCTGTATTCTACGTCACGTGCCCATAGTACCCTAAAGCCCTTGGTTTGAGACAGGGGGGGGTACCTATTTCTGAGAATTTGTGACAGATAGGTCATGTGCTACTAACTAGTATGCCTACCCTAAACGAGTGGTCAGTGTGCCCTAACAGCGTATACTGATGAGTCACTACTCTACAATGACCGTGGTGGGCCGGTAATGGCCGGACCAATAGGAATAAAGAGTGTGGTGGTGTCACCTTGTGGTGGACATGTGGAAAGCGGGTGCAGCCTGGGTATAAGGAAGGCCGGAGGTCCGGTACCTTGAGGGACAATGGCTATTCGCCAGGCCCTTGATGACTCAGGCCGAGAAGGCCGAGTGTGATGTCATAAACCGGTGTTATGGACGGACCGGTGGTGACGTGGTAACACAAGTCGACATGCCTTGTGTACCCGGTCCTCTAGACCCTATCCCCATACACCAAGGGAGTCCTGTGAGGGAATACCGAGGCGTACCATCGTAACGTCAAGTGCCTGTCGTTAGGCGCTAACCAGCAGACTAGCAAGTGAGAGGAAAGGCGAGGCAGACGGTGCACGCAGAGGGTATGACAACAAGGGGCCTTGAGTGCCCAACGTTGAGATTGATAGTTCTGAGGTGTAAGCCTCAGAACCCTAGGACTATATACATGGGGCGTATGTCACAATCCTAGTGACGTGTCAGGGTGCCGGCGCAGAGTCCAAAGGGGAGCCCAAACTAGAGGGCTATAAGCCAGTGGGGCGCATGTCAAACAGCAAGAGGCGAGTCTTCAGGAGGAAAGGACGGGGAATCACCCCCAAAGCATTTATCTGTACTTCTTAGATAGCTTCTTATATTGCTAAGTCTAAGGCCTTCAGGGCGCTTAGACCTACTGCTTATATACATGCAAGACCCTAATCTACTAGTCAATAGGTTAGCCCTAAAGTAGGAGGTCTGTGCGCATGGTATGGTGCCATAATGCCAGTAATGGCAGCATCTCTGTGTTATGATGGCGCCACAGTAATGTAGGCACCGACTTAGTAAAATGACTTTATATGTCATATGTCAATAGTCAGCGGGCTGCTTTATAATACCTGTATGGTAAGCGGGCTGCGCTAAGAATAACCTATGAAGTCATATTCTAGACCAGTAATGGTCTAGAGTTGAGATGAGGTCATTAATCCTATTTTTAAGGGATGACATCATTGTAAGCGAGGCCGTTGACAACCAACTATTTACTTAGATAAGATAGTAACCTGAGACATAGCCACCTGTGATGGTACCTAGTCCCACTATCTAATCTAGAAAGTTAGTAGATCACGTGATCTCAATTGAGTAGGTCACGTGATCTGATAATCTTCTACCACCTTCCAGAGGCCTGGGCGTGGTAGAGGCTGTTGTGCTGAGTGCTGGAGGTCAATAGTACGACCGCTGCACGACTTGAATTCTGAAGATAGAAAATATGAGGGGACGTCCCGGATAAATCCATGACAGCGTAGCAGTGTACTATAGCCTACCCTAAACGACATGGTCTGTGTGCAGCCTGTAAGGGCGTAACTAAGGGGACATCGTCATGTACATATGTCAGGTGATGTAGTAGCCTAGCGCTGACTAGGCGCTAGCTACTATGGTCATCTTATCTAATCTACCTACAGAGGCACTGGCTGGTGCGTAGTGCTGGTACAAACGTACAGAGGGCTGGGGTGCTCGCACAGAGCCCAGGGAACCTGCAATAAATCTGTAATAATTAGGAGCGATGCCTAGACCTCTCAGTCTGTGACACGTGGGAGCAAGGCCTCAAGGCTAGCTCGGAGATTGGGCATTGCCGGCGATGTGTCACGGTTTTCTACCTGACGTTGGGACAGTGTATTCCCCCGGGGTCGAACCCCGGTCCTCTTAGTATCTAGTCACATGTTAAGGCTGTCAAGTAGTGTAGCGGTTATCTTCTGTACCTTAGTTGTCACGTTACAAGGACACATGACAGTAGCTTAGTCAGCGGCGTCGCGGCGCCTGCGCACGGGCCTTTACTTTAGGGTCGGTACTTACAGTAGTACGGTGCGCTTGACATGTATATAAGCTAGCGACTGAGGTCTTACAACCTCAGTCTTGTTATTGTCGGCATTGGGGCGTGTCCCACAGTCTTACTCTTCTGCGTGCTCTGCTGGCCCAACCATCGACACTCTACTTAGTCTTTGGTCTCTCTTAGCCAGCGCCACTAGGACAACTGGCTACTTAGGCATTGCGCCTTCGGTCCTAGGGCATAAGCCGTACGTCGTAGATAACTGCGTCACGATGGAAGCACGGAGGTTGCGTAGAGCCGGGACTAGAAGCCCAGAGGTTGCATGGGACCGGTGATGGTAGCACGGAGCTATGGAAGTGCCGGTGATGCGTGATGGTCGTCAGGCTTCACAGCTAGATGGACCGATGTGCATGGAGCTTAGTCAGCTATTGTGCCATGTTGCCATTATTATGCGAGTGGCGCTCGCTGACATACAGAGCCTGGTCGACTTGTGGACTCTAGACTTTATGACGTGGTGTGACATAGCTGGGCTGGACTTGTATGATGTAGTACCTGATAGGCACAGCGAAGCACGTTGCCATATTGGTGTAGTCAGTTAGTCGTAAGCTGGCATATCACATGTGGGTTAAGGCCTATTCGGCCATAAGGTTCCGTTGTATAACCTCAGCAGGTGCGGCATGGTGGGATAAGTCCCGGATAACTTCGTAGAGGCTGTGGAAAGGCCAGATAATGTGCTATAATTGTGCAAAAATATGCTATATGTCCCAAATCTGTGACACCTTGCTAGTCTGGGTATTCAACATATCAACACCCTCGCTAGCACGACTTAGGCTGACCATGGGTCTTAGGGGTTGGGCAGTAGACACAGAAGTGAAGTCTGTGTCAGTATGTTGCTAGCCATGAAATTGGCCTGTGACAGACTGGCCCACCTGAACTGTTAGGGATTGGTACAGACTGCACTGGAACTGTCACCTACTGTCATTGAATGGGCTCTAGTATATCTAAATACTAAAGGGGTGTGGAGGAAAACTATGTAGTTCTCATGTAGCAACTGTGCATTCATTAGCCCATAGGGTGTACGCTACCATTCCCATGCCATTTTCCATGCCTGGCACCTACAACATGTGTGCAGTATTCAAGTCCCTTCAACCATGTTTCATGCATCCTCCCCATGCTGTGCCACGGGGATTTTGTAGCTGCTGTAACATAAATGGCCTTGTCACAGGTTTCTGAGGATTACCACAATTTTTCCCGAATTTCTCTGAATTTCTCTGACTTATCTCATGGATAAGTTGTATGCAACGTAGTTAGTAGCCCTAACCATGAACCCATCATCTTCTCAAAACCTCTTGAAGGTACTAGAAGCTCACGTCATTACAGACACACCAGTGTGTCACAGTTTCTACACCCTACCTTCTAACAAACTACCTACGCCCATTACAGGGCCTTATTTCATTCATTTACACCCATTACTGGGCCCACAATCCTTAACATTACGATTCCATTAACATTTTCGGGTCACGTGCCCTCCTGGCATGTAACCTTATCTTATCTCAACTCATATCTAGTCTCCTTAGATTAGATAGCATATACAGGGCTCGATCTTATCGCCCTAATGATCATGTGCTCGCCTTCACAGGCTTGCATTACTAACACCATCATGTGCCTCTACTGGTATGTGATTATATTACGTCACTATGGCGCAATATTCACGAATACTCGCTGCACACAGACCGCGTACTTTAGGGTACACGAATCGTCTTAGTTGCGTAGCATGTATATATACTACCTCACTAGCAGCATTAGGCCCTAGCTTGATCAACTTTGTTATCCGCTACTAAGCCGCCAGGCGATTAGTGTGATAGACGGCGTGTCTCCACTCTCCTCTGTCTGAATAAGACTCCCCAACTTCTAAGTCCCCATTTCCATTATCTCATTATCTCTCATCTCGCTTGCCTGGGGTCAGCATTTACTCAAGACTCTAGGTGTCATATCAACAAGCTTGAGGGATAGGGCTAGGGGTTGAGGCATCACAGATAAGTCTGTGACACAGTGGTCCAGCTTATCATAGAGTGCTCTGCTTACTCCTTATCTCCACGTCAGCGGCCCAGCTATCATAGAGCACCCCACTGACTAAACGTCAATTGACCACTTACATGGCCTATTCCACCATGTTCTATGGACTTCCACTGTAGATGCATAGCCTTACCACTTGTGCGCACAGACCTTACACATTAGGGCAGGCTTATTAGAAATAGGTACAATTGTCACGAATTCATTGTGACATTTAGGTACGCTACCACCGGGACTCAAACCCCCGTACCTACGATTAGTAGTCACGTGTCCTGGTCGCTGCATAGTATAGTGGCTACGTTATCTAGTAGCGCCCCCCTTGGTTATCATGCGCACAGCCTCCTTAGATACTAGCGCCGCCCCTTAGCTACGCACGGACCTACTTTAGGGTAGCTACATATGTCCGCGCTGCGACGCTCCTCTTGTATATAAGGCTGCACAGTCTGAGGCGTACTCCTCAGACTTGATATTCTAGATGTTGGGCTAGTCCCTCTCAACTCCCTCATGGTGTGCTTGTCTGCGACCACGACACCCTCCTCTCTTCTTGTCTAAGACTGGGCACCTTACGACTTAAGCAACACCCAGAGGACGGTCAAGACCAACATTAGTACGTTATGACAGTTCTGTGTCAACAATGATGTATATAAGCTGCTCCTCTGAGGCCTAAGACCTCAGAACTATCAATCTCTTTGATGCTTACATTTAGCCCACAAAGCTAGTGTATTACTTGACTTTAACTCGCCTTCAGCAAACTCAGTACCAGACCTCAAAAGTCTTTATAAGAGTGAGTCCTGTGTCAGGCCTGTACTGTGGATACCTGCTAGAAAATTGTGAGAAATCAAGAGTAACCAGGAGTTTTTTGAGGCACCACATTTGTTACAAGCAAAGTGATGATGACACCGAGCATCAGCGAGGTGTCAGAAGTGGCTGAGCAGGCAGAGACAAAGGACAGAAGAGACAGGTGCAGCAGGCTTATCACACACCCTGGGGGTTGGGTGAGCTCACAATGTCTCCATCCAATATCTTATTCTATTAGTTATCATACTTAAGTGACAATTGACATCTGTGGCAAAGCCACAGGTAATTAAACTAGTACATTATATGGTCGGAGCCTTAATTGGTAATGGGGAGAGCTAATACATGTTCAAGCAGTATGCTATGCTAGAAAGTATGCTTAGAGGAACCAACACAACCTAGTATATTAGTCAGCAAAACATATGGCAGCCATCTTGACATCACAGCTGAATCATCTGGGGTCTACAGTAAGACATTTCAATTCATTCTTCCTGCACATGTCACTGCCATTACTTATGCAAATGACTGTAGGTTAGGCTAACCTAGCCGTCACTTTGTTGTATACAATGCATATGATACACACAAGATTCATCAGTACATCAGAATGATTGCAGCAGTCAGGGATGCACAGCAAATGATGGGTATAAAAATCAGCAAACATGTGAACACCATAAACTACTAAGCTTCCACTTGGTCCCCCTTCAGCTGAGAATCCGCAGCCAACCCGACCATAGTAACATCTTCCGCTTCCGACATGGCCTCATCTGCAAGCAAAGGCTCATGAGCGGTGGCATCGCGCCATTCCGTCGTGTGCTCCTCACTGAAAGCCTTGACGGGATTTGTTTCTTTCCTTCGCCTAGACCGCCTATGTGAACCTGTGCTGGTGGGCGATACAGGTGGCAGCGCGTCGAATCCGTCAGACTTCAGGCGCGCAAGCATATCTCTTGCAATGTCGACGGTGTCGTTTCCGGAGGCAGTACCATTCCCCATCAGTGCCTCTGCACTTAATGTCAGAGGTGTGACAGGTCGCGCGGCAGCAGTTTGACGGGGCCGGCGAGCTTTAAGACCAATACTGTCGCCACTGCGCAATTTCTCGAGTAGGTTGTCGAGAACCGATGTGTCGTCAGTATCCTGGACAGTCGCCTCCTCTGCCGCTCTAAGCCTGTTCGCTCTTGTTTCTTCGGCTGCTTGCTTTCGTTTTTCCATCGCCAGGCGTTCTTCAGCAATGCTCAAGTTGTCCGCCTTGCATTTCTGCAGGCACATCATCACATTAGTAACAAAACGGGACACGCGCGATAAACTACCTCCCTTATAGGATGTGACGAATGTCTTGAAAATGCCGTAGAACTCCGTTGAATTCATCTGCTTTTCATCTTCACCGTAATACTTTACTACTTCAGAATAGATGGAGGCGGCATGGTTCACATCGTCGACCAGATCCTCGACCTGGGCAGTTGCCTTTCCGATAAACGTCCACATCTGCTTCCCGTACCTGTCATTCTGCTCCATGTCAGAGAAGTGGTCGGTGAGCTCCTTTCTAATTCCCTTGAGACCTTCGCGAAGCTCAGAAAGACTTTTGCGGACATCCTGCAGGCTGACTGATAGATGAACGTCAGCAATCGGATTCTGCTGAGGAGTACTGACAGACCCCTGTACGCTTCCGCCGGTGCGTGAAGTTCGTCCAAGAAACTCTCCATGTCCGTGAAGTGCTTGCTGACCGTGCGTTCCAGGAAATGCAGAAGTGTGGTGTTGTGGACCGATTTAGTATCGACCAACTTCGGCACGGCGTCAGCATTCACCAACAATGCCGATAGACATTGCAGTCGACTTGGCTGACCTTGTTGATGCTACTAACCCGGAAACCGAATGCGCCACCTTTGACACCTGTCCCGTTCATGTAGTTCCCGATGAGAAGAATGAGCTGTCACGGTAACATTAGTGATAGTCGTTGAATACACTTCTCATAGCCGCACACTCAGCAACTCCTTGAAATGCTTTGCGTGTAGCAGCGCATTACCCGCTTCGGACAGTTTTCTCGCGCTCTATTGGAACATTAGTTTTTGCCACATCGGAGAGAAGCGGACGCACGTCATCTAGCAACGACCAAGTCTCATCAAACATGCACTTGTACAACATGCCCTCTATCCGAGGGCCCAATCGCTCAATTTTGATGAGCTGGACCATCAAGCGATCGGAAGGGTGAAGGCCGGCCAATTCTTCCGCATCAGCGTTACGGTAGACATTGAGTTTCCCAACCTGTGAAACAAACGACACACTCAGACAACTCAACGCCGACAGAATGTACTCAAGAACTGACTTGCTCAGGATTGGGCAAGACTGGCTTGAGTTCGCTAAGGAATACTTGCGTGCAGACCTCACGATCAAAGTGTCTTATTTTCATAGCAATCTCTTCGGGCTGGAGCCTCTTGACGGTTTGTATGAGGATTTCTGAAGCAGAATGAGTGGTGCAAAAGTGAGCTGTATCAGCTAAACGTACCAACGCGCTTCTTAGTTTGCGGATCGAGGACACTCTTGAGCTCAGCGCGTTTCTGTTTTGCTACGGAAACTCACTGAATAAGAATAGTACTCAATGAGAATATTCTTACCCATCAAATTGATGACAAGCTGCTTGGCCTTGAAGTCTTCCTCCATCTCCAGCCACACACCGTCCGACTGCAGCTTACGCACCCACTCGGCCTCCTTGTTGGGCTCTTCATCGCTGAAGACAGTCTTCAAGACCTGCTGCTGAGGCAGCTTGTCCCACTGCAGCTGCTTCATCTTGGTGCCGGGAGTAATCGCCAGGTCCTTACGAGCGGACAACATATTACTGATGCTCGCACTCAGTAACGCGGACGACCTATTGGAAGCGGGAACTGAACTGGGCGTCGAGGCACCAGACTTCAGCATTGGCGCACCAGGTGGTGGTGGAGGCGGCGGCGGTACAGGAATGCGACCGCCTGGCGGTGGCGGTGGTGGCGGCGGGGGAGGTGGCGGCGGTAATGAGGAATCCGCACCTGCTGCTGCCGTCGAGCCAATCCGGCCGACGCCGCCAGGTGGCGGCGGCGGAGGCGGAGGCGGAGGCGGCGGAGGCGGCGGAGGAGGAGGTGGTGGTGGAGGTGGCGGGGGAGGTGGCGGAGGTGGCGGGGGGGCCACTGATCCCGTGGAACCAGTTGACTGAGACAGTTGTTCGCCGACCGAGACGGCGGCCCCAGTTAGTTGATGTGGCACTGACGAACCATGGGATGACAGTGCTGAGGAGATCGCAGATGATCCTGTTGGCGGATGACCTTTTCCGATGATACGAAGCTGCTCGCCGGTGGCATCTCCCACTGGTGACATGCCGCTATCGACAGATGTAGCAGAGCTGGCATAGCTGGGGTCATACGACCCGCTCTTCGTAGAGTTTGTCAGCCTATACTCGCTGTCCACATCGTGGCTGTCTCTCGTATCAACAGCTGAGCTTCCGCTGCGTATGCTAGCGCCGTCGTCCGCGGCGGGCAGCATGACATTGCTCAGTTTGGAAGATGAGGCGCTGAATTCGCCCAAAGGCGGACGCCGGTCTTTACGCCGAGGTGAACCTCGAATACTGCGAGGACTAGATGATGGGCTGCCATTCTTCGGATACTGTGACGCTTCATTCTCAATTGTGTCATTCACTCGGGTCAGTGGGACTTACCATAGCGCCTTCAGCCAGCTGCTGCTGGATCTGTTCTTGGACAATCTCATCGTCGGCATCCATGAACTGGGACGTGTGTCCACCCTCAGAGATTCTAGATACCTTGGGCGACTTCGTTCGTCCCTTAGCAGCACCCGATGGACGGTGCTTGCTGGACCCCGGTTTTTGCGACGTCGCATCATCGTCCTCGGATTCACCAGTGTCCTCCTGACTACCAGTCGCGCCATCACCCTTCTTACGACGCTTGTGCTTCTCGCGTCCCTCAAGGATACTAATGGTCTTGTCCCTTTGAAAGTGCCTTTCCAGCGTCTCGATCAGCGACTTGCGGTCCATAGCGCCCGCATTGTCGATAATCTTGCTGACGCCGCCCTTTCCAACTTCCTTCAGCATCCGGAATAGTTCCATGATCTGCGCCTCAAGCTGCGCGATTTGCTCCTCGTATCCCGCCTTCTGTGTCTCTAGTTGACCCTGCAGGCGTTTCGTGTTCTCGCGCGAGACCTGAAGCTTCTCCTCCAATCGGCCGACTTTGGCTTTGAGCGCGCCGACAAGCCCATCACCACCCTGCGCAACCTCACTCTCTAGCTCCTCCTTTTCGAGACGCAGACGAAGCGCAGTCGCGTTCACCCGCGCGAGTTCGTCTTCGAGGTCACGGTACCGATCTGCTTCGTTGAGCTGCGCGATGATGCGCGTGACAGAATTCCCGAGGCGCTGCTCCGCATGCTCGAGCTTTTTGTCGAGAACGACGTCGGTAATGAGCGAGTCGACGAATTGGTAGTAGTGCACAAGCTGTGAGCCTTCCTCGCGAATTAGCAGCAGATGCTGCATGATCGACAGGAAATAGTCCGCAGCCTTCGAACCGTGCGTCTTGTGCTCCAGAGCTTTGTACACATCCTCTGGATCTGCGAGGTTGCGCAAAATCTCCGCGTCCAGCTGCTCCTTGAGCTTGGCCTCGATATCATCGAGTTGCACTTGTATTTGGAATAGGTGAGAGTCAATGGCAGGTACATCGAATGTGCGGCAGACGTCCAGAATGCGGGGAAGTCCCGCAAGCTGCATCTGCGACCTGTGGTGCACTCGCAGGTCGAGATCGGTGATGGTTTGAAGTATGACTTGAATAAGGAGCAAATTGGCAATCTACGAGAGGACGACAGTCAGCGCGGAGATTGGAACTACAAGCAAGGTCGCACCGTACAGTGTAATCATTGAGCGAGCTCTCAATTCCTCCGTGCTTGCGGATATCTTCGCTCGCGCCAACCAGCGTGCCCATTTTGCCCCGCCCAGACAGTGTGTTGTCGAGCGACTTGAACCAGTATGCGTAGCAGTTCTTCCCTTCGCCATTGCTTGCACTCAGCTGCTCGAGAGCTGCTAACGCGCGCGGATGGGCAGCCCCATCTTCCCATGCGGCTACGAAGACCAATATATCCAAGATAATCTTGCGAGTGGGCAAATGGGGTGTATTGAGAGACGAAGCAATCTGGACGACGAGTTGCTCGTGTTGAAGCCCTTCCCTAGCAGCCCACTGTGCACTTTGTCAATGACATCGCTCGGAGTTGATATGCTACATGACATACGCCAATGTTCAAGATGTGCTTCAGACACTTGGCGATCTCGTATTCCAAGTCAATGTCATCTTTGCGCCTACGGAGTTGTTACCACGCGTCGCGCGTACCATAGCATGGACACTGACCGTTGCGTGCTCTTGCGGCTTATATGCAGCAGGGTCTGCGCAAGCACAGATGTCCCTTGAAGATCAACGAAGTCTTTAAACCAGCTGGCAACGGCAAATCAGATGCGCGACTTACATGTCGTCTGCACGGCGACTCACCCCATTTCCTTGCTCCGCAACGAAACCTGCAGGCTCTGTGCCTGCTTGCCAGTGATCGTCTTGTCGAGAAACTTGCGGATGTACCACTCTGGCGTGCCCTCAACGGCGGCGGTGGAGGCACCCTGGCCCGCCTCCTGCATCTTGCGGGCCTGCTCCTCGCGGTGGCGCTCCTCCTTCCAGCGGATCTGCTCGTCGTTGTAGACTATGTGCCACTTCTGGTCAATAGGGAGGTTCGGCAAGTCTGGAATGTCGCGCAGCCGCATAATGTGCTGGAACATGCTCTCGATCTCCTCGTCATTCTCGGGGCGCGGAAAGTAGAACTCCTCCTGCATTCCCAGCTTGTGCAGCGAATGGGAGAGTGTGGCAAGCGCGGGGTGGTTGATCTCAATTGCAGACGGAGAGGGTATATGGCGGGAATTGCGACTAGAGTCTGAGCGAGCGGTGGCTATGGACGAGAAGGACGTCGGGCGTAATGTGCGGTCATGGTCGTGCGCAGAGAGCGACGACTGTCGGGGCCTGCTCTTCTTCTTGAAGAAGGTCTCCATTGCGGAGAATTCGCGGGAGTTGTGCAGGCCCAGCGAGCACCGCGGGTGAGAGAGCAGCAGGGAGTCGATGGAGGACAGGTGCTGGGCGCGGTCACCAGCGGAAGCAGCCCTGCAACATGTGCAAACACGAGCTGCTAACGAGATCGGTGCGATCTCGGTAATGACTGCACGCGCAGTTCGCGCGCCATGTGTATCCTGCCCTCTGCGATCTTTGAGCTGGTGGCGTGGCCGAGTTGGTCTAAGGCGTTGGATTTAAGCTATTCTTGATTCCCAATGGGCGTGAGCCCGCGCGAGTTCGAACCTCGCCGCCACCAAGATTTCACGAATTTTTTTGACTGGCATTCAGCAACTACAAGTACATGATATACAAGCACACCCTTAAAACAACTAGTGCGACCATAAGCACTCATTGGTAGCAACGGAAGACAGAAACTCACGCTGGCAATGGAATCCTTTCCTCCCGGACGCTCTCGCACGCTGTGATGGACTGAATCAGTGTTCCTGACGAGAGAAGCGGCTGCCATACCGGCGAGTGGGCTTGAATTCTGGCTCGGCGGGCGCATCCCACAAACTGCTAGTGTTCGAAGCGGACCGCCTAGCGTTGCTGAGCAAAGTCGGCATCAGGATTTTGATGTCCAATAACAATTTATTTGCATACCTCGGTCGTACGTCGCTTTCAGCTCCCGCATTCATGCTCAGGGGCTCTTCGGTCTTGACCTCCGTGACCACCGCAGGAGCCTGTACGCGGTAAGCCGGTCAGCACACGGACTCTGGACGAACATCGCTGGAATATACCTGCGTCGAACGCGGCGGCGCGTTAGCGAGAGCGTCGTCGTTCACGCCAAAGATGTCCGTCTGCGCACCGCCAGGTGCCGTGCGGACGCGTCGCGACGGGCGGTACGCGTTCTGCACCGGCTCTGCTACCAAACACCACATCACGAACCTGATCCATTATTGCACGACTTCTGACCGCACCTGGAGAAGCAGGCTGAGCCGCGGGTGTAGCCACGGGCGCCTCTGCCAGCTCTGCGGATGCGCTCGCGTCGGACACACTGAAGGTCCCGAAGCGGGCATAGCGCGGGAGCTTCTGAATGTTTGTGAAGTTGGGGTCAACCGTCACGCCTACGTATCTGCGCGTATCGGGCAGGTAAGCTGTGATGAGCAGCATGTGGGACAGACCGCAGACGCGCTTACTTGAGGAACTCGAGAAGCTCGCGTTTGGTGAAGACGATGTTGGTCGTGTCCCAGTCGAGCATGCCTAGTCTGTGGCCTCAGGAGGTGATACACAGAGTCGACTGACGCGACACACCCAGGTTGGCTGCCCAGTCGCGCTCCGAGTTGGGGTCGAACTTGTTCGATGGGGTGAGTCTGCACGAGGTGGTTACTCTCTGCAACAGGGTGCCAGCGCAGAGCATACACACGTAGACATGGCCGTGAGTTGAGTTTGGGTGGATGGATGATGGTGAATAGGCGCGACGCGCCTCGCGCCTTAAGTACCCGAATCACGTGTGACGTGACGACGTTGTCCTCTTGCTCCGTACTACTCAGTGTCCGGAATGAAGCTGGCGACATTGCAGGCCCTGCATGCCTCCGCGCGACACAATCTCGCTCATACGTCTCGAAGATCGCTAGCAACCGAAGCTCACACAAAACGACGTCTTGCTTCCGATGCTTACACCGGCGCACAGCAGTCAACCGATGCGGCCGTCTCAACTACCCCCGTATTTCAGCTCCCAGAACGCCAGCGACGCACGCTCGAAAGTGCCCTGCGTGTCGACCAAGCGGGCGAACTCGCCGCCAATGCCATCTATCAGGGGCAAATGGCCGTCCTCGGGCGCGATCCGGCGACGGGACCGTTGATACAAGTGAGGACGTCTGCTACAGCTGGTCCGTCGACGACACTAGTTGAATTTTCCCCAGGACATGTGGGACCAGGAAAAGAAGCACCTCGCAGTCATGAACAAGCTGCAATTGCAGCACCACGTCCGGCCGACGCTCCTGTGGGAGGTGGCGCGCCTGGGCGGGCTCAGCCTGGGAGCGGTCACGGCACTCATGGGACGCGAGGCGGCGATGGCATGCACGGAGGCCGTTGAGACGGTTATTGGCGAGCACTATGACGAGTGAGTACACTGCATCTCTGCGCGTCAGCGTACCATAGCTGACATATCACAGTCAACTGAGGGACATGGAATCGTTACCCGGCGACCATCCGAGTGTTCCGCTGCTCAAGAACGTGATTGCAGAGTTCCGGGACGACGAGCTCGAGCATTTGGACATTGCAATGGAGAACGACTCGCAGCGCGCACCGGCGCATGCATTACTGAGCACAGTGGTCGGCGCAGGGTGCAAAGTCGCCATTGAACTGTGCAAGAGGTTCTAGAGTTGTGTTATACGAGTAGACTTGTAATGCAATAGAAACAGAGGTGCGGATGTAAGCTTTTATTCTGAAGCCTCCGGGGCGGCGCCGCGAGCCAGAGGCTGGCCCTTGCGCTTGCCGACAAAGTCCCATTTCAGCTGCAACTTATTCCTCAGCGAGAGTAAAATGAGAACCGATGAGGGCGTACATCGTTGGTCGCCGAGACGTAGAATATGGCCGTAGGAACGACAATCAGGCCGATGACGGCTTGTCTTGCATAGCGCGGTGTCCAACGCCAACGATAAAAGGCAGTTTCCCGCTTGAGGGCGCGTCAGATTAGCCCAAAAGTGCAGCAGGTTGTGCGACGCACCATGTCATTCCACCGCTCGATGGCGGGGTCGAGCTGCCTACGCCTGAGCACACCGTTCCCATTTACGACTAGGAGGGCCTACCTTCACTGAGGCTGCGCATCATGACACACAATCAGCGCGGGAGGAGGGATGCAGAGACACCACGCACAGTGTCCGGCCATGGTGGTTGTGGTACAGAGCAGGTGCCTGTTGACGCTTGTTTTCCGAGAGCGAGATTAGCCATTGGCGCCGACTCTCTCTCTTCGACCACCACCTTCATCGCTCTTGCATTTGCAGTCTCAACAGCGATATTACTCTCCCTTCGACAGCGAGAAGCTTGGATATGGCTTACAACCGCGAATGGGACAGGGGAAAACAGCCTTTCAGCGATGGTGCCTCATGGCAGTACCCGCGGGGTAGAGACGACGATTACCACAATGAGGGCAAGCGCAGGAAGTTCAACAACGGAGTAAGCTTTACCATGTGCTCTTGTCTTGAGCAGCATAACATGATTATGCCAGGGTTACGATGCGTCTGCATATAACCAGAGCCACGACGACGGCGCCTACGACGGAGGCTACGAACAGCCGCGCCAGAGCGACTATGCCCACGACGACCGCTATTCAAGAGGCGGTGCACACCAGAAGAAACGTCTCGTTCCTAGCGAACCGAGTCCACACGTCATATTTCTGGGCTTGGATCCCGATTTCACAGAAGCAGACGTCAGGATTTGCTCCTATCCCACAGCATAATAGGGCTGATCGAGCATTACCGCAGCTCCAAGCGTACCTGACGAGCAACAGCTGCAGTGTTGAGACAGTTACCATTATCCGAGATAGATCAACAGGCACTTGCCCCTTCGTCCTTCCTGCCCATTCTGCAGTGCATTGACGTCCTTTTTTCCGCGACCACGAAGGTGTCTCCAAAGGCTTCGGCTTCGCGCAGTTCACCAGCACCGAGCATGCTCGCGCGTTCGTCGACCCGCTCTTCCCGTTCATCCAAGTGCCTCCGCCCGCCTCGCACGGCGCGTCCGCGTCCGCCGCCTTTTACAAGGCGCTCGAGGCGGGCAGCCCTGCACCCCCGGGCGGCCGTCGTGTCAAGATCGATTACTCGCAAAGTGCGAGTCCTGGTGAGCGCCGGGCGCGGGGCCCGTTGCATGTCAACGACGGCACGCGCGACATTGGCAACACGCAAGCGCCTGTGCTCCTCTTTCGTGGGCTCGACCCATTGTCGGGCCCGCAAGCGATTGCCCAAGCGATGAAGACGTCTTCGGGCCTAGGAAAGGAGGGCGCTCGGGGTATGCGCAGGATCATCTTGATCAAAGATAAAGTGACCATGGCGAGTTGGTGTTTTGCGTTCGTTGAGTTTGTGGACGTTCAGGTACGTTTCTGTGCTTGTGCTTGTGGACATTGCGAACATATTTGATGTTTGCTATCGCAGAGTGCATCGGCCGTACTCGGGGCAACGATGTCGCCGCAGATTCACCCGTCTGGTTTCCGGATATCGGACAAGCCCGTTGCAGCGTCGTTTGCACACCCGTACTCGTTCCAGCCGCTGCAGGATAATTCTTTGCGCGACGAGGCGTGCGTCACTTCGACCCTAAGTCTTGGCGGCGTTGAGGGCACGTGGGTTAGGTACTGGGATGATGCGTCCACAGCGGCCATTCTCGAATTCAAAGTCGAAGAGCCTGCGCCTGTTGTTGAGACGGCACCAAAGGAGAAGGAGAAGAAGAAGAAAGCCAAAGGTTTGTCCGGCTTCCACTTCAAGCTGGTGTTTCTCACAACAACCGTCATCGTAGAAACTGCTGCCCCGATTGATACTCGCCCTGCAGAGGCATCTGCCCTTCCCGTATCAGACAAGCCAGTGACGCTCAACTTCAGGGGTGGACTCACCGCGAAGACCACAAGCACGAGCACAGCAGCTGCGGCGGGTCCCAAGAAGCTTGCTCCTGTCACTCAGGCATTCGCTATGTCAGAGGATGTGCTTGCCGAAGAGGGCGGCTCGGGAAGCGACCGCGGTGAAGGCGAGTCCACCGAGAAGGCGGGCGTAGCTTCGGAAGACCCCAAGGGTTGGTCTCACGCGTGGCTTCATGCGGATTGACTCGTTTTGGACTGGGGCGTTGACGTGTTCTTGGTTATGATGCTTTGCAGTTTTTGCCGCGAAGAAAGTTGCGCCCATGGTGGCGAGCAAGAAGGTACGTTTACGCTGTCACGCTGAGGTTGCACCATACCATGTTAACGTGGTGTCTAGACCGTGAACAACATCAACAAGTGGAATCAGGTTCAAGAGGTATTACACGATTCAAGTGCACAGGCTGTGGACCCAGCTGCAGCCACGTCTGCAGTTCCAGCCACGGTAACATCTGCAGTATGTGTAGCTTGACACTCGGAGACGTCCCTTTCCTAATCTCTCCCTAGGAACCGTCTTCGAGCAAACCAGCGACGCAACCTAAGGCTCAATCGTCTACGCCAGTTCCGGTTGAGGCAGAGTTCGAGTTTTCGGATACCAACGCGATGACATGTCTGCTATGTGCCCGGCAATTCAAATCTTTGGATCAGTTGAAGCGTCACAACAAAGAATCTGACCTACACAAGGCAAGTGGATACCGTCTCCCTAAATGTCATTCTCGCTGGTTCATATTTATCCGATCGCGATTCTGCAGAAGAACTTCAAGGATGCAAACCTGCGCGACGTTGCACGCGAGAAGGCCGCTGCTGCCCGTGCCAAGGCGAGCGGAAACTCAAGCGCGGACGCAGCCCCTGAACAGCAGCCCAAATATCGTGACAGGGCATCAGAACGACGTGTCATGCACAATCAGCCAGATGTTCCTCTTCCCACCGAAACCAACAAAGTCATTGGCAAGAGAAAGCAAGCGGAAGGTCCTCCTCCTCCACCTGCGGCCCCGTCACCGCCCGTCAATCCTGGCAAGGATGAAAACAACGTCGGTAACAAGTTGCTGCGGATGATGGGCTGGAAGGAAGGCACTGGTCTGGGGACCGATGGCGAGGGCAGGGTCGAGCCGATGTATGTGGTGTGACAGTCTCCTCTGCATATTCGCGACTGACCCGCTCCCGTGGTTTAAGACAAACGGCTATCTACGCACAGGGTGTTGGCCTCGGCGCGAGTAAGGGCAAGGAGATTGGAAAGTATGCGGATGGATATACGGGCTATGTTCATATGGCGCAGGATGCGGTTAGTATCTGTTACCGTTTGCTGCAAATACATGTACTGATGCATTGAGTGGGACAGGCCAGGGAGCGGTATGGCAACTGATCTATTGACAATGTGCACGCGCTTTGTCTAAGAGACAGCAGCTCAGATTTTATTTCATCACCTACTTTCTTGCATTGTATCGGCTTCAAAGCTTCACGGTTCAGTATGGCAATGTCTCGTTTTAACACGAGGATGTTGTCACATGCTGTTCCATATCTTCTGAAGCAGTTTTTGAACTCGTGCTTCAGTACTCCACCAAAATGACCAGGCCGATCTATCGACGAGCGGTTCAAGTACTATTACTGTTTTGGAGACGTATACCCTCTTTACCGGCCATGAGCTTCGCGATGTGCGGAACGGATGAACGATGCCGACAAATACCATGAGCGAAGGTGACTGCCAATGATCAATTACTAGCGTGCAAGATATACGGTCGCAAAGTCCCGCATCCATACAGCAAGGTGGGTTACAGCTGCTCCTGGAGTCTGATCAACATGAGGCTGTTCGACAATCTGGTGGGAATGTGAAGAATGCCCCGATAGTGAGCCAGGATGTTGAAAGGCCACAAAACATGGCGATCGGCGAGGTATTTGGGCTCAAGACAACTTGTGCAATCACAAGCCAGACGCACGAGGAGAGGATGTAAGGCCGATGTCCAAGATCCACAGGGCACATCAATCAAAGGGTACAGTGGAAATCGTGGGTGTAGGAACGTTTCATGATGATGTGATATCAATCTCACTCGACTGAGCGAAGTCTGTAACTTAAGAGGGTGCTGGGTTAACTGTTTGTCCAACGGCTCCGTACCTGGGTACATGAAATTAGCGGTGATCATATCACAAACATTGTAGGATGCTCATAATGCGTGAATTGGATTGTCTAAAAAGTATGGAACGCTACGACCATTCAAGTGATGGAATGGAAGCACGTTGCAAGCTTCAGCGCTGCCATCACTTAAATGGTCGGGACCTGACGCAAATGGATACTCAACTTCGACATGTCAGAACCGCTAACATGAAGGCTCCTGGTGAACACTGAGGAGTATCGTTGTGACGTCCGCAGGCACTAGGTGACTGGTGACGACACAACAGAAGTCGCAACGTGGAGACACAGGTTATAAGACAATGATTCCAGTAACGCTTGCAATCTACTATATGACGTTCAGCGGTCTTATATACTGTAGAGCAGTAAGTTTTATCGGCTCTCGGAGCGACGAGAGCCGGAGCCTCGTATGCTATCGCAAGCTATTTCTAAGAGATGACGAAGAAACCGAGGCAGCGTACAAAGCATAGGAGCCTCTGCACATATTTTAGCGCTAGAGAGTAGCAAACAGGAAATAGGAAAGAGAAGAAATTACAAGATCCGGGTGGCGCACGGCTGCGCCACAATCGTCTCTATCTCATTGTTATAGGTAGTTGTGCCTAGACAGTTGAGCATTGGAGTTGCTGATTTAGCTGAGTAGATTGTGTTACGTACTTGACAACCCCCCGGGCATGCAGGTTTGGGAACCAAGTTGATGCAAGGGAAGGCCAGTGAGTAGCAACCGTCATAATTTGACCCTCAACCAAGCCGATTCCAAGTTCCAGCTCTTCCAGTGCAGGATATTTGATCGGTGTAAGTAAGTTATCGAGTGGTGACAATCCCTGGCAAAGTTTTGCTAGTATTTGATAACCGTCTGCTGAGCTCGTGGATGGATCATCGAACGTGATGTTGATGCGCACTGTTTGAAGTGCAACGGAGGATGCCTGAGACACAGCATGGATGAACACGCTGTGAGTGCTGCTCTGCTCGATCAACTCGAGCTTCAATCTGGGGTGTAAAGAAAGCTCCTTTAGAGTGACAATCTGAGGCAAGCGAAGTTTGCGTTCTGACAACAAAAGGGAAGGTAGATATATGCACAAATGTATCTGACTACTTACTCGCTCACCAATGATCTTCCGGGCGATTTGTGCCTCCAGTGAGAGCAGATACGATAGGTCAATGTCTAGAAACTCCAGGGTCGACTTTGAAGCTTGTAGGAGCCGCCGCACACATAGCCCTTCAATCGCTTCTGCAGGGACTGAATGGAAGCGCAATCGCCGGTATGGCATAGTGAGCTTTGCTGCAACCAGTGCATAAAACACCTCGAATGAAACGTTTCCTTTCACTTCCAGATGTGCGAGTCTTGACGGAGGGATCCATCGCCTGCCAGCAGGAGGTGCCCTCCTGGTAGCAAGAGACAGGCTGCTAATTTCCAGCTTCTCGAGGTGGACAAGTGCGCAGACGAGATGCCCGAAGACACTCATTGAGGGAAGGATGACATGATCCAGCTCGAGTAAACTGATGTTGGTGAACGTCGAGAGATGCAGAAACACGTCCTGAGGGAATGCGCCTGGTGTCCACTCTCCGTGCCCAATGTAGAGCCACTTCAGGCGTGGGAGGTTGAGACCTGCAAATGTTGCTGCAAATGCACGAAGATGCGCAATACTTCCCACTTGGCCCTCCGCCGCGGTGCTACTCTCGAACCGCACGATCTCCAGTCTTCGTCTCCTCTGTGGAGCTGCTTGCGACAGCCTTGCAAGGCGATATACCATATCAATCCCGCTCAGCTTGTGGAATCCATTAACAATCTCGATATCTACTCTGCTTAACCGAAAGCGACTCCTTGGACGCCAAGCTTTGCAGACCAACTCTGTCGCTGCCAGGGCCGCTGGATCATCCTTGAGAAATTCTATGATATATTCCCAGATTTCGAGTGGCACCCGCGAAGCAGACGATGTCAATGATGTGAACATCATGGTGACCAGCCCATCGTCTGAGTCAGATTCACTGGCAAAGTTGAAGCTGCCGTCATGCGTGTCAGAATACGCGTCCCATTCTGACATAGATACCTCGTTTTCTTGGCTCCTCCCTTCCATGTGGACTTTGCCTATTGCGTTGATTTGTGCGTCTTCGCCCGGTATATCGTCCGCGGTGCTGCTGGCTCCCACTAAGCTGCCATCTGCGCGAGGTAGTGCTGGAGAGATTATATCGAGTATTCCCTGACAAGCTGATATAAATGTGATTGATATGAGCGTCGTAAGTCAATATACATACGATACATGCGCTTTCATCACGCACGCGATGCAGTCGCTCGCTTTTTGTGCATGCGCAGTTGGGTCTTTGTGCAAAGTCGTGGGCATTAATCTCGACATCACCTCCGTTAGATGAACTTCCATTTTGATTTAACATCGCTGGAATCGGCCTCTGGGACTCAAGGGCCTAAGTCGGTATTCTACACACAGATGAGTGAGCACTTGCCTCAATTGATACTATCGACTTCAGATCTTGACAAGCAACATTTTGGTATATGACACTGTTACGACGCTGCACACCAGCGACATCTATCGAAGAAGTGATTGTGCCACTCGGGTCGAGCAGGTAACATTGTGAACAAACATACTGTAGACTGTAGCCTGCAAACCACTTGATCCGTCGTCAACGCATGCATTATGAGGCGGTGTCGAGTACACGGTAGAGCCAGTATCATGAGATGCTTGGTTATCTGGCATTTTTCGCCAGGTGAGGTTATTTGCGCAGTGCGAGTGCTGCTGGCAAACAAGTTCCACGTACCGAGAACTCCGTGTTCCCGGGTATCAGGCGACATCAGGGGACTCGTTTGAATATGATGAAGGCGCAAGATGTTCTAGTATGTGTAGATACGATCTGAAACGGTTTCATTGAGTCTACACTGCTTTGACTTGCTATCCAAATTTAGACATGCATCGATGAGCGTCTTGACGAATCATCCTTGTCCTTGACAAGTTTATCTTAACATATGCAAATAGTATTTGGATCGCCCACGAATCTGTGAAGCCGCGCAGACAGTCTATTCAAATCAGCCTGTAGACTCATCGAGCACAAAGCGGCATAGCCGCATAATACCTGTACCAGTGGTAGGTGAGTCTGCCCGATGCCGAATGTGTGCTTCTCACTGTCTGGTCCGTATTTACAGCAAAACTCTGCGTTGTGTACAGGACGCTACAACCTGCTACTTCATGTCATAACTACACTGTAATCAGTCCAAATGATGCATCTGCAGATCTGGATAGCGCTTGGGTTCGGCGAGATGAATCAGTACATATAGCTTCACGGAACTGTAAAGCGCATGTGCGTTTTGTTGTATAGTGAAATAGGCCCCAATGAGTTGAGGAATAACTGACACCTCGTGGCCCGGCTAGATTCAGCGCTATAGCTATATCTTGTTATTCAGCAACAGCTGTCCATTCCATGTAGCCCTACGCAGACGTTTTAGCACAGAAGATGTGCATATACGGATAAACAAGATCGCCAGGACAACACATACCTCAGAACACCCTTTGAGAGCATGTTTGGGAACCACAGGGGTGCAAGCCCCGTCCATATGGACCCCATTTCTTCCCACAAACCACCGATTCCCCAAAACTCGATTTTCACTTGTTTGAGGCGAATATAGCGCCGGTGCGACAGTATTTGGTCGATTTGCGATATTTCCTGGCATAATCTCAATAGTTCTTGACGGATATTCAAGACTCTCATGAACTCCATGGAGCAAGTCCAATTTAGCTTCACCTGCTCCAATGTGGCGGCTGGTGCATAGTTGACGAGTGCTACGATCCGATCGTAGTTGCGGGCCAGCAATATCGTGTCCCCTTCGAGACGGATATACATCGTAAGTACCGATAATTGAGAGCTGACGGAAAGGTTCAGACAACGCTCTGGAGAAAGTCATATATAACGGCTGTTCAATAAATACACATCATGCAATCAGAGGTAAATCGCGACGTACCGACCATGTCTCGAGCTTCAAGGCCACCTAGGTTCAGTAGAGGAGAAACATTTACGGTTAACTCCTGTAATGACTTTCTAGTGGACCGCAGCAATAATTGTACAGAGTAATCTGACATAGAGTTGAGGACAAACTCCAGCTCCAGCCGTTCACAGTGGGTGGTCAGCCGTATAGAGACCAGTCCACGAAGAACTTCTGGACTAGCAGCCCCAAAACGGCCGAGCCGCAAACTCCGCAAATTTGGTGGGATGACCCACCGCTTGCCAGGACGTGACAAGCACGTATTAGTGAAGGAGATTCCATCAAGGCGAAGCTCCTCCAGGCCATGTAACGCACAAACAAGGCGGCCCAAGACACTGATGGACGGCAAGACGACGTCGTCTAGCCACAGTTCAGTAATGCTTGCGTAAGTTGACAGATGTAGAAAGATGCTGTCAGGAATGGTTCTGGTCATCCATTCACCACTCTCGAGATGAAGCCGCTCTGTGCGTGTGAGTATGCCTGCAAGCATGGCCGCAAACGTCGCAAGATGAGCGAGACTCCCGCGCTTTCCGTCCGCTGTGATGTTGCCTTTGATATTGACTCGCTGCGCTTGTTGCCTGTGCTTTGGCACTGCAAGTAAGAGTCTCCCCACTCGAAAAGCTTCTTCACGGGTGCCAAGTTGCTGGGGACCAAAATTCATTCGGTCCAGGAGGAAGCGACTCCTTGTACGCCACCCGCGGCATACAGCCTCGGTTGCCCTGAGGGTCGCTGGTTCTTCCCGTAGGCAATCTATGACTCTATCCCATATCTCGATGGGTACGGAAGACGCCGCTGTCTTGTACAGCATTGATGGAGGTTCTGTCCCCCACTTAAGAACTCGATGACCTGCCTCATATTCGGATCCAGACACGCTCTCATTTGTTTGAAATGCGTCATTGACATATGCTGTGCAGCTCTATACAACCACGAAGGTTATGGCTGATATAGTCTCCCTCGGCCTGCAAGAAGCACATACCTTGGGGTCATCGTATGGATCCTGAAAGTACTCGGCCATGCCAGCCAATCGTCGAACGTTGGTCAATGCATAGATCCTACAACTCGGACTAAGCTAGTCCGGACGCTAAGCTACGTGTGCAAGCGCAGGCAGCAAGTTATGTTACTCACTGTGTAGTGGGAGAAGAATAGCGGGAACTGGGAAAGCCAGGACGGGCGCTAGAGATGCTAAGAGACGCCAGACTGCTGATGTGGCGCAACATGTCCTTCGATCGTTTGATATGCATTATGCATGATCACCGCCGCTATTGTGGATGCTCAGGAACTCTATATGCATTCGTGTGGATGCACATTCGCGTGCGTGGCGTGTAGCTTAAGCATTCATGCGTTCAAGAACGACCTTTATTAGCCTTGCTTGTGGCTGTCCTGACTTTAGCTGTAGCATCGGGCCGACCTTTCAGATCTCAGCCTTCTTCTCGGATTTTGAGGCAACGAGTGAGAAACGCAGGCCTATACTGCTGGGACCGGACGTTCAGGGAGGCTTGAGCTGCCAATGCTACAAGCATGATGCTCGTACTCCCTCTTGCTTTGCTGCGGCTACTCAACGAAAGACCACCGTACGTACGTTCCCCCAAAAATCTGTGTGCTTAACATAGAGGCCGAGGCACCCACAGGATCTACGTATTTGTCGTGCCACTTGACCATGAGCTACACTCATCTGACTGCTAGTCCGAGGATTATCCGCCCTCTGCTTTCGTTATAAAAGTCAGAAACACCGTCTAGTGCCAAACCGTTCCCAAGGGTGCCTTGAAGGACTGCTCGCACCATGTCAACAATGTCTCGTTCGTTTCTCGATGCATCAATCCCAGACCTAGTGGGCAAGCTCAACACCAACGAGAAAATATCGCTTCTGGGCGCACCGAATTGGTGGAACACTAATGCAGTTGAACGGCTGGAGATTCCGGCAATACGCATGAGTGATGGGCCGAATGTGAGCCGCATATCATCGCAAAGGCACCTGCTATATCTAACGCATCGTGTACAATAGGGCGTCAGAGGTTCATCGCATTTTGTATCAACACCGGCTCAATGTCTGCCGGTATGTTTGTCACGTCGCCCTGAGCGATCGATTCTAGCTAACATCCCGGAAGTGTGCTACTTCGATGGCATCAACGTTTGACAAAGAACTTCTTTATCAAGTCGGCGAATTCCTTGCAGACGAAACCAAGATAAAGTCTTCGGTCATTCTACTTGCTCCTACATGCAACGTACAGCGAAACCCGCTGGGAGGTCGGGCATTCGAGTCCTTCTCCGAAGACCCACATCTCTCCGGTAAGCCGATGCAGTCACATGCACAAGTCGGATAGTGAATCAAGATTGCGATTGCAGGTATGATGGCCGCTTCATACGTCAACGGTCTTCAGTCGAAAAATGTGGCATCTACAATCAAACATTTCGTTGCCAATGATCAAGAACATGAACGGACGGCTGCCGATTCAGTCATGTCTGAGCGTGCTTTGCGTGAAGTCTATCTATACCCGTAAGCAGACTGGTGTGGCGTAGCATGGTTATAAACTCGTGACTTGACATTTCTACGAGCCAGATTCATGCTTGCGCAAAAACATGCAAAGCCATGGGCATTCATGACTTCGTGAGGAACCCCTCCATCGAGTTTAATCTGCTTGTAACTTTTGGTGCAGCTATGGACGGATTGAAGGCGTGCACTGCTCTGAGAGCCCAAAGCTTATTCAAGATATTCTACGAAAGGAATGGGGATTTGACGGTATCGTCATGAGCGATTGGTGATCTATCATTCTCTCTTGATTTGTCTTTTTGACCAATCGCATGTGAGAAGGTACGGAACATACAGCGTCGATCTGGCCGTCAATGCAGGACTCGATCTTGAGATGCCAGGGCCGCCGCGCTGGCGCACGCCTCTTCTGATCACTCACATGCTCTCTTCCCAGAAAATCTTGACTACCACTCTTGACAAGCGTGTAAGTTTGATGCTCGAGTTCGTGCAACGCCAGGCGCGGCGCAACCCAGAAGTGGTATATGGGGACGGGAAGGAGCGTACGCGCGATACAGAGGAAGGGAGAAAGTTCTGCAGGAAATTAGCTGCGGAAGGGATGGTCGTGCTCAAAAATGAAGGCGAGGTGCTACCCGTGAAGCCAACAGAGGGGCGGACCGTGAAGGTCGCCTTGATGGGTCCGAATATGAAAGGCAGAGTGATCTCTGGAGGCGGGTCTGCGGCTCTCAAGCCGAGCTATGTCGTCACGCCTCACGATGGCCTTGTCAACAATGCGCCTGCCGGAGTTGAACTCCAGTATGAGCTTGGATGCTATGGTTCGCAAGCTCATGCGCATCGTTCGTAAATACTTAGCTGACTTTATCTGTAGCTCACAGGTATCTCCCGACCTTGGAAAACTATCTGACGACACAATCTGGCAAGCCCGGCTGGACGTGCAGTTTCTATAATCACGACGCTCAAGACCATCCCATCTTCGACAAGCCCGTCGCAGAGTTCATCCTGGCGGATACACGTATCAGACTCAACGATTTCCTCCCAGATAGATTAACGACCAATTGGACCATCCGAGTACAGGGACTGCTCACGATGGACAAGACCACCACGTACGAGTTCGGTCTGACTGTCGCCGGTCGTGCGCGGTTGTTTATCGAAGGGAAGCAAGTGATCGATAACTGGACCAGGCAGACGCCGGGTGAATTCTTCTATGGGTAAGTTTGCAATCAATTTTGCCTCATCTCACCGGTATCATGGTTGCCGTGCAGACAAGGTACCGTAGAGGAGAAGGCATCGGTTGACTTGGTCAAGGGCAAAGCTGTCGATATCATGGTCGAATACACCAACACGAAGCCCCCGGATGGCCCTGAGGCGGACAGGTCTCAGCCAGCTCTGATGCGCGGTGTAGTGAGTTTGTACATCTTGATATGATTGTCAAATTCCATATTGATTTGATGCAGCGTCTAGGAGGTTGCGAAAAGATCGATCCCGATGAGGCTATGGTGCGCGCTGAGAAATTAGCAGCATCTTCAGATGTTGTAATTCTGGTCGCTGGCCTATCCCCTGACTGGGAGAGTGAGGGATTCGATAGACCTACCCTGGATATGCCCGGCAGAACAAATGAGCTCATCACTCGAGTGGCGAAGGCAAATCCGAACACCGTCGTCTGTATCCAAGCTGTGAGTGCGATCACTGATGCACGATGTGAATTGATTTCACACTCACGGCTGATATCAAGGGGTCAGCGGTCTCGATGCCGTGGGTGTCTGGTACAAATGGCTTAATTCAGGCCTGGTACTCAGGCAACGAAGTTGGCAATGCTCTTGCGGACGTCGTATACGGGCGTGTTAACCCCAGTGGTCGCTTATCTCTCACACTCCCTGCCCGCGAACAAGATATCGCTGCCTATCCCAACTTGCGCAGCGAGGGTGGGAAGATCCACTATAACGAAGAGCTCTTAGTCGGGTACAAGTTCTACAACGCGAAGGGCATCAGCCCTTTGTTCCCCTTCGGGTAGGTGACGCACTGAGTTCGATGTACTACCTACTGAATGCATCCGCAGTTTCGGATTGTCGTATACGACATTCACCACTTCCGATCTCTCTCTGACAGAGCCCTCCTCGCATGACGCGTCCCTCCGCGTAGACGTCTCCGTCAACGTTACAAACACAGGCTCTATAGGCGGCTCAGAAATCGTGCAGGTCTATGTCTCGTTACCTGAGCACGGCTTTACAACTCCCCAGCTGCAGCTGCGTGGGTTCACGAAAGTGCGCGATCTCGCGCCAGGCGAAATCAGGCGGGCGACGGTGCAGCTGGATAAGTACGCATTCTCGTTCTGGCACCCAGTGGAGGACGCTTGGTCCGTCAGGGCGGGAGCGTACGGGGTATTTATTGGGAAAAGCAGCGCGGAGATGGTGCTACAGGGTTCCGTGAACATCAAACAGAGTTTCCTCTGGAGTGGCCTTTGAAGCTTGTCACGGGTCATGTCGGGTGTTTTAATTTTGTCATAATTTGATTCAATGAAAACTAGCTCTCGTGCGGCATGACTATTAATGACGGGCCGAAGCTCGAGCGGCCACTGGCAGTGATGATCATCTGATGGGTTCGATCAATATGTACAAGCCAGAGGATGTAACAGACTGTAGCTACGCACGTCTACGCTGGACAGTTACAAAAATGGCGTTGCAATGTTACGGTCGCTTGCACCGCAACGGGCGCCAATCATCGCTAATGGCCCAGCCACGTGCGAGTGCTAGGGCATTCCGAGCAGCACGTACGACTTAACTCGCACACAGCACTGATTTCCCCGTCGCGTCCAGGCCAATGGCCGAAAACATCTACAGCAAGGGGACCAGGGTATGGTTCGCCGACAAGGAGCAGGGCTGGATATCAGCCGAGGTCACCTCGGTCACCAGGAACCCCGACGATACAGTCAAGCTCACATTCATCGACGAACGCGGCAAGGCAAGAGACCACTACCCCATGAAGGCTCTCGGGCATAGCTCACGACCAACTGTAGGACATTGCCATTGATACCACAGTGCAGAACATCAAGAAAGGCGTGGAAAGCCTGCCCCCATTACGAAACCCACCGCTCCTGGAAACCGCTGATGACCTAGCCACGCTCTCGCACCTCAATGAACCCTCTGGTACGCCAAATGGCCGATTTATGTCCTACAATTGCTGACGCATCACTGCCAGTCCTTCATACTATTCGCAATCGTTATGCGCAACATAGCATATACACCTATAGTGGTATTGTCCTGATCGCCATGAACCCGTTCCAACGCGTCACTCTCTACGGCCCCGAGATTATTCAAGCATACAACGGCCGCAAGCGCGGGGAGCTGGAGCCGCACTTGTTTGCCATTGCGGAGGATGCATATACAGCCATGAGCAAGGATGGGATTGGACAGACAATCATCGTTTCGGGTGAAAGGCGAGTGTCAACGTCTTCCGATCACTGAAGCTGGCAAACTGATCCCTCTGTTAGTGGTGCAGGTAAGACGGAATCAGTAAGTTACATCTACATTCGACTCAGGCTGTCATGATTCAACGCCCTTCCCAGGCCAAGTTTATCATGCGTTACATCGCGTCTGTGAATCCGCCGAACTCGAAGAACAAGGGAAAGACAAAGATCTCGCTCGACGAGTCGAGTGAGGTGGAACGTCAGATTCTTGCCACGAACCCCGTGCTCGAGGCTTTCGGTAACGCCAAGACAACCCGAAACGATAACTCGTCGCGGTTCGGTAAATACATCCAGGTTAGTCGGCCTCTCCGCTCCATCGCGTGCATCCTCCTCACCTCCGTGTAGATTCTATTCGACGGCAACACAGAGATCGTCGGCGCGCGGATTCGAACATACCTCCTTGAACGCTCTCGCGTCGTCTTCCAGCCGCTCACGGAGCGTAACTACCACATCTTCTACCAGCTTTGCGCGGGTGCGCCGCTCAAAGAGCGCAAGGACCTTGCTCTTGACGCGGACGTGTCCAAATTCCTGTATCTCAGCCAGGGTGGCCCGCAGTCGACGCCGATCCCTGGTGTCGACGACGCTGACGAATTCCGGCAAACGCAGACGGCGCTCAGCACGATCGGGATCAGTGTGGAGAAGCAATGGGCGGTCTTCAAGCTGCTCGCAGCCTTGCTCCACCTCGGAAACATCAAGATTACGCAGACGCGGAGCGATGCGGTGATTGACGACACGGACTCCGCGCTGCAGCTGTCAACGCGCTTCCTCGGGATTCCCCTCGCAGACTTCAAGAAGTGGACCGTCAAGAAACAGATCACTACCCGATCCGAGAAGATCGTCAGCGCTCTCAATGCGGCACAGGCGACCGTCGTCAGGGACAGTGTGGCCAAATTTGTATATGCTTGCCTGTTTGAGTGGCTGGTAGCGATTGTCAATGAGAGTCTGGCGGGCGAGGGTGGCGAGGCGGCGAGCAAAGCAGAGATGTTCATCGGTGTTCTGGATATCTACGGATTCGAGCACTTCAAGAAGGTAAGAACAAAACATTTTATCCAAAGATTCTCAATGAATTGTTGTGCAGAACTCGTTCGAGCAATTCAGCATTAACTATGCCAACGAGAAGCTTCAGCAAGAGGTAGGTGGTTTCACAGCTTGCTTCGCGCGGTCCCGCTCACAATTGTACAGTTCAACGCACACGTATTCAAACTTGAGCAAGAAGAGTATGTTCGCGAGAAAATCAACTGGACTTTTATCGAATTCTCGGATAATCAGCCTTGTATCGACGTGGTGGAGGGCAAGCTTGGCGTAATGGCGCTTTTGGATGAGGAATCGCGACTTCCATCGGGCACAGACGCGTCCTTCCTGCAGAAGCTATTCACCCAGCTCGACAAGCCGGAGAACAGGAAGGTATTCAAGAAGCCGCGCTTCGGCAACTCTGCATTCACCATCGCACACTATGCGCTCGACGTCACATACGAGGTCGAGGGCTTCCTCGAGAAGAACCGCGACACCGTGCCAGATGAGCACATGACGCTACTTATGAGCACGAAGAACACATTCCTGAAGGAGGTGCTCGACGCAGCGTTTGCGGCGACAAAAGCGCCCGACGCTGCGCCACCCGCCTCCCCGACCCCCTCAGACACTGGCAGCGGTGGCTCGCGCCGCTCGTCGGTTATCCCTGATCCCGGTCGCCAGTCCTTGATTGCGTCCTCTGCGACTTCTGGCCCCAAACGCATTGGAGCTGTGGCACGGAAGCCAACACAGGCATCGATCTTCAAAGCGTCGCTGGTGAATTTAATGGAAACTTTGAACGTCACAAACGTGCACTACATCCGCTGCATCAAGCCGAACGAGGCGAAGAAGGCTTGGGAGTTCACGCCCCAGCAGGTACTCGGCCAGCTGCGCGCGTGCGGTGTGTTGGAGACTATTCGTATCAGCTGTGCTGGTTACCCATCGCGCTGGACATATGAGGAGTTTGCAGAGAGGTACGCAACTTTACTGTTAACCTTCTACCATGATATTCATCTCAGTGGTCAGGTACTATCTACTTGTGCACTCGTCTGAATGGGGCCCAATGATCCAGAACTTGCAGCTTAAGGAGCTCTGTACGCTCATCTTGGAAAGGACGATTAACGATTCCGACAAGTACCAGACCGGTCTTACAAAGATCTTCTTCCGTGCGGGCATGCTTGCGGCGCTAGAGGCTCTGCGCTCTGGAAGGCTCAATGCATTGGTAACTGTTGTGCAGAAGAATATGCGGCGTCGTGTGGCGGTCAAGAAATACCGCGAGCTTCGTCGAGTAACCATCAAAATCCAGACATGGTGGCGCGGTATCCTTGCGCGGAGGCTTGTGGAGGGTATCCGTCAAGAAGTGGCCGCTATCCGGATACAAACCGGTATCAGACGTTATCTGCAAAGGCGTCATTTCTCGGAGGTCAGACGCGGTGTCATCGCATTCCAAAGCCGTAAGTGCGCATGTCCCGCATGCACTTGTGTCTGCTGAAATTCGGCTAGGCGTCCGCGGAGCGCAGGCTCGCAGAGTCTTCTCGGAGTCCCGGAAAACTCGCGCTATTACTCTTTTGCAGAGTCTTCTGCGCGGAGTGTAAGTGACATCGCCCTTGATTGAGCCCTGCTACACACTGACACCTCTTGCAGGCTGGTCCGGAGGTCATATCGCACCGATGTCCACAGAGTCATCCTTATTCAGTCATGTATGCGGCGTCGGCTTGCGCGCAAGGAGCTCAAGGCGCTCAAGCAAGAAGCACGATCGGTGTCCAAATTCAAGGAGATTTCATATCGCCTGGAGAACAAGGTCGTCGAGCTTACTCAAACGCTGCAAAAGCGCACCGAAGAAAAGAGGGAGCTGCAGGCTAAATTGTCGCAACTTGAATTGCAGCTGCAGCAGCTGGCAATGCGCCACGAGGAATCTGATGCTCGCGCCAAACAGTTCCAGAGTGACCTGCAAGCAACGCAGCAAGAGCTTACGCGACGAGATGAGCTGCTCGCTGCCAAAGAGGATGTCGAGCGGCGACTCGAAGAAGCACTTGCGAAAGCGGCTGAAAAGGAGGATGCTATTCAGCGGCTTACAGATAGCTTGGCGCAACAAGCTATTAAACTAGAATCCCAACAGAAGACATTAGAGAACATGCCGGCCCGCAGCATCGAAGACGACAGCTCTATCATTGTAACCCTCAAGAACGAGGTTGGCAACCTCCGTGAACAGCTCAACCGCGCAAACGCACTCAATGCACTCACGAGAGGTACACGAGCCGAGCCTGCATCTCCGACATTTGCAACGGGTCTGCGTCTCGGAGAGTTTGCACCGGCAGCAGCTGTCAACGGCAATGGGCTCGCCTCCCGCGTCCATCAACGACGGCACAGCTCAGCAGGGGTCTACGCCCTCAGCCCCATCGACAACCGCACATCTGCAGACGAACTTATGATCATGGCGAAGCGTAGTCAAGCGGCGAATCCTCGCGCCGTCTCAGTTGCGTACAATGGCGAGGATGGTCTGACACGGTTGCGCGCACCAGATGGCCTTTCTGACTATTACGATGTTGCTGAGGAAAAGATCCGGTTGATGCAGGACATCAGACGGCTCGACGAGGACGTGCTGGATGGCCTTATCCGTGGCCTACGGATCCCCGCACCTAGTACGACGAATCCGTCTGCTGTAAAGGAGATCCTGTTCCCTGCGAACTTGATCAGTCTCATCACCAATGAGATGTGGAAGTATGGCCTCATTCCTGAGAGCGAACGGTTCCTCGCGAACGTGATGCAGACCATCCAATCGCACGTCATGGTGAGTTCGTTCCCGATTGTACTCTGACCTCTGCCTAAGCGCTTTGCAGTCTTTCCAGGGTGAAGAGGCGATCGTCCCTGGAGTCTTCTGGTTATCCAATGTGCATGAGATGCTTTCCTTCATCTGTGTAGCGGAGAGCGACATGATGCAAGGCATTGGTCCAGGCGAGGAGAACGCAGTACGACCATTCGAGTGGGCAGATTATGAACGTCTCGTGTCCGTGGTGAAGCACGATCTCGATAGCCTGGAGTACAACATCTACCACACGTGGATGCTTGAGACCAAGAAGCGCCTCTCCAAGATGGTCATTCCTGCTCTCATCGAGAGCCAATCACTTCCCGGATTTACGACGACCGATGGCGGAGGAAGACTGTTCAACCGGCTGCTCAGCTCCAACGCCCAGCCTGCCTACAGCATGGAGGACATTCTCACACTACTCAACAAGGTCTGGCAGAGTCTCAAAAGCTATTACATGGAAGATTCGGTAGTCCAGCAGGTTGTCACGGAACTGCTGAAGTTGATCGGAGTGACAAGCTTCAACGACCTGCTTATGAGGAGAAACTTCTCGTCCTGGAAGCGAGGTAAGGCCATTTGAGGCTGTGACTATGACGTAACCTGACAAACCGTGATGCGTTTAGCTATGCAGATACAGTATAACATCACTCGCATAGAGGAGTGGTGCAAGTCGCATGATATGCCAGAGGGCACGCTTCAACTTGAGCACCTCATGCAAGCGACGAAGCTGCTACAGCTGAAAAAGGTGAGGCGTTCTCCTATGCGATGTGAATTCCGGGCTCAGATGACATTTCAGTCCACGCCGGCCGACATCGAGATTATATACGATGTCTGCTGGATGCTCACGCCGACGCAGATTCAACGCATGTGTATGAATTACTATGTTGCAGATTACGAGGTGAGTATTGAGCATGCAGGCATTAGCATCTTAAGAATTGATACTAAACAATGTACAGAACCCAATATCTCCCGAGATTCTGCGCGTGGTTGCTTCTCGGGTGATTGCCAACGACCGCAATGACCACCTACTCCTCGCGCCAGAGACCGAGGAAGTTGGCCCATACGAGCTTCCATTGCCGCGGGAAGTTTCAGGGTTGGAGACGTACGTTCCTGCATACTTGAACGTTCCACATCTTCGTAGGCTCGCGGCCCTGGTGGCCTGATGCAAGTCTGCTTTCGTTCTGCAATTTATATTGTTTGTCGAGCTTGGGATTCACTCTACGGTACTAATCGCATACCCTTCATCCATATACGATATCTAAATGACATGAGATGATAATCGCGCAATGAACTGCCGACTGAATGCAGGACTATATATAATGTCACGATGTGCGTCTATCACGATGCAGCTATGCCTTTCAAGGTAACGTCTGGCGGTGTCTAACTGGGCACTCCAGCATCAACTGTATTGCATACTGCATAGCGAACACCTGGGTCGAGCTTCAACGTTCAATGTTCAACCCTTGAAAGCACCCATCGCTGTGTTACATCCGACATGTGTATGGCAGGGTTCCTCCGCTTTTACAGTGACGGACCCGCATCAGCGACTATCACATTATGAGGCGCATCCATCGCTTTCATCGTAGTCAGTGCCGCCCGGATGTGTCATAGTCCCATATCAGCGCACGTATTCCGGATTTGCTACCGATTCGATGGCTGTGCTCTCGGTTGTCTGCCATTCTCAAGGCGAATATTCTGCTGTAGCTACTGCAACCTTCATCGCGCGCACAGCCCGCCAATAATGTGGTTGTCCATTTGGAGGTTCCTCCGGACCGTACTACATTCGCTGCAGGTGAGTCCATCCGAACGCTCGAAGAGGCACCGTAACGGACTTTGCAACCTATTCTTCAATCACTGAACACCAAATAGCTGTGGGCCGTGCCCAAACCACAGAATGTGCTAAAGCCACCGGTTTCGCCAACGACCAACAATGCAGGGGCTGAAAGGATCTATGGACCTGAAGATTTGCCAAAGTGGGGCTCTTCACTTCCTGCGTTCTCCGCGACGACTGCAGCCTCGAAGATACCGGTGGAGATCTGGGACGATATCATCGATCGCTTGTGGGATGACCCAAAATCGCTGAGAGCCTGCGAGGTAGTCTGCAAAGCATGGCGTCCAAGAAGCGAGTTTCTCATAGAAAGAGGTGGCGCCATGATACCTCCGCTCACAGAACAAAGAGCGGTGTACTACTTCTCCAGATTCATGCGGGCTGTTCCAAAGTATCGGCAGAAGGTGACTCGCATAAGTATTATAGGTGGCGGTGCTCCGGAGGAAGGCAAGGAGAAGCCTCTCGTCCATCTAGGATCTTTCGCAGCAATGCTAGCAGGCTTTGACTTTCCGCGCCTAGAAGTGCTCACGATCATGCAGGGAGCATGGTCAACAGGAGCCCTTTCCGACGATGTATACCTTCACCTCTCCTCCTTCACAACGATCACCCACTTGTCTCTTGATTTTATTACGCTACCGTCGATGACAGTCTTTGGGCGCCTCGTCTGCGCTCTCCCGGGACTTGAAGAACTCGGCCTACAAGAGATACTCTTTGCCAATCCAAGCTTTCCGAAAGGAAGGCGATTTGCCGCTCCTCCTAGCTTTCGGAGGGCAGAAGTGCGTGTGGGGCCACATCCTCCGCACGCTCTGCTGGCACTAGTTGCGACGAAACTAGTGAAGCGCTGTCGGGATCTGGAATTGAGCTCTCTTCCATCGGATTCGCTCGAAGGCCAAGCAATCCAACAGCTATTGTACGCTGCAGGGACCACGGTGCGCAGGCTCCGAGTAGATATGTCCCCTCTGCGCCAGCCTGGGGGACCAGGCATAGACCCAGACATTGTCGGTAAGCGCCATCATTTCCAGCCTTGTAAGGTGGTTGCTTATTGGCATCAATCAGAGCGCCACATGAACCTGTCCTTCAACACCAAGTTGCAGGAGCTTGAGATCGATGTCGAGCTCAACAGGCACGCGACCCACTCAGCTAACACAGATTCTGTTTTGATGTTCCTCTCCCGCTCACCTGCAAGAAATCTCCAAAAGGTGACTTTGACCTTTGGAAACCCGAGCCGTGATTTCGTGCTTGATCGTTCAGATCTTCTGTCTCTATGCCGCGAGTTCTTCCGACTGGATCAGCTGCTCACCGAAAAACAATTTCGAGCATTGAAAGCGGTAGTATTCAGTTATAATACCCGCGACTATCCGGGTGTGGGCCTCAGAGCGCAGCCCCTAGCTGAGCTCCAGGCTATATGGAGGACTGAGCTGGCACCGGACTATTTCCCGCGCCTCCTTGCACAAGGCATACTTGAGTGAGTACGATCTTCTTTTGCGCTTTTTTACTCATGCATATTGTGGCTCCGGCTGTTCAACCAGACTGAACGTTTCGGACGGTTTATCATTCAAACAGATTTCCTAAGCGCCGCATGCGACGCAGAAATCCTGATCCTCCCTGACACAGAAGATGCTAAGTTGATCTATGGAACATAGCCTACTTTACTTGCTTCGTCATGACTTTTGACTAGCAAAAGGCTATCACCAAGAGATATCTATCTCGACCGAACCTAGCCAGCCGTTCACTTGTTTCTTTCCATTCTACCACTCGGGGCTTAGAGAGCTGTCGGCTTTGGGCACCCTTGGCCCGAGGGCGTTCAGTGCACTCAAACTCCTCACCTTGGATTCCCTCAACGTGTATAGGCTCCCGGCGTTGCCGCCACGTTCGCACATCCGATAATTCTTGTTCGTAATCCGACTGCAATATCCGCATCTTATATCGCATCAGTCGCCAATGTCACCATCATCTCATCTCTCAGGGGTAATCAGTGCACCTGCTACGTGCTACGTGTACATGGGGCTTCCACTGGAGCTGGAGAGAGGCTACTCATTTCCGATCGATCAAAGTTTCGAGGCGGCTGAAATGCTCCATCGATTACAACGAATCTGTCCTGCGATATGAAGCCCATGCTTGTTTTACCGGATTTCCACATATAACTGGTCCCCATCTCCACACTCATGATCATGCGTCGTACCCAGAGACTCGACGTAGTCCTTGTTCAAACAAATCTGCATAGTACTAGCGACATATGGATTACGCTGTTCGGCAACGCCGCTAAATGAGGTAGTGATCGCATCAATACATCTCGTGCGCGGCTAGACGCCTGGGACAATGTCTTCACCGACCGCAACGGCAAGCTCTTCACTCGTCGTTCAGGGCTTCCACTTCATCTTCTCCACTGAGATCTCGGTCCTCGACCCTGGTGCAGCTGGGAACTGCAGTCTGCATCTCGTCCACGTTCTCCCACGCGATGTCTACGCCGACCCGTACGAGCTCAGCCAGCGCCCTGGATACGCCGCCTCGTTGAGTGCACCGGTCGACCTCGAGCTCCCCGTTGCCGCCGTCGCGCCTGCGGACACGATCCTGACCCTCGACGTCACGGCCCCGCCGTCCCGCGGCGCGCACGCGGTGGCGGTCGACGTGCCCCTGCACGCGCGCTACGGCGCGCCAGCCGCCTCGCAACCGGGTTACCACACCATCGCGCTGCCGTCACCGCGCGCGTTCTGGGCTTGTCCACGTCCTGGTGCGTCCCCAGCTGCGCACGCCGGCGCGCGCAAGCATCGTGATGCTGTGCTCAACGACGCATGTGACAGCGGGCGCCCCGGCCGCGCTCCCGGACGCGCTGGCGCCGTTCCTCCCGCCAGGCGCGTATGCCACGTCCGACGTCATGCTCATCCCCCAGGCGTCGCCCGGGATGCACGAGCTGCGCATCCCCGTCGGCAGACTGGACGACCTCGCGGTCGTCGACGTGGGCACGGCGGGCGTCATGCTCCTCATGTTCGTCTACCTCGCCACCGTGTCGGTGAGGGCTGCGCGCCGGCTGCACGCGCGGCCCGCCGCGGACAGCAAGAAGGAGTGACGTTTGATTCAAGTATCAAGTATAAGGAATGCCGATTGTCAGTACAACGCGTAGCGTACAGCTCTACTGTAATGCCGATGATAGATAATAACCGATGTGCAGGATGTAAGCAGTGCGATGAGATGTGTGCGTGAAGGGATTAAAGAGGTAGCAACGGAGTCCGCCCGCCACGGGCTGCGGGCTCGGAGTCCAGGGCGAGACGTATGTAAATAACAGCGAGCGAGCGGGCGGCGCCGGGTCATGTCACGACGCACCCCCGCTGCTTGACGATCTTGCCCCACTTTCCCCTCATGCTCTCCTTCAGCGCGAGCGTAAATACATCCCGCACGCCGGCGCCCATCTTGGCAGAGCACTCGATGTACTTTGCGCCGATCTCGCGCGCGACGGCCGCACCCTGCTCCGTCGAGACGGGGGTCTGGCCCTGCGCGCTGAGCATGCGCTTTGTCTGCTCGTCGCGGCGGAGGTCCGTCTTGGTGCCGACGAGGATGATGGGCACGCCCTCGCAGAAGTGCGCCACCTCTGGATACCACTGCGCGCCGGCGGGCGGGGCGGTGAGGGACGTCAGGACGGAGGGGAGAGAGACGCACTTTGTCTTGCACGTTTAGCAGACTGACGGGGAAGTCGACGGAGAAGACGATGAGGATCACGTCGCTTTCTGGATAGCTCAGCGGTCGTAGCCGGTCGTACTCCTCCTGGCCGGCCGTATCCCAGAGCGCGAGCTCTACGAGCTTGCCGTCGAACTGGACCATTGTCACGTAGTTCTCGAACACAGTCGGGATGTACGACTGCCGGGCCGCACAAACAGTCAAGGCGGCTGCACACGACCAGGGGCAGATGCAAGCTCACCTCAGGGAAACGGTTCTCCGCGTAGACAATGAGCAAACACGTCTTACCGCAGCCACCTGCCCGGGTGCGTGCGCTGAGAACGTCAGAGGCGGGGAGAGCACAGAGGGCGCGTACCGTCACCAACGACGACAAGCTTCCGCTTTACATCCGGTCTCCTCGGCGGCAGGTGTTCTGAAGACATTGTTCAAGCCGTGCGCGCTGTGTGCTGAGCGGTGCGGCGCTCTGGTTAGCGCGATAGGGCCGCGGCGATATGGGCGTCGGCTCACTGGGGTATATGCGAACGAGCGTAGAGGGTAATTCAGCACACAGCACGAGCCAGGTTGCAGACAGTAGACGAGCGGATGCGCACGATGAAGCTGGAGGCGATGCAGCTTACGGTGCGAGGATCAGAGGAAAGGTCAAGATGGCGGTTGCATTCACGTGCTCGCGCCGGGTGCGCGCCCATTATTCCTAGGCGCCCGCCGTGGCGGATGCAATTCTGATGTCGACTGGCTGATCCGCCAGTTACATTAGCTTTTCGACTCATTTCGTGTTTCATACAATCTCGTCTCATTGTCGGAGCTCGCGGAATGTACATGCAAATAGGTCCCTCCGTTCATTCCGCCGCCACAGAGCGCACCCATTTCCCGCGTAATCGTTCCGGTGAGAACCGTGACCAGAGGCTCGCAAGACACCGTTTCTTCAGAGCTGTCGAGACCCGCACGGACCACTGCTATGTGCGTCGTCAAGCGCGCCCTGACAACGGGGCCCAAAATGGGCAAACTGCGCCCGCGGCGGGGATCGCACCCCGACAGGATCAACGATCAGTCTGCTTTACGCCGCTTATTCCGCCATCAGCGCGCTTCCGTGCCGAACAGCGTTCATGACCGCCTTGCGTCATGGACACTGGCAACAGCGCGTCAGCGGGCGTGCGCGGCAAGCACAACACAACCACCCACATCCGCACATACCGGTCATTGCCCGCGTGCTTGAATAGCAGCGTGCGGGCCCGTTCAGCCCGAAGCACCGTCGGACTGCGGTGCTGCCGAAATGTTTCGCCCACGAGCCCGAAGGGTCCCCCGCACGCTACTCGCGTCGGTTGCCGATGTGGCCCCCGTAACGGGCCCGTCTTCACCCTCCTTCACAGACGGGCCTGGCTCGTGCGCCGCGCTCGCGGAACCGTCCGTCTTCTTGAGCCTTTCCGCGATCCGGGCGGAGAGCGCTGCGCGGGGTGTTCCCCGGCCCGCAGGCGGGCGCGAGCGTCGCGAATCCCAGATGAGGTATAGGACGGCCTCGGATACCGCGACGACTATTGCAACAAACAGGGCGAGGAGCACTTTCTGCCGTAATTGTTGACGGTCCATAGCAAGAAATAATATGGGACGCGACGCGACGCACCCACTCCTCCTTCCACGCGAGTCGCCCCGCCGCCCACCATGTTGCACCACCAGAACCAAGAACGCTCAGCAGCGCGTTCAGTAACGCGGTGATCGCGCGCCGGTCGCTCGCGCTTTTCTGCGCTTCCTCTTCAGGAGTACGTCGCACCGGGGCGTCAGGAAAGTTGCGCTCGGGGGATGTACGCGTACCCGCTAGCAGCGCGATCATCGTATAGTCGCTCACATGCAGTGGTGGCTCGTGAGAGGCTAGAGCAGCCATGCCTTCCGTGGAACGCGCCCATGCAGAGACCGAAGAAAGAAGCGAGTATGGGATCAGCTTCAGGGATGAGCTTTGCTCATCGTCATGCCCAGAAAGCGTGGCGTTCAGTTGAGTGGAAAGCGGTGCAGGCACGAGATTAAGCAGGGGCCGCAAAGTATCAGTAAGGTGAGTTTCGAGCGAGACATTGAGGTCTTGTGTCGCAGGCATTCTCTACATGAGCCAAGCGACTGTCATTCAGAGTCCAACAAACAAGAGCTGAGACAAGTATCAGAGTCTCCGGAGATCGGAAACAATTCCAAGACGACAGAAGACAAACGTGCCGCCACTGGCCTGGACACGTGATCAGATTCCAGAGCGCTACGCTTGGCATAAATGATAGCGATCGCCGCTTGCCTCCGTCAATGCAGCTTTGGAAGCAGGAAACTATGAGAACAATTCAGACTCGAGGCATTGATATACCATGCTGTACTTTTATACATGTCTCAAACTGCACAAGAGCTTTACGATTTTTCTTGCCTGTAACGCCGCCTCGCCGAGTGGCGTGACAGATGCGGGCTGTTGGTGACAATCCGAAGGAGTAGAGAGAACGGTAGAATGCGCAAGAATTCTCGTGAGAAGAAGGATACATGATGTGCCCTGATATTTCCAATCAAATTCCCAGATTGAGGCGAAAGGATGCAGGAGCACAGTACGCAGATGAGTGGCTGAAGCCGGAATCAGAAAGAATTAAACGGTAGCCAAGACAGCGTAAAATGCTCACGTCACATCAGGGCGTGGATATTTTGGGAAGGAGTGAAAAAAGGGAGAAACACTGAAGAGGTGTCAGGACAAACACGACGGCATCAAGAAGCATCCGGACGACTTACAACTCGTGAACGCAACTATTGGTAGCTCACCGAGCACTGGCAGGACGCGAAGGGAATTGCGTCAGGACGTGTGAATGACCGCTTCAATGAGTCATAGTTAATGTTGCAGTAATGAAGGTGGGTTATGTGGACGTCTCGAACGTTGATTTTATACCCCGAGGCCGTGTTTTACGAAGAAAAGGAGACTGACATAGAAACAGAACCGATCTGGCACCTGGATGCCGCTGCGGAGATCCTCCATATCGAGGACATTCGGGATTAATCTGTTCGCGTTGATGGAGCTTAGATATGGGCGACCGGAAGCCTTGTTGAAGATTCGGCGTGATTATGGTTAAATCAGAGGTCGACTCCGTGAGCGCGGACACGTCCACAAGGCAGAGCGATTTTCATGGCAGGAATAGGGAGGACATTTGAAATGAGGGAGGGAGAGGTTCAAGACAGGGACATTTGGGAAGGTAAACATGGCTGGAGGTTCTGGGTACATCTCATTTCGATTTCCACTTCGCAGGGAGCGTTGGACGTATTATCTTGCTCTTCGGCTTGTCCCCGGTGTCAATAATCAGCGGTTCTTTGTCGGGCCAGATATTGAATATCCCTCTGATTCACCGACACGCAGTTCATTCGTCAGCATGAGTAAAAATTGATAAGGACTAAACGTACTTCAGCAGTCCACGCTCGAGCGTTCTCGGGAATGCTTTCGGTGCAAAGTTATCCCAAAGCTCCTTGGTTGATGCCTCGTCCACAGTGAAATAGAACCCGACGAATTCGACGGTCACATTTTTGAGTTTACGGAAACGCCGAGACCGAGTGCATGCATCGTCAATACGATTGCATGCCTTCAGGATTTCCTCCGTATCGACTCCATACTCGAAGAATGCGCCTGGGTCCTGAAACTCCAGCCTGAAACAGGGACTGGGAAAGGCTTTGGTCGACATATGGGTCAGCATATCGCATATGAACTTGGTGTGCACCCCTAGTCGGGGAATGTCCTGCGTCCTAAGTTTGAACGCAAAGATTACTGTGTCTAGATTTTTGTTGGTAGAGAAGCTCGGGAATCTGGCTGTCAAGAATTGATCGACATTGTGAGAACATATCCTGCTGTGTAATGCGAGTACGCACTGGCTGATAAAGGCTCAAAGTCTGGGAATTCCGGGATCGGCATATCAATAATAAGTTGCCGCAAAGCAGGTCCAATGGACCGCAACACGACGCTCAAGTGTGGGTATTCATCAGCATTTAACATGCCATATGAGATTGTGAACTTGTTGCAGCTAGTAGTCAGTGTCGTTTGGATCAATGCAACGGAAGCATCCGCCATGAAACGTTTGTCCGGCACTCGAAGAGCTACATTCTCCAGCTTCTTCGGTATGTTCCATCGGCGACGGAGTGGAACCGGAGGATCCGAGCTTGTAAGCCTAATCATTTGAAGATCTAGATCCTCGAGTCCCTGGAACGAGCATATGAATCTGCCGAAGAACGCAATCGAAGGCAACTCTGTGATCAACAGCGCGAGATGTGTAATCGTAGTGAACGTTGATAACTGAGTGAAGAAGTCTGGGCGCAGCGTCTCCGCCTTGATTTGTGCCAGCTTTATTTCGATCCGCTTCAACTTCGGTAGATCCTGGCCTGCAAGCATTGCGATAGCGTCTCCAAGCCAGTTTAACTCGACAACCGGGTTAGTCCAATTCGAAGGTTTCCCCATGAAAGTCAAGAATTCCACGAAGTCACGGAACCTGGGCACAGTGCGAGTAAGCCGTATGAGCATATCCGCGTCTTCCAGGCTGTAGATAACACCGGTTGGTCTATCCAAGCGTGACACGCATTTCTCGTACCACGCCTTGCACACCAGACGACACTGAAGCAATGTCTCCGGCTCTTCGTACAGCAGATCAATGATGTAGTACCACATCTCGATCGGTAGCCGCGATGCCGCATTGTCACTGCTGAAGGTCATCGGGACAATGTCCAACTTAAGAGCCGAGGAGTCATCAGAATCCGAGGAATCATCAGGATTCGAGGAATCATCGTAACCGCTGGTATCTATGGGGTGTACTTGTTGCAACTTGTCAAGGGACATCAGCAAGACTTTCGTGGATAACATCTGCTCTGTGAGATGCTTACCGCTTCTAAGACCTCATCACGAGTCATCTCCGCATTATCACCATGTAACACCGGCCCGCTGAGGTGGGTGAGCTCTTGAAACCAGTCCCCGAGCGTGGGGAGATCGCCACGAAACATGCTTCTGTGCTGAATTGCAATGGCCTTGATCCAAAGCAATTCGTACGAGCTCTTGCGACCCTCATGTGGACACACAGTCCCATACAAAACATCAACATAACATCTCGTATCTGGCCTCATGCTGTCGTCCCTGCCTCATCACGGCAGATCTCACCTGCGAATGCTATGAGCAAGATTAGCTGATCGATTTGGTGAAGCGGACGTGCATGCCGTGAATCGGAACGTTAGACCATATATCATCAGCTGCTAGCGTGAGGATCTGCGGCCGCATAAATGATGATCGCATGAACCTGTTCGAAAGAAGTCTGATAGTCGCCTGCCTCGTTCTTTCCTGCATGGTTCGTTTGCCGCTCTGAGATCGCTAACGGCGATGAATATATTGACATGGTCAACACATGCCTGATGGGATTGAGATTTACGATGACTCGTAATTAATATTACCGTTATCAGAGGCCATCAATTCATGCCGTTCTTGAAGAGTTTGGACGCATTGTCATTGTGGCGTTGAGGGCGCCTACTAGGTCTCGCTTGTATCCCAGTTCTATCACTCAACTCACGCTGTCGCGACTGTCTCATTGAGGAACAATTCCGCAACCAGTTGAGGCTGATTACATCGCAAACTTTAACTCGCTATGTCTATGCCAACAATCGGTGCACATTGTTCTGTCTCGACATGCAATGTCAATGATTTCTTGCCAATCCGCTGCAAATGCGACCTTCTGTTCTGCAAAGATCACATTGCTCCAGAACTGCATTCATGTGGTGTAGACCCCTCAGTACGAGACCCGATATTACCGGTACCTCCAAAGCGACAGAAATGTGCTGCGCAAGGCTGTACAAAGCCTAGTCTCGAGTCAGCGATAGCGGTCAGCGCGGATGTCGATAACAGGATCCCGGCGGTCTGCCCGAGGTGTAGATCAGCGTTCTGTGCTGCGTATGTATCACAAGAATAGATACTCAAACGATGGCCGCTTACGAACTTCTAGTCATCGAAATCCCGCGTCGCATGATTGCCCGGTGTCCGAACCAGCACATTCGTCTCATACGAAGAATGCAGCCGCCCGTGCCCTCCTTGCCAAAAATTTCCCTTCTTCCTCCAGAACTGGTTCCACGAACAGCCGGTCACCCACAACACCTGCAGCAGCAGCAAGAAAGACTGCACAGTCGCGACAAATTGAGCTTATAAAAATGCGCAGCAGAGCCCAGCCGGGTGATCCAAAGGATAAGAGTGCATCAGTAGCCATGAATCAGCGCATTCACGTAAACGTTGTCAGAGGCGACGTTGCTTCTAGGACAGGATTGTATTGGTTCCGTAAGGTATGTTGTCTGCGTATCTCCGTGACGCGATGCTCGCCAACAATATACAAGGAAACGGGGACCGGTAAAGCATTGGACTTGTTAGCAAACCATCTGGGAATGAGTACTGCTAGGGTGGGTCTGATCTTCGTGGGGTGATCCAGGGCTCATCATAATCATTTCATATCAGCCTCTACAGCTGGTGAGACCCGATGAGTCAGCAGAGGCTGTGTTACAGACAGATAGACTACTTTCTGATCAGATAGAGGATGGTGCTTCCTTGCGTGTCGAATATCGTAGCTGATAGGTGACAGCTGTCAGCGCTGAGCACAGCATGTTGACTTCATACCATGAGGCTTCTCCCGACATTCCGCAGTGGCAGCGCATTCTACAGCACTAGCTCTCTCTGCCCTGCGAACGTGATACTGCGGGCTCGTTACGGCTATCCGAACGGCGGGTTAGATTCCTATGCGCTTCGTCTCTGCGTGCGGCGTCTCCCATCGACGCATAACAGAACGACGACAGTCATCATGAACCGCAAAGGCGCACCAAATTGTACCGTTCATATAGATCAGCAGCAAGCCCGGCGTCTGAATAGCAATTGCACAGGTACGTTCCGTTCATGTGGCCTACGCGTATCAAGAAGGACAGGAAGGCTTGATCACATGTCGCTGCGGGCGGTGATAGTGACGGCACATCGATCGTTGACACTGCATACATAATGTCACCTAGTCATATTCGTATTCTCTGTGAGCTGTTTGACCATCTGCTCTTTCGCCATGGGAGGACAACATCGTTATGTGCAAACCCTCTGGCTCAGCCCCTGGGGAATGGTGAAGCTCGCGGTATGTATACAGCCACTGACTGGAAGCTCACAGCTCAAAATAACTACAGAAGACGGCCGTGGCAGTACTGCATCCACTCTTCGACTCAAACGGAACAGTACAAACTATGCCTGTCCCTGCGCCCCCTCCTCCTGCAAGCTCCAAGGTTCCGATAGAGATATGGGAGCAGGTCATTGACATCTTGTGGGACGAACCAGCGACTTTGAGATCTTGTCTGCTCGTATGTCGGAAGTGGCGCGACAGAAGCTGGTACCACCTACGCAAGGTAGGTGCGCGGTCCATCTTACACGAGCGGGAGCAGGTCCACCAGCTTGCCAAACTCGTGCGTGCGGCCCCTGGTTACCGCCACGCTCTGCGGACAATGTACATCGGAGGATGTCAAGGGGAGCGGGAACAGAACGGGATCGCACACCTCGGAGTGTTCGCAGCGATGCTTGCCGGGCAGCTTCCATGCCTTGAGAAGCTCGGCATTATTCACGGCATATGGAGAACGGGGAGTATGAACGCAGGATTCTTCCTCCATCTGTCGGCACTCTCTTCGGTGACGGAACTTGTTCTGCGCGATGTGGCATTCCCGTCAATCAGCATCTTTGGTCGCTTCATCTGGTCTTTTCCAAACCTAGACCAACTCAGTATCGAAGGGCCTATCACGTTCGGTAACCCTGAGCAGGCTCATGGGGAAGCCACACGTACGATGTTTTCAGCCAAGCGCATTTGCCTCCGGGTCGTGTTTCTGTCTGAGGGGATCACCCAGGCGTTAATTGTCACTACGGCCGCAGCGCACTGTACAGTTTTGTGGCTGGCATTGGAGTCCATGACATTAGCAGAGGTAGAGAGAGCAGAATTACAGCGTCTCCTGCGATCTGTAGGTCGTTCCGTTCCCCGATTCAAGCTCATCATATGGTCTCCGATCACGACTTCCCTGAGCAACGAGGACGAGGTTATGGTAACATCATTCATCGGTGAGTGAATTCATCGTAGCTGCCGTCTTCTATCTGGAGAATCATCATCCATTCTGAAGATCAGCATGTGAATTTGGGTCATGCTCGCAACCTATACCAGCTGTATATCGCAGTTGGGGTACACGAGAAACAGCAACTGGACTTTCGATGGATCCCTTCATTGCTATCAAGCGCCACCCATGGCATGCTTCAGAAGATCACAATCGCTGTGCATCCAGAGATCACGATCGCTGTGCATCCAGAGACCACAATACAATATTTATGGCCGCTACGCGCGATGTTGAAGAAGCTTCTTATAGATTGTTTCCCATTGGACGGTCTGCTATCCACCCTCGACAGTTTGACCTCGGTGGTTTTCGACACCGAGGTGTCAACCGAAGTTCGTGCCGACATTCGAGACAAATGGCCAAAGTTGGTGCAATCCTCGTATCCTACATTACACCAGCGGGGGATTTTGGCGTAAGTTCTAGAATGACCCTTCGCTATCGCTGTACTGATGGAGCCGCCGCAAAAGCGCACAGGTTAATGGCTACGATGCATGACCTTCGTTATCTTGCGGAGAGCAGTCCCTCCTAAGACTGCGTCCTTACTACTTTAGGGCCGATGAACTATCATCTATGTGCCCATCGCGATGTTGTTCTTCTCCGCTTCAGCACTTCCCATATGTATGTTGATGACTGCTATTGTTGAGATTGTCGCCAAGTTTCGCCCTGGATACGGTTGTACTGTCTGTCGCGACGAGGAGCACGTTAAGCTGGTACAGCGTATAGTGGCGCTGCGCCTTTTTCCTCTCGCTTGATTTGCGTCCGATATGGATGGGTTCAGATTGCAGAATTAGATACACGACATATCCCAGCGACAAAAACACAAATACAGATCATGGTAGAACGCCTATGTAGAAGATTATTAGGTCCCGCCCTACAGCCGCCGCAATCCGCGGGATGCCAGGGCACGCCAAAAAGTCAAACGACCGCACATATAATGGGCGCGGGCCGAGGGGGAACTGAACGGGTGAGGCGTTGGTGTAGCCCGCATGGTGCACGTTAATGGCTGCGCCGTGTGCGGGCGAGCTGGATGAGATGGCAAAGTACTCGGGCGATGTAGGGCTCCATCTTGATCAATAAGATCATCAGAAGCTGAGGTGAGGATGGAATGCGTCGCAGACATACCTGAATTGGCCGTTACCTTCGGGGAAGCTAGTGCCTGATACGCTGGGTTTGGCGCCTCGCAGGTCGGAGAGGTCCCAAAGCGCAAATCCTGATCCATAGGCGGCACCGATGCTACATGTGCCAGGGAAGTTGGTTGAGCAAATTGATAAGGAAAGCGGGCCGCCTGTTACTTACATATCGAAAGAGTCTCTTCGCCACGACACTGAACCGGACCACCTCTTGCTGGTGCCAGTGACGGTGCTCGCAAGAGCATAGGGCTCCACCAGCTCAACGGTGCTCGACGTATGCCAAGGGTTCTGCTCGCTTGCGTCGGGGTCCGCACGCCAGTCTTTGATGAAGATGGACCCACGGCAGTCCGCCACGAGCAGCTCCGTGCTCGAGGTGGGATGGGAGTTCACAGATGTGAGCGGGTGCGGGAATGTCATGACGTATGCTGTTGGCTGGGGGAACTCTATTATGATGTCTTCCATTAGCGAGTCGTCTGAGTCGGTGGGCTTGGGCCCGGTGCTGGGCGGGTTCAGGTCCCAGACCATGAGCGTTTTATCGTCTAAAAATATTAGATTTGAGCGACGAGTAGATTAACAGTGCACTCACCGGAGACTGTGGCAAGATATCGCGTACTCTCTTCCCCTCTTCCGCCACAGAAAGTCATATCGTTTATCTTGCCGTGGTGACCATTGATTCCGCCACCGAACTCAAAGACATGCTCCTCATGTTCTGCCGATTTTGTAAGCAGATAGAGCTTGTAGTTCTCAGCTGCTGCAACAACTCTGACGGAGACGCGTGAATGATACGATTGTTAGCATCTTGCGCGTGACATACTCAATCGACCAGTCCTTAGATGCAGTTGGTGAGGCCACCCGAGGGGACCAAGTTAGCGCAGTGATGCGCGTGCCAACATTGAAGGACGCTATATGCATCGAAGAGGTGGGTGTCTATCTGGATGAGTTCAGTTTACGGACGCGAACGACGGCGGGCATTCCCTACGATGAGGAGGATTTCGACCGTGTCCACTCCTGCTATGGCGAGCAGGTCCGCTCCAGCCTCTTCATAACACGCGCGTACAACGTGTATGTCTGTACCATGTTTGTATCGCACGTCCATGCTAGAGTCCATTTTCGGAGGAAGTGGTACGCGCGAGATCACGAGAGGAAAGATGGTTGAACTGTGGCTGAGACGCGACGCGACGCGAGCAGCCACAGCGTGTTTGTTTGTGCATGTTAGAATCCAAGGCCGTTGCTCAACAGGGCCAAACTGCCTCCTCCCTCTGCCCATGCCGAATAAGGCTCCCAACCCGTTTCTCTTCCTCGGCCTTAGCCTCGCCTCCTTTGGCGCGTTCTACTGGCTTTCGAACCACCGCGCAAAGACATACCCCGCGTCCCAGCAGGCTCGGCAGCTCGACAGCCCCCTAGTCCCACCGCGTCACAAGGGTTCCGACTAAGCGCGATTTGACGCGTGTCGTACATGCCGAGCATCTTCGACAAGCTCTCGAAAGCCCTCCATCTCCACAGGAAACACACAGAACAGAAGACAGACGCGATGAGTGTACAGGCTTCTTCAAGCGTGACCCCCGTCTTCGACAGAAGCAAGGTCACCGTCATCTTTGTGCTGGGCGGGCCCGGGGCGGGTGAAGTCTGCACTTGAGTACGCTGCGCTCTTTGGCTCAACGTGTCCCTCTTTGCGCGCAGGCAAAGGCACGCAGTGCGCGAACCTCGTGCAGGACTTTGGCTTCTGCCACCTCTCCGGTGAGCCGTCCCGGTGCGAGCGCAGCGTGCAGCGGCTGACGCGTCACAGCGGGCGATCTCCTGAGGGCGGAGCAGAACCGCGAGGGCTCGCAGTATGGCGAGATGATCCGCACGTATATTCGCGAGGGCCAGATCGTGCCGATGGAGGTCACGATCAAGCTCCTCGAGAACGCGATGCGCGCTGCGCTCGACGAGAAGCGCACGGGTGCCGGCTGGGAAGATGGCCGCGGCCGCTTCCTCATTGATGGCTTCCCGAGGAAGATGGACCAGGCTGTCAAGTTCGATGAGGAGGTGCGTGCGTGCGCATCGTTGGACCTGTGAGGCGCTGATGTGCTTGAGTAGGTTTGCACATCGTCGCTTGTGCTGTTCTTTACGACTACAGAGGAGGAGATGTTGAAGCGTCTGCTCAAGCGTGGCGAGACGAGCGGCCGTGAGGACGATAACGAGGAGAGTATCAAGAAACGCTTCCGTACGTCTTGATCTCGACTTGATCGTTTGATGGGGGCTTGAACCTATTGCGCAGGAGTGTACAATGAGCAGACGATGCCCGTGATCGAGCATTTCAACAAGCAGCACAAGGTAGCCAGTGTAAGTACATATGCACTCCCTGACGCGAGCGTTGTGAACCTTAGCTGCCTATAGGTTGACGCGACGGCGACCATTGAAGAGGTTCACCAGAAGGCGAAGTCGGTCATCGAGAAGTTGTTTGCTGGCGAGATCTCGCAGAACGTTACCGTCTGATCGCTTTTGCACTGCAACACAATAGCTGTCTTATATCTACATTTGTTCTATCTGATACCACGGGTTCCTAGCGTACACTTTGTCTACAACGTGTTACAGTCCGCAATCTCGTACAAGCATACACCAAACGATGGCATTCCTTTCGTACGTGGCGGGTATATCAGCTGGTCAGACGAAGACAGCGAAGCCAGACTTGTCATCGACTGGCGCTGCAGGGACGCACGTAGCTTTGCCGCCCTTATCGATGATATGAATATCGCCATCGGCGCACACGAAGTGCGCATGCTCATCAATGTCGTCCTGTAGTACGCTCGATGAGCGTTGCAGAAACCAGCGCTAGACCTTTGCACTCACTGGCTCCCACTCCCAGCCGCCGCAGCGCACATATTCCACGACAAGTGGGCCGTCTCCGTCCGTCAGCACACGCCCGTCCTCTGCGTACCGCATGCCCACATGCGCACCATCCTGATACGCACTACCCAGCACCGCCATGATCTTCTCCGCAAACGCGGCACGCACCTCCTCCGAGTCCATCTTGACCGACGGGTCGCGTTCCGGGCGCACGATCACGACCTCCATCGCCGGGCCCTGCCCCTCCACGTGCTGGCTCCTGCCCTGCGGCGCGATGCGGAAGCGGGGCTCGAGGCGGTCGACGTTGACGGTGCTGACAAAGTACGCGAACGGGCCGGGGACGTCGACGAACGGGTCCGCGCCGGTGCTCTGCGGGTGGGGCGCCCACGCCTGCGTGCGCGCATCGAACACCTGGACGACGCCCGCGCCGGGGACGGGGAACAGCGTCGCGGACGCGCGGTACCAGCGCGTGATGTTCTGCGCGGCGGCGCGCTTGAAGCGCTCGAGGCCGGGCACGGACGCGCGCAGCGCCTCCGAGTCGTGCAGGATCGACGCGTGGAGCGCGGTGGAGGCGACGACGGCGGAGACGGCGGTGCGCGGCGGCGTGCGGGCGTGCGGGGGCGGCGCGAGCGTCGTGAGCGCAAGCGTGAGCGGTGCGGCGGCGGGGCGCGCGGGGCGCGCGAGGAAGGCGCGCAGGGAGCGGAGCCGGTACGCGGGCGTGGCGGCGTCGGCGTCGGCGTCGGACGCGGGCGGGAAGAGCGAGGCGTAGAGCGCGTTGGCGGTGCCGCAGGGGACGAGCGCGAACGCGAGCTTGGCGGGCGGCGCGGACGCGCGCGTGCCCCGCGGCGGCGTGAGGGTGAGCGCCTCGATGACCTCGTGCAGCGTGCCGTCGCCCGAGCCGAGGATGATGGTGAACGGGCCCTCGACGGCCTCGAGGTGCGAGGTGACGAACTCGCCCGCGTGGCCCGCGCGCTCGGTCTGGAGGACCTTGTCTGGAGTGATGCCTGCGCTGGTTAGGAGAGGGAGGACATGTTCCGAGAAGAAGGCCGAGGCGGTGCCGTCGCCGCAGACGGGATTGTAGACGACGAGCGTCGGCATGTAGATCGCTGCTGATGTGGGTATGTACCTGTGGACATGAGTCAATTGGATGGTGGTATCATAGACGGAGAGGAAGAGTCGCGGTTCTCCCATATTAGCCACACTCGTCTTGGCTGCGAGTTATAGCTCGCAGATCCTGACGATCAAGCAATGCCCTTCGACGGGCATATGTGTTATTCGAATATCGTATATCAAACAGCAGTACAGTTGCAGTCCATAGCTTCGTGACGCCTCTCCGCGCATGGCCTGCGGGGAGCACCGAGCCCCTTCCTTCTAAGATCTGATCTGATCATAAAGCATAGATGCTGCGCATAGCGAGGGTCTCAACTGTAGCTTCACATCGTTTACAGCATGTCAACATCAATGCCAAACACTCACCGTTGAGATTCTTGAATAACAAGTGAGGAGAAACCGCGTGTATTGCAAGCCCCACATCGATCGATCAGATCTGTTGACGATCCACCGCCGGCACGCCATCTTATCTTATCGCACCTACTCGGTCCCCCATGTTCCACCTTGCCCGCTCCCTCGTCCAACGCTCCCTCGCACGCGCCATGTCCTCCTCCGCAGCCCCCGCCTTCAAGCCGTTCAACCTCGCGCTGATCCAGCTCGGTCAAGTTGGGCCCGACAAGGCCGGTACGCCAGCCCGCACGCGATAGCCTCGACCACACCGCTGATAACGCCCGCAGCGAACCTCCAGCACGCGCGCGAGATGATCCTCCGCGCCGCGCGCGGCGACGGCGGCGCGAAGCCCAAGGCGGACCTCGTCGTGCTCCCCGTGAGTCCCGCCCCGCTGACCGTGTGCGCGCGCGCCCATCGCGTCGTAGGAATGCTTCAACTCGCCGTACGGGCACGTCCACTTCCCCGTGTACGCGGAGACGATCGCGTACGTGCCCGGCCGGCCGTACGACGTCGCCGCGTCGGCGAGCGAGTCCGTCAAGATGCTCTCTGCGGCCGCGAGGGAGGCGGGGGTGTGGCTCGTCGGCGGTATGTCTGTGCTTGGATGGTGGCGCTTGGTGAGCTGATGTGCGCAGGCTCGATACCCGAGCGCGATACCACCGATAGCAAGCTGTACAACACGGCGACTGTCTACTCCCCCAAGGGTACGTATTCCCTCTCTGTGTCCGCGCGGCGATCTGGACTCTGCGCGTCACAGGGGAACTGGTCGCGATACACAGGAAGGTACACCTGTTTGACATTGACATTCCGGGCAAGATAACATTCAAGGCGAGTTCTTCTCCGCTGCCCACGATGCACGCCACACCTTGCGAGAACATTCTTCATCTTATCCACAGGAGAGCGAGACCCTCACAGGTGGGAAGACCATAAACTGCTTTGACACAGGCACGCTTTCCTCCGTTCGCGAAGGCCCGTGAATCTGATGGTGCGTATTTATAGATTTTGCGCGCGTCGGCCTCGGGATCTGTTACGATGTGCGGTTCCCCGAGCTCGCGATGATCAATGCGCGGCGAGGTGCGTCTGTGTGCGATCGCGTGCGTGCAGCTGACATTTCGCGCTGCAGGATGCCAGGTGCTGATATACCCCGGTGCGTTTAACCTGACGACGGGTCCGCTGCACTGGGAACTGCTCCAGCGCGCACGGTGAGTAGAGTCTAATTTATATATTGCAGCCACTCAGTCCTGGCGTTAGGGCGGTCGACCAGCAGGTGTATTTCTCAATGTGCAGCCCCGCGAGAGACATGACGGCGGGCTACCACGCGGTAAGTGCACGGCTCCATCCGCCTGCGCAGAGGTGACATTCTGCATCCCAGTGGGGACACTCGATGGTCGTCGACCCGATGTGAGTTCTCGGTCGCACGCTGTTCCCTTGATCCATGCCGATTGCACGCGCAGGGGGAAAGTGATCGCAGAAGCAGGGCACGAAGAAGACATCGTGTATGCGCACATCGGTATGCCGTTGCCCGTCTCTGCCTCGCCTCACGCTGAGCAGCCGCGGCAGACCCACAGACGTTCCACGACGCAAGGGCAGGGATCCCGGTGACGACGCAGCGGCGGTTCGACGTGTATGCGGATGTGAGCGCAGGGCTCTAGAGTAGGGTCGTGTATTCGAGGGCTGCAGATCTGCTTTGTACCTGTCATGCCAGCGCTTACTGGACCCTGCATGCCTAATACCGCGGAGTCACGTGCCACGCGCCTACATTTGGACCCTCGGTGATTAGGCGCCAATCTGACAAGGAAATTTCTGGTGCCTTCGGGGTGCTTCCACAGGCTTCCAACCTGTTCCCGCTTGTCTTTTATTGCACTGCACCTGCTGCAGCGCCCGAGCACACTTTCCTCCATCCGCACCCCCACCCTCGACGACCCTCGACGACGATGGTCAAGGAATCGTGAGTCGGCCCCGGAGAGTAGCGTGCGCGTGTCTGATCGACGTGGCGCGCCCCAGGAAATACTACGATCTCCTCGAGGTCTCGCCAGACGCCTCGGAGAGCGAGCTCAAGAAGGCGTACCGCAAAAAGTGAGCTCCTGCGCGATCCCCGCGCCGCGCTGCTGACGTCTCCGCGCGTGCAGAGCACTCCGGCTGCACCCCGACAAGGGCGGCGACCCCGAGCTCTTCAAGGAAGTAACGCATGCGTACGTGCACCGCGCCGTCCTCTCGTCCGCCGCGGCTCACGCCCCACAGATACGAGGTCCTCTCCGACCCACAAAAACGGAGCACGTACGATGCGCTCGGCGAGGCGGGCCTGTCAGAGTCGGGCGGCATGGGCGGCATGGACCCGCAGGTACGTGTCACTGCCTCGAGGCGGTGCGCGCCAGCTCACGCCCGCCCAGGACCTGTTCAGCCAGCTGTTCGGCGGCGGCGGCTTCTTCGGCGGCGGCGGCCCGTCGCGGGGCGCGCCGCGCAAGACGAAGGACCTGGTCCACCGCGTGCACGTCACGCTCGAGGACCTCTACAAGGGCAAGACGTCCAAGCTCTCGCTCACGCGGAACGTCATCTGCAGCAAGTGCGCCGGCAAGGGCGGCAAGGAGGGCGCGGTGCAGCAGTGCGCCGGCTGCCGCGGGTCCGGCGTGCGCGTCACGCTGCGCCAGATGGGCCCGATGATCCAGCAGATCCAGCAGGCGTGCGACCAGTGCAGCGGCACGGGCGAGATGATCAACGCCAAGGACCGCTGCAAGACGTGCAACGGCAAGAAGGTCGTCTCGGAGAAGAAGATGCTCGAGGTGCACATCGACAAGGGCATGAAGGGCGGCCAGACCATCAACTTCCGCGGCGAGTCCGACCAGGCGCCCGGCGTCACCCCCGGCGACGTCGTCATCGTCATCGAGGAGAAGCCGCACGAGCGGTTCCGCAGGCAGGACAACGACCTCGTCATCGACCAGGAGATCGACCTCCTCACCGCGCTCGCGGGCGGCCAGTTTGCGATCAAGCACCTCGACGACCGCGCGCTGATCGTCAAAATCAGCCCCGGCGAGGTCATCAAGCACGGTACGTGCCCGCCGCGTGCACCCGCTCATCCGCGACGCTGACATGCGCGCCGCAGCCGACCTGAAGGTGATCCCGGGCCAGGGCATGCCCTCGTACCGACATCACGAGCCGGGCGACCTGTTCGTGCACTTCACGGTCAAGTTCCCGGACCACATCGACCCGGCGTCGATCCCGATGCTCGAGAGCGTGCTCCCGCCGCGCCCGCCGCTCGAAAAGTTCCCAAAGGCGACGATGCTCGAGGAGGTCGAGCTCGAGGAGGCGGACACGCGGCAGCGCGCGCGCGCGAACAACGCGGGCGACGCGATGGACGAGGACGAGGGCGAGCCGCGCGTGCAGTGCGCGAACCAATGAGCGGCCGGCCCGCCGCGCCGCTGCGAAGCCGCGCCGTTGTGTTGTGATGTGCTCCCGTCGGTGTTGTATTCTCACCCATCTACCTCTCTCGCGCGCTGTTGCATCTCATTCCCGGTACCGTAGCACACCTTAGTTGCATCCACTACACATGTTAGATTCCCTGTGACAGTATACCGCCACGTTGTAAAGATGCATGGACAAAGAGTATCAATTATTGTGTGCAGCTGTTCTCCTACGGCAAAACTTTGGCGATGGCCCTTCTCTGCTGACCATGATTGCGACATTGCCTCATGAACTCACTTGCAGCCGCCGATTCAACCGAGTCTATACTAGTTGAGTGTGATAGTGCGATAGTAGTAATAGTGCGATTGAATCCTGTGAGTGTGATGGAGCATTAATAGTGCGATCACAGCCGCTGATAGTGTGATGGTGCCAGCGCCTGATTAGGTGTTAGGCGGACCTCTCTTGCAGGCAGGGTTGGGCGGTCAAGGCTTGACCCCTTGACCCTTGACCTGGGTCAACGGTTTGACCTGGGTCAATGACCCAGGTCAAACCGGTTGACCCGGGTCAAGGTGTGATTCTCACGTGATGACAGGCCTACTATTATAGTAGCGACAATACATTTAATGCTATTCTTCCTGTGTGCGAGTGATTAGGGACCGAACACAATGTGTAATTGAATGGAGCCCACTTGTCCAACATCCTCAAATTAATGGCAGAGGCTGATGAGCATGAAGAAGTCTATGCTCAGCTGTCTGCTCCAAATCTGCCAGAGCACTCATCTACTACACCAATTCCGATGCACGAGGGACTACTACTGTGAAATCTATTTCAATATCCTTCAGATACACAGATCTTTCTGCATTTTGGACGAGAGGAAATCAACATTTAGACAGAGAAATGGATTACTCGACTTGCTGAATCTGAACCCTTGATCATCTTGTATCAATCGCATATTAATTACATGCCAACTCACACCTATACACTACGGACATCTGTGTCGTCTACACCGCGACTTAGTGCTCAAGCCACTCGATTGACCAATCACAATCATCTGTTGAGGTCATGCACAAGTCACGCCTTGACCCCATTGACCCCATTGACCCCATTGACCTTTGACCCGGGTCAACGCTTGACCCAGGTCAAACCGGGGTCAAACTGGGTCAAGCCCAACCCTGCTCTCTTGTGCCCGATATGGCAATGACCCGCCCATCTTCTTCAACGCTGTGGCAAAATAGCGCGGCTGCGATAAGAACCCACTACCTTCGGTAGCGGGAATAAGATGAGATGAACTGAAGTGCGATGGCGTTGCTGGAAGACCCAGTCAGCTCTCCGACCACTCCATCATATTTTCCATGCCTACCTATGATGTCTGTTGCTGTGTTATGCGACGAATTAGCAGTGTCGTAGCTTTCAAGTAGGGCGACATCTTGCTCCGAGTTGACTTTCACGACGACGACAATAGACAAGATAGAGATATGCTGGTCGTCGGGAAACAACCACTCACTTTGCAAACGCTTTAAAGCCTTCGGATATGAAAACGAAGATTCCAGACCTCAAGCTATCAAGTCGGACTACGGCAAAATGGTCCGATATCATGACAAGGATAGTTCGGCGGCTTGCCATAGCGGCGTTTGAGCACGTTTCATGTAACACCTTTCGAGCTGATGGCGAAGGGTGCTGTCTAGCGCATGGCGTGCGTCAATAAGGACTCAGATTGTGCCCATGATTATCGTGACGTTCACCGCAGGCTGACATAACAAATTTGAATTTGAAAACATAAACTCACTCATGAGAAGCCTGAAATCTCAGCAAGTTCAGATTGTGGCGTATGGTAAACATTTATGCGTGACATTCTGATATTACGGTATCTGAGCTATCATTATCACCCATCCAACCGAAGATATCGTCTGGAAGCAGAACGTCACTACGGATTGCGCACAAAGACCCAAGCAGGCCAAGGGCCCCAAGGAGATGGCATTTCCCGAAAACCTTTCATCTGAAAGCCGAGATGCTCATATATGGTGACCTACACCCATTTGAGTCAGCCTCATCGTAATGTGTAGAGAGGTTAAAAGCACATTTCGAGCATTTGTTGTGGCTAGCGCCATCGTGTAGCCGTTCTGGCGAGCTTTTTGAAGTGCTAGTTGGAACATTGCCTTTGATACACCCTTTCCTTGATATTCAGCCTTTACGAAGTTGAAATCGCACCAGTAGCAGATCCGTCCGGTCTGAATGATCGATACAATATAAGCATGCTTGAACCTCCAGTCGCCCACGTTGTCGAGGAGCTTACATTCTCCATTCCAGAGAACTCGTCTATCACTTTGGGAAAGTCGTGCCCGAGCTATACGATAACGCGCCAGTGAGACGAGTCACGTGTTTACCACAACGACAACGCTACAAACCGTCGTCGCGCAAAAGTCTTTGGCCTCATCAGGTAGCTTTCTGAGATAGTCCGTATACCCGAGTTTCAACTGCTCCTCTCTTTTGATATATCGATCAGTGTTTTGCTTTGCTTTGGTCGCTGCAATCATACGTACGTAGAAAAGAGGAGCTGTCCAGGTAGGACCCACAAACTAAAACCAATCATGGTCCCATTTTCATCTAATGCGACGAACATGTCGCCAATCTGGAATGCTATGGGCCTTATCATTACCTGTGCGAGCTCGGGCAATAGGCTTGTGTCGCTTCCGGTCAACGCGATTGCAAGTGGATCTGAACAAGCGCAGAATGAGAACGAACACGAAGGAGTATACTGAAAATTAGAAGGCGACCTGCTGGCATGAGATCGGCAAAGATTCGTGCAGCGTCCTGGACATGAGCCTCTGAGCAGTTGCCGTGAGCCGTGAGAACGCGAATGGAAGTAGCGTAAGTAGCGCACCTGTGGGCTTTGCGACCTGCTGCACAGTGAATGTAGGGGAAGACATGGCGGCTCTAAGGTTAATATTTTAATTCCCGCCACGTCAGTAGTGGGTTTTTATAGTAGGGCAACCATAGGGGGGCGGCAAGTCCCGCATGACCAAGCGCCATGATGCGCCACTGTCATGATCAGATGCCGGGCATTTCATCAACGGCATCTCGTTGGCGCCCATATTGGCGCGCAAGTACTGGCGTAACTAACTCATGTTGCGATTCGGGAACGGCGGCTGCCGCCGCCTCGTGTCAGGGACCGTCGGTACGCTAGCAAGTGTGATATTAACTTCTCCTATCTTTCCTGTTTCATCCACTAGTCTACTCAGCGCCAGGCACCTGTAGCGCACTAGTACTTACATAGTATACCGTAGCTACACTTATGCCAGCCGCGCGAGTACCGGATGCCCCAGAGGCTTACCTTTGGAGCATCCGCGTACGTATCTCCCTTCTGTCTCGTTCCCGCCTGTACTTACATGCCGCAGTGACGCGAACGCATCCGCGTCACTTTAGGTACGACATATATAGAGGCCTACCTTTGGAGCATCCGCTGACGCGAACGCATCCGCGTCAACTCCGGTCTGCGTGTTGAGACTCCCGCCGTATCCGCTGCGCCGATCCGCTCCGGATCGCCTTGCCCAATCGCATTGTAACGCGATAACTCACCGAGAACAAAGATTCATGAAACATGTTGGCGGGAAGACTTGTTCAGAATGATAATATAAACAAATTGTTGGGAACAGATGCTCACAAAATAATTCACTGTCCGAGATCTCAACATTATGTCAGAAATTTCCTAAAACGGTTGCAATCCAAGGGGCGTTGCGATTGGATGGCAATCTGAATGCGATTAGTCACAATGTGACTGGCGCAGCGTCAGCGATTACAATAGCGCATACGAGCATTACGTAAACATTACAATCCCTTGCAATGCGGCTGCAATGCGATTGCGATGCCCTTGCGATGGGATTGTGATGGGATTGTGATGGGATTGTGATGGGCATTGTGATGGCATTGCAACCAAATCGTTCCCATTGCAATGATCGAAATCGTATCACAAGACCTGATCATTGCGATCGCTTGCAAGCGCTTGCAAGCTAGATTTGAAATTTGTGACATACACTACTCTCCCAGAGACAATGAAGCACTTTTAAAAGATTCTGTTCCCAACATTTTTAGCCAATGTTCACTTTGAATATTTGGGACTATCACTCTGTGGTGTAGATCCATGGGAAAGGAGGAGTTACATTTATACTGATTTGACAATGTATGGATCAAAATGTCGTCTATGGATTATATGGTAGAGCTTGGCTTATGATATTTGACAATCTGATCTTAAACATCTTAGTCAATCTATCTACGGTCTACGGTACACACAGGCTGCATTGTCTCTTGGCTATGAATATATTATAGCAGAGCGTAGTGGAAGCAGTTGCCTGCCTTTTTGGGATGACATTGCGCCATATAGGCGCACAAAACGTGTCGCGTCGCATTCGTGTAACATCAGCTTCACTCCAGGTGTACTGCGTCAAATGATGCGTCTTTAAGTCTATTTATGATAATGAAATCTACGTAGGAGCGCCTCATCCTCAATGATTAGTGTATGCCTTAGTGTTATCTTATGTTCCGGCTATTAAGACAATGATTCTCCCCTAAGATCAGCATGCCAACATCAGGAAAATCCTACTTTGCTAGACTAGAGAAATTAGGGACAGATTAGATTTAATCCAGCTGGATTATCCCAGATTAGACGATTAGGAAGATTAGACATTTACAAAACCCCCCCCTGTATAACTTAATTAAGCTAGATCCTGATTGTTCATGATTATCTGTAATCTGGCTCAATTAGGGCTGGATTAGAAGTGGATTAGACTCAATTAGATCTCGATTCGACAGTGGTTGTGCTTGCAGCCTTTCATTCACAGCATACACATTTGATAGAAATATATTGATGCTATATCACTACACACTGTCACGGATGTGCCCAGGGGGCCACTGTACTTCCCTCGCTATAGGTTCCACATGCGGCGCTAGGCGTACGCCGCGTCTCTGGTCCTCAGCCACCTCCTCGTGCGTCTCTCTAGTTTGTTGGTCACCTGACTGTTAGGTTAGCGCTGTAGGGTAGCGCGCGCCTCAGGTATCACACGTTATGGTCACACAGTTACATCGTCACAGTAGTTACATAGTCATGTGTCCTCTTACATAATGCGCGCACAGGCCATTAGTTTAGGGCGGCCCTTACTGGCCAGCTACAGATGTATAAGTACGACGGATGAGGACTTACATCCTCATCCTTGAGATTCTCGTCAATGCACTATTGTGCCTTTCTTATCACTTCCCTGCGCGTGCTCTGGCCCGAGGGCCCCTCTTGTCTTGCTCGACTGTGTGGTGCCTCACTACGTCGCCTCTAGGAGTCCTTAGGGAATGGTCACCTTTGGTACAGCCGACAAGGTCACCGCTGGCGCGGCGTCGCACACGTCTTGTAGGGCGTTAGGGAGTCCCCCTGATGCCAGGGTCGCACAGACGGGTAAGTCTGTGACATAATCTCAAGGATATCTTACCTCCCCTCCGGCGCGAACTGCGTTGGGGCCGAGGGTTCTCCACGTACAGGGTGCCATGGCAACGCGGCGGGGCAGCCTCTGGTAGAAGCGCCAGAGGTCCGTAGTCTTACGAGCCCCCACGAAGCGTTACACCAGGCGAAGTACCCGTGCGGAGTGAGCAAGCAAGTCCGCCCCCTTTCGAACGCAAGGTAGAAGGGGTCAACCGACGTAAGCCCCGTTTGAGGACCCGCCGCCGTCACCCCTGACAAGGGAATGTACGTGCGTGTGGAGGTCTAGGGCAGTCCGGCCAGTTACCCCTGGGCGGCAGGCACAAGTACAAGATCTCATGACCAGTGGGTATGCGAAGGAACCCGCAAGGGTCTCCAACCCCACACCGACGGTCTCGAAGGATAGACAACAGCATCGACAACCGACTACTATACTCGACTGAGCCAACCACATACCCCGAGGTCGGCGCGTCACGCTCAGCCATGTCGGCGGCAGTCCTAGGAGGCGGAATGAACAAGCATTACCACAACCTCCGATGGGCCCGCTCACCGCTGACGAGCCTCATTCGCTCACGTTGCGGGATGTAAGGGAAACAGGGAATGGTCACCGGTTTCATCCCAATGTTCTCCTGCAGGCGACGCTCACTTCTCTCCTCCATCGGCGGACGGACCGTGCACATGGATGCTCCCCACTCTACGTTGCAAGGGATGGGCCGTGTGTTAAACAAGCAACCAAGGATGCGAGGGTCGTAGGATATAAGGTAGAACGTTAGGGACAACGTTTTTTAGGAGGGGGGGTAATGTCACGGATGTGCCCAGGGGGCCACTGTACTTCCCTCGCTATAGGTTCCACATGCGGCGCTAGGCGTACGCCGCGTCTCTGGTCCTCAGCCACCTCCTCGTGCGTCTCTCTAGTTTGTTGGTCACCTGACTGTTAGGTTAGCGCTGTAGGGTAGCGCGCGCCTCAGGTATCACACGTTATGGTCACACAGTTACATCGTCACAGTAGTTACATAGTCATGTGTCCTCTTACATAATGCGCGCACAGGCCATTAGTTTAGGGCGGCCCTTACTGGCCAGCTACAGATGTATAAGTACGACGGATGAGGACTTACATCCTCATCCTTGAGATTCTCGTCAATGCACTATTGTGCCTTTCTTATCACTTCCCTGCGCGTGCTCTGGCCCGAGGGCCCCTCTTGTCTTGCTCGACTGTGTGGTGCCTCACTACGTCGCCTCTAGGAGTCCTTAGGGAATGGTCACCTTTGGTACAGCCGACAAGGTCACCGCTGGCGCGGCGTCGCACACGTCTTGTAGGGCGTTAGGGAGTCCCCCTGATGCCAGGGTCGCACAGACGGGTAAGTCTGTGACACACACTATGCGAAATGTTGAAGTGGTACGATCTCAACGTTTGTCGGTGGCAGTGGACACACAGCTTGCTACAGCTGTGGCTGTGTTCTCTCTGTCCATCACACAGCCCGAGTCTCTATTGACCGCAGCCAGGAGCATCGGCAGGGTGCGCACAGCACGTGGGAGAGTGCAGAGTAGGCTATGGGGCGGAGTCACTTGACTACGCCCCCCACCGTGAACAAATCACGCACCTCGTGATGGAACATACCATGTAGCATAGTGTATGGTTTTGCAACATAGCACACATTGTCCATGTAGGTCAACTCGTGCACATAGCACGCATCATCCATGTAGGTCAACTCGTGCAGGTACTGGGCCAAACTGTTCGAACTCTGGCGTAGGACTTTGTTTACCTTCTTTTGGTGCTGCTTGTAAGTGGGTGAGCCCTCAAAGAGCGAGATGGTTGTGGAGGCATGACGCCATTTGGACATGCACGCTGCCGGTGATGGGCTGCCTGCATGGCACCGATGTCAGCACAATGATGTGTGTCTGCACCACTGCCATCACCATCACCATTGCTAGGTGGTCTTCTCTCAACGTCTGCACTCACCACTCAACGTCCTCTGTGCTCACCACTCTCACCACTGCCCTCTGTGCTTGTAACCTGCCCTTTAGCCTGCCCCCGCTCCATGCCTATGCTCTGCAGCCTTCTGTCCATGATTGTCGGCTGGCGGGGACAGTCAGAGAATGAGGCGGTGCATATGTCGACAGACTCTCTCTGGCTAGAGGAGTTTCGTGGCTGCTGCACTCACCTAATGATGGCAGCAGCGGCGGTGATGACACTGAATATGCTGTCATCATCACCACCGTTGACGCTGCGCAAGGACATGTTCCATGTCAGGCATCGAGGCAGTCAGTCCATAGTCAAGGAATAAGGGACAAAGCGCCGGAGTTGCTCTGTGACTTGGTAACGTCACCGCAATTAGCGCTTAGCAATGTTGCTGGCTGATGATTAGAAAGACAATTAGATGGGATTAGGGTATGGTTAGTGTAGAATTAGGAGAATGGACCACTTTTATATGAATTAGATAAATTAGACTCAAGCTAGGAAAGTGAAGACCTAATTAGCTTCTAATTTCTCTAAACTAGCAGAGTCGATTTTTCCTGATGAAGGTCATCAGCAAAATGCGAACCCTCATATCTAGTCTGCTAACTGTTGTAAATACCAGCTCAGTAGATATACATAGATACGAGCAGATACTATGCACGGGGTAATGGCAGGATCAATGAGGACCAAAATATAATTTGTAGGATCAACGGGGACCAAAATACTAGTTTCAGGATCGACAAGGACCGACATGTTATTTGCAGGATCAAAGAGGACTGAAATATTATTTGCAGGGCCAAAGAGGACAGACATGTGAATTGCAGGACCAAAGAGGATGGACATATCATTTGCAGGACTAACCAGCACAGCAGTACCAATGGCAGTTACAAGTAATATCCACAGTGACACAGTCTCACCTGACTGTGAGACCATGCTAGTGGGGAACCCTCTAATCTCCTAACTCTTTATCCTTAGAGTCAAGTGGATGTGGGGCGGCCATCACAGAGTCAGCGAGTGGCTACCAGACTAGCATGCATGGGGTGAGACAGAGACATCGAGGCTGACTAATGAGGCATGCAGGGAGTCTTGGAAGAAAGGGGCCCTAGCCCATAGTCGAGAATCTTAGAGATGAGGTATAAGCCTCATCTTGTCGTACGTTATATACATGCTTGGTAGCCTGTAATGGCCTACCCTAAAGACGAGGCCTGTGCGCCGTATCTAAAGGTCCATGTGATCAGGTAACTACCGTAACGTAGCACATACATACTGTGACCGTGATGTGAGAGCGCGCCTACCCCAAGCACTGTACATCTTATCATACATCTTATCATAATTTACTGGGTCTGGCGTCTAACGTAAGAGGGACCGTCATAGAGGTGCTAACCTAGGATCCAGGGGGCACGTAGAGGCCGAATAATCCTGTAAATACCTAGAAAAATAACAGGGCCATGCCACAGGGTAATACTGTGACACACAGTCCCTCAGAGAGCATGTCAAACAGGAGCTCGATCATGGATTCATGCACAACAGATTGGTTACAGCAAATACTTACAAAGGGCATTGAAGTGGATTATACTAAGGGCACAAATCTGTAGTCATCTCATGACAGCCCTGCATCGCCATTGAATTCATGTCCCTGCATGCAGGGGTGGTGTCTTGACACACGCAGTGTAGTCACAACGTGGCCTCCAATTCAATTTAGCAAGTTCATTACCTGATCAGGCAACACCTTTTGTAATACTTCATCACCTGTCATACTTTTAGTCGGCTCTTGAAACTTGTCAAGTAATATAAAGTCTGCTCTCAAGGCCGTCCGCTCGTTCATCCTTCTCTCTCCCTCAACACCCATGTGTTCTTTCAACACCCTAGGCAAAGTCTCCCCATGTCACAATACCTGTGACCCTCATCCACCAACGCTCTGCCCCATACACCTGCTCCAACCCTCAATGCCTAAGTCCCTACAACCCAACGCATAACTGGGTATACCCCCCCCAAGGCGCTGGCTCCAAAGGTAGAGGCTAGTAGTCGAGGTTGCAGACGAGCAGTCTTAAGTAACACAGCAGAGAGGTACTGGTAAGGGGGCCTAAGCCCCAAGATTGGATTGACTTGTCTGGGGAGTAAGCCCCAGATGAGGCAAGGATATATACATGTTATCTAGCAGTGCTTACTACTAGCTATAGGGTATGCCCTAAAGCGATGTGGCCTGTGCGCACGCACCTAAGACAGAACTGGTGACCATTTACATAACACGTCCCATGACCAGCAGGCTATCTTATCTACCAAGCGTGACTATCTAATATATCAGGTGATCTCTGGACATGAGTACACGGGTTCGAGACGGGATGAGGGCATCATGTCATAAATGTGACACCCCAGCCCACCCACGCGTACCTGACCCCTCCACCACCTCTGCTTCGTCTCTTTCCCTTCTTGATTGTCACAGATTAATTTCTCCCTCTCCCCATCTCAGGATCAAACTCACAAACTCATTGTAGATAGTCACATGATCTGTGCCAAGTAGCTTAACGGTTATGCGTTGCCCCCCTCTACGGTCAGCGCCTTGCTAGCTTATGTCATAACTATACATGTGATTGGCTTATATCAGCATACGCACAGACCACACCTTTAGGGCTAGTCCGATCTCAGTAGTGTACAGGTCTCTCATGTATATAAGCAGGCGACGTCTGAGGCTTACACCTCAGACTGATGATATTCGACGTTGGGCTTAGTCCCTCTCAACTCACTGCTGCATGCTGTCTGCGACTGGACTCCCCCCTCATACCTTGCTAGTCTGGGGTACGATCATCAGATAACCTCATCACTAGTCATAGGACGATATCTTGAGGATTAGGATGATGGTAGTCGGTATGTGACACAGTTCTGTGTCATTAATGACACAACATACCGCCTCATATATCGACGCACAAGAGGGGGCCTAGGGGACACCTGCCAGTGGTCATGTTGGTATGGGTGACATGGTGAGTATCGGTCCATAGGGATACCCCAAGTCCCTAGAGGGAGAGGCGAAGCTGTCGGTCTACCAGTCTAGCATGCATGAGGTTGAGAGTATGTGGGACTTGCCCCAGAGTGTGATTAACAAGCCTGAGGTTGTAAGACCTCAGGTGGTAGGTTATATACATGCGACGCACTACACTACAGATATCGTGACCAGCTCTAAAGGCATGGTCTGTGCGTAGTACATCACGTTCCTGCTTATGTAATGATATTAGGTAACCTACTATCATGACGTGACCATAGGGGGGGGTGCAATGCATATCCACTACACTACAGAGCAAGGGTCATGTGATTAGTAGGCGGGGGCATATGAGATCAACCCCTGATGGGGGAGAGGCATTATTTTGTGACATTGGTGCTGCATGGCGCTGCTTGTGACCCTGTTTGTTTGATGCATGTGTGGGACACAGGCTAGCACATCAATGTCTATAAGGGATGTGTTACGATTTTACCAGGTACACTTGAATATTCTTGTTGACACCTCACTGTGTGTAAGGACTTAGCGTTCAACCGCTGTACCCAGCGCTCGATTCCTAGGGGCCTCCGTTCAACTGTAGGCCCTGTTTCATGTATAACAACCCTATGCCCACTCTCCATGTTCGCATCGCGTTCTAGCTGATATTCTGTGTCTAACCACAGTAGTTCTACGTTTCATCCCTTGTTGTGCTCAACCGCAACACTTCTCCTTTATTACTTATATCGTTAGCCCAACGGACTTAATAGTAGCAGTACCAAAGACACTATGACCCTGATTAGCAGAGCGTAGTATTTAACCTGATGTAAATACCAGCCGAGTTCCTCAGCTCGACCTTGTTGAATTACAAGGATCTTATACTCGTTCTCAAAGGCTTGAGCAATTAAGCCTGCAGCTTGTATATTGACACTCTGGCTCTGAGGAGTCCGACGAGTAGTGCGCTACTCAACACGCTGAGTAACTCGACTTAGTTATTTCGCGTTGAACGGATATTCGATCTGTAACAGGATGCCTATATCAAGTTCACATAATCCTGGGAGACATGTGTCTTTTTATACCTCAGCCAACGAATCTTATCATGTATGTCTAGACATGCATATATGCACATCCTGCTGACCTCATGTGCAACCCACTGATGCGCACACACACATATGTGTGAGATTTCCCTTCATTTCTCAAAGTGTGGCAGAGATTGACATCCCTAACTGGCACACACCGCAGCCCAACACTCTTCCACCCGAGCCTCCATCTGCTTTACCTGAACATATGAGACTTGGCTCGCTGGGTATATGCCAACACCATGTTGCATTTGCGCCATACCGGGACCTCTATCAAGTGCCTATGCTGCATTTTTTGTCACAAATCTGACATTTTTCCGCTATTATTTGCCATTTATCCGGTATTATTATGCATACCTACGAGTTATCCCGTACTTAACAGTACATGCCGACATGCCAGTGTAACCTAACGGTTATTACCTAAGCCCAAGGGCGCTTACGTGCTACTAAGCAACTATGACACGGCGTCTACATGCTAGTCATCAAGCATGACAGGTTCCATTACCAATGCAACCTTAGTCATAAGACTAGACCCATGGTCTAATCTAGCCCATGATATCATCATTTCCAATAATGATATCATCATGACATCATACGGTCTGGCCTCCGGTCCAGCCTAGACTATGGCACCACTATGGTGCAATCCCCTTGTCATCATTACCAATAATGACACCATAGCAACACCATCATTACAAATAATGGCATCGCTGCTCTAGACCTCTGGTCTAGCATGTTCTATGACATCACTATGATGTCATCCCTATGTCATCATTACAAATAATGACATCACTGGTCCAGGCCACCAAGCCCAGTCCAATCCATAGCACACCATCATTACACAATAATGGCATCGCTATTCTAGACCTCTGGTCTAGCACACTCCATGACCTCATCATTTCCAATTATGATGTCATTATGAACTAGGCCTCCAGCCCGGTTACCATGTATGTGGATCTTCTGATCCACCCCTTGTCTCCTACTGGCTAAGCCCACAGGCTAGCACGGTCGCCGTAGACACCTATGCCATGACAACCTTATGTTGTCATTATGATGTATGCATGATGCCTTATCGCATCATTATGATTAAACAGATGGCGCCATACTGACACCATCGCCCCATGATGCATGGACCTCCTCCGTTTAGGGTAGGTCAACCTCCTTACTTACGTAATCAAGTATAAGCATGTATATAAGAATAGGGCTTAACGCCTTTAACGTTAGTTCTATTCTTCTAGGCACTGCACGCCCTAGAAGAACTTAACCTCTCTTCTGCGTGCCTTCTGACTGCTTGCCTGCTTATTCCCCTCACCTTGTGGATTAGGCGGTGAGTCCCACAGTTAGATCTGTGTCATTTTTGAGGTAGGTAAGTGTTGCACACTTTCTGCAGCGTCCTGTATGACCACTTAGTTGGCTGCCATACCGAGGTCTCTGACTGCTGTACTATGCTAGATCTCTGGTAGCCCTTTCGGTTAGTAGCTGGATCTATTGATATGATCGTTGCATGTATATTTCGTATAAATTCAAATTTCATTGGTGCACTATCCAGAATGAGTACAGTTTATAACAATACCTGCCTGGTGTGCCTGAGTGGTGCCCCTGCCCTGCCGACTGCCCAGGGGACCGCTATTGTGCAGTCCTTGCAATAGCAAGGGCCTCAGCTAAGGTCCTCACAATAGCGAAGGGCCTCAGGTGAGGTCCTTGCAAGAACACATCCCTTGGGCGCTTGCTATTGCACGGACCTGCTACTATAAGGGGGTTATACATGAGTATACTGGTCTGGATACAGTTACAGGACCTGCTAGGTATATCTACGTAGATATGAGTAGATCTACAGTCTCGCACTTCGCTGATGAACTGGCTGTCACAAGCCAATTTCAAAGCCTAGTAGACCACGCTAGGTTGGCACCCCATTCACGCCATAAGCACGTTACAGCACTCCATCCGAGCCCAGCTGGAATCCTACGGCAACGCTAGTAGAAGCCCTCCACTATACAGGACACTACGGGCACTAGCAGGCCACCAGCAGTCTAACCCTAGACTCAGTCCAAGTCCCGGCAGCAAGAGCCATACGCTGCCTAGTCCCTAAACCCCGGAGTCACGAGCCGACCCCTAGAGACCAACAGGCTACGATAGCACGATGGTACGCCTTGTACAAACCAGGCTAAACCGTCACCGCACATACGCTATACGCCGACTAGGAGTACGGTCTACACTCGCACGTGACCCAGAACATTAAACCTACCATCTCACGTCCCCTACGCACGGACACTCGCCATTACTGGCATAGACACTATACTATACCCCGTACGCACCCTGACCTACAAGAACAGCAGGCAGGGATAATAACCCCAGGCTCTGCACGACTGAGAACCCTACCAGTCACAGAGCGCTATACCCGATCATGGCAGACCACGCCCGATCACGGACTTAGAACCCCGCCATTACCGGCACACCTACGATCGACGAGAACCACTGATCGAATCCGACCGATTGGCTACTCATTAGATCCGCCCCTTATACGCTACGTCGCCATGGACATCCTCGCAAACCCCAGCGCTCCGATGCCATTACCGGCCCGTAGCTCATAGCCAGTTAGATACCAGTACGTAGAGGCCTCTGAGCCGCCGTACACAAACATGTACAAATAGTTTAGGAGTATATATGCCAGACAGTCTTGAGCGTAAACCTCAGACTTGTCTTGGCCTTTGATGGCTAGTGGTCCCGGGATCAGGAAGGCGCCTTTGAGCGAGCCCCCTTCCCCCGGTTGAGTGCTAGTTGTTGCTTGTGTCACTGGCGGTGAGCCACTCTGCTTGTGCCCGGCTTAAGTACACTACCGGCAGCCCTAGTGACCCGCTAGCTTGCCCATCACCGTGCCATCAGTCTAGTGTTGCCGAAGTTCAGTTCAGTTCAGGTTCAGGGGGGTCTGGGGCTGAAAGAATCAAACCAACTGCAGGGAGCCTGAACCTGAACCTGAACCTGGACTGAACCTGCTGAACCGGTTCAGCAGGTTCAGTTCAAGGTTCGAACTAGGTTCAGACCGCTAAGTCACTGTAGAGTTTCAGTGCCACAGATGCATCTTTAGAGACACTGCAGATGCATCTGGGGCTCTCTAAGTCATCGAGATTAGGCACCCGTTAGTACCAAAATAAAGCGTCGCAAGCCGGGAATCGAACCGGGAACCATGAGACCTCAGTGAAACAGCAACCAAAACCACTCAGCTATAGTGCTTAGTGAAAGGAAGATCCTGCACAAATACATAGTCAGTAGTTGATATAATAACAGTTGTAAAAAAATTAAACATTCTGCTCATATGTCAGTAAGCTCAAGTGTTCCTTGAACTCTGAATGCATCTCTTTATTAATGTATCCCACAACCCATATGTATCTGCAATGAGGTAGGGATGCTGTCATAAATTACCTACAGGGCAATATGGAACATTGCACTAAGGTGTGACTTGACAACCAACAGCCACGGTGATGAAAGGACATTAAATGGATCATATTGACAATATGTGACTGGATACCAAGACCATTTGGTGAAGTGGTATAGGTTGCGACTTCGCTGATCCCAGGTCAAGTGTTTGAACCCCACACAGGTATTTCCTGCACAGATGCATCTTATTTTATTCAGATGCTCTATGCAGCATGCTCGGGCATTAAGATTGCTTAGAGAGCCCCAGATGCATCTGCGGTGTCTCTAAAGATGCATCTCCGGCACTGAAGTCCCTCAGTCACTTGCTTTTATAGTGCGTAAACATAATATTTTGGACACCAACTCTGGGTACCTTTCTGTGTATGCCAATTGCCCCATATTGTCTACCTCATCCCCAGCAATATCGAGACCACTGGAATAACCACACTTCAAGTTTTGCGGTGCCTCAAGCATCCATTTAGTGTCTATTGGGCTGCTGCATTCTGAAGTGGCTCTTAGTCTTCTTCATAGTGGTAAAACATAATTTGTTGATGCACAATAATCACTCAAGGCAGCTACTTTGAGCAGTTCAGTAATCAGACCCAGTGAAGACTACGGTCAGGTGCCGTCAGCGCTGAGCAGGCTGAGCCACCCGAGTCAGGTACAACAAGTCTCAGCCAGTCTCATCAATTAATATTTCCACCCACTCAGACTGGCTCAGGTTCCGCCAACTCATCGCGTTTTTAAGACTTTCTTCCTGTGTATATAAATGTAGATGAATAATATGCTCTAGCAGATTTAGCAAGCACCTATCGAACTTGTCTGTAAGGCTCATCTCGCCCTGGTAGCTAAAGGTCAGATTGACAAAATGCCCGCAGACACCAAGATGTATATCTGTACTTGCCTGAAGTGCAATGGCAAGCAGGTTGCAAGGCCTACCTTCTATCTACATCGCAAAATGCGCGAGCACGTGTTTGTGCCTTCAGCTTCCTCAGCTACAGATTTGTTGGAAGAGCTGGGAGTTCCTCAACCATACAATGTCCATTCAGTAAGTCTCGCTTCTAGTGTTCCTGAATTGTATATCCTCACTATGTGAAATAGCGTCAGACATCTGCTGCATACATGCATCTCAGCGACAGCCGAGGCATGTCAAGGTACAGCTCTGTCGACCTGAATGGCTCTGAATTGCAGAGGCTCTAGTCGGTGAACCTAATATACCTGACACTGCCTACCACTAACATTTTCTAGTGGTTTGGTAGAGGATCTCCACCGGCAATACAAAGTCATGAATGATAGGATGAATGATAGGATGCTAGCTATTGAGTAAGTGTAGTACAGTTCTCTTCAATTTTTTTTCCAATTTTCATACACATAGATCTGCATGTGCAAACACAGCAGCTTGTCTAGATAAGATCCTGCAGTCACTCCCCTCAAAAGAAGCTTCCGGGGATGCTCTTCTGGCCCTGGCAAGTGTGCCGAACCTCCCACTCAACCGGAACGACTATCCCAATGTCAAATACTGGGAGCGTAGCGATTTTCTGTATACTCACTCCAGGAACAAGGGTGTTACTGACACCTGTCACAGATTTGGGACATGCCACTATTTTTCCCGTATTTTTACCTATTTATCTGGTATTTCTACGACCTTGTAGACATTTACGCTGCCAAGCGCTCGTCTACACGTACACGCAAACAAACAACACGTACACAACGCGGTATACGTCCACCTGTCATAACAACACGTACATAACACGTTTGTACGCGTCAATGACTCAGCGGACTAACCTCCGATGTCACGCGCCTTACTCATATCCCGGTACCGGGCTATGTCAGTACAATCGGATAAGCGGCCCGCTCGTTATCACATGCCAATGCCCTCACGATTACTCATATTCCGATACCGGTATATAAGAATCACATGCACGGCTTACTAACGTAGCTACAGCCACTTCCACAACATGGACCTACGGTCCAAACAAACGATCTTACTGGTGCGGCCATTACCGGCGCACATGGTCTATTGTAGTTTACGACTTAACTATATTAGTTATGTCTGCGCACAGACCACCTTCATGTTTGGTTCCCTTACCGGTAACCAAACAAAGCATGTATATAAGTAGGGCTATCACTGCGGATAAGCCTTAGATTTGTTCTCTGCATTCGCACAGTCACATATCATCTCTGCTTGCGCCCACTAGTCTCCTCACCAACCTTCTGCAACTCCTTCAAGTCGCCTACAAGGTTATAGTGTGAGTCCCACAGTCTAGTCTGTGTCATAAGAACAAATCTCCCCCCTACCCCCGCCCTTGCGCTTGCGCTTGGGTCTGGGTTTCTATCCTACAGGGGCTATTACTTGTTGCTGCGCACATCCCTTTCTGCCTGACAAGGCGATTGGGGTGATAGTTGAGATCTGGGGGGTACATCGCCATCCTCGGCAGAGGATTGGCAACCAGGGAAGCCACACCGCCTTTTTAGGCAGGAGGCCTACCTAACCCGGACTCCAGGGTCAAGGAGACATGGTCCTCGCTGACAAGCTTGGACCATGCGCGGTTAAGACCCGCCTGTGGAGAAAAGGGGACGGTCTGCCTGTGTGCGCCCAACCCCCTGTCATGGCAAGCGTTGTTCAGCGCCCCATCACTATCCACAGGGTCATCATTATGATGGCATGGGAATTTTCCAAAGCCGCCGCCCAGGCGTAAGGGCCCTGCTTTGAACCCGTCATGGGAAAAGCAGTGAGGGGGATCATCTTCGGATAATCCTGCCAAAGGACAAGTGCGATAGCCACAAAACATAAGTCCTCCGGGCAGTTCGGCGTGCACGTCATGGGGTCAAATAGGGCAAAGGGGTACACTTGCGCGCCTTAGGGCTAATCCACTTACCTGTGGACGCGATGGTATTCCAATGTCCTGAAAAAGTCCCCGTGATAGTCTGTAGACGGCAACCTCATTGTTGAAGCATGGACAGGCTAAGGGATGTAAAATCCCAGCCACTTTCCGGCATCGTCCCTCCGGGGCGGTGTCGTGTATCCGAATCCCAATCATCTGACCCAGGAACCGGCCTGGCAGTCAGCAACTCTACCCCTGGAGTCGGCGCCTCTGACCGTTAGGGTCATGCGAATATCCGCGCCGTCTCGGCACAGGGTTTGCGCGCAACATAAGAGTAATTATGCCCCGTAGTACACCTTCTTTGCTCCTGAAAAGGAGTCCACTACCCTACCTTACATAATCCCTTTCATTCCTGTTCTTGGACGTATCACTGGGAAACTTCGTTTCTCATGAAGGCTGCACTTTCTAGAATCATGCCCCGCGTTACCCGTCGCACCCGTGGCTCCTCCACTGCCCCTTACGTTAAACCGGCGAAGCGGTCCCTTCTCAGCCGCATCGACACCGCCGACATTCCTCGGGCAGAGGACGTCACATACACCCTTCCTGTAAAGGAAGATTACACCGGGAAGCTCCATCTTTGGGAGATCCCCGTCCACATGCCAAAGCACATTGCTGAGGCTGGGAAACCCGCTCCTCGACCTCCCAAACCAGTTCCGCTCGCCAAGCGTATCTGGACAGAGGAAGAGAAGCTAGCCGCTTCCATTACCGCCATGGAGAACTTAATTGAACTCCGCGAACTCAACAAGCTTAAGCTCGCCCGCGATAAGCTGAATAAGCGAATCGCCGCCAAACAAGCCGCCAAGGAAGCCAAGCAGGCGGCTTCTTCACTGGCCCTCCGTCTCTCCAGCCCGGCGGCCGGACCTTCCGTTCCGGCCAACCACAAGATTCTCGACCCTTCCCTCGTCTTCGGGAAGAAGAAGCCTCTCCAAGCATGCGATCAAGTTATTCCCATGCTAGAAGGCACTCTCACTCGCCTCACTCCTCTCGCCAACCACCCCCCTAATTACCCAGGCTTCCATATGGAAAACGACATGCGTTTCCATACTATGGTAGTAGAATTGGAGGATCTGGTGGATAACGTAAAGGATAGAGCGAGACGGGGGAGGATCACCAATAGAGACTGGAGAATTATGAAAAAGTATTGCAAACAGCTCGGCAATATTTCCTTTTTGGATTGACGTACGGACTTAGCTCGTATCGTAGCAGAATGCGTAGCGCTACAAATTACTTTTGCCTTCGGTGTAACACCACCTGACAAGGTGGCAGGGCCCTCAACTACTTCGGTAGAAGAGGATATATTCGCGATTGTATAGTAGAAATACTATCATCTTTTAACTCTGAAATAGAGTGCGAGTGTGATCTATAACGAAAGTCGCAGCTTTCAAAACCAATCCCTTCTTAAGAATCTAAGACAATGAGTAACCGGAAACTAACATTCGTCACAAACAGATTCACAAAAAAAAAAAAAATGTCTTCCACCTCCTCCGTCAGTACTCCCCTCGCTCCCCGCAAGATGCGCCTCCGCTCAGAAGGTCCGGTGACCCCGGTAGCTGGTCCCTCGGGAACCCAGCAACTGGTGACGCTGGAGCACCTAAGCGAGGGAGAGGAAGAAGAAGAAGAGGAAGGAGAAGAGGAAATGCCGGAGTTCGCTCCCCCGCAAAGGGAATCTCCGACCAACCCCATGGGAACACGCCCAGGCTCCCCCATTGCCGGATACCCACCGGCTCGTCGAACTCGCCCTATCGGGCCCGCCACCACCCTGGAAATGGAATTTTCGGGTCCGACACGACAGACCAATGTCGCTGTCGAGAACAACCTCAAGGCGTACCTTCCCGAGGAGGAACACCACAAGGTGGATGGGTCCATACATGGGCCAATCATCGATGCCGCCGTACAACGAAGTGCGGCCATAAGCCATGACACCACCGACACCCTAGGTCGAATGGTGCACGCCCGCCTGGAGCGTATCCATGAACGAATCGATTCCCTGGCTGGGCAATCCAGGGCAATCGAACAGAAGGCCCAAGACGAACTACACGAAGCGGTCAATTCGGTCCGGAACGAGGTATTGTCCACCATGGTGGACCTCGGCAAGGAGCTCCGACAGGAGTACACCGCCAAGCTCTCCGAAATGGAGAAGCAGCTCCGAAGGGACTACCGGTCCCGGCTGGACGACCTCGAGGATGCATTCGCAGAACGCATGGAGAAGGTTGACGAGGAACTCCGGAGGATCCGCAAGAATCCCTCCGTTCCCAACCCTCCCGGCGTCCGCACGCCTCCGGAAGACCCGGTACCGGCCCCCGGTCATGCTCAAGCCAGAGCAGCCGAGGCCGCTGCCGCCGCTCAAGCTGCAGCCGCTGCTGCAGCAGCCGTCGCCCCGCAGATTCCAGGTCTGCCTCAAAACCTGAAAATTCCCCCTCCCCCAGAATTCTCTGGGTCATCTGGAAAGGTGACCGCACAGGAATGGGTGGAGAAGATGGGTCTCTACTTCGGCACCCTCCGAGTTTACGACGACCACGACCGCATTACCACCGCCCTGTTCCGAGTAACCGGGGACGCCTACAAGTTTTTCTCGCCTCTTATCAAAAAGGCAGGAAACGGCGAGCCCCTCGGTACATGGGAGGACTTCACCAAGTCGGTGATGGTCCAATACGGTAAAATGACGGACAAGGAAATCGCAAAAAAGGAAATCCGAGGCTACTACGGTACCAAGGGCAAGGAACTCGCAGAGTCGAACTACTTCAACTACTGCGAACGTTTCCGTACCCTCGGTCGCCTATCGGAAACCGCCAACGAGACCCTGGTTTGGGAGTTCACCGAAACTCTCCCCGAAAAGGTTAAGGACACCTTAAACGTCCTCGGCAAGACTCCGTTCTTCAAGGCCCCGACCGACATCGAACCTCTGATCGACTTCGCTCTGGAAATGTACCAAACGTCATATCCAGACAAGATCAAGGGCTCGATCTTCGAGAAGGCCGCCAAGAAGGACTCGGCCCCTGCCGAAAAGAAGGAGACGTCCTCCGCTTCTGCGAAGAAGTCGGAGAAAAAGAAGGACAAGGGAAAGGCGCCCGCCAAAGCCCCCGCCGACACCACCAACGCCGTCTGCACATACTGCAAGCAGACAGGACATTACTTCAACAAATGTCCTAAGCTTGCGGCAGACAAGGCCGCGGGAACGTTCGTGCCTGCCGCTCAGCGGGCCGAACAACAAAGGGCGAAGGATGCAGCTGCCGCGTCTGGAAAGACCACGGCTGCTCCTTCGGGTAGTGGAAAGGGACAGGCTTCTGGCAAGAAGCCGTACTCGGCGCCCCCCGCGGATGGCAAGACGTATCGTGCCCGAACGATCTGGGAAGAAGTAACGGCTGACTCAAGCTCAGCAGGACCCTCGGCCCCCGCCACCACCGTCGCCAATGTCGGAACCATCTCGGTTCCCCTCGCCCCAACCACACGTCTCGAAGACGTTCTGTGAAGAACACACCAGCCCCGCAGCGGCTGGGAGTGTACAGCGCCCCGAAGAAGCGCACCTCTACGAAGAGGCTTCACAGAGACCCCTTATCTTGTGGGAAGATAAGGCGGTCGTACGTCACCCGGTATCCCACATCGGTATATTCGGAAACTCGGCAATGGACTTTGCCCGGAGGACAAGGACACTAGTTACACGTGCCCCTCCTGTACAATACTTTCATCCTGACCCACTCGCGCTCAAGTTCTTTACTTTGTATAACGTTGTACATGGAAATGATTCCCGAGACGATAATAAATCATTCTCTATCGAAGTGGAACTGTGGGTATATGGAAAGAAAGTCAACGCCATGGCGTTAATCGACACCGGTGCATCAATAAGCGTCATTGATAAGAAACTCGTCCACGAGGAAAAGTTAGTCACTCAGAAACTACCTTCGCCTCTCGAGATTCGTAACGCCGACGGTACCTCTAATACCGCCGGTAATATCAATATGGCAGTAAAAGCTTATATGGTGCACGAGGAACACAAGTCCACCGAATTCTTGTACGTAATGGACGTACAGAATGCGGATGTGATCCTCGGATATGATTGGTTCCTGAAGCACAACCCGGACTTCAACTGGCCGGAAGGAATCTTCACATATCGATGTACGGAAAAATGCAAACATGGCAAACGGGTTTCGATTTCTGAGGAAGAGGACGAAATCGAACCCCGCAACATCTATCAGATCATCAATGACTTTCCAATAGATTTTCTCGGCTTAGAGGAGCCGGAGAATCCCTTTGTCGCTTGGGTGAACACCCTTGACGAAGGAACGGAACTCCTTATCGATGCCATTCAGTCGATAACGGAGAAGTCGGATGATGAATTCCTGACAGATGCGGATCTCCAGAAATGGAAATCCTTGGTTCCGGAGGAATACCAGGAGTTTGGTCCCACGGTATTTTCTCAACGCGCATCCGAAAGGATGCCCGAACGGAAACCATATGACCACGCCATCGACTTCCCCGATGACGCGGTACTACCGCCCCCGAGTAAGGCATACAAGATGTCTCCTCAGGAAGCGAACTCGCTAGATCAGTGGATTCAGGAAGAGTTACGGAAGGGCTACATCCGACACTCAAAATCCCCGATCGCGAGCCCGGTCTTCTTCGTCCCTAAAAAAGACGGCGGAGCCCGAATGGTAGTCGATTACCGGAAAGTAAACGACTTGACCATTAAAAACAGGTACCCTCTCCCACGCATAGACGAGCTTATCGATAAGCTTAGCCAGGCTTCGATATTTACGAAGCTCGACTTGCGTTGGGGTTACAACAACGTAAGAATCAAGGAGGGAGATGAATGGAAGACCGCATTCATTACGCCTAACGGCCTTTACGAAGCCGTAGTCATGTACTTCGGTTTCTGTAATGCACCCAGCACGTTCCAACACATGATGAACGATATTCTAGGTGACCTTATCAGAGAAGGAAAGGTCATTGTCTACCTAGACGACATCCTTGTGTTCGGAAACGACCTGTTGGAACACCGTCGTATTGTCAAGCAAGTATTACAAATCTTGCAAGACAACGACTTGTTCGCGAAGCCTGAAAAGTGCTTCTTCGAACAAAGCAGTATTGAATACCTGGGAATGATCATTTCCAAAGGAAAAGTCGAAATGGACCCTAAGAAGGTAGCCGGTGTCATGGACTGGCCTACACCTGCCAAGGTAAAGGACGTCCAAGCCTTTGTTGGCTTCGCCAACTACTACCGTCGGTTCATTAAAGATTTCTCCAAAGTGGTTAAGCCGTTAACCGAACTGTCCAAGAAAAACACGCAATGGAACTGGGGACCCGAACAAGCGGAAGCCTTCCAAACTCTCAAGGAAGCTTTCACATCGGCTCCAATACTCCGGATCCCAGATCAGGAGTCCCCGTTCCGCGTGGAAGCGGATTCTTCCGATTACGCAACTGGTGCAGTGCTATCACAATACTCTTCGGAGGATAAGCTCTGGCACCCGGTAGCCTTTTACTCGAAATCTCTATCAGCACCCGAAAGGAACTATGAGATTTACGATAAGGAGTTGCTCGCAATCATCCGTGCACTAGAGGAATGGAGACATTACCTCGAAGGACACCCACACAAATTTGAAGTATGGTCGGATCATCTCAATCTGACATATTTCAAATCGGCACAACGGCTAACCCGGAGACAGGCACGTTGGAGTCTTTACCTGACAAGGTTCAACTTCACCATGTGTCACAAACCCGGTAAAACAATGCTCACGGCTGATCCTCTGTCACGGAGGCCAGACCATGAAGAGGGGGTGGAACTCGACAATCGCGATCAAATTTTGCTGAAACCGGAATACTTTACGGTTAGGGCGCTAGAAGCGTCACAGCAGGAGATACAATCAGGCGACGAGGACCTTCTCCGACAAATCCGACAAGCCCTCATGGACGATCAAATTACCAAAGATTACCAGGAACTACTGAAAAGTGGTCCCAAGGAATTCGGTAAAGATCTCCAGGAATGGAACATGGAGGCCGGATTACTCCTCAGACGAGGAAAAGTGTACGTTCCAAAAGAGCCTAAGGAATTGCGCACGAAGATTCTGGAGTTACATCATGACCATGTGACGGCCGGACACTTCGGACGATGGAAGACCTATGAACTTCTGTCACGTAATTACTGGTGGCCTGGAATGACCACGATGGTAAAGCAATACGTGGAAGGTTGTGACACATGTCAACGCATGAAGAACCACAACCAGACCCCGTACGGACCCCTGCAACCGCTCCCAGTCCCGGAAGCACCTTGGGACACCGTCACAATTGACCTTATCGTCCACTTACCGCCCAGCGGCGAATTGAAACAATTCAATGCTATTATGGTAATAGTGGACCGGCTTACCAAGCGAGCGCACTTCATTCCCACATCAGACAAGATAACGGCGAAAGAATTAGCGAACCTCCTATACCTTCGGATCTATCCGAACCACGGACTTCCGAAACAAATTATTTCGGATAGAGGCCCGCAATTCGCAGCTGCCTTGTTTAAGGGATGGTGTGAACAATTGGGAATCCAACGGTCAATGACAACTGCCTATCACCCGCAAGCGGATGGCCAGACGGAGAGAGTTAACCAAATCCTGGAACAATATCTTAGATGTTACATCGATGTTATTCAGAAGGATAACTGGTCATGGTTTCTCCCTACGGCCGAATTCGCGTACAACAACGCGGCTAGTGAGACAACAAAGAATAGTCCATTCTTTGTCGAACTAGGAAGGCATCCCAACGCAGGACCTACGAATTTACGTCCAACACAATACGTGGACCTAAATGTCATTGCTTACGAACGATGGTCAGCACAAGAACAAGCTAAGGCAGCTATGAAACTGGCTGCTGAACGCTGGTCTTGGTATTATGATCAACATAAGCGCTCGGTACCGTTTAAAGTCGGCGACAAAGTTCTCGTTGACGCCCGTAGCTGGCAAGACTCCGAAAGAAGTCTTAGTCCACGCTATTTGGGACCATTTAGGATAATTGAACAATTATCTCCGGTCACCTTTAGGGTACACATGGACGAGCAATACAGGGCTTACCACCCAGTATTTCACGCTTCCAAGTTGGTCATGTACAAGGACCCGGTGCATCAGAAAAAACCAGAGCCTCAACCAGAAATGGTCGACGGCGAGGAATTATGGGAAGTCGAGAAGATCTTAGATCATCGTCTCCGCGCAGGAAGAGTTGAATACAGAATCCGATGGAAGGGATTTGGTATCAATGACGACTCCTGGGTACGCGAAGCGGACCTCGACTCGGCATACGACATTTTGCAGGAATACAAGGCTTCACACCCTATTCCAATGCAGGATGTCCCCCTCAGGCGATCAGCTAGAAGGAAAGAAGCAGTTCATGTCTTCGACCCTGACAGCGACGACTGGGAAGCCGACGAATGCACGTGGCCAGACGACTGGCCGCAGTATCGCGAAGAATTTGCGAAGGATCCTAAGCAGCGCATGGTTAGACACCCCGACGGGGGATGGATGTCAGCGGACATTAACCAAAACGCGGATTTGAAAATCGTAGTCGGTGAAGGCGGCCGAATGCCGGAAAAAGGAACCAAGGACTCGGTTGGGTTTGACCTGTACACTGCAACAGGCGACGTTCTGCCAGCTCACGGGCAGACAGAATACAACACCAAACTGAAAATCCAGGTACCTTTCGGCACTTACGGACGTATCGCCCCCCGCTCTAGTCTCGCACGCAAAGGCATAGACGTAATGGGTGGCGTTATCGACCACGATTATCAAGGCGAAGTAATCATCATTCTCCGGAATCACTCCGACATATCTATCGATATTCGGGCCGGCGATAAGATTGCCCAGCTAATCTGCGAAGTTGCAAAGGACCCGCATATTACGCTACACGGAAAATCTTACTTTGAAAAGATTAAATCCGAGCGCGGTACTGGTGGATTCGGCTCCACAGGAAAGTAATCGTTCCATTAGGGACAATGAAACCTGAAGAGGGGGTAATGTCACAGATTTGGGACATGCCACTATTTTTCCCGTATTTTTACCTATTTATCTGGTATTTCTACGACCTTGTAGACATTTACGCTGCCAAGCGCTCGTCTACACGTACACGCAAACAAACAACACGTACACAACGCGGTATACGTCCACCTGTCATAACAACACGTACATAACACGTTTGTACGCGTCAATGACTCAGCGGACTAACCTCCGATGTCACGCGCCTTACTCATATCCCGGTACCGGGCTATGTCAGTACAATCGGATAAGCGGCCCGCTCGTTATCACATGCCAATGCCCTCACGATTACTCATATTCCGATACCGGTATATAAGAATCACATGCACGGCTTACTAACGTAGCTACAGCCACTTCCACAACATGGACCTACGGTCCAAACAAACGATCTTACTGGTGCGGCCATTACCGGCGCACATGGTCTATTGTAGTTTACGACTTAACTATATTAGTTATGTCTGCGCACAGACCACCTTCATGTTTGGTTCCCTTACCGGTAACCAAACAAAGCATGTATATAAGTAGGGCTATCACTGCGGATAAGCCTTAGATTTGTTCTCTGCATTCGCACAGTCACATATCATCTCTGCTTGCGCCCACTAGTCTCCTCACCAACCTTCTGCAACTCCTTCAAGTCGCCTACAAGGTTATAGTGTGAGTCCCACAGTCTAGTCTGTGTCAACACCACCATTCAGTCTCATGAGCCCCGCAAGCCTAGCTCCAAATGGGCTTTTAATGAGACGGCGGATGGTCAAGAGCCCATGCGATTCCAGGTTGACGAGGTGGGCAAGGGGGCGTGCGATATTTATAGATATTTGTGGAAGCAGGGACGTGTGCCTTCAACATGGGACAAGCACGTTGACATCGCCACACGTACTGCATTCTGTGCTGAGATGGAACGTCGCTTTCCCAATTTGCGCCTTTGCTCGAACTTGTGGAAAGCAAATGAAGTTGCCCTGCGTACCTATTCAAACTGGTACAATGACAATGTTGCTGAGAAGGGGCGTGCCGTGATCAGGGACGTATCACAGTACGACTTACTGTGATACTAGACGCGGAGCCTAACGTCTATGCACTATTGTATGTGCAGAGAGACCCTCAGGGCGACCGGTGAGGCGGAGGCTCTAGCAGTCTAGCATGCACAGAATGTAGCAGAGGCGCATTGGGCGCTATAGATGAGAATCTAAAGGATGAGGAGACATCCTCATCCCTACCGCGTTATATACATGACGTAGCGCTTATTGTACACTAGCTACCTTGCCCTAAAGAGGGTCTGTGCGCAGAAGGCGCACAGACGTAACGCTGTAACTAAGTGACGCAGTCATGTGCTAGTTGTGACCGTGGTCTACATACCCTTGTGACACAGACTAGACTGTGGGACTCACACTATAACCTTATAGGCGACTTGAAGGAGTTGCTGGAGGTTGGTGAGGAGACTAGTGGGCGCAAGCAGAGATGTTATGTGACTGTGCGAATGCAGAGAACAAATCTAAGGCTTATCCGCAGTGATAGCCCTACTTATATACATGCTTTGTTTGGTTACCGGTAAGGGAGCCAAACATGAAGGTGGTCTGTGCGCAGACATAACTAATATGGTTAAGTCGTAAACTACAATAGATCATGTGCGCCGGTAATGGCCGCACCAGTAAGATCGTTTGTTTGGACCGTAGGTCCATGTTGTGGAAGTGGCTGTAGCTACGTTAGTAAGCCATGCATGTGATTCTTATATACCGGCATCGGGATATGAGTAATCATAAGGGCATTGGCATGTGATAACGAGCGGGCCGCTTATCCAATTGTACTGACATAGCCCGGTACCGGGATAAGAGTAAGGCGCGTGACACCGGAGGTTAGTCCGCTGAGTCATTGACGCGTACAAACGTGTTATGTACGTGTTGTTATGACAGGTGGACGTATACCGCGTTGTGTACGTGTTGTTTGTTTGCGTGTATGTGTAGACGAGCGCTTGGCAGCGTAAATGTCTACAAGGTCGTAGAAATACCAGATAAATAGGTAAAAATACGGGAAAAATAGTGGCATGTCTCAAATCTGTGACATTACCCCCTCTTCAGGTTTCATTGTCCCTAATGGAACGATTACTTTCCTGTGGAGCCGAATCCACCAGTACCGCGCTCGGATTTAATCTTTTCAAAGTAAGATTTTCCGTGTAGCGTAATATGCGGGTCCTTTGCAACTTCGCAGATTAGCTGGGCAATCTTATCGCCGGCCCGAATATCGATAGATATGTCGGAGTGATTCCGGAGAATGATGATTACTTCGCCTTGATAATCGTGGTCGATAACGCCACCCATTACGTCTATGCCTTTGCGTGCGAGACTAGAGCGGGGGGCGATACGTCCGTAAGTGCCGAAAGGTACCTGGATTTTCAGTTTGGTGTTGTATTCTGTCTGCCCGTGAGCTGGCAGAACGTCGCCTGTTGCAGTGTACAGGTCAAACCCAACCGAGTCCTTGGTTCCTTTTTCCGGCATTCGGCCGCCTTCACCGACTACGATTTTCAAATCCGCGTTTTGGTTAATGTCCGCTGACATCCATCCCCCGTCGGGGTGTCTAACCATGCGCTGCTTAGGATCCTTCGCAAATTCTTCGCGATACTGCGGCCAGTCGTCTGGCCACGTGCATTCGTCGGCTTCCCAGTCGTCGCTGTCAGGGTCGAAGACATGAACTGCTTCTTTCCTTCTAGCTGATCGCCTGAGGGGGACATCCTGCATTGGAATAGGGTGTGAAGCCTTGTATTCCTGCAAAATGTCGTATGCCGAGTCGAGATCCGCTTCGCGTACCCAGGAGTCGTCATTGATACCGAATCCCTTCCAACGGATTCTGTATTCAACTCTTCCTGCGCGGAGACGATGATCTAAGATCTTCTCGACTTCCCATAACTCTTCGCCGTCGACCATTTCTGGTTGAGGCTCTGGTTTTTTCTGATGCACCGGGTCCTTGTACATGACCAACTTGGAAGCGTGGAATACTGGGTGGTAAGCCCTGTATTGCTCGTCCATGTGTACCCTAAAGGTGACCGGAGATAATTGTTCAATTATCCTAAATGGTCCCAAATAGCGTGGACTAAGACTTCTTTCGGAGTCTTGCCAGCTTCGGGCGTCAACGAGAACTTTGTCGCCGACTTTAAACGGTACCGAGCGCTTATGTTGATCGTAGTACCAAGACCAGCGTTCAGCAGCCAGTTTCATTGCTGCCTTAGCTTGTTCTTGTGCTGACCATCGTTCGTAAGCAATGACATTTAGGTCCGTGTATGGTGTTGGACGTAAATTCGTAGGTCCTGCATTAGGGTGCCTTCCTAGTTCGACAAAGAATGGGCTATTCTTTGTTGTCTCACTAGCCGCGTTGTTGTACGCGAATTCAGCCGTTGGGAGAAACCATGACCAGTTATCCTTCTGAATAACATCGATGTAACATCTAAGATATTGTTCCAGGATCTGGTTAACTCTCTCCGTCTGGCCATCCGCTTGCGGGTGATAGGCGGTTGTCATTGACCGTTGGATTCCCAATTGCTCACACCATCCCTTGAATAAGGCGGCTGCGAATTGCGGGCCTCTATCCGAAATGATTTGTTTCGGAAGTCCGTGGTTCGGATAAATCCGAAGGTACAGGAGGTTCGCTAATTCTTTTGCCGTTATTTTGTCGGACGTGGGAATGAAATGTGCTCGTTTGGTAAGCCGGTCCACTATTACCATAATAGCATTGAATTGTTTCAATTCGCCGCTGGGTGGTAGGTGGACGATAAGGTCAATTGTGACGGTGTCCCAAGGTGCTTCCGGAACTGGGAGCGGTTGCAGGGGTCCGTACGGGGTCTGGTTGTGGTTCTTCATGCGTTGACATGTGTCACAACCTTCCACGTATTGCTTCACCATCGTGGTCATTCCAGGCCACCAGTAATTACGTGATAGAAGTTCGTAGGTCTTCCATCGTCCGAAGTGTCCGGCAGTCACATGGTCATGATGTAACTCCAGGATCTTCGTGCGCAATTCCTTAGGCTCTTTTGGAACGTACACTTTTCCTCGTCTGAGGAGTAATCCGGCCTCCATGTTCCATTCCTGGAGATCTTTACCGAATTCCTTGGGACCACTTTTCAGTAGTTCCTGGTAATCTTTGGTAATTTGATCGTCCATGAGGGCTTGTCGGATTTGTCGGAGAAGGTCCTCGTCGCCTGATTGTATCTCCTGCTGTGACGCTTCTAGCGCCCTAACCGTAAAGTATTCCGGTTTCAGCAAAATTTGATCGCGATTGTCGAGTTCCACCCCCTCTTCATGGTCTGGCCTCCGTGACAGAGGATCAGCCGTAAGCATTGTTTTACCGGGTTTGTGACACATGGTGAAGTTGAACCTTGTCAGGTAAAGACTCCAACGTGCCTGTCTCCGGGTTAGCCGTTGTGCCGATTTGAAATATGTCAGATTGAGATGATCCGACCATACTTCAAATTTGTGTGGGTGTCCTTCGAGGTAATGTCTCCATTCCTCTAGTGCACGGATGATTGCGAGCAACTCCTTATCGTAAATCTCATAGTTCCTTTCGGGTGCTGATAGAGATTTCGAGTAAAAGGCTACCGGGTGCCAGAGCTTATCCTCCGAAAAGTATTGCGATAGCACTGCACCAGTTGCGTAATCGGAAGAATCCGCTTCCACGCGGAACGGGGACTCCTGATCTGGGATCCGGAGTATTGGAGCCGATGTGAAAGCTTCCTTGAGAGTTTGGAAGGCTTCCGCTTGTTCGGGTCCCCAGTTCCATTGCGTGTTTTTCTTGGACAGTTCGGTTAACGGCTTAACCACTTTGGAGAAATCTTTAATGAACCGACGGTAGTAGTTGGCGAAGCCAACAAAGGCTTGGACGTCCTTCACCTTGGCAGGTGTAGGCCAGTCCATGACACCGGCTACCTTTTTAGGGTCCATTTCGACTTTTCCTTTGGAAATGATCATTCCCAGGTATTCAATACTGCTTTGTTCGAAGAAGCACTTTTCAGGCTTCGCGAACAAGTCGTTGTCTTGCAAGATTTGTAATACTTGCTTGACAATACGACGGTGTTCCAACAGGTCGTTTCCGAACACAAGGATGTCGTCTAGGTAGACAATGACCTTTCCTTCTCTGATAAGGTCACCTAGAATATCGTTCATCATGTGTTGGAATGTGCTGGGTGCATTACAAAAACCGAAGTACATGACTACAGCTTCGTAAAGGCCGTTAGGCGTAATGAATGCGGTCTTCCATTCATCTCCCTCCTTGATTCTTACGTTGTTGTAACCCCAACGCAAGTCGAGCTTCGTAAATATCGAAGCCTGGCTAAGCTTATCGATAAGCTCGTCTATGCGTGGGAGAGGGTACCTGTTTTTAATGGTTAAGTCGTTTACTTTTCGGTAATCGACTACCATTCGGGCTCCGCCGTCTTTTTTAGGGACGAAGAAGACCGGACTCGCGATCGGAGATTTCGAGTGTCGGATGTAGCCCTTCCGTAACTCTTCCTGAATCCACTGATCTAGCGAGTTCGCTTCCTGAGGAGACATCTTGTATGCCTTACTCGGAGGCGGTAGTACCGCGTCGTCGGGGAAGTCGATGGCGTGGTCGTATGGTTTCCGTTCGGGCATCCTTTCGGATGCGCGTTGAGAAAATACCGTGGGACCAAACTCCTGGTATTCTTCCGGAACCAAGGATTTCCATTTCTGGAGATCCGCATCTGTCAGGAATTCATCATCCGACTTCTCCGTTATCGACTGAATGGCATCGATAAGGAGTTCCGTTCCTTCGTCAAGGGTGTTCACCCAAGCGACAAAGGGATTCTCCGGCTCCTCTAAGCCGAGAAAATCTATTGGAAAATCGTTGATGATCTGATAGATGTTGCGGGGTTCGATTTCGTCTTCTTCCTCAGAAATCGAAACCCGTTTGCCATGTTTGCATTTTTCCGTACACCGATATGTGAAGGTTCCTTCCGGCCAGTTGAAGTCCGGGTTGTGTTTCAGGAACCAATCATATCCGAGGATCACATCCGCATTCTGTACGTCCATTACGTACAAGAATTCGGTGGACTTGTGTTCCTCGTGCACCATATAAGCTTTTACTGCCATATTGATATTACCGGCGGTATTAGAGGTACCGTCGGCGTTACGAATCTCGAGAGGTGAAGGTAGTTTTTGAGTGACTAACTTTTCCTCATGTACGAGTTTCTTATCAATGACGCTTATTGATGCACCGGTGTCGATTAATGCCATGGCGTTGACTTTCTTTCCATATACCCACAGTTCCACTTCGATAGAGAACGATTTATTGTCGTCTCGAGAATCGTTTCCATGTACATTATACAAAGTGAAAAACTTCGACGCGAGCGGGTCATGATAAAAGTATTTTACAGGAGGGGCACGTGTAGCTAGTGTCCTTGTCCTCCGGGCAAAGTCCATTGCCGAGTTACCGAATATACCGAGATGGGATACCGGGTGACGTACGACCGCCTTATCTTCCCACAAGATAAGGGGTCTCTGTGAAGCCTCTTCGTAGAGGTGCGCTTCTTCGGGGCGCCGTACACTCCCAGCCGCTGCGGGGCTGGTGTGTTCTTCACAGAACGTCTTCGAGACGTGTGGTTGGGGCGAGGGGAACCGAGATGGTCCCGACATTGGCGACGGTGGTGGCGGGGGCCGAGGGTCCTGCTGAGCTTGAGTCAGCTGTCACTTCTTCCCAGATCGTTCGGGCACGATACGTCTTGCCATCCGCGGGGGGCGCCGAGTACGGCTTCTTGCCAGAAGCCTGTCCCTTTCCACTACCCGAAGGGGCAGCCGTGGTCTTTCCAGACGCGGCAGCTGCATCCTTCGCCCTTTGTTGTTCGGCCCGCTGAGCGGCAGGCACGAACGTTCCCGCAGCCTTGTCCGCGGCAAGCTTAGGACACTTGTTGAAATAGTGTCCCGTCTGCTTGCAGTAGGTGCAGACGGCGTTGGTGGTGTCGGCGGGGGCTTTGGCGGGCGCCTTTCCCTTGTCCTTCTTTTTCTCCGACTTCTTTGCAGAAGCGGAGGACGTTTCCTTCTTTTCGGCAGTTGCCGAGTCCTTCTTGCCGGCCTTCTCGAAGATCGAGCCCTTGATCTTGTCAGGGTAAGATGTCTGATACATTTCTAGAGCGAAGTCGATCAGAGGCTCGATGTCGGTGGGTGCCTTGAAGAACGGGGTTTTGCCGAGGACGTTTAAGGTGTCCTTGACCTTTTCAGGGAGAGTCTCGGTGAATTCCCACACCAGAGTCTCGTTGGCGGTCTCGGAGAGTCGGCCGAGGGTGCGGAACCGTTCGCAGTAATTGAAATAGTTCGATTCTGCCAGTTCCTTGCCCTTCGTGCCGTAGTAGCCGCGAATTTCCTTCTTTGCGATCTCCTTATCCGTCATCTTCCCATATTGCACCATTACGGATTTGGTGAAGTCCTCCCAGGTGCCGAGAGGTTCACCATTTCCTGCCTTCTTGATGAGAGGCGAGAAAAATTTGTATGGGTCCCCTGTGACGCGGAAGAGGGCCGTGGTGATACGGTCATGGTCATCGTAAACCCTGAGCGTACCGAAGTACAGGCCCATCTTCTCCACCCATTCCTGTGCAGTCACCTTTCCAGATGACCCAGAGAATTCGGGGGGAGGGGGGATTTTCAGGTTTTGGGGCAGACCTGGAATCTGCGGGGCGACGGCTGCTGCAGCAGCGGCTGCAGCTTGTGCGGCGGCAGCGGCCTCGGCTGCTCTGGCTTGAGCATGACCGGGGGCCGGTGCCGGGTCTTCCGGAGGAGTGCGGATGCCGGGAGGGTTGGGAACGGAGGGATTCTTGCGAATTCTCCGAAGTTCCTCGTCAACCTTCTCCATGCGCTCTGCGAACGCATCCTCGAGGTCGTCCAGCCGGGACCGGTAGTCCTTTCGGAGTTGCTTCTCCATTTCGGAGAGCTTGGCGGTGTACTCCTGTCGGAGTTCCTTGCCGAGGTCCACCATGGTGGACAATACCTCGTTCCGGACCGAATTGACCGCTTCGTGTAGCTCGTCTTGGGCCTTCTGTTCGAGTGCCCTGGATTGCCCAGCCAGGGAATCGATTCGTTCATGGATACGCTCCAGGCGGGCGTGCACCATTCGACCTAGGGTGTCGGTGGTGTCATGGCTTATGGCCGCACTTCGTTGTACGGCGGCATCGATGATTGGCCCATGTATGGACCCATCCACCTTGTGGTGTTCCTCCTCAGGAAGGTACGCCTTAAGGTTGTTCTCGACAGCGACATTGGTCTGTCGTGTCGGACCCGAAAATTCCATTTCCAGGGTGGTGGCGGGCCCGATAGGGCGAGTTCGACGAGCCGGTGGGTATCCGGCAATGGGGGAGCCTGGGCGTGTACCCATGGGGTTGGTCGGAGATTCCCTTTGCGGGGGAGCGAACTCCGGCATTTCCTCTTCTCCTTCCTCTTCCTCTTCTTCTTCTTCTCCCTCGCTTAGGTGCTCCAGCGTCACCAGTTGCTGGGTTCCCGAGGGACCAGCTACCGGTGTCACCGGGCCTTCTGAGCGGAGGCGCATCTTGCGGGGAGCGAGGGGAGTGCTGACGGAGGAGGTGGAAGACATTTTTTGTGAATCTGTTTGTGACGAATGTTAGTTTCCGGTTACTCATTGTCTTAGATTCTTAAGAAGGGATTGGGTTTTGAAAGCTGCGACTTTCGTTATAGATCACACTCGCACTCTATTTCAGAGTTAAAAGATGATAGTATTTCTACTATACAATCGCGAGTATATCCTCTTCTACCGAAGTAGTTGAGGGCCCTGCCACCTTGTCAGGTAGTGTTACACCGAAGGCAAAAGTAATTTGTAGCGCTACGCATTCTGCTACGATACGAGCTAAGTCCGTACGCCAATCCAAAAAGGAAATATTGCCGAGCTGTTTGCAATACTTTTTCATAATTCTCCAGTCTCTATTGGTGATCCTCCCCCGTCTCGCTCTATCCTTTACGTTATCCACCAAGTCCTCCAATTCTACTACCATAGTATGGAAACGCATGTCGTTTTCCATATGGAAGCCTGGGTAATTAGGGGGGTGGTTGGCGAGAGGAGTGAGACGGGTGAGAGTGCCTTCTAGCATGGGAATGACTTGATCGCATGCTTGGAGAGGCTTCTTCTTCCCGAAGACGAGGGAAGGGTCGAGAATCTTGTGGTTGGCCGGAACAGAAGGTCCGGCCGCCGGGCTGGAGAGACGGAGGGCCAGTGAAGAAGCTGCTTGCTTGGCTTCCTTGGCGGCTTGTTTGGCGGCGATTCGCTTATTCAGCTTATCGCGGGCGAGCTTGAGCTTGTTGAGTTCGCGGAGTTCGATAAGGTTCTCCATGGCGGTAATGGAAGCGGCTAGCTTCTCTTCCTCTGTCCAGATGCGCTTGGCAAGCGGAACTGGTTTGGGAGGTCGAGGAGCGGGTTTCCCAGCCTCAGCAATGTGCTTTGGCATGTGGACGGGAATCTCCCAAAGATGGAGTTTCCCAGTGTAATCTTCCTTTACAGGAAGCGTGTAGGTGACGTCCTCTGCCCGAGGAATGTCGGCGGTGTCGATGCGGCTGAGAAGGGACCGCTTCGCCGGTTTGACGTAAGGGGCAGTGGAGGAGCCACGGGTGCGACGGGTAACGCGGGGCATGATTCTAGAAAGTGCAGCCTTCATGAGAAACGAAGTTTCCCAGTGATACGTCCAAGAACAGGAATAGAAGGGATTATGTAAGGTAGGGTAGTGGACTCCTTTTCAGGAGCAAAGAAGGTGTACTACGGGGCATAATTACTCTTATGTTGCGCGCAAACCCTGTGCCGAGATGGCGCGGATATTCGCATGACCCTAACGGTCAGAGGCGCCGACTCCAGGGGTAGAGTTGCTGACTGCCAGGCCGGTTCCTGGGTCAGATGATTGGGAATCGGATACACGACACCGCCCCGGAGGGACAATGCCGGAAAGTGGCTGGGATTTTACATCCCTTAGCCTGTCCATGCTTCAACAATGAGGTTGCCGTCTATAGCCACATGGGTGTCACATCAGGGCTAAAAAACCACTGTCGATCTAAGATCGCGAGACAGCAGCGCTCCACATCCCGAAGGAGTGGGCCACGCGCTTCTCTTCCAATGGGGCCCCAAATCCGTTTGACCCATGCTCGCACGCCGAGCTGCCCGGAGGACTTATGCTATTGGCTACCGCGAGTGACCTATGGCAGGGTGATTTTTTACGTCACCCCCCTCACTGCTTTTCCCATAACGGGTTCAAAGCAGGTCCCTTACGCCTGGGAGGCGGCTTTGGAAAATTCCCATGCCATCATAATGATGACCCTGTGGATAGTGATGGGGCGCTGAACAACGCTTGCCATGACAGGGGGTTGGGCGCACACAGGCAGACCGTCCCCTTTTCTCCACAGGCGGGTCTTAACCGCGCATAGTCCAAGCTTGTCAGCGAGGACCATGTCTCCTTGACCCTGGAGTCCGGGTTAGGTAGGCCTCCTGCCTAAAAAAGGCGGTGTGGCTTCCCTGTTTGCCAATCCTCTGCCGAGAATGGTGATGTATCCCCCAGATCTCAACTATCACCCCAATCGCCTTGTCAGGCAGAAAGGGATGTGCGCAGCAACAAGTAATAGCCCCTGTAGGATAGAAACCCAGACCCAAGCGCAAGCGCAAGGGTGGGGGTATGGGGGAGATTTGTTCTTATGACACAGACTAGACTGTGGGACTCACACTATAACCTTATAGGCGACTTGAAGGAGTTGCTGGAGGTTGGTGAGGAGACTAGTGGGCGCAAGCAGAGATGTTATGTGACTGTGCGAATGCAGAGAACAAATCTAAGGCTTATCCGCAGTGATAGCCCTACTTATATACATGCTTTGTTTGGTTACCGGTAAGGGAGCCAAACATGAAGGTGGTCTGTGCGCAGACATAACTAATATGGTTAAGTCGTAAACTACAATAGATCATGTGCGCCGGTAATGGCCGCACCAGTAAGATCGTTTGTTTGGACCGTAGGTCCATGTTGTGGAAGTGGCTGTAGCTACGTTAGTAAGCCATGCATGTGATTCTTATATACCGGCATCGGGATATGAGTAATCATAAGGGCATTGGCATGTGATAACGAGCGGGCCGCTTATCCAATTGTACTGACATAGCCCGGTACCGGGATAAGAGTAAGGCGCGTGACACCGGAGGTTAGTCCGCTGAGTCATTGACGCGTACAAACGTGTTATGTACGTGTTGTTATGACAGGTGGACGTATACCGCGTTGTGTACGTGTTGTTTGTTTGCGTGTATGTGTAGACGAGCGCTTGGCAGCGTAAATGTCTACAAGGTCGTAGAAATACCAGATAAATAGGTAAAAATACGGGAAAAATAGTGGCATGTCTCAAATCTGTGACACCTTGTCTTATCTCTACAAGATCTTATCTAAAAGTCAGGTGACTATAAATGAAAGGAAATGCCACAACGTTCTGTGACAGGACGACACTCATGAAGATGCTTCGACCGTGCTCACACCATCTCTATCTGTCCCCGACAATGAGCAGGAGAATGTCCCCATCCGCCCAGCTCCGAAGCATGCTTCTACAAGCCAAGATCCCGGCCCTCTTGCTAAGAGAGTCAGATCCATTGCTCGTCGTAACCCATTGTGCGTGTTGTTTTTCTGCTCAGATAAGTTATAATAAATTTGCGTAGCACCGATATATCTTATGACAGATTTTCGTCAGCAACAACAGCTATCTCGGCCTCTGCAACTGTGCCCTCAAATGCTCAGCTTATAAATGCAAGTACCTCTGGTTCAACTGTGCAAGCAGGCAGCAGGGACGAGTATAGGTCTGACAGAATTGGCGAGCACAATGCAGGTGAGGACGGCCGTCGTGGTGCGGGTGGGGATGGCGAGCATGGCAGAGGTGGGGATGGCGGTGTGCAAGGGTCAGAGCGAGACAGCGCGCAAGGGGCAGAGCGAGATGGCACACAAGGTGCAGAGGAAGACAGTGTGCATGGGGCGGAACCAGATGGCGTGCAAGGAGCGGGGCGAGATGTCGTGCAAGGAGCGGGGCGAGATGTCGTGCAAGGTGGGGAGAGAGACGGCGCGCAAGGTGGGGAGGGAGACAGCGTGCAAGGTGGGGAGGGAGATGGTGCACAAGGTGGGGAGGGAGACAGCATGCAGAGGGAGGCGCAAGACAGCGTGCAAGGAGCAGAGCGAGATGGTGTGCAAGGAGCAGAGGGAGATGGCATGCAAGGGGTGGAGGGAGACAGCGGGCAGGGGGCAGAGGGAGACGGTGTGCAGGGGGCGGAGGGAGGCAGTGGACATGGGGCAGAACCAGAGGCCAAAGCCGGTACACCCACAACGAAAAGGGGTCGAGGACGCCCAGCTGCTGTCTTTGAGCCCGGAACAAAAGCGACGGCAAAGTAAGCACTCATATTTTACACAGTATGACATGAACTGACCTATGTAGGACCGTTTGCAGCCGTGTGTGGTGTATGACACACACTGGCGGGACCAAGCCCGCCTTCGAAACATACTGGAAAGCCCTGACAAATGAAGAGAAAGACGTGAGTTCCACTGATTGTATGCACTATAACTGATGCTTACCTGCATCTCAGACATGGAAAACCAAGGCGAAGGGTCTTCCTGCTGAGGTACATCTTATAGCCTATTTCATGTCTACGTGCTCACGCATTCAATATAGTGGCATCTTCAATCCGACGCTGTCATTCTGGTGCGTAACGTACTACATCGCACTTCTTTTGCTAATGTTAGTCGGTCAGGAATACATCAAATAACTTAACACATTGACGTCGACGACGCAATACTGCATGAACAGCTGCATAAACGTACCTGGGGGCCCGGGCGAGGATATCATATTTGTATGTTTTTAGAGCTGTGTATACCTGATTCAGCCTGTATCGGAATAAAATAATGTGAATATCTCCCTGTCTGGACGTGGTCCTGCCTGTATTGTAGATGGCTCAAGGCTGTTTCAGCCTGTGTTGTAATGGATGGAATTTAAATAAAATTGTGTACAGGTGTCGTAACATGGATACAGGAGGTTGAGAAATTTGACAAATCGGTGCAGGCCACCCCAGCCCAAGGCAAGGGGCCACGGTGGCTCAGGCTGTCAGAAACTGGGTGAGCGAGTCAGGAAAGTTATCTTTTGTCCAGGCTCACACAGGTAAACTCGGCTGTTGGAGCGGCTTGTCTCTCCCTTGACGAGCCTGTCGGCAGCCGACCCTAGTTTTCACTGGGAATCAGAGTCCATGAGCAGAACAAGTGTGAATTAGCCTGAGGCAAAGCTCAATAACAAACCTTATTAGACAGCTCTGTATATAACCTACAGTAGGATCATGAATACAAAGTGAAACATTATATCTACATTTTTGACTTCATCTAACAGCAGTGAATACTGCCTCATGTCACAGAAAGCACAGTAATTCCAACATGGGGTTGAGCTCTTGCCATAGTGGGAGACTGGAGTATACGAGTGCTGTAGAGTTTCAGTCAACTATCTTAATCTGCCAACTGCCCTTCACTTAAGAAATCACAGTTGTGAGCTAGGTTTGCACGCAGATTAATCTGCTAGCTGTGGCAGATTAATCTACTGTGACAATAAAATGGTACATCCAGGATTTGAACCAAGGACCTTAGCACGGATGAGAATAAGAGCATCACAGCATAATTAGCCAACTGAGCCATAGTGACAACAGTTACCATTGACCAATCAAAATATATTTAACGCAAATTTTACACACAATTTCCACAAATCATCAAGGCAACTAACTGCTACAACAAGCATTAAAAAAATCAATGATAGTGGTAGCTTGTTTTACCATGCCTGACCTGGAGCGATTCACAATGGGAAAGTTGAATACACTGGAATCACAGGTCTTTAGAGGCAGATTCATTTGTATTTGTGTTATGGAAGATGTTAAACTGCGAAAATGAAGTTTACAAAATACTCTATATATTTCTAAAAAGTGCAAAGATACTAGTTGTACTGTAGCTCAGTTGGCTAATGTATGCTGCGATGCTCTTATTCTCATCCGTGCTAATGTCCTTGGTTCGATTCCTGGATGTACCATTTTATTGTCACAGTAGATTAATCTGCTGCAATTAATCTGCGTGCAAACCTAGCTCGCAACTGCGATTTCGAAGGGCAGTTGGCAGATTAAGATAGTTGACTGAAGTCCCTCGAGTGCTGATGCTTGCCATGGTGAAGTTATCCATAACTTACTACAACAATACTATAGCAAGGATGGCAAGACCATGATTGTAATTAATGCTTATCCACCAGTAGCTATCAAGAATATGTCAATGCTAAATGTTCAAGGTTCAGTCCGGTTCGAACCTGGTTCAAGGGTATCCATGGCCCCCCTGAACCGAGAACCGAAGCTTGACATCCTACCCTGAACCGGACCTGGACTGAACCTGAACCTAGGTTCGGTTCAGGCGGTTCAGGTTCTGAACCTTGGTTCTGAACTGAACTTCGGCAACACTACATCAGTCTGCCATCGCCGCGCCATCCTGCGCCCTGGCAACGCCGCAGACCCCAAATTGCAACAACAACTGCTATTGTACAGTCCTTAAAATAGCATGGGCCTCAGGTAAACTCCTCGCAATAGCATCCTGGGCCCCGCATCATTGCAAGAATATGTCCCCTGGGCGCTTGGTATTGCGCGGACCTGCTACTATAAGGGTACTATACATGACTACACCGGTCCGCCTACAATTACAGGACCTGCTAGGTATATATGAGTAAGTATATCTACAATCTCGCACTTTGCTGACGATGTTGACCCAAACATAGAGTCAACACAAACGACCCCATCCAATGCTGAGCTAATGCTCATGTCCTGCAAAGGATTCACCGCCTTGGACCGCCTATTCACGCCACAACAATACAACAAATTGACTAGGGTGGTTCTCAAATTCACTTGCGGGAGAAAATCAATAAATGATATCCAGACTAGTTGGGCAGACTGTCTGGTTTCCAAGTCTGTACACTCGCGGAATAGTCCAGTATGTGCTGCATAATCATCTTCCCGGATCGATGAGCCGTTAATGATGTGCCCTCGTATGTAGATTTCGTACCCGGGAATGGAGAGGAGAAATCATACTTTAGACATAGACTATGGGTAAGCAATCACCGCAACTTCCCTCATCATTGTCATGTCTTCCTGCCAGTGTACATACTGTAACCCATTCCTTGTTGTATTGTTTGTGCTGCAGGCCCCGGCTAATTGACTGCCAACACACATAGATATCATTAATCGCCTCATTCGTGGCAGCTATCTTTTGCGCAACACTGGTCACCGGTCAACGACCACGAAACCCAACGCTGCGCTGTCCACGACGAATCGGCATCCTGTGAAGTATCGCCTCCCCTACATACCAACATACACAGCAGTGACAGCGCTGCGGGCTTTGCAATAAACCTGCGAGGTTGTGCAGGGGCAATGTTGATGACACCGCAAAATAGACAGTGACATGGGGGCAGGCATAGTGCCATAGAACCTGACCATGAGAACTGTTGTTCACTCATAATGGGTACGGCACACGGGTTGCAGCATCAAACCACAAACAAACGCGGATCACGGCACCGTTCGGGCGCGGTAGGTCCGATGTTCGTGTGGATGAATGGGAGAAATCCAGGTCGTGAGTGCTAAACCATCCGTTTGCCAATCTCGCATGGGCAGCGAACATATAGGTCATTGGAGAGCGTCATGTCCTCAGTCCCGCCACAGCACGCGCTTCTTGCTCTCCCAGCTGCCATGCAATCCCGGATCCGTTGTAAAACTCGTCGATGTCCTCTTCCTATTGTCGCGCAGCACAAGGCATCAGAGCCGATGCATGATCGCCAAGACAGGCCAATACGCACCAGATCCAGGTTGAGCAAAGTCGAGATCTGCTGAAGTCTTACGAACTTCTCGCGCGTATCCCCGAACGTCGTTTGCGACGACAGGTAAGATGTTACGGCGCGGAGGTCGTGATCGAAGCGGATCGCCCCGAGCTGTATCAATGTGCCTAGTCAATACACGAAGCCGGAACAAGACGGGGACGATACTTGACCTCGCTGTATTTTAACGTCAAGATAAATCGCTCCCAAGGGCGCACGAGGACGTCAAGCACAAGACCAAAGAACATTCGATAGTTGTGCTCTGTAAACAGATCCTATAGCAGTCACTCGTCATGTCAGCGTGCCGATATACTGAATCGGCAGCAGGATCGGATGCACGCACCTTGTACCCATCAACCAGCCCCTCCCATGCTTTGATGAAGCGTTTAGGGACGATATTTTGGGCCTCTGCTGCAGCGTACGAGTCGTCGTCCAGCACGTAGGACACGTCACGGTATACATCCGGAATGAATGTACGCAGCTTCGGGCGCAGAAGCTGGTTGAACACTTGCTCAATCCCGGCCTACAAATTGAGAACGCGTCGTGAGTCGTGTGGTGCAATTAGGGAGAGCACACGCACTCTCAGCGCAGAGCGGAACTTTGGCACGAGCGTATTGAACGAATTGATGCTCGCTCTGACAGACTCTACCTCAGAGTCAAGGAAATACTGATTGATCAGTGGTGAGGAGGAGAGCTCTTTGATAAGGCGCTCCATATGAGACGCAGAGACGTCCAAATCGTTCAGTAAGATCTGCTAACTTGTCAGCGGATTTCATCAACGTTCTGCAGACCAACTACTCACAATGAACGCCTGTCTCATCTCCCGCTCTGCCTTATCGCCCTTCATCCCCACCCCTCCCGTGCGGTATACGTCGTCCAGCTTCTTTCTGATGACGCCCGTATAGTCACGCTCCACAACTTCTTGAAGCGCCGTTCCGATTCGCTTTACAATGTCTGCCGCACCACATGAAAGCATTCGTCCAAGTATCATTTTCAAAATATAGAAGGCATCATCAGGCGCAGTCGTGACCGCCGGGATCTGCTGGGCATCTGCAGTGGAAAGCCGATGCGCCTGTCGACACCGTAAACCATCAGTTATGCACGGACAATGATGAATGAATGGAGCTTGGAGTCATGCGGGCCAACTGACCTTGTCAATAGTAGTTCTTGCGTACCATACCTCAAGAGGAATGTAGTACGTTGTCAGTGTGGACTCAAGAATTTTGCGAGCTTCGCAATTGTCAACGGCATCCATTCCTGACGGTAGCACATCATCCGACTCTGATACTGGCTTCATAGCCGGTTTCGGAGTAGATGGACGGCTGTTAACAGCTTCGTCGTCATCGGAAGGGTCATTCTGATAACCAATTCGTATGATCGTGATATAGGTAGACGGTATAACGAGCAAACCTTCAGACGGTCATACATGAACTTGCGGAACAGGCCCCAGCGGCTGCCCATTCCACTCAGCTCAGTCAAAACAGCGTCAATATCTCGTGGGTCGACGATGTCTTCGTCAACTCGTTGTATTGGAGCTCCAGGGCGATCGCCGGTAATGTCTGAAAGCTAGAAAAGCGATCCGCTTATTTACGGGTACTGTCGAAAACATGAGAGTGAACATACTTTGCGCTTCATCATACGTTCCTCCTCCCACCCATCGATGAGGTCTTTGACCCCACGATCTGCTTCGCGCAACAAGCGTTCCAGCACTGGGACCATTTTCCCGGGTCCATAGTACTTTTCAACCACGGGCTGGTGCTGATCTACAACGAGTGCGATGTTCTCAAGCAGCGCAGTGATAGCGGTGATGTAGTACAGCGGCGAGGACTCTGGAATAAATAAATAAAATCAGGTTTCGCAGTAAGGAACTGATCTAGTCCGTAGCACACGCACTCTTCGCGGAAGCGGGTGCGCGTATGCGGACCAGGTCGACGACAAAGTTGGCGTACACGTCCAGGCCTTCCGCTTCCCAACCAATTGCAGGGAAGAGCTTGAAGAAGCGGCTCGTCGCCGCTGCATCGCGCTCCCTAGATGCCTTGTCGAACTCCTGCCGAAAGACTTGTAGAAGCTCTTCGCGTGCGCTCTGGAGGGTTTGTGCCGGAGGCAGGTGGCTCTCTGCGGTGGGCTAAATGCATATCATGAGAGTTTCGGAGGAGTCGCAGGATGAGGCTCACGACTGTGGTCCCTGCAAACGGCCCCGAAATCACCGCCGCCGGCAACGCCATCGCGCGCGCACAGTGCCGGGTGGCGGCCTCCCAGTCCTTCTGTTCCATCGACGTCTGCAGCTCGGCTAGCGACGACTGCGTGTCGGGTAAGGGTCGGTAGCGCAGACGGAGGCGAGACATACCTTGAGCTCCATGACCTGGTTGACACGCTCTGCAGCCTCGCGCACTCTGTGCATCTCCTCATCTAAGGATTTCACACGGCCGCCGACATTCTCGGCGGTCTGTGCCGTCCTAGAGACCGTTACGGCAAATGCGCTCGCGGTGTCATGTAAGTTATCCAGATGAGGTCTGAGACTTTGTAGACGCGTCAGAGCGTCTGAAACGGACTCGCGAGAGGAGACGAGGTCGGTGAGTGATTGGGAAAGCTCCGCTTCCTCGGACTGAAGAGCAGAGAGACATGATAAAATATCCGGCAGGGTTGCCAACTTCTCAACATCAGACATGGCGCTCATGCGCGATCATGCCAGATACCAGAAAGAAGATTCGTGCACTACGCGACGTTACGACTACACTAGGCCTCGAGTTGAGTGCGATGGTGGCAGCGAGCTGAACGTAGACGACTCCGTCAAGGAAATCCAGTCAGGACCAAGTACCTGTATGAATTGCTGAACACAAGGCCGGAAGAGCAGAGATTGAAGCTTCAGTCGCGAGTTATTGTATTCTGTTGATTACTACTTTGGGTCAGGAACAAGGTCCTTGGACAACAGTGACAAATTCTGCAGCCACCCCCAATGCCGTACCTGGCCCGGTACATATTCGAGACAGTTGCTTTTCGTCGCGACGAAACCTCCTGCTTCAAGATCTGGCTCGTTATGAACATTACAACTTTTCTGCAGCTGGATATCAAATTGTGATGAGGAATGAATTCATTTCTGTCGGATCACATGGTATTGCAGCCTAGCCGACTCATCTCGTCTCATACTGTATTGTTTCTCACTGCGTCACTCGGTCAACACTGATAACAGCACATGGTAAACCGACGGGCTCGCCGTGCATCGAAATGTCCGAATATGCTACAGGTTGATCCGCCGACGGTGCGCCACTGAGGAGGGTGGGTGCTGATACCCACACTCACCTATATATGGTCCTTGACGTCACGGTCCAGACAACGAGAAGACGACCAGGTGGACGCCGTGCGACATTCAACAAGAAGCGGATCTTCCAAGTGACATATGCGCCTATCTCCACGGAGGCTGTGGTCTGAGAGCGCTTTGACCGTTCACTGCTCTCTCCCCTCCTCCATTGTCCCGTTGGTTTTCGAGCTACGCTAACAAAGCCGCGCCCCTAACACCGCCTCGCATCGGTTTCTACATCCGCTTCCGCTTGCTCTGCCACTGCCGTGACCGGGGCTTCGGGCAGACCTGCTTTCGAATACGTGTAGTCCAGATCTCACGCGATTTCCTGCGAGACACAAGTATGAGCGAAACGAAGAGCCTCAGCATGAAACAAGGCGTGACTGCACCCGATCCCAATGTTTCTCACATAATACAGGTGAGTAGGACCAGTAGCGCTGGCCCTGATAGCTGGTCATATCACGGATTCGGCCAATGGGCCGCACAATCCGCGCATGTACATCGCAGTTGCTATGCCCCTCCTCGTATGACCAATGACATTGTCCTGCATGGGCTTCCTTGCCCGCCACAGTGCTCATGCGCTTCTCACATAGGCTCGGCAGGTACATCACAGCATCGGTGGCACTGCTCAGCCGGTGCACGCCCTGCCCAATGCTTGGGATACACATAGCTGGCCTAATCCGCAAGATCATGGCATGCCAACTGTATCCGCCAGCATTCCATGCCCCGAGCAGCCGGGCGGTCTAAGCAGCGCTCAGCTGCAGTCCCTTGCTCGGCAGACTCCTAGCATGTATAAGGCCCTCATGGCGAGGAGGCTGAAGCTACGCCATCCCGATACCCACGCAGAGCAATCCTCAGCGGCCTCCTACATCGCACCACTGCCCCATCAAGCGCATCTCAAGGACCAGATGGCCAGGTTGAGGGTGCAAACGCCTCTTCACCAGATGCATCACGAGCCGCTGTTTCCTCCAAGAACGCCCGAGATTGGGATAGGCTCATCTTTAGTCCAGCCGGGGACGCAAGTGGCCGAACCGATGTGGCCGTCAAACGTTCCTTACCCGACTTCCTCAGCTACTATTCAGTCGACAGAATTGCTTCAAGCATCGTCTCTGAAACGCGTGAGGGACGCACATCTGCGAAGGCGTGCGACGTCGCTTCATGCTCGCATCAGAGCGCTGGAAACGCGCAAAAGTACCCTAATGACGGAAAGCGGAAAGCCCGAAATGCAGTTGCGCGCCGAGATGGAGCAGGTGAATGCAGCGATCGCAAAGTTGAGGATCGTGCTCCGGTCCATCTGGAACGAGACAAAGAGCTCGGCTCCTGAAAAAGTGCAAGGAGGGCGAATGCAGGCGTGCGTTATTTTTAGGCTTTTCGATCGATGATCTTGACTTTTATATGCAGGCATGCTAGTGTGGCGCCGTTGACAGTACCAGTGCACTTGCCTTCTCTGGTTCCAGCTTTAATAGCGTCCACTTCCTCATCCCATCGCCCTCACTCACCACACACTCCTCACTCACCACACACTCAGTCTGTGCCTCCTTGTGGCACACCATCACAAACATCTGAAAGTGAACTCCGAGCAGGGATGACAAAGTTGCCCCCTATGGGTCCGCAAATGTTCGAAAGCGCCTTGCGAACTCAACTCGATAATGAGCGCATCACGCTCGATGACAATTTGTTGCAGATTGACGGGCAGCGCGTCGCCCTACATAAGCTTCACTGCCTCGTCATACGGGCGGGTGGTTATACCCAAGTAAGCCCATAGACGATCACATCTGCGGCCTGATATAACTATATTGTCCGCAGGTCTCTATCCAGAACGGGTGGCCCCTCATTGCCGCCGAGATGGGGCTCAAGCAATCTTCTGAGGACGACAACGGGCCTGCACGTGCCGGTCAGGACGTCTCTACACAGCTGCAGAGCATCTATCGGACGTACCTCTGCACCCTCGATTCGAGGTACATCGCCCAGTTCCTACAGATGCTGCACCTCGCGAGGTTCGGTACGAGGGAGCATGCAGCTGACGCCAGCGTGCGCTCGCTGCTCTGTTCGCTCGTGGGTGCCACCGATCCCCAGGCGATGAGTGCGATAGTCGAAATGTCGGACTATCCTGCTGTCTACCTCCGCTCGCACGGGGTCCCTGAGTCCCTGATTGCCGTCGTCGATGCCAATCGCCCCGTGCTGCAGACGTGCGCCAAGCTCCGGCTGGGGCTGTCTGATGAGGTAGAAAGACATGCTCAGCTCAACAATGGCGTATTGCAGCCAGATCAGACGCGGCTGAGCGGCCAGCACTACCCAGCAACAGGATACATGCAGTCCCCTAGTCTTCTTGAAAGGCCACAGCTGCTTGTCAGCCCCACTGCTCTCCCGGAGTACGATGGCCACCCAATTCCTACTTCAGTAAAGGCAGCAGATCCTACTGACCCCCAGTCATCACCGGCCACCATATTGGAAGAAACCGCACCTTCAATTCATGCTAATGCGACAGAGCGTCCCGCCTCTGAGAAGACAATCCAAGCGACCGAAACGAACGCACAAGTGGAAAAGCTCTCTTCCTCCACGATCCCGATGGCTAGCCAAGATGCCCCAAAGGAGCGAACAACGCTCCTTGCTCGTGGGCCTGCTCAGACGATGTACGGTATCACAGGACTCGCCCAGCTCTCGGCCGAACGGCGCCGTAGAAGGATCCTCTTGAAGCTTGCCATAATACTGGCCGGCACTGCCGTCGTCGCTGCAGGAGTGGGGACATATGCATCGGTGACAGGTGTCGTGAACACGGAGGGCGACTCCAGAAAAGACAATATTTCGGTGTTTTATATCATCGCCCTCGCGATGAGCGCGAAGGCCGCATTCGTGATGTGGTGCTCTGGTCCGTGCGTCCCCCACGAACCTCCCATTTTGCCGGAGTCAGAGGAGTCTGTTGTCGAGAGACGCAATATCGGTGAGAAGTCTACTATCTGAAGGGCTTGATTCCACGCTTGGAGCGCCACCAAAAAGCTCGACATACAGCAGAGTCCGCATTCCTGTAACTTTGTAACATAGCTTGGTGTCTCTGTATGTGTGACTGCTTTCCGCGAATCGCAGAGTATGCTTGATCGTTGGCGATTAGCGATTGTGATTATGCAATGCAAGGATGTAGATCCCGATGTGGTTCGCTTCAAGCATACTCTCGGTATCAACTATTATGGCGATGGATGATAGGGCGTTTGCAATCCCGTCGTCACATATGCTTCAGGAGGTGAGACTGATACTCGGAGCAGCATGATAATCCGAGTGCTACTACTTTCCACGGGGCACTATAAACAAGCTTGAAATGACATAGTATTCCGACTGATTGGGCAGTATTTACAATTAAAGGGCTTTGTTTCGAGCTCATGAATATTGACGCAGAATGATGAGTTTGAACAAAGCCAATACATTCCACGGTAAAATCTGTAACACCTGGCAGGATGTTACAACTCGGTAATCTACGAGAGAATTAATGCAAGAATGCAGCCTCGTACTGTATTTGATCCAACATTGAGCGCATCATGCGCCCGTAGGCAAGGAAAGAACGCACCGTAGCACAATCCGCGAATGGAGCTTTCCAGATGAGCGCTGCACAAGCTGCGCATATACAGGCTCCAGTTCCTTGCCGAGATGCTCGAGCGAGTCCACGGCGACTACGAATCGAGTGACATGCGAAAGTTGAGGAAGACATAGATCCTCTAGATCGGAACAACCTTAAGCGAACCGCGTTAGGCCTGCGAGGAGGTCTTCCGAGCTCATCTCCTATGACTTACAACGCGGATCGAGTGCTAGTTCTATTTCATTCAGCGCCTCGGAATTTATTAATGCGCAAATTGAGCGTAGCTGCTCTTGCAAGGCGGGCGCGAACCGACTATCTTGCCATTGGAAGCCTAGCTTGATAGAGCTAATCTTTACGTCATGCAATAGCAAGTCCGCTTAACACTGAATTAGTATCTATCATCTGTCAGGGACTCAGAAAATAAGCTGACCATCAAGGACAGGCAATTCACTCCGCATGTCGTCATCTGGAATATCGTGAATCTGCAGTTCCACTGTTTGAATCGTTGAACGCGCGGCAGACAACAGATTGTGCAACAGGCTGAGCCCGTCATCTTGACGTTTCACGAAAAGGGTCAAGAGATCCGAAGGCGTCATCTGGCTTTTTACATGATGACATTGTTCCAGAAGAGAGGTCGCAGATAAGGCCGTGAGTATCTCGTCATCTAGCGTCCGAAAGCCGAAGCTAAAAGTGTTCAACTTGAGGAGAACCATCCATCGCCTCCTCCTGTCAACAGATGATCGGCGCTGAGTTGCAAATGTAACGCTGCCGAACTGGGCATTTTCGAGGCGGCTGAAAGCGCACACCAGCCTGGAAAACGTCTCGACCGAGGAGAAGTTGACGTCGTAAAGAGCGATGGTTGTGATTGAGGTGAAGGTGGAAAGCTGACGGTAGATGCTTGGATTGAAAACTCTCGTCTCCCAGTCTGCCACTCCATCCGAGATTTGAAGACGCCTGGCTTGGAGAATTCCAGCCAGTATGGCTGCAAACGCTCCAAAATGTTTCAGGCTTGGGTTCCTTCCATGTATTTGCTGACCGACCACAAAAGTGGTGCGCATAATGCGAGGTACAGCGCGGACGAGTCGCACTAGGTGTTGCACGTCCTCCACACTGAATAGGCCTCACGCACTAAGTAGGTTAAATTGGCTCCTGGAATACCATGCTCGACAAGCCAGCTCGCACGCCTTCAATGTCTCGGGTTTTCGCCCAAGGAAGTCGATTACAAATTCCCAGACCTCTATTGGCAAACGGCCAAGAGCAGAATCTGAGGCAAGGCATGCATGCTGTGGGCTCTCCTCATCTGAAAAGACTCCATCGAGCTCTCTACTTATGTTGATGTCTATGTAAGGATCCATAACAGCGCTAAAGGTCAGGTAAGGCCATTGTCAAACATCTGGGACATCATTTTCAGCAAAATTGCTTACCAAGTTTCAGTGGAAAACGACTCGGCAGCTTAACGAGAAGCGACGGGGATGTTATAATCTTGAGGGGACATCACCACGAGTCCATGAGCTTGAAGCTGGTATAATAGCCGCCTGAGGCGATGATGCATCGATCTCGTATCACCAAGTGATCCATGTACGCGCCATGGTGAACGAGAGCATCGTGGCAGGGAGTAGGAATACAGTGTGACCTATGCATCCGACGCGTGGTGCTCGAGGATAGCAACTGGATGCATTGAGCGAGAACCACCTTGCCCCATCGCCGTGAGACTCCTCGGTACAATATTGAATGCCAAGTCAGAAGCATATCTATTCATTGAATATGTACGAACGATCGAGGAGACCAGAATTGATTGGACAGATGACATCAAAGTATGCGACGGTGAATGTTAATGCGTACCACGCTCGTCGCCCTACCTCGTGCATCAGAGAAGTTGCAGTATACGATGAGCCTGATGTACAGCATGCATTGATACTAACAATAGGTATCTCGATCGACCACTCAGTGAGTCAAGCACCGCGACTCACCTAATGAGCTCCGAGTCAATAGCATCAGTATGTGAACTGGGACACGAGAGCCAGTGCTTGTGTAGAACGTGGCTTGATGTCACACCGATACTCGTGTGGGCGACTTTGAGCATCTATTAGATACACACGATCTCATTGACGATGCTTATGCTGACCTTGTGAAACCGGACGTAAAAGAGACTTCAGGCGGGATCTCTTTGCCAGCTTCGTCGTGTGCCTTGCCGATGTGTGAAGTAGCGATAATATTAGCCATCGCGAGCCAGACGTCAATATCTGCCAAGAATCTTCCCGGACAAATCCTGCGTAGTATGGGGCTTAGTCAAATTACGTTAATTCAGGAAAACACACTGACCGACGACCAAAGCCGAAGACAAATGTGCGAGGGTCAACGGCTGCCTGTCTCCCATCTTCCCTTTCCTCAAACCTCTCAGGGTAGAACCGTGATGGCTCTGGATACATTTCAGGGTCGTGACTTATCTCGCTGCACCTTGCTAATCAAAGGACGTGAACAGGTGCTGGTTGTGGACATACCAGAGATTCGGAATGATTATGGACCTTGCAGGTATATCATAGCCGCGATATACGTCATCTGACAAACTACAATGGGGAATCGCTGAAAGTAGAGTTACTTCAAAGCCAGATCAATAATAGGAAATTGAGATGCGCCATACCGAGTGGATTCACGACACGCCATCTATCAGAAATCGCATCAAATCAGGAAAATCAAGAGCAGCAATAGTCTCTGGCTCACCGATATGTCTCTTTCAGTATACACTCAAGATAGGGCAGGTTGTCACGATCCTCCAGATCAGGGAGCCGCTCGGCACCTATAACGCGATCCATTTCTTGCTGAGCCTTCGCAAGGACGTCCGGATACACCACCATGGCTAGAAGAAAGGTCAACAATGTAGCCGTGGTCTTCGAGACTCATATGAGCTGTTATGGTGCATAGGTCATGGTGTGTAGGTCTTACTGTTTCCGTACCGGCTGTACGCCATGTAAGTGCTAGCACATATTCCCCGTTTTCGCGACGCACCTGCATATATAAGACCAGTCAGCTCGACGATGTCACCCTCAGCCTCTTTCGTCAGCTGTCCATCACCGCTGATCTCTTCAAGTAAAGATGCGGTTAGCGAAGGTGTAGCAGACCCGGATGCCTGTGTATTGCAGTTATAATAGGTGTTCACTCCGGCCTAGAGTTCCCAGGATCTCACCATTTGGTCCCGGACCAAAGCAAAGGGTACGTCCATCATCTGCCTGACAAGTCGACGGAATCTTTCTGCCTCCTTTCTAAATGTTATACCTGGTATCCACGATGGAACATATTTTACTTTGCACACCAACTCAACAATCAACAACCAATGGAGTGAGAAGATGAGGAAACGTACATATAGGCATGAAGTCGATGTGTGTTGTACCAGGAGGCCCATATGCAACGACTCCTTGCAAAGCCTGATCAGCGACATCAACGAAGGCGTCCTCTGTGGACGTCACAGCATGTCCATATGTAATCTCCATCATTAATGTGCCTGCATATCTGGCCACATTGGATCAGTCTAGCACATTACAACAAATCCATTGACGCAGCACATTTTGAGGTGGTCCTCGAAACGTTCCGGGGTCGCGAAGAGGCCAGCAATTAGCGCATGAAGTGCTCTTAGCTGCAGCGGGCGATACTTGTCAAGTGCAGACTTGTCACCAAAAGCGGCCCGCATCCAGGCCCTGTGTTTGCGGAATCGTTCCGTTGTCGACATTTCTGTGAAGGTCGCTCGGAACTCTGTCCTGTAGCATGTGCCTGAGCGGTATGAAATTATATGATGGCTACGTACTCACATCTCATCCAGATATACGAAACGAGGCCTGTCTGAGTAGTTCTTGCTTCTCGTCGCGAGCAGATCTTGGGCTGTGGACAAGGAGTTGATGATTATTGCCGGCGTGTTGAAGAATCGGGCATATACAATATCGCCTACGCACGCCGTTACTCTCTGTATGATCTCAAATCACTGCCAACTTAACTAACCATATTTCCTGCCCCATTGTCCGAAAGTCACTTCCTGGCGCGTGCTAGGAAGTTGAAGTATATTTCCGAGCAACGGAAGTCGCTTAGGTCCCGGCGGCAAGTTCAGAGGACGCTGGGATGAAATCCTTAAAAACCAGATGAAAGGCAAGAGTATTGCGAGGACTGCGCTAGCTACCACTTCCTGGTTCATATGGATGACGATATCTCTAGAGACGAGAGTACTTCACGGATGAGCCACCGACCTTTATGATTTCAAAGCAAAGGGTCCATCAGACCGCAGCAGTGCTGGCAGACATAATGCCAGCATCATAACACGAGGCATGCCAGTCGATTCAATGCTTCGCGAAGGCTCGATTCATTAAGCCCTAGCCAGTCTCCTCCTTGATTGAATTACTCGTTAGCATCACCTGTGAAGAGTTCGAGCGCGTTGAAGTCATGGCTTGACTCATTGAGTTACGGGCGGCGAAGCTGTATACTTCGGGGCTAGTGCGACACGGGGCATCGAATAGGCGAGTCCTGTGGGAACCCCGCTTCGCAAGTCCAGGTTCATTGAGGGTTCAGATAACATGTGACTACGAGATCTCTTCCTGGCAATGTTCGAGTGCAAGGAATTGCGGTAACGTATAGGAGAATCGAGCCGATGCAGTATTCTATACACGGTCAGGTACGAAGCCATTGGAAAATAATGCACAACAACATTACGTCATATGAACTTGCCCAGTATGAGACGGAGCGCATTATAACTCTCAGTTCAGCGCTTTGTTTTCCAGACGCGATTGGAACTGAGTTCATCTGCTGAAATTGCTATACCTCAGGATTGTACAAATTTGTTGTGACTGACGCGAATCAAGAGTTCATGTTCATATCTGCACTAGCAAGCATCCGCTACTCGACAAGCAGACTAACTCGCGGGAACTCCGTCGGAAACCCACTCAGGAGCTCTTTTACTCTATCTACACGCGTGATGTCGCAAACACCTAAGATCCTGTCTGTAGAGGAACTGCCAACTTCTGAGGCAAAGTAAGCAGACACTAGCAACGAACGCTTGTGCACCGATATGCGTCTGATCGCGCGGCTACAGGTGGGTTACATTGAAGAAGATACACTGGAGCGATCCAGAAGGCAAACAGGTATGAGCTCAACACCGCGAGATGCGGCCGGCGATAACGTATATTATCACATTACGCGTAGAGGACATGGGAGTGCGCGGAGAGGACCACGAGAGGTTCTTCAGGCATTGATGGTGGATACAAATGCTGTCGGCGGTATCTTCGCTCACATTTCTTGCCAGCTGTTGCCATCTTGGCTATTCTGCGTTCCGAGAGCAATGCCTTCCGGCCTTCTACAGTGATTGTAGAGCAATTCCGAGCGCCCGTAGGCAAATTCGTTGTAGGTCAGTAGTATTGATGACGGGCGCGAATGACTATGTATTAACAACAAGAATAGAGCTGCCTGCAGGTATTGGACTAGCGATCCTTCGACTTGTTGCGCCATTAACATCGGTTTTGATGAGGCCTCATCGATGAAGGAGAAACAGCAGAAGATGCAGCGATACGCGAGCTCGAGGAGGAGACGGGATTCAAAGCTAAAAGAGTTCTTGAGTCCTCACCTCTACAAGTTTGTGACCCAGGTAACATCATGGCCAAGATGATGATTGCACAAGTCGATGACTGACGCTACCAACGAAGGCATGACAACCGCAAATATGAAGCTCGTTGCAGTCGACGTGCCCTTTCCTGACCAGCTCGAGGTATCCGAGCAGAAATTAGATGCAGGTGAATTTATCACCACCCGCATCGTCGAACTTCCCAAGCTCGCTGCGGAGCTCAAAGGTGAGTTTGAGCAGCGTATATCTGCAGCGAGGCTGACAAACTACTCATTAGAATACGAGAAGAAGGTATGGCATTCATGGGCTGTCGCGTACTTCTTATTCAAAGATCGGACACATAGGGCTATGTAGTCGATGCGAGGCTGTCACACTTCGCATCTGGATACGAAATGGCGGAAAAGCTGCGGAACATGTCTTTCTGAAATCAGCGGAACACAACTATCTAATGAACATGCGTAACGAGACGTTCGAATGCTAAGCCTGTAATCCGACACGAATGCGTCCTATATCGATGAGCACTAGCACTAAGATGCATACAGTACATGTATAATGAACACCTCGAGAAATAGACGAGACAGATGCTGCATCAATGATGGGCCTTCTTGGCTCGGTCTATATGGGCCCTTAGCTTCTGCTGCTTTTCTCTCAGCGAGGCCTTCTTCTTGCCCTTGACCGCGCCACTGGCGATGATCATCATGAGTGGTTTATTTCGCGCCTTCTCCCTGTTCGTGGAACTACTCGGGTTGGCCTTCTTCTTCTTGCCCTTAAGCGAGCCGAACTTCTCCCGTCCTTCGCGGCCCTTCTCCATTGACGCAATCCGCTCAGCGTAGTCAGCCTTTGCCTTTTTGCGAGGACCAAGGATATCGTTCTCCGAGATGAACGTCTCCTCGGTGTTCCCTGCTTGTGAGGCTGCCTTCTTGTTTGCCTCCAGATTAGCGAGCTTCCGCTTGGCGGCGGATCCACCGCCGTGTTCAACCGCTTTCGAGGCGGCTTGTATGCGCAGATCGTTCAGCAACGCGAAGTCAGCAGGCGTAAGAATCTGGCGAATATGTTAATACAAGCTGAAATAGGTTACCGAGTTTATTACACACCTTGGTAGTGGCCAACGAAGAGATGCGAGCTGCAGCACTGTCTTCAGTTGGAGTAGCTTCGCTTTCTTCCGCCTTGCCCTTCGCCTTCGTCTTCCCTTTCGAAGGTTGCTTCTCTCCTTCATCTTCACTGTCGCTAATCTCAAGGTCCTCGTCACCATCCGAGTCAACGTCAATCCAACCGTCCGAGGACTCATCCGACGAATCGGTCTCAACATCCAAACCCTCCCATCCGGCCTCGTCATCATCGTCTTCCTCACCCGATGCAACCCCCTCCTCTTCCCTCAGTTTCTTCAAATGGTCCTCCAACAGCTACAGAAAGCATAATCAGCTGACGTGACGAACAGAGTGATCCAACAGGTACGTACCACCAGACCCTCAATATCGACCGCAGCATCCGTGCTATGTCCAAACGGCAACGGCTGACTTCCGCTCGCCATCCCCATGCTCGCCTCCTTTCCTCGCTGTCTCCGCTTGAGCATTCCGGGATTCACCTCGCGGAAGAGCTGCAGCAGTCCTCGCGCGGCCGCCACGGCCGCCTTATCCCTGCTCTTCCTATACTCCACCAGGTCGCCGAGCAGGTCCTCCTCCATCGCCCACGGCTGCCGCCTGCACACCTCGCGTATCGCGTTCAGGCCCGCAGCGATGACTTCGCTTCCCACTCCGGGATGCACGAATTCGTGTGCGAGCTTGCGCACGATCGGTGTAAGCGCGTCGGGCGGCGTGAAGTCATGCACGGACTGCGCGAGCGCGACAAGAATGGAGGGAATGCGCAGCTGGTGGTAGGTGAGGTATTTCATGATGTAGGTGTAGAATCCGAGCACACAGAGCTTGTGCGCGCCCATCACACGCGAGAGGAGCTGCATCATGAGTATCTTGTGGTCGAGGGAGAAACGCTTGTCGTAGCGATTCAAATTGTCGTAAAGCTTCTCGCCGAACGCTTGTGGATCATTGAGAAGCTGTAGAGCGGGGAAGTTGGCTGTTGCTGCCTCTGCCTTCTTCTTTTGTTTCTGATTATGCACGTACATCAGTCTCAGGAATTTCGCATACAACAGTAAACTTACAGTTTTGATCGACTTGATTGTCTTCGCAATCTTCTTGTCTCCGCTCCTCGTCTTCTTGTTAATTTCCCTACGGTGCTGGAGAGCTTTCACGTCCGGTTCCTAGTGCTTATTAGTATATCGGAGTTAAGGTCAAGCCAATACACGCACATCGTCACTTTCGTCGTCGCTGTCCTCCTCCTCATCGCTATTAAGGAAGAAGTGAAGGGAGGCGCTCTGAACCTTGACCACAGGGTGGAAGCATCCAAGCGAAACAATCGACACAGTCTTTGCATCATTCCTGGAAAAACAAGTCAGCTCAAGCACGCAGCGGACCCAAAGCGGCACAGCAGACTCACCAGATCCCCTTCTTCCATAGCTCCTTTGTCAACACAATCGCCCACATCGCCTCGCTTCCATCAGCAGCACGATTCTTGCCCTTGTCGCCGACTACCTCCGCTTCCATCCCACGCTCGACCATGCCGAAGAGCATCGCCTGCACGGCGCGGTTCAGCTTGTGGTTCTTCGTGCGCAGGTTTGCAGTACGGATATCTGAAAGGATCGTGCGTCTGATGAACACACGAAGTGCTGAGGAGGTTGTGCGGGGTAAAAGCGGAAATAGGGTCTTGAGCAGCCTACCTGGGACGTCAGTGTGAGTCGTTCCTGAGAACAGGGTAGAGAACGCACGCGATGGATGTAATGACATCTTTATTCCTCAGCATAACAAGGTTCTGCACGAGGGACTTGCGGGTATCCGGGGAAAGCGTCCCATAGTTCTCCAAAAGCAGTGTGGAGATTTGGTCCGGGAACTCTGCAGTCTCCTTAGGATAGCATTGGGCGACCTGAAGACGACATTTCGGACCTTTAACTTGCAAGAGAGAGGATGATATGCATACCTGAGCAATGAATGTAACCAGCTCCCTGAAGTGTTGAGCCTGCTCGTCCGGGTTAATCTGGAATATCTGCCTGATGCTGTTATAGTGGTTCCATTGCTGCAGGAACTCCTCCTTGTATGCGGCGGGATCGCGTTTTATGAGGTTTTGCAGCTGAGGCAAGTTGGAAGTGAGCAGGACACCGCGACCCATATTGCAGTACCGAAGAGTCAAAACGTGGAAGATGCCTCCGACGTTCCGTAAATTTCTTGATCGCGACTGCCAAAACAGATCAGGTACAAGGCTCTTGAGCAACAGAGCCAAACAGCCGCATATCCGTCGATCAAACATCCGCTGAGTTTGAATTACAACGATACAACCTTGCATTACTCACTGGCCAGCTGACAAAATTAACAAAAAAAGCTCTGTGGTCCGATGCATTCTCTGAATAATCATCGCGCACAGATGCGCCATTTGGGGGAGTCAATAGTACATGTCTCAAATTCTCACACATAACGTTACGACACAGCAAGTAGATAGCAACCAGGAGCACCCAAAATGTCCACAATACGTCTCAAAATCTAAATCAACACATGAGGACGTTGCTTTATCCCCAATATATGTTACATACGAGGGCAGATATCACGAGGCCGCGGCAGCTGGCGTTGTCACAGCAGGGCTTTCTTCCGTCAACTTTTCGGTAGGAGGTGCCTGTGCAGCCATTCTGCCTCGTCCGCGTCCACGACCGCGTCCACCGCGACCGCGAACTGCGCCACCGCGGAATGCACCGCGAATGCCGATTGAAGCGCGCGGCGCTCTATCAGCATCGTCGCCCTCTTCGGGCCTTCGTGCTGATTTCCAGTCCTGTGTAGGCTTTCCTGAATCCCATTCGCGACCTTGTATCTGTAGCAATAATGAGTAACGATAGGTCCGGTGACGTTACGAGATGTGGACCTTCTCCATCTTCCTGCGAGCGTTTTGCTCGCGCGTACGGTCGATGTTTTCCTGTACCTTCTTCGTTTTGGCTGCTTTAATGCGATCCGCTTCCTGCGTCTTCTTGAATGCGTCTTCATCGGCTTGTACATCCTGCGCCGAGATCAGTAAATAAGGAATTGAGACACGATGTTGACCCACCGCGCGCCTCTGCTTGATCCTCTCGTTCTGTTCTCGGATACGTGCCATACGCTCCGTCAGCTCTTGTTCGCTCAATTTATCCTACGAAAGCTGTTATACTTTCACACTCATTCTGCGAGCGATAAACATACGCGTTGCGCACCACCGGTCTTCACGCGCTCTGGGTTCACATAGGGCTTCTTCTTCTCCTTTGCATTGCCCTCGGACGTTGGAGACTTTGCCTCCTCTTCTGCAGATGTGTTCTGTGTTATTTCCGCAGGTCTCGCCGCATCCGATTGCTCCGCCGGCGCCACAGAGGCTTCGACCGCAGGCGGTTCGCTCGAGCCAGAGGGCTCCGGGTCGTCCTTGATTTTCAGCGCGTCGAGATCCAGCCCGAGGGAGTTGGCAGCGTCCGCAGAGTTGTCCATTGCTTCGGAAGAGGTTTGCGCGGAAGAGAGAGGCTAGAAAGGGGTCCGAGTCCGAGAAAAGCACTGGTTCGAGGCGAGTAAGGTCGCGCCTGCGCCGAGATCTGCGCGGCTCGCGGAGTGTGATCTCATTATTCTGGATTCTGGTGCGGTCCCTAATCGATTGGTATAAAACCCCTCGCCACTCGGGTTCGCTCGCCCCAATCTATCCCTCCATCGTCCACCATGTCGCTCTCCAACAAGCTCTCCATCACCGACCTTGACCTCAAGGGCAAGCGCGTCCTCATCCGCGTCGACTTCAATGTCCCGATGCAGGATGGCAAGGTCACCAACCCCGCTGTAAGTTCACCATATCTTGCAATCGACCGCGATGGCCAAACAGCGCGCAGCGTATCGTTGCAGCACTCCCAACGATCAAGTATGCATTGGACAATGGTACGCATCTGTCGTACAAATTACCGCGGAATTTCTGACTCGCCGCGCAGGTGCCGCGAAGGTGATCCTTATGTCCCATCTCGGCCGGCCCAACGGCCAGGTCACGCCCAAATACTCGCTCGAGCCCGTCTCGAGGGAGCTTGAGACGCACCTCGGCAAGCCCGTCACCTTCGTGCACGGTTCCGTCGGGCCCGACGTCGAGAAGGCCGTCGCGGACGCCGCCCCGGGCTCCGTCCTCCTGCTTGAGAACCTCCGGTTCCACATCGAGGAGGAGGGCTCCGCAAAGGACAAGGAGGGAAAGAAGACCAAGGCGGACCCCGCCAAGGTCACCGAGTTCCGCGAGGGCCTCACCCGCCTCGGCGATGTGTACGTCAACGACGCGTTCGGCACTGCGCACCGCGCGCACTCCAGCATGGTCGGCGTGAAGCTCTCCCAGCGTGCCGCCGGCTTCCTCATGAAGAAGGAGCTCGACTACTTCGCAAAGGCACTGGAGAAACCCGAGCGCCCCTTCCTCGCCATCCTCGGCGGTGCCAAGGTCTCGGACAAGATTCAACTCATCGAGAACATGCTTGACAAGGTGTGCGACGACGTATACCGACAGAACTTGGTTCTCACGTCCTGTAGGTCAACTCGCTCATCATCTGTGGTGGTATGGCCTTCACGTTTAAGAAGACGCTCGACAACGTCGCCATCGGCAACTCTCTCTTCGACGCGGCCGGTTCTGAGAAGGTCGCTGTGCTTGTAGAGAAGGCCAAGGCGAACAACATCAAGGTCGTCTTCCCTGTTGACTTCATCACCGCAGACAAGTTCGACAAGGACGCGACGACGGGCACTGCGGACGACACGAACGGCATCCCCGACGGCTGGATGGGTCTCGACGCTGGCCCCAAGTCGCGCGAACTCTTCCGCACGACCGTACTCGAGGCGAAGACCATCCTCTGGAACGGGTGAGTGGCCCCGTTGCTCTAGCACGAGCCTCCGGTGACATTGCTCCCGCAGCCCCCCGGGTGTATTCGAATTCCCTAAGTTTGCGGAGGGCTCCAAGGCTCTCCTCGACGCGACGGTTGAGGCGGCACAGAAGGGCGCAACTGTCATCGTTGGCGGTGGTGACACAGCCACCGTCGTCGCTCAACACGGTCTCGAGGACAAGCTCAGCCATGTCAGCACTGGTGGTGGCGCCAGTCTCGAGCTCCTTGAGGGCAAGGTGAGGCATTCTCCCAGATCCTCTCAACATCACTACAGCAGCTGTCATTTCAGACTCTCCCCGGTGTCGCCGAGCTCAGCGAGAAGTAAGTGTGTCGCGTCGGAAGGAAAGAAGGTAATGACTATGCGCTGTACGTATAGACGGAAGCCTGAGGAAGCAAAGGCAGTGCTGTAAGTGAAGAAGACAAACAGGTAGAATACGCGTTGTAGTATTGTTGCAATAATGGTGATTATGGGCACAATGCTCTTAACCGCAAGAGCTGCGTGCTTCTGAGCTCGACATACGCGAGTTTGGCTTTTGGTTAGACGACTTTCGCAGAGCTCAGGTTTTGCTTGGTCAAGATCATGTGACGTTCGCGACGCACGACACGCCACAGACGCGTCGCCGACTCAGCTTGTATGAACGCGTCGAAACCGCATGAACGGTGCTAGCTGTGCAACATCCCGCAGGAGTTCATCTATAGGCATAGAATCCGCGAACCCAGAGCTTAACAAGCTATATCCAGCTCAATCCACACATCCAAGACGTTTCGAATAATCGCGAGTCGTCTATATAGATCTCCGGATCACCCCCTTCGCATTGTTAGGAACATGTCTGACAAAGCGTCAAAGGTCTCAATCAAGAGTACGTGGCCACCGTTCAACCTCGTGTGTAGACTTACGGGCTGCAAGCTTCAAAGTCTGTGACGGTCCAGAAGCGCACCGCGGACCACTTGGAGGATGCAGAAGGTAGCGCTCCCAAGAAAGTACCGAAACGTACTGTCCGTTCTTTCTTTTCGAAATCTCTCTACTTACACATAGATGCCGTGTGCACTTTCAGTGTTTCCAATTTTCGAGAAGTCACAGCCCGACGGCGAGGACAAAACAACCTATCAGTGGATCAAGCCATCCCTGGGCCAGCAGAAGACATGCCTTCATGGCGTCAACCTTACACCTGAGTTCCGCCAAAAGGTTGCTGCCTTTGACTTGGATGGATGTCTCATTCAGTCAAGCCTTTTCAAGAGAGGTACAAAGGGTAAGGCGAAGGAGCCACCGACGTTCCAGTGGTGGAAACCAATCATCCCGGCCAAGCTGAAGGAGGTGCACGATGCAGGGTCAGCGGTCCACATTCCTCACAGATCTGCTTGAGTGCTTCGCTGAACAGAATCTCAGCTACTCGATAGTGATCATTACTAATCAAGCGCTGCGAAGTGCAACTCTGGAGGAGTGGAAGAAGAAGATTCCTCTCATCGCTGCTGCAAGTACTTCCTGCTCGTCATGCCGCACATGTTCATATCTACTGAACAGGTCCCGGAAGTGCCATTCCGCCTCTTCGCGGCCACAGCGAAAGACGGCTTCCGCAAGCCAATACCAGGCATGTGGTATGAGCTTGAACGCATGTATGCGGAGAAACAAGTGCGCATAGGTTCGCATGTACGCGCCCTTTGAGTATTTCGCGTGACATCAGACTTTGCAGACATGCAGAACTCGTTCTTCGTGGGAGATGCAGCTGGTCGTCCGAGTGACTTTGCAGGCACAGATCGAAAATGGGCGTTGAACGTCGGCATACCTTTCTATACTCCCGAGGTATGTTCTACACCAAGTTGTGTGTCCTCATTGACTCCGCAAGCCAGGAATACTTCCTCGAACTCCCGCCAGCCCCGTACACGTTGACCGGTTTTCATGTCTCTTCTCTTCCCACCGATCGTATGTCCGCTATGAAGTCTAACACACTGCCCGAACCAACGTAGTCTAGTGCCACGGGTAACACCCACATCGACGCCAATAGTGCCGCTGACACCGAACGGCCCCGAGATCGTGCTCTTTGTTGGCTACCCATCGCTCGGGAAGTCTTCATTCTACAGGGAGCATTTTGAGCCGGCTGGGTACGTACACATCAATCAAGACACACTCCGAACGAGAGACAAGTGTGTCAAGGCGGCACAGGAGGCTGTGCAAGAGGGCAGGAGCTGCGTCGTTGGTGAGTCACTTCGATTTGTGGTTGCAGAGACATGCTGATGAAGTACATAGACAACACGAACAGGAATGTTGAGACGAGGAAACACTACGTTGATCTTGCCAAGAGGCTGAGATTACCTATTAGGTTGGCTGGTTTACCACTGCTTTCTAGAGACATGCTAATGGAGACTAGATGCTTCATGTTTAACGGATCGATGGAACTCGCATGGCACAATAACTTGTACCGTGCATTCAATCTGCCACCATCTCGTGCGGCAAAGGAGGTATGGCTCTGTAGCGCGCGCACCAAAATTAGGCACTAAGACTGCATTATCTAGCCGAAGCGAGAGTTGCTCCCCTACAGTGCATTCACGAGCTTTCGTGCGCAATTTGAGGAGCCCACGCTCGAGGAAGGTTACGCGGAAGTCAAGAGGGTCAATTGGGTGTTCGAGGGCGATGAGGAGGAGCGACGACGATGGAGCATGTGGCTACAGATTGACGGAAAATGAGGATGCGATTGGGGACAACATCGATGTACAATTTTGTGCTTTTAGATGCTACACTTGACATTGTGTTATTGGTAATACGAGTGCATCTACGACGATCATGGACTGTCCTGCGTAACGGCTGTTACACCATCTCTGGGATGATGTATACCTGATTACTGTTCCTCCTCTACTGCGCGTAGTCCGCTGAGATCTCTTGTGCCACTACAGGGAAAGGTCAGTGGTAGTCGAGCGCGATCGACGCAAAACATACGCGACGGGGACACCAAAGATGTCTATGGCATCGACTCGTGTCTGATCTTCGTCTCCATGATTCGATTCGACGAATATCTAACGCAACGAGTCAGCATACTAAGGTAGGACACAGTATCAAGATGTAGACGCACATGGAGGCTGTTCACGCCCTGGAAGCGGACGTATCGCAGAGGTATCCGCTTGCCCTCCCGCACCTGCTCCTCCGTCAGCTCAAATTCTTGTGCAATCTCGCCATCCTCGATATCGTCAAACCCGAGCGATATCCTGTTGACTAAGAGTCTGATTTTGCGCGGGGCCTGCGCCACATTCGACGACTTGATGAGAATCGAGCGTATGCGAACGGTTTGGTTGAACTGTTCGGCCGATGTGAGACTCTTTGTCAGGTCTGACAAACGATGAGAGCTCACCGTGATGTTAAGAAGCAGCTGTTCGTCGACATCGCTAAGCAGATACGAGCCTGACGTGTTCCTCGACCTTGCAGACACGATGGACTTCAATGTGTGGTCGCCCTCCTCGTTGAGACATGTCAACTGTTGGATATCAAGATGCTCCAGCAAGGACGGCTAGAGGCCCGAGGTCAAAAACGGTCGGTGCGGCGGTTGTCGAGCTCACTTCAATTTCCTCCGACATTGGGATGCAGCGGTGATCGAGGATGACGATTAAGAGCAGTACAAGTATCGAGATTAGATAAGATCAAGGGGTAACCGCAAAAAAGTTAAGTGAGAGTTGGAGTAAAAAAAAATCAAAGAGCGAACAAGACACAGGACAGCCGCATCCCAATCCTCGATTGCACGCAGAAACACCCCACGGACGCCCAGACAGCCAGCACAGCCCTCCAGCCCTCATACGATTACACACTCGTCCTTGGCCTCCTGGCGCGTGGGTCGTGCCATGTTCGCTCGTTTGTTGCCGTTGCGTTTCATTTCCGTCAGGCGGTTCATCGCACGTTTGTTGCCTTGCGCTGCAGGACAATGAAGAGTGAGCAATGCCCCGGATGTCAGGTCAAAGGAAACGCACCTGCTGCACGCATGTACCACCGCTTCGCAAACTCAATATCTTGCTTGATACCGATGCCGACCTCGGCATAGTATCCAACAGCGTATTCGGCCTTGCTGAGACCCTTGTTGGCTGCGCGCCGTGCCCACAAGTATGCCTCCGAGTCACTCTGCTTGAGCACGCCCTCGCTGCCCGTGAGGTACCATCCGCTCAGCGCGAGCTCCGCCTCTGAGTGTCCCTTCTCCGCTGCCTTTGTATACCACGCAATGGAGCGTCGTGGGTCAACAGGACATGTCAAGTGACCATACTCGTGACATTGCCCGAGCCTGTACTGCGAGTGCGTATAGCCTAGATGGCCCGCACGGGTGTACAGCTCCTTTGCATACGCCGGGTCGTACGGGACGATGTTGCTGTTCTGCGTCTCGTACAGGAGCGCGAGCTCGTGCAGCGCATGCGGGTTCTCCTCGTCCGCCTGTTCCGCCGCGCGCTTCAGCCAGCCGACCGCCTCGCGCGGATTCGGCTGCTCGCCAAGCAAACCGCGCAGCAGGATGCATCCGAGCTTGTACATCGCCGCGGTATCCCCGAGCGACGCGGCCTTGCGATAGAACGCGAGCGCGCGCTGTGGCTCCCGGCGCGTGCCTGCGCCGATCTCGTTGCACACCGCGATCCGGTAGCACGCCGCGGCGTGGTTCTGCTTCGCCGCCTGCAGATAGAGGTGGTACGCGCGCTCGTGGTCGACCGGCAGCCCGAGCATGCCCGTCCCGTGGCAGTTGGCGAGGAAGAACTGCGCCTCGTCGTACGCTTGGGTCTGTGTTGCCAGCCGCCGCATCACCTTGAGCGACTCGGCGATGAGCGCGTCGCGGTACTTCTTCACGTTCCGCTGGTCCTTCGCATCGCTGTCTGATCCGAACCGCTTCGCGGCTTCGATGAGGTACTTCGCGTAATGGAAATGCGCCTCCGGGTCCGGGTCGTCCTTGATCCGCTGCCGGTACTGGTCGATGTACTCCTTCGTGTACGGCGGTGCGCTCAAGTCGATCGCCTTTGTCTTGGCCGTGCGCGGAGCGACGGACGCGGTAGTCCCGGAGCGCTGCAGCGACGGCCGCCGGTTCCGGAATTCCACCTCCTCGTCGCTCGGCGGCGCAAGCGAAGCCGTGTCAGAGCTCCGCGCAAGAGATGTCTGCGAGGACACGGAGTATATGGATGGCGCACCCTGGTACGAGCCTGGAGGGAGGTACGGGACAGACTGGCTCGCAGCCATTGGCGGTGGGCCATTGACGTAGAATTGGGGCGGCATCTGACCGGGTGGTCCTGGAGGAGGGGCCTGGCCAGGCGGATAGGCCTGTGGCGGCGGCATAGCACCCGGTGGATAGCCCTGGGGAGGGAGTGCACCCGGCGGAGGTCCAGGGGGGTACCCCTGGAGGGGCGTGGACCCCCCAGAAGCTGGTCCTTGAGGGTAGCCCATACCTGGGGGCGCCGCCCCAGGAGGAAGTCCCTGGTAATACGCTTGATTGGGTGGGGAGCCAGCAGGAGAGTACGGATGGGGAGGTGCACCAGGAGGTCCCTGTGAGAATCCCTCATCGGTGACTGGGGTAGCAGGCGGAGGTCCCTCGGGAGAACCTTCGGCTGAAGGGGGCGGACCTTGAGCATACTCGTCACCTGGTGGCGGGACATCGGCAGGGAACCCCTCGTGAGACGCATTATTCGGTGGGGGAGCGCCTTCGAGAGGCGGACCAGCAGCAGGGGTGCCATCGGGAGGTCCTTGAGCTGGCGGAGAGGCGGCCGATGGATCCTGAGGATAGCCTTGATGCGGTGGGAGAGCACCTGGTGGCAGGCCCTGCGGGTACCCTTGGTTCGGGGGAGGCGATCCCTGCTGATAGCCCTGATTGGGTGGCGGCGGCCCTTGCGGATACCCTTGATTAGGTGGAGGCGGCCCTTGTGGATACCCTTGATTAGGTGGAGGCGGCCCTGGCAGGTAGCCCTGATTGGGCGGAGGGGGTCCTTGGGGATATCCTTGGTTTGGGGGGATGCCACCAGGAGGGGGGCCTCGCGGGTAGCCTTGATTCATTGGGGGCGCACCTGGAGGATAGCCTCGATTAGGTGGCGGATACCCTTGTGCGGGCGGCTGTCCCGGCGGAGCTGCCATCCCGAGCACATTTGATGCAGCAGCGAACAAATTGTTATATTGACCAGGCCCGGGCGGCGGGGGGTGCGCGCCATATCCTGGATGCTGACCTTGCCAATTCGGCGGCGGGTACCCACGCGGCGGCGGATAACCCTCGTGCATCGGGTACCCATTCTGGGATGGGGGAGGGTGTTGATACGATGAGTCCTCGTAGTACGAATACAAGCTCGTCGCGTCGGTCTCGGCGGAGCCTTCATGCCCATCGCTATATATGCTATGGTACGCGCTCTGACCACTCCCAACTGAGTGCACGGAGCTCACGTCGTACGGGCGGCCCGGCGGCATTCGACGCATCGCCTGGTGCGGCGAGATGGGCATGCGCTGCGACTGCACCGACGCCGCGGAGCGCATCGACATGGACGTGCCCGCACGCGGCACGGGGTCTGCGACGTGACCGACATTGAGCGGGAGCGTGCCGCGCGCGGTGGGATCACTGATGCGCATGTTGTTGAAGCTGTCCAGCATCTCCGTCGCCTCGTACGGCGGCGGCATCGGCGGCACCTCGTCTTGCTGGCCATTGTGCGGGCCCTGCGATGGCAGAGATGGCACCGAGTAGTTTTGATGGCGCATGAGGGGGTTCACTGGGACGAGAAGGATAACACAGCAGGTGTAGATGGTCAGGGTGCACGCAGGAGGCTGAGGGCGACGACAGCTCACTATTTTGTGGGTGTGGGGGGTAGGCGTCGTCCTGGGTATAATGGTGGTAAACCGGCGGGCGGTGCTGACCATCTGGAGGTCCACCCTGGCGACGGGCCTGCCATGGGTCAGCTTGCACCTGCGCCTGCGCAGGATGATCTTGCGATTCAGACATTGCCCTTGAAGACAAGCGAAGGACGACAGCGGGCCAGCGGGAACGGAGATGGTGGTCGACGGTGTTGAGTAGGAACCGGGCGTCGGCAAGCACGCGGAGCTGATCACGGCAGTAATTATCACGAATAATTATCGCGATTACATCCGGCACGGCACGAGCACGGTTCGGAAGCTCAGCCCAGTATTCGTCTGCACAGAGCACGTCGTGAGGTGAGCGTTCAGAGGCAGAAAACTAAAAGCTTAGTGTGTCGCCTGAGCGCCAGATCTAGGAATACTTACGGTATGCTGTGCGTGGCGAACACGATGCACTAGGAGACAGTACGGGGGTCCTTTAAAGAACGGGCTTTATGTAGAGGTCAAGAGCTAAGAGGTGTTGTAGCGTGTACCCAAGGAACAGTAACAAACCTGTAGCAATTACTAACAGTCGGACCGTAATCAGGGTAACACACTGAACAGCCCGGAGCCGAGGATTTCATGCACAATTGATCCTTTGGAACAGCTGTTCCTCAATCATGATCATCTCTGGCACAATTCCGAGGCTCCACAGGCCCACTGATGCGAAGTTCTCCTCGTCCTAGGTAATGGGGATGCTTAGGTGGTAAAGCTGGAGCTGTCGTTTGGTACCGCCCTCAGCTATCCCTGAACCACGTACGTGCAGGCTGGGAACCTGAACACCGCATGCAACTGGCAGTTCGTGGGGAAGGCGTGCCAAGGGCTATTCAAGAACGCTGTAATGCAAAGCAAACTCTTAGCTATATTCCTGCTGCAGCCAGGGCCCAAAGAGTCACTCGACTCACATACATACAGTAGCCAATAATGATAATAGAGCTCACGTAGCGACGGGGATGTCTGTCTGAGTAGCTCGTCCGTCCTCCTGCGCCGCATCAACGTCCATTGTTGCACCCCCCTCTTCTGCGGCGGTCGGAGCTGTCGCTGCCGCTGCCTTCTCCTCGCTGCCTCTCGTTGTAACAGATAAGCCTGAATCCTGCTTCGCTGACTGTTCTGCGTCAGGGTCGTGGCTCGTATCCATCGCAACATCGTCTCTCGCGACCATGTCCTGCGCGACATCTTTCCTCGCGGCACTATCTTTTGTATCCTCTTCCTTCGCGGCCTTGTCCACCATAGCCTCCTCTTTTGATGATGTTTCGGCCGACACGGGTTCAGGAGGTGCGGCCGGTGACGACACCGCCATCTCGTCTCCCCCACCCGTCCACACCCACTCCTCTAGCACCCTCTCCACGCGCTGCCTCTCGATACCCTTCTCCGTCCTGCGCACCTTCAGCACCACATCTCTCCTCCTCTCCACCACGACTTCGTCCGTGCCCTCGTCCTCCTCGCCCTCCAGCTCCTCCCGCCAAACCGTCCACTGCTCCATCCAGTCCGTCCTCCCCTCGCCGTCCGCCGGCTTCCGCGCGCGGATCACCCTGCTCTCGCCCTCAGCCGGCGCCTCCACCACGCGCGTCCACACGCGCCGCTGCGGCTGGAAGTTGCGGAACATCGCACTGTCATCGCCCTCCGCGCGCTTGCGCTTACTCCCCGCCGCCTCGCCCGCGTTTGTGCCCGAGCCACTGCGCACCAACCGGCGGTGGCTCCGCACGTCGTCGTCGCTCGTGTAGCCCGACGCGAGCCGCACGCGCCAGCGCAGCTCGCGCGCAAGCGCGGGCGCGTCCTTGATGCGGTCGCTCGGGACCTGTTCCTTCGCCTCTCGTTTCTGGTGCTCGGTCCCGCGCTCCATCGTGCGTGCCTCGTTAACGAGAAACTCGGCAAGGGCCTCGACGGACTCGAGTACCCGTGTCGAGAACTCTTCTTTTGATTTCAGGTCCCGCAGGTACTTCTCCGCTGCGTACCAGCAGAGTCTAGATACGTGATCAGCGTTGTTGTCGATCAATGACGCACTGTTTCGCTCACTTCACAAAGTACGGGTACCGGAACTTCTTCGGCACATGAGTCGCGATTTCAATCTCACGCACTTTGAGCTCTGCGAGGACATGAGGACGTGAGCAGGGTGCCAGCATGGAACTACTCACGGACGGGGACATTGTATGAGTGCAAGAAATTTCCGCCAAACACTAACGTATCAACCGGCGTGTACTATTCCAGGCTTGTAAGGTGATAAAGAGGTGGAGCACAACAGGGTGCTCACCACAGCATGGATCCACCCTGTCGGTATGATCATGGTGTTCCCATCGTGCAGCTCGACTTTGTAGACCTCATCGACCATGTCGCCGAGCCACGAATGGTTTTGCATATCCGTCCCTGACCATTTTTCATACGCCGCTAGATTTGCGGGCGTCGGCCGAATGAAGTAGAATACCTAGGGCGAAGGCAAACAACAAAAGAAGGGCAGAAAGATATCAGCGGAGCAGAGAGCGGAATAGAGGGTGTATCCACACTTTCGCGCCATGGAGAATGTGGTAGTATACCGATGAGCCCGCAAAGTCAATATGCCAATCCTGCAGCATCACGGAACACTGAGAAAACGTCCGTACAGGGTAATGCAGGGACATGCACACACCGTCCAAGCTCCCGCAACACCCATGAGGCAATATAGCTGCACTTTAGGATATGCATGCCCCTTGCCTTTCTTTGTGATGGGCCAGTATCTCTCGACCCAGTCGAGATCCCGCACCAACCGCGGAGGCAGCACTTTGTCTGCAAGGTCTGTTCCCGAGATTTCGAGTGAGATAACATTCCGGACTTTATCTCGTGCGGATGGCTCTAGGTCATAGTATTCAGCCCACTTTCCAAGCGTCCAGTTTGGTATGTTAGACTGAGTGGCGACGTCTGCAACAGGCAGGTTACAGTGAATAGCACGAAGTAAAGTATCCGGACGCACCGATAACCTCCAGCGGCGAATTCTCGCCAATGATCTCCGCAACGTCCCGTACCGTGAAACCGCGCGGTGGCATCTTCATCCCGAGGCCCTCGGGGCTCTCGATCACTACTGGCTCGCGCATAGCCGCGTCGTCGCTCTCGACCCACTCGATAGAGACGTCCACGCCGTTCATACGGCGGAATGGGTCTCCCGCAATCCGTTTGCCCTGGAGCATGCGCATCCAGCGGTCGGGCGCGGCTTCTGCGCCCATATTGTGCAGCCCCGCGTAATCGCGCTGCTGCCGCTTGCGCGCAGACTTGCGCGCGGGTGGTTTCATCGTGATCACCCGTGCGGGGTCCTGCGCCATACATGCCTTGCAGTACCTGCGACGCGGGCATAGCACAAGACACGCAGGCACGCGGAGGCACACATGTTCGTCAGCATCGTACACCATATTCCGAGCGATACACTGCGGAGAAAGGCGCTGACCACTTGTCAACCGCGTCCAGGTCGCTGCCGTCGCCCGCACAGCGCCAATGATACCATGTCTTGCACGCGTCGCAGCGCACCCAGTTTTCCTTGTCCGCCGCGGCCCATTCCTCCGTGCCGCCCGGCTTGCATGCGGGGCAGTTCTCTTCCTCTTGCTCCTGCTCCTGCGACGCGTCCGGCTCGTGCTCCTCTTTCACGTTCGCCTCGTCGGCGGACTTCTTTGTGGATCGTCGGCGTGCACGAGCCATTTTCTCTCTGCCTCAATGGGTAGATGCCTCAATGAAAGAATGAACGGCTTGAAGCAACGGTCGGTTCACACCCAAAGTTGAAGTGGGAAGTGGGAGCAAGTCAGCAAGATCCAGATCGGGCAAACCCCAATCTATACACGTGATTCGCGCGGGACTGATGGCGCCAGAATGAATCAATTCACTTTGAAGCCCTCGATACGAAAGCATGGAATATCTTATTTTTGCTCTTTCTGGTCAGCATCTGAGTCCAGACTCTGAGTTGTTGGACAACCAGCTCAGGCTAATGTGCATAAGATCAGAGCGATGATGACGCTGTGAAGAGTTAAATGACACAACGCAGAAAATGTAATTAGCCACTGCCTCTAGCTCATGTAGTACGACTGTTATCGCGTACGTGACGCTTATTGTGGCCTCTGGAAGTATTGAATGAAACTCTTTGCTCTTTCATTGTCTTGTACCGACAGCTCCGGGGAGTTCTGCATACGAGTTGCGACCTTAGGTTACGATGTAGGAATGGCGCAATGCGAATTACGCATTCTACTGCATATGATATGAACCGACAGACAAATATATCGGGATGGATATTTCGCATGTTATTTCATCATAAGACTACGTGCAGTCAATTGCTATTGATCAATATTACGGTGGCTCACTCCGGATATGGTACTCATATCAACGCGCCGGAGCCTAGTGAATGATCAGAACGCCTGACGAGCAACCGAAGTGCGTAACGAGTAATCAGAAAGCACGACAAACAATCAAACGCGCTCATCAAGCAACCACAGACGTCGAAAATGAAGTATGGAACTATGTGGATATATTTTAGTTAGGTGAGCACCCACATAGACCATTCGTATATTGGTGCGAGCTACGCACTTCTTCGCACCAGTTACCCTCCTCCATCCCGCTTTCGTTGTCAGCATCGTGCACGAAAACCCCGATATGCGCGCCTGCATTGCCCGTGGGGAGGGGCAACCGTAGGGGAGCGGCAAATTCCGGATGTTCGGCGTCTATCACACGCCACAGTACATGCCGGACAGCTCTCACTGCGGCACGAGCTTGGCGCGCAGAGCGCGACGGTATCAACGTAAAGGCTCCTCAGATAAAAACATTCATGCCTTGTGTCAATGGGATGTATTGCTCAGAACATTGAATACATCAATTTTTTCGGAACAGAATTTTGAGATAAAATCTGTACTGTACAATTTCGTACATCGCGCATGGCACACCGCAACTACGAGACAGTTTAACGGAAATGTGTTCCCAACGATTTCTGCGGAAAAGCAAACAAGATCGATCTGTGTACTAGGTTTTTGCTGTAAATCACTGTTGAAGGAGGAGATACCAATCCATCAATGTATGGGAGTATGATTTAGAATGCTTGCCGATCATGATGTGAAAAGCGATAGGACCCTAAGATCGCTCAGGTCGAAACTACACTATCAATAAAGCACTCTGAGATCATTACCTACCTACAGAATGAATGTACTTGTGAGGTGCAGAATATTTACGTGCCAGTGGTATGAATGCATCTGCCTTCCTAACTAGGATGCGAGCGCCGCCACGTCGCGTTCGGTGGCTCGATATCGTCGAGGAGTCGCTGAAAAGAACTGACAAAGGTATCAAGGGTGTTTCATTATATCTTGAGCATCTACGTAGCTTACATCTCGAATGAATGTTGCAGTACATAGCCATGTCTACAGTGGTACAGGCTCAGGTCCCGGTAGAGTTTCAGTCAATTATCTTAATCTGCCAACTGCCCTTCGCTTAAGAAATCGCAGTTGCAAGCTAGGTTTGCACGCAGATTAATCTGCTAACTGCGGCAGATTAATCTACTGTGACAATAAAATGGCACAACCCGGATTCGAACCAAGGACCTTAGCACAGATGAGAATAACAGCATTGCAGCGTAATTAGCCAACTGAGCTACGGTGCAACTGATGTTGCCCCCATTTTAAGCAATATATAGAGTATTTTGTAAACTTCATTTTCGTAGTTTAACATCTTCCATAACACAAATACAAATGAATCTGCCTCTAAAGACCTGTGATTCCAGTGTATTCAGCTTTACCATGGTGAGTTGCTCAAGGTCAAGCATGGTAAATCAAGCTACCACTATCATTGATTTCTGTATGTGTTACGGTTATTTTGATTTTTCAAATATCGACAGAACTCACCATTGGGAAAATACGATACAGGGACTTGTTGCACAACCAACTCCCCTGGCTACTCGTGACTCTACTGGACGCATCCCCAGTTGTACTAGTCTGTAGGGCGCGTTTCATCTCTGGCAGATCCAACTCTGCCACCGTTTCATGTTCATCGTTTATTTACTGATAGATGGCGTTCAACCGCCATCATTCCTATCTATCATCTCGGATATATCATTGCATACTTATCAAACGTTTGGTACTATAGCGTAGATAGTATCGGTGACATCTGGGACAGACTTGATGACACAGACTCACTAGGCTGTGGGACCCTGGCTACAGGGGAGTCCCTAACGCGCCTACAAGGCGGTGTACCAATCGGCCAGAGGCCGACGCAGAGGCAACGTGGGAGCTTGGAGCATCCCTTGTGTACGACGGCGTAGTCGACTAGCACACAGTCAAGCAAGAGCGTGAGGGCCCCCGGGGCAGTGACGCACACAGCGCAGAATGAGAGAGGAGCCTAAGCTCAGTTGTCGAGAATCCTAAAGATGGGGAAGTAAGTCCCCATCTTGTCGTACTTATACATGCATAGCTGACCAGTAATGGTCGCCCTAAAGTCGCGGCCTGTGCGCAGTAACTACCAGGGCACATGATATGTAACTATGTGTGACGACATGTGAACAGTGTGACCCTAACGTGAGTACCTAAGGCGCGCGCTACCCTACAGCGCTAACCTATGGTCATATGATCTAGACGGAGTCCTGGACGGGCGCTGGAGGTGGCTGAGGATCAGGGAAGCGCGCGCGCACCTAGCGGCGCCTATAATACCTATAGCGAGGGATGTTACGTATCCACCTAGGAAAGTTTGTGACATTACCCCCCCTCTCGAAAAACGTCGTCCCGACGTTGTACCTATAACCTACGACGCAACATCCCTTAGGTTGAGTTTTGATGTCTGGCACCTGCGCACCCAGGTGGAAGTTCCAGTCATCGGCGGTCCTGTCCGCCAGTGGGGGTACGAAGGAGGGTGACCATGCAGGATACATTGGGACGTTGTTCACCGTTCCCTGTTCCTTACATGCCTGACGTGAGAGCGTGAGTCGTCGCTAGCGGTGAGCGCAGAGGCTAATGGGAAGGTAATGCTGTGTCATTCCTTTCCTAGCGTGTGCCGACTTGGCTACGCATGACGCGCCGACCTCCGACTATGTTGGGCCCTCGTCGATTAAGTACCTAGTCGTGTTTCCGTATTCATAATGTTGACCGTCGGTGTGGGGTTGGGAGACCCTCGCGGGTTCCCTTCGCATACCCACAGGTCAAGGATTGGTGAGCTGACTCCTGCCGCCCAGGGGTGATGGCAAGGATGCACTGTGCCTCCACACGCACGTACATTCCCTTTGCAGGGGTGACGGCGGCGGGCCCTGAACGCGGCTTACACCTGTTGACCCCGCTACCCTGTGTTCATGGGGGGCGGACTTGCTTTTTGCTCCTCGCGGCCGCTTTGCCAGGTGTAACGCTTAGATGGGGGCTCGTAAAACTACGGACCTCTGGGTCTTCTCCCAAGAGGCTGCCCCGCCGCGTTGCCTTGGCGACCTGCGAGTGAAAAACCCTCGGCCCCAGCGCGAGCGCCGGAGGGGAGGTAAAACATCTTTAGGATTATGACACAGACTCACTAGGCTGTGGGACCCTGGCTACAGGGGAGTCCCTAACGCGCCTACAAGGCGGTGTACCAATCGGCCAGAGGCCGACGCAGAGGCAACGTGGGAGCTTGGAGCATCCCTTGTGTACGACGGCGTAGTCGACTAGCACACAGTCAAGCAAGAGCGTGAGGGCCCCCGGGGCAGTGACGCACACAGCGCAGAATGAGAGAGGAGCCTAAGCTCAGTTGTCGAGAATCCTAAAGATGGGGAAGTAAGTCCCCATCTTGTCGTACTTATACATGCATAGCTGACCAGTAATGGTCGCCCTAAAGTCGCGGCCTGTGCGCAGTAACTACCAGGGCACATGATATGTAACTATGTGTGACGACATGTGAACAGTGTGACCCTAACGTGAGTACCTAAGGCGCGCGCTACCCTACAGCGCTAACCTATGGTCATATGATCTAGACGGAGTCCTGGACGGGCGCTGGAGGTGGCTGAGGATCAGGGAAGCGCGCGCGCACCTAGCGGCGCCTATAATACCTATAGCGAGGGATGTTACGTATCCACCTAGGAAAGTTTGTGACACTTGACCCCCGAAACCTAACGTAGTACATAAGCTCATGTACTTATCGTCGAGGCTCTTCAGCTCGACCTTGTTGTACAAACAAGAAGTCTTATACTCGTTCTCAAACGTAGGAAACTACGCTCAGTATTTCTCGCTCGAGCAACCAAACGTTTAAGTCCTCGAAGTGCACACTGACTTCTCGGACTTAGGCGAGTCTTATATTATATTTGACTCGCACTCGAACAGATTATATCCTCTAACGCGTATTGGATATTAACCAATCCCCTAAGAACTTCACTTAGGACTTGAAGGCATCTAACGAGTATTTGCCTTGCATACAGCGACGTGCCTACGTGCAGAAGAACGATCTATATTCGCGTCTCGAATAAACGAACGGGTATTCGACCCGTAACAGAACGTCGAGCTTATCACTCCCTCACCTACCACGGTGCAAGGGCATATGATATTTGGACCAGAATTCCCAGCACGACTGATTGAACTCTTGCCCGAGGACATTCAGGGAGTCTACAGACTCAACCGATACGAGTGGACTGACACCATTGGAGCCTTCCGTAACCGCGGAGGAATTGTTGTCATCCCCAGAGAAGATAGGGCATCGAAGTGGGTACAAGTATACCCCTCCGCAGGAATGACCGCTTGGGAAATAATGCGTGAAGCGTTCGAACGATTTGGAGAAATCCCTCCGATGTCAACCGCGACGTTGACCGAAAACGAAACCGAAACCATCAACAGAACCTTCGATGCCAATGGAAATACGAATCAGCCTTCGGGCGCCACAGGAATGGCAGGAATTGAGCGCATCGGAGATGATGGGAGAAATCCTGGAAACTTTACAGGAACAGATAACAGCCAGACCGGAGGACAGGACCCTCCAGGATTTATATCTGCTTTTGCGCAGAGTGGGATTGGGTCTATGGCTGGAGGAACAGACCTCTTTGGAAACCCCCCACAGAACGCACCTGGAATGGGTAGCGGAGGAGATCCGTCTTGGACTAGCCCAAGCAGAGGAATGGGAACGACAAACCCAGGAACATGGCCTTCAGGCCTATTTGGATGAACCTCCGCCGGTACAAGCGGAGGAGGACTGGGAGGAAACTGACACAGTACTGTCATAACGTACTTATTAAGGTCTTGACCGTCCTCTGGGTGTTGCTTAAGTCGTAAGGTGCCCAGTCTTAGACAAGAAGAAGAGGAGTAGTGTCGCGGTCACAGACAAGCACGCATGAGGGAGTAGAGAGGGACTAAGCCCAACGTCTAGAATAACAACTCTGAGGTGTAAGCCTCAGAGGGTGCAGCCTTATATACAAGAGGAGCGTCGAAGCACGGTCGTATGTGGCTACCCTAAAGTAGGTCCGTGCGTAGCTATGGGGCGGCGCTAGTATCTAAGGAGGCAAGGCACTGTTACGGTTATTTTGATTTTTCGATATCAACAGAACTCACCACCGGGCGAATACGATACAGGGACTTGTTGCGCAACCAGCCCCCTGGCTACTCGTGATTTTACTGGGTGCATCCCCAGTTGTACTAGTCTGTAGGGCTCGTTTCATCTTTGGCAGATCCAATCCTGTCACCGTTTTATGTTCATCGTTTATTAGCTGACAGATGGCGTTCAACCGCCATCATTCCTATCTATCGTCTCAGATATATCACTCCATACTTATCAAACGTTTGGGACTATAGCGTAGATAGTATCGGTGGCATCTGGGACAGACTTGACCCCTGAAACCTAGCGTAGTATAAAAATCATGTACTTACCGTCGAGGCTCTTCAGCTCGACCTTGTTGTATAAACAAGAAGTCCTATACTCGTTCTCAAACGTAGGAAACTACGCTCAGTATTTCTCTCTCAAGCAATCGAACGACTAAGTCCTCGAAGTGCACACTAACTTCTTGTTACGGGTCGAATACCCGTTCGTATATTCGAGTCGCGAATATAGATCGTTCTTCTGCACGTAGGCTTTGTTGCCGTATGCAAGGCAAATACTCGTTAGATGCCTTCAAGTCCTAAGTGAAGTCCTTAGGAGATCGGTTAATATCCAATGCGCGTTAGAGGATATAATCTGTTCAGGTGCGAGTCGAATAGAATATAAGACTCGCCTAAGTCCGAGAAGTCAGTGTGCACTTCGAGGACTTAGTCGTTCGGTTGCTCGAGTGAGAAATACTGAGCGTAGTTTCCTACGTTTGAGAACGAGTATAAGACTTCTTGTTTATACAACAAGGTCGAGCTGAAGAGCCTCGACAGTAGGTACATTAGTTTATATACTACGTTGGGTTTCAGGGGTCAAGTCCGTCCCAGATGTCACCGATACTATCTACGCTATGGTATCAAACGTTTGATAGGTATGTAGTGATTTTCCTGAGACGATAGATAGGAATGATGGCGGTTGAACGCCATCTATCAGCTAATAAACGATGAACATGAAACGGTGGCAGAGTTGGATCTGCCAAAGGTGAAACGTGCCCTATAGACTAGTACAACTGGGGATGCGCCCAGTAGAGTCACGAGTAGCCAGGGGAGTTGGTTGCGCAACAAGTCCCTGTATCGTATTTGCCCAGTGGTGAGTTCTGTCGATATTCGAAAAATCAAAATAACCGTAACATCAGCCCCTCCCTAAGCATTCGTCGGCCTCGACGAATTTTCCAAGTTCCCCTCTTCAGAGTGCCTCGGCGTCCTGCTCGTTGTAGATGTCGCCGTTCCCGCTGAGGGACGGGGTCGTAGGAGTTCGCCATACGAAGTGTTGGCGGCATTCATTCTGTCGATGACCTGGTTGATTGAGCCCACAAGTTCTGCAAATATAATCGGGGCAGTCGAGGATCCAGTGGTTAGCGGAACCACATTGTCGGCACGGCTGCTCAGGTGAGGGCCTCGCTGGTACCCGTAAGGAAGGGATATCGCGGAGGTATTCATTATGCTGGTACCTCCAGTGGTGTGCGGCTCGGTGGAGGTTTCGTGCGGCCCACGTTGGTAGGGAGGCGGTGTCTCGTTCGTGCTCCCTCGCACCTCGCTCAAACTCCTCGCGGGTAATACTCTGCACTGACGGAGATCGTCGAATAGGCGGCGTGCTATTCGCTCTTCGCTGTCGTGCTGGGGTAGCCCTAGGGCTCGTCGGGCGTGCAGGTGGTTCACGTCTCCCGTTGCCTCCCATACCAGAAATACGTGGCGTCGGGTCTCTAACTCCTGTTCGGCGGGCCCTCTGAGTCTCGGTAGGCAACGGAAATAATACTCTATCGCCCTCCATAAAATCAAACGGCCTTGCAACTCGGCGTCGTTCGTCGGGGGTGAAAAAGCGGGCGGGTCGTGGTGTGTATTCGGGTCGATTGGGAGCAACGTGCTCGCGATCCTCGAAGTCGTTGAGCGCGTGTCGTAGTCGGGCCGTCGTAGTGGCGGCCAATCGGTCGATAAGTCTGTCGGTGAGTAGCTCGAGTCCCTCTCTCTGCGCTCTGATCTGCCCCTCCATTCGGACGAGGTCCTCGGTGATGTTCTGGTACGAGCTGTAGACGTGGGTGAGGTCCTGCGCGATGTCGAAGAGGGCCGACCAGCCATCGGCTCGGCCAGCAAAGGGTCCCTCGGCCCTGTACCAGAGGAGGGCGTGTCTGATCTGCAGATGCTGGGGAGAGTACCTTCTTGGTGGCGTACCTCGCGGTCGGCCTTCTCGACGATCTGCATCGCCAGGGGTCGTGGTACGGCGGGGGAGCTGGTGGCGAGTCGTCGACATACTATTACTGTCTTGTTTTCGAGTGTCGGGGTTGTCCTGACTCTCGTCCTGTGGTAGTCTTTTATCAGCTCCTTGGAATGCTCCAAGTTCACTTCATCTTCCCATGAGTTGTCGGCCGTGGCATAGCCTTTCCACTTGACGAAGTACTGGTGCTTCTTTCCTCGCCATCTATCAGCCAAGATGGCTTCGACTTCGTACTCTTCTTGTCCCTTGATGATATCAGGTGGCGGCCGTAGGTAATTGGGTCCGTGCACCCTCGTTTCTCTGAACGGTTTTAGTAAGGCGGCATGGAATACCGGATGAATTTTCCAGTTCGTCGGTAACTGCAACCGGTATGTCGTGGGTCCCATCTTTTCTGCGATGGTGAAGGGTCCCTCTCTTTTTGGTGCTATTTTGTTCAATTCGTAGGGGATTGTTAGGTTCTTGGCATCGAGCCAGACCTTGTCCCCTTTCTCAAGCTTTGGCAGTTCTCTGAGGAACCGCCCTGCCATTCTTTTCTGGGCTAATTCATGCGCGATGAATGCCATCTTTCGCGCCTCTTTGATCTTCGTGATCCTGTCAACTGCTGCCGGGACGTTCCCTACTCTGTCATAGTCTGGGAATCCCCTCGGGACGTATCCTAGGATTATTTCAAGTGGCGCTGGTCGGTTTTCGGTTCGTCTGGTGTTGTGCGCAAATTCGACGTCGGGCAGTCGCTGTACCCATTGGAACGGGTCGTTCATGCAATAGATGCGAAGGTATACTTCGATCTGTTGATTCATTCTTTCTGTCTGTCCGTCGGTCTGTGGATGGTACGCCGTACTCATCGCTGATTCTGTTCCCTGCAGCTTGCATAATTCCTTGAAAAGCTTTGATGCAAACTGCGGTCCTCTGTCTGAAATGATCTTTCGGGGGATGCCATATAGCGAGTAGATTTTCCGGTGAAATATCTCTGCCGCCCCTTCGCTAGTGATCGTTTTGTCGCATGGGGTGAGAGAGATGGCCTTGGATAGGCCATGGTCGACAATCACCATCATGGAGTCATACTTTCCGACTCTTGGCAGGTCAGTGACAAAATCGACCGAGCACTGTGAGAAGGGGAGGGCGTCTTCTCGTGTCGGTATTGGTTGCAAGGGGGGTTTCAGCGGATTCCTATCAGGTTTCATCTGTTGACAGATTGCACAGCCCCGGACGTATTCCGCTATCATTGTTCTCATGTCAGGCCACCAAAAGTGGGTCGTAACCTGTACTGTTGTACCCCAGATCCCAGGGTGTCCGGCTGGGATCGTGTCGTGGTATTTTGAGATGACGTCCCGTCGAAGGCCCTCATCCTTCAGCACGTACATCCTGCCCTTGTAGAGTAGTATCCCATCCGTTTGTTGCCATTGATCTGCGGTGGTTCTCGCGGGGAATTCGCCTGTGCCCCCTAGAGCGCGGATCGCCTGTTCCGCAGATTCATCTCGATCGTTGGCGTTCTTGATTCGATCAATGATCGGGATCTGGATTGCGTGGACGACGAGTTCGTCTGGAATCATGGTGATTCCCTCGTTGTCTTCGTTGCTTTCGTCCAGGTGGTACAACCTGGAAAGCGTGTCGGCCATGACTAGTTTCCTTCCGGGGACGTGCTGCAATTTCAGGTCGAATTGTGAAAGGAAAGATGCCATCTCGCTTGTCGCCGATTTAGGCGCTGTGCGCTTCTCCAGTACGTCAGGTTCTGATGATCACTTCGGATCAAGATCCGATGCGGTGCTCCTTCCAATAGGTGTCGCCATTCTTCTAATGCTCGGACTATCCCGAGTAGTTCGCGATCGTAGATTTCGTAGTTCCGTTCTGTTGGTGTTAGGGATTGTGAGAGGTATCCCACCGGCCGTTCGCTCCCTGTTTCATCTATCTGTTTCAGTACTGCTCCTGTGGCGAACTGAGATGCATCTGTTTCGAGGATGAACGGTTTCTCCTTATCTGGTGTTCCTAGCGCGGGCGCCGTCGTGAATGCTTTCTTCATGAATTCGAATGCTTTCTGTTCTTTCTCCGTCCATTGGAACCCTGTCCCTGTGACCGTTTTTGTGAGGTCAACCAAGGGCCGGGCGTGCGTAGAGTAGTGATCGATGAATTTCCGATAGAAGTTTGCAAATCCTAGGAAGGATCTGACTTCTTTGAGATTTCGGGGAGTCGGCCACTCCTTAATCCCATTGAGTTTCGCTGGGTCCATCTGGATACTTCCTGGGGTGATGACTAGTCCCAGAAATTCGACTCTGTCGACACCGAAGGCGCATTTCTCGGGTTTCACAAAGAGGTGGTTATCCACCAATCTCTGAAGGATCCGCCGCTCCCGTTCCTTGTGTATTTTCTCGTTTTCTGAGAAAATGAGGATGTCGTCCATATAAACAAGCACCCATCCTTCGAGGATTTCTTCTTTCAGGATTTCGTTCATCATTGCCTGAAAGGTCCCGGGTGCATTGCACAATCCAAAAAACATAACCGTGGGCTCGTACAGCCCTCGGTTCGTTTTGAAGGCTGCTTTCCATTCGTCTCCTTTTTTGATTCGCACGTTGTTGTATCCCGCTCTAAGGTCCATTTTTGTGAAGATCTTTGCTCCTTTTAGCTTTTCCAGGAGCTCTGAGATCAGTGGCAAGGGATAGACGTTCTTTATCGTCCCTTCATTCAGATATCGATAATCTTGACAGGGTCGTAAGCCGCTGTCTTTCTTTGGGACGAAAAAGAATGGTGACGCCATCGGGGATTTTGAAGGGACTATGAATCCCTTGGCCAAGTTTTCTTTTAGGAATTCGTCCAGCGCCTGTTGCTCTTTAGGTGAGAGTGCATAGACTTTGCAGTCTTTTGGCACGAAATCGGGTTTTAATTCGATTGCGTGGTCCCATGGTCTCGACGGAGGGAACGCTGCTGCGGACTCCTTACTGAACACCTTGGCGAAGTCCAGTAGGTGTTTCGGGACCATCTCTTTAATCGTTCGTTCTGGTTCGGGGGTTTTTTGTGCGAATTCCTGGGATTTCGTCAGCGCTTTCCTGACAGCGTTGATGATTTGTATCTTTGTTCAGAACTTCTTTCGCGTCTCCCCTCTCTTTCCTATGATCCTAGGGTTATCTTTTGCGAAGCGTCGGATCGCTTCATACTCTTCGGGAGTATAGAGCCGCTGCGCTGTTTCTTCTGGCTGGTCCGTGGATCTGAACCCTTTCTCCCCTCGTTCTGTTTCATCTAGATCTTCGACCTCTAAGATGTCGGGGCTGAGGTGTCGTTCGAAAATTATCTGGGCTATTCGCATGCCCGGGATAATTCTATGCGCCTTGTCTGAGTAGTTGAAGACGATGGCTCCGACGTCTCCTCGGTAATCCGAATCTATGATTCCGGCTTGTACTACCAATCCGTGTTTGAGGGTGTTGCCTGATCGTCCGGCCAGCCTTCCATACGATCCCTTCGGGATTTTCATTTTTACTCCAGTGGAGACGAGTTTCCATCCTCCGGCGGGAATCTCGGTTTCTTCTGCGGCGTAAAGGTCATACCCTGCAGCTTCTTGGGTGCCCCTTGTTGGAATTTTTCCTTCTGGGGCAACTACCATCTCCACCGTATCCATTCGGATCGTGGCTTCCTGTTTCTTTTCTTCTGCCCCTAGTATCGATCGTACATCGACTGTTTGGTCCTTCCAGTCGATTGTGGGGTTTTCGTCTTTTAGCCATCCATACCCTAGAATCATATTCTCTGTTCCAATTGATCCTACCAGGAATCGGACTTTTCGCGTTTTCTGGGTCTTCGGATATCGTAGTAGTATGGTAGCTTCTCGGTCTATTCGCCCATCTTTGTTTTCTGTTCCGTCAACATTTTTGACGATGATCGGGTTCTTCAAGGGTTGCGTGGGCACCTTGTATTTTTCTACCACTCTGCTGTGGATCAGGTTCGACATTGCTCCAGAGTCGATTAGTGCATTGCACTTCACGGGTTTTGCCAGCGTCATGATTACCGGGATGAAGAGGGATCGATTCTTCTCGAACGAGGTAATTACATGTGCTGCTTTCTCGGAGGGTAAGACCGTGGGCTTCCCTCCTAGGCAAAATCCTGTTCTTCTACGAGCCGTGCTAGGAGCTCGGGGTTCTTGGCTTTCAGGGCCCTAATTGCTGTGACCGCTCTGTTAGCAGTGATGTATTCAGTCTCTTCCTCAGAGACTTCTTCAATGCGAGCTTCTTGCTCGGCTTCTTCTTCTTCGGTCTTTCGAGTAGTCCGCCTAGGGCGGGCTGGCTTCCTCGGCCTCTTCGGGCAGTCTCGCGACATATGCCCTGGCTGATGACAGGTGAAACATTTTCCCTTCTTGATGTGATCGTCCCTTTCCTGGGTGGTCATTCGATCTACATCCATCGCATTCGGATCTTTCGGTGCGGTTGTCTGTGGAGCACTAATGCGTCCGTTATTCTGGTTCGAGGCTTGCCAAGCCTTTTTCTTGACAAACGGTTTGTCCCGTTTCAAGAATATCTTGTACGTATTTTCATAGTACGAGGCAGCAGACTGCCATTCATCAATGGTCGCTGGTAGCGGCCGAACGCCGATGATGTATCGGGTCGTATGTTCGGGTAACCCTTTCTCGAATAGGGTTATGAGCAACGCGTTTCCGTCTGCGCTGTATCGATCGTACTGGGCCTTTCCGGCCAAGTTGTTGAACTCGGTGATATAATCATCAATGTCCTTTCTGTCCTGGGTTACATCCAGGATTTTCTTCCGCGCCTTCTGTACTTCTTCGATGGCTCCGAAGGCTTTCTGGAAGTCTGCGTCAAACTGTGCAAGACTAGGCGGGAAGAATCGTTTCGTCTGGGGGTTTGTATAAACCCGGTGATAATTCTGTTTCCATTGGCCCGTTTTCCCCTTGTTCGAAATATAAGAGAGGATAAAGATCACTCTCTGAACGTCGTTCTGGAATGACGTTTCGTACATCGTAAACCAGGAATTGCACTGGTTTATGAAGTTCTGCATGTCGGATCGTTCCCCGTCGAATACGTCTGGGGGGTTGATCTTTATCATTGGGGGTCGGTAGTACGGGTTCGGCGCCGGAGGTTGAGGCTGCGGCGCATTTGGTGGTGGAGGCCCTCCTGGGGGTCCTCCTCCTCCCAGGTATCCTCCACCTGGGTTTCCTGGGTTTCCTCCGGGGTTCCCTGGGTTCCCTCCAGGGTTTCCTCCTCCGGGGTTCGCGGGGGTTCCTCCTCCGAGTCCTCCAGGAGGGGGGGCATTCCCTCCTCCGAGTCCGAAGTTTCCTCCCAGTCCTCCTCCGCTTGTACCTGCGGAGGTTCGTCCAAATAGGCCTGAAGGCCATGTTCCTGGGTTTGTCGTTCCCATTCCTCCGCTTGGGCTAGTCCAAGACGGATTTCCTCCGCTACCCATTCCGGGTGCGTTCTGTGGGGGGCTTCCAAAGAGGTTTGCTCCTCCAGCCATAGACCCAATCCCACTCTGCGCAAAAGCAGATATAAATCCTGGAGGGTCCTGTCCTCCGGTCTGGCTGTTATCTGTTCCTGTAAAGTTTCCAGGATTTCTCCCATCATCTCCGATGCGCTCAATTCCTGCCATTCTTGTGGCGCCCGAAGGCTGATTCGTATTTCCATTGGCATCGAAGGTTCTGTTGATGGTTTCGGTTTCGTTTTCGGTCAACGTCGCGGTTGACATCGGAGGGATTTCTCCAAATCGTTCGAACGCTTCACGCGTTATTTCCCAAGCGGTCATTCCTGCGGAGGGGTATACTTGTACCCACTTCGATGCCCTATCTTCTCTGGGGATGACAACAATTCCTCCGCGGTTACGGAAGGCTCCAATGGTGTCAGTCCACTCGTATTGGTTGAGTCTGTAGACTCCCTGAATGTCCTCGGGCAAGAGTTCAATCAGTCGTGCTGGGAATTCTGGTCCAAATATCATGTGCCCTTACACCGTGGTAGGTGAGGGAGTGATAAGCTCGACCTTCTGTTACGGGTCGAATACCCGTTCGTATATTCGAGTCGCGAATATAGATCGTTCTTCTGCACGTAGGCACGTTGCCGTATGCAAGGCAAATACTCGTTAGATGCCTTCGGGTCCTAAGTGAAGTTCTTAGGAGATCGGTTAATATCCAATACGCGTTAGAGGATATAATCTGTTCAAGTGCGAGTCGAATAGAATATAAGACTCGCCTAAGTCCGAGAAGTGTTACGGTTATTTTGATTTTTCGAATATCGACAGAACTCACCACTGGGCAAATACGATACAGGGACTTGTTGCGCAACCAACTCCCCTGGCTACTCGTGACTCTACTGGGCGCATCCCCAGTTGTACTAGTCTATATGGCACGTTTCACCTTTGGCAGATCCAACTCTGCCACCGTTTCATGTTCATCGTTTATTAGCTGATAGATGGCGTTCAACCGCCATCATTCCTATCTATCGTCTCAGGAAAATCACTACATACCTATCAAACGTTTGATACCATAGCGTAGATAGTATCGGTGACATCTGGGACGGACTTGACCCCTGAAACCCAACGTAGTATATAAACTAATGTACCTACTGTCGAGGCTCTTCAGCTCGACCTTGTTGTATAAACAAGAAGTCTTATACTCGTTCTCAAACGTAGGAAACTACGCTCAGTATTTCTCACTCGAGCAACCGAACGACTAAGTCCTCGAAGTGCACACTGACTTCTCGGACTTAGGCGAGTCTTATATTCTATTCGACTCGCACCTGAACAGATTATATCCTCTAACGCGCATTGGATATTAACCGATCTATTAAGGACTTCACTTAGGACTTGAAGGCATCTAACGAGTATTTGCCTTGCATACGGCAACAAAGCCTACGTGCAGAAGAACGATCTATATTCGCGACTCGAATATACGAACGGGTATTCGACCCGTAACAGAACGTCGAGCTTATCACTCCCTCACCTACCACGGTGTAAGGGCACATGATATTTGGACCAGAATTCCCAGCACGACTGATTGAACTCTTGCCCGAGGACATTCAGGGAGTCTACAGACTCAACCAATACGAGTGGACTGACACCATTGGAGCCTTCCGTAACCGCGGAGGAATTGTTGTCATCCCCAGAGAAGATAGGGCATCGAAGTGGGTACAAGTATACCCCTCCGCAGGAATGACCGCTTGGGAAATAACGCGTGAAGCGTTCGAACGATTTGGAGAAATCCCTCCGATGTCAACCGCGACGTTGACCGAAAACGAAACCGAAACCATCAACAGAACCTTCGATGCCAATGGAAATACGAATCAGCCTTCGGGCGCCACAAGAATGGCAGGAATTGAGCGCATCGGAGATGATGGGAGAAATCCTGGAAACTTTACAGGAACAGATAACAGCCAGACCGGAGGACAGGACCCTCCAGGATTTATATCTGCTTTTGCGCAGAGTGGGATTGGGTCTATGGCTGGAGGAGCAAACCTCTTTGGAAGCCCCCCACAGAACGCACCCGGAATGGGTAGCGGAGGAAATCCGTCTTGGACTAGCCCAAGCGGAGGAATGGGAACGACAAACCCAGGAACATGGCCTTCAGGCCTATTTGGACGAACCTCCGCAGGTACAAGCGGAGGAGGACTGGGAGGAAACTTCGGACTCGGAGGAGGGAATGCCCCCCCTCCTGGAGGACTCGGAGGAGGAACCCCCGCGAACCCCGGAGGAGGAAACCCTGGAGGGAACCCAGGGAACCCCGGAGGAAACCCAGGAAACCCAGGTGGAGGATACCTGGGAGGAGGAGGACCCCCAGGAGGGCCTCCACCACCAAATGCGCCGCAGCCTCAACCTCCGGCGCCGAACCCGTACTACCGACCCCCAATGATAAAGATCAACCCCCCAGACGTATTCGACGGGGAACGATCCGACATGCAGAACTTCATAAACCAGTGCAATTCCTGGTTTACGATGTACGAAACGTCATTCCAGAACGACGTTCAGAGAGTGATCTTTATCCTCTCTTATATTTCGAACAAGGGGAAAACGGGCCAATGGAAACAGAATTATCACCGGGTTTATACAAACCCCCAGACGAAACGATTCTTCCCGCCTAGTCTTGCACAGTTTGACGCAGACTTCCAGAAAGCCTTCGGAGCCATCGAAGAAGTACAGAAGGCGCGGAAGAAAATCCTGGATGTAACCCAGGACAGAAAGGACATTGATGATTATATCACCGAGTTCAACAACTTGGCCGGAAAGGCCCAGTACGATCGATACAGCGCAGACGGAAACGCGTTGCTCATAACCCTATTCGAGAAAGGGTTACCCGAACATACGACCCGATACATCATCGGCGTTCGGCCGCTACCAGCGACCATTGATGAATGGCAGTCTGCTGCCTCGTACTATGAAAATACGTACAAGATATTCTTGAAACGGGACAAACCGTTTGTCAAGAAAAAGGCTTGGCAAGCCTCGAACCAGAATAACGGACGCATTAGTGCTCCACAGACAACCGCACCGAAAGATCCGAATGCGATGGATGTAGATCGAATGACCACCCAGGAAAGGGACGATCACATCAAGAAGGGAAAATGTTTCACCTGTCATCAGCCAGGGCATATGTCGCGAGACTGCCCGAAGAGGCCGAGGAAGCCAGCCCGCCCTAGGCGGACTACTCGAAAGACCGAAGAAGAAGAAGCCGAGCAAGAAGCTCGCATTGAAGAAGTCTCTGAGGAAGAGACTGAATACATCACTGCTAACAGAGCGGTCACAGCAATTAGGGCCCTGAAAGCCAAGAACCCCGAGCTCCTAGCACGGCTCGTAGAAGAACAGGATTTTGCCTAGGAGGGAAGCCCACGGTCTTACCCTCCGAGAAAGCAGCACATGTAATTACCTCGTTCGAGAAGAATCGATCCCTCTTCATCCCGGTAATCATGACGCTGGCAAAACCCGTGAAGTGCAATGCACTAATCGACTCTGGAGCAATGTCGAACCTGATCCACAGCAGAGTGGTAGAAAAATACAAGGTGCCCACGCAACCCTTGAAGAACCCGATCATCGTCAAAAATGTTGACGGAACAGAAAACAAAGATGGGCGAATAGACCGAGAAGCTACCATACTACTACGATATCCGAAGACCCAGAAAACGCGAAAAGTCCGATTCCTGGTAGGATCAATTGGAACAGAGAATATGATTCTAGGGTATGGATGGCTAAAAGACGAAAACCCCACAATCGACTGGAAGGACCAAACAGTCGATGTACGATCGATACTAGGGGCAGAAGAAAAGAAACAGGAAGCCACGATCCGAATGGATACGGTGGAGATGGTAGTTGCCCCAGAAGGAAAAATTCCAACAAGGGGCACCCAAGAAGCTGCAGGGTATGACCTTTACGCCGCAGAAGAAACCGAGATTCCCGCCGGAGGATGGAAACTCGTCTCCACAGGAGTAAAAATGAAGATCCCGAAAGGATCGTATGGAAGGCTGGCCGGACGATCAGGCAACACCCTCAGACACGGATTGGTAGTACAAGCCGGAATCATAGATTCGGATTACCGAGGAGACGTCGGAGCCATCGTCTTCAACTACTCAGACAAGGCGCATAGAATTATCCCGGGCATGCGAATAGCCCAGATAATTTTCGAACGACACCTCAGCCCCGACATCTTAGAGGTCGAAGATCTAGATGAAACAGAACGAGGGGAGAAAGGGTTCAGATCCACGGACCAGCCAGAAGAAACAGCGCAGCGGCTCTATACTCCCGAAGAGTATGAAGCGATCCGACGCTTCGCAAAAGATAACCCTAGGATCATAGGAAAGAGAGGGGAGACGCGAAAGAAGTTCCGAACAAAGATACAAATCATCAACGCTGTCAGGAAAGCGCTGACGAAATCCCAGGAATTCGCACAGAAAACCCCCGAACCAAAACGAACGATTGAGGAGATGGTCCCGAAACACCTACTGGACTTCGCCAAGGTGTTCAGTAAAGAGTCCGCAGCAGCGTTCCCCCCGTCGAGACCATGGGACCATGCAATCGAATTAAAACCCGATTTCGTGCCGAAAGACTGCAAAGTCTATGCACTCTCGCCTAAAGAGCAGCAGGCGCTGGACGAATTCCTAAAAGAAAACTTGGCCAAGGGATTCATAGTCCCTTCAAAATCCCCGATGGCGTCACCATTCTTTTTCGTTCCAAAGAAAGACAGCGGCCTACGACCCTGTCAAGATTATCGATATCTGAACGAAGGAACGATAAAGAACGTCTATCCCTTGCCACTGATCTCAGAGCTCCTGGAAAAGCTAAAAGGAGCAAAGATCTTCACAAAAATGGACCTTAGAGCGGGATACAACAACGTGCGGATCAAGAAGGGAGACGAATGGAAAGCAGCCTTTAAAACAAACCGAGGGCTGTACGAGCCCACAGTTATGTTTTTTGGATTGTGCAACGCACCCGGGACCTTTCAGGCAATGATGAATGAAATCCTGAAAGAAGAAATCCTCGAAGGATGGGTGCTTGTTTATATGGATGACATCCTCGTTTTCTCAGAAGATGAGAAAACACACAAAGAACGGGAACGGCGGATCCTTCAGAAATTAGTGGACAACCACCTCTTTGTGAAACCCGAGAAATGCGCCTTCGGCGTCGACCGAGTTGAGTTCCTAGGGCTGGTCATCACCCCAGGGAACATCCAGATGGACCCAGCGAAACTCAACGGGATTAAAGAATGGCCGACTCCCCGAAATCTCAAGGAAGTCAGATCCTTCCTAGGGTTTGCGAACTTCTATCGAAAATTCATCGACCACTACTCAACGCACGCCCGACCCCTGGTAGACCTCACAAAAATGGTCACAGGAACGGGGTTCCAGTGGACGGACAAAGAACAGAGAGCGTTCGACTTCATGAAGCAGGCATTCACGACGGCGCCCGTGCTAGGAACACCAGACAAGGAAAAACCATTCATCCTCGAAACAGATGCATCTCAGTTCGCCACAGGAGCAGTGCTGAAACAAACAGATGAAACAGGGCGCGAACGGCCAGTGGGATATCTTTCACAATCCCTGACATTGACAGAACGGAACTACGAAATCTACGATCGCGAACTACTCAGAATAGTCCGAGCATTGGAAGAATGGCGGCACCTATTGGAAGGAGCACCGCATCGGATCTTGATCCGAAGTGATCATCAGAACCTGACGTACTGGAGAAGCGCACAGCGCCTAAATCGGCGACAAGCGAGATGGCATCTATTCCTTTCACAATTCGACCTGAAATTGCAGCACGTCCCCGGAAGGAAACTAGTCATGGCCGACACACTTTCCAGGTTGTACCACCTGGACGAAAGCAACGAGGACAACGAGGGAATCACCATGATTCCAGACAAACTCGTCGTCCATGCAATCCAGATCCCGATCATTGATCGAATCAAGAACGCCAACGATCGAGATGAATCTGCGGAACAGGCGATCCGTGCTCTAGGGGGCACAGGCGAATTCCCCACGAGAACCACCGCAGATGAATGGCAACAAACGGATGGAATACTGCTCTACAGGGGCAGGATGTACGTGCCAAAAGACGAGGACCTTCGACGGGACGTCATCTCAAAATACCACGACACGATCCCGGCCAGACACCCTGGGATCTGGGGTACAACAGTACAGGTCACGACTCACTTCTGGTGGCCTGACATGAGAACAATGATAGCGGAATATGTCCGGGGTTGTGCGATCTGTCAACAGATGAAACCTGATCGAAATCCGATCAAACCCCCACTACAACCGATACCGACACGAGAAGACGCCTCCCCTTCTCACAATGTTCGGTCGACTTTGTCACCGACCTGCCAAGAGTGGGAAAATATGATTCAATGATGGTGATCGTCGACCATGGCCTATCCAAGGCAATCTCTCTCACCCCATGCGACAAAATGATTACCAGCGAAGGGGCGGCGGAGATATTCCACCAAAAGATCTATTCGCTATATGGCATCCCCCGAAAGATCATTTCGGACAGGGGACCACAGTTCGCATCAAAACTATTCAGGGAATTATGCAAGCTGCAGGGAACGGAGTCAGCAATGAGTACAGCATACCATCCCCAGACAGACGGACAAACGGAAAGGATGAACCAACAGATCGAAGTATACCTTCGTATCTATTGCATGAACGACCCTTTCCAATGGGTACAACGACTGCCTGACGTCGAATTTGCGCACAACACCAGACGGACCGAAAACCGGCCAGCGCCACTTGAAATAATCCTAGGATACGTCCCGAGAGGATTCCCAGACTATGACAGAGTAGGGAACGTCCCAGCAGCTGTCGACAGGATCAAGAAGGTCAAAGAGGCGCGAAAGATGGCATTCATCGCGCATGAATTAGCCCAGAAAAGAATGGCAGGGCGGTTCCTTAGGGAACTGCCAAGGCTTGAGAAAGGGGACAAAGTCTGGCTCGACGCCAAGAACCTAACGATTCCCTATGAATCAAACAAACTGGAACCAAAAAGAGAAGGACCCTTCACCATCACAGAAAAAATGGGACCCACGACGTACCGGCTGCAGTTACCGACGAACTGGAAAATTTATCCGGTATTCCACACCGCCTTACTAAAACCATTCAAAGAAACAAGGGTGCACAGACCCAATTACCTACGGCCGCCACCTGACATCATCAAGGGACAAGAGGAATACGAAGTCGAAGCTATCTTGGCTGACAGATGGCGAGGAAAGAAGCATCAATACTTCGTCAAGTGGAAAGGCTATGCCACGGCCGACAATTCATGGGAAAATGAAGCGAACTTGGAGCATTCCAAAGAGCTGATAAAAAGCTACCACCGAATGCGAGTCAGAACAACCCCAACACTTGAAAGCCGAACAGTAATAGTATGTCGACGACTCGCCACCAACTCCCTCGCCGCGCCACGACCCCCCACAGCGACACGGGTCGCCGGGAAGGACGACCAAGAGGTACGCCGCCGAGGAGGTACTCCCCCCAACATCTGCAGATCAGACACGCCCTCCTCTGGTACAGGGCCGAGGGACCTTTTGCTGGCCGAGCCGATGGCTGGACAGCCCTCTTCGACATCGCGCAGGACCTCACCCATGTCTACAGCTCGTACCAGAATATCACTGAGGACCTCGTCCGAATGGAGGGGCAGATCAGAGCGCAGAGAGAGGGACTCGAGCTACTCACCGACAGACTTATCGACAGATTGGCCGCCACCACGACGGCCCGACTACGACACGCGCTCAACGACTTCGAGGATCGCGAGCACGTTACTCCCAGTCGACCCGAATACATACCACGACCCGCCCGCTTTTTCACCACCGACAAACGACGCCAAGTTGCAAGGCCGTTTGATTTTATGGAGGGCGATAGAGTATTATTTCCATTGCCTACCGAGACTCAGAGAGCCCGCCGAACAGGAGTTAGAAACCCGACGCCACGTATTCCTGGTATGGGAGGCAACGGGAGACGTGAACCACCTGCACGCCCGACGAGCCCTAGGGCTACCCCAGCGCGACAGCGAAGAGCAAATAGCACGCCGCCTATTCGACGATCTCCTTCGGTGCAGAGTATTACCCGCGAGGAGTTTGAGCGAGGTGCGAGGGAGCACGAACGAGACACCGCCTCCCTACCCACATGGGCCGCATGAAACCTTCACCGAGCCGCACACCACTGGAGGTACCAACATAACAAGTACCTCCATGATATCCCTTCCCTACGGGTACCAGCGAGGCCCTCACCTGAGCAGCCGTGCCGACAATGTGGTTCCGCTAACCACTGGATCCTCGACTGTCCCGACTATATTTGCCGAGCTTGTGGGCTCAATCAACCAGGTCATCGACAGAATGAGTGCCGCCAACACTTCGTATGGCGAACTCCGACGACCCCGTCCCTCAGCGGGAACGGCGACATCTACAACGAGCAGGATGCCGAGGCACTCTGAGGAGGGGAACTTGGAGGATCCGTCGAGGCCGACGAATGCCTAGGGAGGGGCTGATGTTACGGTTGTTTTGATTTTTCGAATATCAACAGAACTCACCATTGGGCGAATACGATACAGGGACTTGTTGCACAACCAACTCCCCTGGCTACTCGTGACTCTACTGGACGCATCCCCAGTTGTACTAGTCAATAGGGCGCGTTTCATCTCTGGCAGATCCAACTCTGCCACCGTTTCATGTTCATCGTTTGCTTGCTGATAGATGGCGTTCAACCGCCATCATTCCTATCTATCGTCTCGGATATATCATTACATACTTATCAAACGTTTGGTACTATAGCGTAGATAGTATCGGTGACATCTGGGACAGACTTGACCCCTGAAACTTAACGTAGTATATAAAACCCCTGTACTTACTGTCGAGGCTCTTCAGCTCGACCTTGTTGTATAAACAAGAAGTCTTATACTCGTTCTCAAACGTAGGAAACTACGCTCAGTATTTCTCCCTCGAGCAATCGAACGACTAAGTCCTCGAAGTGCACACTGACTTCTCGGACTTAGGCGAGTCTTATATTCTATTCGACTTGCACTTGAACAGATTATATCCTCTAACGTGTATTGGATATTAACCGATCTCCTAAGGACTTCACTTAGGACCCGAAGGCATCTAACGAGTATTTGCCTTGCATACAGCGACGTGCCTACGTGCAGAAGAACGATCTATATTCACGACTCGAATATACGAATGGGTATTCGACCCGTAACAGCGAGCATGAGCAGATCGAGGACGGTGATCATATTTACTACATTTTCGCTGACGCATGGATCCGAAACAGGGACGAGTGCAGAGCGGACATCGCCGAACGAGTCCACGCCACAAAGGCAACCGAAATCGCCATCGCGACTGGCAAAACCACGGAAGCCAAGACATTCAAGGAGGTCGTACCCGAGTACTTACACGAATTCAAAGACATGTTTGAGGAAAAGGAATTCAACACACTCCCAGAACGGCAACCGTGGGATCACGCCATCGAACTCCTACCAAATTCGGAACCATACGCAGGCAAGATTTACGCCCTTTCACCTAGAGAACAAGAAGCCTTGGATGATTTCTTAGAAGAACAGCTGCGCACGGGCCGCATCCGCCCATTGAAGTCTCCATGGGGAGCACCATTCTTCTTTGTCAAAAAGAAGGATGGGAAGCTGCGACCTATACAAGACTATCGAAAGTTGAACCAGATGACCAAGAAGAACAAGTACCTGCTCCCGCTCATCACGGAGCTGCTTAACAAGTTGAAGTGCACTAAGTACTTTTCTAAATTGGACATTCGTTGGGGATACACCAATGTCCGAATCAAGGAAGGTGACGAGGAGAAAGCCACCTTCATCACTAATAGAGGGCTCTATGAGCCATTAGTGATGTTCTTTGGAATGTGCAATGCACCAGGCACGTTCCAGACCTTGATGAACGACATATTTAGAGACCTAGTCCTTACGGGGAAGGTCATTGTATATTTGGACGATATCCTTATTTTCACGGAGAATCAGAAAGAACACAGAGAGATCCTATGCAAGGTCCTCCTGGTTCTCCGTCAAAATAAGCTAACATGTAAACCAGAGAAATGCGAGTTCGAAAAGTCCGAAGTAGAGTACTTGGGACACATAATCTCTCACGGGGAAATCTGTATGGATCCCACGAAGGTAGCTGCAGTAGCCAAATGGCCAGCACCTCGGAACAAGAAAGAAGTGCAGTCCTTCATCGGATTTGCAAACTTCTACCGGAGATTCATCCTGAAGTTCTCAACGGTAGCACGCCCCCTTATCAATCTAACCAAGGATGGTGAATGGCAATGGGGCGTGACAGAACAGGAATGCTTTGACAAGCTAAAAAACATCTTCGTCACAGCACCTGTACTGGGGATACCCAACGATGACGACCCGTTCCGCATTGAGGCAGACTCTTCAGACTTTGCAACTGGAGCCTGCCTCATGCAGAACCAGGATGGCATCTGGAAGCCCATAGCGTATCACTCAAAAATGCTACTACCGGCAGAACGAAACTACAAGATCTACGATCGTGAACTCTGAGCTATCATGCGCGCCCTAGATGAATGGCGTCATTTTGTAATGGGTGCAAAACACCCTGTAGAAGTACTAACAGACCATAAAAACCTAGAATACTTTAAGACCCCGCAGAAAATTAATCCGCGACAAGCCCGATGGATGACAGAACTTGCCGAGTATGACCTACAACTCGTGCACATCCCTGGGAAGACCAATGGAAGGGCGGACGGACTATCCCGAAGAGGCGATCACGATGACAACAAGAATCACCTCGAAGGACAGATCGTCCTGAAGGAACACCTTTTTGCCAAAGACAGCGCAGAAAGGCTGCGATCCTCATTCTATACCGTACCTCACAGAATCACCCACGAGGAGGTAAAGGAGAGGGTCAAAGCGGAAGCCACTCTCTACGACAAGGAGGTAGTAGAAGGAACAGTGGACACGGCCAAGGACGGCCTACGCTACAGGAGGGGGAAGTTGATAATTCCAAGAGACGAGGAATTAATTGGAAAAATCATTTCTTCATTCCACGATACGGTCTCGGCAGGACACCCCGGCACAGAAAACACATACACCGCCATTCACCGCTCATAGTGGTGGCCAAAGATGCAAAACGACATCCGCCAATACATCAAGGCATGTATCAAGTGCCAACGTGCCAAGCCAGACCGCTCAAAGAGAGCCGCACCACTGAACCCGAATCCAACACCCGCACACAATTGGGAGAACATCTCCGTCGACATGATCACGGGACTCCCAACATCCAAGGGCCAGGACACTATTATTGTAGTTGTAGATATGAAATCCAAGGACTATATCGTGGTCCCAACCACAACCAGGCTTACCGCCGAAGGTTGGGCCAACATATTTGTAGATAAAGTATACGCACAGCATGGACTACCAAAGAAAATATTCAGCGACAGAGGACCACAATTTGTATCGGACTTTATCAGGGATGTATACCATAGATTAGGCATCGAGGGAAACCCTAGTACCGCGTTCCACCCACAGACAGATGGGCAGACGGAACATATGAACCAGGAACTAGAGGTGTACCTACAATTATTTATCAACGACACACATACCAACTGGCCGGACTTACTTCTGATAGCTAGCTTTGCCTACAAATGTCACGTACATAGTAGCACGGGCTATAGCCCCTTTTACCTTACTCACGGATACCACCCATTTACAGGAGTGGAGGCACCAGAGCTGGAAGAGGGGGTGGAAACTGCCAAGGATTGGGTCAAACACATGCACGAGGTCAGCCAAACCGCTTCGAAGAATCTTGAGAAAGCCAAACTTCGTATGAAAGAGTACTACGACTGGAAATGAACCAACCCTCACATGTACAACGAGGGCGATCTGGTTTGGGTCGATGGACGAAACATCAACATGGGAAACCCTACGAAGAAACTCGATTCAAAACGGTACGGCCCGTACAAGGTCACAAAGAAAGTCGGACATGAAGCATATGAACTGGACTTGCCCGCAGACATGCGCGGCATATACCCCGTATTTAACAAAGTCCTACTACTACCGTATCATGCTCCGGCTTTCCCCAATCAAAACCAAAACGAAAGGACAGAAAGCAATGACGCTCGCAGGCCTCTCAGGATCCTCGCATCCAGGGAAGACCGAGGGCAAGTCGAGCTGGAAGTCGAGTGGTCTGATGGGACAACAACATGGGAAAGAAAACGCGGAATGACTCCCTGGCAGGACTTAGTCACCAAGTACTTCGAGGACAGACCTACCGCTCCGGGCCATCAGTGGAAAAACAGACACACTGAATGGGACCCTGAGTGGGAAGACCTCGATAGGAAAGCCACCGCCATGGGACTCAGACAGAACCCGAATGAATTCATCATTCACAACGACATAGACATCACGCTGCTGAAGGATGCAAAAATACCCTTCTACATATACCCAAAGCAGCTCGTCGCCAGGAACTTCTGGTTCTGCAATCCGCAAACTCGTGTAATACAGTATGGAATACAAGTGGGACAATGCGTAGAATCCACCATACCCAACAACCTGGGATGGATCTACCCCGTACAATATACCATACAAATGGCAAACCCGCACATCTGCCAGAAACACGAACACGACCATCCCTGTCAAATAGACCAAAACCTGTGCAAGGTGATTGCTGGGCGTGGGCACACGCAGCTAGAAGAGGGGGTACTGTCACAAGCTGATTTGATTTCTTTCGCCTAGCTAGTGACTAGAGCCTGAACCCTTATCTTATCTAAGCGCGTGCCTAAGCAGTCACGTGCAAAGACCCCGATCACCCTATCACATGTTGTCAGACCCCCGGACACTCTGTGCCGTGTACCTACACCCATTCTAGGGTTAACTACATTATCTCGGACTCTCAGCTTACATAATACTGTACAGTAGCCAAACATGTACAAACATTAGAATAGCATATATACTGGCCGACGAGCAGGGTAGCACCCCAGACCCGTCTTGGCCTTATACGCCTTGAGTAGCCTCAGATCAGGAATACGCCTTTGTGCGAGTTCTATTCCCCTGAGTAGTTGCTTGAAGTGTTGCTTGTGTCAAGAACAAAAGTGACAGCAAAGTAAGCACTCACATTTTACACAGTATGACATGAACTGACCTATGCAGGACTGTTTGCAGCCATGTGTGGTGTATGACACACACCAGTGGGACCAAGCCTGCCTTTGAAACATACCGGAAAGCCTTGACAAATGAAGAGAAAGATGTGAGTTCCACTGACTATAACTGATGCTTACCTGCATCTCAGACATGGAAAACCAAGGCAAAGGGTCTTCCTGCTGAGGTATGTCTTATAGCCTATTGCACATCTATGTGCTCATACATTCAATATAGTGGCATCTTCAACCTGACACTGTCATTCTGGTGCATAACATACTATGTCACGCCTCTTTTGCTAATATTTAGTGTTGCCGAAGTTCAGTTCAGAACCAAGGTTCAGAACCTGAACCGCCTGAACCGAACCTAGGTTCAGGTTCAGTCCAGGTCCGGTTCAGGGTAGGACATCAAGGTTCGGTTCTTGGTTCAGGGGGGCCATGGGTACCCTTGAACCAGGTTCGAACTGGACTGAACCTTGAACCACTTAGCATTAACATATTATGTGTAGTCACTGGTGGATAAGCATATATTATGATTATGTTCTTGCCATCTTTGCTATAGTGTTGTTGCAGTAAGTTATGTACAGCTGGCTTCACCATAGCAAGCATCAACACTCATATCCTGTAGTCTCCCAATATGGCAAGGGCTCAACTCCATGTTGGGATTACCATGCTTTCTGTGGCATTGGGCTGCATTTGTTGCTGTCAGATGAAGTAAGAAATGTAGAAGATAATATTTCACTTCATATCCATGATCCTAGGTTATATACAGAGTTGTCTAAGAATGTTTTGTTATTGAGCTTTGCCTCAGGCTAACTCACACTCATGAACTCTGATTACTGAACTGCTCAAATTGGCTGCCTTGGGTGATTGTTATGCATCAAAAAGTTATGTTTACCACTCTAATCAAGACTAAGAGCCACATTGGAATGCAGCAGCCCAATAGACACCAAATGGAGGCACTGCAGAACTTGAGGTGTGGTTACTTTAGTGGGTTAATAGTGCCGGGAATGAGGTAGACAATTGGTATACATAGAAAGGTACACAAAGTTGGTGTCCAAATTATTATTTTTTGCACTCTATAAAAGCAAGTAACCTAGCGGTTCGAACCTAGTTCGAACCATGAACCGAACCTGATGAACCGGTTCAGCAGGTTCAGTCCAGGTCCAGGTTCAGGTTCAGGCTCCCTGCAGTTGGTTCGGTTCTAGGTTCAGCCCTAGACCCCCCTGAACCTGAACCGAACTGAACTTCGGCAACACTACTAATATTAGTCGGTCAAGAATACATCAAATAACTTGATGCATTGATGTTGAGACTTGACAGTGCAATATTGCATGAACAACTGCATATACATACCTGGGGGCTGGGCGAGGATATCATATTTGTATATTTTTAGAGCTGTATATACCTGATTCAGCCTGGATCGGAATAAAATAATGTAAATAATTCCCTGTCTGGATGTGGTCCCGCCTGTATTGTAATGGATAGAATTTCAATAACATTGTGTACAGGTGTCATAACATGGATACAGGAGGTTGAGAAATTTTGACAAATCAGCACAGGCCACCCCAGCCCAAGGCAAGGGGCCACGGTGGCTCAGGCCATCAGAAACTGGGTGAGCGAGTCAGGAAAATTATCTTTTGTCCAGGCTGACATTGGTAAACTCGGCTGTTGGAGCAACTTGTCTCTCCCTTAACGGGCCTGTCGGCAGCCGGCCGTAGTTCTCACTGGGCCTGACTCGTGAGGTGGGTTCGAAAACTTGTGAAGTGTCTTCTTGATGCTCCTCAATTGTGCGTTGCCATCCAGAACCATTCGCTTGTGAGATTTGGATCCCTCAAGCAAAGCAATGGAGCTCATAAGACAAGCAGAGAACATTTCGATTACGTAGAGTGCTCCCGTACGCATAGGTTCCAACGTTCCGAGCTGCGGATCGTCGTAAGAATACATATGTCGGTGAGAACAGCAGTGTTAGTGTGTACGTACGTGGATATGCTGCATATATAGTAGCAAAACTGTATTGTTAAAGCTTTCGAGATGGAGTGCATGCCTCAAGATGATGGTCAAAACAAGCCAGTGACGGAGGCAGCGGGCCAATTAATGATGATCTCAATTTATTCAGGACAGATTAAAGTTATATCACGCTTCATAACCAGTTGCACAGTGGTACTAGTAGTACACTGTAGTGCCAGTGATCAGCAAGAGCCGTCAGCGGTGCCACAGAAGTCTCCCACCTATTCAACACGGGATATCGTGTTCCGCAAAAGCACATAGTGAGTATCTAGACTTAACACTGTTCGCTCAGCACACAGAAACATTCATGGTCGCATGTTGCGCGGCCCGGGTAATTGGACGCGGTGAGTCAAAGTCGAGTGCGGCATTGAGAGATCGCAGGGGCATTGAGAGGTCGCAGGGGGCATTGTAATATCTACTGCGATTGGTGGCGAAAGATCGCCGAATCACGCTATAAAATTCTTCAAGCATAATGAAAAATCAAGATCATACGAGTTGCACCGACGTCAGAAGTGTCTAATTACGAGTGGGTGGCTATGGGACTCCGCACCCAATTGGGCCAGGGACGAAGCCTTTGCACAATACAAACAAACATGCGCTTGACCGGCTACTCCGTGCCGGTCCACCAACCTCGCGTCAACAACGTGTGCCCTGCACGTTCGCTGCTCAAATTCGATAACTAGGTCTCTTGAATATGTCTGGTTCGCATCCTTCGTCGGGCGGGTCCTCTCCCCTTCTATCTCATCGTGATCTCGCCCGTGTCGACGGCGCTCTCGAGATGCACACCGACCCTGTTCCCCAGCCTCCATCGAGCGACACGCCTCCTGCGCTATTCGGGGCGGGAGGACCCATGTTAGTCATGCCTCCAGATATCACGCTGCATGCTCGCTGAACCACTGCGGAAGGCTGAAGCAGTTTGATCAATCAGCTGCGTCCAGCAGGATTGTGTCTCAGGCAGCGACCCCACCCATTTCTGTGGTAGGAATTGGTAACAAGGGTATGCGAGGACGTAACCGCTACCGGCACGTATCTTACTCGAGCGACTCTAGTTGCAAAGCCCGACTACTCTGAGGCTAAGATTGTAGTAGCCACCGTGCGTCGTGTCTCATTTGCATAGCTGCACGAGAGTTATACCGTGTGCTACAGGTCGGGTTGCCTGCGCGGGGCAAGTCGTACTTGAGCAACAAGCTGATGCGTTACCTCAAAGTACGCTTTGACTCAGATGCCTGGAAATCTCGTACTGACACTCCGAAGTGGCTTGAGTACGATGTGAAGGTGCTCACGCATCGCCTCGCCTTCTACGTTCAATGCTTATACCAAAACGGTAGGTATTCAATGTTGGTCAGTTACGCCGGTCTCGTGCGAGGCAGCGCGCCATAACGTGAGTGCGCCAGCGTTCTATGCATCACACACTCTTGGCCTATACCTCTGCGTCTCGTAGTAGCGGCCAGCGCGAGAATCATAATGCAGACTACTTCAGCCATCAGAATGAGGAGGCGACACGACTTCGGGACAAGCTCGCTGAAGACAGCCTCGAGATGCTTATACAATGGCTCAAGGATGGCGGGAACGTCGGCATTCATGGTACTCGCTCACCATCTCATTTGCACGACGAGATTGATTCATAAATGCCGAAGATGCAACGAATAGTACGCGCAGCCGGAGGTATTGTGTCTTTACTCTTTCGTCCCCTTGCGCTCATGGACAGTTAGAGCGAAAATCGAGCGGCGTGTTGCGCGCGAGAAAGGCATCGTCGTCATCTTCCTCGAGTCAATCTGCGACGACCCTGCTGTGATCGCCGCGAATGTCGCGCTGAAGGTAAGCTCAGGCGACCCGGACTACAAGGACATGTCTCCCGAGGAGGCCAAAGCGGACTTCCTGCGTCGCATCAAGGCATACGAGTCCGTTTACGAGACGATCACTGAGCCGCATCTGTCGTACTTGCGCATCATCAATGTCGGCGATCAGGTGGTCATGAGCCATATTCGCGGGTACTTGCAGAGTCGGATTGCGTTCTATTTGATGAACTTGCACCTGAAGCCGCGGAGCATCTTCATGTCTCGGGTAAGCTGGATGTTTGTGGGTCGATCATATTCTCATCAGTTATCAGCACGGTGAAAGTCAGTACAACGTGGAGGGAAAAATTGGCGGGGACTCGCCATTGTCTGAGCGAGGACAAGCGTATGCACGTGCAATGCCTGCGCTGATCCTGGACAACATCGGAGATGCTCCATTGACTGTAACTCTCAGCACTGTCTGATGTGTCGTATCATTGCCTGACAAGCCAAACACAGGTTTGGACGTCAACGCTACAACGCACAATCCAGACTGCACAATATCTACCATACAATAAACTGACGTGGAAATCGCTAGATGAGCTCGACGCAGGCGTTTGTGATGGCATGACCTACGAGGAGATCGAGGTGCGGTGACATACCATTTTGAGAGATGATATTCGGCTTACAAGCAGTCGCCTCACAGCAAGCATACCCGGAGGACTTCGCCAACCGAGACGATGATAAGTTTAACTATCGATACCGAGGTCAGTCGGCGCAAAATACAGCATTCTTTTGTACTGAATGTGCACAGGCGGAGAGTCATATCGTGACGTTGTCGTGCGACTCGAGCCGGTAATCATGGAGCTTGAACGCCAGGAGAATATCCTAATTATCGGTCACCAAGTATGTTAGATCCTCCCACTCGTTGTCCCCTGCTGACTGCTATGTTTCACAGGCTATTCTGCGCTGCTTGTGAGTCTCCATCATATACCTCCTGCCCAGATCCTCATCGCTGTCCAGATATGCCTACTTCCACAATCTTCCTCAGGCGGACTTACCGTACATCAAAATCCCCCTTCATACGGTGATCAAGCTGACGCCGAAAGCATACGGTTGTGACGAGGAGCGGTGAGGAACGTCATTGCCACGTCAAGGGCTGATTTGACTCTTTGCACCAGGTACACACTTCCGATCGGCGCGGTGGATACACATCGTCCAAAACCCAGGACGACGCACCAGCCCAGCGAAGGACCGATCTCAGATACCCGCCGAGTGTACTATGTCGAGCCATCGGACCTCGCAGCCAAGATCCGGAAAGCTGCATGAGCAAGGTATCCCAATCACTAGTATTCATACAGGAGGTAGACAGGCGGGAGGGCGCCATTAGCTACTCAACAAGAGTAATGCGTAGATTTTACCAATATAACACCAAGGCCCGTATATGACGGATGGCACATGTATCATTGTCTAATAGCATGCACCAATGGCCGCATCGCACGCGATGCGGTCATGAGTGATCTTATGGTTGTCGCAGCGACTGCGCGTAGCGCTCGTCTGCGAAGACGATGTCTTTCACGGTTTGGATGCGCATTGTAGCATTCGTCGCCCGATGTGCGTTGAGCCAAAGCCACTTGAAGCCGACGTGATACTGCACAGCAGGCCACCATCGTTGCGTGAGACTGTTTGTGGGATCTGACCAGCCCTCCCACTCGTAGTAATGTGGAGTCCCGTCCAGGCAGTTACTGTACACAGATCAGTACCCTCAGTCTCAGCGGCAACAGAAGCACTCACAAGTGAAGCATCTTAGGAAGGACAACCTCGCCTTCGTGCGGCGTGCCCTTGGTGTGGACTTGTACCGCCCGCTCACTCGCCTCGTCCGTGTCGTCGTGACCAAGGCCTGCGAAGTACATGTCCATGAGGCAGCTCGACATCTCCCACTCAAAGCTGAGATGCTCGAAGATCTCCCCGTAGTAGCTCACGATCGCCCACCAGTATCCCTGGTCGCCGAGCTTCACGCCCCGGTACCGGCCATCCTCGCCGGGCGGGCCGAACATCCGCGTGAACGCGGCGGGCGCGAGCGCGCGGGGGCCGCTGCCGGGCGCGTCGCGGTACACGGACGAGTCCATCATGCGCAGCTCGCGCAGGCGCGCGAGGTCGAGGAGCATGATGCACGAGCAGATGCGGTTCGCGTGGTGCCACTCCTCCGCGCTCTGGTCGGGGTGCGTTGGCATCGCGATTGCGGTCGTCGACTTGAGCCGCGCAAAGAAGTCCCAGAGCAGCGCCGGGTCCGTGATGAAGAAGGCATCGGTGTCGATGAAGATTGCGCGCTTGATCGTGTCGGGGAGAATCTCGTGGATGAAGAGCTTCATTAGGCCGGCTGATTCGCGCAGTGTCAGGCAGCGAGCTCGCAAGGGTTAACACCGGCAACTTACGTGTGCCAGCCGAATGGTCAGACGTGATAGAGCCATCGCGCTCGATCCGACTGACCATGCTCTCCCATGGGAGCAGGTAGAAGCGTACAAGAATGTCGTGAGCGGGTCGAGTGATAAGTCTGAAGCGCTTTTCCAGGTATGCCTGTGCGGCCTCATCGCATATTATGTGGAACTCAACAGGAGCAGAGGAATACATGAGGATGGACTGAAGAGCTAGTATGACATGTCAGAATTTCGCTGCAAAGCAGCGCGACGTACCTTCATGAGGATAGCGCCTTCATTAGCAGAGTCCTCCGAGAACATGATAAGTGAGAACACGATAGGCTCGAGAGCTTCCTTCATATAATCAGCCTGGGTATCTGGCATGTGTGATGGAACCTGTGCTTGTGCTGGAGCTTCCACTCGCGCTGGAGCGTTTGCTAGCGCTGGATGCATATGCATTGCAGGAGGCTTCTGCTGATCATGTACATGTGCAGGTGCGTTGGCATGTGAAGGAGGATAACCATCTTCAACTATGATCCATTCCGTACGGTCATTGCGGTGGTATCGAGAGAATGACACGAATGTGCAAAACAAGACGATCGACACGGCAATGAATGCAAGTTGTCTGAACCGGAGCGGCCGTCTTCGTAGGATGTCTGCGCGTGCTCTCCATGGCGAGGCCGGCGGAGACGTGTATGTGGGCGAAGTAGCCAGATGCTGTCGTTTGAAGGACATCCGTCAGTCTAGAGGTCCTGGCGAGATGTTGTGACGAAGCAATGCGAGAACTGATCGAGCGGTCGTGTATGCAAAGACTTTAACCAGATCACAGAGGGGCAAGGTAGCCGAGGAAGGACAGGAAGAGCAAACGATGCAGCGCTGCGCTGGCGGCGGCGGCGAGAGGTGTCCGAGTGCAGTGTGACCGCCGCTAGAAGCTGGGACGCGGTGAATCCGCGCGGCGAACGTCTTGCTATCGGTTTCGTCCATTCCGTCACCATGACCTTCCGCGTATCTGTCGGTTATCAGCATGACAGTAACCCCCGGTGCCCTAGTAACGGGTGGAGCTCGCGGGACTAGCAGCGCACGGGTGAAGAGTTGCGGGAGCAGCCACAAGCTCGCGTCGCAGTAATGGGCGCTTATACATGCATGAAACAGTACTACTGTTACAGCGACGACATACGCTCGCGTCGGCAACTGTGTCTTAAAAGCTAAAAGCTGGGACTCACCACGACAAAAATATCGTGAAGGTCACTACTCGATATCTGTCTACCGAATGCTGGGGGTTAATCTGGGTCTCAATCATAATACCTGCTCGCTTGCCTTGCCGACAAAGATGCGTCACCGACCTTTTCTTGCCCAGAGCATCGCCGCTATTGCACCGCTGATGGGGCTACGCTGAAGCAGCATCAAAAAGTCAGAAACCGCAAAAGTAGGTGTTTACCAGCATCCGAGTTGCGAGATGAGATCTGCGAAATCATGGGTTGCGAAATGTTACTCTCCCGGATTTGGAACTCCTTTGGCTTTCTAGCAGCTCGGCGACTCGACGTGATACCGCTTTCACTTCTGCTCTCCTCTGTCTCGAAGCTGCATCCTGCGCTGTTGCTAAGTCCGGTTCTCCCAGGAAACAGAAAGTGGACCGTGCTTTCTGTCGAGGTCTCAAGAGGAACAGCTGTCTTCCTTTCTCGAAAGGCTTATTCAGAACCTAAGCTGAAGTACATCTTAGCTGAGGGACATCTTATCTTTATGCTGTACCAAACGATGACTGCGGCACGTCTCGAACTATAGGATGTCCATCCCGCTGATCGAAAAGCGTCTAAAGGGTACTGGATGTCATCTCCCTCGATCTGGCGTCTTTCTTGAAGAAGGCGACTCCATCCTGAAGATATCACTGGGCCTGACTAGGGTGATGCAGGAAGTCAGTACTAGTCAGTACTGACTTCATATGTCACTCCGCAATTCAGCATTTTGCGAGAGGGTAAAACGAATACTCTGATGTTCAACTCTACCGCTAGATCGTAGTCGCTCGTGCTGTTTACAAACGCCGTAGTCATCGCACCTGATGCTGCCTGCAGGACTGACTCGTTCAGACATGCTCACAAAGCTTGGTCGATCACCAACTGATCCGCTTACGAATATTGTGGGGTCGACATCTACGATGTGAAGAGTTTATAGGTATGGATAACCTACTACATGCAGTTCAACAATTTGTACAGAGGCCTTCTCCTCCTATTCTCAGTGGAAACCTATCTTGCTAAGCTCCCTAAGACTGCTCATCGTCGACTCGTTCACATAGCTAACTCTTCCCTATTTGATTGATCAAGTCCACCGCCTTACTTGAACGGGGACGTATCTCGCAAACAAACGGCTCTGGGTGACTGTACCTACTATCAGCCCTCTATTCAGCTGAAATACGCGCGCATTACCTGATCAGCCCGGGCTCCATCTGTCCGCTTGGAGTTATCTCTTGCCCAGCTGCATCATGTGCTTTCCCGATGTCAAACACTGATCACAGGCTTGCCGCGATGATCCACACGCTCGCGTCTGCGAAATGCCGACCTGGACAGGTCCTGCACAGAACATTAATTAGATGTTGCATCGTGGACGTAGGATATATGCAGACCGTCGTCCGAAGCCGAAGATGTACCGGCGAGGATCAGCGCTGTCCCTGGTAAGTTCGTCCATCTCCTCGAATCGTTCAGGATAGAATCGCTCTGGATCGGGGTAGAGTGCGGCGTTGCGAGACATTGACCTGAAATGTGTCCGTTATCCGTGTGCGGTCGGTCCGCAATTATCTACGGAACTGACCATACGTTAGGTATTACGATGGTATCTTTCGGAATATACGGTAGCCTCGATATTCGTCATCGCATATGAGTAGATGTACGGTTGCTGATCACGCGCATGACGGGAGTGAGATCCGGTACTCATATATCTCTGGCGGCACCCTCACCAAGTAGCACGGGAGGCCTCCAGCTATGGGAGCACGGGCTTCAATGCATTCTGTCAAAGTCACAATCGGTATATGACGCACCGATATGTCTCCCTAATCAAGCACTCAAGGTAAGGCAGCAGTGGCCTGTCGCTGAAGTCAGGCAAGCGCGAATTGCCCAACACCTCGTCAATCTCCTTTTGCGCTTTCCGACAGACCTCAGGATGAAGGACCATGGCAAGAAGGGCCGATACCACCGCTGTGGTCTTCGTCCCTGTGTTAGCCACTAGCAGATGTGTGCTTATTATTACCGTACCAATCGTGTCTACGGTAGCTGAGCATCAAACTGTCAAACAGTCTAAAGTGAAGAGGCAGATGCCTACTAACCTGCGAAAAGCTGTATACCTGCTCCTATAGCTTGGCGCTCAAGTTCCGCTCGGTTCTTCTCGTTCCTGGCGGCCTCTTCGAACAGTGATCCCACAAAGGACGATCTTTCCTGTGGAAGCTCTTACAGTCTCAAAAGCATGTTTGTCACCGTATCCAACGAACCTCGTCCTTTTCCACGTGCTTGTATGTAGCCATTTGCAGCTCACGGACCACGGGCCTATATTCTGTAAATCTAGCCTTTTTGCTAGCTACAGGGAGCCATGATGGTATATATGACACTTGTGGAGGATGATCAAGCATTTCTCACCTCAGATTCAAGATAGACATTAAGGCAAAAAATCAAACAATGTTGCTGATATAGCACCCGCCTCTACCGTCACAGCCAACAAGTCCTCCATAAGGCGATTGAGGCGGTCATTAAGAGTAGCACCGTATGCAACTCTTGCTAATATGGCGAACGCGAATCTAGGGGAAAGCCACGAAGTTAGGCCTGAATCAGAGCGGTTTTGTTGACGGCTACAACCTCTTGATATGCGACATGGACGCATTGGGGTCGTCCAAGAATCCGATCACAAGACGGCGCGTCTCTTCGCATTATACTACTGATATCTTGTTGGCAAGGTTTTCTCCCGGAAGGATGACAGGAACCATTTTTTGTGTATCCTCCAGGTATCACCATACGGCAACAGTGCCATCGTTGCATCCGACCCGATGCTGTAAAGTAAAATACACACAGGAACGTTACTGTGATTCCGTAACTTGCTCACAAATCAGTCAGCACGACAGTATGTGGCCTGCTCGAGTACATCGCACTTCGTTTCTCAAGCAGCTCATTTGCGGTCTGCAGGGTATCAATTACAAGCAATGGCTTGTGGAATGCTTGAAGATATATCAAATCACCTGCAAGCGAAGTCGTTGAATTGAGTAGCCCGTTTTGAAGCAGTCCATCCATACCGTAGTGAGAAGCCCACTCAGAGAACGTGATATGCTGACGCTCAAATGACATTTGATGAACATTTCCCAGAAAAGGTATCCGTTTGGGACCCGGTGGAAGAGGAAGCAGCCTCTCAGTCGTGAGCCGACGCCGGCAGAGGTTATACGCCAAGAGGATGGCTCCCACAAACAAACCTAGCTGGATGCTGAGGATGATGGACATAATACAGGGCAGTGAAGGTCGGTGTCACTGACCAGCGGGCTAAAATTTATGGTTGACGCGGCACATGTAAGATGAGAGTAAGGTTAGAATAGATACCACCGAGCATTTGCCGATATGTGAGAACGATGGATGTTACTCGCAGACTCAAGTTAGATTTCAGCAGCCATGACCAGCGTGCATCCGCCCACTGTGCACGCTCCACGTTATCTTCCTGAAGTGATAGCTTCTATGATCTTCCACGCGTTGTGAAACACCAAAGTCTGCCCGGGCAAATTCTGTCACAGCCATCCGAGGCCGCAATCTATCATGTGGACATAGGCCGTTTCCCGGATCCACGCGAAATTTTCCTTGAATGTGCCTTATCATTGCTCCAGACGAGGTGAATCCGTAGATAATCAGGACTTTTAGACATGAGTCTTTTCTGGATGTTAGAATATTTGTGAGCTAGGTGGTGCTAGGCAGAGACATATTGACATAACAACCGTGCTTTTGGAGCATGAAACTGCTTTGTATATCATCTTCTGCGAGAGAGAAAAGATGTATTCCAGCTGAAACGAGGTTGTGTCGAGCAACGTGTTAACGCATATGTGATTAAACATATGATGTGAGATGGTTATTTATTATCATCCCCCCAGATATCATGAGTATGATCATGATCTGAGTAAGGTAGAAGGGGATTACACACAGTTGACACACTCATAATGCATAGCGTCGGTTCCCACCTCACACTCCTCACGCTATGCGTATGCATGTCTGTCACACCCATGTGATAATGGTGACAAACCGTGATGCCCTGCAGCGATGGTGTCACACTCTGGCTTGCTCGCTCGGCTGACATGCTCAGAGGATGTAGCTATGACGCACATAATAAATTACATGCCATCATCATTCCCTTTGATTTTAAGTCCCAAAGGCTCATCAGCTTGACTTGTTTGTGAGATGCAAGCACATCGCTATTCAAGTGTCCGCGCAGCTTACATAATTGCTGCATGAGCATGAGGCCTGTGAGCGGCAATAAGCCCGCTGCATCGGCATGCTGCAAACATAGCTGCTCGGCCTTCTTGCAGTAGTCAATAGACAGTTTTCGCAACCCCCTTAGCGCCGAAGATTTCTGGTCGATCGACCGCCCCACACCCGCCGCAGGTTCTCAAGCCAACATGCCGAAAAACCAAGTGGTGCAAAGCACCACGTCGCGCCACCGTTATCAACCACTATCGGCCCGCTCGCTACGACCACAGCTTCAGTAAGCGAGAACTGCGTTGCAGAGTGTCTGCTAAGAGTCGAGCGGGAGCATGTATAGTACATACTAAGTAGTGATGTGCAAAGCACGGCTCGGCTCAAAGCCCGGGGCTTGGGCCCGGCTTTGAAGGGCTCGGGCTCAGCGGAATGTCAAGCCGGGCCCTCCTTGACGGCTCAGGCCGGCTTGGGCCCGGCTCAGGCTCAGGCCGGGGCTTATGGGTAATCATGTAGGATCTCGAAATTATTGGCTTGTGCAGTTCAAATGACAGCACAACATATTCAGAATGCTTATATGTCTACTATTTGTTGTTATTCTGATCTACAAGTGTTTTTACAGCTGCTTATGATGTTGACCGAAAATCCAGATCTCGATCACAACCCCGATCGCAACAGTAGTCACAACGTTCCACACCGTGTTAGCAGATCACAAGTCATTGTAATGGTCGTTGAGATCATATAAGGTGAATTGATGCAAAATCTTAAACCAAAGGGCCCATTTTCGCTAATTCTAACAACACCACAGCTGCGTGCCTAAAGCCGCCGGCTCAGGGCTCGGCTACAGCTGGCTCACGATCCAAGCCGGGCCCTGAGCCGTCTTAAGCCGCCCCCCTGTTACGGGTCGAATACCCGTTCGTATATTCGAGTCGCGAATATAGATCGTTCTTCTGCACGTAGGTGCGTAACCGTGTGCAAGGCAAATACTTGTTAGATGCCTTCAAGTCCTAGGTATATTCCCTAGGGGATCGTATAATATCCAATACGCGTTAGAGGATATAATCTGTTCAGGTGTGAGTCTTGATAGAATATAAGACTCGCCTAAGTCCGAGAAGTCGATGTGCACTTCGAGGACTTAGTCGTTTGGTTGCTCGAGTGAGAAATACTGAGCGTAGTTTCCTACGTTTGAGAACGAGTATAAGACCTCTTGTTTATACAACAAGGTCGAGCTGGAGAGTCTCGACAGTAAATACATGAGTTTATATACTACGCTAGGTTTTCGAGGTCAAGCCTGTCCCAGATGTCACCGCTACTATCTACGCAATAGTACCAAACGTATGATGAGTATGTAGTGATATATCTGAAACGATAGATAGAAATGATGATGGCGGTTGAACGCCATCTGTCAGCTAATAAATGATAAATGTGAAACGAGGACAGAGTTGGATCTGTCAAAGTAAAATGTGCCCTATATGCTAATACAACCGGGGATGCGCCCGGTAGAGTCACGAGTAGCCAGGGGAGTTGGTTGCGCAACAAGTCCCTGTATCGTATTCGCTTGGTGGTGAGTCCTGTCGATATTCAAAAAATCAAAATAACCGTAACACCCCCCAGGCTCGGCTCGGCCCGGCTTAAGTCGGCTCGGCCAGGCCTGGCTCACGGCTTTGAGCCGTGCTTTGCACATCACTAATACTTAGATCACATTTCACTGTTTCCGGACCGTGGGTATGCCATCGGTTCTTGAAAACACCCCACCGCACTCCACATTACTCCATGCCATCAACAGTGCCACAACCTGCGACTGATGGTGAGCCCCACAGCCTTGCAAAAACTGTCTAATACCACTGATGTCTGTGGCTGATCTGAAGCCTTTATCGAACGTTTGTAGTTGCATCAGGTCTAGGGCGGGGCTTCTGCTTCTGGTCTTCGACAGGCATTGAGAAGTATCAGCTAGACGTTTTGCATATTAAGTCCAAATCAATCAGCACAAGATGATCCAAATTTTGCGGAATTCTATCGCAATTATAATTTTTCTGTGCAGAGAAGTCGCTATATGCCATATCCGGTTTGACATACCTCCTGGCACCCGTGGAACCAATCGGAACACTCCATTAGGGCTGCTCAATTCTATCCATCTCCATCCACTCTGGTTAGAGTGGTTTTGGGCGCCTATCATTGGGACTCAGCTCAACCCCGACCGCTCCTGCCAATTTGGGTAGGAGACTGAGACACTCGTGGGCTCGCAGAGCTCACGCTGCAGCTGAAGTAACCTGGTAAATCAATGATAAATGTTATGTACTAAACTTCAGAATGTCGGTATCATCATCATAAACATGCATTCGAACGTAAGTACTGTATTTTTTGTATTTTTTATTTTTGTATACATTTGTATCCCGCGTCAAGTAACTACCACTAAATGTGGTGTTTGTGTACGGAAAAACGAGGCTTATAGTATTAGTGGCCGCCATGAAAAAACGCGAGTGACTTCCACTCCATCCACTTTGGATTGAGCACCCGTGATTGAAACTCAGACTCCCACGATGCCTGCCCCTTTGGGTAGGAGACCAAGGCGCCCAGTCACTCATGTTTTTTCATGACGGCCACTAATACTATAAGCCTTGTTTTTCCGTACACAAACACCGCATTTAGTCGTAGTTACTTGACGCGAGATACAAATGTATACAAAAATAAAAAATACAAAAAATACAGTACTTACATTCGAATGCATGTTTATGATGATGATACCGACATTCTGAAGTTTAGTACATAACATTTATCATTGATTCACCAGGTTACTTCAGCTGCAGCGTGAGCTCTGCGAGCCCACAAGTGTCTCAGTCTCCTACCCAAATTGGCAGGAGCGGTCGGGGTTGAGCTGAGTCTAAATGATAGGCGCCCAAAACCGCTCTAACCGAAGTGGATGAAGTGGATGGATAGAATTGAGCAGCCCTATTGGTCGCTGGAAAAGTTTCGGGCGCTTCCAGTGCTTGCGAAAACGTTTAAACCGAAGTACAACGTCATGGGTTACTTTGATGGTGCTCCCTTTGCAGCCGACTTGTCATCGATCAATCTGGCTGCCGACGTCATATCATAACTGCAATCGGTTCTGATGCCAAGACCGCCGCACCACCGCCGAGTGGGATCCTCTAACTTGGATCAACCAACTGCGGGCATCATGTAGCCTGCCCCGCAGAAGATGGGAGCTCTGCGTCACCTGACGATGATCCTGTCAATGCATCATTCCCTATACGGCAGGCACTAGTACATTGATAGGTATTACGTCAACCCTCACGAAGCATATGTGAAGAGGGGCTATCTAATCTGTGCTGCTGAATGCTCTGCTGACCGATATTTCAACCAGCCAGGGTTGATGGCAATTGATTCGCTTCTGTTAAGCTTAAAAAGCCAATAACTATTCTATGACCCATCAACCCTCCAGTAACCTGACTGACTGTACGGACTTTCCTGCGTCGAGACTTCTGTCAATATGGCTGGCATTGTACTGGTAACTGTTAGCTTCGTTGGCATCTACTACGCCCTGTACAGATGGATGCGATGGCGTCGACGTATGCCCCCACTTCCACCAGGCCCCACACGGCTACCAATTTTAGGCAATGTCCACCAAATTCCGACCAAAGACCTGTACCTTACACTCACTGAATGGAGTGAAACATATGGTGTCGTTTTTTATGGCCTCTTATCCAAGACTTTACTGAGTAGATATATACAGGCGATGTCGTTTACACGCAGATTCTGAACAAGCCCATAATCGTCCTGAACACCGTGGATTCCGCATTGGATCTACTCGAGAAACGAAGCGCCATATACTCGGACAGACCGTGTGCCACAGTCGTGGTCGACATGTAAGCGATTCAGCTTGCCAGAGGTAGCGTGCTACACATATTATATGCAGTATGGGATGGGATACACTCACTTCGCTGATCCCATATGGACCAATATGGAGAATGCATCGGCGATGGTTTCAGGGCATCCTAAATGAAAGGCATGTCACGGAAAAGTACCAGCATATTCAGACCAGGGAGGCCCATAGACTGGCATTTCAACTACTTGATTCCCCTGGGGAGATCATGAAGCACATAAGAAGGTAACTGCCATTCTCTATTTCAGAATATACTCATACTACATCTCTCACCAGATTCTCTGCATATATCGTTATGGACATTGCGTATGGACACACCGGATCGTCCAAAGACGATGAGTTCATTGCCATAGCAGAAGAAGTAATGTCAGCGGCTGTCAAAGCAGGTACTCCAGCTGCGAACCTCTACAACTTCATCCCTATACGTAGGTGCCAGAGATCGGAGATGTGGCCTTTGTCTGATTAGGGAAAAACGAGTAGTCGCATATGTTCCCTCGTGGGTTCCCGGTGCTGGGGTCAAGCGCAAATTCAAGCACTATCGCAAGCTCTTGCAGCATTTAGTAGATCAATCGAGGAGATTCGTCAATCATGATAAGGTCCGTATGATGTCGGGGCGATCAAGCCTCACCCAGATGAACATTCGTAATTGCCATAGACCATTGTGGATGGGAAACCGCCTCTCATCGTGTCTTTGCTTGACGAAGCAGCCAAAAATGAGGAAGATCGCGCAAGACTGGAACATCACGTGTTGGGGGCGGGAGTGAGTCTGTTCGGAGGTAGACTGAATTGATTCCATTGCATCTGATGCTCTAACATCTTGGGTAATCCAGCAATTCTCGATACGGTATGTATTATCAATTGGCGGATCTCAAAGACCTGAAAATGGCCTCCCATCAGTCAAGTGCTGTTCTCTCTTCGTTTATTCTTGCGATGGTTCTTTACCCTGAAGTGGCTCGGAAGGCACAACGAGAGATCGACGAAGTAGTGGGCGGAGCTTGCATGCCAACGTTCGATGACAGGAAGTCTTTACCATACTTGGAATGCGTGATGAAGGAAGTTTATCGGTGCGTTGGATTTGGCGCCTGGTGTCTCTGATAGCTGCATAGTGTATTCGCAAGTTGGCATCCGATGCTTCCTCTAGGTAATATTATGCTACTTAAACATAGGCGACGTTAACCAAATGCTCAGGAGTTCCGCATAAGCTGATGGTCGATGACGAATATCGTGGCTACCATCTTCCAAAAGCAGCCACGGTTATTCCTAATGTATGGTACGGATCTACCTTACAGCTTCATGAAAGGTATACAGCGTATGATGGCAATGTGAACAGGGCGATGTCGCGCAATCCTGCCATATTCCCGGATCCCGATGCATTTCGGCCAGAGCGGTACCAGGACATCAGCATAGGGAATGCGGTCGAGGCAGATCTTCGCCGGATGGTATTTGGCTTCGGGAGGCGGTCTGTCTGCAACCAGTGACACGATCGAGCACTGACATGGGAACCATTGGCAGGCTGTGCCCGGGGCGTTACCTGGGTGACTCGAATGTTTGGCTTATTGCAGCCACGTTACTCGCCACATGACACAAGCAACAAACTAGCACTCAACCGGGGGAAGGGGGCTTGCTCAAAGGCGCCTTCCGGGTCCCGGGAACACTAGCCGTCAAAGGCCAAGACAAGTCTGAGGTTTACGCTCAAGACTGCCTGGCATATATACTCCTAACGTGTTTGTACATGTGTACGGGGGCTCTGGGGCGTCTACGTACTGGTATCTAACTGGCTATGAGCTACGGGCCGGTAATGGCATCGGAGCGCTGGGGTTCGCGAGGATGTCCATGGCGACGTAACGTATAAGGGGCGGATCAGTAGAGTAGCCAATCTATCGGGTTCGATCAGTGGTTCTCGTCGATCGTGGGTGCGCCGGTAATGGCGGGGTTCTAAGTCCGTGATCGGGCGTGGTCTGCCACGATCGGGTATGCGACCGGTGTTCCTCGTTGGTCGGGTACATGCCAGTAATGGCGGTGGTGATTGCTACGGTTTGTCAATCAGGGTCTGCCGTCCCACGGGCAGGGTTCTATACAGGTTGTGGTCTAAGGACGCGTCAGGGGCCTAGGTTCCCGAAGTTACGGTACTGAGGGTCGATCGTTCACGGCCCGGGTTCCCAGAGGTCGCGGTACTGAAGGGAAGCCGTAACGTAGACTCGTAGATTTAAGGTCTAGTGCCTGTAATGGGGAGTGTCCGTGCGGTAGGGACGCGAGGCGTTAGGTTTAGTACTATGGGTCATGTGCTAGTGTAGACCGTTCCCTAGTTGGCGTATAGCGTAGTGTACGGTGACGGTTTAGCCTGAGTTGTACAAGGCGTACCGTCGTGCTATCGTAGCCTGTTGGACTCTAGGGATCGGCTCGTGACTCCGGGGTTTAGGGACTAGGCAGCGTATGTCTTGCTGCCAGGACTTGGACTGAGTTTAGGGTTAGACTGCTGGTGGCCTGCTAGTGCCTGTAGTGTCCTGTATAGCGGAGGGCTCCTACTAGCGTTGCCGTGGGGTTCCAGCTGGGCTCGGATAGAGTGCTGTAGCGTGCGTACGGCGTGAGTGGGGTGTCAACCTAGGGTGTTTTACTAGGCTTTGAAATTGGCTTGTGACACCACATTCAGCTTTGAGAGATTGCGCGATTCCACCGGCCGAGAGATCATAACTGCTGTGAAGTGGGGCTCGGACCCTATCAAGTGAGCATGCAGTCCAACCAAAGATCGATGATAACTCAACCCTTACAGTCATCCAGAGCCATTCGAGTTCAATGTCCGTCCGCGCTCAGAGGCAGCAGCAAAGCTTGTATCTCGACCCGCTAACGATCTTCCCGATCAATAAGGGGAACAGGTCCTGAATTCTTGAAGAGTACAATCAAAAGTGGAACGATTACTGTATCCCGCTTTCCTAGGCATGAATCAATCTGGTCTTAGTCAGCAGCGACACACGTGTAGAACTTAGGTGCGGGCGGGTTTACGTAATGATCTATGGTGCGATGGCGCCTAGAGTACGATTCGAGGCGGTGACCCATGCCGAAGCAATAGCTGTCTGATAACCATATGCGTGTTTCGTCTGCATGCTCAAAGTCGTAACCGTTATGTTGAACTATCGTCGCACTTCCGCAATCTGGACCCAATTGTGTCGGTGCCTACGGCGGGTCTTGAGAGGAATTCACCATTACGTTCGAGGTTAGTGATTCTATGAGCACTTCTGAGATGATAACGTATAAATATCAAGATCTTCCAGCAATGCTACATGATCGCACGTCAAGCTACCTCACGTTGTCGAGCATCAGTTGCCTTCTGCTCCGTTTCAACCCGTTCTCTCACTCCATCGCGACGAATACTACAGTTGCTACCTCACTATTGCCAGTTGAACTCTGGGAACGCATTCTTGACATTCTGGAAAAGGAACCAGAAGCACTCTGCGCGTGTGAGACGGTATGCAAGCAATGGTATCCGAGGAGTCACTTCCACCTCCGAAAGTTCAACAGAACCCCGCGTATACATAATCAGGAGGAGGCGCAAGAGTGGGCCAGGTACTTTCGGGCGGTTCCGCAAAATCGAAACAGATGGAAGCGGGTGACCCTCAGGGGTGATGCAAGAAGCCCTAAAAAGTCTCTGGCTCATTTGGGCACTTTCGCAGCTGTATGTGCTGGCCACACGCACCCAAGGCTGCAGTTCCTGCATATCGAGTTCGGATCATGGGAGAAAGGCTCCATTTCCAGCAGCGCATTTCTACATCTCACAACTCTCACCTCAATTCGGGAGCTGTACCTGTCCAACGTGACGTTCCCATCAGTTTCATTCCTTGGCAGACTCGTTTGCGCTTTACACGGTCTGCGAGAACTTCGCATAGAGTATGAGCTCGGCTTCATTGACGACCGTCTGCCTGCGCCGAGCAAACGGTGGGTTCCACCACCCAGCCTCAGCATTGTAAGATGCGAGACAACATCATCCAATGTCCTTTTAGCGCTCGTTGCGTCAAAGATTTCCTCTAAATGCAACTCGTTGCAGCTTCAACTGGTGTCAACGCCACTTGAGGCTATCGAGAGCAACAGCCTACAGGCAATGCTGTGGTCAGCTGGCAAGAATCTACACGTATTGGAGATAGACTCTCCGGTCATTGCTTCTCTTCAGGAAGGTCTGGTCAGAAACTTGATCGGTACGTCTCAAATGCCCCTCAAGGATGTGCTGTTGCTTATATATAGAGATATGTATAGATCATCACTTTAATCTCTCGAAAAATACTAGGCTAAAGGAATTAATTATTCCCGTCTTTGCAAGATCATACGAGGATCGGTTTCACTGGATAAACACTCTGATATCGCATTTAGCATCTGGATCGTTGACGCAGATCGAGTTCCCCGTTTCCGACGCAAACTTCGATGATCTACGATTGATAATGACGACATTTTGCACAGACTGCGGTTTCCTTGACACCCTATTATGTCGAAAAAAGTTCAAGAGCCTCATGACCGTCCTCTTTAAGTTCGAGATGGATATGGCACACAAAGCGGACGCACAACATGTATGGCTCCACATCGTGCAGCCCTCATTTCCTCGACTGCACCAACGAGGTGTTCTTCGGTGTGTGTAAATATAAAGAGCTCATTGTAGCATTGCTGACACGTTAATGCACGAAATTACAACCAGAGCGCAATTGGCGCCACGTAAGATATGGCTCTATGAAAGGACTACACACGGCATCCAAGATCTGTAAAGGCTACGACCAGCGTAATGTACGCGATGTTATCAACGCATCCGGGAAGAGAATCTGCTCTTGTTCGCTGCTGGGTAGCTCGCATCTCGTGCTTCGCTCCCAAATGTGTGCATATCAATCATGTTTCGTGCTTCGGGAATGCTTATAGGTAGGAGTTACCATACGAATGACTGCTACTCACTCCTGACAGTGACTGTACACGCCGTATTATGTGACATCCTCAGCTGTGTGAGGATTCTCCAGTCAATTCTCGGCTATAGGAGGATGCACACGCACTCAGTGCATGATTCCAGATTTCTGCTTGACAATGTGCTAGCGTGAACCATCTCGCTCGTGTGCCATGTGCAACTCATCCGCTCCGGGAAGCATGCTATGGGAAGCATGCCGTCAAGTGCCCATTTCTAAGTGGCCCGATGTGGGTGGAAAATGGTATTAACCCGGCCGAAGCTTATCCTTCATGCTGCATTCTCGCTATCGTCCTCAGTTCCATGAGTCACGGAAACCATTCACAGGATCCGCCTGCGCCTCAACATGTATACTCCGTCATTTCGGAGTCTATCTGCCTGAGATCTGGATTGCAAGCTCTGCTAGCATTTCAGTAGCGTCTGTAAGCTTTGAGAACTTTTCCCGCATCTTACATGAACGGCGCTGACGCATAAGGAGCATGTGCATAAGTTTCGTCACCAGAGTGTGGAATGCAGTGCATAACGACACGGCATGATCATTCGATCTTACGGTCGTCATGTACAGAGCAAAATCACAGGTATAACTCATTGCAAAAATCTCGCCGTAGCAGGGCCGAAAATAGCTGTCTGTATCAGTACCCCGAGGGTAGAGCCCCGTATTCCGATCACGAGATCTTTGAGCCCCGTTCCCTCGCTATCACTGTTTATAAGGCTGTATTGTGCCAGTGACTCGAACGGTTTTGTGTATGACGTCCATCATGAAGAATCAGAATATTCAGCTGTCCTTGAAAATGGCGTATAGCTACTCGGTATATGTACAGTGCGAGTACGAGTTTTACACGGTGCATCACGCGTAGCGTTGCACCCTCTCCTCATAATGGCGACTCGGCGCTGCCCCCCAATGTTCGATTATGGCCTGAAACTGCAGAGCAAATGCCATATAGGCACGGTACTCACTACGAGTAATTTAGCCACAATACACCCAGCGAAAACCAATGGGCCGCTGGAACATATGTCAGCTCAGCAAGCAACCTGTCGAGTACCTGATATGTACTATCGCTTCCCCGGTAATGGCATATTATCGAGGCAACCTCACATCAGACTCAGCAAAAGACCAAATCCCAATACAAAGCTCGACGGCGACAGTCACAGAAGACCGAACTACATCTGGACACAGCCCAAATATGAAGCAATTGCAACGAACCGTGACAGCGTGCGAGGCTAGAATCGTTCGTAGGAGAGGTCAGCTGTGATAAAGAAAGTTGAGTCCATGATCATCGATTATCAGTGATTCATTGATGTCGCGGCCCTTGGATGTTTATATTATTACTATCAGCCCCAATGAGTACATATGAGCACGGCAACACGCGATACACCTTATCAGCGAGGTGGCATAATTCAAGACTACAGCAGGACGTCCATATGCTATGTATACGGATCAGTATTTGTAGCTGCCCGTTTAAGTAAGAGACTTGCCATAATCGTATAGTAGCTTGGGCGACAGGAAACCATCTGCGAGTTGTAGCTCGCGCTCTGGTTAAATTGGTGTATAGTAGGATGGCTAAGCATAGACACTCAAACAAGAAGCATCATTCAATAGACAAAAAAGTTCCTATAGGGAAATACGGTGCGTCGGAGTCAAGAGGCACTAGTCAGAGAGTAAAAATAACAGCGAAGTTGAAATGGAGCAAGGGGATTAAAAGGGTGCCGGATATTGCTACGAAGGGAAGCGCGAATCGATTTCGAGCGTCTTGTGTTGCGATCGACGTCGGGCTTGCAATTCTCGGATTTTTCGAAAGATCGTATCTTCACCTCCACCTGACACGCTATTGAAGGAGATCTCTGCGACGTGTCACGGTGTGCCAGCTACGCCTGGTTGTGTGAGTCATGGGGACTTGTATGTCAGTATTAACCCAACTCATAGAGGGGCCCTCCTACTGTAGGTCATTGGAGGTAAGTAACCGGTAACAAAGGAAAACACTGTGTATTTACACTTCAGCTATGAACGAGAAAGATTCCAATTTGAACGTGTCGGTGATCCAAACAGCTCAAAATCCTCCCTGGGCTAGAACACGAGCTTCAGATCGACGGCCGCCACATATTCATATACACCAACCCCGTGTTGTAAATAAGCGCTTGCCCTCGCGGGGGCACCTCCCAGACGGTAAACCAGAGATACTCAAGAGGATCACCTGCCGCACCCAGGATGTCAAGACAATGGTCGCTTGTCATAGTTTTGAGTCCAATCCGCAAAAAATTGGAGTTCATCCCTGTTGAAACAATCATGAGACGAGTGAATTCAGCATCGCATTTGGACCCGTAAACGATGAGGGTGGCGTACAGAAATTGAGCAACCATACCCCTCTATCCAAGTTAGAAACTGCCGCCATCTCCAGCCACGCGCGAGCTCGTCGCGCGACAAATCCAAGTTACAACAATTCGGCAGTGTGATAACTAACTAAGCAGCTCGTCTGATGGACCAAAACATCCATCGAATACAAAGGTCCGGAGTGTCGCCTTGCGAGTGGCCATCGAGTCGTTGCAATTAACCCGATACCAATATTCTTCAAATCAGATGCCTTCGAGGCGAAGGTGTGACAGGCGAGAACATGCCCGCAGGAAGGTTTGTACTTTCGAGACTCGGCAGGTTTTGAGGTGCAGTGAGAGGAACTCCACCCCTTCCAGCAGCTCAGAAAGCTGTCTCCGCATGGTGTCCGGCATCAGATCTAGCCAGGTGACGTCGATGAAGACTTCTCTAACGCTTTTGAGCCCCACGAGGAGACGCAGGAGCACAGCCACACGTCTTGGAGCTCTTCATCGGCACCATAAGGGGTCACAAGCAGCTTGCGAATATATCTCGCGAGATCCGGGAACGCGTTGAGTGAGGCTGCAAACTCCACGCATCTGGGAAGATCATAGATGCAGACAGCCCGAAGCAGGTAGGCTTGCGTCGCTGAGAGCCAGGCACGGCAAACGAGAGCGCACACTTTCAGCGACTCGCGGTCGTCGATGAGGTAGTCTAACAAGATAGAGAGGTTTCGCAACGCGTTTGGACCTCCCATCAGCGACGGGTTGTGGAGCTGTTGATAGCATGGGGCAAAGTGGGGCGCGGTGGGGCAATTTCGAGGACCAACCGCACTACCACGGTCTTGGACTCAAGTACTCACCTAAATACACTGAATGTATGCCGTGACTTTGTTTAATGCAACAAAGTACAGGTCACGTACATTAGGGTCGCGAAGAGGCAGCGTTGGCCAAGTCGCAGTTGCATCAGGAGGTACCCGTAGCCTTGGTGCGAGTGGTGCAAGGTGCCACTTGATCAACAGCAAGTTTTTCCGCACATCGGCCCCAGGACCTGGGGCGGGTGTGGAGCTCTGGATCGACCAGAAATCTTGGGCAGTAAGGCCGATGCGAAACCTCTCTGATAGTAGGGTGTTTTCAAGGTCCGATGGCACATTCACGGTCCAGAGACAGTCAAATGTTGTCTAAGCACTCCCGCTCGACTCCTGGCGTCATGACACTCTGCAACTATGTCTCTCAAGCTGTGGTCGTAGCGGGCGGGCCGTTCGTTGTGATAGCGGTTGATAGCGGCTGATAGCGGTGGAGCGACGCGGTGCTTAGTCAGCAGCGGAGTTTCTCGGCATGCCGGCTTGAGAATCTGCGGCGGGGCGGTCGATCGAGCAATAATCTTTGGCGCCAAGGGCCTTTTGCAAACACTCAACCGCGCTCCACATCACTCCACGCCAACAACAGCCCCACAACCCGCGGCCGATGGCAGGCCCCGCTTTTCGCGCACTATTGCTGAACCCTTTCTACATGATGGACCCCTTCTGCACAATCGACTCTGCAGAGGCAACAACACATCGAAAATTAATGAAAGTATTTGTGTGGATACTAGACATGTAGACGAAGTTTTCTGTAAAATTTTCTTTTACATTCCTGACTTGTTTTTTATGCAGCATCGATTGTACAGAAGTGGTCCATTGTGCAGAAAGGGTCCAGCAGTAGTATAGTTCTGGAGGCAGCTGCTGGCTGGGCACTGACAAGAGCGAGTATGAGCCCGGAAGCACAGGATATCGCTTCAAATCCAACACGAACCTCCTAATGTCAGAACAGGCTTAGCGGATGATTGGGCGCCGAATACTACAGCTCGCCGCACAGCAGGAATACTTAGTTTTTCATGAACAGATGATACATCAAAACTGGGAATATCTCCGTGCAGGCGAGTACCTCGACGCTAAAGAAATATGTACAATTCAATACGAAAGCTATGATCACATTCTGCGTTTTTACATATCGCAACCTTTCACATGTCTGGATCTTCTCGAATCTGGTTCAACAACTCCACCACCCTGCTCGATCGAGGCTTGATGGTGCATATGAATGGCTCCGGATGACTGTGCCTGCCATCAGCATGCTACCAAGCTGACACACACAGACACGTACCTGATCAATCCAGACTCCATTCTGGGGCTGGGAGTGATTTCATGCCCAGCCGCATCTCGTGCTTTCCCAATGTCAAATGTTGATATCAGGCTAGCCGCGACGATCCATGCATTCGTATCTGCGAGGTGCCTTCCGGGACAGATCCTGGACATAGAATGAGTCAAGTTACAAACGCAGGATGCTCGCTATATCCTGACCGTCTCCCGAAGCCAAAAATGTATTGGCGTGGATCAGTACTGTCCCTGGTCTGTTTGTCCATTTCTTCAAATCTTTCAGGACGGAATAGTTCAGGATCGGGGTACATTGCCGGGTTACGAGACATCGACCTGTGTTACGACCGATCTTGAGATGGACTCATGCGGAATTTACTGTTTCCTTCCATACTAACCATACATTCGGCATAACTATGGTTCCTTTTGGAATACGGAAGCCTCGGTATTCATCATCAGCCATGACAAGGTGCGAAATTGCTGAAGTGTTTGTGAGATATATCATATCGACCGCTTGATACGCCACATTTACCGAGCGGCACGGGAGGATTCCAACTGAATACGGGTTATCTCCAATGAGGCTTGTGCCGTATCATGATGACTTACCGATACGTCTCTTGTATCACACACTCAAGATATGGTAGCGATGACCTGTCGTCAAAGTCGGGCAGACGTGAATTCCCTATGACCCGATCGATTTCCTCCTGCGCTTTCGAATAGACTTCTGGATGAAGGACCATGGCAAGAAGGAAAGTAGACAATACAGCTGTGGTCTGTTTCCATGTTATTAACCGCTTATATGGGCATCCTCTATGACGAACCGTATCGATTGTAGCTGGGAGTCGGCAGGCTCAAATCAATCAACATCAAGTCAAGAACACACTCTACCTGCAAATAGCTGTATTCCTGCTCCAACAGCTTGGCGTTCGATCTCGGTCCTATTTGTATCGGACGCAGCAGCCTCTTCAAACAATGTTCCCACGAATGATGATCTGGCCTATTCGTACTTCAGCTATCATCAATCCACTTAAACGGCAGGTATGAAGAACCTCCTCTTTCTCCATAAGGCTGTGCGTAGCCTTTTGTAACTCGCGCACTACGTGCTTCCTGTCTGTGAATTTGCGCTTGACACCAGCTCCAGGTATCCAGGATGGGAGATATGACACTCGAGACGTATCAGACGTGCTCTACTGTCACGATACATGGAAATATGTGCTCACGTATCGGAAAAAAATCAAACAGTGAACCTGCAACTGCTCCAGCCTCGACTGTGGCCACCATCAAGTCTTCCATCAAGTGAGTGAAATGGTCATCAGGAGCGACGCCATATCCAATATCCGTAGATATAGCGGACGAGAGTCTAGCAAGTTGATATCAGCTTCTGAAAAGTCAAGCATATTGTTCTCACAAACTTCTTGATATGCTTCAGGTATTCATTAGGGCTATCTAACATTCTCACTAAGAGGCGGTATGCCTCTTTGCGCTGTAACCAATATGTTTTGGGAACATCGGTTATCCGAAAGAAAGACATAAACCATCTCCTATGCATCCTCCAAGTGTCACCGTATGGCAACAGAAATGTTGCCGCATCCCATCCAACCCTGAAGGATGTCAATAGCTCAAACAGAAAGCACAAGTAGGTATACTGCTCACAAATCATTCAGCGCAACAGAATGTGGCCTGCTCGAGTATTTGGCGCTTCGTTTCTCAAGTAGCTCGTATGCGGTTTGAAGAGTGTCAATTGCGAGCATCGGTTTGTGAAACACTCGAAAATAAACAATGTCACCTGTAAACAGCATTCTGGCTCCGTGTATGATGAAACATCAACCGACGTAGATGTACCGTATTCTTTTGCCCATTCCGCGAGTTTGAGAGTCTGAAACTTGATTGGTAGCTGGTGCACGTTTCCCAGTATAGGTAGTCGAGTGGGGCCCGGTGGAAGTGGCATAATCTTGGCCCGAGTTTTGTGTAGTTGGTAGAAGAGAAAAATGATGACCACGACCAAGCCAAGTTGTACATCGTGCATGATGTAAGGGGCCTGGATCTCGTTTTCAGTAGAAAGTTCTGTTACCCACAGCTGCTGGTACAAGCAGAATAACAGGTCAATATACCGATACATACCATCGATAGATTCATTGTATTCGCTTATAGCGCAAGGATATATGAAATGCGTCCTAGACACAATTCGGAAAGGTGGGGTCCAGTTGTAGAGCTTGTGTTTTCCTATATATACTGCAGAGGGTGTGAATCTAGATGTTTGGACATTACGCAGAGAGTCCTGAACTCAACGCATAATTTCATTTCTTACGGCAACATTATTGCACCCAGCGCAAATAGCTTCTAGTGGTCCGGTACGCCAATCGCAACAATGGTATATGATCAAGATGTCTGATCTGCTGGGCGGTGCCTGACGTCTCTACGTACATTTATTCATTACGCGCGTCATATGAGATGAGTGCAATATGCTCGAGGAAGCGAGCTAGTCGTGATTCTCCCAGAATCTGTAGATTCTAATGGAGTTCTAACCCTCAGATAATCGATAATCTGCGGCTTCACGGGGTGGAGTGCGATTTCAGGGATAACGCGTCCGCGAGCCTCACCTGTCCGTAATATGGCTATGCTCAGCATCTACCATATAGAGCAGCTTAGGTAAATATTCAAGAAGTAGCTGTCCATGTTCATTATTCACGATTCGAAGATGAATCATCGCATCCATTTAAAGAAACTTCGAATGTCTGAATCAAATTAAGACGCAATTTAGACCCCTCCGATAGTTGCGCTCTGGTACATATCTCCAGCCCTGCGAAGAATGGCTGCCGTACTCGGCTTACGCCGAGCGAAGATGGCTGATGCCATCTCTGTCTGTAATTACTAGCCTTACGTAGGGCGGGTACGTTATTTCCATTGTGACCACGTACGCATGATGTGGCGTGCGGACCCCAGCAAGCGGCCTACCTCATGCCCCCGTTAGGCATGCTCCGAGTTATAGCCCGTTCTCCAAAGCATTCGGTAAACGATAAAGGTGTCCAGTGAGCGACCAGAGGGCGATGGTGCATATCAACGCTTACGCATACAAAAAAGTGCCGCATGCTTCAAGAGAACAACACTGATGAGCCTAGGTTTAGACGACTTCGTCCCCTATATAATGCGTGTAACATGCGGACCTCTTCATATAAAGGATAGATTAACGACAGCCTACCTACACCAGACAGACGGCTATGCCGTTCATTTTGTACAAATATTCCTTTTATAAGCACACGACACAAGTTCCCCTTTTGGATGCCACAAATTATATACACACACGAGATACTGAGTCGCGCGTGTGTATGTCTCTGTCGGGCGCTTCAGCTTCCGAAAAGGGGAAGCTGTAGCTTTCCCATAAGAATATTTGTATAATAAATTGCGATATGCTATTGCTCATACACGTACTGAACGGTTGATTGATATCTCATAGTTTGCGACGCCTTGATTGCTGAGCCGAAAGAGTATAAAAGAAAAGAAAGAATATCCCAGGCCTTCGAATCGGGGTTGTTGATCACATCCAATCCAAGTTCACATGCTGATGCGCGGTCAGATCTGTGGTCGAGAGTCCGGATATAAAGATACCATTCGCACAGCTCTACAACATCGATGAAAGTTCTAGATAGGTATATAGCAAAGTCGATACGGCGAAGTTGAAAGGTTCACTACTCATACATTTAATTGTCTGGCTCATTAGAACAGCGTGGCTAGCATTATAGGGACACCTCCTTTGTTTGCATTATGACATCCGTCGCCCGCTTTGAGCGGGGACGAATATCGCAGACGAACTCCGCCGGATGACTGGTAATAGCCCAATTTACGTATGTACCTTAATATAAAGGGCATTCCGTACCTGACAACACCAGGCCGCCAAGAGATCACGGGCGTAATTTCTCGCCCCGACATGTCATGCGTCTTCGTAATGTTGAACGTCGCCATCAGGGTAGCTGCAACGATCCATGCATTTGAGTCCCCGAGGTATCGGCCTGGACAGACTCTATAACGCTGAATGTTACTCAACGCACACAGCTCAACTGACGTGTTCCTCACCTCCGACCGAAACCGAAGACAATCCGACGCAAGTCTGCTGCTGCAGCTGTCTCCTTGTCCATCGAGAGGAAACGCCCAGGCCGGAATGCTTCTACATCGGGCCCATAAAACTTGGTGTTGCGCGACATAGACCTATGTGATGTCTTAGAGCGCACTCATACCACGAAGTTGCCGCTCATCCCACCAGATATTGGCAATCACCGTAGTCCCTTGGGGGATATGGTAACCACGGTACTCGTCGTCGGATATCAACTTATGCGGCACTCCTATACAATCAATGAGGAAATCGCTCTGCTGTATTTATCGCGCAGAGGCCCTTACCAAGCGGGCCCGGGGGATTCCATCTAAAAGTAGTGGGGCTTCAATTGCACATATTGCGGTAGAAGAAACGAGACGTTACTTACCGGTATACCTCCTGTAAAATACTTTCAACATAAGGCAGTGAAGATCGGTCATTGAAGTTGGGTAGTCGTAATGTTCCGATGACTCGATCTATCTCCTCTTGTGCCTTTTGCAGAACTTCCGGATGAAGCACCAGCGCGAGGATCAGCGTGGACAGGACGCATGTAGACTTCTCCACGGTGAGCGTCACCTATTTGCAGTCCTGATAGTACCCACCGTGTCCACTGCCGCTGAGTATGTAGGGTACCTGAGCGAGGATACTACAATAGATTATGGACGGCAGATGGACGCACCTCCAAAGAACGCTATCCCTGCACTCAATGCCTGTCGCTCTATCTCTGCTCTGTTGTTCTCCAACTTCATCGCTTCCTCGAGTAAGCTTTGAACGAACGACGGGGTAGTGGTTGTCGTCTCCTGTGAAGATATGTGAGCAAACGCAGATCAAGGACCACCGCTAATATTTACCTGATCATTGTTCAGTAGGCCTCGGGATGCCTTAACTAGTGAATTTAATGTGTGCCTCAGCTGAGTAAACCTGCCCTTAAATCCAGCTCCAGGCATCCAAGAAGGCAGGTAAGATACTAGCGGGGTTCAGCCTCTGGCAAACATGAATTATATGACTCAAGCAGAGACTCACAGACAGGGAAAAGATCGAATAGCGAGGCAGCCGGAGACCCTGCCTCTCCTACTGCTGTCATCAGTGCATCTACTTCCTCAATGAACTCGTTATTTGCAGGGGTTGCCGCCTGCCCGTATGCTATCTCCATGGACATTGCTACCGAAAACCTGTTACCGCAGGCACTGAGAACATTTTTCCGCCCAGACAGGAAATCAACAATCACCTATTTATATGCGACATGAAGGCGGCTGGCGTGTCCAGTAATCCGACTAGGAGGGTATGAGCCTCCCTGCACTGGAGACTTTGATAATTCGCAATGACATGGTTGGTATGTAACGAAGTTTGAAACCACCTCCGGTGCATACGCCATGTCGCACCGTACGGCATGAATGAAATCATAGAGTCCCACCCCATGCTTTTGACATCAGCTCAAACCACCGATACAGCGGGTTCAGAGTATCTCACAAGTCGAGCAATACAGTGGCGTGCGGCCGGGATGAATAAATCGCGCTTCTCTTCTCCAACAAATCATTCGCGGCTTCTATGGACTCTAGGACCAGCATCGGATTATGGAAGAGCTCAAAGTATATGAGATCTCCTATAACGATCCTCATCAATCTAATCGGTATCAATGTTGCTGCCAGGTGCTCTCACCGTATTCATGCGCCCAGCTTGCGAACGTGATATGCTGATGTTTGACGGGTAATTGATGAACATTGCCGAGAAGTGGCATGCGCTTGGGACCAGGAGGCGAAGGCAATCTGAGTTGCGCATTGCGCCGTCTCTTGTACGCTAGACAGCAGAGAGCGACGATCCCGAAGATTATAAGCAGCTGGACTTCGGCGATTTCGAAGATCATGGGCAATGTGGACAGGTCGAGCCTTGCCGCTACGCAGCGTACCGAATAGAACGCAACGGCCCACGTATATATAAAGGAAACTCCTGCCCTAGCTGCCAGGACACCACTACGTCCGCGCTCTGGCGAGCCACATGTCGAGAAAGACGAGCGAAACAATAAGGGCACGAACACAGCGAGTCTGACAATTGTCAGATCGCGGCATGTGTCAATCACCTTCGATTGGCGTTAGAAGCTACAGCGAATACTTCGAGCCGCTGCGCGAGACGATCTGCTCTATGGCGAATATGTAGTCCGAGACTAGAATGAGCATGCTGATTAGCATGCACATGAGATGCTCCGATGACAATAGCTAGCGTCGCGCATGCCGAGTTGCCATGGCGGCGTACAGCCACCGGAATGAAGACTCGTCACAACATATGGCTTCTATGATGTCGGATAGTCAGTAGCTCCACATTGAGACACATCACGTCTGGGAGCGGCTTGAAATCGCGCCGTGTCGCCTTTCCGACTAAAACAGCGCCCTATCATCATGATATTAGATGCAGGATTGGCAGATTGCATGTTGTTGATGCAGTTTCTTGAGGGTATCGCTGTCTGCGCACGATGCAAATGCGATGCTCCCGAGTCCGGCTACCGCGGGAATGTAAAGGCTGGAGCTAGAACTCTTCGATGTTCCTCCACCGTCCCGACCCGATACAACTAATATACGTACTATATAGCAGCGCCTTGCAAACCTGTCGGAGCATCCTGATGGCAAATATGATACAAAATTCCGGTCAGCGTCTCCAACATCTACTCAGGCACCTCATCAGTGTTACTTGGAGATATGCCATGTTTTGTGGACCGCAGGCAACAATATTCTTGTATCGCGAGCCTTTCGGAACTGGATAGGAGCACATGACTAAGCACGGTAGCTCTAACCGCCTATCTCCGTGGCACTCGGCAACCATCCACTGCGGCTTGTGCAATCTAATTCTGACTCCCACTACCTAAAGCATTCCCCGTCAGCGCGGGTGAACAGAAGTCTTACACACCTTGTCGTAACAAACAATAAAACTTGGCCAGCAGCGTATGACGTTGTCTGCAGTATCGCTAGAAGCGCCAACGAACGACGCTACTTTCAACGCCACATTGCAAAGACAATAAGCAAGACACTGTCGGCAATCCGGTCAAGAAGGTCTTCGATAGCAGCTGAACATGTCTCATCCCACGCGTCAACCGTTAGAACTCTAGCTCCTCGGGTAGATTTTGCGAATCTGCCTGAATCTACCTGTTCTCGACATCAGCACACCCATTTGTGGAGATCTGGGCACTGTCAAACCTTCCAGACCACGCCGCAGCATGACCATGTCTATTGTATAGCGACGGGGATCAGTCTCACCCTGGAACATATGTTCTATGCCTCTCTAATGTGAGCGTTGACGTAACGTGCAAGCAAATAGCCCGACTACCCTCGAAGCGAATGTGCGAGCTTGCCACGACAAAGACCCCATCCTGCTTGACAGATCATCTTGTAATTTCCGTGAGCGCAAGGACAGCTTTGGGCCACGGGAGATGCTGACAGATGCGCTTATAGCAAATTGAGGGAGATAATGCGGCAGCTGATCACGGAGGGTTGAACGCTGAGAGCGCGACGAGAAGAAGCATGCGAGTGCGAGAGCGAGGCATAAAGGAGCAAGGCAGAATAACAAGTTTGACACTTCGTTTACGTGGCTCCGATGACTCTCAGCCGAAGCAGATCTTGTGAGCTCGACAGTGTCACATGACAACGAGCGTGGAAGACGGATTAATGGGACCGTTGTTCTTAACTTGATCACTTCGCCATTATCTCGAGAAGACGAGGGCGACACAGACAGCATCCGAGTCATAGAAGTCCGGTATTCGCGCTAGCTTGCATACGGTTTCCCAGACATTTTCAAACTTCACCGCTAGTGTCAAGGTGTCGGGTATGACAGTTGCGGGAGTAGTTTTGCAAAGACATGGCCCTCGAGGGGCCGATGACCGGGCTAGTCAGTAGACACCCGAGAGAATGGCTTCACACACTACCATGACATTGGCATCGACGTGGACGTAAAAGTGTATTGTCGTGTGAATTCCGCTGCGCACACAGCCCGCACGTTACCACAAGCGCAGCCGTTGTGAGAATACGATGAGTGCTATGAATGAACCACTGCATTAAATGCCCAGCAATGCCTGTGAACTTCTACGATACAGAGAAACGCGCACCGAATAGACTGCGAAGTACATACTGTCGAATATGATCAACCAGGTGCCATAGTGCCGCCACTAGCAAAAACGAAGCTAATATAAATTCGCTGTCGTCTTTCATAGCCCCGCTCGCAGCGACAAGACGAAGTGCCGAAATAGTAGTGACCAAGTGATATTGCCTCAGAGTACGAAGACTCCGGTAGCTCGCGAGAGCGGAAAGTGCACAGAGTGGAGGCCCATTGAGAGACATGAATCAATGCTATGATGCTTACAGTGGAAAGTGGGAAGAGCCGCCGAAGGATTGTGCCCATCGCCGATACGAAAAAACCGTTTCAATTAGTTGCGGCTTCTTTTCAAGAGCAGTGAGGACATATATCGATATAGTGGAGGAAACCTCACGAGAACTCAGAACAGAGGATGGGAAGCCAGGAGCGCGCGGTGAAGTAGTGAGGGGGACCAGGCAATATTTGCTGCGGCGGCACTGTTTACGCATGTTGTCCAACGGCTTCGTCCTTGACTCAAAACAGCAGGTCCAGCCCCACACCCAACACGCAGTAGATCCATACACGAAAGAGCCTGCCATCAAGTATTGGTGATCTCTGTTACCAGATATATAAGGTCAAATCCGACCGACGGAAAGGGGTCTAGCTTGAACTTCAATTTTCTCGCCAATGAGGATGCCGCTGTGGAGGTGAAAGACGCCGTACAGTTAATTATTCGCTTTTATGGTATATTTTCTATTTTACTTGTACTATACTGTCATACTCCCACCGACTCTACCAGCGCGCGAGCTATGTCCCGCGGATATGTTTAACTAACGCGACGTAGAGCTGTTGATGATCTAGACCGACGTTCCCGCGCTCGAGGGCGGCGAGATGCGTACGTAAATAGGGCGCGGTCTATGATCAGCCAATCACGTTCGAGCCATTGCGCGTTGTGTTTGACATGTCTTAGGGTATAGCAGACGTGTCTGTGCCGATGACGCGGCCCCCAGCTCGTTTATACTATTATGGCAAATCCTTTACTTCATTAGGTACTCCCTTTCATCATAGTTTCTGTCCTGTCGCTTTTCAGTCGGCTCTCGAATTCTGGCACCATGTAACATATAAACTGGGCCTTCGACACACTGTAAAAAAATCTCTCTTCCCGCGCTTTTCGTACTAGCTTACCTCTGAGTTCTGGCGAGGCGACGCCATCCCCTCAAGAGAAGCAAGACGTTTAGCGCGAGTAGAAGGTCACTCGTAAGCATGATTAGTCGTTTAGTTTATTAGTTTTACTTCGTCTATCTACGTATATTCGTTACGCGACCGTTCGCGGCCATCGTATTCTGTGCTGGGTTTGTTCGCATTCCCGCACACACCCTCTCCGGTCTCTCGCGCATATAGTCGGCGACCTGCTATTCGCTGCATTCTCCGCACTGCCCTTCCACACCGCTGAGCAATAAGCGAATACAGACTTGATAATCACTAAACCTGGTAGCCAATCACCCGGTGCACATCTCGGTATGCCTCCAACCTTTATTTACAACATGCCAAGTAAACATGACGGAGGCACAGATTCGATTTTCTGATGAGATCGTAACGTGCATGTACAGAGGGTGCAAAATATCCTCCCGTGATTTGTGTTCAGATTACTGGTTACACTTCGACCAATGCTACAATATCTGAAGTAGCCTGCAAAATCAAACTCGAGGCCTTCTGTGAGCGTGGACGTATATTGCATACGAATGCCTCTGGATGACTGTAATGCCGATGAGCTAAGGCGGATAGGTTGCGCAGTGGATTTTATTCGAACCTGACGACACCAGATCGCCAAGCGACAGAGGGAGTAATTTCTTTCCCTGCTGCGTCAAGCGCTTTTTGAACGTTGAAAGCTGCAATAAGGGTTGCTGTTACAACCCAAGCGTTTGAGTCCCCGAGGTGGCGCCCAGGGCAAATCCTGTCAACAATTGGATCATGCAGCACGACACTAAAAGGTGGTATGTTGTACCTGCGTCCAAATCCAAAGACAAATTTGCGCAGATCAGCTGCAGCCGCAGTTTTCTCATCCATCTCCAGAAACCGCTCTGGTCTGAAGACCTCTGGGTCGGGGTACAGATTGGGATCTCGTGCCATGGACCTAGATTTTGCGTGATCATACAGGAATACTACTGGTTTAGCCAGGTCGCACCAGATATTAGCAATCACGGTAGTGCCTTTGGGTATATAGTACCCTCGATATATATCACTCGCAATGGACTTGTGCAACAAACCTGTGAAGCAAACATGAGTACCGTACCTTGCATTGTATCAAACCTGATACCAAGCGGGGCTGGAGGATTCCACCTGTCAGTGAAATGCAAGGCAATCAGCACAAACATATGGATCGAACACCGACTCCTGTGCAAACCTGTATATCTCTTGCACGATGCATTCGATGTATGGCAGCGACGGCCTATCATCAAAATCGGGAAGTCGAGTCGTTCCTATCACCCGATCGATTTCCTCTTGCGCTTTCCGTAGGACAGCAGGGTGAAGAAGGAGAGCAAGAATTAACGTAGAAAGGACGGATGTAGACTGCTTCCTTCGTGAGGAAATATCAGTGCTCTATAAATGTGCATACCGTATCAATTGTAGCTATTCGTATCGCGGCACAGTCAGTACTGCGGAAAGATGTGCTTATAGGAGCATACCTCCAAAAAGTGTCAATGCTGCGCCTAGCGCTTGGTACTCGAGCTCTTCTCGCCTGGGCTCGTTTTTGGTTGCTTCCTCGAGCAGAGGTGTAACGAATGAAGGTATAGAGTTTCCCTTTGCCTGGGTGATGGATACCGCATCAGGACAACTAATATAGGTGCACCCATTATACAAAACCAGCCTTTTCGCTTTCCACGAGAACTTTGGATGCCTCCATCAAATCATCTAGTGTCTCCCGGATCTTGGCGAACCTACGCTTGGGACCAGCGCCAGGCATCCATTTCGGTAGACGTGATACTGATACAAAATGAGTAAACAAATACGTGATCATAGTTGGCGATGGACTATAGAAAGGACTCACAAGAGGGAAATAACCCAAACATAGTCGCGCCGGGAGCTTCGGCTTCTATGAGAGATGCCATCAAAGTCTCTACACCGCGAATAAATGTCACGTCTTCCGAAGTGGTCGCTGTATGCCCATATGCCATCTCCATGACCATTTCGGCGGAAAATCTGAGCGCGCGCGAAGTTGAGAGAGGAGAAGTAAAGATATTCGCTGTATACCTTCTGATGTGGGACAGAAAACCGTCTGGAGCCTGAAGCAATCTAAATAGCAATTTATTGGCTTCTCTGTATTGTAAATCCCGAAACTTGACGGAGATTGTCCTTGCTTGTAGCAGGTTCTGTAACCACCTTCTGTGCATCCGCCAAGTGGGTCCATACGGCATGAAGGCAGTTTGTGTATCCCAGCCCATACTGATGGACGTAAAGATCTTATCTTCCGTGACAGCACACAAAAGAGCTCACAAATCAACCAACACGGTCGCGTGTGGCCTGGATGAGTATATTGCGCTTCTTTTCTCCAGTAGCTCGTTCGCAGCTTTTGTAGAGTCGAGCACGACTACCGGATTATGAAAGAACTGAAGATAGATGACATCCCCTGTCCAGCCACGCCAGTTAGGACCAACATCTGACTCCGAGGGTAGCTGAAGAACTATACCATATTTCTGAGCCCATTTGGAAAACATTACTTGCTGGTGATGCATCGAGAGTTGATGCATATTCCCTATGAGAGGTACACGATTAGGCCCCGGAGGTAGGGGAAATTTTGACCATGTGTTTCGCAACCGTTGAACAGCTATCAAACATAGAGACGTAGTCACAAGAACAAGCACGGCTCCTAAAGCGTTCAGCATCTCTGAGCTGGAAGTCGGGCTCAGTGAGTAGCTGTCCAGCCTAAGTGACCTCATAGACCGCTCTTTTATAGATTGCGCGCTTGCCGCCTTCACGCCAAGTATCCGCATCCTGTTGCTTTCTTGGCGGAAGCAGCGTAGTACCGTTTGACGATCGAGAACTCCTACGGCGCTATAGATTGAAAGTGGGCCCCTCAATGATGTCAGCTTTGATACAGTGCAGTACTCTTGCGAAGCTTTAGTCAGTGAATATTGATTTAATTGCCGTATATGGTTTGCTGTACTTGACCAGTGACCCTTTGTTAGGCTGACATCGCGGGTAGGTGGTAGATGATTGTGAGCGTCAGAGTCACCGCGTAATTATGACCCAGCGAGCGGCCCACGAAAGGGCTGACTGAATGGGCCCTGACTTATTCCACGAGATGGTGTCAATTATTCCGCGAGATGGTGTCAATTGATCTGGCAGGCATTCAAAATGCAGACATGCCATAAGCCCAGAATGGCTGCACTTACCATCCGGCCGCAGCCGGCAACCACTGAAGTACTGAATGCAGCTTCCGTTGACAATAGCTCCCGGTTATCATCATGTCTTCGGCTCGCAACTACAGTAATGTCGAATGCAGATGAATGACGATGTAAATCTCATCAGCCGAGTTATCTATAGCTGTAGACAGAAGGTCGTGAGTAAGGTCTCAGTAATGGGACGATGTAGTTGTCACGGTACGTCTCACTCCGACTTATCTCCGCACGTCAATGCATGTTGTCCCTGACTGGAGCCGTCGCCGGAGAACCCTTTACTCGCTAAAGCAGCTCCATTTGAAGGAAGTATATGGTTAAACTAGGCCAAATTGAGCCAAGCTCCCAAGGCCACTGAGCGCCCTGACATGTCCTTCGCATTCTCTTACGGAACTCCGCCACCACGGAAGCTAATACCGATCTACAAACTGCTGCCGTTGCGTTTCTTATCGTGGAAAATCATGTACACACAGCGATTGAGGTATAGTACATGTTGTCCGCGGCGCCTACCTCTCCCGTTGAATGGGGCATATTCTCTCGGAAGGTTGTTACATCCAGGTCTCAACACAAACATCTTATTTTTGAGGATCTGAGGCGCCCTACGGATTGCAGAGTGATGTGGTACCTGTAGCCCAGAATAATCCAACATCTGTAAGCAATGCCCATGACGGTAGAGGAATTGTTGTACATGCGCAAAGCCATGCAGAATATGACATAGCTGTCGAGAAGCGTTGCTAGATGTGTTCCATATGACATTTGCGGCATCGCGTGACATACTGGTGAGCGATCGATTAGTAGGATCGAAGTGATAATCGCAGCTATGGTCATCTCGGCCCCAGTTTATGAAACCGCTAAGCGTGCGGAAGCGAGCTATAGAACTTGCCTCAGAAACGTTTTATTGCAAGCTCGCAAAACTAAGCGTACGAGTCAGAGTGTTAGAGCTCGGTCAATTGTCACAGCTAGCACCATTATTTATGCAATTCGTATATCTGCTGATTCACAATGAGTGCCGGGACTGAGTACTGAGCATTTGACCTAAAAATGCACTTCAACCTACAAGTGCAACAACTGAGCGGCCCGACCAAATCTCCTTCATTGCCCTTCGTTTGGAAGCTCAGTTGTATCATATGGCATCTATCAACTATGTTGTACCGTGAGTGATCTTCATTCTCCAACATGCGATCAGCGAAAAAAACTCTGGCTTGGTATCTTGGCTTGATTGAATGAAATATGTGATCAAAATAACCTAACTAGACCAGAGATCTAGGGCTTCTGCTTATAAGTTCACGAGAGCCCGCGAGGATCCGACTGGCTCGTGAAAATGTGGTAATACTTACTGTTGACGCCGGGTTCGATAAAGTTGGGAGACCATAGTTGTCTTAACCGTTGAACCGTGCAACGAGAATCGTATACAGGACAATGTATCGATTGACTATGCCTGGCAAGCGCATACACTCTCCGATCAGTTGCACCCCGGCTCTTACCGTTTATTCGCTTAAAAGGAGGTGTAAAATATATGATAGCAAGAGCTACGATCACTTCAAGCTTGAAGTCAAGTCACATCACAACCGAGGATTGAGGTTGTATACTGTTGAGTAAGCTTCAACTGGATCTCCTCTGTAATATCTCTTCTCCAATTTGTAGTGTACTCAGCCTACAAAATTAACGAGAAGAGACAACAATGTCCGCTGCCTCGAGGTGCAAAGGAGCTACCAATCATTGGAGATGCTCTACAACTTCCAGTCGAGCGGGAATATCTGACCTGCTTGGAGTGGGCGCGCGTCTCTGGTAAGTGACGAAATCCCTCATTAAGCTAAGTCTTCAAGCTTCAATATTCAGTCGATAGCCTACGGGGGCGTTCATGCTTCTGCATGTCTTTGGACAGTCATTGGTAATCCTCAGTTCCCCTGATGTCATTGCGGAGTTACTAGAGAACAGAAGCGCAATCTACTCAGATAATGTTTTTTCTCCCGTGGCTAGGTGGATGCTCTTCTACTTGAGCTTAACGCGATGGTTCTGAGTGTACATATCAATTGCAGGGAAGGGTCTGCAGACTACATAATTACCGCACAGTACAGTATGGTTCTCGTCTGCGGGAGAGCAGGAAGATCATGATAGGCAAGCCCAATCCATGGAATGCTCACATGCTGAAGGAAATGAGGGCTATACATCTTCTTACCAAGTCGCTAAGCCAATTTCGCTCGCATGTACGCTAGTAAGTCTCCATTCATTTATTCGTCGTCGGAGGTCACTGCAGAGGTAGCGACTAGGTTTGTTGCAAGTGCAGCGTTTCAGATTGCGATTACGTATGGCTATAATTTCAAGCACCTTGATGATCAGCTGGTGCAGTGGGCTGGAGCTGAATAGGTCAACCGTGACTCCGCTCTTTCCGTGGCGCTTGTTCAGTTGACAGCCTATCCAGATTTGATGTCTCACATTCTCAAGGCTGGGCGGGTCAAGGCTTGACCCCTTGACCCTTGACTCAGGTCAGCCATTGACTTGAGTCATTGACCGAGATCAAACCGCTTGATCCGGGTCAAGGCGTGATTCTCATGTAACGAAAGACCTAGCCGACAGTGCCCGTATCATGCATGTTGTACAGATCGAATGGTTTTATGGGCTGGAAATATAGATACCGAATGCAATGCCAGTGTACGTAGCCGAATGGAGCCCACCTGTATAATGTACGATATCCTCCTAAGTTCAGCCCATGCCTTCACTTGTTCAAAGGAGGGTAATGGGAGGGAAATGCGATGAATAAGGCCTAAGGAGCTGCAGGGCATCGTCTGCTCTCTGAGGCTTGCCGCTCAAGGCACTCGATTGACCAGTCACAATGATGTTATGTTCAGATCACGCACAGATCACCCCTTGACCCCTTGACCCCGTTGAAACGTTGACCTTTGACCCAGGTCAAACCGGGATTAAACCCAGCCCTGCACATTCTTGCCCCATCCGCTGCACAGACTGAGTTATTGTCACAGATCTATCATGCATCTGGCTATGTCCCTAGTGTTGGTTCAAATTATAGCAAAAGCAAGGGCACACATACTGTCCCGGTCACGTGACAGTATATGACATCGCCGAAGAGCAAATTAGTATATAATGAAGTAGCGCCGGTTCCGGCATGACCCACTATGTTTGTGGGTCGCAAATCCTAGTTACATGTACTTTTTTGAGTATAGTAGATGTAGGATCGTTTACTATTTTTTGGGGGGGGAGGGGGGGAGAAACATAGTGAATCGACCCAGCGAGAGTGCAGTTACAGCATCCTTGGGCATTTTGTTGGCGATACGTGGAAGTTCTTGAAAGCCCCCTGCAGAGCAGCACAATACTGACAGGGTAAAATGGTGGGGGTTGACGAAGACAGGAGATGATCTGAGAGCTCTTGAAATATTCTCGCTACTAGTTCATGTTGTGACAGACAAGTACTTTGACAATGTAAAGGGGATTCAGGAGAGACACAGCCCCCAGTCAACAAGTAATGAAAAAGAGCTATAGAGCATTCAGGTACACTAGCAAGCAGCGACAAAGCTATGTTATGGTGAATCAACAGCTGTGGTAAAAATTTTATAAAGCGATCGTGAGACATGGTAACTCCCAACTCAATAAGATCACAGTCGTCAACATCATGGGACAGCAGTGCATGCAGAGCTGTTGAAGAGGAGGCACCGACTATAACAGGAGCAGATTCCAAGGCACAGTCAGGCTCAAGCGCTAAATCCGGCGAAGGGCACGGCCACACTTTTAATACAAACAAAACTGCAGAGATGCAGAGAACCAGTGTTTAAACATGCACATGCAAAAGCATTCAGAGACACGGAATGAAGTGGACAGAAACCGTTAGTCTGGCAAGATAATTTTACAGCGGTACTATTGACGCACCTGACAAGGAAGAAAGTGAGGACTTCCAGGAGATGTTTGGGGGCAAGCCCACCCTCTCAGATGGAGCTGGCTCCAAGTGTTACGGATCGAATATCCGTTCAGCTGAAATAACCAAGTCAAGTTACTCAGCGTATCGAGTAGTGCACTACTCATCAGACTCAGCGGAGTCGAGTGTTGATATACTAGCTGTGGGCTTAATTGCTCAAGCCTTTGAGAATGAGTATAAGATCCTTGTAATTCAACAAGGTCGAGCTGAGGAACTCGACCGGTATTTACAGCAGGTTTTTATACTACAATTCTGTAATCGGGGTCATAGTGTCCTTGGTACTGCTACCACTAAGTCCGTAAGGCTAGTACGCTAAGATAACAAATAAGAAGTGTTGCGGTTGAGCGCAACAGTGGCTGAAACATAGAAGTCCTGTGGTTAGACACAAGATATCAACTAGAACCCGGTACGTTGTGAGACTAAGGGTACAGGGTTGTTATACATGAAACGGGGCTCGCTGGTTGCGCAGGGGCCCCCAGAAATAGATGCACTATGCAGCGGTTGAATGCTAAGTCCCTCTCTTCAGTGAGGTGCTAGTTGAAGATACTCAGTCATGTCTGTATGGACCGTAACACCAAGATTGCGAGCGAGCTTAAATGGGCTCTTGCTGCAGAGAGCCAGTTGGTGCCGAGGGCAATGTCGTAAGGTCACAAGGAGCCAATTGGAAATCTCACGGACGATTCATACCATCCGCCCGCAGTGGGAACAATCATAGGACCACATGTGGATGCAACAGCGACCCTCAAAGAGGAGACCGCACGAGTGACGTTTTTAGATAGAGCGGTATGCGATAAGATGACGGATTCAGCAAGGTCAGAATTGATCAAGATAAAAACCGAGCAACCCAAGAAACACAGAGCCGAACCATGACAAAGGGTAGCAAGGACGAGGTTCAACCAAAGTCGGTGGCCACGGAACAGATCACATGAAATTCACGTGAAGGTCATGTGACTTTGCAAATCTTGCAGGAGATGTGGAATGTGCCCTGGCTGTAAGAACCCACTACTAACGTAGCGGGAATTTCATATTGCTTTTTGCTGGAAAGCATTTCACCGGGGGCATAATCTAATGACTTTGTCGGAAACATGTTAGTATCATTTAAATAAGTGATCAAATGCAAGCATAATGCATTGGTTGATGGCCAGCTGAAACACAGGTCCTCAGCTGGCCATGGGCTGCGTAAAGATCCAGACACCGGGGGTATTATATAATGAGGATATTATATAAGCAATCAATGCATTATGTTCGCATTTGATCACTTATTTAAATGATACTAACATGTTTCCGACAAAGTCATTAGATTATGCCTCCGGTGTTTGCGTCAGCTGGCGCCGATACTGGAAGCCTAGAGATTATATTCATCTTTGCATTGACGGTCCCGCTGAATCTCAAGTGATTACATAGACTGTATCCGCATTGGCCATGGAGTCATTCTGTTCTGGCGATGTCACTTTATCCGGGCATACATAAAGTCAGTTTAAACAGAACTAGAGAGCGATTTAGCATCTTCAGCTACAGCCTGAGTCAAGTTACTGTTCGGATCGCATCAATCACTGAGCTTCATCGCTAGGACCCTTGGGCATGACCGCCAGCTACGACAGCCTGCTAACAGAGTCTAAAGCAGATTTTTATCTGGGTTTGGCTTCATCCGGAACGATATATCCGGTATAGAGTGTTTTCGCAAGGCCCTTAAAAAATTCTTTTTCGATCGACTGCCCCACACCCGCCGCAGGTTCTGAAGCAGGAATGGAGAGATTTCCCAACCGCCTTACCGCCCAAGATTTCTGGTCGATACAGAGCTCCACACCCGCCGAAGGCCCTAGGGGACGACGTGCAGAGAACTCCGCTGTCGACCAAGTGGCACCTTGCACCACTCATGCGACTCGCATCAAGGCTACAGGTACCTCCTGATGCAACTGCAACTTGGCCAGGGCTACCTCTTCACGAGCCTACCGTAACCTGTGCTTTGTCGAATGGCGTTCAACAAAATCACAACATACATATTTAGCTGTCAAAGGCGAGTCTCAAGCTTCAGACATCGACGGATCAGCTCCGGACCGTTGAAGTGCAGTCGGTCCTCGAAATCGCCCCATCACACCCCACTTTGCTCCATGCCGTCAACAGATCCACAGCCTGCCACTGGTGGCAGGTTAATAGGCGTTGCGAAACCTCTCTAATTCGAGAAACTCCGCTGCTAACTAAGTGGCGCAAAGCACCACGTCGCGCCACCGCTATCAGCCGCTATCAACCACTATCACAACGAACCGCCCGCCCGCTACGACCACAGCTTGAGCAAGCGAGATAGACAGTTTTCGCAACCCCCTTAGCGCCGACAATTTCTGGTCGATCGACCGCCCCACACCCGCCGCAGGTTCTCAAGCCGACATGCCGAAAAACCAAGTGGTGCAAAGCACCACGTCGCGCCACCGTTATCGGCCGCTACCACTATCGGCCCGCTCGCTGCGACCACAGCTTCAGTGAGCGAGAACTGCGTTGCAGAGTGTCTGCTAAGAGTCGAGCAGGAGCATGTGTAGTACATACTTAGATCACATTTCGCTGTTTCCGGACCGTGGGTATGCTGTCGGTTCTTGGAAACACCCCATCGCGCTCCACATTACTCCATGCCATCAACAGCTCCACAACCCACGGCTGATGGCGGGCTCCACAGGCTTGCGAAAAGTGTCTATAGATGAAGAGTGTCAGCTAGGAGTTGAGCGGGAGGATGTGCAGCAAAGAGTAGCACTTAGATAACATTTGGCTGTCTCCGGACCGTAGATGTGCTATCAAGCCTTGAAAACACCCAACCGCGCTCCACATTACTCCAGGCCATCAATAGCGCCACAACCCGCGGTCGATGGCGGGTTCCACAGGCTTGCGAAAACACTCTTATGCCATCGGGTATACAGTCATCACGAACAGCTTGTAGGGTCCTTCCACATTCGTGATATTTCGTATTTATGATAGTCCAGAGCTATCTTGCATGGGTGACCCAGTGCTGCACCCCGGCCGGTTCCTCCGTATACAGAGACAATATATTACTGAAGAACCACACTGAAAGTGATATCATTAATCTTGATCCTCGAGAACTTTTCCACAGACGATATTGTGAGTTACTGTCATCTTGTAAGGCAACTCACAGCATCCTAAAGCATGTCTAGGTCAAATGTTAGCGGAAGGTAATCCTTTCACAGTCACAGCAACTTTATGTGTGCTTTTTTCTTTGAATTCTCACAGGCTATAAGCAACCCATGGGTATCCCATCGAACCTGCCGTCGTCTGTCTCAAAAATATGAGTATTCTTCTCAGATACGCAGGAACCCATAAACGTTAATTCTTCTCAGATATGCAGGACCGTTCCAGTGTCAGATAACAGAGATACTGGTAGTCGACACTACATCAATGTGAGACATCCAGAGGGGGTGTACAGTTTTTGTAGTGTTTAGGTCCGACCATGAGCACTTACATTATTACGAAGCGTAGCTAAAATAGATCCGGCATCGCATTTGTTGTGCTACATTTGCTTACAGGGATTACCTTGTCCTCGGATTAATTACTCACATCGAGGATATCACAGAGGAAGAGTTCCCTGTGTTTGGGTCGGGTAGGTCTGTATACATCAGTGCTATTCCGGTAAGATCTACTAGGATGGCACTAGGTCCTCGTGGACGGTGGCTTGAATCAAGTTCTGCCTGCGGACGGGGGATATGTTCGGATTCCGCACTGCATAAGACATGTACGTAAATTATACTGGAATATCAATGCAGCATAAATCACTTTGCGCCAAGTCAAGCTGACCTTACACCTGAATGTAGCTCATGATCCGCCAGCAGACTGCATCTGATGAACAATTCCTCTTGCGTTGTAAGATTCCTCATTTGCAATTGGCTAGCTGATGGTGAGGTTGAGAAGTGTAAACGACAATCGGCTTTCGATGGATCCAATCTTATCTCATCTGCCTCTCTCCGAAGGAGTGCTTGGAATTTGGGGGTGCATCCAGAAGAACCGGCTTGAGCTTCGACAGAACGTCATACTGTACCTGAAGCCTGATAGTACTCTCTGACCCTGCCCATTGACCGGAATGTGGTCTCTGCGTCATTGCTGCCGAGTTGAACGCTATGAACCCTGCAGCAACGTTTGGGCGTTGCCTGTTGCTTTCCAGTGATATGAATTTTTGGCTTACAACATCACTTCCAGAAGCTCATGAATGCCATACCACCTAGGGACAGAGTTTCTACAACACCCGCTAACTTGAAGCGGTTCTCTATCCGGCGCTCATGACCCCAAAGACGAACATTAGTGCCTCGTCAAGACATTTTTGACAACGGGTGATGCGTGGAAGTCTGGATGCCGAAAGGCATGAATCAATGATGGGAAAGCGGAAGCGAGATGCCGTTGCCCCTTCGAATCTGCACGGATGATCACCTGCAGCTCACAACAATTTGATGCTAAGTTGCTAAGGGTAATAGGCCTAGGAGGGTCCTCCTGGCCTTCTGGACATCGCATTCGGCCGTAGTACTCACAATACGGCTGCTTGATATGGATATACAGTACACTATCCCACAACGCATCATGACTGTCCCCTATAGCTAGCTTGTGACGCATTATGGAGCTATAACAGTTGAATGTCATGCGTGCGTGATAGCGATATATCATTACCTGTCTGAACCCCAGGGTTATGATATATCAAAGATACTATTATTGGCCCATCTGCATCGATGCAATCGCAACAACAATACGATTCCACTTTTAGCGCTACTCCCTCCAATTCAAAAGGCCTAAGAAGCCATAAACTATGAATGTCTTACAATTCGCACAATTTTACCATGTCAAATTTCAGTAAATGAGGAGCCAAGAATCGAGCTATGTCAATAAATCAAAGACATCTATTGATGGGCTTCGGCGCAGTTTTTCCCTTGATGGCATCCTTTGAGAATCAAAATCCTTCTTACTATACCTTGTACTGAGGATACTATCTCTCAAGAAGATAACTTCTTTGCGTCAATATACAGAGGCAGACCGCAGTCAAAGCATGACATCAGTCGCATACTTGAACTCAGCTTCCCGTTGATCATGGCTTGGTGATGCCGGTCGGCTGCAGCGCACAGACTAATGCTGTCTGATGCCGTATGCTCGGCAGTTTCGCGATCGTGCCCGATGGCATGGCTGATGCTTGAGGAAAAGTGGCATTGCTGTTGCGATACATATGGGCTTCGGTATCATGCCCAATGTACTTCCAGATCTATAAAATATAGACCTTATACTAGATATGCATGGCTATTATTTTGGTAAAGGCCGAGATATTTGATTTTGGAGTCATGGAGCAAAACCGGCGGAATATGCGAAAAAGTTGCATGCATATGTTATGGGCTAGTGATATGCTGGGACGATGTCAGTCCCTGGCTTGGCGTATGAAATAGTATGCTGTAATATGAATTCTTTGTGTGGTGCATGGTCTTTCAGTAATCAAAGTGATTGATTGGCAGGTGACCGATAGGCCAGGGAGGCCATCATATAATCTGCCATATTCATACAACTGGACATCTTGCTGATTCCTCTGTCTTACATGACAGTGCACTTATGATAGTGCCGCATCAAATTGGTTTTACCTTGAATCATGATGCAGCAAGCCAATGGTCGTTTTCCCGCATGGATGGTTGACTGATCCCTATATCGCCAAGTCACGGAGGAGAAGTCCCTGCCCAAGTCTTGCAATTAATAGCCGGGCAGCTTCCGCTGAAGTTGGCTGGATACAAGCATGCCATGCACTATGTGCATCTCGCCAGCAGCGGTTAGTGTTCGCCAACGTCATTAAGTTAGGCGATGTTTCAGTCTCATAGCTGTTTTTACCGAGGCGATGCAATCTTGATGGCAGAGCAAAGGGGGTCGTCTGCACTATGCTGATCCAAGTCCGGCGTCAATTGTATGCGTTATGAAATCTAGCGATCTACGCGGCGCCACACGCGATCCCGGGCGCTTGATCCTAGCGCTTCTCACTGACTTGGGGAAATGTCGAGTTGCAGCATACCCGCGTAACGCGCAGATTATGGGTTTAGGATTGTGTTGCATCCAGGGTATGTCTGATACGTCAGCCTACTAGTTATCCGCGAATGGGGCCCCGATCACGGTGCAGAGCGCCGGTTACGCCCTTAACTCTGACGCGCAGCGCTGCCAGAATCCGCGGACTGATTCCATGTCGTGAGCTGCGAGGAGCCCGCGGATGCATCACAGGCTATTGTACGGTTGTTAACGCCGAATGACAGTTGGGATTCGTCCCTTCCGCGGCGACGGAGTGTTTTCTGAAAGCCTAAACGACGGTTTGGATGCACACGGCAGCCGCCCAGGCCTTTGCGGAAGGCGTTCGTAGAGCCGAATCATCGCCTTACGTCCCAAGATGAGGAGGAAGTCCTGCGCTAATCGGTAAACCCGCTTCGTAACGGGGCGCGGGCGTATCAGTGATGGACTGAGGCGATGTGGACGAAGCGTGAAACGAGGATAAATACCCTGGGCAGCCAGTTGTCCCCACTTCTCCTAAGCCACTATCCATGATTGCTCCCATCGCTTTGCTAAAGGTCTTCTTCCTCTTATCTGGCGCGCTCGCTGTGAGCATTGCATGGTCACCCCCAACTCCTGAGGCAACGCAGGAGAAGCGTGATCAGGTGAAGGCGGACATAGGCTCCAACACTACCGCGAGCTATAGAGGAAGAAACGCCTGCAAGGTGATCATTTGTGATGCTATATGGCCAGTGCTTTCTGCTAATAGACATAACAGGGCTTCGTGTGGCTCATCGCACTGTGCGACGCGGCAGTGACCATAGCCGCGCACTACCCCAGCGAGGCGTCAAATACGATCTTGAAGTTCCTGGTGGCCGGACCGCCGCTGATGGCGGCCAACGCTACGCTTACCAAAACATTCCTCGCGGGCTGGGTCGGCATAACTGCCGCCACAGCATTCCGTGTCGCAAGCTACCGCGCACTTGGTCGGCTCTTCACGTTTGAACTATCCATTCGAGAAGACCATAAATTGATTACCGACGGTCCATACGCCCTCGTTCGGCATCCGAGTTATACGGCATTGTACTTACTCATGCCTCCCATGTTCGCGTGCCAACTCGGACCCGGGTCGTGGGCTCTCGAGTGCGGTATCTTGAAGACACCGATGGGTTTAGTGTGCGCTTCGGTATGGCTGGGGTACATGTCACTATTATGCTATGTGATGGCCAAGCGAGTGAATGTGGAGGACGAGATGCTGAAGGAGGCGTTTGGACACCAGTGGCTGGAGTGGGCAGCGAGGACGAGATATAGGCTAATTCCTGGTATTTACTAGTGGCGTTTTGTAAGTTACGATTATGACATCATACGCAGCCAACGGCTAGTCCAGCTCGGATCGCGCAAAGGCTGCAAGCCTCGGACGTTCCCAGCCTCCAGGCTTTCGTTATGCCAAATAGAATACTTCATAGAGGATTTCCGCGGCATGATTCAAAGAGACGCGGATGCCACAATAAGATAAATCCCGGCAAACGCTGAATGCGGCGCCCAACAGAGACGATTGCGTCAGCTGTTCAGGGCAATGCATTCAGAGTTACCGCGGATCATACGAGTGAGACCGCAAATCGCAGTGTAAGTTTCGCGTATCCCCGTGGAGATCGGAAATATCGCTGACGCGCGTTACATACCATGCCAATAACCTATACACGCACTTGAGCAAACGCAAAGCAGGAGCGTAATCGCAAAATCACACAGTACACAATAAAATGTCCAGCGCACGTCCACAAACACCAGCTCAGTATGCCCCGCCTCTGTCGTCCGAGATCCTGTGCGATGCCATCTGCCGGCGCTGCGTATCCTCGAGTTTCGGACAGTTGGATATCCCGTGCCCCAATCCTATGCGGTGCGTTAACCCCGTGTTTCGCAATTGACCAAAATGGCTGACGTACCTCCACAAACAGGACAGCCCTTGAGCGATCCGCCTTGTGCCGCACGCGGATCATCAATGCTCTGCAAGAACGGAGGAACCCTACCCAACAAGTTAGGAAGCAGTACAGGGAAACCGATATCGAACGCAGACATACTTCTGACCAGCTTCCATGAGCAAATACTTCAAATCGAGCAGGGTCTGCTCAGACGTGTTCATATTCACGAACGTCGTTGCGATACCCGTCTTGCCGCTGCGACCTGTACGGCCGATCTGGTGGACGTAGTCCTCGATCTCCTTTGGCATTGAGAAGATGATGACGTGCTGAATGTCATTGAAGTCAAGCCCCTTGGAAGCGACACTCGACGCAACCATCACGTCTTTGGCGCCAGATTTGAAGGACTTGATCGCGTACTGGCGCTCTTCCTGACCTGGGAGGATACTGGTCAGCGCAGTGTAAGAGAGAAAGTCAGTAGATGCGCACTCTTTGAGCCGTGAATTGCAACAGCCTCGACGCCCTTCAGTAACAAGTATTCTTGAATATCTGTATGGATGTTACTCAGCCCTGGTGTCATCGCATAATGCTCCACAACCTACCATCAACTTCATTCTTGTTCTCGCTGAAGACGATCACGGGTGGAGGAGTCTTCTGAAGGCATTCCAGCAGGTACACCATCTTCGCCTCCTGCTTGACATATTCCACAACCTGGAGCACATCGAGGTTCGCTGCACCAGCACGTCCGACATTCACGAGTACAGGCTTGACGAGTGACGATTGCGCAAACTCCTGGATCTTGCGCGGCATCGTAGCGGAGAAGAGGAGTGTTTGGCGTTGACGCTGCGAATCCCTCCGTCAGCACTGCACGCTATACACTGCTGCTATCGGGAGTGCGCCATGGGACACACCTTGAAGAAACTCATGATATTCCGCACATCATCCTCAAACCCTAGATCAATCATCCGATCCGCCTCGTCCATACACAGATACCTGCAATTGTCAAACGTGAACCGTTTCTTCTCCAACATATCAATCAGCCTCCCGGGCGTTGCGACAACGATGTGGAGTCCCTTGTTGAGCACATGCCCCTGGTCGCCCATCGAGATGCCGCCGATGCAGAGGAGGACGTTCAGCGCAGGATAGCGCCCGTCACGCGCGAGCGCGCCTGTCCAGGTGAGAACGTTTTCGTACGTCTGCGTCGCGAGCTCGCGTGAGGGGCAGATGATCACACCGACGGGGCCCTCGCCGCGCACGAAGGGCAGCTTGGACTCCTCCTCGAGCGCGAACATAATCAGAGGAAGGCAGAAGGCTAGCGTCTTGCCTGAGCCGGTGAAGGCGATGCCGATCATGTCACGGCCGGCGAAGCTGCGAGAAGCGAGTCAGAGAGGAAACAGGGAGCAGGGAGAGGTAGCGTACGCAGTTGGGATTCCTTGCAGTTGGATGGGCGTCGGCGTTGTGATGCGTTTTGACTTGAGGAACTTCACGAGAACGTCGGGGACTTTCATGTCCTATGTTACACTCAGTAAGGTCAATCGCTTCGGTCTGCCGTTCGACTCACAATGAAGTTGTCGATGGGCGGTGGAATGTCCTCGCCATCGACCAGTATGTGGTGCTTCTCTCGTAATCGCTGGTTCTCCTCCTCACTTCGCTCGCGTATATACTTTGGCGGTCGCCACCTAGGACAACATAAGTGCCTGCTTGAGGTATAATAACAATGAGAATGAACGTACGAAGACTTCATAGGCTCTGTGTACTGCACACCTTTCGCGAGCTCCAAATCCGATGCGAGCTTCTTCCGGCTCGCGATGGCAGCCAGGATCTCTGCGTCCGCCTCCTCCGCCTTCTCCGCCTGCGTCTTCTTCGCATCTGCTCAGCCCATCAGCATCCGCCCAGCCAATGCACCCAATGCCACGCACCCTCAGCAGCCTTCCGCTCATGCACCTCCTGCGCTTCCATCAACAGCGTGCGCTCCTTCCGCGCCTTCTCGCGCAGCCGCTCCTCCTCGCGCTCCTCATCCTCGCGCTCGTCCTGCTCGTCCTGCTTCAACTTGCCCTTGTCGGTCCCCCATGACGTGAGCTTCGCCAGCTTCTCCTGACGGCGCTGCGCGACGGGGATGTACGGCTCGTATGAGTCGTCCTCGTCGTCGAGCTTGTAGGCTGGCGGCGAGGGCGAGCGTTGGATGCGGCGCCGCTTAGGTGCAGATTCTTCTGACATTATCGAGCGCGGCAAGAGATTTAGGGATGTAGAGTAGTCGTTAGGTAGATCAACGCCTCGACCTGCTAAAGTTGCGTAGCCCAGATGTTTAGCGGTGCAAGTCGGGAGGAAGAAGCACTTGAAGTGATGTCGAGAGCGGTGAGAGAGCTCGGCGCTAACCAGCAGCCGGAGCGCACACATGCCATAAAAGGTGTGCCACTTCCCAGATTCGGGCTCACTCGGCAGACACAGCTGTACATTCTATAGCTGCTTATGAGGACACCTGCACCGCCGACGCAGCCTACGGGAAGGCCCCTCGCATTCGAAGCAAGTTGAGCGCTTACTGTTTGTAGCGGCACGTTGGAGACTCATCCTCGCCCGGGCCGGACACCCGAGCTAATAACGGCCGGGGCGGAAATGTCGGGAACACATTCTCGCCGTCCATATGCCTCCGTTTCTCCTCGTCCTCGATAACCATCACCTACGCAGGCGTGCTCGCCGCCGCCGCCACCGCCCAGTGCCCCTCCGCCGACCACAGGTGATTGCACGATGGCCGAAATCGAGTTTGATCCCACAACGCATCCCCACCGCCGCCGTACGTCCTGCCTTTCCTCCAGCTTCCCATCGCTATGGCCCGATACAAACACCCTGACTGCCAGTGAACCCGCTCACGAACGAGCACGTCCTCGTCTCCCCGCACCGCACCAAGCGCCCCTGGCTCGGCCAGACCGAGCCCCCGCAGCCGTCCAGCCTCCCACCGTACGAGCCCGCATGCTACCTCTGCCCGGGGAACGCGCGCGCAGGCGGGCAGCGCAACCCGGCGTACGCGCACACGATGGTCTTCGAGAACGACTACGCCGCGGTGCTCCCCGCGCCGGGGCCGCCCGCGCCGCCCGCGCCGCACCCGCTGCTCACGACCGCGCCCGTGCAGGGCGGGTGCGACGTGCTGTGCTTCCACCCGCGGCACGACCTCACGCTCGCGCGCCTCGCCGTACCGGACATCGAGCGCATCGTCGACGAGTGGGGCGCGATCTACCGGCGGCGCGGCGCGCAGGAGGGCATCAAGTACGTGCAGATCTTCGAGGTGCGTCTGGGCCCTCCCTCTTCGGCGCCGGCGCGTCGGCTGATCGGCTGTATGCGCGGCAGAACAAGGGCGCGATGATGGGCTGCTCGAACCCGCACCCGCACGGGCAGGTCTGGTCCCTGTCCGCGGTGCCCTCGCTCCCCGCGACGGAGCTTGCGAACCTGACGGCGTACGCGCACAGCACGCCGCCGACGCCGTCCGCGCCCGCGGGCCCGCACGGACGCGCGTGCATGCTGTGCGACTACGCGAGCTTCGAGGTCCGCGTCGCGCGCGAGGAGGGGCGCGTCGTCGTCCAGAACGAGCACTGGGTCGCGCTCGTGCCCTGGTGGGCGATCTGGCCGTTCGAGGTCATGCGTGCGTCCTCGTCCTCTCCCTCCTCGCCTGCGCGCGAGTGCGATTCACACCTTCGCTTGCTGATCGCGCACAGTTCTCCCGTACGCGCGGCACATCCCCTCGATTGCGGAGCTCACGCAGGAGGAGAAGACCGCGTTTGCGGAGATGCTGAGCAGGCTCACGAAGCGCTATGACAACCTCTTCTCGTGCTCCTTCGCGTACTCGATGGGCGTGCACCAGCGGCCCGTGCCCGCGCCTGGAGGAGACGACGGCGACGACGTCGCGCATCTGCACCTGCACTTCACCCCGCCGCTCCTCCGCAGCGCCAGCGTGCGCAAGTTCCTCGTTGGGTGCGTATCGAGCTTGTGTTGGCAGGTCCCCGCGTGCTGATTCCATGCAATGTCGGCAGTTTTGAGCTCATGGGGGAACCGCAGCGCGACCTCACGCCCGAACAGGCCGCCGCGCGCCTTCGTGCATGCTCTGAGGTGCACTATCTCGACGTCGCCGAACAAGCAGCCAGCGCGGAGAAGCCGATGTCGAAGGACGTGGACTCAACGAACAGCTAAGGGTAATGATGCGTGGTAGTAGAGCAATTTATGAGAAAGATATTGTTCAAGAGAAATGCGATGTCGAAAGCTTGTACAATGTAACGAACCAACCTGCCAGAAACATCGTGTACGCACGCAATACGCGAGTGTGAGTATGTAAATGTCGGTGCATCAGCTATATGCGCAGATGACTATGCAGTCTCGCCAATCTGCCCGCTACTGAGGCGCGCGGAGTCGGAGTCGGCATTGCCAAGCCAGCGACGAGCGTTAGTCCGATGCCAGTTGCCGAGCTCAGCAGCGCACTGATCACCCAATTCCGCGATCAGTGCTCGCGCCACACCCCCGACTTCCGCGTTCGAATGTCAAGCTCCAGGTAATGTTGCGATTTTAGGGCCGACCCCCAGCACGAATGTCGCACTACCACGCCGGTGAGTTTGGTGGGTCACAAGAGGTTACAAAACAGCGGGGTGCGCACACCGCAACGCCGCGCTCTATATACACTAGGTGCGTACGCGTACACAATCTGCCCCCGGTTCCGCTTCATTTCGGCAGGTTCGTCGCCGTGCTCGCCCTAACAACCGGGGATTCCAACAGATTAGACAGCGATGTTCCTCATAAATCGCTCTGCTTCCTTCGAACGCGGGGTTATGCGACAGTCAAATGGACTGGGGTGGCTGTCCGAGTGAACAAGAACAGCCATCAGAAGTTATTTTCAGGAACTGAATGCAGGAAGTCAACACACCAAATGATCCCGCCGTCGTATTGGACCTTAGGCTCAATAGGCGCCCCGTCTGGCCCCAGTGCCTTGGCGATGTCGAACATCGCCAGTATGGTTGCAGCGGCGATGAAGAGTGTATCCTCGGCGAGCATCTGGCCAGGACACGCTCTGAGATCGTTATTGTCTCAGCATGGAACTACGAGCACTTTCAGCCCACGCAACCTACCGTCTTCCGTAACCAAACACGAACGCCCGTGGATCAGGGTTGATCTTCTCGCTTTTCGCAGGGGAATCTCGCTTGAGATACCTCTCCGGGACGACTTCGAAAGGATCAGGGTACAGGTCCGGATCGTGGAGGATCGCCCTACCACAGCGTGCTGCTCAAAAACCCATCAGAGTCAGCATAGTCGACACACTCACCAGGTGTTCGCGATGACCGATGATCCCTTCGGGATGAGATATCCTTGAAATACGTTGTCCTCGGTTACACAGTGCGGTATGCCTAAATCGTATCCAGGAATATCACCATGAGAGTGGCGCATTGAAATAGTAGGAGCATGCTTGCATATAGGGACAACGGGATTCCATCGGTGGACTTCTAGCAGGAGAGCGCTGAGGTAACGTAGCCTCGGTCTGTCACTGAATTTCGGTAGGTGGCCGGGCTCGAGGACACAGTCAAGTTCCGCTTGCGCCTTCCGCTGAACCTCAGGGTACAATAACATAATTAGGAAGAAGGATTCGAGCGCAGATACGCTCTGAGCCGTCGTGCATATTAGCAAGTTCAGGTAAATGGTATGATATATGCTTACAGTATCGGACCCGCCTTGAAACCAGTATTGGCGTCAGTATTCAGCACGGGCTTTCGCCTGAGACACACCAAGATAGAACACTGTTGCAACACTCCTATAGAGGTTGTCCTCTTCGGGAGTCGGATTGCTATTTCGTTCGACTAGGTCCGCCACGAAAGACGGGGTGGCCGTGCCTCGGATCTGTTGTCATGAATAATCACCTGAGATGATGCTCAGGCTCAACGTCGCGCGTACATACCACTTGCTCTCTGACCATGTCATATGGCTCGTCCCTCGCTTTGATCAGCGCCTCGCGCTCTCGCTTTGCCACGGCCTTGAACCCAGCTCCCGGGAACCAGTCTGGGATGTGGCGGACTACCCAACGGCGTCAATTCAGGATACACACAGTGCCATCGTCTGCCGGCTCCATCACTCACGGAACGGGAAACTATCAACTAGAAACGCGCCCGGCTCAAGCAACCGGCCGAATACGTCGTTCAGCCGCTCGGCAGACTGGACGAGGGGGTCTTCGCAGCTCTCCACGCGGTACCCATGCGTGACCTGATACACGACGCTCGCCACGAGCCTTACCCGATTCAGCACGCATCGCCGCGCCCGAGCCCTGGTGAGAACTCACCATCGCAAGTGCGCGCGGAACTGCGCTGGCGCGTGAAGGAGCCTTGGGAGCAGCTCCAGCGCCTTGGCCTCTTCGATCGCGTTGAGCGCGGGGGCGCTCCGCGGGCTTAGCGCGCCAAGCATTAGCTTGCGGCTCTCCCTGAGCCGGTCACCATACCGGTTCAGGGTCATATACTCCGAGAAGCCAATGCTGCGGAGGCTCTTGGTCAGTGCGCCGCGAATTGGAAGCCATGTATCATAGGTATCTAGAGTTCAGCAAGGACGTACAGCTCCCCAGCCATCGGTATGACGGGTCGATCCGAGTATATTGCACTTCTCTTCTCGAGCAGTTCAAATATGACATCGGGGGAATTCAGGACGAAGAGCGGGGAGCCCAGCACCGATAAGTGAATTATTGGCCCTGCGGGTTCGCACGCTCGCAGCATTGTCATGCAAATGAATTCGGAATCTGCGCTCACCGTAATCCTTCGCCCATTGAGCGAACGTGACCCACGCATGCTCTCTAGGCATCTGTAAGGTATTTCCGATGATGGGATATCCTCGCGGGCCAGGAGGAAGAGGCCCTCGCCGGGGTTTGAATGCGGCATAGATGGCGGCGAGAAGTGTGCAAAGCACGCAAATGGTCACGGTGGGGGGCAGTTCCATGTTGTTGTCATCGGAGATGGTTAACGATGTGATCCATTTGAATGCTGGGAGAGAGAGGACCCTGCAGCGGGAGAACAGTAGAGCTACCCTGGCGATTAATTGCCTTCAGAACCAGAAGACATGGAGTCATGATGATGACACGCGGAGACGTCATTTAAACTGAGTGCGAGCTTCACAGCGAGTAGGCCGCCTGACGGGCGCTCGGAATCTATGTGTATCTCCCGCGGGGAGCTGTACGCGAAATAGTACGACGTCATCCACCCGCTGAAATATTCCATCAGTTAAGTCCGACCAAACAATGTGGCGCCGCAAGTGTGTTCTAGTCCTGAACGCGCTACCAGTAGCTTGACTTGTCCCGTCATGACATATGCGTACGGTGTGAGTTCATTCTCTATATCGAGACTAGCTAAAATATCATCGATCGCGAGCTCCAAGCTACTAGGAGTACAAGGAACATGTGATGGTTGTACAGTCGATGATCGGGCAGCCGGCTGCCAGTACCCAGTACCCAGTACTCAGTGACTCAGTGAGAACAGCCGCGGCAACATCCCAGAGAGATGCGTAGCTTGTGCTGGCGCCGGCTTCTGGAAGCAAGAAATCGGACGCCACTCAATGGATTCTTTTTTACGAGAGGTTTATGCCGCTCGATCAAGCCTAACTGTTGCACCAGCTACCAGGTCTGGCGATCGAGGAGTGATATGGCAATCAAAGTCATCTGGACGTCTAGGAAATAGTTCAGAATGCATCGTACTTCACACACTGTTGACGCGCACCTGATAACTCCCCCAACAAATTTGACAGAATCGGGTGATGAACTATCGAAAACTCTGGTCGTCGATATACGGAGTGTTGTGAGGACCGTGGTGATGATCATGAACATCAGATCCTCAGCAAGCAGTCTACCGGGGCACACTCTAGCCAGGCGGTAGAGCAGTTTATTCTCAGCATGCAGAGAAGTATACAGCGTACGTACCGTCTTCCGTATCCAAAGGCAAATGTTCGCGGATCTGGATTGATATTATCGTGTTTTTCTTTCATCAAATATCGCTCGGGATCAAACTTGAACGGCTCCGGATATAGTGAAGGATCGTGTAATACAGCCCTGATTTTATTAGTACGATACGCGACTATGCGCATGGCTTCGTACCAGCTGTTTGGAATCACGGTCGCGCCCGCTGGAATGTAGTAGCCTTTGTAGATATCATCCTGTATAACCCGATGCGGTAAAGCTTTATTAATGGCAGGTCAGAGTTCATGAGCAGATCTCCCGATATTGAAGACATACCTAGCGGAGCAACAGCGCCACAGCGAAGAACTTCCTGTATCAGGGAGTTGACGTAGGGAAGCTTAGAGCGATCGCTGAGCTTCGGTAAACATCCAAGTTCTAGGTACTCATCGAGCTCCAGCTGCGCCTTGTTCTGCACTTGAGGATACAGTGCTATCATAAGAAAAAACGTTTCCAGTGCGGATATGGTCTGTCGTCATGTTCAGCTTTGCGATGAGAGCATTTCTCGGTTGTGGCTCACAGTGCCAGCTCCAGCTAAAGAGGTTAACTCAGTCACACCTACTGAGACGGATACGGGCTTGCGCACAAATGTAGAACGCAGTTGCTACACAACGATACATGTCATCCTCTTCTTGAGCTCGGTTGCTGTTCTCCTCCAACAGAGTGGCAACAAATGAAGGCGACGCAGTACCTTTCATCTACTCGTTAATCAATGGCTGGCTTTGCGTCGTGTTAGGAACAAGTTAGGACTCACCACAGCTTCTCTCACTGCGTCAAAAGGTTGGTCGCGCGCAACCGATATTCTCAATCGAAACTCTTTGACGACTTTCTTGAAACCACCGCCTGGGAGCCATTCAGGTACTCGTCGCACTGATATCACGTAAAATCATGTCAATACTTGAAGAGGAACACCCAGTAGAGTGCTGCGTACAAAATGGAAACCTATCTGCCATGAATGCCCCTGGCTGCGTGGCTTTCGAAAAGTCTTCCTCAACTTGCCGTACTACTCTGATCATCGGATCGTCGTTTTCGACACGAAATCCATACATTGTTTCGAAGGTAGTATTGGCCATGAGCCTATGAACATCAATAAGTGCTCATTTGAGCATTTTCTTCGTGAGGTGTCTTGCCACTGAAGATGAGATTGTAGGCGATCAGGAGCATTGATCAATCGGGAGACAAACTCCAGCGCTTGGGACTCTTGCAAAACAGTGATTCCAGTCTTCACAGCATCAAGGAATAATTTGCGACTCTGTCTCAGGCGATCGCCGTATGGTGTAATGACAACGTATCCCGCATATCCTATCCTGCAGAAATTTTGAGTTGGCTTGATAAAGCTCACCGTGACTTCGAATGAATGCACATATCACCAGCCGTAGGGAATTGCGGGCGATCGCAGTATAGGATGCTCCTTTTCTCTAATAGATCAGTGATGGCTTCGGCAGAGCTGAGGACAATCAAGGACTGTCCCATGACAGACAAATGCATCACATCCCCTAGCGAGGTCAATATCACTGACTGTCCGTATAATCTATTCGTTGAGCACACCATATGTCTTTGCCCAGCTTGCTAATGCCTTCCATTGTTGCTCGAGCGGTATCTGCAAAGCGTTCCCAAAGAAGGGAATGCCTCGTGGACCAGGAGGTAGCAGCTGTTGCCTAGAATGTTTTTTCAAATACTGGTACGCGGATACAGCCATCAAAATAGCCAAGATATCTACAGTATACCAGGCCGTCATGGCTGCCTCGCCAGCTTATCAGTCAGACGCCAGCACCCATGGAACGAGCAGTTTATTATAAAACATTTGCGACAATGCTCGTGGGAAATTGGGGCCCGGGGGATCCGAATCAAGAAGTCTTCTCAGCAATATCCGAGTCTTCTCTTCGTTGCATCGTATCAGCTATAGCAAGCTTGTACTCCCCGATTACACCGAAGACGAGTTTGGACTTCTCAGATGCACGTGAAGTTATCTTCTGAAGTGTGTTTGTTGGAATCAGCCTATACAGAATCCTCGAGCCAGGTGTTCTGGGATAGTAGGAAATCCACGTCGCACATGCTCGGGGTGTTTCGTCGTCCGATATTTACCTTGATACACAAAATCTAATGCATCGCGATTAGGCACTAGCCACGAGCACGGCAGCTCGGCCGCAACCTCTGGCTCTGGACTCAACGGACCTGTCATTTTGTGCGGCCGAAATGCGACCGGATGCACTCACCTCAAATGAAATATTCCCTCAAGTCCGGTCAGAAAATATGGCGTTGTAAGTGTGTTCCAGCCCTGAACGCGCGACTAGTAGATTGACTTGTCGAATCATGACATATGCGTACGGTGTGAGATTCATTGTCTAAATCGAGACTAGCTAAAATATCATCAAGCTCCAAGCTCCTAGGAGTACTATCGCTGGACCACTTCTGCACAGTCGACTCTGTAAGTGCCCCATCACATTGGAAATCACGAAACAAATCGTGTATATAGGATACATGTAGACTAATGCTGCTGTATAGTTTCATTTAGATCTCTTGCTTGTGTCTTTGTGCAAGATTCTGAATGTTGTGTTTTCGAAGCTCCGAGGACCGGGGTATGACGTAACTTGTAAGATCTGGTCCGATCCTGTGGTTTGAACACTCTGGCGCTGCTAATAGAAGGATGGCACACGTTGAGATGACATGGCTACCAAGGTTTCTGGAGCAGGTATCAGGCTGTTGCGAAGAAATTCAAAAAACATTGCGCAGGCGTGACAAACTGTGGGCGCCTTTCCTGTCATGGAGGACATCACATTCTATGATGAGGACATAAGCGAGGATGTGCAGGCAAGAGCATAACTGACGCAGTAGATATTGGTAATGTTGGATCTAACGTTGAGCAGATAGGATCGATTGAGGAAGATGAAGTGGAATCCTCCTCCTCCATTGTGATAATGCACGGCAACGATATTAATGTATGTGCATGGGGAAGGGTACGTTACGGTAGCAAAAATATGAGAGTGGCACTCAAGGATCGGACAGCCAAACTATGGATTTGGCATTTGACAGCTTCGCGAAGCTGATGTGACCGTGATGAGTGGGCGTCAAAGGGAGGGGGGGTGTCTTTCAACTGTCCCAGACGTGGTTTCGACTGCGGTGGTAGGGTGCGAGTCATGTACACGTCTGGGTACGAGACCAGTGCGCTCTAGCGTCAGGTGCCCATGAAATCCCGTCAATCACCGCAATCATGCCAAAGCCGGCCGATGGCGCCACGCCTGGCATCTTGTGACTAATTCTATCTACATTATCATTTTTAATATTATGCATTGGATCCTAGAGATCCTAGACTACGTAACGGAAGTTTTCCGGAGATGAGCGGAGCTTGCGCTTTTATTTATTCGCGTGCCATCAAAATTGTGCAGAAGTGGTCCAGCCATAGCATCTGATGATGCTCGCCATACATCAGCCAGATGGTCATGCTACGCATTCATATGATATTCAAATTATGCTGGCACAATCTTCGGACATAATGGCTCCCTGTACGGTCCTGTTTCTAGCCGCATCTGGGTGACTAAGTGGATGTAGTCTGCGGGGAGCCCAGTAGGTCCGTGATTCGTGCATGACAAAAGTGCAGGACGTCCAGAATCAGACAATCAGATGGACTATCAAAGTAGTGACAGTGGCGCCTACTAACTTGGTTCGTACTCCTATACAAAGAACCCAAGGACTCTCCGTATCAGCATAAAGAGGCTGTTCGGAGCATGAATTCTTTACGACGGAACCCAAACAGTTCACATCCTCATAGCAAATGGATCGTATTACGGTCTTTCTTCTCATCCTCCCGCTAGCTATTCTAGCTAGTCATCTCATCAAGAAAAACATTGCACGGTATCCGCTACCACCTGGCCCCCCAGGGTTTCCGATCATTGGGAATGCCCTGCAGATGCCTCTTGAGAAAGAGTGGCGGGTCTTAGCGGACTGGGCAATGAAATACGGTGAGAGCCCTAAATACCCCTTTCCTGTGGCATTTCATTGGTAGACCTGCACAGGAGAAATCATGCATCTGTCCGTTCTAGGACAGCATGTCATCGTGCTTAGCTCTGCAGATGTCATCACGGAGCTGCTTGAGAAGAGGAGCGCGAACTACTCTGATCGCCCAAGGTTTCCGATGGCTGGCGAGATGTGCGATCAACTTTGCATTACCATTACGCGATGGCTTATCCAGCATGATCAGGATCGGCTACTCCGACTACATATCGATCACTCCGTACGGAATGTACCATAGAGAGGGTCGAAAGCTCATGATGAATGCGCTGGCTGCGCGTAAGACAACTGGGATCAGCGATTTGCAGGAGTCGCAGGCTCTGCAGCTTTGTCGTCGCTTGCTTGATACCCCTGCAGACTTCCGCTCACATATACGATGGTGAGTCGGGATCTGGAGCCGACTTGTCCAGATAAAGAAGGATCTGACTTGATGTCAGGTTTGTATGCAGCACAGCTTTTGAATTTATATACGGTATACACGTGGATCGATTCGACGACCCCATAATCCAATCAGTGGAGACGGTGGCAGAGGACTTCTCCAGGACCGTGAAGCCTGGAGCGTTCTTTATGGACACGTTCCCATTCTGTATGTAATCTCGTGTTCGTCTCCTCAATTATTTACTCTCTGCTGTAGTGAAATATGTTCCAGACTGGTTTCCTGGCGCCAGGTTCAAAACCATCGTGAAAGAGTGTCGAGAGAGGCTAGTGTTCGCCCGCGACACTCCATATGACTCTGTAAATATGCGTATAGTGCGTATCACTCCATTCTCTTATAGAAGACATGCTGAATACCAGCTAGAAAGAAGGCGTGGCAACACCATGTTTCGCGGCCAATCTGATAGAGAATTATCCGAATCCATCTCCAGAGGAAGACCATATGCATCGTTGTACAGCAACCTCATTCTACATCTGTGCGTCACAACTCCCAGCTTTGAGATCGCTAGTACTGACTTCGATATCAACGTTGCAGCCGGTGCTGACACAGTGAGTACCTGACGGTCTGTAGCGAGCGCGAAGCCATTTCATGGAATTGTAGACAGCTTCTGCGATAGGAACATTCTTCCTCATGATGACATTACACCAAGACGTTCAGCGTAAGGCGCAGGCTGAGCTTGACAGCGTATTGGAGCCTGGGACATTGCCAAAATTCAACGACCGGTCCAAACTCCCGTACATTGACGCCCTCATACAAGAGATCCATCGTTGTGGCACAGTGGTTCCTCTCGGTGAGCGCCGTGTGCATATCGTGAGGATCGATGCTTATAGGAGTGATTGCATGCTCAGCGTTGCCACATCGTACTACTCAGGAGGACATGTATGAGGGATATCGGATTCCAGCGGGAGCGACGGTGATAGCAAATAGCTGGTATTATTCATTACACTCTGGTCTGCAAGAGCGCTCAAATAACAGCAGGGCCGTGCTACACGATCCACTACTATACTCTGAGCCAGAGACGTTTAATCCGGAGCGCTATCTGTCGAAAGCTGCTGATCAGTACCAGAACCCGGATCCTCGAGCATTTGCTTTTGGCTATGGGCGGCGGTACGTTATCCAAGAACTACGCCTGTCGTTCCGAGACTCATTACACTCCAGAACGTGTCCAGGCAGACTACTAGCGGATGATTCAATGTTCATTACTGTAGCAACCGTCCTGGCTTCCTTTAATATCACCGAGGCTATTGGGATGGATGGTATTCCGATCAAACCAGACGCAAATTATCTCGGCGGCGCTCTCAGGTATGCTTCAAAGACCCGTAGAACACATCCTATATTGATGAGATGCTGTAGTCATCCCGCTCCGTTTGAATGTCGTATCACCCCGCGATTTCCCGAGGTGGCACGGTTGATCACGACTGCTTCCGCCACTCGCGACGTCATTGGTTGAGCAGTCAAGTTGGTTGTGATACTAAGACACTGCCACCTCGAAACCATGACATGTATGACATCCGGAGAACGCTGCGCAAGAGTATGCTCCAATATGTAGATGCTCTGAGGAATTCATTTCCATAATCTACACTCGATCCTCAAACATGCAGTGTGTGGAACGCCAGTCCAACCCATTGAATCGCAGATTGACAGCGTGTTTGTACTTGCGTACAAACGGAAGCAACAGCGATGATGTAATGCACCGCACTTACCAATATTAACAGAGCCAGCATAGCCCGCAGGAACTTGGACAGGCTACCGATGCGCGGCTCCTAGCGTTCCTCAGGCTTGGTAGAGAGTACGTAACTTCAGACCTTTGATCTTCACAATGTGTTGCTTGCCCGTAATAGATCCTAGTGTCTGCACAGTTTATCTTGGCGTATCCGCGCCATACCTCGGATAGCTATTAAGATACCGGGACCTGTTCACGCTGAGTATCTCCGGTCGCATTTTGCTGCACAAGATGACAGGTTCACTTCAATAGGTGACTTCTCGTGTATTCGAGAAGTATAGAATCAACTCAAGTGTAAACAGTTCAGTCCGGCGAGTACAAGCCTGCTAATACGATGAAATGAAGATGTTGCTGAGAAGGCTTCCCAATTCTCCGGCATCTGATTTTCCCATGAGCACTATCGCAGGGGAGTGTTGTACAAATACATGCTCGTTTTACGGGTGCTGTCATTCGAGCTAGAAGCCCGCGAGTTAGCCATGGTGGCTTTGTATATTTTGGGTATCTTGGCGATTTCGCTGGTCGTATTGGTGATTCGACACTTAAAAAAAACTTTTAAGCAACAACCGCTGCCTCCTGGTCCTCGAGGTATTCCATTCTTTGAAGACTCATTGCAAATATCGCTCGAACAACAATGGAAGACACTGGCAGACTGGGAAAGGACATATGGTGTACTCAGCGAATGGGCTATATTGTCAATAACTGATATCAAATTTGCTAGGGGATGTGATGCACCTGTCGGCGATGGGGCAGCCCATAGTTGTTTTCAGCTCTAAAGAGACCATCACTGAATTACTAGAGGAAAGGAGTATGCAATACTCCGATCGTCCACAGTTCCCTACGGCTGGTGACATGTGCGTTCATTTGAAGTCATGTAACCCTATCAGGCCAATATAGAGTTTCTGCAAGATAGGATATGCGGGATATGTGGTCATTACGCCACATGGAGATCGCCTTGAACGAAGCCGCAAATTGAAACTTGATGCTGTGAAGACATCTGGGATCACCGATATGTAAGAGGTACAAGCACTGGAATTTTTTTCCCGATTGATCATCTCCCTTGATCGCCTGAAATCGCATATTCAGTGGTCAGACAGCTAATAGAAAGATGCCAGACAGAATACTTATCGAGCTTTATAGGCTAGTGGCCAACACTACCTTCCAAGCAATGTATGGATTCCATGTTGAAAACGACAATCCACCCCGAGTTTCTCGGGAAACCAAGATACAGGCTGTATATTGTACATTGTGCAATGTTACACTGGGGGCATTATATAATGACTTTGTTGGAAACATGCTGGTATCATTTGAATAAGTGATCAAATGTGAACATAATGCATTGATTGTTTATATAATATCTTCATTAGGTAATGCCGGTGTCTGGATCTTTATGCAGCCCATGGCTGTTGGAAGTCGACGTGCTCGGCGCACGATGGTGCAATCGGAGTCAATAGCACACCAAGGCGGAAATGGGAGGGACTTCAGTCAATTATCTTAATCTGCCAACTGCCCTTCGCTTAAGAAATCGCAGTTGCGAGCTAGGTTTGCACGCAGATTAATCTGCTAGCTGTGGCAGATTAGTCTACTGTGACAATAAAATGGTACATCCAGGATTCAAACCAAGGACCTTAGCACAGATGAGAATAGTGCCAGCGCCCTAGTCACCGCTACTTTTGTACAAGTCTTACTGCTCGCTCAAACTGGTGCCTAGAAATAATCGGTCTAGCCAAAATGCTCTAATTGAAGGTAGGAACAAAATGGCTAGGTGGATTTGAAAATCAAAGTTGAGAATTTTCAATGCCCAGATTTGGCTAGTGGTGGGAAAGTAATACCATATATGAAAAGTAATGATAATTATCTGACTACTCCAAATATGGTATATAGTCAAGCTGACGGGCAGTGAGACTTGTACTGACAAGCTCACATCAACATCCTCATCAATGCTAATGCTTTTGGCTTGTAATATATTATCATAGTAATCGCAAAGGGATTTCGTGACAGCACCCTAGAAAAATGTGATGAAACTGTTCAGCTCAGTAATATTTGGGCAAAATATACATGTGGCCTGCATCCTCAATGACCCTGAACAGGAGGTTACTGTTCTTTGAATCTGGCTGATTTTCAAGTACGCATTCAACAGGTGCAGCAAACGTTTGCATCCGGATCACATTCCCCATGATTTGGCATTTGCAGCTCATCAACCCAAATATTTGGCTTGACGAGAAATTGTTGTATTCCTCTGGGAAGATTGATATAATTGAGCAGGAGATTTGTCAGTTGAATAGCCTTCTTGTTTACAAATCCTTTGCTGTGGTGCGTGCAATTGCCACTTCCCAGCACTGAGCAGCGTTGGCTTCGCATGCTTTCTGTGTCTTATTCAAGCATGGGATGTAGTGAACTGGTAGATACATTAATATTGTGCCTGCCCTGTATCTACATCACTACGAGCATTCAAATTCGCATCTTCAGGCTGTGCCATACCCAAAGTTTTGGGTGTTCGGTATCAGGGTGCAGAAAGTACCAGCGCCTATATAAACCTTGCTTTAGGGTTAACGCGAAGGGGTTAACGCGAAGTTGACCCAAGGATTTGGCCACTGTACAAAAGTAGCGGTGACTACGGCGCCGGCACCATAGGTTTCCATTTCCATCTATAAGTAACGGGAGCTCACGTGGGAGCGGTCGCGTGGAGCGCACCTGGCATCCACGTTTGCCGCGTCGCATCCATGGGCATCATTCCTGCTCCCATTAGAAAGGGCGCCTGCCACCCGGGGAGTTGGCCGGTGGATTCCCATGCCCAGCGCCTGCAAGGTGCGCTGCTAGATCGCATTTTGGGCACTGTTCCTGCCCTGCAGCACGGGGATTCGTGCCACAGAGATTCATACCCCACACCACGGGGATTCGTGCCTCACACCATGGGGATTCGTGGCCCATCCCATGTGGGTTTGTGGCCCATGCCACAGGGATTTGTGTCCTGTGGCATGGGGATTTTGTAATGTAAATACCCCACACCACGGGGATTTGTACCCTGTGCCACAGGTATTTGCACCCCAATGCCATGGGAATTTGTGCCTCATGCCACAGGGATTTGTGCTCTGTATCATGGAGACTTGTGCCCCGTGCCATGGGGATTTGTGCCCCGTGCCACGGGGATTTGTGTCCTGTGCCATGGGGATTTTGTAATGTAAATACCCCACACCACAGGGATTTGTGCCCCATGCCACAGGGATTTGTGCTCTGTATCATGGAGATTTGTGCCCCGTGCCACAGGGATTTGTGCTTTGTGCCACAGGGATTTATGCCTCATGCCACGGGGATCTTTGTAACATAAATGGCCTGTGCTGTAGATGCCTGCCAAAAGATTGCAAAAAAAATGAAGAACATTGTGACACCACATTACACAGTATTACAAGCAAAGTGATGATGAGACTGAGGATCAGCGAGGTGTCAGAAGTGGCTGAGCAGGCAGAGACAAGAGACAAAAGAGGGAAGTTGGGGAAGCCATGGGTAATGCACATGAAATTCATAGGGGATCCACAGGTAACTTAAAAAAACCCCTGATTATCTGGAAATAGGCACACATGGATTGGAATAATATATTGAAGTGGAAAAAGCGGTGTGACCGTGGCGAAGCCACGGGTAATTAACCTAGTTCCATCTATTACTGCGCAATGGACCACGCTGGCGCTTCCAGCCATATAATACCTCCGACCTTCGATTCGATCCAGCGCTCGAGTCCCTCCGCGAGTCGACTTTATCAGAGCGTCGCAGCATTGACTCGGAAGAAAGGCAAGTACATAACCGATGGAATGCCAATCCAAATGTCTTGTGATTTAGCATATTACTAGGCATGCTCCTGGAGCAGACACCAAGTACCAGGGTCCCTCGGAGCGTGGGCAGAGATGAACACAGGAATACAGGTACACCTTGTATTTGACAGATCAGCGTATCCCTTCATCTTGTCCACAGATGATGAAAGTTGAATTTCAGTCTTGATTTATGGTGTGTAGAATGCGATACGCACTGGTTGTGGCGATGTTCTAGCTAACGCGAAGGCGGCTGGTGGGTTCTTATTGAATCATGATGCTTCTCCTACAAAATCTTTGCACACTTCTTCTGCTCTCCATATATGAGTGCTCGAGCTTAGCATTTGTCACATATCCCGACAGTCCTCATAGAAATGGACTGCATTGGCGCTGTGGCCATACACACCTTGATGTACAAAGCTGCTGCGGGCATCCTCCCCGCACACATCGTCTCCCTCAGCCCTCAGCGCATGCGGTATCATCAACATGTCGTAATCGCTTGATCATGGTAACATCACTTCGTCAGAAATAAAGATCACAGTTTGATTGTAAGGATCAGGGTGTATCGCTGGCAGACACATTGGCACAATACACAGAGCAGCGGCGACAAGCGAGAACTAGGACGAGAACTCAGTGGAAATGGAAAAGGCGCAATTATAAGTGCCTGAAACATTTAGTTAGTGCTACGCATGCTCTAGCAGTGCAATGTTCGGAAGTGGCAGCCGAGCCTACAATATCGATACAACGTGCAAGAAACGATGACGGCACCGTGATGCATAGCATATATCAGCGCGCCAGCTAACTAAAAGATGCGCGGCCTGACAGGAGTGAGTAGTCAAACAACGGCCAGGGGAATCGGCGGCGAACGGACTGTACTCGCCTGCGACTCTTGAAGTAAAAGCCAAACTGACGAGGACGACATCTCGTCGGCAATCAGCGAGGAATTCCTTCTGGAATCATATTCGAAGTCTCCGACATAGTTTGCGTGAGGTACCTGCTGCCAGAGTGCTTCGACTCATATATGCGCATGTACTGGTCAGAGAACCTAGTATGATGGCAACTAGCGATTCGCTGTCAACCAAGCGCGATTTGATGGGCTAGCATGGCTGAAAGAATCGTCGGCATCTTGGACCCTCTGCATAATCTGTAGTCGCAAACCTGATCACCATAGATGACACGGCAAGGTGCGTTTCCTCGGAGAGAGTCTGCAGATCTGTGGATATCGAGAGTGGCTAGAATTAGCATAGTATAACGAATCTACCGCCAGCGTTTATCCGGCACAGATGTTGAGACAAGCTGTATTAGCACAGGCAAGGACTAGGAAAGAATCGTCTGCTATATCCGAACACGAATTCCTTGGATCCGATTTGTTATTTTGATTTAGGCACCTGCCGATATGACCTCATAAGGTTCTGGGTATAGCACAGGATCACGGAGAACATTCCTTGTCGCCACGGTGCAAGAAAACAAAGACTTGCTATATTCACCAGATATTCACTATATATGTAGCGCCAGCAGGGATGCGGTAGACATTGTATTAAACCATCTTAATCCGTAAGCTTGTGCTGGAACACTGTTGACCGGAACATTGATTGCACGAAATCGTTACTGAGAGGTGAGATAGATCGTACCCGATGACACTATCGGGTTCCATACATGGACCTCCTTGATGGATTTGCCATATATTGTTAGCATCAATATATGGCAACCTCTGCTGATCGGCAAACGTAGGCAGTTGACCTGGTGCCATGACATTATCGAGCTCTGCCCGATCTTTCTGCTGCACAACGGATACAAGCTCATCACGAAGAATAATGACTTGGAAAATGAGACAGCCGTATCATCCGCGGCTGGAATTTCTGAATGATCATTGAACGTATTGAACGTTTGAATGCCGGTCTGAGCAATTGCTACGTGAGCATATTGGCGTAGAAGGTACTGATAACATCTCTGAATAGTAAAATCATGAACCAAGATTTGTTTTATGCGTATGGACTACCATGAATGCTGCTACCATGAATGCTGCGGTTGACATGTTGATTCGTCAACAGCATGCGCTGTGCTCCGTACATTTTGAGTAGTATACGGCGTATTGTACCTGTTCTTGCATAAGAATGAAATTTGTACACATAGCGTAGTAGTCGCCTAAATGATGCACAGCATGAACGGTGAGGACTTGCCCCCATGTCAGCACCACTCTCACTGTAAAGATATGTCCGGAGGAAATGAGGCATGAAGAGTATTTTCATGCATTATGACAGCCCTCGAGCCGTCGGCAGTGACGCAGCCAGTACAGCAGGAGCATCGGTAATGCGGATATATGAGCGCAGTATCATGCATGTACACTATCAGGCTCAAATCGCAGCAGCCAACAAAGCCGACTCGATACCGTCCCATGGTTGACATTGATGAGAATGAAGGTCGATGCGGACGTGAGTGAAGCAATGTTAAACACGGACAACTTTGGACTACGGAGAGAGGTGACACAGGGAAGACCAACAATAGCACGAGTAGAGAAGTGTTTCTGTGAACCCCCACATCCGTCAGCGTTTCCCCGCTGAGCGCTGGAGATGCAGAAACGAGCGTGGAAATGTGTATAATTACGCCGATAAGATGTTGTCCACAAGTATGCTATTCATACCTGGGGCAATAAATCGGGATCGAAACGAGCTGCATGACGCTAGCATAGATTGCCATATATGACCTGTTACGAGGATCGGCGGTATCCTTAATGAGGACGCGGATGGGACCACATCACATAATCGATATGATCCGACGTCGCCAGTACAGAGGTACCAGGGTCAGCCCACATATTTCCACAATAGGCACAGCACTTGCTCAGTAGAAGTCGAGAGCCGGATCAATATCGTGTCGCCAGTCGGGATAAAGTCCTCGAGGAGAAGCGAGGAGAGAAACACCAAAACTCTCTTAAGCTTCAAACTTGTTTGTGGAAATTTGGAGCTAGAGAGCTAGCTTTCTACCGAACACTTCAGTCGGCCGTCGACACCCCTGCACACGCGGATGGCAGAGCTCGGAGGGAAGATGCTGAGTGTCAGCTGTACTGGATCATTCAGAGACGTCTGCACTCTGGAGGACTACTGAGCTGCATGCGATATTGGCTCACTTTCCCGCCAGCAATCACCAGATCAATCATCCAGTCGCTATCTCCGTTCACAGGCTGACACATAATAATACGCCACGCATTGTATGAACTATTACAGGATTTGATGGGATCTGGCAGAAATGCGAGAGCGAGGGGGTTGGAGGGCCGTACGGAATCTTCGCAACAAGCGATCCGAACAGGACGTTGGAGAACGCAACTACTCGTTATGCGCTTGTGCTATCTCACTACAGCGAAGAGGACGAATTTCCACAATCGGCGCGACGCATGAGAATCGCGGCTGCTCGGGTCAGTGGGAGTGCATGAAATCACCCGAGAAGCAATCCGTCTGACACAGGCACCCATCCGTACGGACCAGCGGAGACAAGGTATGATGAGCAAATGAGTAGCAATCCTAGAGCTTCTGAGTCATTTGGGGCTATAGATGAGCGTGCCCATAGTGACAGTCAGCCAACACTCTGGCCGCTGCGGATGAATCGATGACCAGGGGCCGTCGGATGAGTGCGTGTGCTTCGAAGGTGCCACAATCAGCGTGATCCGATCGCAATCTCGCGCGCCCATCGCCACGATCGGTGGCTCTCGATCTTTTCATGTTTCCTATGTCCGCTCAGCTTTCTTCACTGCTGCATATGCACATCTTGGTGTCGTCCTGACGGAGAGCAAGAGCCCTCCACGAATGCTTGGTGCCGGACCCCGAGCTGTGTAGGGAGCCGCGATCGATTATGTACTGCCGTCAGAGCTCGATGATATGCGCCTGTGTCAACCGCTGCGGGGACGCTTGATCGCGAGACTGTTATAAGCCTCAATGATTCTTTTCTTTATGAATTGCCAATGTCCGCTCAGCTAGTCATGGCGGATCTCAAATGCATCAACGCCTCGTCAACCTGTGCGTCTGCGTGGTGACACTGTGCATTGGGGAGCGTATGGGACGGTTGCTTGCCTTGAGAAATGGTCTTCGTTTGCGATGATTTTCGACGAACACAGATGACACTGTTGCAATCTGGTTAGCGCGCTCGCTTATTGACTTTGCTTTGCCTGTGCGTCTACGCTCTAGAAGGGGCACGATACGGCAGATAGTCCGAATACGGACGTGTTGACACGGGACTAGGAGTACATCCAGACCGTATGCCATGCTAACTACGTCCACACCTCACAAAGCTGTATCATAAGAGCTGCTATCATCGTGCGTCCCCGAGGAGTATACCAATCTAGCTAATGGCGAGAGATTGTCATCACAAACGGCAAGAACCTCTGTCAGGACACAATAACGATCTGTGCTCCACCAAAGTCCAGATAGACTATCAGATCAAGCTAGATCGTTACGTGGCTGAAGATCGCGTCCCAATCCTCGTCGCTTGCCCTTCTCTCCATCATAGTGCGACACAAACACACCCACCATTGCAGGTACTCCAAACGTCTCCCACCTCGCGCTTCCATTTATCGCATCCTCTGCGTAGTCGCAGAGCGATGGAACACATTCCTCTGTCATCGTACAAGCCGCAGAGGGCGGGCATGCCTAGCATTGGCGCGACACCGATCACGAAACTTGCGCGCCGTAAGCATCGATGGGGGTGTTTAGCGGCTCGGACGGCAACAGCGAAGACTCGTGGGAGACACGGTGACCTGCTGAGCCGTGCAGGAAAGAATCTCGCGGCGTTTGGAGGATGTGTTTCGACTGGATGGTGCGCGTGTGCAATATCGCGTGCAAAGCCTGCGCGGAGCCGTGAGACGACGTCGGCGTGTCCGAATACGTCGATGTTCGTCGTCGTCGAAGTGTCAGGACGTGGGTGAGATGCCGGTAAGTTTAGATATCTCCACACCAAGTCGCATTCCTAAGGGGTGCATCCTGTATATATATCGCGGATACGATGCGTCCACGTTTCTTTGACATCGCAGGAGCCGTAGAGCGCAGCCTTACATCTCTTGCGCATCAGTACTCGCGAGACATCGCGTGGAGGGAAGCAAAGGCGAGAGCTGTTTCGTGGGTTGGATGCCCATGGTGAGGTTGGTCAATAGCATGGCGGATTGCTGACAGGCAGAGGTGAGGGAGACATCGCGCGCCGCACGGATGTATATGGCCGGATAGCGTGAGTGCGCAATGTCGCGAGGTATCCTAACATATCGACGACTGTTATCGTCGGAGTATCAGGGCGTGCGTACTCTTCTTGGTCTTGATCATCATCCGCCACGCGTACAACCTCAGGACGTAACTCAGACGGACGGTAGACAGCCACATCGCCTTCGCGAACTTTACTTAGCATCCAGGACGTCTGAGACGCACTATCAGATCTGTATTTCCGTATGTGCGACCGATGAGTACTGCAGTTGATGTGACGCATTCATGGTGGGTGAGTCGATCAAGCGTCAGGACGCTTCGCGGTAGAGCGCACGTTAGCGTGAATTTATATATAGTGGACCAAAGTGCAGAGAGGCTTGGATGATTCGATAGCCGGAGAGAGGTCACGGGCATGTGAAAATGGGAGTGATGCATATTGAATGTGCTATATGGTGCTGGGCGCGAGCTTTGAGGTCAAGGAGGGCAGCCATGTAAATGGGGCGCACTCACATCCACAAAACTGAGAGTGCAAAGTGAGGGCCAGTACAAACTCAAATATCGTTCTCATCCCAGAGGTTGATGAAGACATCGACACGGGTCCTGCGGAATGGCAGGCAGGATGATGAGACGGCGCAATTCATCAAAGGCACCACTCACCGCAAAACTCCTCGCTCATTCAATTTCGGCATCTCTGCCTTGAGCAGGGTTGACCACCGAGTCGCATCCGGTATGACTTTATCTGGAAGAGTCAAGAACACAAAGTCAACATGGTGCAGCTTCTCGTAGTCTTTGTTGGAGAGTAGCTCATTGAGTTGACCGCACATGTCCTTCCTGAGAGCAGATACAGTCCTTTGTAACTTCGTTTCCGCATTCCCCCTGTACCTAGGTTGCTGTATGACAATCGAGACCTCGCGCAAATTCCTCGACACATTCGATTCAAGGATGCGCCGCATCCAGGCATATCCGACCCTCTCGAAGTTCAAGGCTTGCAAAACAACTGTCTCCAGACTGCCAATATGCACGAGATTAAATACAGATGCTGTTACGAGTGAACATCAAAGGTGCATATACGCGGAGGGTGGAGGTTATAACGTAGACGTACCGATTATATCAGAGATTGCATCTGCCTCGACATCCTTGCCTGGACGTGCATCGGGTGAGAGTTTCAGGTAGCGTAGAGATCCGCTGCACTGCTTAAACAGCGAATAGAAGGGCTCTCGGTAGACATCTAGATATTTGCTGTCAGAGGATGCCCAGGCAGAGAACTCGAATCTCTGGAGGTGAGTGACCACCCCTGCGGCGCACAGGTGCTCAACGAGCAACTTGTTGGCTTCAACATTGGAGGCAGTCTCATTGATAGAGACGATCATCAGGTCAGTCAGCCTGACGGGGGGCGGACAGCGCGTGATTGCAAGACTAGCACAGGGAGCCGTGCTCGTGAATAGCACATTTTCGCATATGAGGCGGACGAGGCTGGGGAGTGCGCAGACGAGACGCCCAAACTCGCGCACCTTCGGGAACGTGACATTGGCCAGCCGAAGCGTCGTAAGAGAAGAGAATGCGGAGAGGTGGACGAAGATGAGCGGATGAAAGTCGCTTGGCTTCCACATCGCATCCTGAATGTCAAGACGCCACACGAGTGGCAGCTTGCCCGCGCCCATCATGGCGAATGTGCCCAGGTGAGGAATTGGCGTCCGCTCGCCTTGCTTCGCTCCACCCACCACCACGACGGATCTCGCCTGCTGGAGGAGATGTGGCTGTTCCCGCGCTCGCCTCGCATGTCCTTGGACGTAGCTCCGATTCCCTAGGAAGACGTTCCGCTGCATCCAGTACCGACACCTCGGCGTCCACGCTTTGCACACGAGGGCGCATCGCTTCAGCGTTCGAGTGCTATTCCACATCCAGTCGATGATACGCTCGCAGACCTCCGTCGGGAGCTGCAGCGGCCTCGAGAACGAATCGCCCTCCGTCGGTGCTGGGTACGGAGCGCCCGGGACGCGTCCGATGTGTCTCCACCCGGGCCCTGCGTCTGCGTCTATCCTTCAGTAATTTCTCTAGCGTGTAGATGGCTCACTTCTGACTTGCTGTGCTCCCTCAGTTCTCGCCAGCGTGCTTTCTCCCCTTGGTGCGAACTCTTCCTTTGCCTCAGCGGCAGCTTCCCGGGCACGTCGTTCCGCAGCGTTTGCTCTGGCCACTTTCTTTTTGTTTCGGCGTTCTCGCAGGGCGGAGATGGTGAGACCCATGGCAGCAAGACGGGGATCAAGCGGAATGACCGTGGTAAGTCTTCCCAGTCGTTCATATACCCTGACGTCCTCGCAGCGCTGCACAGCCAACCAAATACACGAGCGACAAATGCGGTGCATAGCCTACAAACCATGGCCAGGAGCCTGATATATAGCGGTGAACGCAGGCTCATCACCGCATTCAGCCGATAGGAGCGATGGGTGAGCGTCAGATGACATGATCGCAGCGGTGCATTTGATGCCCTGATCTCTACTCCGCCAATACCCTGATGTATGCTGGAGTGCTCTCGAGGTTGACATCCCGAAACGCGAAGGCGACTGGCGGGTGCCTGCGCGACATCCTAGTAGTGCTTCTCCCACGAATAGCTTCGTACGCGCTATCCGCTATCCGTGTACTCAGTCTCGAGTGCAGCAAATAGCGCACAGCCCCGCACGCCTCGAGTGCAGTAAGTGGCGCACAACTCCCACACGGGCGCTGCAGCCGTACACGCCTCGGTGTATCATAGCTGCTGCCGACGCTCCACATCATCTTCCTTAGCGCACGATATATCATCAACATATTGAACATACCGAGCGAGCATTCAACCAACATCGAGTCAGTGCTCTGATCCCGCACCGCAGACTGCATAGAGCGGCCATCTGGCAGACGCTCGTGGCGGTGCCAGCGCTCCTAGAAGCATGGCTGTAGATGGCAGAAGGGATACAGGTACGCCAAGTATTTGGGAAGCAATGTCACCCTTCGAGCGTTGAGCGCTGCGGATGGGAGTCTGTTATTCTGGGGTCTGTGAGCGAAGGTAGCGCGAATGCGACGCGATGGGCGCGGGGCGACGTGGATGGCTTCCATTTTTGATAGCGATGTGTACGTACACCAAAAGACACCCGACACCGTAGCTGGGACACCACTACGCATGCGAACGGCAGAGTTCGGAGAGCAGATGAGTGCGAGCTATAGCTGGGAACAGGATGATCTCAAAACGTCCCGCAACTGTACATCCAGTTGCGAATCCACCGCAAGGCCTTGTTGTTTACCTACACTAAAACAAATCGCCGATGAGGTCCATTGAACAGCGTGCGATATTGCCTCACCTTCTCGGCACGATTGCCAGATCTAACAACCATGCAGTCGCTATCTCCTTCCAAAAGTTGACGTTTGGGGGCATGCCACGCTGAGCGCGAGCGCTATTGCCACTTTTATACAGAAGCCAGAGTCAGGGTAACTGAAGAGCCACACGAGATTTCCGCAGCAGGCGATCCAGAGACAAGGTTAGAGAACACGCTCACTCGGCATACAGCTGCGCTGTTGCTCTCAAGAGAAGCGGACGTACGGGTGCATATAGTCGGCAGACGCGAATTGCGCGCTCTTGAGTCCAAGGCGGGAGTGTAGGACGTCGCACATCGAGTGCACGGACGAGCGCCCGGAGTGGGACCCGTTTTCCGCGTGCAACCAGCCGAGCGGACTAGCAAGCCCCGAGCGGAGTGGCGAGGGAGAAGCCCTCTGAGACATAACCATATGCCAGCGCCTCTGCATGCAGTCAGCTAACGTTCTGGCCGCCGTAGATGACGCGAACGCAGAGTGGGTGCAGGCGCTCGACGACGCCACAATCAGCGCGATCTGATCCCAATCTCTTGCGCGCCAATCGCCACTATCAGTGGCTCTCGATCTTGTGTCGCCCACCGCTCAGTTTCCTTCACTTTTACATATCTTTGTGACGTATTCGGTGACCTCCGACAATGCTTGGCACTGGGGCCCGAGCTGTATAGGGAGCCGGAACCGGGGTCCTGCCGTGAGAGCTCGAGCTCGGTGTATGCGCATCTGTCAGCCGCGGCGGCGACGCTTCGTCGTGAAACTGTATACCTCCTCAACAATCCTCTTTAAGCATCCAGATACATGCTCACAGTACTAGTGGATGCCCATTGACAGGCACAGATCTCGACCCTCTGGAGGTCAGCGACCACTCCTGCAGCATTTCATCACAGACTCCTCTCGCGTGGTTTGTTCAACGCAGTGAGGATAATGTGCTTCCTCTTTCAGCGCTGAGGACGAACCACTTCGAATTTCGTGTCCACTCCCTGCTGTTTTTTTTGCGTCTACCGTGTCGACATAGTCCTGGCCATCCTCTCTGATAGGCGCGGTGGCGACTTCCGGCCTGCGTCGTTTCACAGCGTTTACTTTGGCCGTTTTCCGCTTCATTAGTCATTTTCGCAGTCCTGAGACGATGAGACCCATGGAAGCAGATCAAATATCAAGTATAATGACCCTGGAATGTCTGCTCAGTCGCTCATATACCAGGACGTCCTCATCGTTGTACAGCTAACCACATGAACAGGATATGGGCCCGGTGTACAGTACGGCGCATCTTTTGCCTACCCGGCCTGGCAGCGATAAATGATTGATGCAGTTCAATGACTGCCTTGGGTACGATTCATCGACAGGTAATACATGAGTGCATGAGTCCCCGTCGACATGACGTATCGAAGCATAGCCAAGACGGTGCCAGCCTATCGTACGTGAGTTGATTATTCAAGTGTTGAACTACGTCGCTCTTACCAGACGCAGGTATCCTGCACGCCATGTAGCCCCAGTATTTATCTCAAGTACCCAGACATAACTTCGGCCCCATAAGCAGTAGTCCTTTTTAGCAACTCGCTGTTTACACACCTGATCACCATCCACTAGCCGTGCCACGCATCGAACCATTTGCGCCCTGGAAGAGGTTAGTCTTTAGCATGATGCAAGGAATGCAGATGCGTACATACCTGCAGAGTCTGGAGACATGAAGGCCATGAGGCTGAGCAGCGCCACTATGACCGCATTTTTCATGGCGTGCCTCAGATGCGTAGAATGCATTATAGCACGGTGAACCTTAGCCATGTGAGGGCGTGCGCGGAGCATCCGCGCGGGGTTCCCCTCGGAGGGCGTCGTGCTGCCCGCCCACAGCGTACCCTGAGTCTCGGTGACGTGCAGCTGAATGGTGGCGTCTGCGTCATCAGAGATAAACGGCCCTGGGGGAACGCCGAGCCAGGAGAGAGTGACGTGGGGATACCACAGGCGCACGTGCGACTCCTCGTATTGGGTGTACGTCCGCTCTGCAATCTGCAGCGCGAGATTGCAACACTCCTTCATCATATGTCCCTAACTAACCGTAATTTACATCCTCATTCCACCCTGCCTGTTAATTACTGGTAAATTACAGGGTAAATTAACCCAGTGTAAATTACCACTGCCGAATTCCCTGTACCCTACAGTGAACACAAGGTAGCATGAGCAAGAGATCTCGAGTAGCAATCCTAGAGCTTCTGAGTCATTCGGGGCCACAGATGAGCGTGCCCATAGTGACAGTCAACTAACACTCTGGCCGTTGCGGATGACGCAGGGGCCATCGGATGAGTACAGGCGCTTCGAAGGTGCCACAATCAGTGTGATCCGATCTCAATCTCTCACGCGCCAATCGCCACGATCGGTGCCTCTCGATCTTTTCATGTTTCCTACGTCCTCTCAGCTTCCTTCACTTCTGCATATACACATCTTGGTGACGTCCTGACGGAGAGCAAGTGCCCTCCGCGAATGCTTGGTGCCGGACCCCGAGCTGTGTAGGGAGCCGCGATCGATGTACTGCCATCAGAGCTCGGTGGTGCGCGCTTCTGTCAGCCGCTGCGGGGACGCTTCGTCGCGAGACTGTTATAAGCTTCCTCAATGATCCTCTTCTTTATGATTTGCCAACGTTCGCTCAGCCAGTCACAGCGGGTCTCAAATGCATCAACGCCTCGTCGACCTGTGCGTCTGCGTGGTGACGCTGCGCGTTGAGGAGGTCGCTCGCAAGCCACGGATGCGCACCGTTACGCTACTGCAGACGCGCATCATTACACTATTGCGGACTCAAGTACTCACCTGCGAATTGCATCAGGAAGCTCAAGAAACAACAATCTAAGCCGTGGGCCGTCAAAGCCGGGCGAAAGCCGGGCCTGGCACATCACTAGCTCAGGATTTACCTCCACAGGTGATGCCACAAACCCTGGCAATCGCAAGGCAGCCGTGAGCATGTGTGCTGAATACTGCCTCGCGACCATATGCTGATTGACGACTTAATTTGAGAAGTTTGGGCGTAAGCCTGTGTGGTTCAGCCATTCACAGCTGTTCACCCGCAATTCGTGAATCCAGGCGTAGTCTTTCGCGTCTGAGAAGACGATTCCGGCGCGGTACTCGTCAATCAGGCATCAGGCCTTTGGGTCACTGTGTGGGATGCAGGATGCCGTCTTTATACACTTAATATGATACAGTCACCGTTCCTTACTCCCGTTCGACAAAATCTAAGTGCACATCTTGCTTTTGAAAAAACAGGTCTATCGACGTAGCTAAAGAATGAATTGGGTATGAGCAAAACCAATGGCCTTGATGAGAATGAGAAGGATCGGCTCACTCAATTGATCCATGGAGGGAGAGTGGCCAGCATGTCCATCGACCGATGATATTATATCTGATAGAATATCGACAACGCAGGCCGCAGCTCGATGCACGCCCATGTAGTGTAGTACGTAAAGTGGTCGCGTCAGATCGGCAGAGGCTGGCACTGAATAGTGAATATTTGAATTGTGGAGGTGGCTTGTGGCGTACCAATCCTCGAAGGCTAATACAGAACATTCAATGCAGAGTATAGCTCGGTAATGCCGAAACGTTCTTGTGCGTCCTGTTCTAGCAGTTGCTGATATTGCTCTCTATAGCCATCTCTTTTTGCTATCGATAGTGCCTGCACCTGCGACTGCCCATCAGGCTTACTACATGTCCATATTTCCATAATCTCGGTCTTCTATCTCCACAGACCCTTCACTATCATCATGCAACCCGTCCGGCTAGCTCGGACGAGCGGCGTACTTTCCTCAGTCTGCATACTTCATACTATACCTATACCGGCGTGCGAGGAACAACTGAGGCGAGACGAGCCAACGTGATGTGGAAGCTTGGACGACGTAGCTTGACACGTTCGAGGGTGGCGAGATGCACAAGATACATTCTGGGACCAGCCGACAGGAATCCTACTGAGCCGTTGCGCGTACGTCGGCGTTGTCATACGCTCGAATGTAGTGCACATGACACAAGCGTAACCTAAAGCCCTCGACTGGGGGAAGGGGGCTTGCTCAAAGGCGCCTTCCTGGTCCAAGAGAACTCTAGGCACAAAAGGCCAAGACGAGTCTGAGGTTTGCTCAAGACTGTCTGGCTATTATATAGCTCTACTACTATTTGTACATGTTATGGTGCGCGGCCCGTAAGGCGGGAATTCAAACTCACCCGAGGATCGGCGGAGTTTGAATTGATCGGAATCTCCGTACGCGAATGTCATAGATTAGAAAACATGTACATACTACTGCTTGCCCAGAGAATACGACACTCGGTCATTATTTATCCGCATACACCCTTTGAGATGACAAAAATCACACCATTTGGAGTCATTACAATGCATCCAGCTGACACAAGCAACACTTCAAGCAACTACTCAGGGGATTGTTACTCGCGTTTCAGCGCAATCCTAGTCTGAGGCTACTCAAGGCGTATAAGGCCAAGACGAGTCTGGGGTGTGACACAAGCGTATTCTCAAGCAACTACTCAGGGGAATATTACTCGCGTGAAAGCGTATTCCTAGTCTGAGGCTACTCAAGGCAACAAAGGCCAAGACGAGTCTGGGGTACTCCCTGCTCGTCTGGCTGGTATATATGCTCGTAGGCTGTTTGTACATGTTTGGCTACTGTACAGTATTACGTAAGCTGATAGACCGTTTGTAGAGTATGGTAAACCCTATCGTAGGTGTAGAGCCACATCAAGGGTGTCTGGGGTCTGTGTAGGCACGTGTGGGGTGTTCGGGGTCCTTGCACGTGATGCATAGGCGGGCGCTTAGATAAGATAAGGGTTGTCTCTAGTCGCAGGCTAGTAGGAGAAAATCGGCTTGTGACAGTACCCCCTCTTCTAGCTGCGTGTCCCCACGCCCAGCAATCACTTTGTACATTGTTTGGTCAACATGGCACGGGTGGTCTACGGTTTTGGTGCAGATGTGTGGGTGCGCCAGTTGGAGTGTGTTTAAGACCGGGTAGATTCAATATCCTATTGATTCAGGTATAGTGGATTCTATCGGTGTTCCAACGCGTATTCCGTATTGCATGACCCGTGTTCGTGGATCGCAGAACCAGAAGTTACGAGCGACGAGCTTCTTTTTGTAGGCGTAGAATGGTATACTGCCTTTGACAAGAAGCGTAGTGTCTATATCGTCGTATATTATGAACTCCTTCGGGTTCTGCCTGAGTCCCATTTCCTGAGCTTTTCGTTCGAAGTCTTCCCACTCTGGGTCCCATTTGGTGTCAGAGTGGTCCCAGCCAGTATTTCTGTTTTTCCACTGGTTGCCTGGGGCGGATGGTCTAGCTTCGAAGAATTTTGTGACTAGCTCTTGGTAATGGTTCAGTCCACGCTTTCGTTCCCATGTTTTAGTCCCGTCAGACCATTCGACTTCTAGCTCGATTCGCCCTCGGTCTTCCCTGGATTCGAGGATCCTGAGAGGCCTGCGAACGTCATTGCTTTCCGTCACTTTACTATGGTCCTGATTGGGGAAGGCGGGCGGTGTGTATGGCAGGAGTAAGACCTCGTTGAATACTGGGTATATCCCGCGCATGTCTGCGGGAAGGTCTAGTTCGTATGCTCCGTGCCCGACCTTCTTTGTGACCTTGTACGGTCCAAACCGCTTGGAGTCCAGCTTCTTGGTTGGGTGGCCCATGTTTATGTTTCGGCCGTCGACCCAAACCAAGTCGCCTTCAGAGTACGATAGTGGCGATGCCCGTTTCCTATCGTAGTACTCTTTCATGCGTAGCTTAGCTTTCTCCAGGTTTTGTGAAGCGAGTTTGGATATCATGTGCATGTGTTCGACCCAATCCTGTGCTACCCCCTCTTCTTGTTCCGGCGCCTCTACACCTGTGAAGGGGTGGTATCCGTGCGTAAGGTAAAAGGGACTATATCCCGTGCTACTATGTACGTGTGTCTTGTACGCGAAGCTTGCCAGCGGGAGTAAGTCCGGCCAGTTCGTATGAGTATCGTTAATAAATAATCTAAGGTACACCTCGAGTTCCTGGTTCATACGTTCCGTCTGCCCGTCTGTCTGTGGGTGGAACGCGGTACTCGGGTTTCCTTGTATGCCTAATCTACGGTATACGTCCTTTATGAATTCTGATACAAATTGCGGTCCTCTGTCGCTAAATATTTTCTTTGGTAGTCCGTGTTGTGTATATACTTTATCTACGAATATGTTGGCCCATCCTTCGGCTGATAGTTTAGTCGTTGTTGGTACAGCTATATAGTCCTTTGACTTCATGTCTACTACTACAATGATGGCGTCGCGACCCTTGGAAGTGGGGAGTCCCGTGATCATGTCGACGGAAATGTTCTCCCAGTTGTGTGCTGGAGTCGGGTTCGGGTTGAGTGGAGCCGCGCGTTTGGATCGGTCCGGCTTAGCGGCCTGGCACTTGATACAGGCTTTGACGTACTGGCGGATGTCTGAGCGCATCTTGGGCCACCAGTAGTGTCGATGTATAGCTGTGTACGTGTTTTCGGTGCCAGGGTGTCCCGCTGAGACGGTGTCGTGGAACGAGGAAATGATTTTTCCGATTAATTCTTCGTCCCGAGGGATTATTAACCTCCCCCTCCTATATCGCAGACCGTCCTCGGTCGCTTCCCCTACTTCTACTCCTTCCTTTCCATCGTAGAGAGCGGCTTCCGCTTTGACCCTTTCTTTTACTTCGTCGTGGGTGATACCCTTGACTATAGTATAGAATGAGGATCGCAGCCTTTCTGCGCTATCTTGGACGAAGAGGTGTGGCTTCAGGACGACTTGCCCTTCGAGGTGATCCTTGTCGTTGCCGTGATCACTTCTCCGGGAAAGCCCATCGGCCCTTCCATTGGTCTTCCCGGGGATGTGCACGAGTTGTAGGTCGTACTCGGCAAGTTCCGTCATCCACCGGGCTTGTCGTGGATTAATTTTCTGTGGGGTCTTAAAATACTCTAGGTTCTTATGGTCCGTTAGTACTTCTACAGGGTGTTTGCCACCCATTACGAAATGTCGCCATTCATCAAGTGCGCGCATGATGGCGAGGAGTTCTCTGTCGTAGATCTCGTAGTTCCGTTCTGCCGGTAGCATTGTCTTACTCTGGTAGGCGATGGGTTTCCAGACGCCGTCCTGTTTCTGCATGAGGCAGGCTCCGGTTGCAAAGTCCGAAGAGTCTGCCTCGATGCGGAAAGGGTCGTCGTCGTTTGGTATCCCTAACACGGGTGCTTCGATAAATATTTTCTTTAACTTATCGAAACACTCTTGTTCCGCCGTACCCCACTGCCAAGGCGTGTCCTTGGTTAGGTTTATCAGTGGGCGTGCTACCGTGGAGAACTTAGGTATAAATCTCCGGTAGAAGTTTGCGAACCCAATGAAGGATTGCACTTCCTTCTTGTTCCGAGGTGCGGGCCATTCTGCCACTGCCGCCACCTTCGCGGGATCCATGCGGATTTCCCCATGAGAGATTATATGTCCCAAGTATTCTACTTCCGACTTCATGAACTCGCATTTCTCTGGTTTACAGGTTAGCTTGTTTTGACGGAGAACAAGCAGAACCTTGCGCAGGATCTCTTTGTGTTCTGCCTCGGTCTCCGTGAAAACAAGTATGTCGTCTAAATATACAATGACCTTTCCAGTCATTATCAGGTCTCGGAAGATGTCGTTCATCAAAGTCTGGAACGTGCCCGGTGCGTTGCACATTCCAAAGAACATCACTAAAGGTTCGTACAATCCCCTATTAGTGATGAAGGCGGCTTTTTCTTCGTCGCCTTCTTTGATTCTGACGTTCGTGTATCCCCAACGAATGTCCAATTTAGAAAAGTACTTAGCTCGCTTTAACTTGTTGAGCAGCTCCGTGATCAGAGGGAGCGGGTACCGATTCTTCTTGGTCATCTGGTTCAACTTCCGGTAGTCCTGAATGGGTCTCAGTTTCCCATCCTTCTTCTTGACGAAGAAGAATGGTGCCCCCCATGGTGACTTGGATGGTCGTATGCGTCCAGTCCGTAACTGTTCTTCTAGAAAGTCGTCTAACGCCTCTTGTTCTCGGGGCGATAGGGCATAGATCTTGCCGGCGTAGGGTTCGGAGTTCGGTAGGAGTTCTATGGCGTGATCCCACGGTCGCCTTTCGGGGAGTTGGTCGAATTCCGTTTCCTTAAACACGTCTTCAAATTCGTGTAAGTACTCTGGGACCACCTCTTCGAAAGTCTTGGCTTCCGTGGTTTTGCCGGTGGCGATGGCGATCTCGGTTGCCTTCGTCGCGCGGACTCGCTCAGCGATGTCGGCCCGGCATTCTTCCCTATTCCGTATCCAAGCGTCAGCGAAGATGTAATAGATATGATCACCCTCCTCGATCTGCTCGTGTTCGCAGTCGCAGGTGAAGGTGATTCGGCGTTTCTTCCAGTCGATGGTGGGATTGTGGTCTTCCAACCAATCGAAGCCGAGGAATATGTCTGCCGAGCTCAGCTCGGTGACGTGGAACTTGCGCGTTTCCAAATGCGTGTCGATCTGCATCTGGAGTTCGACATAGTGCGTCATTTTGCCCGCAGCGTTGGTACTACCGTCAGCGTTGTACAGTTTTACGGGTTGGTCTAGTGGGAGTTGCTCGAGTTTGTGTTCTTCCACATAGGCACGACTGATGACCGATCCCGTTGAACCGGAGTCTATCAGTGCCTTTGTGAAGAGGGCACGTCCGTCCGGGCGGTGGAGGGTGATCGGTACTTCGATCTGCCGTCCCTGTTTCCCCGTCTGGATTACCACTACATTCCCTCTGAGTTTCTCACCAGTAGAGCCGAACCCCTGTGTTCCGCGTCTGGTTTCCCTAATGCTTTTTACTATGCGCGTGTCTGGTGTCATGTTGCATTCGAGTATGAACTGGGCGATTCTGTCCCCATACTCGACCTGATAATCTGTTCCAGTTTGATTATTCAGTATGACTTTTAACCGACCGGTGTAGTCTTCATCGACTACACCGGCCTCCACGTCGACCCCTTTCAAGGCAAGTCCGGACCGTGGAGCTATGCGGCCATATACACCGGGTGGCATTCGAATCATTATGCCTGTATCCACGGTGATACGCTTCCCGTTTGGTATAACGACTTCCTCCGCGGAGTGAAGATCGTAACCCGCGGCTCCTTCGCTTTTTCGCTCAGGGGGAATTGCCCGCGGGTGGTCTAAGTATATGTCGAGCGTGACAGCCTTCTTCTTGGCTCGTCGACGCCGCACTTTCTTTTCTGCCTTTTTCTGGACTGTAGGCTTAGATGCGTCTGCCATCTGCACATCTGAGTCTACAACCGGGTCTACGTCCATTGGCACATAGTTTACATTGATAGAGGAATTAAGCACGGTTTTATCCTCCCGCCAAGCTCCGGTGGGAGGCTCCTCTGAGGCTGTTACAAACGAATCGTCGGAGCATGTTGAAGCTCCGTCGTCGTCACCAGGCGCCAAGTCTACAGAACGTGGTACAGATATGTAATCAAATATCGGGGCCCCGGTTCCTAGCCCATATAGTCCATCCACCGGTTCGTTACCCTCCGAGGCAGATTCGGAGATAGAGATATTTACTGGTTCCTCGATCTCCAGAACTGAAAATTTATTATTAGAGAGGGGACGTACCTGAGTGAATCCGGCTTCCTTCGCAGCCTCCGGATTTTCCTTGGCCCAAGCGGACACCATTCGCACGAAGTCCTCCTGGGATACTTCCCCAAGGACTTTTTCTGCTGGTGGTGCCTCGACGGCCTGGCGGGTGCGCGCCGGTTGTGAGGGTCCGGCACCGGTGTTCCCTCCACTGGTAGCTGCTCGGGGCTTCCAGTTGGGTTGGTGCCAGACGGGCTTGTTGCAGCCCTTCCCTGGTGCCTCTGCTTGTGTCTTGCTGCAAGAGTGGCACTTCCTCTTGAGCAAGTTGGCCCGTTCTTCCGCGGTGGGCTCCGGCCGCGTGGTTCCCGATGACGATGTTGTCGCCCGACCCTTTCCTTTGTCGGCGACGCCCTTACCCGTGTCACGACCATGGCGCAGCTTTTCTTCGTCGCGGAGATGACGCATCGCATTGTCCGTACGGAGGATGGCCTGCTTCCAGGATTCGTAGTCTTCCGGAATCTGGACGTTGTATCCCCGTTGCGATTTGTCGTTTACCGTGGCGGCGACGAAAGCGGAGTGTACTGCCGTGTAGATCTCTTTCGGGATGGCGGAGGTGACCCAGCGATGTACTATCTGGTTCTCCTTGTCGTATTTCGCCTCCGAAAGAAGTCTTTCTAGTTCCTGTAAGTACTCCTCGCCCTTGCCGATGGTCATGCTGAGTTTTTCCGCGGCAACCGCCGACTTCTTTTCCAAGTCGGGGTCGTCGAACTTTTGGTGTAGCTCCCAAATGAAGTGTAGCCAACTCAGATGCCATTGTCCGTCACGGTAATGTTCCCGCGTGAAGGCCATTACCCACGAATCCACCTTTGGTCCCCGTATCAACGAGATGGCCGTGCCGATTTTCTTGCTGTCCGTGAAGAGCAGCGGCCGGTTGTCGTCGATGTACAGTTTCAGGCGCATTACCCAGGCGATGAAGTTCTCGCCGGTGAAGGGTTCGGGTTCGCGCACCTTGGACTTGTACCGGGGGTCAGGCTGCGGCTCCGGGAGCATTGAGTACGCATCCCATTGCGAGCTCGCCGGTTTCTCGGGCCGCCACATAGACGCACGCGTTCCCGGGAGAGGCGCGGCTCTCCAGGTGTTCACATGCGCTGTCTGTGGTGCTACCGACGGAGGGACCGGGGGCTGTGCTGCCATGACCGAGAAGGGGACCTGCGGGGTGATGACCGGGGGGGTGTATCCGGGCAGGAATGGGTTCGTCTGCCTGGAGCCGTTCGATCCTCGGGTTGCCGGACGGGTTGCGGGGTTCACCGGTGGTGGGGATCCCATGTGGACGGATCTCACCCAATTTTCTACCGGCCGGAAACGTTCTTCCGGGACCGATGGTACTGACCGACGAGGGGCGGAGTGCTGGCTGTGTAGCGATGCCGCATCTCCTGCCGCGATTGCATCTGCCTGGAGACGTTGTGCCTCCCACAGGAACCGTGCTCCCATGTCGGCGTTCCACACACCGGTCTGAACCATTGTTGCTGCTACCGTCTGGCACCGAAACCCGAAGTCCGCCGAGGTTGGGTTGGGGGGGAACGCCCATTGTAGAGCCAGGGGCGAGTCAACATGTGCTAGGGGACTCGCGCCGCGGATTGTGTTGGACTGTTCTCTTGCCATCTGGAATGCCTGTTCCAGTCGCTCGAGACCAGGGCCATTATCCTCTACCGATGCTCCTAAGGGGAGCGAGCGACCGGGGGATACCTGTCCTATTGTTTCGGTGTGGGCCGGGGCGACTTCGATGTTGGGGCGGGGGGCATGAATGCTGTCGGCTACCGAGAGTAATGCGAAGTCCTCGGGTAGCCCATGCATTTGGTAATTCACCCACTGCCCTGGGTGGAACGGGTTGTTGGTGACCGTGGGGGTGCCGGCGGGGAGCGGGATGTGTTCGGGTCGGGGGCCGCGGATGTAGTCGAGGTTGTGCGGGGCGGCCATTGTATCGTAATGAAGTTCGTATGTAAGGAATGTAGAGTTGCGAAAAACAGCGCTACCCGCCCACTGTGGATCAGCCTATAGCTGCGATCGGGGTGGTAACTAGAAACTGTTTCTCCACTCTATTCAGAGACCACCTCTTTTCGGAGGTGCGCCAAGAAACGCCAAGGGGTTTTCAGCCCAAGGCCGGCAAGTAATCTCTGCCTCCGAAACCTCGTCCAGCCCCGAAGCTAATTCGGGATACCGGGGGCACGGGATCTAAACCCTTGGGATGGAGGGTCTAAAAACTATCGTATTGGGCCAAGTGGCCGTATAGTGTGAGCTGTGTCGCGCTCCTTCAGCCGCCTTGTGGGGCGCTGGGTTGTATGGTAACGGGGGGGCGGTAATGCCCGTATAGTGGCGCGGTAATGCGCGTAAATAGGTGCCCAGTGCCTCTGTAATCTGCCGTAGGGCCCCTTAACGCCTTTGATTATTTCGCGTCGGGTACACGTCTACTACGGTGGGGTTGAAACCCAAAGCCTTTACGCCGTATTGCACGACGGTGGCCCAGTAGTTTAGAGACAACGGTAGGAGTGGTCCCCTACACGCTGTTCACAAGTGTATGTCCCCCAGAACCCAGTCCCTTGTCCCTGGGATACGGGAGGATAAAAGTTTAAACACCCGAGTCGAAACTCGAGGGCGAAGAAACAGTGCACTTTGCCCCTAGTGCGCCGGGGTTGATCTGGAATGAACTCAGATCGGGGAGGAGACTCGTCTTATGACACAAGCGTATTCTCAAGCAACTACTCAGGGGAATATTACTCGCGTGAAAGCGTATTCCTAGTCTGAGGCTACTCAAGGCAACAAAGGCCAAGACGAGTCTGGGGTACTCCCTGCTCGTCTGGCTGGTATATATGCTCGTAGGCTGTTTGTACATGTTTGGCTACTGTACAGTATTACGTAAGCTGATAGACCGTTTGTAGAGTATGGTAAACCCTATCGTAGGTGTAGAGCCACATCAAGGGTGTCTGGGGTCTGTGTAGGCACGTGTGGGGTGTTCGGGGTCCTTGCACGTGATGCATAGGCGGGCGCTTAGATAAGATAAGGGTTGTCTCTAGTCGCAGGCTAGTAGGAGAAAATCGGCTTGTGACAGGGTGCTACCCTGCTCGTCGGCCAGTATATATGCTATTCTACTGTTTGTACATTGTTTGGCTACTGTATAGTTATTACGTAAGCTGAGAGTCCGATACTATGGTAAACCCTATAATGGGTATAGGTACACGGCACAGAGTGTCCGGGGGGCTGACAACACGTGATAGGGTGTTCGGGGTCTTGCACGTGACTGCTTAGGCGCGTGCTTAGATAAGATAAGGGTTCAGGCTTTAGTCACTGGCTAGGCGAAAGAAATCGGCTTGTGACAGTACCTCCTCTTCTAGCTGCGTGTCCCCACGCCCAGCAATCACCTTGCAGAGGTTTTGGTCGATTTGACAGGGATGGTCGTGTTCGTGTTTCTGACAGATGTGTGGATTTGCCATCTGTATGGTATACTGTACGGGATAGATCCAACCCGGGTTGTTGGGTATCGTGGATTCTATGCATTGTCCCACTTGTATTCCATATTGTATTACACGAGTCTTTGGATTGCAAAACCAGAAGTTCCTGGCGACGAGTTGTTTCGGGTAGATATAGAAGGGAATTTTCGCGTCCTTCAGTAAGTCGATATCTACGTCGTCGTGGATGATGAATTCGTTTGGGTTTTGCCTGAGTCCCATGGCGATGGATTTCTTCTCGAAGTCTTCCCACTCCGGGTCCCACTCAGTATGTCTGTTTTTCCACTGATGGCCCGGGGTGGTTGGTCTTTCTTCGAAGAATTTGGTTACTAAATCCTGCCAGGGAGTCAATCCTCGTTTCCTTTCCCATGTCGTAGTCCCGTCAGACCATTCGACTTCCAGCTCGACTCGCCCTCGGTCTTCTCTGGATGCGAGGATCCTGAGAGGCCTGCGAGCGTCATTGCTTTTCATCCGTTCGTTGTGGTTCTGATTGGGGAAAGCCGGAGCATGATACGGGAGTAGTAGGACCTCGTTGAATACAGGGTATATTCCTCGCATGTCCGCGGGTAGGTCCAGTTCGTATGCTCCATGTCCGACTTTCTTGGTGACCTTGTACGGCCCGTACCGTTTTGAATCGAGCTTCTTTGTTGGGTTTCCCATGTTGATGTTTCGCCCATTGACCCAAACCATGTCTCCCTCGTTGTACGTGTGAGGGTCGGTTCGTTTCCGGTCGTAGTATTCTTTCATACGAAGTTTGGCTTTCTCGAGATTCTTCGAAGCGGTTTGGCTGACCTCGTGCATATGTTCGACCCAATCCTTGGCTGTTCCTACCCCCTCTTCCATCTCTGGTGCCTCCACGCCTGTAAATGGGTGGTATCCGTGAGTAAGGTAAAAGGGGCTATAGCCCGTGCTACTATGTACGTGACATTTGTACGCAAATGCTGCTAGCGGGAGTAGGTCCGGCCAGTTGGTATGGGTGTCGTTAATGAATAATCGTAGGTACACCTCCAGCTCTTGGTTCATACGTTCCGTCTGCCCGTCTGTCTGTGGGTGGAACGCGGTGCTGGGGTTTCCCTTGATGACTAATCTACGGTATACTTATGAAGTCCGATACAAATTGTGGTCCTCTGTCACTAAATACTTTCTTTGGTAGTCCATGCTGTGCGTATACTTTATCTACAAATATGTTGGCCCTTCCTTCGGCGGTAAGCCTGGTTGTGGTTGGGACCGCGATATAGTCCTTGGATTTCATGTCTACAACTACAATAATAGCATCCCAACCCTTGGATACTGGGAGTCCCGTGATCATGTCGACGGAAATGTTCTCCCAGTTGTGCGCGGGTGTTGGATTCGGGTTCAGTGGTGCAGCTCTCTTCGAGCGGTCTGGCTTGGCTCTTTGGCACTTGATACATGCCTTGACGTACTGGCGGATGTCGTTTCGCATCTTTGGCCACCAGTACGATTGGTGAACGGTGGTGTACGTGTTTTCTGTGCCGGGGTGTCCTGCCGAGACTGTGTCGTGGAATGAAGAAATGATTTTTCCGATTAATTCCTCGTCTCTCGGAATGATCAACTTCCCCCTCCTGTAGCATAGGCCGTCCTCGGCCGTTTCCACTGATCCTTCTACTGCCTCCTTGTCGTAGAGAGCGGCTTCCGCTTTGACTCTCTCTCTAACCTCCTCATTGGTTATCCCGTGAGGTAAGGTATAGAAAGAGGATCTTAGCCTTTCTGCGCTGTCTTTGGCGAAGAGGTGATCCTTCAGGACGGTCTGTCCTTCGAGGTGTGCCTTGTTGTTGCTGTCATGGCCACCTTGTCGGGAAAGTCCGTCCGCCCTTCCATTGGTCTTTCCGGGGATGTGCACGAGTTGTAGGTCATACTCGGCAAGTTCCGTCATCCACCGGGCTTGTCGCGGATTAATTTTCTGTGGGGTCTTAAAGTATTCTAGATTCTTATGGTCCGTTAATACTTCTACAGGGTGTTTTGCACCCATTACAAAATGCCGCCATTCGTCCAGGGCGCGCATTATGGCCAGTAACTCGCGATCGTAAATCTCGTAGTTTCGTTCTGCCGGTAGTAGCGTCTTTGAATGGTACGCTATGGGCTTCCAGATGCCGTCCTGGTTCTGCATGAGGCAGGCTCCGGTTGCAAAGTCCGAAGAGTCTGCCTCGATGCGGAATGGGTCGTCATCGTTTGGTATCCCTAGTACAGGTGCTGTGACGAAGATATTTTTTAACTTGTCGAAGCATTCCTGTTCTGTCGCGCCCCATTGCCATTCCCCATCTTTGGTTAGATTGATAAGGGGGTGTGCTACCGTTGAGAACTTGGGTATGAATCTCCGGTAGAAGTTCGCAAATCCAATGAAGGATTGCACTTCCTTCTTATTCCGAGGAGCTGGCCATTCGGCTACTGCAGCTACCTTCGCAGGATCCATACGGATTTCCCCGTGAGAGATTATGTGCCCTAAGTACTCTACTTCGGATTTCTCGAACTCGCACTTCTCTGGTTTACAGGTTAGTTTATTTTGACGGAGAACCAAAAGAACCTTGCGCAGGATCTCTCTATGTTCTTTTTGGTTCTCCGTAAAAATAAGGATGTCGTCTAAATATACAATGACCTTCCCCGTGAGGACTAGGTCTCTAAATATGTCGTTCATCAAGGTCTGGAACGTGCCTGGTGCATTGCACATTCCGAAGAACATCACTAATGGCTCGTAGAGCCCTCTATTAGTGATGAAGGCGGCTTTCTCTTCGTCGCCTTCCTTGATTCGGATGTTGGTGTATCCCCAACGAATGTCCAATTTGGAAAAGTACTTAGCGCGTTTAAGCTTGTTGAGCAGCTCCGTGATGAGCGGGAGTGGGTACTTGTTCTTCTTGGTCATTTGGTTCAACTTTCGATAGTCCTGGATAGGGCGTAGCTTCCCATCCTTCTTTTTGATAAAGAAGAAGGGTGCCCCCCATGGTGACTTCGATGGGCGGATGCGGCCCGTGCGCAGTTGCTCTTCTAGGAAATCGTCCAAAGCTTCTTGTTCTCTAGGTGAAAGGGCGTAAATCTTGCCCGCGTATGGTTCCAAATTGGGGAAAGCTCGATGGCGTGATCCCACGGTCGCCGTTCTGGGAGTGTGTCGAATTCCTTTTCCTCAAACACGTCTTTGAATTCGTGCAAGTACTCGGGTACAACCTCCTCGAACGTTTTGGCTTCCGTGGTTTTGCCAGTCGCGATGGCGATTTTGGTTGCCTTCATGGCACGGACTCGTTCGGCGATGTCCGCTCTGCACTCGTCCCTGTTTCGGATCCATGCGTCAGCGAAAATGTAGTAAATGTGATCACCGTCCTCGATCTGCTCGTGCTCGCAGTCACAAGAGAACGTGATCCTTCGCTTCTTCCAGTCGATAGAAGGGTTGTGGTCTTCGAGCCAGTCGAAGCCCAGAAAGATGTCCGCAGAGCTGAGTTCCGTAACGTGGAACTTGCGGGTTTCCAAGTGCGTGTCGATCTGCATCTGGAGCTCGACATAGTGCGTCATGAGCCCCATGCTGTTGGTTGATCCGTCCGCGTTGAACAGCTTGATAGGGCGGTCCAATGGGATCTGCTCGAGTCGGTGTTCCTCCACGTAGGACTTACTGATCACCGATCCAGTAGAACCGGAATCGATGAGAGCCTTTGTGAAGAGGGCGCGTCCGTCGGGGCGGTGGAGAGTGATCGGTACTTCGATCTGCTTTCCCCGTTTTCCCGTCTGGATGACCACTACACTTCCCCTGAGTTTCTCACCAGTTGAGCCGAAACTCTGTGTTCCTCGCGTGGTTTCGCGGATCGACTTGACGATCTTGGTGTTGGGTGTCATGTTGCATTCGAGTATGAACTGGGCGATTCTGTCCCCATACTCGACCTGATAATCTGCTCCGGTCTGATTATTCAGTATGACTTTTACTCGGCCGGTGTAGTCCTCGTCTACTACATCGCCTTCCACGTCGACTCCCTTGAGGGCGAGTCCAGATCGTGGAGCGATTTGTCCGTATACACCGGCTGGCATCCTGATCTTGATGCCAGTATCTACGGTGATACGTTTCCCATTAGGAACGACAACCTCCTCCGCGGAGTAGAGGTTGTACCCTGCGGCACCTTCACTTTTGCGTTCAGGTGGGATTGCCCGCGGGTGGTCTAAATAGATGTCGAGCGTGACGGTCTTCTTCTTGACGCGTCTACGCCGCATTTTCTTTTCTGATTTCTTAGCGGTACCTGATCATCTGCCATTTCCACATCAGGTGTCACTACCGGATCCACATCCATCGGAACATATGTTACATTAACATTGGAGGAATTAAGCACGGTATTTGCCTCCCGCCACACTCCAGTGGGAGGCGCCTCCAAGGCTGTTACAAACGAGTTGTCGGAGCATGTTGAAGCTCCGTCGTCGTCATCTATGTCCAATTCTACAGATGCGAGAGGTACAGATACTGGTTCTAATATCGGGGCCCCGGTCTCTAGCCCATATAGTCCATCCACCGGTTCGTCGTTCTCCGTGGCAGCCGAGTCACTTTTTTGGAGTTTACTGGTTCTTCTACTTCCAATACTGAAAAGCGATTCGAGGGGGAGGGACTTACCTGAGTGGGTGCGAACCCGGCTTCCTTCGCGGCGTCAGGGTTCTCCTTGGCCCAGGCGGCCACCATTTGGACAAAGTCCTCCTGGGGGATCTCGCCGAGAACTGTGGGAGCTTCATTCCCTGCGATAGCCTGCCGAGTTCGTTGCGTTCCGGATCCACTGGCGGCGGGGGTGGTGTTGGTCTTGGACCGCCAGTTCGGCTGGTGCCAGGATGTCTTGGTGCATCCTTTGCCAGGTGCCTCGGCCTGCGTCTTGCTGCAAGAGTGGCACTTCCTCTTGAGCAGGTTCGCCCTTTCTTCGGCCGTTGGCTCCGCTCGGGGAGCACGCTTGGGCTTAGCGCGCTCCTTGCCCTTGTCCGTGGTACCCTTGGTGCTCCGCAGTTTTTCTTCGTCCCGGAGTCGACGCATCGCGTTGTCGGTCCGGAGGATGGCCTGTTTCCAGGATTTGTAATCCTCCGGGATCTGGATGTTGTACCCACGCTGCGATTTGTCGTTGACGGTGGCGGCGACGAAGGCTTGGTGAACCGAGGAGTAAATGTCCTTGGGGATAGCCCTGGTGACCCAACTGTGGACCACCTGGTTTTCCCTGTCATACTTGGCTTCTCCCAGAAGTCGTTCTAACTCCTGGAAGTATTCCTCGCCTTTACCGAGCGTCATGGTGAGTCGCTCTGCTGCTACCGCTGCCTTCTTCTCCAGGTCCGGGTCGTCGAACTTTTGGTGCAATTCCCAGACGAACCGTTGCCAGCTGACCCTCCATTGTCCTCCCAGGTAATGTTCCCTGGTGAACGCCGTTACCCATGAATCGACCTTAGGACCGCGGATCAACAAGATCACCGCGCCCACCTTCTTTGAGTCGGTGAAGAGGATGGGGGCGTTGTCATCGATGTACAACTGGAGCCGCATATACCAGTCCGTAAATCCGGTGCCAGTGAAGGCCTCCGGTTCCCTGACTTTGGACTTGTACCAGGGGTCGGGCCGTGGTTCGGGCAGTACCGAGTATGCGTCCCATTGCGACGATGCCGGTTTCATTGGCCTCCACATAGACGCACGAGTTCCCTGGAGAGGCGCGGCTCCCCAGGTGTTCATGCGCGCGTTCTGTGTTGGCTGCAGGTTACCGAATATGTCGATGTTTGGATCGGGACGGGCTGCCTGGGCGAAGTTGTCGGGGCGAACGGGGGCTGGGGCCGTGAGTACCGGTGGTGTGTAGCCGGGCAGGAATGGGTTTGTCTGCTGGGATTTTCCACGAGTTGGGGGAGTGGGGAGAGGCCGGGATCCGCGCGGTGTCCGCTGGGGAGAGTGCATGTGCACCGATCGAACCCAGTTTTCCACCGGTCGGAATCTGCTTTCGGCTTCCATGACGGGTGTTTGGACGGGGGGTGGTGCCTGGCTGTGCAGTGATGCCGCGTCTCCGGCTTGGAGAGCGTCCGCCTGCAACCGTTGAGCCTCCCGTAGGAACCAAGCTCCCATTTCTCGTGACCATGTTCCTACCGCTACCATTGCCTGTACGACCTGCTGGCATCGCGCGCCGAAGTCTGCCGTTGTGGGGTTGGGCGGGAACGCCCACTGCATGGCGAGCAGCGAGTCAATGTGACCCAACTGGCTGCCTGCGCGCACCGTGTTCGATTGTTCCCTTGCCATCTGGAAGGCCTGTTCCATCCGTTCTATGCCGGGGCCTTGGTCCTCAACCAATGCTCCGTAAGCTAGCGAGCGAGCGGGGCGTGCGTCTCCAACGGTTTCGGTTCGGACCGGGGCGACTTCGATGTTCTGCCGGGGGGCGTGGATGCTGTCTGCTACTGACAGGAACGCGAAGTCGTCAGGAAGGCCGTGCATTTGGTAGTTCACCCACTGCCCTGGGTGGAATGGGTCGATCGAGGCGGGGAGCGGGACGTCTGCCGGAGTTTGGGCTTTGAACGGGTTTTGCGGGGGTCGTGGGCCGCGGATGTATTCAACGCCGTGGGGTTGTGCGGCCATTGTACGTAATGAGAATGTGTATGTATGTAAAGGATGTAGTCGCGATCAAGACCGCTACCTGCCCACTGTGGCGCCTCCGAAGAGCTATCGGGGTGGTAACTAGAAAGTCTTAATCCACTACAAACTGCGTCCACCTCTTTTTGGAGATGTGCCAAGAAACGCTAAGGGGTTTTCTTCCCAAAGCCGGTGAGAAAACGCAGCCTCCGAAACCTCGTCCAGCCCCGAAGCTAATTCGGGATACCGGGGGCACGGGAACTATCCGCCTATGTGGTGGGGCGTGTAAAAGATTCTACCGTAGGGCGGCAAGTGCCGGTACAGTACTAGGCGATTTCCTGCCTCTTCAGCCGCGGGTTACGCGCCGGGTTCTATAGTATCGGGGGCGCGGTAATGCACGTATCGTCAGGGCAGTAAGGCCCGTAAATAGGACCAGTGCCTCTGTACACTGCCACAGGGCCCCTTAACGCCTTTGATTATTACGCGTTGGGTGCACAGTTACTGTGGTGGGATTGTAACCCAAGACCTTTACAACCGCGTTGCACGGTGTTGGTCCAGTAGCTTAGAAGCAACGGTAGGAGAGGTCCCCTACACGCTGTTTGCAAGATTCCCCCAGAACTCTAATCCCTTAACCCTGGGATGTGGCGGGTATGAAAACCAATCACGTGCTCGGAGAACCGAAGTTCAACAAGAGCGAAAGAAAGGTGCACTTTGCCCCTAGTGCGCCGGGGTTGTGTAGGGTAAACCGCTACACGGGGTGGAGACTCGTCTTATGACACAAGCAACACTTCAAGCAACTACTCAGGGGATTGTTACTTGCGTTTCAGCGCAATCCTAGTCTGAGGCTACTCAAGGCGTATAAGGCCAAGACGAGTCTGGGGTGCTACCCTGCTCGTCGGCCAGTATATATGCTATTCTACTGTTTGTACATTGTTTGGCTACTGTATAGTTATTACGTAAGCTGAGAGTCCGATACTATGGTAAACCCTATAATGGGTGTAGGTACACGGCACAGAGTGTCCGGGGGGCTGACAACACGTGATAGGGTGTTCGGGGTCTTGCACGTGACTGCTTAGGCGCGTGCTTAGATAAGATAAGGGTTCAGGCTTTAGTCACTGGCTAGGTGAAAGAAATCGGCTTGTGACACCAGCATCACTCCTAGGCCAAGTCAAGCCTTTGAAAAGTCAAGCGCTTCCGTCAAAGATCCCTACCCACCTGCTTCTCTCGCCCAGCTCCCAAGAGGCCATGCAACATCACATGGACATGGTAGGCCTGGAAAGGCATTCCTTTGATCTCACAATTGAGGCACAAAGTATAAATCCCGCATATATGCATTAAATCATGCTTATGGCTGAAATAGATAAGGCTTACAAACTTCTTGCTGATCTCGAAGTGCACATTCCCGATGAGATCCCACGAAAAATTCAATCAAAGCTGGTAATTCATGATCATCACCATGATGATGTCAAATCAAAAGATGGGATGTGAACATACGAACGCCAGAATAGACTCTACCAATGTTCCTGTGGTATGGACAATGCGGCTGGCAATCACCCATCAAAGCGGCAAGATAACCCATGGAAGGATGTCGGATGCTGTACATGGCTGCGGCTAATCACCACCTATGATCCAAAAGGCAAACGGCTTCTGGCTATTCATGAGGTCTATGGTATCTTGGAACACTCCACTGTGTGCCTGGACCAAACGGAAATGACAAGATAAAGTCCTCCCATTCCACTGCATCTCATGATCCGAGATTATGCCATTTCCCTATTCCAGCAGTCGTTCACATTGAATCTCGTGCGCACTCATTGCCGTGACTTTGTGCAAGAGAAGTCAGCCACCTTAGTGGAGATGAAATCCTCTATGGCGACAACAGTTACCACTACATTTTGAATGAACACGAGGCGACATCTCTGTATCGCACACTAAACAAGCAACTCGGCATTTCTCAGCACTCAGCTGCACACACAAACCTCGATCTATGGTTTCGCACTGATAACCCTAGGCCGCCTAGTCCCCTACTATCGGAAGCCTGCTTGTATTACCAGCCTCATATCGAGAATGTCTCAGACCGGTTTGTTATCATAATCTCTACTCCGGAACAGCGGCAACTGGCTTGGAAGCATGGACACAGGCAATTGATGTTCTTAGACGGCACTTTCGGCTTCTGTAGCACCCGCACTCTGCTGTTCACACCTATGGCTTTTGATGATCTGCTGCATGGAGTTCCTCTAGGACATATCTTGTTCTCTACTCATGAATCTACCAAAAGCAGTGGGGTACATGCCGACTACAATAGCGAGCTAATGCATGAACTCCTGGTGCACTTCCGTCAAGGTCTGGGCACCAATGAATTGGGCGAAAGCTTCGCACCAATCGTGGGAATGACTGATAATGATATGAAGGAGCGCTACGGCTTATCTCAGGAGTGGCCAGGAATCCTCCTTTTGCTCTGCATGTTCCATATGTGGCAAGCATGGCAAAATGGCTTAAATAAATATTTGTGCTGTATACCAAAAGGTCCTGCACGCAACGAAATTCGCAAGCATTTGGCGGTGCTGCTACTCCGCCTGCTCAAGGAGATTGATGTCTACGAGAATGCAATCACGGCTTTCAATGAGGAAGTCCAACATTTCAAATCATCCAAATTTGACATAACGCTCTCACATGGTCACAAGCAAAAGGCGCACTTCTGTTTCTGGCTTACTTGCAATCTTATCTGAAGTCTCACTCATTCTGGCTTAGTTGGTCTCTTGCTGGTGCTCAGGAAGCTGCTCGTTGCCTCAATATACCTGTGGAACAAGTTGCTAGAACAACTAATCCTCTTGAGTCATTTCAAGGCCGGTTGAAGAATAACTACTTTGGGTCTTATCTCTGATCAGGCCGCCTCCCATGCTTAGATCTGTGGATTATCATCCTAGTGACTAAGGTTCTCCCGGAATTCTTCCAGACATGGAAGGAGCGCCGTGCTCAGGGCGAATATTACCAAAGCAAGCGGCAGGCACTGCCCAATCAAGGAGGATCCTCTAGTACACTTGCAAAATCGAAAATCCACAGTACTATAGCTGCACAGTATTCAAATGAAGCACTTAATCTTCTGGATGAAGGCAGCCCTGATGACGATAACGCCAACCCACTCACTGAACAGGAAACTGCAGCACTGCTACCACTTGTAGGAGCTGAACTAATTATCAATGAAGGCCAGCATATCAGATAATGACAAATTCAATTTTTCATATGCACTTAATTCAGATTCAACACCAATAGCACTGTGTTTGACCTATCCGGGGACTCCTCTAGCACATTCATCGACGACACCATGCTGGATGAAAGTGCGATCCTTGCAGATCTCATGGGAACACTTCCAAGAAAGGAAATAGTTCAAACCCCGACTCAAGATCCGAAAGCGCTCGGTCAAGACAATCAGCAAGTAGTTGCCTTTCAAGAACTTTTGCAGGCTGAAGACAATATTCTACGGTGCCTTCGCCGGCTCCTACAGGTAGAGTTTCAGTCAATTATCTTAATCTGCCAACTGCCCTTCGCTTAAGAAATCGCAGTTGCGAGCTAGGTTTGCACACAGATTAATCTGCTAACTGCGGCAGATTAATCTACTGTGACAATAAAATGGTACATCCCGGATTCAAACCAAGGACCTTAGCGCAGACGAGAATAACAGCATCGCAGCGTAATTAGCCAACTGCACCATAGTGGCAACAGTTACCCTTGACCAATCAAAATATATATAACACAAATTTTACACACAATTTTCGCAAATCATCAAGGCAACTAACTACTCCAACAAGCATACACAGAAATCAATGATAGTAGTAGCTTGATTTACCATGCTTGACCTGGAGCAATCACCATGGGAAAGCTGAATACACTGGAATCACAGGTCTTTAGAGGCAGATTCATTTGTATTTGTGTTATGGAAGATGTTAAACTGCGAAAATGAAGTTTACAAAATACTCTATATATTGCTCAAAATGGGGCAGACACTAGTTCCACTGTAGCTCAGTTGGCTAACGTGTGATGCAATGCTGTAATTCTCATCTGCGCTAAGGTCCTTGGTTTGAATCCTGGATGTACCATTTTATTGTCACAGTAGATTAATCTGCCGCAGTTAGCAGATTAATCTGCGTGCAAACCTAGCTCACAACTGCAATTTCTTAAGTGAAGGGCAGTTGGCAGATTAAGATAATTGACTGAAGTCCCTCCCTACAGCTCGGGGCTACAACAGAGGAACTCTATGACTACATTAGCCCGAGGATTTGGAGCAGATTAGATGGAGACAGCTCTACTGAGATCTAAGCACCTCCTTCAGGTTCTGGCTCCAACAAATCCCAGAAGTGCTCACTATCTCCATCTTCTGCAGCGCCGGCAGTTCTCATTCCATTCGATCGTCAAAAAAAAAGCAGCGCCGCCATGAGTCTCACTGCATTTGGTAGTGTAGATAATGTTACATCCAGATAATTCTGACGAATACGAATAACTACTCAAGAGCGGCGGTGCGAGTACCGCTATAGGAGCGTGGGAATTATTTTAAACTCCGCTTTTCCTCGGGTGTGTTGGACCTCCTGTAAGGCATCGGCACTGAGGTAAGCTACTAGCTACGTGGTGGCCGGTAATGGCATCGGGGTGCGAGGATCGTAGAGCGCTGGATGTCTATGGCAACGTAGCGGGTTACACCCGAGTCAGTGGTTCTCGTCGATCGGGGGTTCGCCGGTAATGGCGGGGTTCTATGTCCGTGATCGGGGCGTCTGCAGTCCAGGTTCCCAAGTACTGGTACTGAGGAGTGGCACGTGGCGGTCCAGGTTCCCACGTGCTGGTACTGAGGAGTGGCATCTCCCGAGAGCGTGGACTGGCCAGTACGGGTTGTGCGTGACGTAGGGTGATCGAGCATGATTGGCTGTGATCGGTAGGTAGCGCTCTGTGACTGCTAGGGTTCTCAGTCGTACAGAGCTGGGTTTAGAGCCTCCGTAGGCTGTAGTGTAGTGCTAAGGGGTTTTAGGCCTCCCGTAGGCCATAGTCCATATAGTACATAGTCCATGCCAGTAATGGTGTGAGTCCATGGTTGGTAATGACCGTGTAGCCAGTAGTGGCTGTGGTTTGTGGAGACGGGAGGTGTGGGGTTCGGTTGGTTGGGTGGACATAGTCCTAGCCGTGAGTCGAGGTTTAGTGTGAGCCAAGGGTTTGCTTAGTGTGAGCCAAGGGTCACGTGACTACTATTGGCTTTTGTATTGGACTGGATGTGTGGTCTGAGACTAGGGTTCTTAGGCATGGCTGGTGATGCTGTTAGCTAGTGCTGCTCGATGCCCGACACAACTCTCTCTGAAGCGCAAACTCGTGTTCTTGCTGCACATGTAGCTATATTCTGGGCCACAGCGTCCCTTATTTAGCTTCGAAATGAGGTCAGCTGAGAGGAAGTTGCGTACATCCGAAATCTGCATGGCAACAATCAAGTCACAAGGAGTCACACGGCGGTCACTGCCCGCGCTCAGTAGCGGTTTCGCATTTCCCGAACGGTCTGACATTGCATCAACCGCTGTCGAGCGTCTGTTTGTTGGCAGGGAAATCGGTCGCCAGCGATATCAGGTTGCGTTCCCGTACAGGCCCTAAAAGTGTCTCGCAACATAGCAGAAGTTTTCACTTTCGCAGGTCCCACGATGTCCGCGGAAGACCCGGGCTCGGTAATGTCTGCTGCGAGTCTAGCAGGCGGGCCCAGTCGGCCTGCCCATTCAATATTCAGTCGCGAGCAGCGCAGCGCGCACTTACCAGCCTCAGACTTATGGCGAAGAGGAAACGACGTCACCCGCAATCGACCGATTGAGCATTGAGCTGAGTAAGGCGCACAGCCCCGTCCCGTCGACGTCCAGCTCGCGCAAAAAGTGGAGAAGAATATCCTAAAAATAAAATGCACAAGCGTATAAAAGGCTCCTCTCCCGTCGCTGTGCTTCGCATCCATCACCCATCATCCCGAAAACTTGATTCGCTGGCACCGCAGCAATGGCCCCAGTAAAGAACGGCCGTCTTGTCTTCAACGAGATCCCCACGGGTGCGTGGACCTGCCGGAGTGTGCGGACGTGTGACCGACGCGCGCGCAGGGCTGCCCGAGCCGGGCAAGACGACGGTGTACGACGAATCGCAGACGATCGACCTCGAGAGCGTCCCGCTGAACGGCGGCATCCTCGTCAAGACCCTCGTGCTCTCCATCGACCCGTACCTCCGCGGCCGCATGCGCAACACGAGCATCAAGAGCTACTCGGTGCGTCTCGCGCTCACCAGCGGAGCCTCTGCTGACACCGCGAATGTGTAGCCCGGTTTCACTATTGGCGAGCCGTGAGTCGCACTGACATCGTGCTTTATTGCGTGCTTACGGATGTCTGACGTTCAGCCTGAACAACTATGGCGTCGGCCTCGTCCTCCGCTCGGAGCACGCCTCCTTCAAGGCCGGCGACCATGTCTATGGCACGCACCGTACGTCATTCTCTCAATAACCTTCTTCCCGCTTATAACCTTCTCCTCCCTCCCTTCTATTCTGCTACGAATCCCAACCTTCGCTGATCGGCGCCGCGATCGATATCCGACTTCCAATTCGGCGGCAATCCCACCCTGCTGCGCGCCCGATCGCCAACCTAAACTAAACCGAACACCCAAACGGGACGCCACCATTCCATTCCTGCGCCACTCACTCGGCGCTGCACGTGTCGCGCTGGGCGCATATGCCTGGAACTGTGATTGTTTTGCGTGCGCCACTGCGTCTCGCGCATGCACCACGCGGTCGACGCGCACAGCCTTCCAGCAATACTTTGTCGCGGCGCCCGCGGACGCGGAGAAGCTCACCGTGCTCAAGAACGAGGAGGGCCTCCCGTGGAGCGTGTACGTCGGCGTGTGCGGCATGCCCGGTGCGTGTTCCCTCTTCTACTTCCCATCGCTGGCCTCGTCCGTGTTTACTGACCCGCCCCGCCCCGCTCCGTACACAGGTCAGACCGCGCACCATGCCTGGCGCGAGTACTCGCAGGCTAAGCCCGTACGTCCACTTTCTTCCTCCATGCGGTCACCACGCGCCGCTGACGACGTATGCAGGGTGAGACCGTCTTCGTCACCGCAGGCGCAGGCCCCGTCGGCGCGTAAGTACCCGTCCTCGTCTCCCCCTCTCCCCTCCCTGCCCTCGATTTCCCGCCTGGACAGATGCTGACCCTGCGCAGGACGGTCATCCAGATCGCGAAGCAGCAGGGCCTGAAGGTGATTGCGTCCGCGGGGAGCGAGGAAAAGGTCGCGTTCATCAAGAGCCTCGGTGCAGACGTCGCGTTCAACTACAAGACGGAGCGCACGCGGGACGTGCTCGCGCGCGCGGGGCCGATCGACATGTGCGTGTGCGCGCTTTGCGTTCGTGCAGCGGGCTGATGTGTGCGCGGCAGATACTGGGACAACGTCGGCGGGGAGATGCTCGAGGCCGCGATTCAGGCGGCGTCGGTCGGCGCGCGATTCATCGTGCGTCTCTCCCTTCGTGATACCGCCGAGCGCTGACGCGGACTTCTGATCTCGATTTCCTTTCGTAGGAATGCGGCATGATCAGCGCGTACAACGGCGAGGAGCCGTACTTCGTGAAGAACCTGCCGCTGATCGTGGGCAAGCAGCTCAAGCTCAGTGGGTTCATCGTCTTGTGGCTGCACGAGAAGCACCTCGCGCACTTCTACGAGACACTCCCGCTGCTGGTGAAGGAGGGGAAGATCAAGTACACCGAGGACGCCACACACGGGCTCGAGCGGGCGGGCCACGCGATCGTTGACGTGCAGACCGGGCGGAATAAGGGAAAGAGCGTCATCATTGTGTCAGAGGAGTGAGTGGTACGTTGTTGGTTGCGGGGACGCGATTGATGCGTGTGTGTTTGTTCACGCAGTGCTGGGCCTGCGAGGTTGTAGTTGCCCGTTGTATGCGACGCCGCTTTGCGTCGGTGGCGTTCAATTAGAGGTAGTGTTCTATGTTAGCTCTACATCGCGTAAAACAGCCTCCTGCAGCAATCTCATCGATGTCACGCTCTCTCTTCTGCTCGGTGTACTGCGCTGTTCGGCTCTCCCCTCCCCTAGCGCACTGCGCGGTCCAGGCGTTCGGAGGACTAACAGAATAGTGTGGCGTCCTGATCTCAGGTACCGTCGCTGGTTGGACAAGGCCGCTTCTGGATGCGGTTTGTAGGCAGCACGCGCTCGTTCCAGGATCGTGTACTATAGCCCCGTGCCGGCGCTTACACATCACGCACTAACACTAACCAGCCAAGTCTTTCCCTTAGATCCTGGTGATTCGAGTACAGTCTTCCGATGCTGTAACTCGCCAAGATATAGCAAAATATGACGCTATCCTTCTGGTTACACCTCCGTGGCCATGCCATCCTCCAGGTACACCTCCGTGGCCGTCCGTTTCACCATGGCGACAGCTTCGTCGGCCACCGACATTTGCAAACGCAAATGGCGGACAGCCCCGCCTTTCATGCCTTTCACGCGTTGAGCCATGCGCACAATTGACGAGCCTCCGCTGTGTTATACAGCCTGCTATTCGTCTGTCAGGATGATTGCTAACAGATCCATCCGTGAGGGAAAGACGCATCCCGCGATACCACCGCCACTCAAGCGAGTACTCCCTGGATTTGAGGCGCAATCGCAGCCACCTTCCACAGACACCGGGAGTCCTCGTCGATTTGATGTGATGAGCTTAGACCTTCTCTACCGCTCACTCCTTGTGGGGATTGCAAGCCGAAAAGGTTTCTTTTGCATAAAGCTGAGTCTAGATCTAATAATCGCTCACGTTCCGAGCAATAGTGGCCGGGAGCGCTCTGGACATCGGACACTGATACGCGCTCAATCCATGAAAATGCAATTCGCATACTGCTATTTGATTTCGTGATTGCTGACTGAAGCTTCGACATACGCCTTCAGGAGGCAGCTGGGAATACCGGATAGGAGACGTCTCACTATGAATGTCATTTTTGTCTAGCTGGATTAAAGGGGCATCAAAGGCAGCCCTTCTCCAAGGCAGCCCTTTTGATTATCTCCCCTTCTAGACCCGGATTTGGAGTAGGCAGCTATCTGATGGTTGTAAGCGTATTCAGGTGCCTTCAGTGTCATGGCGGGTGTCCGAGTCCCTGATTTTTGGAAGTCCAGGCACCGAGCCCATTCACTGCTATTATACGCGCACGCTCATCCCAGGTGTTTAGGCGAGCATATATAGATTGGTGGGCTGACTACCATCTTCAGATATCCTAACCTCTTTCTGGTGCCTGTAGCGTGTCTTCCATGGAATATACATTTCTGGAGGAATTTTATCAGACGTGAGCATTATGTAATCTACAGCTTTCCGGAGAGACAATTCCAAATTCAGTACCGTGTCATCGTACATGTACTGCAGCATGGCAGGTGAGTGGCTCAATAGACAGTCCCTGTAACTCTGCATGTGTCAATTGCTGAATACACAGCACTCCTCATATACGATTATTTCCTCACCCTCGAACGAGAGATCAACATTATGTGGGAAGTGCGCAGTTCGCGATCTGCTATCTTCTTTGCTGCTCGTTTCGTCTCGCTTTGCTCAGTTGCTTGGCTTTTATGCACACTTGTAAACTATGCGGTTCAAGTGGCACGTTGGACACCTTTCCATCCCCGTGCAAGACAATCTGATGGATTGAGGATTCGTGATCTAGAGGTATCTATGCTCATATAGATTTCAATGATTGAGGCTATTTTCCCGTTCCACAACAGCGAAGCACTCATCATATCCTCATCGTGTGTGACCATAACTTCTATTCTATTGTCGGCAGGTGAGTTCCCGAGATATTTGATAATGTTTAGTGTTTTCTGCGTTGTATTTATATGCCGTATGCAACCGGAGCTATATATAGGCGACGGCGACATTGATATTAGGACTGATGCCGATGGATTTCGACTTGGTGAAGCTTAGCCTTTGCCAGATTAATACTGATATACTAAATTCAAGATATGCAGGCTGCAGATGCCTCTACAACTATGGTTTCCTTAGGGGACAATTTAGTACAAGAATCAAGTTTGACTTACTACACCTTGGTGTACAAAGCCGCTGCGGGCATCCTCCCCGTGCACATCGTCTCCCTCAGCCCTCAGCTCATGCGGTATCATCAACATGTCATAATCGCATGATCTTGGTAATATCCCTTCGTCAGAAATAAATATCGAGTTTGAATGTAAGGATCAGGGCGTATTGCTGTCAGATACATTGGCACAATATACAGAGCTGCGGCGACAACTGAGAACTAGAACGAGAACGCAGTGGAAATGGAAAATGCGCAATTATAAGTGCCTGAAACATTCAGTTAGTGCCACGCATGTTCTAGCAGTGCAATATTCGGAAGCGGCAGCCGAGCCTACAATATCGACACAGCATGCAAGATACGATGACGGCATACCATGATACACAGCATATATCAGCGTGCCAGCTCACCAAAAGATGCACGGCCTGCCAGGAGTGGTAGAGTTTCAGTCAATTATCTTAATCTGCCAACTGCCCTTCGCTTAAGAAATCGCAGTTGCGAGCTAGGTTTGCACGCAGATTAATCTGCTAACTGCGGCAGATTAATCTACTGTGACAATAAAATGGTACATCCCGGATTCAAACCAAGGACCTTAGTGCAGATGAGAATAACAGCATCGCAGCGTAATTAGCCAACTGAGCTACAGTGCGACTGTTGCCACCTCCATTTTAAGCAATATATAGATTATTTTGTAAACTTCATTTTCGCAGTTTAACATCTTCCATAACACAAATACAAATGAATCTGCCTCTGAAGACCTGTGATTCCAGTGTATTCAGCTTTCCCATGGTGAGTTGCTCCAGGTCAAGCATGGTAAATCAAGCTACCACTATCATTGATTTCTGTATGCTTGTTGGAGCAGTTCGTTGCCTTGATGATTTGTGAAGATTGTGTGTAAAATTTGCGTTATATATATTTTAATTGGTCAATGGTAACTGTTGCCACTATGGCTCAGTTGGCTAATTATGCTGCAATGCTGTTATTCTCATTTGCACTAAGGTCCTTGGTTCAAATCCGGGATGTACCATTTTATTGTCACAGTAGATTAATCTGCCGCAGTTAGCAGATTAATCTGCGTGCAAACCTAGCTCGCAACTGCTCTTAAACGAAAGGCAGTTGGCAGATTAAGATAATTGACTGAAGTCCCTCAGGAGTGAGTAGTCAAACATCGGCCATGGGAATCGGCGGTGAGCAGACTTTACTCGCCTGCGACTCTTGAAGTAGAGACCAAACTGACGATGACGACATCTCGTTGGCAATTGACGAGTAATTCCTTCTGGATTCATAGTCAAAGTCTCCGACTGTATATTTCGTGTGAGGTACCTGCTGCCAAAGTGCCTCGACTCATATGTGCGCATGTACTGGTCAGAGAACCTAGATGATGGTAACTAATTCTCTGTCAGCCGAGTGCAGTTTAATGGGTTAGCATGACTGAAAGAATCATCGGCATCTCGGACCCTCTGCATAATCTGTAGTCACAAACCATATCACCATAGATGACACGGCCAGGTGCAATTCCTTGGAGAGAGTCTGCAGATCTGTGGATATTGAGAGAATTGGCATAATTTCAATGTATAACGAATCTACCGCCAGCATTGATGTTGAGACAAGCTGTATTAGCACAGGCAAGGACCAAAAAGAATCGTCTGTTATATCCGAACACGAATTCCTTGGATCCGGTTTGTTATTTTGATTTAGGCACCTGCCGATATGACCTCATAAGGCTCTGGGTATAGCACAGGATCACGGAGAACATTCCTTGTCGTCACGGTACAAGAAAACAAAGACTTGCTATATTCACCAGCTATTCGCTATAAATGTAGCACCAGCAGGGATGTGGTATACATTGTATTAGTAAACCGTGTTAATCCATCAGCTTGTGCTGCAACAGGATGGATTCTGATGGACTTCGATATTTTCTGATGCGACGCAAAACCTGCATCGCAATGTGCTACATATGTTCCAGTAGCTTCCAGTAGTCTTTTGAAGCTCAGAAAATGAATTCTGATATTTATTGATACGTTCTGATCGAATGAAGAGCAAAAGCCTCTAGAATTGTCATAAATTTCGAAATCCCGGTACAACGTTATCTTTCACGTCGTAACCCGTTGTCACCCAAAACCCAGTTGCAACGCTGCTCAAATGCCATTGCAACATAATCTAATTGCGTTGGAGCGGGGTTGTCACGAGTTATAACGGGCCAATGGGTTACAACGTGAGAGATAACGTTACAGCGGGATTTCGAAATTTACGACAATTAGGTATGAATATAATCTGATAATTTTGGGTAGGCGGAATCTCTCAGCCAAAGCCCTCAGGTATTTTGCAGTAGCTCCCACCAGGGGCATTATCTAATGACTTTGTCGGAAACATGTTGGTATCATTTACATCAGCAAAGTGCGAGATCGTAGATACACCACACCTACGCATATATACCTAATAGGTCCTGTTATAAGTAGGCGATCTGGGTTAGTAATATATAGCCCCCTTATTATGGCAGGTCTGCGCAATACCAAGGTGCCCAAGGGACATGTTCTAGCAAGGATGCGGCGGCCAAGCCCATGCTATTGCGAGGACTTCACCTGAGGCCCTTGCAGTTGTGAGGACCATACCTGAGGCTGCCACTATTGTGAGGACCATAATGATCATCTAGGAAGGCAGTAACATCGCCCTAGCAAGTATTGTAATATATCATATTCATTCAATGTAGTCAATAAAACTCGATTATATTCCATAAATGAGTACAATGATATTGTAGTAACAGTTCCTCACAGAAGGGGCCACAATAAATCTACCAGAGAGCATCAGTCGATAGCCTTGAGCATCGACATTTAGCATTCAGCATTAACATGCACTGTCCACACTACGAATCGGCACAGATAGTGGAAGGACTTGTACATGCCGGTGTGTTGCGTGAGTGGCAGCATACATGTGGGAGCGGGAGTGAGGGTGGTGTTGGAAGTGTGTGTGTATGTTGGTGTGGTGCACAGTGCAATCTCATCACCATGGTGGGGAATGACCTAGAAAGGGAATGCAGCAGAGTGGGCAGACCGGAAGGTGGTGCGATACGCACCTGGTTATGGAGAAGGGGGGTGCTGGGTATATAGTCAAGGGACATACCTTATGCATTCACCATGATCCCATTACATTCGAACCAGAGGAATGATAAGGTAGCTTGCTGAGGTGATCACATGGGGTCAACGTTCAATGCACATGTCTGTGCACATGGCTGCAATGTCACAGAATGCCCGGTAGGGGCTACTCCGACTCCCTCACCTGGATATCCGCAGGGCACCACCATGGGCGCAGCGTCCCGTCCTCCTCACAACCTCTTGTCATTCCTTAGATACCGTGTAGACCACCTGACCTTGTAGATAGGTGCTCCGGGGTAGTGCGCGCTTGTGCACTGTTACAGATCGAATATCCGTTCAGCTGAAATAACTAAGTCGAGTTACTCAGCATATCGAGTAGCGCACTACTCGTCGGACTCAGCAGAGTCGAGCGTCGATATACTAGCTGCGGGCTTAATTGATCAAGCCTTTGAGAACGAGTATAGGATCCTTGTAATTCAACAAGGTCAAGCTGAGGAACTCGACCAGTATTTACAGCAGAGTCTTTATACTATGTTTCTGTAACCGGGGTCATAGTGTCCTTGGTACTGCTACCATTAAGTCCATAAGGTTAGTACGCTACGATAACTAAGCTGAAACGCTGCGGTTGAGCGCAACAGTGGGTGAAACGCAGAAGCACGGTGGTTAGACACCAGATATATGCTAGAACCTGATACGCTACGGGACTATGGGCATAGGGCTGTTGTACATGAAACGAGGGTCGCTGGTGGTTGAGCAGAGAACCCTGAAAATAAACGCACGGCGACACGGTTGAACGCTAAGTCCTCTTCTCCAGTGAGGCATCGAAGATATGCAAAATTGTACCGACTGTAACATCACCCCCCTCCCAAGCCTTCATCGCCCTCGATGAAATCCAAGCATCACGGCCACTCAAAGGGCCTTGGTGTCGGGGTCATTATACCCTGCATCTCCATCGGGGAGAGGAGGCGTGGGTGGAGGGACCCAGAGCTGGTAGGGCGCGCATTCCCCTCGTCGATGCCCGGGTTGGGATACCCGGCATGTGGGTCAGCGATAGTCGGGGCAGTCAAGGATCCAGTGATATGGACTGCCGCAGCCTCGACAGGGATCCATCTGAGATGGTCGGGGTGGAGATTGGGTGGAGGGGATGTCGCGGAGGTAGTCCCCTGACTTGTATCGTTGGTGGTGGTGGTGGACCCATATGCGCTCTTGGAGCCATCGGGGTAGGCTAAGGAGGGGATCGTTTCAGGCGTCGTGCCCTCGCTCCCATTCCTCTCGGCTGATGATCTCAACTGATGGAGATCGTCAACCAGCTTCGTCGTTAGCCGGGGCAGTGGGCGGCGGGGTGGCAGGCCCAACACTGCTCAGCCCCTCTCGAACTGGGCATTGTTCGTGGCTTCGTGAATGAGGAGCAGGGCCCTCTGGTTCTCCAGGTCGAGCCCCTGTGGCGGCGATCGCATGGGGAGCGTCGTGAGATACCAAAGAACGGTATTTCATAAAATCGTACGGTTCTGCAATTCTAGCCAATTCATTGTTGTCGAGTAGCCAGGAGGGCATTGGAGGGAGGGGGCTGCGTTGCCGGGCTGGGCGACGTGGGCCTTCTTTCTGTTCGTTGAACTCCCTCCAGATTCGCGAGGGCGTCGACGCCCCGAGGTGGTCGATCCATTGGTCGATGTTCCACCCAAGCTGTTGTCTCTGCCAGCAGACCGTCCGTTCGAGTTGGACGAGTTGTTCCGTAACATCCTGGTAGCTGTCGTAGACAGCGGTGAGCTCCTGTACGAGCTCAAATCAATCAGTCCAGGGGGTCGGGTGGCCTCCTGGGGGAATGTCGGACCTATGCCAGGTGAGCGCATGGCGAGTGTGGAGGTGGGCCTCCTCGGAAAACCCATAACACCTGCCTGTCTGGTGTCACAGATTTATCTGGGGCTTACAGCATTTTTCCTATGATTATAGCAATTTACCTGGGATTTATACGTCTACCTACAAGTTATCTACGGGTTAACTCCCATTGCCACCACGACAAGCTCTTAACTGGGCTTATCAACCACATGACTAGCTTACGTAATGTTACGGTACAACCACGTCCAATAGCAACACTACAGCATACGTCATACAGGTCTCGCCCGTCAGAGCAAGACCAGCCACGTCATAGATCCTAGATCATAATGATAGGCCGAGCGTGGCACGCTCGCATAATAATGTCCACATGTACAAACAGTGCCTCGCGGCCTTGTACTATTGGGTCGGCCTTCACGGCTTCCCACCGCCATAAGATCTTTGATCACAATGGCACCTCAGGCGCGCCACGCCTTCGCATAATAATGGCAACACGACCATACAGCACTATAATAGCATCAAGGCTATATCGCTATAGGTCACGGCCTCTCGGCCTCCCACGGACTTGGCGTTCTCCAAGTCCCGGGCTTCTGCCATCACGGCGTTGCCCAAACACCGGTCCTCGCCTCACGGCTAAGACCAATACACGCCCCGGTAACCATCCGGACCGGGCTGTAACACATGCCACGGTACTTCCCGTCCAATGGCATAACGACCTCGGCGTCCCGCCTTGGTCATCACACGAAGACCGGCCAATCGCCATTATACCTCACGGTATCCGGCAACCGGCTTCACCTATACCCGGGCTGCGCCCGCGTTATCACAATAATATACACAAATCCCTCTCATACGATTGGTTCGGCCATTAGGGCCTTGCCACGGCCATTCTATGTAGAGTCCATAAACAGTAGATAAGATAAGCTTCGCCACTTGGCAAAGCCACATAACCCGGAAAGGTAACAGCTAGCTAGTAGCACGTGACCTTCCCATAAACATGTATATAAGTAGGGGCTTGACGCCCTATAACTCTAGTTCTATTATTCTCGGCCTGCGCCGTAGAATAACTCTCACCACCCTGCTGCGCTAGTATTCCTCCTCTCTAAGTCGCCTTATCTCAAGAATATAGGCACTTGGTGAGTCCCACAGGCGTACTGTGTCATCTGGTACCCCATGCAGACGGCGAGGGACCGACGCAGCGTCGGGGCTCTGGGGCGGTCTGGCTGGCTGTTGGTAGACTGAGGCGACAACATGTTACTTCTTCGACCCGACAAGTTCTGACTCCCCTTTGTCGACTTTTGTAGTCCTTCAGAAGGTCGGGAGAATTCTTCAAGTTTGTTGCGTCTTCCCAAGAATCATCGGCGGATGGGTAGCCCTTCCAGTGGACCAGGTACTGTTTCTTCCCTCAGTGTTGTCTTTGGTTCAGGGTGGACTCGACCTCATACTCTTCGTGCCCTTCGACCAGGTCCGGGGGTGGCTTCGCATGATTAGGCCCGTGCACCCTTGTCTCATTGAATGGCTTCAGTAGTGAGGCATGGAAGACCGGGTGTATTTTCCACCGGGGCGGCAGGGCTAACCTGTACGTGACCGCCCCGAGCTTCTCGCTGATGGTGAATGGCCCTTCCCTTTTCGGAGCGAGCTTCCGTGATTCGTATGGAAGGTGGAGATTCCTGGCGTCAAGCCACACTTTGTCCCCCTTGCTGAATTTGGGCAAATCGCGTAGAGTCCGGCCTGCCATCCGTTTCTGGGCTAATTCGTGTGCGGCAATGGCTTTTTCCCTTGCTTCCCTGACACCTTTCATTCTCTCCTTTGCAGCGGGCACCTGCACCGGGCTGTCTTCTTTGGGCAACCCTCGTGGGATGTACCCCATGATCACTTCAGTGGGGGCCAAACCTTGCTCGGTCCTTCGTGTGTTATGGGCAAATTCTACGTCTGGGAGTCTGGCGACCCAGAGCCGCAGATCGTTCATGCAATAGATGTGCAGGTAGACTTCTATTTGCTGATTCATTCGTTCAGTTTGCCCATCGGTCTGCAGATGGTATGCCGTACTTAGGGCGGATTCGATTCCTAGAAGCTTACAGAGGGCCTGGAAAAACTTTGAAGCGAACTGGGGCCCTCGGTCCGATATGACTTTGCGAGGGATGCCGTACTTCGAATAGATTTGTCGATGGAATATATCTGCAGCTCCTTCGCTGGTGATGGTTTTGTCGCAGGGGGTCAGAGATATTGCTTTGGATAGTCCATGATCGATGATGACCATAATTGAATCATATCTCCCTACTCGTGGGAGGTCCGTGATGAAGTCCACTGAGCATTGCGAGAAGGGGAGTGCATCCCTCCGGGTTGGGATTGGTTGCAGCGGTGCTTTCATCGGGTGTCGATCGGGTTTCATCTGCTGACAGACTGCGCAGCCTTTGACATATTCGGCCACGGTTTTTTGCAGGTCGGGCCACCAGAAGTGCTCTTGCACTTTCAGGGTTGTCCCCCAAATCCCGGGGTGGCCTGCCGCAATTGGGTCATGGTACCTCGAGATAACGTCCCTTCTCAAGCCAGGGTCTCGTGGCACGTACATTTGCCCCTTATACAAAAGGACCCCTTCGCTGTACTGCCAGTCTTCCATTGATGTCCTCAAAGGGGGCTGCTCCCCTTGTTTAACGGCGCGGAGTCCCTGTTCCGCGATCGGGTCAAAGGGCTTCACAATCTTGATCCGATCGATGATTGGGACTTCAATCGCGTGAACAAATAGGGTATCGGGCAGCATTTGGATGTCTTCGTTGTCGTGTTCAGAGCTGTCTAGATTCATGAGGCGCGAGAGGGTGTCTTCCATTACCAGTTTCTTCCCTGGGACGTGCTGCAGCCGGATGTCGAATTGCAAGAGTAGCAGATGCCATCTTGCCTGTCTCCGATTCAATCTCTGGGCGCTTCACCAGTACGTAAGATTCTGGTGGTCACTCCTGATCAGGATCTGATGTGGACCCCCTTCTAGAAGGTGGCGCCATTCTTCCAGCACGCGAACCACTCCTAGGAGTTCTCGATCATAGATTTCGTAGTTTCGTTCGGCCGGGGTGAGGGACTGTGATAGGTAGCCCACTGGTCGCTCATTCCCGCTATCGTCTTTTTGTTTGAGTACCGCTCTGAGGGCAAACTGCGAGGCGTCAGTTTCCAGGATGAAGGGTTTCTCCTTGTCGGGGAGGAGCAGCGTGGGGGCTGTTACGAATTTGTTCTTCAAGAACTCGAACACCTCATTTTCTCGCTCCGTCCACTTGAACCCCGTGCCTGTTGCAGTTTTTGTGAGGTCAATGAGTGGTCGCGCATGCATGGAATAGTGGTCGATGAATTTTCTGTAGAAATTTGCAAATCCTAAGAAGGAGTGGACCCCCTTGACATTTTGCGGGGGTGGCCAGTCATGGATTCCTTTGAGCTTGGCAGGGTCCATCTGGACTTGACCGGGAGTGATTACGAGTCCAAGGAACTCTACCCTTTCCACTCCGAATGCGCATTTTTCCGGCTTCACGAATAACTTTTCTTCGGCCAGCTTGTGCAGGACTTGTCGCTCTCGCTCTCTATGGGTTGCCTGGTCTGGAGAGAAGATGAGGATGTCGTCCATGTAGACTAATACCCATCCTTTGGCGATTTCGGTTTTTAGTATCTCATTCATCATGGCCTGGAATATGGCTGGTGAGTTGCACATCCCAAAGAACATCACTGTCGGTTCGTAGAGGCCAGCATTGGTCTTGAATGCGCCCTTCCATTGGTCGCCTTCTCGGATTCGCACGTTTTTATATCCTGCTCGTAGGTCCATTATGGTGAACACCTTCACCCCTCTTAGCTTCTCAATGAGTTCGGGTAGGGGGTAAGCATTCTTAACCATCCCTTCGTTTAGGTATCGGTAGTCTTGGCAGGGCCTTAGCCCTCCGTCCTTCTTTGGGACGAAGAAGGCGGGGGAAGCCATGGGGGACTTCGGTGGTCGGATAAACCCCTTGGTGAGGTTTTCTGCCAGGAATTCGTCCATGGCCTTCTGTTCTCTGGGGGATAGAGAGTATACCTTGCAATCCTGAGGTACGAAGTCGGGCTTTAGCTTGATAGCGTGGTCCCATGGTCTCGATGGGGGAAACACGGTTGCTGCTTTTTTGCTGAAGATGTGTGCGAAGTCTTTCAGGTGTTCAGGGATTGTGTCCTCCATGGGTCCTCCCTTCCCTGTGTCGGAGAACTCTGATTTTGTCATCACCTTGTGTATATGGGAGAGGGCTGCGCTTCTCTGTCGGAATCGTTTTGGGGCTTCGGTCCTAGGAGCGATCAGCTTCTTGGTTCGGACAAACCTCCTTAGTAGCTGGTATTCTTTGTCCGAGACGGGGTCCTCTACCGATTGTTGAGCGTTGGTAGAGCCGAAACCCTTGTCCCCTCTCTTTGTTTCCTCGAGCTCCTCTACCTGGATCAATTCGGGGGTGAGGGTTTGTTCGAATATTATTTGTGCGATGCGCATTCCGGGAATGATACGGTGGGGTGTCGTCAATCGGTTGAATAGGATGACTTGGACCTCTCCGCGGTAGTCGGGATCAATTACTCCTGCTCTGACCGTGAGCCCGTGTTTGAGCATGAGGCCTGTTATGGGTCGAATACCCGTTCGTATATTCGAGTCGCGAATATAGATCGTTCTTCTGCACGTAGGCTTGTTTGCCGTATGCAAGGCAAATACTCGTTAGATGCCTTCCAGTCCTAGGTGAAGTTCCTAGGAGATTGTATAATATCCAATACGCGTTAGAGGATATAATCTGTTCAGATGCGAGTCTAATAGAATATAAGACTCGCCTAAGTCCGAGAAGTCAGTGTGCACTTCGAGGACTTAGTCGTTCGGTTGCTCGAGAGAGAAATACTGAGCGTAGTTTCCTACGTTTGAGAACGAGTATAAGACTTCTTGTTTATACAACAAGGTCGAGCTGAAGAGCCTCGACAGTAAGTACACGAGTTTATATACTACATTAGGTTTCAGGGGTCAAGTCCGTCCCAGATGTCACCGATACTATCTACGCTATAGTACCAAACGTCTGATAGGTATGTAGTGATATACCTGAGACGATAGATAGGAATGATGGCGGTTGAACGCCATCTATCAGCTAATAAACGATGAACATGAAACGGTGGCAGAGTTGGATCTGCCAAAAGTGAAACGCGCCCTATAGACTAATACAACCGGGGATGCGCCCAGTAGAGTCACGAGTAGCCAGGGGAGTTGGTTGCGCAACAAGTCCCTGTATCGTATTCGTCCAATGGTGAGTTCTGTCGATATTCGAAAAATTAAAATAACCATAACAAGGCCTGAGCGCGAGGCTATCCTTCCGTAAGTGCCTTTTGGAATCTCCATCCGAACTCCTGTGGGGATTGCCTTCCACCCTCCGGGGGCAATTTCGTCACTATTTGAAGCGTATAGGTCGTACCCAATGGCCCCGTCAGTTCCTCGCGTTGGGAGCTTCCCTTCGGGGGTTACTGTCATTTTGACAGTATCAAGTTGGATTATAGCATCGGTCGTTTGGGCTTTCTCTGTCGGCTTGTCAGGGGTGACATTGATCTTCCCTGTCGCCCAGTTGATGACGGGGCTTTCCCTTTTCAACCAGTTGTATCCGAGGATCATTTCTTCTTTCCCAATGTTCCCTACAAGGAAGCGGACTTTGCGTTCCTTTCCTCCATACTCAATGGGGAGGAAGACTTCCCGGTCTACCCACCCATCCTTGTTGGTGGTTCCGTCGACGTTTCGGACGGTGATCGGGTTTTTTAGAGGTCGGGTCATGATTCGGTGTCAAATGACAAGTTTTGAGTGGATCAGGGAGGACATGGCTCCTGAGTCGATGAGGGCCTTTACTTACACGGTTTTCTGCAGCTTCAGGGTTATGGGGATAAACAGCAATCAATCGCGTTCATAAGAGGTAATTACATGGGCTGCGCTTTCAGGAGGTAAGACCATGTGCTTCCTCCCTATTCGAAATCCTGGTCATCAAGAATTTGGGTCAGGAACAAGGGGTTCTTAGCTTTGAGAATTCGGATCGCGTTAACTGCTTCTTCCACTGCCGTGGCTCCATCGTCCTCGTCCTCGGTGTCTTCCTCTTCCGTGTGAGCGGTGGAAGTCCCTTCTTCCAATGCTTCTATCTTTCGAGCCCTGCCCTTGGCGGGGGTCTTCTTCTTTTGCTTTGGGCAGTTGTTGGAGAGGTGGCCCTTTTCTTTGCAATTGAAGCACCGCCCCTCGGTTTGGAGCTTACATCGCTCTTCTGTGGACATTCGGTCGACGTCCATTGCGTTCGGGTCTTTCGCAGGGGCCAGTGTGGCTGGGGCGCTAGGTCCCTTGGCTCGCCACTGGGGTTTCTTCTTGGGGTCCCCTCGCCCCTTGATGAATGTGTTATAATTGTTCTCATTGATGGATGCTTGTTTCATCCAGTCGGTGAGGGTTATGACGGGGGGAACAATGTTTATGATGTGCATAACGAGTGCGGGTCTGATGGCTCTCTTGTATAGGGTGACAAGGAGCAGGTTGCACTGTTGTCGGTCTAGCCCCGTTTTTCCTATGAGGTTATCAAATTCGATGTTGAAGTCGTCAATGTTCTTCTTCTCTTGCCTGAGATTGAAGAGATCATCGTTGGTTTTCTGTTTTTCTTCGATGGGTTCGAATGCAGCATCGAATTCTGCACTGAACTGGAGCAACGTGGGGAGGACAAATGCTCCTGTTGTTGAGTCTGTGTGCTTGGCGTAGTAATTCTCCTTCCATTGGTCCACTCGGTCACTCCCTCAAATATAGGACATGATGAAGAGGATCTTCTGATCGTCAGTTTGGTAGTCTGTTGCGAACATAGTGAACCATGTGTTGCAATCATTCTTGAAGCGCTGTAGCTTCTTTCGTTCTCCCTTGAAAGGTTCGGGAGTGGCGAGCTTTATGCGGTTTCCTCGGCCTGATGGGGTGAACTGCACACCCCATCCTGCAGGATTTCCTCCACCTGGGGGGCCTCCTCCGCCTGGTGGGCCTCCTCCACCCGGCGGTCCTCCCAGATTGCCTCCCGCGCTGCCTGCTGGATTACCGCTGCCACCCGGGGGACCTCCGCCCCCGGGGGGACCTCTGACACAGACTAGACTGTGGGACTCACACTATAACCTAATAAGCGACTTGAAGGAGTTGCTGGAGGTTGGTGAGGAGGCTAGTGGGCGCAAGCAGAGATGATATGTAACTGTGCGAATGCAGAGAACAAATCTAAGGCTTATCCGCAGTGATAGCCCTACTTATATACATGCTTTGTTTGGTTACCGGTAAGGGAGCCAAACATGAAGGTGGTCTGTGCGCAGACATAACTAATATGGTTAAGTCGTAAACTACAATAGACCATGTGCGCCGGTAATGGCCGCACCAGTAAGATCGTTTGTTTGGACCGTAGGTCCATGTTGTGGAAGTGGCTGTAGCTACGTTAGTAAGCCATGCATGTGATTCTTATATACCGGCATCGGGATATGAGTAATCATAAGGGCATTGGCATGTGATAACGAGCGGGCCGCTTATCCAATCGTACTGACATAGCCCGGTACCGGGATATGAGTAAAGCGCGTGACACCGAAGGTTAGTCCGCTGAGTCATTGACGCGTACAAGCGTGTTATGTACGTGTTGTTATGACAAGTGGACGTATACCGCGTTGTGTACGTGTTGTTTGGTTGCGTGTACGTGTAGACGGGCGCTTAGCAGCGTAAATGTCTACAAGGTCGTAGAAATACCAGATAAATAGGTAAAAATACGGGAAAAATAGTGGCATGTCCCAAATCTGTGACATTACCCCCTCTTCAGGTTTCATTGTCCCTAATGGAACGATTATTTTCCTGTGGAGCCGAATCCACCAGTACCGCGCTCAGATTTAATCTTTTCAAAGTAAGATTTTCCGTGTAGCGTAATGTGCGGGTCCTTAGCAACTTCGCAGATGAGCTGGGCAATCTTATCACCGGCCCGAATATCGATAGATATATCGGAGTGATTCCGGAGAATGATGATTACTTCGCCTTGATAATCGTGGTCGATAACGCCACCCATTACGTCTATGCCTTTTCGGGCAAGACTAGAGCGGGGGGCGATACGTCCGTAAGTGCCGAAAGGTACCTGGATCTTCAGTTTGGTGTTGTATTCTGTCTGCCCGTGAGCTGGCAGAACGTCGCCTGTTGCAGTGTACAGGTCAAACCCAACCGAGTCCTTGGTTCCCTTTTCCGGCATTCGGCCGCCTTCACCGACTACGATTTTCAAATCCGCGTTTTGGTTAATGTCCGCTGACATCCATCCCCCGTCGGGGTGTCTAACCATGCGTTGCTTAGGATCCTTCGCAAATTCTTCGCGATACTGCGGCCAGTCGTCTGGCCACGTGCATTCGTCGGCTTCCCAGTCGTTGCTGTCAGGGTCGAAGACGTGAACTGCTTCTTTCCTTCTAGCTGAGCGCCTGAGGGGGACATCCTGCATTGGAATGGCGTGTGAAGCCTTGTATTCCTGCAGAATGTCGTATGCCGTGTCGAGATCGGCTTCGCGTACCCAGGAGTCGTCATTGATACCGAACCCTTTCCATCGGATTCTGTATTCAACTCTTCCTGCACGGAGACGATGATCTAAGATCTTCTCGACTTCCCATAACTCCTCGCCGTCGACCATTTCTGGTTGAGGCTCTGGTTTTTTCTGATGCACCGGGTCCTTGTACATGACCAACTTGGAAGCGTGAAATACTGGGTGATAAGCCCTGTATTGCTCGTCCATGTGTACCCTAAAGGTGACCGGAGATAATTGTTCAATTATCCTGAATGGTCCCAAATAGCGTGGACTAAGACTTCTTTCGGAGTCTTGCCAGCTACGGGCGTCAACGAGAACTTTGTCGCCGACTTTAAACGGTACCGAGCGCTTATGTTGATCATAATACCAAGACCAGCGTTCAGCAGCCAGTTTCATAGCTGCCTTAGCTTGTTCTTGTGCTGACCATCGTTCGTAAGCAATGACATTTAGGTCCGTGTATGGTGTTGGACGTAAATTCGTAGGTCCTGCATTAGGGTGCCTTCCTAGTTCGACAAAGAATGGGCTATTCTTTGTTGTCTCACTAGCCGCGTTGTTGTACGCGAATTCGGCCGTTGGGAGAAACCATGACCAGTTATCCTTTTGAATGACATCGATGTAACATCTAAGATATTGTTCCAGGATCTGGTTAACTCTCTCCGTCTGGCCATCCGCTTGCGGGTGATAGGCAGTTGTCATTGACCGTTGGATTCCCAATTGTTCACACCATCCCTTAAACAAGGCAGCTGCGAATTGCGGGCCTCTATCCGAAATGATTTGTTTCGGAAGTCCGTGGTTCGGATAGATCCGAAGGTATAGGAGGTTCGCTAATTCTTTCGCCGTTATCTTGTCTGATGTGGGAATGAAGTGCGCTCGCTTGGTAAGCCGGTCCACTATTACCATAATAGCATTGAATTGTTTCAATTCGCCGCTGGGCGGTAAGTGGACGATAAGGTCAATTGTGACGGTGTCCCAAGGTGCTTCCGGGACTGGGAGCGGTTGCAGGGGTCCGTACGGGGTCTGGTTGTGGTTCTTCATGCGTTGACATGTGTCACAACCTTCCACGTATTGCTTTACCATCGTGGTCATTCCAGGCCACCAGTAATTACGTGACAGAAGTTCATAGGTCTTCCATCGTCCGAAGTGTCCGGCAGTCACATGGTCATGATGTAACTCCATAATCTTCGTGCGCAATTCCTTAGGCTCTTTTGGAACGTACACTTTTCCTCGTCTGAGGAGTAATCCGGCCTCCATGTTCCATTCCTGGAGATCTTTACCGAATTCCTTGGGACCACTTTTCAGTAGTTCCTGGTAATCCTTGGTAATTTGATCGTCCATGAGGGCTTGTCGGATTTGTCGGAGAAGGTCCTCGTCGCCTGATTGTATCTCCTGCTGTGACGCTTCTAGCGCCCTAACCGTAAAGTATTCCGGTTTCAGCAAAATTTGATCGCGATTGTCGAGTTCCACCCCCTCTTCATGGTCTGGCCTCCGTGACAGAGGGTCAGCCGTGAGCATTGTTTTACCGGGTTTGTGACACATGGTGAAGTTGAACCTTGTCAGGTAAAGACTCCAACGTGCCTGTCTCCGGGTTAGCCGTTGTGCCGATTTGAAATATGTCAGATTGAGATGATCCGACCATACTTCAAACTTGTGTGGATGTCCTTCGAGGTAATGTCTCCATTCCTCTAGAGCGCGGATGATTGCGAGCAACTCCTTATCGTAAATCTCATAGTTCCTTTCGGGTGCTGATAGAGATTTCGAGTAAAAGGCTACCGGGTGCCAGAGCTTATCCTCCGAAGAGTATTGTGATAGCACCGCACCAGTTGCGTAATCGGAAGAATCCGCTTCCACGCGGAACGGGGACTCCTGATCTGGGATCCGGAGTATTGGAGCCGATGTGAAAGCTTCCTTGAGAGTTTGGAATGCTTCCGCTTGTTCGGGTCCCCAATTCCACTGCGTGTTTTTCTTGGACAGTTCGGTTAACGGCTTAACCACTTTGGAGAAGTCTTTAATGAACCGACGGTAGTAGTTGGCGAAGCCAACAAAGGCCTGGACGTCCTTCACCTTGACAGGTGTAGGCCAGTCCATTACGCCGGCTACCTTCTTAGGGTCCATTTCGACTTTTCCTTTGGAAATGATCATTCCCAGGTATTCAATACTGCTTTGTTCGAAGAAGCACTTTTCAGGCTTCGCGAACAAGTCGTTGTCTTGCAAGATTTGTAATACTTGCTTGACAATACGACGGTGTTCCAACAGGTCGTTTCCGAACACAAGGATGTCGTCTAGGTAGACAATGACCTTTCCTTCTCTGATAAGGTCACCTAGGATATCGTTCATCATGTGTTGGAACGTGCTGGGTGCATTACAAAAACCGAAGTACATGACTACAGCTTCGTAAAGGCCGTTAGGCGTAATGAATGCGGTCTTCCATTCATCTCCCTCCTTGATTCTTACGTTGTTGTAACCCCAACGCAAGTCGAGCTTCGTAAATATCGAAGCCTGGCTAAGCTTATCGATAAGCTCGTCTATGCGTGGGAGAGGGTACCTGTTTTTAATGGTTAAGTCGTTTACTTTCCGGTAATCGACTACCATTCGGGCTCCGCCGTCTTTTTTAGGGACGAAGAAGACCGGGCTCGCGATCGGAGATTTCGAGTGTCGGATGTAGCCCTTCCGTAACTCTTCCTGAATCCACTGATCTAGCGAGTTCGCTTCCTGAGGAGACATCTTGTATGCCTTACTCGGGGGCGGTAGTACCGCGTCATCGGGGAAGTCGATGGCGTGATCGTATGGTTTCCGTTCGGGCATCCTTTCGGATGCGCGTTGAGAAAATACCGTGGGACCAAACTCCTGGTATTCCTCCGGAACCAAGGATTTCCATTTCTGGAGATCCGCATCTGTCAGGAATTCATCATCCGACTTCTCCGTTATCGACTGAATGGCATCGATAAGGAGTTCCGTTCCTTCGTCAAGGGTGTTCACCCAAGCGACAAAGGGATTCTCCGGCTCCTCTAAGCCGAGAAAATCTATTGGGAAGTCATTGATGATCTGATAGATGTTGCGAGGTTCGATTTCGTCTTCTTCCTCAGAAATCGAGACCCGTTTGCCATGTTTGCATTTTTCCGTACACCGATATGTGAAGGTTCCTTCCGGCCAATTGAAGTCCGGGTTGTGTTTCAGGAACCAGTCATATCCGAGGATCACATCCGCATTCTGTACGTCCATTACGTACAAGAATTCGGTGGACTTGTGTTCCTCGTGCACCATATAAGCTTTTACTGCCATATTGATATTACCGGCGGTATTAGAGGTACCGTCGGCGTTGCGAATCTCGAGAGGCGAAGGTAGTTTCTGAGTGACTAACTTCTCCTCATGGACGAGTTTCTTATCTATGACGCTTATTGATGCACCGGTGTCGATTAATGCCATGGCGTTTACTTTCTTTCCATATACCCACAGTTCCACTTCGATAGAGAACGATTTATTGTCGTCTCGAGAATCGTTTCCATGTACATTATACAAAGTGAAAAACTTCAGCGCGAGCGGGTCAGGATAAAAGTATTGTACAGGAGGGGCACGTGTAGCTAGTGTCCTTGTCCTCCGGGCAAAGTCCATTGCCGAGTTACCGAATATACCGAGATGGGATACCGGGTGACGTACGACCGCCTTATCTTCCCACAAGATAAGGGGTCTCTGTGAAGCCTCTTCGTAGAGGTGCGCTTCTTCGGGGCGCTGTACACTCCCAGCCGCTGCGGGGCTGGTGTGTTCTTCACAGAACGTCTTCGAGACGTGTGGTTGGGGCGAGGGGAACCGAGATGGTCCCGACATTGGCGATGGTGGTGGCGGGGTTCGAGGGTCCTGCTGAGCTTGAGTCAGCCGTCACTTCTTCCCAGATCGTTCGGGCACGATACGTCTTGCCATCCGCGGGGGGCGCCGAGTACGGCTTCTTGCCAGAAGCCTGTCCCTTTCCACTACCCGAAGGAGCAGCCGTGGTCTTTCCAGACGCGGCAGCTGCATCCTTCGCCCTTTGTTGTTCGGCCCGCTGAGCGGCAGGCACGAACGTTCCCGCAGCCTTGTCCGCGGCAAGCTTAGGACACTTGTTGAAATAGTGTCCCGTCTGCTTGCAGTACGTGCAGACGGCGTTGGCGGTGTCGGCGGGGGCTTTGGCGGGCGCCTTTCCCTTGTCCTTCTTTTTCTCCGACTTCTTCGCAGAAGCGGAGGACGTCTCCTTCTTTTCGGCAGGTGCCGAGTCCTTCTTGCTGGCCTTCTCGAAGATCGAGCCCTTGATCTTGTCTGGATATGACGTTTGGTACATTTCCAGGGCGAAGTCGATGAGGGGCTCGATGTCGGTTGGGGCCTTGAAGAATGGGGTCTTACCGAGGACGTTCAAGGTGTCCTTGACCTTTTCGGGGAGAGTCTCGGTGAATTCCCACACCAGAGTCTCGTTGGCGGTTTCGGAGAGTCGGCCGAGGGTGCGGAACCGTTCGCAGTAATTGAAATAGTTCGATTCTGCCAGTTCCTTGCCCTTCGTGCCGTAGTAGCCGCGAATTTCCTTCTTCGCGATCTCCTTATCCGTCATTTTGCCATATTGCACCATTACGGATTTGGTGAAATCCTCCCAGGTGCCGAGAGGTTCACCGTTTCCTGCCTTCTTGATGAGAGGCGAGAAAAATTTGTATGCGTCCCCTGTGACGCGGAAGAGGGCCGTGGTGATACGGTCATGGTCGTCGTAGACCCTGAGCGTACCGAAGTACAGGCCCATCTTCTCCACCCATTCCTGAGCAGTCACCTTTCCAGATGACCCGGAGAATTCGGGGGGAGGGGGGATTTTCAGGTTTTGAGGCAGACCTGGAATCTGCGGGGCGACGGCTGCTGCGGCAGCGGCTGCAGCTTGTGCGGCGGCAGCGGCCTCGGCTGCACGGGCTTGAGCATTGCCGGGGGCCGGTGCGGGTTCTTCCGGGGGCGTGCGGATGCCGGGAGGGTTGGGAACGGAGGGATTCTTGCGAATTCTCCGAAGTTCCTTGTCAACCTTCTCCATGCGCTCTGCGAACGCATCCTCGAGGTCGTCCAGCCGGGACCGGTAGTCCTTTCGGAGCTGCTTCTCCATTTCGGAGAGCTTGGCGGTGTACTCCTGTCGGAGTTCCTTGCCGAGGTCCACCATGGTGGACAATACCTCGTTCCGGACCGAATTGACCGCTTCGTGTAGCTCGTCTTGGGCCTTCTGTTCGATTGCCCTGGATTGCCCAGCCAGGGAATCGATTCGTTCATGGATACGCTCCAGGCGGGCGTGCACCATTCGACCTAGGGTGTCGGTGGTGTCATGGCTTATGGCCGCACTTCGTTGTACGGCGGCATCGATGATTGGCCCATGTATGGACCCATCCACCTTGTGGTGTTCCTCCTCAGGAAGGTACGCCTTGAGGTTGTTCTCGACAGCGACATTGGTCTGTCGTGTCGGACCCGAAAATTCCATTTCCAGGGTGGTGGCGGGCCCGATAGGGTGAGTTCGACGAGCCGGTGGGTATCCGGCAATGGGGGAGCCTGGGCGTGTACCCATGGGGTTGGTCGGAGATTCCCTTTGCGGGGGAGCGAACTCCGGCATTTCCTCTTCCTCTTCCTCTTCTTCTTCTTCTCCCTCGCTTAGGTGCTCCAGCGTCACCAGTTGCTGGGTTCCCGAGGGACCAGCTACCGGTGTCACCGGGCCTTCTGAGCGGAGGCGCATCTTGCGGGGGGCGAGGGGGGTGCTAACGGAGGAGGTGGAAGACATTGTGAATACTGTTTGTGACGAATGTTAGTTTCCGGTTACTCATTGTCTTAGATTCTTAAGAAGGGATTGGGTTTTGAAAGCTGCGACTTTCGTTATAGATCACACTCGCACTCTATTTCAGAGTTAAAAGATGATAGTATTTCTACTATACAATCGCGAGTATATCCTCTTCTACCGAAGTAGTTGAGGGCCCTGCCACCTTGTCAGGTGGTGTTACACCGAAGGCAAAAGTAATTTGTAGCGCTACGCATTCTGCTACGATACGAGCTAAGTCCGTACGCCAATCCAAAAAGGAAATATTGCCGAGCTGTTTGCAATACTTTTTCATAATTCTCCAGTCTCTATTGGTGATCCTTCCTCGTCTCGCTCTATCTTTTACGTTATCCACCAAGTCCTCCAATTCTACTACCATAGTATGGAAACGCATGTCGTTTTCCATATGGAAGCCTGGGTAATTAGGGGGGTGGTTGGCGAGAGGGGTAAGACGAGTGAGAGTGCCTTCTAGCATGGGAATAACTCGATCGCATGCTTGGAGGGGTTTCTTCTTCCCGAAAACGAGGGAAGGGTCGAGGATCTTGTGGTTGGCCGGAACAGAAGGTCCGACTGCCGGGCTGGAGAGACGGAGGGCCAGTGAAGAAGCTGCTTGCTTGGCTTCCTTGGCGGCTTGTTTGGCGGCGATTCGCTTATTCAGCTTATCGCGAGCGAGCTTGAGCTTGTTGAGTTCGCGGAGTTCGATGAGATTCTCCATGGCGGTAATGGATTGCGCTAGCTTCTCTTCCTCTGTCCAGATACGCTTAGCGAGCGGAACTGGTTTGGGAGGTCGAGGAGCGGGTTTCCCAGCCTCAGCAATGTGCTTTGGCATGTGGACGGGAATCTCCCAAAGATGGAGTGTAATCTTCCTTTACAGGAAGCGTGTAGGTGACGTCCTCTGCCCGAGGAATGTCGGCGGTGTCGATGCGGCTGAGAAGGGACCGCTTCGCCGGTTTGACGTAAGGGGCAGTGGAGGAGCCACGGGTGCGACGGGTAACGCGGGGCATGATTCTAGAAAGTGCAGCCTTCATGAGAAACAAAGTTTCCCAGTGATACGTCCAAGAAGGGATTATGTAAGGTAGGGTAGTGGACTCCTTTTCAGGAGCAAAGAAGGTGTACTACGGGGCATAATTACTCTTATGTTGCGCGCAAACCCTGTGCCGAGACGGCGCCGATATTCGCATGACCCTAACGGTCAGAGGCGCCGACTCCAGGGGTAGAGTTGCTGACTGCCAGGCCGGTTCCTGGGTCAGATGATTGGGATTCGGATACACGACACCGCCCCGGAGGGACGATGCCGGAAAGTGGCTGGGATTTTACATCCCTTAGCCTGTCCATGCTTCAACAATGAGGTTGCCGTCTGTAGCCACATGGGTGTCACATCAGGGCTAAAAAACCACTGTCGATCTAAGATCGCGAGACAGCAGCGCTCCACATCCCGAAGGAGTGGGCCACGCGCTTCTCTTCCAATGGGGCCCCAAATCCGTTTGACCCATGCTCGCACGCCGAGCTGCCCGGAGGACTTATGCTATTGGCTACCGCGAGTGACCTATGGCAGGGTGATTTTTTACGTCACCCCCCTCACTGCTTTTCCCATAACGGGTTCAAAGCAGGTCCCTTACGCCTGGGAGGCGGCTTTGGAAAATTCCCATGCCATCATAATGATGACCCTGTGGATAGTGATGGGGCGCTGAACAACGCTTGCCATGACAGGGGGTTGGGTGCACACAGGCAGACCGTCCCCTTTTCTCCACAGGCGGGTCTTAACCGCGCATAGTCCAAGCTTGTCAGCGAGGACCATGTCTCCTTGACCCTGGAGTCCGGGTTAGGTAGGTCTCCTGCCTAAAAAGGCGGTGTGGCTTCCCTGGTTGCCAATCCTCTGCCGAGGATGGCGATGTATCCCCCAGATCTCAACTATCACCCCAATCGCCTTGTCAGGCAGAAAAGGATGTGCGCAGCAACAAGTAATATACCCCTGTAGGATGAAAACCCAGGCCCAAGCGCAGGCGCAAGGGCGGGGGTAGGGGGAGATTTGTTCTTATGACACAGACTAGACTGTGGGACTCACACTATAACCTAATAAGCGACTTGAAGGAGTTGCTGGAGGTTGGTGAGGAGGCTAGTGGGCGCAAGCAGAGATGATATGTAACTGTGCGAATGCAGAGAACAAATCTAAGGCTTATCCGCAGTGATAGCCCTACTTATATACATGCTTTGTTTGGTTACCGGTAAGGGAGCCAAACATGAAGGTGGTCTGTGCGCAGACATAACTAATATGGTTAAGTCGTAAACTACAATAGACCATGTGCGCCGGTAATGGCCGCACCAGTAAGATCGTTTGTTTGGACCGTAGGTCCATGTTGTGGAAGTGGCTGTAGCTACGTTAGTAAGCCATGCATGTGATTCTTATATACCGGCATCGGGATATGAGTAATCATAAGGGCATTGGCATGTGATAACGAGCGGGCCGCTTATCCAATCGTACTGACATAGCCCGGTACCGGGATATGAGTAAAGCGCGTGACACCGAAGGTTAGTCCGCTGAGTCATTGACGCGTACAAGCGTGTTATGTACGTGTTGTTATGACAAGTGGACGTATACCGCGTTGTGTACGTGTTGTTTGGTTGCGTGTACGTGTAGACGGGCGCTTAGCAGCGTAAATGTCTACAAGGTCGTAGAAATACCAGATAAATAGGTAAAAATACGGGAAAAATAGTGGCATGTCCCAAATCTGTGACAACCTCCCCCTCCAGGAACTCCTCCTCCTCCAGGCGCTCCTGCTCCGGTGGGGTTTGGTCCACTAGTATTTCCAGGTAGCGGATTATTAGCCAGCGGAGGGATATTGGCCATTCCCCCTGCACCCTGGCTCATGCCGCTGCTTCCCGAAACAGCACTTCTGCCCACGGTTGTACTTCCCATACCCATACTTCCTCTGGTGGGGATGGGGTTCACTGTCTGTCCTCCGAGTTGTCCATCGCCTGTTCAAGATATGGTGATGGTCGGTGTCATTAAGTCTGCAACGGTTCCGAAGCGTTTGAAAGTGGCGTGTGTCTGCTCCCAGGGATCGTTCGAGGATGGGGGTAGTTGTACCCACGAGGGAACAAGTTTATCTGGAGCCGGGATGGTGAGATATCCACCTTTCGTGAAGAATCCTGCAGGGGGATCTCTCCACTCGTGCTTCTCTTCGTAGTAGATGCGTCTGTATATTTCGGGGAGCAGGTGGATCAACCGGTTCGGGAGATCCGGGTCAAAGCGTTGCATGAACTTGCACTTTGATAAGTGAGTCTGTTAAGAGCTCGACCTTCTGTTACGGATCGAATATCCGTTCAGCTGAAATAACTAAGTCAAGTTACTCAGCGTATCGAGTAGCGCACTACTCGTCGGACTCAGCAGAGTCGAGCGTCGATATACTAGCTGCGGGCTTAATTGATCAAGCCTTTGAGAACGAGTATAGGATCCTTGTAATTCAACAAGGTCAAGCTGAGGAACTCGACCAGTATTTACAGCAGAGTCTTTATACTATGTTTCTGTAACCGGGGTCATATTGTCCTTGGTACTGCTACCATTAAGTCCATAAGGTTAGTACGCTACGATAACTAAGCTGAAACGCTGCGGTTGAGCGCAACAGTGGGTGAAACGCAGAAGCACGGTGGTTAGACACCAGATATATGCTAGAACCTGATACGCTACGGGACTATGGGCATAGGGCTGTTGTACATGAAACGAGGGTCGCTGGTTGAGCAGAGAACCCTGAAAATAAACGCACGGCGACACGGTTGAACGCTAAGTCCTCTTCTCCAGTGAGGCATCGAAGATATGCAAAATTGTACCGACTGTAACATGCACCCCCACGTTACAGTCACTCCCTGTCATGATAGTAGTTACAGTTATGCTTATGTACTCTCTTACCTCAGCTGTTAGGGCGGTGCTGCACACAGGCCAGCACTTAAGGGTAGACATGTCATGTCCGCCTGTACATACTTAAAGGGTAGAGAGATGGGGCTTACTCCCCATCTCTAAGATTCTTGATGTCAGGGAATAGCCCCTTTCTCACCACCTCATCTGTGTGTGTGCCAGCCTGCCTGGGACTCTCCCTCTCTCACCTTGCTCGTCTGGGTGGTACCTTAGCCAAGGGCCTTGCTTGCACACCTGTCAGCCTTAGGATGCATGCTGATGCACTGGCATTAGAGGATTGCCCCCGGCCTTTGGGCCGGTCCCACAGACTGGTGAGTCTGTATCATGCAATCTCCACATCAGTGCAGGCCCAGCAAGCCGAGCTCCATACTAAGCAGGAAGAGCAGGCAGAAAATGTACCTCATTATGAGAACCTGCAGGGGTAAACGATTTGAGCTCGCAAAATCACACCAGCATGTTCTGGAGTGACTGGTACATTATGTACCTGTATGTCAGGGATGATATGGGTCAATATATGCACATTATCAGAGCAGAAATGAGCCTGTTACTGGAAGAAGAGCAGCTTGTAGTCAGCCTCCAGTCCCTGGCCATATGCCAAAGCTGTGTGCAGTGCAGACTTTGTGATCGCTGAAAGAGAGGCAACGGCGGCGGACCTGTGTGCGCCGGTCGGCGTGTCTCTCGGCATGAATGGTGACAGGGCCTCCGGTGATGGGTTTTCCACATCCGTCGTGCCCTCTCCATCCAGCTCAGGCACCACACCATCTGCCCCTATCTCAGTGCCCATGGCACTGTGCGCCACATCCTTCTCCGTGTCCTTCACACGCCGGAGCACCGCACTCACGGGCAGGACGAGCTCAACGAACTTGCAGCAGTGCAGCCGGAAGAGCAGGATCCCCTCCTGCACCTCAGCAGTGCTCGGATAGTGCATGTGCAGGCCCTCAAGCACTCTGTCGATGTTGCCTGCACACACAGCATTCAGGATGGACAGCCATGTCTGCAGGTTGTGCATCTCCAAAGCCTGTGGCACATCCAATGGTCAACATCAGGGAGGAGGACAGTGCATATATGCACATATCAAGGGAGCAGACATGACAGTCATGCACCAGAGATTGGGAAGTGAGGGTGAATAGTACCCATGCAGGTGCTTTCAGCATTTGGCATCTGTCATGGCAAGTATTCCCGTTATCATAATGGCAGTAGAATAAAGCAGGACTTGGTAGGGTGTGCAGAGGAAGAAACCAATAGAAGAGCTGCGCATACAGCAAGCAAGCAAGGTCGCATGTGAAGACCGCAACCTCCACTTCACAAGGGCAGGAAAACGTGGGCAGGGAGGTGCCAGCAGGAGCAGGGGTTGGTGAGCAAGAGGACGTACCTGCTTGCATATCACCGTGAATGAAGGCATCAACAGGCACACATGAACTGCAGACCATGGAGCAAGTGAGGACCTCGTGTCAGCAGAGGTGTCATGTAAGGTGCGGGAGAGGCTGGTGCTGTATTGGAGGCGGACGGTGCGCTTGTGAAGAGCGAAGGTCCAGCAATGGACATTGAGGGAGAGAAGGTCAAACACGTCGACAGCTTCGAGAGCTTTATAGTACTTGACTCCAACTTTCAAGAGCCAACTGAAAGAATGACAGATTACATATACACCGTACAGTATGACAAAGGATGTTGCCCGATCAAGTAAGAGACTTACTAAATTGGATGGGAGGCATGTCAACACTGTGGGCGCATGTCCAGACCCCACCCTGCGGTGGCCCTTTTGTTTTACGTGGATTCATTTATCTAGGCTTACGAAGGTTACAATGTAACCAACAATTAATGTAGACATATGGTTCTATCTTGTGAGCTCACTGACAAAAGCACATATTGTAATCGATATTCTCATTCTCATACTGCCGCCCTGTCAGTTATACTTGTTCGATTCAATGTGTCACTGCATGCAGGGTGCATAGCCATGGTGAGAGGGGGCAATGACAAGTAGGTACAATTCATAAGGGCATAAGTACTTGGTCGTCTGCTCAATGGTCCTGCAATGAATGTGTCTGTCCTGTTTGATCCTGCGATTAATATATCAGTCATGTTTAATTTTGCAATTAGTATGTCCATCCTTGTTAATCCTGCAATGAGTAGGTCCATCCTGCTTGATCCTGCAATTAACACGCCCATCCTCTATGATCCTACAAACAGTATCCCAGTCTTCTTTATCCATTCACTGTAGGTGTCATTCTTGTGTAGTCCACACAATGCTCCACACGTCATATTTTCTCATATCTACGTATATCTGCTCGACAGGTATTTATAACAGTTGACAGACCATATATGAGATTAGATAATGCCCCTGGTGTCTGGGTCTTTATGCAGCCCATGGCCAGCTGTGGTCCTGTGTTTTTCACAATGTTATCAACCAATGCATTATGTTTGCATTTGATCACTTAAAAAAATGATACCAACATGTTTCTGACAAAGTCATTAGATAATGCCCCCGGTGTCCCAGTATATGGGGAAAAAACTTGGTATATTGGGGTATGAATGCTACCTACCAAATTCTACTCTGATAGCTTTGGGTATTGTATGGTAGCTACTGCTAGGTTGCCGGGCGCTTGAAATCATAGCCAACACTATCAACTGTTCGGTTTTGTATCAGATCATACCTGTTATCTTTTGATAGGCCCTGATAGGGGGTTTTCTCACTGGGCATAACAGCTGGGATACTGTTACAGTCGCACGTGGAACCACCCACGTGCTATGCAAGGCATTTAGCCCCCTTCGCTAAAAGGGCGTAATCTCGCGGTCAGGCGAGACTGTGGTTCCAGGTATATATACACATCCCCTGTTGCCTAATTGGGTACTGGTTTCGCACGCTTACCACTTCCCGTGGGCTCAGCCGTGTTAGACCTGTAACAGATACCACTACGCACACGAATGGCAGAGCTTGGGGGGCATATTGGTGACAGCTATAGTGAAATGTAGGATGCTCTGGAAGGGTCAGCGGTAACCTTTTCAGTTGCACAGGAGAAGAAAGGTTGAGTATTGGAGATGTATTATAGAAAAACAATGACAACGTATGCTGAACTGTGTGGCTCACCTTCCAGATAACAACTGCCAAGTCGACCATGCAATTGCCATGGGATCAGACGCAGAGGCCAGAGTTAGGTGTAGAGAAAAGGACGTCGCAGAACTCATGAGCACCAGAATGCACTTGGCTTGAGCAAAGGGACCTCGTCGCTCGTTGCAAACGCATGAAGAAGTAAGTACAGGCTCCGTGACTCGATCACTACCTACAGGTGCCTAGCACACTTGCCGGCACTTGTCCGAATGCCATGCACAGACTTCAACATTAGGGAAATATCATGCTGTAGAGCCACATGAACTTTTCACAGCAGGTGATGCAAAGACGATGTGGGGGAACGTGCTCATTCCGCATCCAGTTGTGCTATCGTTCTTATGAGAAGGAGAATTATCTATACAGATGGCACAAGGTGTGAAAGTTGCATGCTCTTGAGTTTGAGGGGGGGCGTAGGACGTTGCAGATTGATTGTGGATGAGCGCCTAGAGTGGAATCCGTCTGAGGCGAGCGGCCAGCCGGGTGGACCAGCAAGCGCATAAGGTAGGGGACACTAGGAATGGGCACATTTACATAATCCGATCATGTGATATTTCCCATGGTCAAATCCTGAGGATTCTCCGTCACTGTATGGTGATGTATTTCCAGAAGACATAGGATACGTGTAGCATGATTCAAATACAGTTTCTGTACTGCAATAATGCAGTTTAAAGCTAATTAAAAGGTGCTATTGCTGTCTGCGTATGTCACTGAAGTTTACATGTAAGTGCCCATCCCGGTCTGGGAACCAGGATGTTTAGACTTGCCTGATTTGTACCATCACGTGATATAACCCTAAGCTAGGTGTGGCCAAATCCCAGTGCTTGCGGAATCAAAAATGCGCCAGGAGCCTCAAAATGTGCAGAAAAAGTCAGAACTAAAATTTTCACTTTTTTGGAAATTGCTTGGTCAATTCTCAACATCTCAAGATTTTGCTCAATAGGATTGAAGGAGGACATCCTTTCCCATCATTCCTATTGAGAAAATGTTGCCCGTGGTCAATGTTATTAGGGTGGTTGGTATCGGTAGCGCCTTGATTATGTAAGGGGTGCCCGTTCCTGGCATCCTCTACCTTAGTAGAGTAGCGAGAGAAGCACTCTGAGACGGGGCCATATTTTGGCGCTTCAGCACGCAGCCAGCCAAACTATCGTGGATGACACGGAATGAGTGCGGGCGCTCCGGAGGTGCCACAATCAGCGCGATCAATCCCAATCTCAATCGCCAATAGCGTCACTTCCTGTGTCAGCTGCAGAACTCCTGCACTTCTATGAGATCCAAGGCTTCCTGACAAGAGCAGGTCATCTTCGCCAATGCTTGGCACTGCATCCCGAGCTAATATAGTAGTATGTATATAAGCCGCGATTGATGCATGATGCGCCCCCGTCCGAACTCTGTGTATGCACATCTGTCAGCCGTGATGTCACAAGCCGATTTTCTTTAACTAGCTTGCGACTAGGGACAACCCTTATCTTATCTAAGCGCCCGCCTATGCATCACGTGCAGGGACCCCGAACACCCCACACGTGCTTACACAGACCCCGGACACCCTTGTTGTGGCTCTACACCTACGATAGGGTTTACCATACTCTAAACGGTCTATCAGCTTACGTAATACTGTACAGTAGCCAAACATGTACAAACAGCCTACGAGCATATATACCAGCCAGACGAGCAGGGAGCACCCCAGACTCGTCTTGGCCTTTGTTGCCTTGAGTAGCCTCAGACTAGGAATACGCTTTCACGCGAGTAATATTCCCCTGAGTAGTTGCTTGAGAATACGCTTGTGTCATAAGACGAGTCTCCACCCCGATCTGAGTTCATTCCAGATCAACCCCGGCGCACTAGGGGTAAAGTGCATTGTTTCTTCGCCCTCGAGTTGACTTCGGTCAATTCGGGTGTTAAAACTCTTATCCTCCCGTATCCCAGGGACAAGGGACAGGGTTCTGGGGGAATACACTTGTGAACAGCGTGTAGGGGACCTCTCCTACCGTTGCTTCTAAGCTACTGGGCCACCGTCGTGCAACGCGGCGTAAAGGCTTTGGGTTACATCCCCACCGTAGTAGTTGTGTACCCGACGCAAAATAATCAAAGGCGTTAAGGGGCCCTACGGCAGATTACAGAGGCACTGGGCACCTACTTACGCGCATTACCGCGCCGACTATACGGGCATTACCGACCCCCCCGTTACTATACAACCCAGCGCCCCACCAGGTGGCTGAAGAGGCGTGACACAGCCTGTCCATACGGCCACTTGGCCCAAATACGATAGTTTTTAGACCCTCCATCCCAAGGGTTTAGATCCCGTGCCCCCGGTATCCCAAATTAGCTTCGGGGCTGGACGAGGTTTCGGAGGCAGAGATTACTTGCCGGCCTTGGGCTGAAAACCCCTTGGCGTTTCTTGGCGCACCTCCGAAAAGAGGTGGTCTCTGAATAGAGTGGAAAGACAGTTTATAGTTACCACCCCGATCGCAGCTATAGGCTGATCCACAGTGGGCGGCTAGCGCTGTTTTTCGCGACTCTACATTCCGTACATACACTTTCGTTACGCTACAATGGCCGCTCCTCATAACCTCGACTACATCCGCAACCGGCGGCCCGACCCCCTAACCCCAACTGGCGTCCCACTGCCCGGCTCCGTCGCCGGCACCAACAACCCGTTTCACCCAGGGCAGTGGGTGAACTACCAGATGCACGGTCTCCCAGACGACTTCGCGCTCCTATCGGTGGCGGATAGCATCCACGCCCCCCGACCAAATATCGAAGTCGCCCCGGTACACACAGAGACCATTGGAGGGCAAATCCCCGCTCGCTCGCTGGTCTTAGGGGGATCGGTCGAAGACCAAGGTCCCGGCATCAAACAGCTGGAAGAGGCGTTCCAGCTGGCAAGGGAACAATCCAACACCATCCGAGGGGCGAGTCCCTTAGCCCACATCGACTCCCCCCTGGCTATGCAATGGGCGTTCCCGCCCAACCCAACCTCGGCGGACTTCGGTTTTCGATGTCAAACGGTAGCAGCGACAATGGTTCAGACCGGTGTGTGGAACGCCGACATGGGAGCAAGGTTCCTGCGGGAGGCACAATGCCTCCAAGCAGATGCTCTTGCAGCCGGAGATGCGGCTTCACTACACAGCTAACACAAGATAACACTTACTTGATATGTTCTTGGTAGTTGCTGGTTAGGCAAGGGATAAGCAGGTGTTAAGCAGGATACGTTGAGTGGTTAACTCGTAGTATGAATGCAATGAATAGAACTGAGGCAATAGCGCTCAGCAAGTCCAGTATATATACATGATAAATAAGACCCCTAACAGTCTTATTAGATAATACTAATGTCCGTATTCGTATGTACAAGTCCCCAGGTACCTAAGTACTTAGTAATATACGATAAATACATATGCCGATCAAAACTGGGATATAGAAAGGCGGCGTAGGCCGCACGAATGGCGTTTTGCGCTCTTGTCATTACAAAGACGGGGCGTGACCAAAGCCCGGTCCGCTGACGTTTATACGCTGACTGCTTCCGGACGGAACGTCCGATTGGCTGGAACTAGACATGTGACTGATGGTAACTACTAGTGATAAGATAAGACCGTCGTTACGGGAGATAACGCGGCCATCATTCGGCACGTATGTAACCGTTAACTTATGAACCAGATAAGCTAGTTATTGGTCTAGAAAGTCGTAGATAATTCGTAGAATTGCCGGAAAAATAGTAAGAAATATAGGGAAACTAGGAGAATTCTTGTGACATTACCCCCCCCTTAGATTTCAACGACCACGTTGAGAGTAGAAATGGTGCTAGAGCCCATTGAAGGGTTAGACTTTACGATTTTTCCACTTTTATCGTCCTGTCGATCCAAAACCTTGTGTAATGCGCTTGGTTGGCTTGTTGAACTGCTCGTTGTAGGGCCCACTTCCATGTAGGTGAGGTCGAATTTCTCTTTCGAACTTCTCCTTGGTCATGGATTCCTGTATTTCGGGCGTGATTGCTACTTCGCAGATTAGCTGAGCAATTCTGTCGCCTTTCTTTACTTGGTACGGGTCTCCAGTGAGGTTCATCAACATGACAAAGACTTCTCCGCGGTAGTCATGGTCTATTACACCTGCAAGGACGTCGATGCCCTTTTTCGCAAGTCCAGACCTTGGCGCTATCCGACCGTATGTCCCATAAGGAACTTTGATACGAATATCTGTGGGGACCGAAGCGGACTTCCATGAATTAATTAGGATATCCTGCGCGGCGTATAGATCGTAGCCGATCGCATCGGTTGTTCCCCTGGTCGGTAGTTTGCCATTGACTCTTACTTCGATTTCCATGTCTTCGTTGAACTCAACATCGGAATGTACCCATTGCCCTGTAAAGGGATCGCGCTTGTAGTACACTTTCGGTTGTGTAGGATCAACATCGTCTCGATATTGGGGCCAATCATCGGGCCAGACACACGTGTCTGAGTCCCAATCTGGCGAGTCAGGGTCGAAGACGGCTATAGTCTGCCGTATTCCGCCGAGTCTGGTTGATCGGCGAAGGGGTTGATTTGGATCGGTACTAAGAGCCGAATATTTTGCCTTGTACTCGTCCAGAATCTCCTTAGCGTTAGCCAGGTGTTCCTCGATTTCCCACGTATCCTCCGCAGGTCCGGTGCCTTTCCAATGGATAAGGTATTCCCACCGGCCGCGTCGGTTACGATGGTCGAGAATGGCTTCCACTTCCCATTCTTCCGGGTCTTCCATTTCCATTGGCCTGTCGGCCGCTGGAGGATGACTTTTCTGACCTTCGATGGTTGATTCCTTGTACATAACTAGTTTTGAAGCGTGGAACACAGGGTGATAGGCCCTGTATTGTGCGTCCATGTACACCTTGAACGTTACCGGTCCCAATTTCTCCGTAATTCGGAATGGGCCGATGTAGCGAGGGGCTAGACTTCTTTCGGTGTCTTGCCAACTTCGCACGTCCACGAGTACTTTGTCGCCCACTTTGAAGGGGACAACTTGCTTCTTTTGGTCATAGTACCAGGACCATCTTTCGGCTGCAATTTTCATTGCCGCCTTAGCTTTCTCTTGTGCAGAGAACCGTGTGTTCGCAATTTCTACTAAGTCTTTGTTTCGACTTGGTTCGAAACTGCTTGGTCCTGCAATAGGATGACGACCTAATTCCACCAGGAATGGGGATTCCTTGGTAGTTTCGCTAGCTGCATTATTGTACGCAATTTTCGCTGTTGGCAGGAACTCCGACCAGTTATCTTTTTGGTACGTGTTTATGTAGCACCGTAGATACTGTTCGAGTATTTGATTCACTCGTTCGGTTTGTCCATCTGCCTGTGGATGGTACGCAGTAGTCATCGACCTTTGAATCCCTAGCAGGGTGCACCATTCACCAAATAGTTTTGAGGCGAATTGTGTCCCTCTGTCCGATACTATCTGTTTCGGCAACCCATGTAAGGGATATACCTTTTGATAGAGTATCGTAGCTAGATCTTTTGTTGAGAAGGTATTTTCTATGGGGAAAAACCTTGCTCTTTTGGTCAATCGATCCACCACGACCATGATTGCGTCATGCATTCCCGATGGGGGTAGCTGAGTAATCAGGTCTATTGTCACCACTTCCCACGGGCCTGACGGCACCGGTAGGGGTTGCAGGGGGCCGTACGGCTTCTGCGGGTGGTTCTTCATACGTTGGCATATGTCACATCCGTCTACGTATTTTTTGACGTAAACGAACATTCCGGGCCACCAATAGTTGCGGCTTAGCAATTCATACGTTTTATAGCGTCCGAAATGCCCAGCTGACTTGTGATCGTGATGATACTCGACCACTTGCCGTCTGATATCCGCTGGTGTAGCTGGAACGTAGACTTTGCCTCTTCGGAGGAGTAACCCTCCTTCGTAGTTCCATTCTGATAGGTCTTTTTTGAATTCACGAGGGCCGGATGAGAGCAGCTCCTTGTAGTCTTTTGTGACCTTGTCGTCTAGCAACGCTTTGCGAATCTCTCGGAGTATCGATTCATCTTCCGATTGTGGGGCAGCATGGGAGGTATCAAGAGCCATTGCCATGTACTCTTGCTCGAACCACTCAGGTTTCAGAAGAACCTGGTCGCGATTATCGAGATCCACCCCCTCCTCATGGTCTGGCCGCCTGGACAGAGGATCCGCGGTTAGCATTGTTTTGCCAGGTTTGTGCTTCATTTGGAAGTTGAAGCGTGAGAGGTACAGTGCCCAACGGGCTTGTCGTCTCGTCAGTTTTTGCGCCGTTTTGAAATAGGTCAGGTTGAGATGATCCGACCATATCTCGAATTTTTCAGGGTGTCCCTCTAGGTAGTGTCGCCACTCCTCTAGAGCCCTGATGACAGCCAACATTTCCTTGTCGTAGATCTCGTAGTTCCTTTCTGGGGCACTTAGCGACTTGCTATAGTACGCCACGGGGTGGAATTTTTTATCCGTAGGATCTAACTGAGATAGTACTGCTCCGGTAGCGAAGTCTGATGCATCTGTTTCTACGCGGAAAGGCTGATCGTGCGACGGAATTCGAAGCACGGGCGCTTTGGTAAATGCTTCCTTTAGGGTTTGGAAAGCATTTTCCTGCTCGGCGTCCCAATGCCAAGCTTCTGACTTTTTGGTCAGCATGGTGAGTGGTTTGGCTATTTTTGAGAAGCCTTCTATGAATCGCCTGTAGAAGTTGGCGAATCCAAGGAAAGCTTGAATCTCTTTGACCTTAGTAGGTCTGGGCCAGTCCTGAACTCCGGCGTACTTCTTCGGATCCATCATGATATTACCGTCGGAAATGATCATTCCTAGGTATTCAATGGAAGATTGTTCGAAAAAGCACTTTTCGGGCTTCGCATACAAGTCCGAGTCCTTCAGGGTTTTGAGTACCCCTTTGGTAAGTCGCCGATGTTCCTCCATATCATTCCCAAAAATCAAGATGTCGTCTAGGTAGACAACCACCTTGCCGGTCCGAATGAACGGTGCGAGGATAGAATTCATCATCGCTTGGAACGTTGCGGGGGCATTGCAGAAACCGAAATACATTACCGTTGCCTCGTATAGTCCACGGTGTATAATAAACGCCGTCTTCCATTCATCACCTTCCTTGATGCGGACATTGTTATATCCCCATCTAAGGTCGATTTTGGTGAAGATGGTCGCATGGGACAATTGATCGATGAGATCATCGATCCGAGGTATCGGATAACGATTTTTCACGGTTATTTCGTTTAGCCTCCTGTAATCGACAACCATCCGCAGTCCTCCGTCCTTTTTGTGGACGAAGAAAACCGGGGATGCCATCGGACTTTCGGATGGTTGAATGTAACCCTTCCGTAGTTCGGTGTCTATCCACTCATCCAAGCTATTACGCTCTTGGGGAGACATTTTGTATGGTTTTACCGGGGGAGGAAGCTGCGCATCTGGTTCAAGCACTATGGCGTGATCCCAGGGCTTCCGTTCCGGCATCCTCTCTGACGCCTTTTGTGAGAACACCGTTGGCCCATACTCTTGGTATTGTTCGGGCACTAACGATTTCCATTTTTCAATGTCAATCGATGGTGTGTTTTCCTCACGGTCGTCTGCTTCGTCGAGGTCTTTGTCAAGTACCTCGGCTACCAACTGTGTCAGCAGGTTCATTTCCTCGTCGTCAAGGGTTGACACCCAAGCGATCAAAGGATTTTCGGGGTCCTCCTCTCCTAGTATGTCCACGGGAGTGTCCCAAATCGAATTTACTTCGATGATTTCCTTTTCTGGGAGTTCAACTGCTTCCTCCTCAGAAGGGCGGTTACCCTTTTTTCTGGCGTAAGGTTGGTCATGTGTACAGCGTGCATATTCCATTTCTTCCTTCCTCCAATCAAAGGTAGGATTGTGGAGGCGCAACCAGTCATAGCTAAGGATTAGGTCTGGTTCTAGGTGCATGACCGTCAGACCTATTTTTTCCTTGTGTGTGCCATGTTGCATAAATGCTTTCACTGATTGCGTTAAGCGGCCGGCGACGTTTTCTGTTCCGTCTGCGTTTGTAACCGTAATGGGAAACGCTAGTTTGTCGGTGACCAGCTTATGTTTATCGACCAATCGTTGTGATATGACCGATATGGTTGCACCACTGTCGATTAAAGCCAGAGCCTGCACTTTTTGCCCATATACCCAGAGTGTTACTTCGACACGGAAAGATCGAGCGAAGTCGCGCGCATCGTTGCCAAAAATGTGATACATTGACTCGAATACACTCTTTACAGCGGGTATGGGACTAAAATTACATGGGAGCACAAGTGGGCAGGTCATCACATGTGCTCGGTGGGAAAACCCGAGGCAGAGCTTCCGTAGATGCCCAGGGTGTTCGCGGAGTCGGCTATCCGCTTGCGAAGCCAGGGCAAATGTGTCCTGATGGAGTCGCCCGACGGTGTAGGCGCAGTCGAAGTCGAGCCAGTCGACTGGGTCTGGACGGGGCTGGTGCTTTCTGCCGATCGCACCGGGCTCCCGCTTTTCTCCTCATCGCTGATGCGCGTAGTGGGGGCCAGAGGAACCACCTCTGGTTGTTTCGGAACGTTGGTCCGGATGGTCCCTACGGTGGCTTGGGGGGACTCATCTTCGTCGTCAGTCACCAGTTCCTGGGTGCTGACGATTCGGACCTTGTATTTCTTTTTCGGGTCCAATTTCTTCTGGCCCGACTGTTGCGTTCCGCTTGACGAGCCTGTCGGCTTCGTCGTTCCGCTTCCACTACTGGCCGGCTTGGCTTCCTTCGGCTTGTTCTTAGGGTTCTCGGGACAGTCGCCCCATTTGTGTTGTCCGGGGTGCTTGCGACGGTCCTTCCCGTAAGAGCCGGTTTCCTTTGCCTTGCCTTTGCCTTTGTCATCAGCCTTGGCAGGCTTCGACGTAGCTTTGTCGGTGGTCTTGCCAGACCCCGACGACTCCTTCCTTTTTTCTTCCTCAAAGATCTTGCCTTTGAGCTTATCCGGGTATTGCCTCTTGTAGAGGTCGATGGCCATATCGAGGTATACCTCCCAGTCGGTCGGCATTGTGAAGCCGGGCACCAATTCCAAGGTAGCGAGGGTCTCTCGCACCGTTTCCGGGAGAATCCGTTTGATGTGACTGAACAATGTCTTGTTGTCAGTCTCGGCCAGGCGAGCCAAGGTCCTGAGCTTCTGTGCCCAAGAAAAGAAGTCCGATTGGAGCTTCTTTTTCCCTTCGTCTCCGAAGTACCCTTCAATCTCTTTTTCGGCAATTTCCTTGTCCGTCTTCTTGCCGTACACCTTCTCGATTGTTTCCGCAAACGTTTTCCAGGTGTGCCCCGAGGTTTGTCCGGCGGCGATCTTATCAACTACCGGCGACATGTACTGGTAGGCCTCGCCTGTAAGCCGTAGCAGGGCTTGGCGAACTTTGTCTTCCTCGAGGGTAACCTTGGCGTCCGCGAAATACATGCCCATTTTTTGGATCCATTCTTTCGATGAGATGGAATCCTTAGGGCCCGAGAATTTGGGCGGCTGAGTCGGTTTGGTCTGTTGGAAGTTGACCGTTGTGGCAGCTGCTGTCGCGGCTGCCGGTGCGTTTTTTAGAGCGGTTAACTCCGCTTCGAGTTGGTCGATTCTATTAATTAGTGCCGTGACCTGGGCACCGCTGGGTCCCGCGGTTGGGACTGCCGGACGCTTTTGTAGTACTGCGATATCTTTTTCGATGCGGACGAACCGATTTTCGGAAAGGGTGTCCAATTGTTGCCGCAAACTCTCTGCTTCCTCTAGTGCTTCGATTCGATTTTGAAGCACCTGGTTATGACTCCGAATCTGGTTGGTCTTGTTCCAGACCATTTCCATATTCGTGTCTACCCGGCTTTTGTATGCCGCGAGGTTGCTGTAGAGGTGGTTCTTGGCTTGGTACAGCGCTTCCCTGTAAGCTTCTTTTCCCACCTGCAGAACTTCGTCTGGGGCGGCCACTTCCAGAGTGCGCTGCAACCTTCCCATCAATTCATTCTCGCTTCTTTCCGGCTGCGCGACTATTTCCAGGGTTCCCCTTTCATAGGAGGGGAGGAGATCGGGGAGCGTCCCAAATAGGGGCTCCGTGTCGACTGGTTCTTCTGGCCGTGGAGTCTCGCTGCCTTCGGGGGTGATGACTGCTCGGCGTGCGGGTGTTTCCGGGTTGAAGAGCCTGGCGGCTCTTGTGCGTGGCGACGCCTCTTCCTGCGAGTACCAGTGGACGTCACCATAGTAGACTATGAGGTCCGCTAGGGAGATGGCGGTACAATAGTTGTCCCACCTCCACCATGAAATGTGGTTTCTAGTCGAATCTTCCCCATAGTACTTGATGTACGCTGTATGGTTCACGTTCAGGGAAGGGCGCACATGCGCCGGAATTGAGTTGAAGGAGGTCACACTCCCCCTAACTCTGATGCCGAATACGACTCGCAGGTAGTCCATCAAGCAGGTTTGCTCTCCGGGCCACGCATGCTTGCCGACGGCGGGGCGGTAGGCCGTAGCCACCTTGTGGGTGTTGTACAAAGCGCCTTGGACGATTGTGTAGGACACCATTGCTGGACATCATTCGTCAGCTTGAGTTATTTTCTTCTTTAAACAATAATTCAAGAAAAAAGTGCCTTTTCAGGACTTAAGTGCCTTTTCAGGACTTTTCGCAATCAATGCCATGCACCAAAAATAAATGCCTTTCCAGGACTTTCTATCTACTACAGCTGGGGTTTACCGAGGTCGAAGTTGAGACCGCTATGTACTAGGTGTGTTTTTAAGTACGTAACGTGCTGTTTCACGTCTAGGTCTCCAAAGACGTGCTCCACCCTCCTGAGGTATTTTTCGAGGCGGCGGAGATCTTCGTTCTTCATGGAGTCCTGACGGACTCTTTGCTCCAGGTGTGTGGAGAGATCGTCAAAATCGGTGACGAGGGTGGTGAATTTTGCTATTATCGGGGCCGTGGTGGTTGCGTCGGGGACTTTCCATAGCCGGAAAAGGTTTTTGTGGGCGGCGTTCATCTGTTTGTCGACGTCCAAGAACCATTCCCACTTTTTCTCCGTGCAGTGGACGTCCCTTGGGTTCGCAAGACCCCACTTCTCGACCCACTCGGCCGGCATCCTAAGCTCCTCCACTCTCTCCAAAAGCGACTTCTTTGGGGGCTCAATTCGCTCCCGAAGACTCCTCACCATTCTCTCTTCCTCAACCCTCTTCCTGGCTGCCTCGGCGATCAGCTGATCCAGTGATTGTTTCTGGATCCGAGCTTCGAGCTTCTCCTTCTGTCGGAGAAGCTTGTCGAGCTTCTTCCGCCTGATGTCGTCGAGGGCGGCCTCGTGGTTGACCCTTCGGATCTCCTCCGGGTCGGGGTTCGGCTTCTTGTAGAAGACGTCTTTGCCCTTTCGGGACTTTCCTCGCTTTGGGGCTGTGACCGCGGAAATGCGGTCTTCGAGCGATTTAGAGGAGGCAATGTGCCAATCCTCGCGCTCCCCCATAGCGGCATTTCTCGGAGTAACCGTGAAACGTGGTGCTTTCGGCATGACTACATAAAAAGAAGTCTAAGTAAGCTATTCTAGTGGAAATCACGCGGTCTTCTGTCGGGGCTTATCGTCGCTTCTTGATGTGTCGTGCGCTTATCCTCCGGAGTCAATGGGCGCTCCGCCCTCGACCGGAGTTAGTGTCGGCGACTGGATGGCGTCTCTCTCACGCTACCAGGTGGGGGATACAGCAGGTCGTCTTCCCTTGACGCCTGGGAATGCAGGATTTGGGGTATTACACCCCGCATGTGCCCACGCCTCACTCCAGTTAGGTGGCTGCCAGTGTTTAAACCAAACCCATGCCCTGAGGGACTTAGAGGGCGCCAAGGCCAGAACTCTAACGTTCTGAAGCCGTATCGGCAGCGGTTCTAGGCAGGGCAACTCGTGCCCACCATCCCAACTCTAAATAGAGTGGCCCCTGTACGCCTGGGGATAGGCGAGAAGGTCGTCTCCGGCCCGGTCAAGTAGTTACACCGTTGCCATCGATTCCCAACATATGGGGAAAGGCTTGGCAGCCAGTCCCCGGTTCCGCTTAAGCCTACGGTCCGGCTGTTTGCCCGAAGGCGGTGATCCCCCAGAGCCCACTAAGGATACCCCGCTGCCTGGCGGCGAGCGGGGGTGCGCAGACGGCGACGAAAAACCCCTAAGAAGAAAAAATCCCAGACCCTCAAAGAGGGCGGGGGCGAAAGCAAGTTCTATTCATATAACACAAGATAACACTTACTTGATATGTTCTTGGTAGTTGCTGGTTAGGCAAGGGATAAGCAGGTGTTAAGCAGGATACGTTGAGTGGTTAACTCGTAGTATGAATGCAATGAATAGAACTGAGGCAATAGCGCTCAGCAAGTCCAGTATATATACATGATAAATAAGACCCCTAACAGTCTTATTAGATAATACTAATGTCCGTATTCGTATGTACAAGTCCCCAGGTACCTAAGTACTTAGTAATATACGATAAATACATATGCCGATCAAAACCGGGATATAGAAAGGCGGCGTAGGCCGCACGAATGGCGTTTTGCGCTCTTGTCATTACAAAGACGGGGCGTGACCAAAGCCCGGTCCGCTGACGTTTATACGCTGACTGCTTCCGGACGGAACGTCCGATTGGCTGGAACTAGACATGTGACTGATGGTAACTACTAGTGATAAGATAAGACCGTCGTTACGGGAGATAACGCGGCCATCATTTGGCACGTATGTAACCGTTAACTTATGAACCAGATAAGCTAGTTATTGGTCTAGAAAGTCGTAGATAATTCGTAGAATTGCTGGAAAAATAGTAAGAAATATAGGGAAACTAGGAGAATTCTTGTGACAACAGCCAGCACTCCGTCCCCCGTTGGTCAGTACCATCGGTTCCGGAAGAACGCTTCCGACCGGTCGAAAACTGGGGGAGATCCATCCACATGGGATCTCCCCCACCGGTGAACTCGGCGACCCGTCCGGCATCGAACGCGGGCACCCGGCAGACAAATCCTTTCCTGCCAGGCTACACCCCCCCGATCATCACGCCCCAGGTCCCCTACTCGGCTATGGCAGCAGCTCCGGTCCCTCCGTCAGCTCCCCCCGCAAACGTGCACGCGAACACCTGGAGAGCCGCGCCTCTTCAGGGAACACGGGCATCGATGTGGCGGCCCGAGAAACTGGCTAGCTTGCAATGGGACGCATACTCAATGCTCCCGGAACCACAGCCTGACCCCCGGTACAAGTCCAAGGTGCGCGAACCCGAACCCTTCACCGGCAAGAACTTCATCGCCTGGGTAATGCGCCTAAAATTGTACATCGACGACAACCGGCCGCTGCTCTTCACAGACAGCAAGAAAATCGGCACGGCTATCTCGTTGATACGGGGACCCAAGGTGGACTCCTGGGTAACGGCCTTCACGCAGGAGCACTACCGTGACGGACAATGGCATCTGAGTTGGTTACGCTTCATTTGGGAGCTACACCAGAAATTTGACGACCCCGACTTGGAAAAGAAGTCGGCGGTCGCCGCGGAAAAACTCAGCATGACCATCGGCAAGGGTGAGGAGTACTTCCAGGAGCTGGAAAGACTTCTTTCGGAGGCAAAGTACGACAAGGAAAACCAGATTGTTCATCGCTGGGTCACCGCCACCATCCCAAAAGAAATCTACACGGCAGTACACTCTGCCTTCGTCACCACCACGGTAAATGACAAGTCGCAACGTGGATACAACGTCCAGATCCCCGAGGACTACGAATCCTGGAAACAGGCCATCCTCCGGACGGACAACGCAATGCGCCGACTCCGCAACGAAGAAAAGCTGCGCCACGGTCGAGACACGGGTAAGGGCGTCACCGACAAGGGAAAAGGTCGGGCGACAACATCGTCATCGGGAACCACGCAGTCCGAGCCCACCGCGGAAGAACGGGCCAACTTGCTCAAGAGGAAGTGCCACTCTTGCAGCAAGACACAAGCAGAGGCACCAGGGAAGGGCTGCAACAAGCCCGTCTGGCACCAACCCAACTGGAAGCCCCGAGCAGCTACCAGTGGAGGGAACACTGGTGCCGGACCCTCACAACCGGCGCTCACCCGCCAGGCCGTCAAAGGCCCACCCGCAGAAAAAGTCCTTGGGGAAGTATCCCAGGAGGACTTCGTGCGAATGGTGGCTGCCTGGGCCAAGGAAAATCCGGAGGCTGCGAAGGAAGCCGGATTCACTCAGGTACGTCCCCTCTCTAATAATAAATTTTCAGTTCTGGAGATCAAGGAACCAGTAAATGTCTCTATTTCCGAATCTGCCTTGGAGGGTAACGAACCGGTGGATGGACTATATGGGCTAGGAACCGGGGCCCCGATATTTGATTACATATCTGTACCACGTTCAGTAGATTTGGCGCCTGGTGACGACGACGGAGCTTCAACATGCTCCGACGATTCGTTTGTAACAGCCTCAGAGGAGCCTCCCACCGGAGCTTGGCGGGAGGATAAAACCGTGCTTAATTCCTCTATTATAAACAAAGTAAACTATGTGCCAATGGACGTAGACCCGGTTGTAGACTCAGATGTGCAAATGGCAGACGCATCTAAGCCTACAGTCCAGAAAAAGACGGAAAAGAAAATGCGGCGTCGACGAGCCAAGCAGAAGGCTGTCACGCTCGACATATACCTAGACCACCCGCGGGCAATCCCCCCTGAGCACAAAAGCGAATGAGCCGTGGGTTACGATCTTCACTCTGCGGAGGAAGTCGTTATACCCAATGGGAAACGTATCGCCGTGGATACGGGCATAATGATTCGAATGCCACCCGGTGTATACGGCCGCATAGCTCCACGATCCGGACTCGCCTTGAAAGGAGTCGACGTGGAGGCCGGGGTAGTCGACGAAGACTACACCGGTCGGTTAAAAGTCATACTGAATAATCAGACCGGAACAGACTATTCGGTCGAGTATGGGGACAGAATCGCCCAGTTCATACTCGAATGCAACATGACACCAGACACGCGCATAGTAAACAGCATTAGGGAAACCAGATGCGGAACACAGGGGTTCGGCTCTACTGGCGAGAAACTCAGAGGGAATGTAGTGGTAATCCAGACGGGGAAACAGGGACGGCAGATCGAAGTACCGATCACCCTCCACCGCCCGGACGGACGTGCCCTCTTCACAAAGGCACTGATAGACTCCGGTTCAACGGGATCGGTCATCAGTCGTGCCTACGTGGAGGAACACAAACTCGAGCAACTCCCACTAGACCAACCCGTCAAACTGTACAACGCTGACGGTAGTACCAACGCTGCGGGCAATATGACGCACTATGTCGAACTCCAGATGCAGATCGACACGCATTTGGAAACGCGCAAGTTCCACGTCACCGAGCTGAGCTCGACCGACATATTCCTCGGCTTCGATTGGTTGGAAGACCACAACCCCACCATCGACTGGAAGAAATGCCGAATCACCTTCACCTGCGACTGCGAACACGAGCAGATCGAGGAGGGTGATCATATATATTACATCTTTGCTGACGCCTGGATACGAAACAGGGAAGAGTGCCGGGCCGACATCGCTGAGCGAGTCCGCGCGACGAAGGCAACCGAGATTGCCATCGCCACCGGCAAAACCACGGAAGCCAAGACTTTCGAGGAAGTGGTCCCCGAGTACTTACACAAATTCGAAGACGTGTTTAAGGAAACGGAATTCGACCAAATCCCCGAACGACGACCGTGGGACCACGCCATAGAACTATTACCGAACTCCAAACCCTACGCCGGCAAGATCTATGCCCTGTCGCCCCGAGAACAAGAGGCGTTAGACGATTTCTTAGAAGAACAGCTACGAACTGGACGAATACGACCATCCAAGTCGCCATGGGGGGCACCATTCTTCTTCGTCAAGAAGAAGGATGGGAAACTGAGACCCATTCAGGACTATCGGAAGTTGAACCAGATGACCAAGAAGAACCGGTACCCGCTCCCTCTGATCACGGAGCTGCTCAATAAGTTAAAACGAGCTAAGTACTTTTCTAAATTGGACATTCGTTGGGGATACACGAACGTCAGAATCAAAGAAGGCGACGAAGAGAAAGCCGCCTTCATCACTAATAGAGGGCTATACAAGCCGTTAGTGATGTTCTTCGGAATGTGCAACGCACCGGGCACGTTCCAGACTTTGATGAATGACATTTTCCGAGACCTAATCATGACTGGAAAGGTCATTGTATATTTAGACGACATACTTGTTTTCACGGAGACCGAGGCAGAACACAAAGAGATCCTGCGCAAGGTTCTGCTCGTTCTCCGTCAAAATAAGTTGACTTGTAAACCAGAGAAATGCGAGTTCATGAAGTCGGAAGTAGAATACTTGGGACATATAATCTCTCACGGGGAAATCCGTATGGATCCCGCGAAGGTGGCGGCAGTGGCTGAATGGCCCGCACCTCAGAACAAGAAAGAAGTGCAATCCTTCATTGGATTCGCAAACTTCTACCGGAGATTTATACCTAAGTTTTCCACGGTAGCATGCCCACTGATAAACCTAACCAAGGATACGCCTTGGCAGTGGGGTACGGTGGAACAAGAGTGTTTCAATAAGTCAAAGAAAATATTTATCGAAGCACCCGTGTTAGGGATACCAAACGACGACGACCCTTTCCGCATCGAGGCAGATTCATCGGACTTCGCAACCGGAGCCTGCCTCATGCACAAACAGGACGGCGTCTGGAAACCCATCGCCTACTAGAGTAAGACGATGCTACCGGCAGAACGGAACTACGAGATCTACGACAGAGAACTCCTCGCCATCATGCACGCGCTCGATGAATGGCGGCATTTCGTAATGGATGGCAAACACCCTGTAGAAGTACTAACGGACCATAAGAACCTAGAGTATTTTAAGACCCCGCAGAAGATTAATCCGCGACAAGCCCGGTGGATGACGGAACTCGCCGAGTATGACCTACAACTCGTGCACATCCCCAGCAAGACCAACGGAAGGGCCGATGGGCTTTCCCGAAGAAGTGATCACGGCAATGACAAGGATCACCTCAAAGGGCAAGTTGTCCTGAAGCTACACCTCTTCGTCCAAGACAGCGCAGAAAGGCTGCAATCTTCATTCTATACTGTAGTCAAGGGTATCACCCACGACGAAGTAAAAGAGAGGGTCAAAGCGGAAGCCGCTCTCTACGATGGAAAGGAAGGAGTAGAAGTAGGGGAAACGACCGAGGACGGTCTGCGATATAGGAGGGGGAGGTTAATTATCCCTCGGGACGAAGAATTAATCGGAAATATCATTTCTTCGTTCCACGACACCGTCTCAGCAGGACACCCTGGCACCAAAAACACGTACACTGCCATACATCGACACTACTGGTGGCCAAAGATGCGCTCAGACATCCGCCAGTACGTTAAGGCTTGTATCAAGTGCCAGACCGCTAAGCCGGACCGATCCAAACGCGCGGCTCCACTTAACCCGAACCCAACTCCAGCACACAACTGGGAGAACATTTCCGTAGACATGATCACAGGACTCCCCACTTCCAAGGGTCGCGATGCGATAATTGTAGTAGTAGACATGAAGTCAAAGGACTATATAGCTGTACCAACAACGACTGAACTATCGGCCGAAAGATGGGCCAACATATTCATAGATAAAGTATATACACAGCACGGACTACCAAAGAAAATATTTAGCGACAGAGGACCACAATTTGTGTCAGAATTCATAAAGGACGTATATCGTAGACTAGGCATACAGGGAAACCCGAGTACCGCGTTCCACGCACAGACAGACGGGCAAACGGAACGTATGAACCAGGAAATCAAGGTCTACCTTAGACTATTTATTAACGATACTCATACAAACTGGCCAGACTTACTCCCGCTGGCAAGCTTTGCATACAAGACACACGTACACAGTAGCACGGGATATAGTCCCTTTTACCTTACGCACGGATACCACCCCTTCACAGGTGTAGAGGCGCCGGAACAAGAAGAGGGGGTAGCACGGGATTGGGTCGAACACATGCACACCATATCCAAACTCGCTTCACAGAACCTGGAGAAAGCTAAGCTACGCATGAAAGAGTACTATGATAGGAAACGGGCATCGCCACTATCATACTCTAAAGGCGACTTGGTCTGGGTCGACGGCCGCAACATAAACATGGGCCACCCAACCAAGAAGCTTGACTCCAAGCGGTTTGGACCGTACAAGGTCACGAAGAAGGTCGGGCATGGAGCATACGAACTAGACCTCCCCGCAGACATGCGCGGGATATACCCAGTATTTAACGAGGTCTTACTCCTACCATACACACCGCCCGCCTTCCCCAATCAGGACCATAGTAAAGTGACGGAAAGCAATGACGCTCGCAGGCCTCTCAGGATCCTCGAATCCAGGGAAGACCGAGGGCGGGTCGAGCTAGAAGTCGAGTGGTCCGATGGGACTACAACATGGGAACGAAAACGTGGACTAAACCATTACCAAGAGCTAGTCACAAAGTTCTTCGAAGCTAGACCATCCGCCCCAGGTAACCAGTGGAAAAACCGAAACACTGGCTGGGACCACTCTGAAACCAAATGGGACCCAGAGTGGGAGGACTTCAAACGAAAAGCTCAGGAAATGGGACTCAGAGAAAACCCGAAGGAGTTCATCATATACGACGACATAGACACTACACTTCTGGTCAAAGGCAGTATACCATTCTATGCCTATGAGAAGAAGCTCGTCGCTCGTAACTTCTGGTTTTCTCATCCACGCACACGGGTCGTACAATACGGAATACGAGTTGGACAGCCAATAGAATCCACTATACCTGAATCAAAAGGATGCTGGATCTACCCGGTCCTAAACACTCTCCAACTCGCAAACCCACACATTTGCAAGAAAACCGTAGACCACCCGTGCCATGTTGACCAAACTATGTACAAAGTGATTGCAGGGCGTGGGGACACGCAGCTAGAAGAGGGGGTACTGTCACAAGTCGATTTTCTTCAACTAGCTTGCGACTAGGGACAACCCTTATCTTATCTAAGCACCCGCCTATGCATCACGTGCAGGGACCCCGAACACCCCACACGTGCTTACACAGACCCCGGACACCCTTGTTGTGGCTCTACACCTACGATAGGGTTTACCATACTCTAAACAATCTATCAGCTTATGTAATACTGTACAGTAGCCAAACATGTACAAACAGCCTACGAGCATATATACCAGCCAGACGAGCAGGTAGCACCCCAGACTCGTCTTGGCCTTTGTTGCCTTGAGTAGCCTCAGACTAGGAATACGCTTTCACGCGAGTAATATTCCCCTGAGTAGTTGCTTGAGAATACGCTTGTGTCACGTGACAGGGACGTCTCGTCTCATAAATTTCCCTTACTTGAGGTCTCTTGTGGATCACTAATTGTTCCCAGCCAGTCACAGAGTGTCTTAGGCCCTGATCAGCTGCTCCGAAATTGAATGTCGGCACAGAATTGGGAACACATCCATATTGTATGCCAAATATCATCCCTACACACCTCACAGTGCCGATTCGTATTTACAACATTTGCCATTATTTCACCGAACAGTACGCTTCAGCAATCGAGGTAGCATAAGTACGAGAGTTCGCCAGGTTGTAACCTAAATTATCAAAACGTCAAGGTCAAAACGCGTAAAACGCGTAAAACGAGTACACTACCATGTCACAGTAATTATATAGATCCTCGGTCCATCCCGGCTCGGTGCGTTCCTGGAAGTCGTGTTCCTACACTCATTTCTTCTCTATGGCCCACAGAATACACTGACGTCCTCAGACATTGACCATTCTCCACACCGCACCGCGATACAAACAACGTCATCACTTCAGATGCCTCCCCATCTCGCGTTCCCATCGGGTGCATCCTGTACATAGATGCAGAACAATGGACAACATTCCTCTCTCATTGAACGAGCTTTAGAGTGCCGGCCTGCTTATCACTGGGACGACAGGGCTCGCGAGACAACGGGCGAAGAGAAGCGTAGGCGAGAATTGTTTCGTGGGTCGGACGCCTCCGGTGGGGTTGGTCCGTAGCATGGCCAATTGCCGACAGGCAGAGGTGAGGGAGGCATCGCGCGCCGCACGGATGTATATGGCCGGATGGCGTGAGCGCGCAATGTCGCGAGGTATCCAAACATATCGATGACTGTTGTCGTCGGAGTATCAGGGCGTGCCTACTCTTCTTGATCTTGATCATTATCCGCCACGCGCACAACCCCAGGACGCAATTCAGACGGATGGTAGACGGCCACATCGTCATCGTGAACTTTACTTGCTACCTAGGACGTCTGAGGCGCACTATCAGGTCTATGTGCCTGCATGTGCGACCGACGAGTGCTGCAATTGATGTGGCGCAATCACGGTGGGTGAGTCGATTAAGCGCTGGGGCGCTTTGCGGTAGAGCGCGCGGTAGTGTGAATATATAAAGTGCAGAGGCTTGGATGATTCGATAGCCGGAGAAGGGTCACGGGCATGTAAAATGGAGATGATGCATATTGCATGTGCTGTAGGGTGCTGGGCATGAGCTTTGATGTCAAGGAGGGCAGGCATGTAGTTGGGGCGCACTCGCATCCACAAAACTGGGAGTGCAAAGTGAGGACCAGTACAAGCTCAATCATTTTCATTGGAGAGGCTGATGTAGACATCGACACGGGTCCTGCGGAATGGCAGACAGGATGATGAGACGGCGCAATTCATCAAAGGCACCACTCACCGCAAAACTCCTCGCTCATTCAATTTCGGCATCTCTGCCTTGAGCAGGGTTGACCACCGAGTCGCATCCGGTATGACTTTATCTGGAAGAGTCAAGAACACAAAGTCAACATGGTGCAGCTTCTCGTAGTCTTTGTTGGAGAGTAGCTCATTGAGTTGACCGCACATGTCCTTCCTGAGAGCAGATACAGTCCTTTGTAACTTCGTTTCCGCATTCCCCCTGTACCTAGGTTGCTGTATGACAATCGAGACCTCGCGCAAATTCCTCGACACATTCGATTCAAGGATGCGCCGCATCCAGGCATATCCGACCCTCTCGAAGTTCAAGGCTTGCAAAACAACTGTCTCCAGACTGCCAATATGCACGAGATTAAATACAGATGCTGTTACGAGTGAACATCAAAGGTGCATATACGCGGAGGGTGGAGGTTATAACGTAGACGTACCGATTATATCAGAGATTGCATCTGCCTCGACATCCTTGCCTGGACGTGCATCGGGTGAGAGTTTCAGGTAGCGTAGAGATCCGCTGCACTGCTTAAACAGCGAATAGAAGGGCTCTCGGTAGACATCTAGATATTTGCTGTCAGAGGATGCCCAGGCAGAGAACTCGAATCTCTGGAGGTGAGTGACCACCCCTGCGGCGCACAGGTGCTCAACGAGCAACTTGTTGGCTTCAACATTGGAGGCAGTCTCATTGATAGAGACGATCATCAGGTCAGTCAGCCTGACGGGGGGCGGACAGCGCGTGATTGCAAGACTAGCACAGGGAGCCGTGCTCGTGAATAGCACATTTTCGCATATGAGGCGGACGAGGCTGGGGAGTGCGCAGACGAGACGCCCAAACTCGCGCACCTTCGGGAACGTGACATTGGCCAGCCGAAGCGTCGTAAGAGAAGAGAATGCGGAGAGGTGGACGAAGATGAGCGGATGAAAGTCGCTTGGCTTCCACATCGCATCCTGAATGTCAAGACGCCACACGAGTGGCAGCTTGCCCGCGCCCATCATGGCGAATGTGCCCAGGTGAGGAATTGGCGTCCGCTCGCCTTGCTTCGCTCCACCCACCACCACGACGGATCTCGCCTGCTGGAGGAGATGTGGCTGTTCCCGCGCTCGCCTCGCATGTCCTTGGACGTAGCTCCGATTCCCTAGGAAGACGTTCCGCTGCATCCAATACCGACACCTCGGCGTCCACGCTTTGCACACGAGGGCGCATCGCTTCAGCGTTCGAGTGCTATTCCACATCCAGTCGATGATACGCTCGCAGACCTCCGTCGGGAGCTGCAGCGGCCTCGAGAACGAATCGCCCTCCGTCGGTGCTGGGTACGGAGCGCCCGGGACGCGTCCGATGTGTCTCCACCCGGGCCCTGCGTCTGCGTCTATCCTTCAGTAATTTCTCTAGCGTGTAGATGGCTCACTTCTGACTTGCTGTGCTCCCTCAGTTCTCGCCAGCGTGCTTTCTCCCCTTGGTGCGAACTCTTCCTCTGCCTCAGCGGCAGCTTCCCGGGCACGTCGTTCCGCAGCGTTTGCTCTGGCCACTTTCTTTTTGTTTCGGCGTTCTCGCAGGGCGGAGATGGTGAGACCCATGGCAGCAAGACGGGGATCAAGCGGAATGACCGTGGTAAGTCTTCCCAGTCGTTCATATACCCTGACGTCCTCGCAGCGCTGCACAGCCAACCACATACACGAGCGACAAATGCGGTGCATAGCCTACAAACCAGGAGCCTGATATATAGCGGTGAACGCAGGCTCATCACCGCATTCAGCCGATAGGAGCGGTGGGTGAGCGTCAGATGACATGATCGCAGCGGTGCATTTGATGCCCTGATCTCTACTCCGCCAATACCCTGATGTATGCTGGAGTGCTCTCGAGGTTGACATCCCGAAACGCGAAGGCGACTGGCGGGTGCCTGCGCGACATCCTAGTAGTGCTTCTCCCACGAATAGCTTCGTACGCGCTATCCGCTATCCGTGTACTCAGTCTCGAGTGCAGCAAATAGCGCACAGCCCCGCACGCTTCGAGTGCAGTAAGTGGCGCACAACTCCCACACGGGCGCTGCAGCCGTACACGCCTCGGTGTATCATAGCTGCTGCCGACGCTCTACATCATCTTCCTTAGCGCACGATATATCATCAACATATTGAACATACCGAGCGAGCATTCAACCAACATCGAGTCAGTGCTCTGATCCCGCACCGCAGACTGCATAGAGCGGCCATCTGGCAGACGCTCGTGGCGGTGCCAGCGCTCCTAGAAGCATGGCTGTAGATGGCAGAAGGGATACAGGTACGCCAAGTATTTGGAAAGCAATGTGACCCTTCGAGCGTTGAGCGCTGCGGATGGGAGTCTGTTATTCTGGGGTCTGTGAGCGAAGGTAGCGCGAATGCGACGCGATGGGCGCGGGGCGACGTGGATGGCTTCCATTTTTGATAGCGATGTGTACGTACACCAAAAGACACCCGACACCGTAGCTGGGACACCACTACGCATGCGAACGGCAAAGTTCGGAGGGCAGATGAGTGCGAGCTATAGCTGGGCACAGGACGATCTCAAAATGTCCCGCCAACTGTACATCCAGTTGCGCATCCACCGCAAGGCCTTGTTGTTTACCTACACTATGAAAAATCGGTCCATTGAACTGCGTGCGATATTGCCTCACCTTCTCGGCACGATTGCCAGATCTAGCACCATGCAGTCGCTATCTCCTTCCAAAAGTTGACATTTGGAGGCATGCCATGCTGAGTACGAGTGCTATTGCCACTTTTATATGGTTGGATACAGAAGCCAGAGTCAGGGGGAAAGTGTCCCGAAGAGCTGCACAAGAGTTCCGCAGCAGGCGATCCGGAGACAAGGTTTGAGAATGCGCTCATTCGGCATGCAGCTGTGCTGTTGCTCTCAAGAGAAGCGGACGGGTGCATATAGTCGGCAGACGCATGAAAATGGCGTGCTCTTGAGTCCAAGGCGGGGGTGTAGGACGTCGCACATCGTGTGCACGGACGAGCGCCCGGAGTGGGACTCGTTTTCGGCGGGCAACTAGCCGTACGGACTAGCAAACCCCGAGTGAAGTAGCGAGGGAGAAGCCCTCTGAGACGGAACCATATGCCAGCGCCTCTGCATGCAGTCAGCTAACGCTCTTGCCGCCGTGGATGACGCGAACGCGGAATGGGTGCAGGCGCTTCGAAGATGCCACAATCAGCGCGATCTGATCCCAATCTCTCGCGCGCCAATCGCCACTATCAGTGGCTCTCGATCTTGTGTCGCCCACCGCTCAGTTTCCTTCACTTTTACATATCTTTGTGACGCATTAGGTGACCTCCGACAATGCTTGGCACTGGGGCCCGAGCTGTATAGGGAGCCGGAACCGGGGTCCTGCCGTGAGAGCTCGAGCTCGGTGTATGCGCATCTGTCAGCCGCGGCGGCGACGCTTCGTCGTGAAACTGTATACCTCCTCAACAATCCTCTTTAAGCATCCAGATACATGCTCACAGTACTAGTGGATGCCCATTGACAGGCACAGATCTCGACCCTCTGGAGGTCAGCGACCACTCCTGCAGCATTTCATCACAGACTCCTCTCGCGTGGTTTGTTCAACGCAGTGAGGATAATGTGCTTCCTCTTTCAGCGCTGAGGACGAACCACTTCGAATTTCGTGTCCACTCCCTGCTGTTTTTTTTGCGTCTACCGTGTCGACATAGTCCTGGCCATCCTCTCTGATAGGCGCGGTGGCGACTTCCGGCCTGCGTCGTTTCACAGCGTTTACTTTGGCCGTTTTCCGCTTCATTAGTCATTTTCGCAGTCCTGAGACGATGAGACCCATGGAAGCAGATCAAATATCAAGTATAATGACCCTGGAATGTCTGCTCAGTCGCTCATATACCAGGACGTCCTCATCGTTGTACAGCTAACCACATGAACAGGATATGGGCCCGGTGTACAGTACGGCGCATCTTTTGCCTACCCGGCCTGGCAGCGATAAATGATTGATGCAGTTCAATGACTGCCTTGGGTACGATTCATCGACAGGTAATACATGAGTGCATGAGTCCCCGTCGACATGACGTATCGAAGCATAGCCAAGACGGTGCCAGCCTATCGTACGTGAGTTGATTATTCAAGTGTTGAACTACGTCGCTCTTACCAGACGCAGGTATCCTGCACGCCATGTAGCCCCAGTATTTATCTCAAGTACCCAGACATAACTTCGGCCCCATAAGCAGTAGTCCTTTTTAGCAACTCGCTGTTTACACACCTGATCACCATCCACTAGCCGTGCCACGCATCGAACCATTTACGCCCTGGAAGAGGTTAGTCTTTAGCATGATGCAAGGAATGCAGATGCGTACATACCTGCAGAGTCTGGAGACATGAAGGCCGTGAGGCTGAGCAGCGCCACTATGACCGCATTTTTCATGGCGTGCCTCAGATGCGTAGAATGCATTATAGCACGGTGAACCTTAGCCATGTGAGGGCGTGCGCGGAGCATCCGCGCGGGGTTCCCCTCTGAGGGCGTCGTGCTGCCCGCCCACAGCGTACCCTGAATCTCGGTGACGTGCAGCTGAATGGTGGCGTCTGCGTCATCAGAGATAAACGGCCCTGGGGGAACGCCGAGCCAGGAGAGAGTGACGTGGGGATACCACAGGCGCACGTGCGACTCCTCGTATTGGGTGTACGTCCGCTCTGCAATCTGCAGCGCGAGATTGCAACACTCCTTCATCATATGTCCCTAACTAACCGTAATTTACATCCTCATTCCACCCTGCCTGTTAATTACTAGTAAATTACAGGGCAAATAAACCCAGTGTAAATTACCACTGTCGAATTCCCTGTACCCTACAGTGAACACAAGGTAGCATGAGCAAGAGATCTAGAGTAGCAATCCTAGAGCTTCTGAGTCATTCGGGGCCACAGATGAGCGTGCCCATAGTGACAGTCAACTAACACTCTGGCCGTTGCGGATGACGCAGGGGCCATCGGATGAGTACAGGCGCTTCGAAGGTGCCACAATCAGTGTGATCCGATCTCAATCTCTCACGCGCCAATCGCCACGATCGGTGCCTCTCGATCTTTTCATGTTTCCTACGTCCTCTCAGCTTTCTTCACTTCTGCATATACACATCTTGGTGACGTCCTGACGGGGAGCAAGTGCCCTCCGCGAATGCTTGGTGCCGGACCCCGAGCTGTGTAGGGAGCCGCGATCGATGTACTGCCATCAGAGCTCGGTGGTGCGCGCTTCTGTCAGCCGCTGCGGGG